>ML058513.1:5652870-6964870 GCA_003013855.2 Liriodendron chinense
TCAGAGCAAGGGTGGGTTTTCCCATCTGCTGGACACCCGGATTTAGATGATTATCAGGCTGAAAACTACATTGATTTGATTCATAACAGGCCAATCGGTGGATATTTAATGGACAGTCAAAATAGAAACTGTCAATGGTTCAAATTGTACTTATTAATCAGAGGTCCAAATAGTTAAATAAATCCAAATCTTGGATGATGATACAATGATTTCACGGAGCTAATCTATGCCATGTGAACTATTTGCCTGTGTATCATCCATCACTCTGCAAGAGTATTAAATCACCCCCCCAACACGACAAACTCTGATTCTTCACCTTCACTTTGTTTCCTGAGGGTGTGTTTGGATTACTTAGTGCTGCAGTAATGGACTGTAATATATGGTAAATGAGTAATGATTATCATTACTACAGTAGTCAGACGTAAACGCAATATTCCTACAGCTGCACTTTTCATCCGTATAGTATTCTTGGTGATTAGATAATCATGGTTGTACTTTCGACTCAACTCGCGGTCCAGCTGGGTCAGGTTGACTAGAAATGATTTAACTCAATGTTTAATTAATTTAAATTAAAAATACTAGGAATGTAAACAGGCATTCAAAATAGTTAAATTTCATAATTCATACAAGTAATCTAAAAATAGTAACTCAACCCAACAGCAGAACACGGATACCTCACTGCTTAAGGGCGTGGCTTCCTTGGCTGATGCTGGGGCCTTGAATTCTACTCTTACGTTGTTTATCTTTTAATAAAATCCTTCCTCAGGAGGCGAGTGACTCATTTCAAGTCATGTTGAGTTAACCAAGCAACTGACTCGACGAGTCTCAAGTCCAGGTGGAGTCATGCCCAGTGCCAAGTTTCCTAGCGACTTGGTGAGATTTACTCGTTCCGAGTCGAATCTGTGAGTCTTGGGATTATCGTCAATTTTTCTTACTAGGCTTCTGATGTGACCCACCATAGCTTCGGCCTGATTTTTATGTACAAAGTTGGATTTGGCCTTGATTTTCAACCCAATTTCGAGCCTATGTCTTAGTTGGACAACATAATTGCCTATTGAGGCCCAGCGTGCGCAATAGTCCAGGCACACTTGTGGCTGTTACTAGTGCAGATTCAACTCGGTTTTAGTCCTATAAACCAATGGACCAGATCCAGGGATAGCGGCGCATATCCTACCATCCGATCAGATAACTTGGGGAAGTTGAATTTGGACCATTGATCAAAAGCAAATTTAAAGTATTCATTAATACGGTGGGGATTTGTCATGATCCTTTCATAATTTTTTGTGGCCACACCAGTACAGAAAAGCTACAACAATCTCATTCACATGATCGTATAAATGAATGGACAGGAAAAATAGAAGGATATAGGCAATAAAATAATAAAAAGCTGAGGATATAGCTAATAAAATAATAAAAAATCGGTTTTTTATTATTCCAAAAAAAAAAAAAAAAAAATCTAGATTTCTCTTCTTTCCAAATTCCGATGGCAACGCCGGCTGTAATAAGTCATTCATTAACGATTTCTCCTCACAACAGCATACATAAACCCAAAATCTCATGCAATATATTCTTCTCCCTTCTTACTGTCTTCCAAACAGAAGAAAACTGAATACAAGCGATTCTGTTTGGTAATTAGAGCAGAAGTGATGGCGACTGAGAAAATGGGGATAAAAATCGTCCAGAATCCTGCCGAGTCGAAGCTTCAAGAGCTTGGAGTTAGGAACTGGCCCAAGTAAGATCTCAACATCCCTCTTTTTTTTTTTTTTTTTCTCGGGGTGGATTTTCTTTTTTGTTTGTAGAATGACAGAATGCAAGTGGGTTTTTGAAATAACTGGAAATGATGCATAGAGCTTTAGCTGGGATTTGCTATCTTTCTCTTGTAATATTGTTACCAGATTTCCTTCCTGCCCCAAATGCTACAGGGATGATGTCCATTATCTGTTTTGTTTGCGATTTGGGGTCCATCCAAACACACCCTAAGACAGCAATACTTCCTCACAGGATGGAACTTTTGCCTCTCTCACTACCCTCTCTCCATAGATAGTCGTTCTATACCTAATCAAATCTTCTTTGATTCAAATAATTCAAGTACCTGAGGATAGAACATACTCATTGAAGGATCGAGTTTTCTTGTGCATGGATCTATCTGATCTCATAATTCTTCCATTGATTTCCCAAATAGGGCATAGTAACAAAACCCTTCTTACAGGCCTATTTGGATAGAGAGAATCCAGAACATGGACACAGAAAACCCGTGGAATCCTCGTGAAATGGAGAACTACAGAATCCAACGGTAATTCTATTGTTTGGTTTGGCGAAAGTTGTCTCCCATAACCTTGGAAATCTACATTTGACATGTTCTTTGAAAGAAAGCGATATCCACCCCATTTTTTTTAGTAAATACCTTGGAAATGGAGGGAGGGAAAGCGATATCCAATTATCCATCCTCTTCAAATAGGGGGTAATATATATATATATATATATATATATATATATATATATATATATATATATATATATATATATATATATATATATATATATATATATAAATTGTCATTCTTGGTAATTCTTCTCTACTGATCTCTTACTAAGGTTGAGTTACTACACTGATATTGCCTTGAGACTTCCAAGGAGACATTGCAAGTGCTTCTTTAATGATTGTTATGCATTGTATGCAATTAGCGGTCTTGTTTGCAAATCCAATCCACATTGCAATTCTTCTCTGCACCAACATTTAAAACCTATTACCTCTCATGAAGCTATACATAATACATGGGAAGGGAATATAATGGACATCTGGGTTCGTTAATTTACAGATGAAGCAATATATTCAAGGCTTCTTTTGGATGCACATTTGAATTGAATTGCTGTTATCAGTTCAAGAAAGTGGGATCCCCAAATTGTATTTACCTTCCTTAGTACTCTTTATTTATTTATTGAAAGGTAACACTACCAGGGAGTGAACCCTGGATCATTCATACACACTACAATGTCTCCACCAGCTTATCTAACGAGTGGGAGACCTTGTTTTCAGATTAATGTAACTGCAACGTGAGGCTAGGGTACTCCATCATCATGAATACTAGAAGCATCATTAGTTACTATTTGATCACTTCCTCCTGATTGGAATGAATCATCACATTTCCATCTGGTGGTGCATCCAAATGCGCCCTGAAACTTTCCCAGTTCCCACTGAAACATGATCACCCACAGATTTGACATATCACTTTATGGATGATTATTCATTGAGAACTAATAACCTCTTGGCAAGGTATCGTAACTTGTGGGACTGCCATATTCTCCACCAACATCTCACTTGTGCAGGACGTCAGTACCACGAAAACAGTATGCCCCATCTTGAGGATTAACTAGCACAAGAAACAAGGCTAGCCAGCTCATCAGGTGGGGGATATTGTTGACAGCTGACGGTCTTGACTCAATGAACAGCTGTGGCCCACATAATGAGTGGATAGCCTGATTTTTTGGAACAGTGATCATCGTGGTGGAGCCCACATGTTGGTGATCAATTCTCTTATTAGTATTTGCATGTCTTTATATGACTGGACTGATGGATTAAGACCATGGCATGTTTAGGTGGGGTTGTCCTCCAAGCAAATTCCCATGGACATATGATGCTAAGGAAACATGCTATCTGTTGGAGGGTAAGGTCAAGGTCTTCCCCGATGGACACAATGAGTTCGTGGAGTTTGGGGCGGGCGATTTGGTTGAGTTTCCCAAAGGAATGAAGTGCACTTGGGAGGTCTCTCAAGCTGTGGACAAGCACTACAAGTTTGAGTAGCCAAAGCTCTTTCTCATGTAAGAATGAAATATTTTGGTTTTTAAGACCATCAACTGGATCCTGTTTCATATAACCTAGAATGTTGGTACGTAGATAGAACTGCCTCAACTCAGCATCTGCTATATGTTTAGAATAAGAGGTTGGGTTTTTAACTGATTTTTAGTGTGGCCCCAATCATCCTTTTTTATTTTTTTATTTCTTCCGCGATCTCCAGCAAATGGGGGCCCACTTTGATTTCTAGAATCATCCTTACTATAGGCACACCATAACTCTGGTCAATTGCATACAAATAATCGATTAAGCTCAATATTTATTTATTTATTTCCTTAGGCTTTAAGTATTCACCTACAAGCCAATAAGGCCTACCAGATTGTCCTGACTGATGTGTTTTTTGCACCATGGTCTATGGTGGGGGCCACAAGATGAATGGTTCTGATAATTAAAAAAGGTAGAGCCCACCCATGATGGAGAGTAGCGCGACACTGGAATTGGAGTGGAATTGCCCAATGCTTAATGGGTCCATTTTCTTTTTAATCATGTGTTGTGATATATCCACTTTGGGTTTTAGAGGTTCTGGGTAAAATGTCAGAAGAACTTGTCTCTCTTTCAAGTATCTCCTTTTTTAAATGTCATGGACAGTTCAAACCATTGATATGATGCCCTCACCTAATTGCAAGATACTAAATGCATAATGTTTGCCTTTTTCAAGGTTGAATGTGAACCATTGCTGTGCTTTCTCTTTTGACCATCTCCTCATCTAACACCTAATGTGAGGTTACAGGATTTTTCCAATCTTAGGGGTTTTTGGTGCACCGGCTATCCATAGAGCCCTTAAATATCGACCATCTTGCTCTGAAGGAATTTTGTATTATGCGTCTTGAAGATGCAGAGTCTGTTAACTGCCTGTTTATTCATTGCGAAGACACTAAATCAGACACTTCAATCTTCAGTAGTTGAAATTGAAGGAAGGTGATGTATAGGATTGTCTGATGGTATAATTTTGGGAAGCCATCAATTTTATGGACCTACTAGATGGACGGACCTGATCAATGCATCATCTTGCCAAGCATACTTTGGAATTTATAGTTCATTATTTTAAGTGGTCAGTATCTCCTACAAGTCCTCATGGAATAGGCTATTTTATCAAGTTATTTACCTGCCTGCAATAGCTATTCAGTTGTGTATTTGCGTGCTTACCCACTATTTCCGGTGGACCCTTCATGTGTATTAAGTGAGCTCCACCATGATTGTGGATGCCCCAAAAATCAGGCCTGTCCAGTTATTAGGTGGAAAACAATGGACTCACAAACCAAAAACGTGAAAATTCATGTGCTGCCACCTCACATGAGCATTGGATCGGCCTAATTCTTGGGGCTTCCAACTTTCATGGTGGGGTAACCCTGTGAGACAGGTTGGATAGCATACACAAACCACTGTAGAATAAGTTTATTCTACAGTGGCTTGTAGAGGAACCAACCTCTAGTTTTAAACCTAAATTCTGGATGGATTGTGATTGCAACTAGAAGACACATGCGTATTATAGATCATTGGTCCATTAGGTGGGCCAAACGCGTAATGGCCTGGCCCAACAGTCAGGCCTGTCCGCCCATCAGCTGGGCTATCGAACAATGGAACAATTATGGCTAAAAAGTTCGCCAATGGTTCACATTCGAGTGCCCTGATGGATGGGCATGCTCACAATGGGCCTGACCTGTTGATTGAACATGATCTCATAGACGTAAGCGATCTTGCCCATTCACTGGCTGGGGCCCACTTGCTTGTTTAGGATGCGCTCGGCACATAACCGACGGTGGATCTTCCCATCCTGACCGTTCTCTATGGTCTGGGCCTACCTGAGTTTTGTATTGGCTGGATTTTGTTTTTGTTTTTTTTTTGGTGGTGAATGTGACGCAGAGGTCCTGGATGGACGGATGGATGGATCTCATGCTTGTTCCCCTACGTGGCGCTCGCTCTGCTGTAAATAGTTATGCGAGCGTGGTTCTTTGCTGATGCCCATTTTAGGAAGTGGTCCGTAAAATTAAGCAGATCCAAATCTCAGGTGGACTACACCACAGTAAACAGTGGTGATTGAGTGCCTCACCATTAAAAATTTCGAAGGGCCCATCTTAAGGTTTTCATAATGTTTATTTGCCATCCAACCTGTTAATAATGACAAGAAGACCTGGACGAAGGGTAAATATAAAAATCAGCTTGTTTCAAAACTTTTTTGGCCCACAAAAAGCTTTTAATAGTCATTCGTCACTGTTTCTAGTGGTATAGTCCACCTGAGATTTGGGTCTTCTTAAGGTTCGGGATCCCGTCCTAAAATAAGATGGTAAAGCAGATGGACGGCGTGGATATACAACAAATACATCAAGATGGGCCTCACACGGTCAGCTGATTTTTTATTTGTATTTGTATCTGTACATGTGTGCCACCGCCACATGTGCGGCAACTAATACATCAACAAAGGATTCTACAGTATTTCAGTTATACAGGTGACAAATCAGCTGCCGCACATGTGGCGGTGGCACACATGTATATCAGTTATGCAGATTGACGGAGCATCACCCAAAAATCCATGCTGACAGGACGTTCCTAACCATCCACCCGTCCAAATTCAAACCGATACTTGGACTTGATAGATGTGTAACTTAATCCAAACAGTCCGAACTGTGGGTCTCATTATGGATGGGATAAAGCCTCACGATAATATTGGTTAAATGATCCTAACCTCAGATTGATGGACATTTGTTTGTTGAAGTTGGACGGCTGACTGTTGAAGCTGGAACGACTCAGTGATTTGGACACAGTTCAAAAACCTGGAAACTCGACCGGATGTTTAGCTGGATCAGGTCGGCTAAAAGACTAGAATCAAATCAACTGGGTATTTAACTAAGTACTATTAAGAAGGAGAATAAATATTTCAACTGGGTTGACTCGGCCCAGTTTCCAGTCGAGTCAGCGAGTTTTAGAACTACAGATGTGGATGGTTTAGCTTGTGCGACATCTATCACACACGTGTACAATTGCATGTGCATGTGTGTGGATTATAAAAAAAAAATCGTCCACTAGACGAGGCCATACCTTTCTTGAGGAAGAAATCTTCAATAAAAGAGGAGATTGGAAGAGTTCCTTTCCTAAAGATTTGAATACGTTAAGGAATCTGGGTTTCTTGAGAAACATCAATGGAAATGCTTACATGAAATGTGTGTTTATATATATATATATACATTTGGTAATTGTGGACGTTATCTCCAGCGTGTTGGGCATTTTAATCAGATGGCTTACATTCCCATGCTTCAAAAAATTCTGTCGATCACGGCCGTTGTTTTTCTCGTTAGAAGGTTCATCGGATATTTGATTAATTGGGCCAATGGAGAAATGGAACGTCTTGATGATGAGAATGCTGAATCAGGTACGTGAAGTTCTGTAAAGAAATCCCTGTCCTAGTAGATAACTTGTTTCTCTTTCTCTCCTCTTTTTCTCACTCTCTCCGTTAATTTGTACAAGGGAGGGCAAATATTGCACGTGAGAAGGAAACCCCTTTGGTTGTATCTTTCGGTGAAATGCTGATAGATTTCATTGCGGACGATGGTGGGCTTTCTCCAGCGGAGTCGTTGAGATTCGTGAAAGCTGCTGGTGGGGCCCCTGCCAATGTGGCTGTCGCCATCGCAAAGCTAGGTGGCCGCTCCGCATTCATTGGAAAGGTTGGCCATCTCGTCTTCTCATATATTATTATTATTCCTCAAGTCGATTGGAAAAGGTGGGCCAATGGCCATTCATTGGAAAGGAATTCTCAAGCATAAAACACCCAAGCGCTGTGGGTCCCACCAGTTGTAGATGTAAAATCCTCTCTGTCCATCCATCGTAGATTCTAAGCTTGGGGCATAAAAATCATTCATATTCACAACTATGGGGATAGGTTGCTAACCATAGGTTTGTATGTGGGGTCACCATGGTGTGTATATTTCATCAAAGCCGTTAATCAGCTGTAACTCACCAGCATTTAGTGATTACACGAGAATCAGGCTCACAACTTACGCAGGCGGGCCACACCGCCTTAGCCAAAAGGTTTCAGGAGAAATTTTACATTGTTCTCGTTGGTGTGACCCAAATGAGCTTTTTATTGGGCTGATCGTTTGTATGTACGGTTCAAATAAGGATTACTACCTGATGGATGGAGTGGATTTACACATACAGCATGATGGCCCCACATAGCTTAGCTGTCTTACGCAGCAGCAGGATACGGGTGTTGCAGGCGATTCCGGCCCAGTGGTCTGGTACTTGAACCGGAGACGAAAGATCTAAGCCATCACTTATAGTTTTCATGCTTTTGGGAGGATCTTTAATGATTTGCGGGTCATGCACAAAAAGATCCGGCGGTTCAGATCGTCTCTGGATTTGATTAAGTTTCGATAAGGCTAGCTAATTCCACATGCGAACTGAGCCCGGCCGCCTACAATCAAGAAAGAGGTGTGGAATATGTAGGCGGGATTTAAGCTTCTAACAAATGAATCTAGCCCATAGATCGCAGTACTTTCGATGGGTGGGCCAGACAAAAAGACCAGTAGGGTCCAGTCCGTGTCTCTGTTTCTGGCCCCAGTCCATGATTCAGGCCCAGTAGGTAAATGGGTTGGGTTCAGTGTGGCAAGTTTATATCCTTGATCGGTAAGGGTGGCAGTCGGCTGGGCCTGGACCATGCAAAATCAAAATTTTGAACAGGGCTGGCCCAATAGGTCCACCTGTCAATGGTTGAAATCTGGCCATAAATCAACTTGGGGCCCACTGTTGTCAGGTCTACTGTTAGGGATGATTTGGGCCTGAATGAACCAACTTTAGGCCTACGGAATCTACGAAGGAAAATGATCAAGTGCAGAAAACGTTTTAACACTTTTGTGGGTCCCACCATGATCTGTTGATGACATCCACTCAGACCATTTGCCCAGTTGCACGTTAGCAGAAAGCATGTTTCATTACGTACATTAATGTTGCATGTCCACACAATGCTTTTGTTTTTCTGCTGACTTGTCCTTTGTTTACATAACATCCGAGCCGTGCAAAAGGTGGTCTGGATTGTGAACATCAACTGGGCCAAAAATCAGAATGACCCATTCATCAAGTGGATGCCCCATTGAAATAAATGGACAGCCAATGGCATGATGCAATTCATAGTGTGGGACCCACCTAATGACTTTGTTGTTATAATATTGGTTTATGGTGATCTTCATGATACGGTCCACCTTTTCTAAGGTTAGGATGTTCCATTGAAGTAACAGATCTGCAGAACTAAAAAATTAAAACCATTGTATGCTTAAAATGCTGTCCACCCTCTAATTTTCTTTTCCTTCTTTTCAGTTTGGAAATGATGAATTCGGGCATATGTTAGTAGACATCTTGAAGAAGAATGGAGTGAACTGTGATGGCGTATGCTTTGATCCTGACGCCAGAACTGCACTTGCATTCGTGACATTGAAGAACAACGGACAGCAGGAATTCATGTTTTATCAAAATCCAAGTGCTGACATGCTGCTGAAGGAATCTGAGCTGAATTTGGATCTCATCCGACAGGCAAAGATCTTTCACTATGGATCGATAAGCTTGATCACTGAGCCATGCCGATCGGCCCACTTGGCTGCAATGCGGGCTGCGAAAGAAGCTGGCCTTCTGCTCTCATACGATCCAAACGTTAGATTGCCACTGTGGCCATCAGCTGATGCCGCCCGCAAAGGAATTAAGAGCATTTGGACAGAAGCCGACTTTATCAAGGTTACATGATTTTATTTTCTCATTTCTAGTTTCTGTGTGTTTTGATGATTTAGTATGAGTTTGGACGTGCAGATGTCGGCCGAGTTGACTCAACTCAGTGAGATTTTGAGCCGAGTCACTCGACAATCGGTTTTAAGCCTGTGACTTGACTTCATTTATCAGGTCTCACTGATTCAGCTCGACTCGAATCTAGTGGCTTGTGAGTTTTTTTTTTTTTTTTTTTCCTTAATATAAAAATAAGAAGCCAAGCACCATTTTTTTTTTTTTTATTGTTCATGACTATTTAAATTATTTATAAATAACAATAATGTAATATATTAAATATCAAGTCGAGTGAAGTAATGACTCATCCGAGCTGTCGAGTCAACCTGACCCAGCTAGACATCGAGTCAAGTTTTTGAGTTTTTAAACTACTGTATACACTAAGTAATCAAACTCCAATTTAGTTATTTCTACATTACTGGATCAATGAATTGTTGCAATTCAATCCAAATGCGCGAATGATATAAGATTTGGCTCTTTAGTTCTCCTTAAGTTAATATTCCATATTGGACTACTTTTAAAGGGTGCTGATAATCTTACCACAGGTTAGTGATGATGAAGTTGCTTTTCTAACAAACGGAGATCCCGAAAAGGAGGAGGTTGTTCTGTCGCTGTGGTTTGATGGACTGAAATTGCTTGTGGTCACTGATGGCGAGAAGGGGTGCAGATACTTTACAAAGGTTTTGTTTCATCTCATTCATTGTTATATTGTTAGATGATTTCTAATCAAAATTTCACTAGAATCTCTACTTTACATCCTGATTATGAAATTCCATCTTTTTATTTTTAATTTTTTGGGTGTTATATGATTTTAGGACTTCAAAGGAAAAGTGGATGGATTTTCCGTCGAGACGGTGGACACGACGGGAGCTGGTGATGCTTTTGTTGGCTCTCTTCTTGTTTCTCTAGCTAGAGATGATTCCCTTTATAAGGTTTTTTTTCTCTCTCAGATTACGCATTGTTTTACAGTAATTTGTATGAATTTTTATTGTTCAGTCTAACAAAATATTCATGTGGGCCCGCCTTCTAGTGATCCGTTTGGTTGGCCCACATTGCATATGGGAGAACCCTGAAATTCTCCACCAGATGACCTAACTTTCAATTAGTCCCCATTAAATGATATGGACCATTAACTGTAAATGTCAATTTTCATTGATGCCTAGGATCATCTGGTGTGGGAGATATATACTATGTCATGGCCCACCACCCAAGTAGATCACAGCATCTTGTGTGTGCCATACTTGCACCTACACTGAAGAAACTTTGTTTCTTTCAATTGGGGTCTTTTCACTTACAATGTGGTATCTCTATGTTGCCTTGAATGTATATACAGGATGAAGGTAGGCTAAGAGAAGCTTTGAAACTGGCCAACGCTTGCGGTGCCATCTCTACAACACAAAAGGGAGCAATTCCAGCCCTTCCTAACACGTCAATGATGCAAGAACTCATGGTCAAATCCGAGCAAAAACAAAAAGCGGTTGTCCTTCCGGCCCCTAAATGAAAGTCCAGTGACTTTCACCAACAAAATCATGTAAAATGTAAATAATAGATCATGACTCTCTCTCTCTCTCTCTCTCTCTCTCTCTCTCTCTCCTGTTACAAGTAAAACTGTCCTAGTAAAGCTATCCTCATCGAGCAGACGGGACAGCTGACTGTGGCTTTATTGACCTGACTAATCCAGAATGCCTGTATTTTCTTTTAGGATTAAGTGAAATTTAACATGTGACAAAGGTTTATTGACCTGATCACTAATCCAGAATATTTGTATTTTTTTAGGATTAAATGAACTTCAACATGTGATAAAGGCGCGCATATATATATATATATAAATAAAGTAGAATCAAACAAAGTACTACCAATAGCACAAGACAATCCACACAAGAGAACAATCTAAATTTACCTAGAAAAATCCTTGCGAGGAAAAACCATGACACAAAGTGATCAATGCACTATGAATAAGAAGATGACAAGAGATAGAACCTCACTCGGATCAAAGCCTCTAAGAAAAAACCCTAGCTTTTCTCTTTTAAAAATCATCTCAAACCTTTAGACATGTCTCAGATTACCTAACCCCGCAATTACAAGCACTTAAATATCATTAAGCCCTGAATTAGAAACAAAACCGCAAAAACCACACGAAATTGCGTAAGTTCGTACAGCCGTCAATTGATCGATGGTACCAATCAATCGATCGCTCGACCACAAAAGTGTCCAAAGAACTCCAACGATATTTCGCAATAATTCACAATTATTGAGATCGATCAACCAGGGTGGTCAATCGATCGATGACCCTATTTTAGCATAGATTTGAGGCATCTGATTTTCAACAATCTCTACCATGAATCTACTATTCTTGCTGCACCTTGCCACACTCGATCCTCCATCTCTACTTCATCTCCATCATAACTTTATCATTGTCTTTTCTTGTACACACTCTATCTTCATGCCATCTTCGCTTGACCAAGAGAAGTTGCGTAGAACTTGAATTTCTTTGCAGGAACCACCTTCGTAAGCATATCCACCGGATTCATGCTCATATTGATCTTCCTGAAAGTAACACTGCCTTCCTCAAGCATATGTCAGATAAAGAGGTGATGAACATCAATGTGCTTGGTTCTGGAGTGATACACGAAGTTGTTTACCAAATTGATAACACTCTTGGTGCCATAATTTTTCGACATGACCTCCTTGAATGTCTTTGTCAATTCCATATATCCCACCTCAGTTGTGAAAAGACCCACCACAACTTGAAGTTTCATCATTCAACTGATAACTCTACCTGTAATTAGCACAAATGAGTAACTGAAAATCAACATTCTGCTGTTCACACTGCTTGCGTCATCAGAATCCACATGGACTACTGACTTGTCCCCTAATTTATCAAATGTCAAGACGTAGTCCTACGTACCTTGAATGTACTGAAGTAACCATTTCACTACTTTCAGTGTTGTTTGTCAGGGTTTAACATGTTTCTTCTTACAACACCTACTGCATGTGAAATATTCGGTTTCCTACAAACCTTGCACACATCAAGCTGTTGACCGCGCTCGAACAAGACACACAAGACACATACCACTTTTCTTCAATCGTTTTAAGGTGTCGAACTAAAGAAAGCTAAAAGTGAGCCGCGTGGGGTACGCTAATTGGCTTTGCCCTATCCATCCCAAATTTCACCAATACCTTCCAAGATGTTCTGCATGAGATAACCATAGCCTGCTCCTTTCCATGTCTCTATGAATATCAATACTGAGAATACTCTTTGCAGTCTCTAGATCTTTCATATCATCCATCCTAAGTAGCCGAGTCTTCCATATGTTGATCTCAAACATACTCTGACTGGCGTTAAGCACATCATCAATATATAATACCAGTACAATGAATTCTCCACCATTTAGCGTTTTGAAGTAGTTACAATAATTGAATTCACTTCTGGTAAACCATTGACTCACCAAGAAAGAATCAAATATTTTGTAACATTGCCTTGGCCAAGGTGACTGTTTCAAGCCGTATAACGACGTTATCATCCTACAAATCTCTTATTCTTTGGCCCTTGCATATCGAACCCCTTTGGTTGCTCCATGTAGATCTGCTTTTCCAATTCCCCAAGCCGAAAAACAGTCTCCACATCCTTTTTTTTCAACTCTAGATTGAGTTGGGCAACCAACGACAACACAAAACTGATAGGTACCTGCTTGATAACAGGTGCTAATATCTCACCAAACTCATCACTTTCTTTATAAGTATACCCCTTCACAACCAATCTAACCTTGTACCTGTCCATCTTCTTCTTGAAGATCCACTTACACTTGATTGCTTTCCGTCCAATGGGAAGCTCCACTGGCTCTCTCATCTCATTCTTATACAGCGAATCCATCTCATTCTGCATTGCCATCATCCACTTTTCTACATCTACGTACATCACCTAGAACGTCCTAAAAAGAAGACAGCCCCCCCATATGTAATGAGAGCAAATGTCACATCAAAGCCGTCTTTGTACCTCAACGGTAACCTATGATCCCTTAGTGGATTCCTTCTCATACGTGTCTACTTCACTTGCTCTTGTACCTCTCCCTGTGGTTTGGCTTCTTCAGGTATCACAACCTTTCCAGTTTCAATGTCAATCACCACTGACTTCTTCATTTCCTTGTGTTTATTTTAACGAAACAAGGAACCCTCATCAAACTTGACGTCCCGGCTAAATGTGATTCTCTATGTGGTTTGGTCATATAGCTGTATCTCTTTTCACCATCACTATAGCGCACAAAGGTACACTTTTTCACCATTTGGTCCTACTTGTCTCTCTTAACTAATGGTACATGAGAGTAAGCATCATAACTAAATACCTACATCCCTGAGTAATCTATCTCTTGGACCACTCCACACTTCCTCTGGAATCCTATAATCAATTGTTGTCGAGGGGAACTGATTCACTAAATAGCAAGCCATGTTCACGACCTCAGCCCATCGATCATTGCTTAACCCAACATTATTCAATATGCTTCGAACTCTCTCCAAGAGAGTCTGATTCATCCACACAGCCACATCATTTTGCTCTGGTATGTGACACCCTGTATTGTGCCTCAATATCCCCTCATCCTTACAATATTCATTGAACTTCCTCGAAGTAGTGATTAACTTGCTGCCATTATCTATCCTCAACACTTTTCAACTTTTGCACTGCCTTCTTTTCCATCATTGTCTTCCACTGCTTAAAGATAGTAAAAACTTTGGATTTATTTTTCATAAAATAAACTCACACCTTTTTTGAAATAGTCGTCTATGAACGTAATAAACCATGATGAACCTCCACCAGAAACTACGGGCGACGGCCCCTATACATTAAAAAATACATATAATCAAGCACCCATCTACTACTGACAACCTTGACTGTTTTTCGTACATGCAACGCTTACATACGTTTAAGTCAAAACATTTAAAAGTAGGAATTAAACCTCGATTTAAGAATACCTTCATATCGTGCTCCCTCATGTGTCCTAGGCATGCATGCCACATACGAGTCGACATGTATTCCGCTACACTTGATGCAACTCCACCCGATATAGTGCTCCTAATAAACCTGTAGAGATTATCACTTCTCTGTGCATTCATAATTGTGAGTGCCCCTTCGAAAGCTTTAAGACATCATCCTGGCCACTGAACCTGCATCAAAAGTTCCCAGAGAAATCAGATTCTTCTTCAATTCCTGAATTAGATCGATTAGAATCGAGTCATATAGTTGGATTAAGATTGGAATTAGATCGGTGCGCATCAAGATGTTTGACGTATTTTCCTATCTTGGTGCTTAGGGTCAAAGTTGTTCGATTGGAATTGAGCCGCATAGTCGAATCTGGCACGCCTGCACTTGTCCAGTATATGTAACAGAAAATAGCATGCAAATAAAGTACTACCAATTGCACAAGCAAATCCACACAAGAGAACAATCTGAATTTATGTGGAAAAACCCTTGTGGGAAAAAACCACAGCACAAAGTGATTAATGCACTATAAACTAGAATATTACAAGAGATAGAACCTTACCCGGATTAAAGCCTCTAAGGGAAAACCCTAGCTTTTCTCTTTCTAAAACCCCCAAACCCTTAGACACGTCTTAGATTACCTGATCCCACAATTACACGCGCATATATAACACCAAGCCCGAATTAGAAATGAAACTGCAAAAATTGTAAGAAACTGCGTAAGTTTCTACAACTGTCAATTGATCTACCAATCGATTGATGATACTAGTCGATTGATCAACAAGGTTGGTCGATCGATCGCTCGACCACAAAAGTGTCCAGAGAGCTCCAACGATAATTTGCAATAATTCACAATTATTGAGATCGATCAACTATGGTGGTCGATCGATCAATCGATGGCCCTGTTTCAGCATAGATTTGAGGCATCTTGATTTTCAACATTAGCCTTGTCTATTACAGAAACAGCGTACATGTCAGCTACACAGGTATGTAAGAAAGCTATTTGGTTGAAGAGGTTGCTAGAAGAATTAAAGTTCAAGTAGAAAATTGTGGTGATTCATTGTGATAGTCAGAGCGCATTACACTTGGTAAAGAATTCAATATTTCATGCTCAGACCAAGCACATCGATGTTTGGTATCACTTTATTTGCGACGTGGTGGAAGATGGTTATATTTCATTATAGAAGATTCACACCAACGACAACATAGAAGACATGCTAATGAAACCTATTACAAGAGAAAAGTTTATTTGGTACAGGACTTCTTTTGGGCTTGTTGTTACCTAATGATTGGTAATATTTGAGTAGATGTTATTATGAGTGTTTTTCACATCATTAGAGAAACTAATCTTTAAGTGGGAGAATGTTGTAGCAGTAGAGACTTTCACATCTCCAAGTGAGAGACACTTATCTCTGTTTCCTTCTCCTTCTCCATCTCTCTTTGTGTATAACCATACGTACAACCATGTACAATGAAGCCTACTTCCTCTAAGCTTTGTGATATGTACTTTCATGCATGTAGTCCATATGAGGTCCATAAATAGAGAGAGGTAGTCTAATTCAATTTCATTATATTCATCTCACTATAAGAAAAAATTGCCTTTACTGGCAATCAAAACCGTTGATAAAAGTCTAAAAAGTGCCCGTAAAAGTTTCCCTGGTGCTTAGAGTAGCGCCGGAAGAAAAAAATGTGTCGTTGGTAAATGATTTGTCGGCGTCTTTGCTGGTCGCCGTGAATGAGTGGGCTTTTCAGGCACCCATTGTGCTTTTGCTGGTGCTTCTGCTAGCCACTGGTAATCCTGAAAGGTGCTTGAGAAATCTAAAGAAGCGCCAGTAAAAGTCTTATGAAGCACCTAAGAAATCTGGAAAAGTGTCAATTAAAGTCTTCCGAAGTGCTAGTTAAAGGTTTGAGAAGCACCGGTAAAAACTGTGCAACCACCGATGAAAGGCAATAATTTTTTTTTATTTTTTTGTATATATATTTTGATTAAAACATCTTTTTTTTTTTTTTTTGAATATTTGAAACCTAACGAATGTTGCAATACTTTGCAATAAAAATATATAATATTACAACAATAAGTTGAAAATGGTCCAAATACATGAAAATAATAAAAAATCCTCCATGCGGTCCACTCCTAGCTTGGCCACACTGCTGAATGAAACGTAGACAACCGAACTAGTTGCCCTCTCATCGAGCCACTTCATGCATGTGCTTGTCTAGGAACATAGATGACACTGTTAGGCTAACCGTCTTTGATGTCCATATCTCCGCACTTCACCACCTATTCAGGATTTCAAACATGAAAAGTCCATTAAATGTATAAATCAAGTAGGAAATCTAATATTAATCTTAGCATGAGAAGAAATCATCAAAATTTTAGTGCTTTTTCATGAAATCTTAACATGAGAAGAAATCTTTTTCATGAAATCTTAGCATAGCCTAGAAATGACATCAACTGGTTGATCTAAACCATCTCATTTCATAAATCTGATTTACAGTTTTGAAAAACCTCTTCCTAACCTCACCCGTTTGATCTACACCGATAGCCATGATCATACAATCAATGAAATTCTGGGGCCAGTCTGTCAACAATGGGCCATATGTACTGCAGACATTTTGTGAATGCTCGCTTCGGAGTACGTAACACATACCTACTTTAGCCCATCTCAGGATCCATCTATTGGCCGTGGCAACAATCTATGATGAAAGATACAAAGGCCACCGGAACCACAAACCCTTGGCCAAAGAATTGTGTACCATAAACAGGGATAACAA
This sequence comes from Liriodendron chinense, assembly GCA_003013855.2. NCBI lineage: Eukaryota > Viridiplantae > Streptophyta > Magnoliopsida > Magnoliales > Magnoliaceae > Liriodendron > Liriodendron chinense. The sequence goes on from ML058513.1 coordinate 5,670,234, forward strand.
CACCCTGGTCTGGACCAAGTCAGAATCAGCCCAGACCAGACTTGATTTCAATCAGATCTAGAGTCAGGCTTGGGTCCAGCCTGCTTGCTGATCGTAACACCCTCGTCGCAAATTTTGCAAAACCTGAGGATGGCCCTGCAATGTTTATTAATCAGGCTTCAAAATCAGGCCCATATCAAAACCATGCAACAGACTTCTATTACAGATCGGGACTCAGTCTGCCTGACCAGTATCCAGCTTACCTGAAACCCAAAGGGTCAACTAGTGTGTTATCAATGAGCAAAATTGAAAACCATAATCATCCAGTGTGTCTCCAAGCTTACTAGCAAAAATTATGGTACCTATCATGGAAATCATCTTAAGGAGACAGGGCCCATCATTTCTGTTTGTGGCTCTCAAATGGTAGTGCACAATTTCAGGTACCTGATATTCGAAGTGCATAACAACCTCTAGTACAACATTTCTGTATCCATCCACTAATAAATACAGTAATAAAAAAAACAAAAAAAAAAAAAACATGGTTACGGGAAACTATAGCCAATGCCAAGATTACCACAAGAGATAAGGATTCACTTTCTTGGATGTTTTCAGCATACTTGGCAAATATTCTACATGCAAAAAGTTTCTTACTGGAGGCAGTCAAAGGTCCATGCTAGATACGAAGTGCTTCCACATAAAAAGCCCAAATACATTCATATGCAATTTATTCTTGTGTCCAAGAAAGTGGAGCATGGCTTAAGTGAATCAGAAGTAAAAAGGGAAAAACTCATAGAGTTTTCTTCATCTAGATCATTTCGAAAGACATAGAATAGTGGAGCTAAAACTTCATCCATTCCTTGCACACATCTTATACCATGATTTAGCTTTGCAAACACAATCAGTATGTGCCTTAATATATATATGCTTCCTAAAATACAAGAAACAATTGAAGTTAACTCAGCTAAATCAATATAATGCCTTAAGCCTTACATCACACTAACTAATAACGTTCACCTTATTTAGACTTGGCAAATGATGAGTCCTCGATCAGAGAAGAAATTCATGTCTGAATGAGTGTCCTTCATTTGCTTGATAGTGATGGTACAATCACCACGACTCTACCCTAGATTAAACTAGAATAATCTACATCAACCAACCTTAGGCATGGACATACATATAATTAAGTATCATCTAAATGGCATCTTCTATCATCGATCTTCAAAGGCACTATCAAAACCATGCATAGATAGCAAATAACCGGAATTTTCATCAGAAAGAAAATGAATGTGCTTATGGAACCACAAATTACAAGTTCAATTAATGTAACTACGACATAGATAGTTAACACCATTCTAACCCCACATTACAAATAAGACTTTAAATTAACAAGATAAACATTGGCCCCAAGATAGAACAAGTAGAAACAATATATCTAGCAAAAAAGCTTGTGAGTCAAGTAAATCTACCCAACTGTACCCAAACTGTATACATGTTCTCAAAATGAAAGCATTTTTTCAGAAATAACAAAAAGAGAGATGAAGTTCCCTATCAAACAGAAAGACGTATCCTACTGATAGCAGAAACAATTTATCTAGCAAAAAAAAAAACCTATGAATCAAGTAAATCTACCAGCTGTACCCGAACTATACACGTGTTCTCAAAATGAATGCAATTTTTTTAGAAATAACAAAAGGAGAGGTCCCTCCATTTAGCTCAATCCATCTCTGCCTACAACCTGCCAAAAAAAAAAAAAAAAAGAATTAGTATTCAAGATTTTGTACAAGAAATTCTATTATATATGTAAAAATAAAAATATAAAAATATTCTTACCGTACACATAAACTAGCGGGCCAGCCAATACTCGTTGCAACTGCATCCCCAATTGTTTTGTATCCTCCATGGGTCTTATAAAAGCCTCTGACGTACCATTACTACCTAAACAGATACTTCCTAGTAACCAATTCCAAGGTGGAGCCCCTCTACTTTTGTGAGCGGATCCTTGCTCAAAACAACTCCTTTAGCGATAGTAACCCTGGATTTCACAATACTAGTAAGAAGAACTTCGGTCACATCTTACAAATAAAATTCACTATTTGACAAAATGCATTGTATTGAATAATAAAATAACACAATAATCTCAAAACATAATACAAGAACTATTCATATGGTGTGAAGATTTACCCTGACACTAATGCAAGTTGTAGTCTTCCCCTTATTCGTCGAGTGTCACTGCAAAAGATAAATAAATGTCGATCATCATATACCAATTGAACTATATATAATACATGTATATAATATAATTACATGAGGGGTTGGAGCCAAGTGGCTTGATGATGAGGACGGTTGGTTCAGGTTGAGATTAGTTGAAACTGAGGCTAGGTTAATGTTTGAATTCGTAATGGCGGACATCAATTGCGCCACAGTTTCTTTCAAGCGTAACATTTTAGCCTCTTGTTCAACATCTCTTGCTTTTAGGGATGATATTTTAGTCTACAATCCCTCGTATCGTTCATCTCTCCTCTCAGCAGCAAATTAAGGCCATCCTTTTATGGCTGGATGTTGTGCCCCACAAATCTAAAGGAGATGGACCTAACCCATAAGTGTGGACGCGGCCATGCATGTTGATTTTCTCCCATGACTTTGAAGAATATATCATTCCTCGCAGTATTGCTCTGTGTAATCTCAGGCTATTGAAAACTTCATTCATTGAGTTGTGCGTGTAATAAAAAAACACCAATTTAAATTGTACAAAAAAAAAAAACATTAGTATGGCTATGTATGAGAATTTTTTTTTTTAAAAGATAAAACATAACAATATACATGAACATACCACTGCTATTGATGATGCCTCATCCATAGGCCTCTCATTTCTATATGTACGAGTCAATATGGATATATATGCCTGAGAGATCCTCACCACTGACCCTCTTCTCATTTTATCATTATGTAAACAAGTTGGTGATGAAACCTCACTTGAATTCAGGAATTGAATAAATTCATACAATGAGACACTAATGTACAATATATAACAAGAAAATCTACCCAAATGAAAATTGGGTTCTAATATTAATAAAGCCAAATGTATTCCTATCAATTGAACCAGGTAGTTGATTATTTCTTGTGGAGTGGTACACCTGAAATTTGTGAGCTTCATTTCTGGACCGTGCTCTAAAATAAGCTGGAAAAACAGATGGACCGAGAGGATCTAGACTGCATACTTCGAGGTGGGCCTTATGGTCAGTGTCACACCCACATAACTTTTTTTTTTTAATTTTTAGTCATGCAACACACCCACCTGGTTAGTCACACTATGCACCCACCCATGTGGTGGGGCTAGTGTGTCTCCATAGCACTCCAACCTGAGACCTGCCGTTGAAACGCCCAAGTGTCTTCCAGCTGGGTTAGCAGGCGAGACATGTCACACCCACATAGCTGGTTCCAGGGTCGCATCAAGTCGTGCTCGAGAAAGGTGATATAGGTAAAAAGGGTCAGCTTGATGGACGGTCGGATAAATATGTAAATATGGGAAAGGGTTCCACAATATTTCAGTTATACAGGTGACAACTCAGCTGCCACACATGTGGCAGTGGCACACATGTAGATCAGTTCAGTTTGCAGATTGCCCTAGTCGTGGGGTTCCATCATTGATGGAGCATCACCTAAAAATCAAGCTAATAGGACGTCCCTAACCATGCCATCAAATGAATAATTCAGAGGAACCGTCGAAATCCAATCCGATACTTAGGCATGGTAGATGTGTACCTTAATCCAAACTGTCCAAACAGTGGGGCCCATTATGGATGGGATAAAGCCCCAATATATTATCGGTTAATTAAATGATCCTAACCTCAGATTGATGGACATTTGTTTGTTGAAGTTGGACCGCTGACTGTTTTCCGTACCCTAATCAGTCAAGAAATATTATATATTCAATGTATTTGTTGGTGTCTGGACCTAATCAGTGATTTGGAGACGGTTCAAAAACCTGGAAAGTCGACATGATGTTTAGCTGGGTCAGGATGGCTAAAAGACTCGACTTAAATCAACTCGGTATTTAACTAAGTATTATTAATAAGGACAATAAATATTTCAACTGGGCTCCAAATATCACCGAGTTGGGTTGACTCAGCCTAGTTTCCAGTCGAGTCAGCGAGTTTTAGAACTACAGATGTGGACGGTTTAGCTTGACCGACACCTATCACACGTATAGAATTGCATGCGCATGCGTGTGGATAATAAAAAATCCGTCCCCTATAGCTAGATGAGGCCATACCTTTCTTGAGGAAGAAATATTCTTCAACAAAAGAGAAGATTGCATGAGTTCCTTTCTTAAAGATTTGAATACGTCAAGGAATCTGGGTTACTTGGGAGACATCAATTGAAATGCTTACATGAAATGTGTGTATATATATATATATTGGTAATTATGGACGTTATTTACAGCGTGTTTGGGCATTTTAATCAGATGGCTTACCTTCCCCTTCTTAAAAAAATTCTGTTGATCTCGGCCGTTGCTTTTCTCGTTGAAAGGTCCGTCAGATATTTGATTAATTGGACCAATAGGGAAAAAGAACGTCGTGATGGTACGTGAAGTGTAAAGAAATCCCTGTACTAGTAGATAACTTCTTATCTCTTTTTCTCTTCTATCGGTCTCACTCTTATCTTTTTTTTGTACAAGTGATGACGATTCCAGAGAAGACTGCACATGAGATGGAAAACCCTTTGGTTGTATCTTTCGGTGAAATGCTGATAGATTTCTTTCCGGACGTTGCTGGCCTTTCTCTAGCTGAGTCGTTGAGATTCGTGAAATCTGCTAGCGGGGCCGACCCTGCCATTGTGGCTGTCGCCATCGCAAAGCTTGGTGGCCGCTCTGCATTCATTGGAAAGGTTGGCGATCGATCATGTCTTTTCATTATTTTTTTCTTACTGTTGGTGAAAAAATTCCCTAATAAAGAATTTGAATACCGAAAATAAAATTAGAAAAATTCAGTGCCATCTATTCTCATTGGTCCATGTCATCACTAATGACCTCAACTCACAAAACAAGCCGATTTTCCCTCTCAAGTGTGGATTGCCTGCTACACAACCAAACTTTTACCGTGTGGATTTTCTCTGGGCTTACCTATCTGTTAGATCCGCACCGTCCATCAAAATTTTCAGATTCTTCTAAAGCATAAGACAAAAAATAAGGCACATCCAAAGCTCAAGTGGACCATACAAAAAGCATGGGATTGAATGATTAATGTAGAAACCTTCCTACGGTCCACTGCGAGGTTTATTTGCCATTTAACCTCTTCATAAGGTCACTCGGACCTTAGATGAAGGGAAAACACAAACATCATCTTGATCAGAGTTGTATGTGGCCCCAAGAAATTTTCAATGGTAGGGGTTCAGTTCCCACTCTTTCCTGTCATGTGGCCCACTTGAGCCTTGGATCTGACTCATTATTTACCTTGTGACTAATAGGTATGAAATAAAATGGATGGACGGTGTGGATCTAATAGATACATCATGATGGACCCTACTAAGTTCCACATTTCAACCTTTGCAGTTTTCTTCTCTCTAAGCTAGCTGCCGAATTTCTTGACGTGGGAAATTTATGCGGGCCCATGATGATTTATTTTCGAGATCCACACTGTTCAAATATTTTTTCAGATCTTTCTAGGTTATAAGCCTAAAAACAAGGCAGATCCAAAGCTCAAGTAGAACACACCATAGGAAATAATGGAATTGATGCTATCATTGAAAACTTCTTAGGAAACTTCTTAGGGCCAGAGACAGCTCTGATCAAGTAGATATTTGTGTTGTACTTTCATCCAGGTATGGGTGGCCTTATGAACAGGTTAGATGTCAGATAAGCCTCACTTTTGGCCCTAGGAAGGTTTCAATCATAGGTTGTGTAATCCCCATTGCTTTCTCTGGTGTGGTCCGCTTGAGATTTGGATATACCTCATTTTTTGAATCATGCTTTCAACCTATTTGGAAAAATTGATAGACGGTGTGGATGTAACACAAAGGTCATGGTGAGGGGCGATGAAGTTTCACACATTAAAAGTTGTGCTATGCATACCGAAATGTACGGGAAGAGAGAAATTCGGGGTATTTTGTGAGCTGGATTTATCGAAAATGACATGCACGGATGAGAAGAGCCGGCACTTGCCTATGCTTTCAACATAGACTATCCGCAATCATTCTGGAGAAGGTTTATAAATCTCAAAAAATTTCCACCTCTAAGTGATGTGGGTCAAAGTTAAAACAACTTCTTTTTTTTTTTTTTTTTTTTTTTTTTTTTTACAATTTTTCAAAAGGATTTTGGAAAAAACGAAAGTATTTGAAAATTTGATTTTCAAAACTCAAAACCTATTATTAATTTTAACTAAAAAAATCTCAGCAAATCCCCACTTGGTTAAAATAAATGATAGAAATTTTTTTGAGATTATATTTAATTTTTTTATGCATAAAGAAAGATATCTTTTGATTCCTGATAGAAACTTTGAACAAGTTATTCCTTAATGAAAAAATTGAAAATATTACACATATAATCACATCTGCATTATATGAGTTCCCTTATATTATTTGCTCAGCACATTTAATGGCTATGTACTTATCCTATCATGAACGATTCTAAGAGAAACTCTAACTCTCATGATAGGAAGCACCACTTCTACGTTCACATAAGTGAATTCCTTCCGATGACTCTACATCTTTAGATTCCTTATGTTGAGTTCCTTTTATAGGATCATCATTAGGAGTTTGGATCTCAATATCCTTTGTCTTCATAGAGAGTGTGTTATCAAAGAATTCTACATCTCTAGATTCTATTATTACATTAAATTCTAAGTCTAAAAGTCTATAGGCTTTATTATTTTGTAAATAAATTAAAAAGACGCACTTAACAGCCCTAAGTCCCAACTTATTCTCTTATAATCAAATGTTCTACAATACACGAGACATCTTCACACTTATATGGAGGGGTTTTGGTCTTTTTAGATGGAATCTTATTTAGGACAGGGCATGCTACTAGTAACGCTTCTCTCTAAAAACTAAATGGCAACTTTGCTTGTATTAACATTGAGTTGACCATTTGTATTAGGGTTCTATTTTTCCTCTCGGTCACACCATTTTGTTGTAATGTGTAAGGTGTTATGCACTGGTAAACTATGTTGTTTTCTCACAATAGCTAGAAATTCATTGGAGAAGTATTCTCCTCCTTGGTCACTACGGAGAATCTTTATCTCATATCCAATTGATTTACTTTAGATTTGTAGATATTAAACGCATTAAATGCTTCATCTTTTGATCTCAACCGGTACAAATACACATATCTAGAGCAATCCTTTACGAATGTTATGAAGTACATTTTGCCTCCTCAAATAAGAATGACATTTAATTCACTTATATATCAGTGTGCACTAGGTCCAACACTTGAGTTGATCTCTCAACACTTGGGGAATGGTTTCTTAGTCATTTTCTTTTTCTTTCTTTTTTCTAATTGTTGTATCATGCCACTTAAATTAAAGGAAAACGAAATGTACAGACAGACTCCTTCAGGTGGGCACCACAAAATTGGCCCTCACCTATCATGTTGATCATACACACCCTCCACAAAAGAGAAATAAAAAAAAAAGGAAACTAGAGCGCATTAACTCCCCTATACACTTAGGCCCTACGCAGAATACCCACCCCTACTCCATCTAAAAATAGATAGCCCCGAACAACAGGGGGATAATCCTCTACCGAATCAATCAATCGACGAGATGGGGAGGAGCTTCCCCACTTAGCCAAACCATCAACCGCAAAATTTAACTCCATGTGCTGGTGAGTGATCGTAACTGACAGCCTATTGGAAAGGGAATCAAATCTCACCTTCCAATACCACAGGGGCCATGTCACCTGGGTTTTGTTGGAAAAGAGGTCCACTAACACTTGTGAGTCGATGATGACTTTAACCGCCTTGATACCCTTGGCGTCGCAAAGGGAGAGGCCTTCAACAATCGCATTAGCCTCAGCTCGGGTATTCGATCCAAAACCATAACCTGAGGAGAAAGCAAACATGAGATTACCGCTCCAATCTCAACAAACACCACCACCTCCAGAAAGACCTAGGTTACCTAGAGCTAAGCCATCAACATAAAGGCTGAACCATCCTTCCCTTGTTCTAGACCACTTGATCACCTCTGACTTACTAGCGGAGGTTGCAGCGCTGACAATCCCCATTGAATGAAGAGCATTCGTAACGAATCTCGAAGGACCAGTTGGGAATGAGAAGAACGAGCTTAGCTTGGTCAACCACCACCTGATTTTATGAACCACCTTAATAGCTCTCATCACGAACCCGTCAATCCGGGAAGCATTCCTGTCAGTCCAGATCTCCCAAAGGATGAGGGATGGGATTAGGCCCCTCATTGTGGAAAGAAGGGCCTTCTCCGAAGCTGCATTCCACCAATAGTTTAACAAGATAGAGACCGAGCCTGCTTGAGAGGGAGGAAGGCCAAACAAGTTGGTGAAATAGGCCCAAACTTGATTCACCACTGCATCATCCTGAACATATGGTCAATCAATTCGCCGCTGGGGTTAATTGCACAACAACTGCACTTAGAAGCCAGGTTGATACAATGAGCTTGAACTCTGACGTCGACCAAAACCGCTTTGAACAACACTCTCCAAGTGAACAGGGACATCTTTAGGGAAAGCTTTAGGTGCCACACCCACTTCAACCAGCTCTTCCGATCGCCCGCGGCCCTGAGATGTTTCCAAGCATCTCTAACCACAAAATCTCCGAGGTGGATCCCACCCAAACCCTCTTGTCCTCAGCGGCTGACGTCCAAAGCCTTCATCCTTCATAAAATTGAGCACCACCTTAGGCAACAATGTGTCGAGGTGGATGTCCGACTTTAGACCATTGCGGTCGAACGTCCTTCACGCTGGCACATTTCACATTTATCATTCTCACTTTCATTATATAAGATTAAACTATTCTTAACCATAAGTCTTATGGTACTGTAACCTACATGTGTCAATCTACCATGTCACAAGGATAAAGACTCAACCATATAAGTAGAAGAATTATTTTCATTAAGTGAGAACTTGATCATTACATTGCAAGCATACCCTTTTCAACAAAATTTTCATTCATGGGCAAGATAAACTTGCTAGACTCTTATACAACCTTGATTCCAGGTTTGTCCAAACGATCCCTTAAAACTAAGTTTCTCCTTATGTCTGGGACGTATAGCATGTTGGTCAGGATTACCTTCTTTCTAAAGGTAAAGACAAGTTCTATGGTTTCTTTATCGATAACTTTCGACCAACCTTCGTTTTTTAACATCTTGACCATTAGTCACATCTTTATATGTTTTGAAGGCAGATTTGTTGTAGCATACATGGACTATGATAGTTGTATCGTACCACCAACCAAAGACTTTTCCTTGAACCATGTTGACTTTAATGATCATTGCGACTATATAATCTTACATTGCACTGGCATCTTTCTTAGGCCCCTTATGTTCGCTACAGACTTGAGTGAAATACTAGGTCTTTCCACAAACATAGCAAGACCCTTTGGGTTTTTCGTCCTTCTTCTTTTGGAACTTTTTGAATTTCTCATTATTTTTATTAGGTTTAGGGATTCGTTCTTCTTAGGGTTATTGTTTTTGGATGGTATTTCTACTGCATTCACCTTGGATGAGGATATATCATTAGAATCATCTTTCTTATATCAATTGTGAGATTTTTCCTGATCAATTCGAAGATGTTTTTGAATTTATTCCAAAGTGAATTCTTCGAATTTATGCAGTAGTTTATTTCTGTAATCCTTCCTGTTAGGAGGCAGTTTAACTATTATGTCCCCAACTTGGAAGGATTCAGGTAGGTCAATTTTTAAGGCCTTTATCTTATTTACAATCAATTGCAATTTTTAGATCTGTGCCAGTAGAAGCTTACTGTCTACCATTGTGTAACCAAAGTACCTGACAATTGAAAATTTCTTTGTTCCTTCTTCTACCTTGTACTTGAATTCCAGCTCGTTCCAAATTTCTTTGGTAGAGGTTGTTCCTGTATACAAGTCATATAGATAGTTGACTAAGGTGTTCAGGATGTGCCCACGACATAACAACTTATCTTCTTCTCGCTTGGTTCTTGCAACAATCTATTCTACTGAATCATTGTCAAGCACTTCTTGAAGTGATGGTAGGTTCAAGCTCAGATTGCAATAGATCTTCAAGGGCAGTGAGAAGGAATTTCAGCTTGTCTTGCCACTTGATGAAGTTTGCGTCGTCAAACTAATCAAGCCTAATTAGGTCCTAGTTCACCATGAACGTGATTGATGCAATGCTTTCTGCATCCATGTTGATCACGCTTTAAGATTGTCGGTGGAAAAAATTCTGAAATAATAAATATGGATACCGAACATAAAATTAGAAAAATTATTTCGAATCAAGCTGAAGCACGTGTAAGATACATTGTCTTTAAAGCATAATTCACCCCCTCTCCTCTCAAATTAGATATCAATCACGGGCTGTTAGCGATTTGCTTCTAGGATGAGATAAGTCTCGTTTGGTCCTTCATGCAACAATCACGAAGGGAACACCTTAAGAACTCAATTAACGTATTTACTATCTCTTGCAAGCTCAGTAAGTAATTGGACTCAGAACTCAATGAGTTCAAGTACCCAATGTGTCTCTAAATTGTTAAAAGAAAAAGGAAAAAGATCTTATATTCTTGAAGAGGAGATTGATCGGATTTCTGATGAAGATAATGGACCGTTACATCTGAGTTCATCAAAGATCAGAATGTTGCTAAAACATTTATGATCGTTAGCTCATTAATCTAGACATTTCACATCATTGGATCCTGCCTTTTATAACCACATTGCCTCACTACCCATGTTAGTGGGTTCTGCACTGGAGTACGCAACCCCAACTTCTCTCTCCCTCCCTCTTTTCTAAGTAAGTAATCTATTCTCAATAAAGTTTATAAATCCCCAAAATTTTCCATCTCTAGGCGATGCGGGACAAAGTTAAAACAACTTTTTCATAATTTTTCCAAAAAAAAGATTAGAGGGAAGCTAAAATATTTGAAAATTTGATTTTCAAAATTCAAAACCTATTATTTATTTTAACCAAAAAAAAAAAAAAAAAAAATCTCAACACTTGGTTGGGATCTCTCATCTTCTTTGCTTTTTTTAATTTTGCTAACATGCGCACATGGAATGAGGCACCTTGTATCCCACAGTGGAATCCTCAAGCGGTGTGGCTCCACCATTTGTAGATGTAAAATCCACTCCGTCCATCTATCCTCGATATTCAGATTCACAACTCAGGTGGGCTACACAAAGCGAAAACGATGGGATAGGGTGCTAATCATAGGTTTGCATGTGTGGTCACCATGGTACGTATCTTTCATCAAACCCGTTAATCAGCTATGAATCACCAGGATGAAGTGAAGATACGAAAATCAGCCTCATACCATACTCAGGTTGATATTTTGTATGTACGGTTCAAATAAGGATCCCATCCTGATGGATGGAGTGAATTTACACATACAGCATGCAGATGGCCCCACGTAGCTTAGGTGTTCAAGATTATTTCGGTCCAGTGGTCTGGTAGTTGAACCAGAGACAAAAGATCTAAGCCATCAATTTTAGTTACGAGTTTCTTCAATGATTTGCTTGTCATGCACAAAAGGATCCGACGATTCAGATCGTCTCTGGATTTGATCAAGTTTCGAGAAGGCTAGCTAATTCCACACGCGAGCTGAGCCCGGCCAGGATCTGAGCTTCTCATCCCGTTGGAAATAATGCAAAACTAACACAGGAATGTAGCCCATAGATCGCGGAACTTTCGATGGGTTGGCCAGACGAAAAGACCAGTAGGGCCTGGACCATGTCTCTGTTTCTGGGCCCAGTCAATGATTCAGGCCCAGTAGGTAAATGGGTTGGGTGTAGTGTGGCAAGGTTAGATCCTTGATCAGTAAGGGTGGCAGTGGGCTGGGTGTAGGCCTGGGCCTGATCCATGCAAAATCAAAATTTTGAACAGGGCCGGCTCAATAAGTCTACCTCTCAATGGTTCAAACACCGTTGTCAGGCCTGCTTTTAGGGATTATGTGAGCCTGAATGAGCCAACTTTAGGCATACAATCTACAGAGGAAAATGATCGAGTGAAAAAAAAAAAAAAAACGTTTTAACCATAATTGTGGTGCAAATGACTTTCGTGGGCCCCACCGTGATCCGTTGATGGCATCCACTCAGACCATCATACGCTCACTGGCACGTTAGCAGAAAGCATGTTTCATTGCATACAATGCTGCATGTCCACACAATGCTTTTGTTTTTCTGCTAACTTGTCCGTTGTTTACATACCATCCGAACCGTGCAAAAGGTGTTCTGGTTTGTGAAGATCAACTGGTCCAAAAACTAGAATGTCCCATTGATCAGGTGGATGCACCATTGAAATAAATGCACGGCCAATGGCATGATGTAATTCATAGTGTGCGGCCCACCTAATGAATTTATTGTTCCAATACTGGTTTATGGTGATCTTCATGATATGGTCCACCTTTTCTAAGGTTAGGATATCCCACTGAAGTAAGAGATCTGCAGAACTAAAAATTAAAACAGTTGTATGCTTAAAATGTTGTCCACCCTTTAATTTTCTTTTCCTTCTTTTCAGTTTGAAAATGATGAATTCGGGCATATGTTAGTGGACATCTTGAAGAAGAATGGAGTGAACTGTGATGGCGTATGCTTTGATCCGGACGCCACGACTACACTTACATTCGTGACGTTGAAGAGCAACGGACAGAAGGAATTCATGTTGTATCGAAATCCAAGTTCCGGAATGCTGATGAAGGAATCTGAGCTGAATTTGGATATTATTAGAAAGGGAAAGATCTTTCACTATGGATCGACAAGCTTGATCAAGGAGCCATGCCGGTCGGCCCACTTGGCTGCAATGCGGGCTGCAAAAGCAGCTGGCCTTCTTCTCTCATACGTTCCAAACATTAGATTGCCACTGTGGCCATCAGCTGATGCCGCCCGCGAACAAATTAAGAGCATTTGGAAACAAGCCGACTTTATCAAGGTTACTTCATTTTATTTTCTCACTTCTAGTTTTCTGTTTGTTTTGATGATTAAGTATGCGTTTGGACGATGCAGAGGTCGGCCGAGTTCACTTGACTCAGTGAGATTTTGAGCCGTGTCACTACGAAAATCGGTTGTAACCCTGTGACTCGGCTTCAGCTTGGCTTGACTTATCAAGTCAATCTATTCTCTTGAGTGTTATATATATATATATATATATATATATATATATATATATATATATATATATATATATATATATATATATATATAAATTTTTACATCCTATCATTCGTAACTATTTAAATATTTATAGATAATAATAATTTAATATATTAAATATCAAGTAGAGCGAAGTAACGACTCGTCCAAGCCATCGAGTCAAACTGACCCAGCTAGTCATCGAGTCAAGTTTTCAAGTTTAAACAACAGTATATAGACTAAGTAATCAAACTCCAATTTGGTCATTTCTACATTACTGGATTAATCAGTTGTTGTAATTCAGTCCAAATGCGCCAATGATATAAGATTTGGCTCTTTAGTTCCCCTTAAGAGGATACTCCAAATTGGGCTATTTATAAAGGGTGCTGATTATCTTAACACAGGTTAGTGAAGAAGAAGTCGCTTTCCTAAAAAAAGGAGATCCTGAAAAGGAAGAGGACTCGTTGTGGTTTGATGGACTGAAATTGCTTGTGGTCACTAATGGCAAGAAGGGGTGCAGATACGTTACGAAGGTCTTGTTTCATCTCATTCATTATTATATTGTTAGATGATTTCTATCAAATTTTCACTAGAATCTCTAATTTATATCTTAATTATGAAATTCCTTCGTTTATTTATTTATTTTATTTTTTTGGCTGTTATATGGTTTTAGGACTTCAAAGGAAAAGTGAATGGATTTTCCGCCGAGACGGGGGAACCGACAGGAGCTGGTGATGCTTTTGTTGGCTCTCTTCTTCTTTCTCTGGCTAAAGATGATTCCCTTTATAAGGTCTTTTTCCTCTCTCAAATTACGCAATATTGTTTTACAGTTTTGTATGAATTTTTGTTGTTCAATCTAACAAAATATTCATGTGGGCCCACCTTCTAGTGATCCCAATCCAAATTGCTCGTTTGGTTGGCCCATATTGCATATGGGAGAACCTTGAAATTCTCCACCAGATTACCTAACTTTCAATTAATTAGTCCCCATTAATTAAATGATATGGACCATTAACTGTAAATGTCAATTTTCATTGATGCATATATAGGATCATCTGGTGTTGGAGATACTATGTCATGGCCCACCACCCAATGATGGGACCCAATAGATTACAGCATCTTGTGATAGCAATACCTACACCTACACTGAAGAAACTTTGTTTCTTCAATTGGGGTCTTTTCATTTACAATTAATGTGGTATTTCTTTGCTGCCTCGAATGTATATACAGGATGAAGGTAAGCTAAAAGAAGCTTTGAAAGCGGCGAACGCTTGCGGTGTCATCTCTACAACACAAAAGGGAGCAATTCCAGCCCTTCCAGACACGTCAATGGTGCAAGAACTCATGGTCAAATCCGAGCAAAAACAAAAAGCAGTTGTCCTTCCCTCTAAATGAAAGTCTAGTGACTTTCACCAATAAAATCATGAAAAATGTTCATAATATATATATCATGACTCTCTCTCTCTCTCTCTCTCTCTCCTGCTCTCCTGTTGCAAGTAAAACTGTCCTAGTAAAGCTATCCTCATTGAGCAGACGGGACGCGACTGTGGCTTTATCGACCTGACTAATCCAGAATATCTGTATTTTTATAGGATCAAGTGAATTGCAACACGTAACAAAGGCATGGACAAGAACTATTGGAACTGAACTTTCATTGCTACCAAATGACTCATAACAAGCCCTGCCTGAGTTGATTCTGAACACTAATTAAGTTGTTTGGTTCATGTATTGGAGTGGATATTCGGTGAGCTGAATAGCATATAAAGTAAATATTATGAAACTGTTGATCTTGTGGGCATACCATGTATGTGGAATGTGGACTTGATCGAATGGATGGTCCACTTAGTGAGTTGGCATGCCAGACCTTTTTTGGACGTAGGAATATTCATTATCCATCCAGATTGATCAACACTCCTGATCTTGTTCATGTGCATCCACGGTTTCCTTGAATGGCTGCATTTTCTATTCCAATCCTGACCATCTCATCCATGAATTATTAAGAAATTCAATTTCTTAAGAAAAAGAAAATGGCAAACAATGGGTTTGATCATCCAATCCATGTATTTTTGGATCCGATTACTGAGCCCAATCTTGAATTAATATTGGCACCATATTGAGAGCACAGACAGCTCGATTATCATCACATCCAAAGATGCTATATCTACATCTTACTAGTAATAGTAATAATATTGAACGAGAAATGTCACATGGCGTTGACATTAATTATACTGGTGCACTTCCGGACGTACATGACATTTTAAAAACTCATGATGACCGGATGATACTAATCTTCCAGCATTTGGCCTCTCATTTTACAACCGTTGGCTTACCAATGCCACAGAGAACTGAGCAGCTGTCCACTGATCTAGACCACATCATGAGTTTTCATTAGTGTATTTTTCATGATGGCCCATGACAGTGATTCTAGACTGTCTGAATGGCTGATTGGATTGTCCACAGGTTTCAAAGCACAAAAAGTGTACGATCTCTCCATGTGGCTGGTGATCAGAGAAAAGCCCACGTGCAAGTGATTACAACATGGGTTCATGGATATTTAGTTTGTTTGTGCCATTTAAGACACATGAACCACCCAACAATCAATCTGGACCGTCCATCAATTTCACCCCACTTTTTTTCTTCTTCTTTTTTTGGGTTAGCGCACACACACTCTTTTTTACCCACACCTTTGGGATAGTGATAGACTGAGTGAAGATAATCTCATCTCGACACTGAGATCTAAGTATGGAATCCTGACGTGTGAGTGGCTAACATTGCAAGGTGACTAACAGTGTGGGTGTGTGTACTATCAGTGGGATGTGTGTATTCACCAAAAATAAATAAATAAAAGTTCACCCCACTTTTTGGCCACGGAACACTGGCCATGCTTCTTGTAGCCATAAGGTTGTCCAAGCCTTGATGGGATGGTTATGGTCATCAGAGATAGCTTATCCAGAACAAGCTCTATCAAATTGACTATTGGTATTGGTTATTGGTATTTGATCCAATTCACCCTTGTCGTACAGCATTGTTCGGATTGAAAAGTTCCCCTAATTGCCATAGATTGTTCATGGTGACCCATGAAAAATGGAAGGAAAGCCTTATGGACAGACCAGATTGATAATTGTCCCCTTGTCAAAAAGCACAACAATCTTGTAGACGTGCAGTCACTATAGCAGTCACTATATTAATATACATTGTTTAATTTTTTTTCATGTAGATTTGGATGAAAATGAACCCATGGTGGAATCCAAGGGACAAGAACAAAAAAAAATGCTGGTTTTCTACCAATGTGACATTTTGAGCGGTTGGCATAACAAAAAAAAAAAAAAAAAAAAGGAATGATTCTACATGGCAATTATTGTACTTCTTTTTAAAGGACCAATTGTCACATTATTTCCTAAATATGAGATTTTCATTTACCATTCATAGAAGACCTAATGCTGGAATCCCATAAAAATTAGTGCTCATGAAGATAATTATTATTTTTTTCTTTTCTATAAAAATAATGCCCGTGAAAATAATACTTCTTTCTCTTTTCCAATTCATTTCCATTTTCAGTACAATCCAAACATCCCTAGGGTTAACACTCGACTACTAGTGGTCTCACGTTACCATCGAATGTTAATGGGATTAGCTTTTTAAGAACAAATTTCTCTCTCTCTCACACACACACACACACACACACACACACACACACATACATAGGGAAAAGGTACTATGCGGTTGACCTCATGGGAAGTTCCCATGAGGTCGAGCTGTGTGGGTCCCACTGTGATGTATATCAGACATCCACACCATGCATTTGATAGGTCCCCTATTGGTTATGGTATATCCCAAAAATCAGCTGTATCTAGAGCTCAAGTGGGCCATACCAACTGAAACAATGTAAAATGATGCCTACAGCATCTAAAAGCACTTGTTGGGGCCCACCTTAGTTTTGGATACGGTTAAAATTTGGTGTGAACTCTTGTTTAAGTGGGACACACACAATGTATGGGCTGGATTTCTTAACCACTTCTCATTTCATCCTATAAACAGTCATAAAGGTTTGAATGAGTGGATATTCACTTTCAACTGTTGTCTATGATGTGGCCCATGGAAGTCTTGGATTGGCCTGAGTTTTAGTCCCATGGCCCACTATGGAATGGTGCATCTGACTGATGGAGTGGATGCTCATCACACATCACAGTGGGGCCCACACAGCTTGACCTCATGGGAACTTCCCATGAGGTCGACTGCATAGTACCTTTTCCCATATATATATATATATATATATATATATATATATATATATATATATATATATAGAGAGAGAGAGAGAGAGAGAGAGAGAGAGAGAGAGTTTTCTGCAGTATCATTTTACCAAGAATCTCCTGCAAGCCCTAGAGCAAGATAAAGATTATGCTCTCGTGTCTAGACTTTGTAAGAAAAGGATCATTCTTTCAAGTCTTTGCCTATCGACCAAGGGGACAACATTCCTGTCATCTTTATTATTTATTATATATGTGACACTTGAGAGTGAGGATTGGGACTCTTAATCTGTTTAGCTACCACTGCGACTGGATTGGCTTGATTTTTTTTTTTTTTGGTGAATGTGATGCAAAGGATCTGGACAGACGTTTGGACCTCATATTTGTAGCCCACCTAATGCTCGATCAGCTGTAGGTGGTTATGCGAGTGCAGTTCTTTGCTAATGCCATGATCATGCCTGAGACGAACCTCACCCACATGTGTCAACTTGGCATTCGCGCGTATTAGAGATCGAAAGTTTTTCATTAGGTCTCTCCCAATGTATAATCCACCCTATGAATGGACCATATGCATCTTACACCTCATTAAGATGTATCCGTATGGGCTCATTAAAACACAACCATGGTCCATATTCATCTTACACGGGTAGCCCACCACCCTATGAATGGACCGTCCAAATTATCAGGGTGGGGGGACCCACCTAATGAAATACATCAATATCAAACGCCAGAATAAACCAATCGATCTCCCCATCAAGTCCCCCTCACATTTAGTTTCAAGTAACTTGCATGCCTTTTATTTTTCCAGTCGGTACATCATACACGTTCGTATGGAGCTCTACTAGCCTAGATGCAATTCTACATGTGTCAATCTGGCATGTGGCATGCATCCTGCCTTGCTTTAGGTGGGCTCAACTCGAAGGATGGGCTGGTCCACGTAATGGCCGGTTGGGATCGTGCATGTATTTGTCATAATATTGTGGTGCAGGACACAACACAAACAACTTAATGAAGCAATAGGATCAAGAGAAAATCAGGCTGTAGTAGCTCATCAATTTTATGATCATAACCCATGCAAAATATAGTTGAAAAAGCCATCCGCAGGCTATAAAATTAAGGAGGCCAAAGCAATCGTGCGCATTGGCTCCTCCTGCCTTGATTTTCTTTTATCCCAGCACTCCATTAATCGTTCACGGTGTAACCACCGTATATTGTTTGATTGTTAGACAACTTGAAACTTCAATATGTAGGCCCTATCGGGGAAGGTGCAGAAAGGGGGCGACTTGGTTGAACCAGCGGTGTGGGTGGAACCCTGACCATAGGGCCCACCTCGATGTATGCATTCTATATCCATGCCGTCCATATGTTTTTTCCAGATTATTTTAGGGCAGGGTCCCAAAAATGAAGCAGATATAAATTTCAGGTGGACCACACCACAAGAAAAAGTGATCACTAAATGCCCACCATTAGAAACTTCCTATGATCCACCGTAATGTTTATTGACCATCCAACCTGTTGAAAAAGGTCACATAGATCTGTATGAAATATATATATATATATATATATATATATATATATATATATATATATATATATATATATATATATATATATATATATATATATATTTCAGCTTGATCCAAAACTTCTGTGGCCCACAGGAGGTTTTTAATGGTCAATAATCACTGTTTCTTATGGTGTGGTCCACCTGAAATTTGCATCTGCTTCATTTTTTGGAGCTTGCCCTAAAATAAGCAAAAAAAACAGATGGACAGCAAGGATATAGAATGCATACATCGAGGTGGACCCTGTGGTCAGGGTCGCACCCACATCGCTGGGTGTGGGTCGCAGCCAAGTCGCCCTCACAGAAAGGTAATTGGATAGGTCAAAAGAGTCAGCTTGAGGATGGTCGAACAAATATGTAAATATGGAGAAAGGTTTTTACAACATTCCAGGTTTACAGGTCGGCACATGTAGTGGCACAGATGCAGATCAGTTCAGTTTGCAGTTTGCCCTAGTCATGGGTTTCATCATTGATGGAGCATCACCTAAAAATCATGCTGATAGGACGTCCCTAACCATCCAACCAGTGGCCATAAAATGAATAATTCTTAGGAACCAACCATCCATATCCAAGCAGCTACTTAGACATGATAGATGTGTACCTTAATCCAATCTGTCCAAACAGTGGGACCAATTATGGATGGGATAAAGCCCCACTATGATATCCGTTAAATCATCCTAGCCTCATATTGATGGACGTTTGCTTGTTGAAGTTGGTGTTAGAATAAAATGGAAAATATGAGATACGAAAAATAATGGAAAAAAAAAAAATAGTTTTGCCTTTTGTTAACCCTTTTATCTTAATTGTATTTAGTTTTGTCTCACGTTGAAAAGTAGTTAGGAAATTAAGTTTTATATTAAAACTTCTAATTAATTTTTTATATGGGAAAACAAGAGAATGTAATGGGAGCAACCTTTTTATACATATATACACATAATACAGAGTTGTCATGCACTTACCTGATAATTAATGAGACGGAATTATGTATTGACGCTCTTTATCTCAGAGGAGAATTGTTATATCGTAGAGTTGACTTGGTAGAACCCAAGACATTGACGGTAACGTGAGCTCTTTAAATTCTCCTATTATCACTTTTTATTTTGATATTTTAGATTTTTTGCTATATCTCGGCCAATTAGAACCAATAGTTGGACAGTTGACTGTTTTCCGTACCCCAATCAGTCCAGAATTATGCAGTTGTTGGTGCCTAAGACCGAATTAGTGATTTGGAAGCAGTTCAAAAACCTGAAAACTCAACTCGATGTTTAGCTGAGTAAGGTAGGCTAAAAGACTTGACTCAAATCGATTGGGTATTTAAGTAGGTATTATTAGGAAGGACTATAATTATTTCAACTGGGCTCGAAATCTCACTGAGTTGGGTTGACTCGGCGGAGTTTCCAGATGAGTCAGTGAGTTTTACTTGAGTGACATCTATCACAAGTGTACAATTGCATGCGCATGCGTGTGGATTATACATAAAAAATCATCCCCTAGATGAGGCCATACCTTTCTTGAGAGGAAGAAATCTTCAACAATAGAAGAGAAGATTGCAATAGTTCCTTTCTTAAAGATTTGAATACGTGAAGGAATCTGGGTTACTTGAGAGACATTAATGGAAATGCTTACATGAAATGTGTATATATGATATTGGTAATTATGGACGTCATCTACAGCGTGTTGGGCATTTTAATCAGATGGCTTACCTTCCCATGCTTCACAAAATTCTGTTCATATCGGCCGTTGCTTTTCTCGTTGAAAGGTCCATCAGATATTTGATTAATTGGGCCAATAGGGAACAAGAAGGTGATGATGATGAGAAAGCTAAATCGGGTACGTGAAGTGTAAAGAAATCAATGTCCTTGTAGGTAACTTCTTCTTTCTCTTTCTCACTCTCTCTGTTTTTACAAGGGATGACGATTCCAGAGAAGAATGCAGGTAAGATGGAAAACCCTTTGGTTGTATCTTTGGGTGAAATGATGATAGATTTCGTTGCGGACGATGCTGGGATTTCTCTAGCGGATTCGTTGCGATTCGTGAAAGCTCCTAGCGGGGCCGGCCCTGCCAATGTTGCTGTTGCCATCGCAAAGCTAGGCGGCCGCTCCGCATTCATTGGAAAGGTGGGCCATCTTTTCTTTTCTTTTCTTTTTTTCTTTTTTCTTTTTTATTTCTTACTTGGTTGGAAATAGACCTGGCAGAATTCGACCCAACCCGACCTAGATTTTTCAAGTTTAGGGTTGGAAAATTTGACCCAAATTCAATTTTTGGGTTGACCCGACCCGACCCGAATTTTTATGGGTTGGGTTAGGGTTAAAGGTGACCCAACCCGACCCGAATCATATAGGGTTTAAGTAGACCATTATAGATTGATTTTCTTATTAGTTGAATAATACAAGGTTTTTTTTTATCACACACTCAGCTGAGTGGAAACGGTCCACATGTCTTTCAATTTAATAAACATTACGCATGGGCCCTAAGACCATTATATAATGATTTTCTTGTTAGTTAAATAATATATAGTTTTTTTTTTCTCACATACCTTGCTGAGAACGGTCCACATGTCTATCAATTCAATAAACTTAATTGATGTGTTTGAAGCATCATCCTAATACTCTAACTATGTTGATGTTTAAAGAGGTATGCTTTAAATCTGCACTCCATTATATCAATTTATTTTTCTCTTTCAATATTTGCGTAATAGAAATACTCTATAAAAAAAAGCCTCGACTTATATATATATATATATATATATATATATATATATATATATATATATATATATATAGTGGTACTATGAGGTCGACCTCATGGGAAGAGCTGTGTGGGCCCCACATGTTAGACATCAACACCGTGCATTTGATGGGTACCCTTTAGGTCAAGGGATATCCCAAAAATCAGCCATATACAGAATTTAGGTGGGCCATACCATCTAAAACCATGTGAAGACATGCCTAAAATATCTAAAAGCAGTTGGTGGGGCCCAACTGGGTTTTGGATGTGGCTGAAACTTGGTCTGCCTCCTCATCCAAGTGGAACACATACAATGGATGGGCTGGATTTGTGAACCCGAATTCATTTTGGGCCGGGTTAGGGTTGAGGTGGAAACGACCTGACCTGAACCCGACCCGACCCGACCCATTGCCGCCTCTAGTTGGAATCTCTCCTCCTCTTTGCCTTTTGGTTTCTTGCTACCATGCGCACGTGGAATGAATTACCTTGGATCCCACTGATCTGGGAACGGAATCCTCAAGCGTAAAACACACTAGCGCCGTGGGTCCCACCAGTTCCACTAAAGTAACAGAACTAAAAATTAAAACCGTTGTATGCTTAAAATGTTGTCCACCCTCTAATTTTCTCACCTTCTTTTCAGTTTGGAAATGATGCATTCGGGCGTATGTTAGTGGACATCTTAAAGAATAATGGAGTGGACTGTGATGGTGTATGTTTTGATCCTGACGCCAGGACTGCACTTGCATTCGTGATGTTGAAGAGCGACGGACAGCAGGAATTCATGTTTTATCGAAATCCAAGTGCTGACATGCAGCTGAAGGTATCTGAGCTGAAGTTGGATATTATCCAAAAGGCAAAGATCTTTCACTATGGATCAACAAGCTTGATCAAGGAGCCTTGCCGGTCGGCCCACTTGGCTGCAATGCGGGCTGCGAAAAACGCAGGCCTTCTGCTCTCATACGATCCAAATATTAGATTGCCACTGTGGCCATCAGCTGATGCCGCCCGCAAAGGAATTAAGAGCATTTGGAAAGAAGCCGATTTTATCTAGGTTACTTGATTTTATTTTCTCTTTTCTAGTTTTCTGTTTGTTTTGATGATTAAGCATGCGTTTGGACATGCAGATAACGGCCGAGTTGACTCGACTCAGTTAGATTTTGAGCCGAGTCACTACGAAAATCGGTTGTAACCCTGTGATTCGGCTTCAACTTGGCTTGACTTATCGAGTCTTGCTGACTCAGTCAGCTCGACTCGAATCTAGTCGCTGGAGTTTTTTTTTTTTAACATACAATAGTTAGAAGCCAAGCCCCATTTTTTCTTTTTTTACATCCAATCATTTGTAACTATTTAAAATATTTATAAAAAATAATAATTTAATATATTAAATATCAAGTCGAGTGAAGTAATGACTCGTACGAGCCATCGAGTCAACCTGACCCAGCTAGACATCGAGTCTAATTTTCTAGTTTAAGCTACATTATATACACACTAGGTAATCAAACTCCAGTTTGGTTATTTCTACATTACTGGATTAATCAATCAATTGTTGTAATTCAATCCAAATGGGCCAATGATATAAGATTTGGCTCTTTAGTTGCCTTTGGACTATTTTTAAAGGGGGTTGATTATCTTACAACAGGTTAGTGACGAAGAAGTTGCTTTCCTAACAGAGGGAGATCCTGAAAAGGAAGAGGTTGTTCGGTCGTTGTGGTTTGATGGACTGAAATTGCTTGTGGTCAATGATGGCAAGAAGGGGTGCAGATACTTTATAAAGGTTTTGTTTCATCTCATTCATTATTATATTGTTAGATGATTTCTATCAATTTTTCACTAGAATCCCTAGTTTATATCTTGATTATGAAATTCCATCTTTTTTTTTGGGGTGTTATATGGTTTCAGGACTTCAAAGGAAAAGTTGATGGATTTTCCGTCAAGACGGTGGACACGACGGGAGCTGGTGATGCTTTTGTTGGCTCTCTTCTTGTTTCTCTGGCTAAAGATGATTCCCTTTATAAGGTCTTTTTCCTCTCTCAAATTACGCATTGTTTTACAGTTTTGTATGAATTTTTGTTGTTCGGTCTGACAAAATATTCATGTGGGCCCACCTTCTAGTGATCCCAATCCAAATTGCTCGTTTGGTTGGCCCACATTGCATATGGGAGAACCCTGAAATTCTCCACCAGATGACCTATCTTTCAATTAATTAGTCCCCATTAATTAAATGATATGGACCATTAACTGTAAATGTCAATTTTCATTGATGCATAGGATCATCTGGTGTGGGAGATACTATGTCATGGCCCACCACCCAATGATGGGACCCAGTAGATTGCAGCATCTTGTGTGTGCAATACCTGCACCTACCGTCAATTGGGATCTTTTCATTTACAATGTAGTATTTCTATATTGCGTCGAATGTATGTACAGGATGAAGGTAAGCTAAGAGAAGCTTTGCAACTGGCGAACGCTTGTGCTGCCATCTCTACAACACAAAAGGGAGCAATTCCAGCCCTTCTAAACATGTCAATGGTGCAAGAACTCATCGACAAATCCAAGCAAAAAACAGCGCAAGAACTTATTGTCAAATCCAAGTAAAAAACAGCGCAAGAACCCATTGTCAAACCTGAGCAAAAATAAAAAGCAGTTGTCCTTCCTCTACTATGCCCCGCTAGACTGTCCAGTGACTTTCACCAACAAAGTCTTGAAAACTGTTCATAATAGATCATGACTCTCTCTCTCTCTCTCTCTCTCTCTCTCTCTCTCTCTCTCTCCCCCCATGAGTTGAGATCCGGTCTCTGAAGCGAATATCATGCAACTGCTGATCTTGAGCATGCCTTGTAGGATTGCGGACTTGAATGGATGGTCCACTTAGTGAGTTGGCCTGCCAGACCTTTTTGGACGAAGGAATATACGCTGTCATCAGTTTGATCAACACCCTTGTACATGTGTATCCACGGTCGACTTGAGTGGCTGCATTTTCTATTGCAATCCTACCCATCTCATCCATGAATTAGAAATGAGATCTCTTAAGAAAAAGAAAATGGCAAGCAATGTGTTAGATCATCTAATCCGTGTATTTTTGGACCCGATTACTGAGCCTAATTTTGAATTTATATTGGCACCATACAAAAAGGAGCAAAGACAACTCGATTATCATCACATTAGAAGATCCTGTATATCTACATCAGTAATAATACTGGAGGAGGTCATGTGCCATTGACATTACTGGTGCACTTCTACACCACATGACGTTTGTACAACACATGATGACCGGAGGATACTAATCTTCCAGCATTTGGCCTCTCACCAAGCCACAGATAACTGTCTGTGATCAGCTCTCCACTGATCTAGACTACATCTTCTAGGGAGTTTTCATTAGTCTATTTTTCATGCATGATGGCCCATGAAAGTAATTTTAAGACTGTCTGAATGGCTGATTGGATTGCCCACAGGTTTCAAAGCACAAAGTGTATGATTTCTCCATGTGCCCTGGAGACTAGAGAGAAGCCCATGTGCAAGTGACTACAACATACGGCCGGGCTCATGAATATTTAGTTTGCTTATGCCATTTAAGATACATGGACCACCCATTAATCAATCTGGAGTGTCCATCAGGTTCACCCCTTTTGAGCCACCGTGAAAGACTCATATTGGTCGGAGGAAGCAAACCCTCCAAACACTGGATGGTTATGGTCATCTGATGAAAACAATTCTGGAGAGATACGTTATTTAAAACAAGCTCTATCAAATTGGCTACTCTTATTGGTTATTGTTATTTGATACAATCCAACCTTGTTGTACAGCATTACTTAGATTGAAAAGTTCCCCTAATTGCCATGGATTATTTACGGTGACCCATGAAAAAAATGGAAGAAAAGCATAATATGGACAGTCTAGATTGATGATTTGATTGTCCCCAGTCAAAAAGAACAATCTCGTAAACATGCAGTCACTACATTAATATACATTGTTTGATTTTTCAAGTAGATTTCCATGAAAATGAACCCATGAGTTTTCTACCCGTGTGACATGAGGGTTGTAAATGGTTGGGTTCGGGGCGGGTTTAGCCAAAACCAAACCCGCCTATTTATTAAACGGGTCTCGGTCCAAATTTTAGACCCAGACCCTTTTACTAAATGGGTGGGTCCGGTCGGGTCCGAGCCAAGCCATCAGACGCATATATAAATGGGTCCGGGTCTAGTAGAGGGAGATCCACCCAAACCCATTTATAAATGGGTCAGGTCTAATGGGTCCAGGACTGAATCAAGTATGCAAGCATTTTACAAGGCTTAAAACTTAGTCTGGATGAGTTTGGGCTGGACGAGTCTGTTGAAACATAGACCAAACCCGCCCACTTACTAAATGGGTTCGGTTCGGGTCGGGTCGGGTCAGGTTGGGTCAGGTCGGGCCTAATATAAAGAAAACCAAACCCAGACCCGTTTAGCAACTGGGTCTGGTCTTGGACCCAAACCCATACCATTTAACAAATGGGTTGGGTCTGGGTCAGGTCTAAGTGGGTTGGGTCCAGGTTCCCCATCGGGTCCACTGACCCATTTACAGCCCTATGTGACATTTTGAAATGTTGGGATAACCAAAAAAAAAAAAAAAGAAAAAAAAAAAAAAAAAAAAAAAAAAAAAAAACCCTTAAATACAGTAGTCCGCCTGTCCTCGTCGAAGCGCTCTTGCTCGTGCTTGTGGTCTGAAGCTAGGTTGGGTCCTACCATGTTGTTTATGAGAAATCTACCCGGCCCATATACTTTGCCCATTCATTTTATGGCATTCCATAAAACATGAGGTTGATCCAAAGCTCAAGTGGGCCACACATTAGTGGAGATTGTACTGCACCATTGAAACATTTGTGGGGCCACAGAAGCTTTGAATCAGGATAATATTTTCCTCCTTTCAGCTCATACCAATGGTAATGACCTTACGAGCAGTTGGGCTGCTTTCTCAACGGTTTGCAATATTGCATATAAACATTAGGTAGAGCCTAAAAAGGTTTAAACGGTAGGAAGCCCCTTTCTACTATTTCCAATCGTGTGGCCCGCTTGAGTTCATATTAAACTGATTTTTTGTCTCATGTCTTAAAATAACCTGCCAAAATGAATGGACGGAGTGGATTTTTCACAAACATCATGGTGGCCCCAAGTTTAGTGGGGCAGTCACATCGCTAAAAACCAGGCGTCTGGCAGTAGCGGGCGGAAGCGGACTGCGTGGTGTACCACACACCATCAACGTCAGTGGTGTGTAGTTATGTGGTCCCCACCATTATGTATGCGTTATATCCACACCGGCCATCCATTTGGAGAGATCATTTTAGAGCATAATCCCAAAACTGAGGCAGATACAAAGCTCAAGTGGACCACACCACTGAAAGCACTGGGGATTGAATGACCACTATCGAAACACTCATGTGTCCACAAAAGTTTTGTATCAGGATAAGGTTTTTTTTGTATTTTCTATTCATCCAGTGGGAATAACCTCATGCTGGGATGACATATAAACATCAAGGTGGAGCCTAGGAAGGTTTCAACGGTAGGCATTTGTTTTCCAAATGTTTCCTCTTATGTGACCCACTCGACTTTTGAATCCACCTCACTTTTGGTTGCATGTCATAAAATGATCTCACAAAAAGGATGGACGGAGTGGATTTCTCACAAACATATAGGTGGACCTCACATAGTAGCCACCTCACTACTTGCCATGAAAGTACTCAATCCGCATGGCCGAATAGGAGTAGATTAGGTCCGACCCGAGTTTAACTGAACACGGTGTTGCCCTGGTGTGGGCTCACCTTGATGTATCTACTATATATCCACGTTGTCTATTTATATTTCCAAATCATTTTAGGCCATGGACCCAAACATTAAGCTGATCCAAATCTCAAATGGACCAAAACATAGGAAACGGTAGTGTTTGACCATTAAAAGCTTCTTAAGAGCTACGAAAGTTTTAAATCAAGATATATTTGTTTTTCCCTTCATCCAAGTCCCTTTGACTTTATCAAAAGGTTGGACGGCATGGACATACCATACATGCATCAGGGTCACACCTACTCCAATACCCAAACTTGGTAGAAAGTTAGGTGGTAGGGCCACCATATTTGTGAAAAATCTACACCGTCCATCCGTTTTTCCAAATTATTTTAGGGCATGACCCAAAAAATAAGGTAGATCTAATGTTTAAGTGGACCACACCAGACAGATCCATTTCACGGTCTAAAGATTCACCTGCAATTCAGATCCATGTCATTTTTTGAACTTAGGACATAAGATGTGCTTACCAAACAGATGGATGACGTAGATCCACCGAATGATGAACAACCTTTACCGTCTTTCGGTGGGCCTTACCGTTATGTATGTATGTGATCTACCCCACCCATCTACTTTGACAACTCATATAATGGCTTCACCCAAAAAATTAGCTAAATCTGAGCCAGATGTGCCCTACAATAATAAAACTAAATACGAATTATGAACACCATTGAATCCTTCTTGGGACACAAGGAACAGTCCACGAGATGGCCTTACAAAATAAATGGATGACATGAATCACTTTGTATGCTCAAGGTGAGCATCAAATTCTCTTACAAAAGCAAGCATGGAAAATTGGAGTCTAATTGTGAATATGACTTGCGACAGGGACAAAATGATCTTTCGGAGGTCTTAACAGTGCATTTCCATCAGGAATCGTTAGTAAAGGTCAAATAGACTTCTTTTTCATCGTATTTTAAAATGGTAAGCATGTATTGATAAGTATAATCTAAATGAGGCGTGTACTTGAAAATAGACCAAAAAATAAGCAGGCATTTGTAATTAACTCAAAAATAAAAAAGAATGATTCTACATGGCAATTATTGAACTTTTTTAAGGACAAAAAAGATGAGGCGTTATTTCATAAACATGAGATTTTTCTTTACCATTCTAAAAAGACCTTTAATGTTAGAATGATAGAATCCTATAAAATCAGTGCGAATGAAAATAATCATTATTTTTTTCTTTTTTATATAAATAATGCTTATGGAAATAATCATTTCTTCCTTTCCCATCCATTACCATTTCCAGTAGTACAATCCAAACATGCCATAAGATTAATACTCAACAACAAGTGATCTCACATTAATTACCCTCGAATGTTAATGGATTACCTTTTTAAGAACAAATTTAAACAAACAAGAAGAAGAAGAAGTGGATATACTTCTCTGACAAAAAAGTACAATCATGAAGGGTCAGCTTCTACTGCTGTGATATCATTTTCCCAAGAATCTCTTGCAAGCCCTAAAGTAAGAGAAAGGTTTTTTTCCAAGAATCTCCTACAAGCCCTAGAGTGAGATAAAAGTTATTCTATCGTGTCTACGACTTAGAAAACGAGTCATTCTTTCAATCTTTCGAGCTATTACCTTTCAAGGGGACAACATTCATGTCATCTCTTTTGTATATGTGACATTTGAGAGTGAGGATTGGGACTCTTAGGGCCTGTTTGGATACCACCAAATAAGTTGCTTTTTCTGTAGATAAGTAACTTATTTCAGATAAGTTTGGTTTATGATTAATAGTAAATAACTTTTTTACTTAAAAAGTACATAATCACTTTAGTTAATTAATGTTTTAACTTTTTAACTTTTCATAAGCTGAAGAGAGGAATAGGTGAGATGAAGAGGAGGAAAAGCTGTAGGTGTGCACAATTTAGGCTGGTAAACATCAAGCTGGGCCCCACATAAATGGACAATGTGGGTGTGCACAGTGGATCCACATGATGGCCAGTGGATATTGAAGATGAGCCCCACATGATGGATAATAATATTAATGGTGGGCCCTACTTGATGGGAGCGAATTAGATGTTACCCTGGTAACACTTTAGTGGGTGTTACTCCTACCGTGTGGGGCCTACCTTGATATATTAATTTTTTGTATATCCATTCCGTCCCTCTGTTGTTATGCCTAATTTTAGGACGAGATCCAAAATTATAAGAAGATTCAAATCTCAGGTGGACCAGACCAATAGAAAGAGCATTTAATAATCATTAAAAGCATTTTACGGGCCACAAAAGTTTTAGATCAATCTAATCTTTAAATTTTTTTCTTCATCCAGACCTTGACATTATGAAGAGCTTGGATTGCAAATAAACATTAAAAAAACCTTACACTGGGCTCTTTAGAATTTTTAATGGTGGGCACTCAATCAGCACTGTTTCCAATGGTTAGGTCCACTTGAGATTTTGATTTTCATAATTTTTGGAAGATCATCCTAAAATGGGTTGGAGAAATGGATGGACGATGTAGATATACAAAATACTATCCATGTGGGCCACACGGTAGGGGTAACACCCACTCAGCTGTTCACGGGGTAACACCTAATTTGTTCCCCTACTTGATAAATGACCAGCATCAAAGGTGGGCCCTACATAATTAATGGTGCAAATTAAAGGTCGGGCCATAATGATGAATTACCCACATCCAAGGTGGGCTTTGCACACTGGATGTCCCTCCTCAATGAATGGTCCACATCAAAGGTTGGCTCCACATTGAAGGTGGGGGCCCACATGATAGACAGTCCACATCAAAGGTGGACTCCACATGATGGGCAATTAATAATGGTGGGCTCCACATGATGGATGATCCGCATCAAGGTGGGCCTCACATGATGGATGGTCCACAACAAAGTTCGGGCTAATGAGAATGGCCCATATCCAAGGCGGACCCGCATGATGGATGGCCCACATGGGAGGTGGGCCCACATGATGGATGGTCCACTTCAAAGGTAGGTACCAAATGATGGGCAGTGGATATTGAAGATGGGCCCCATGTGATGGACAATAACTTTGATGGTGGGCCCCACATGATGGATGACGAACATCAAAGGTGGGCTCCTACCTAATGAATGGTGCACATTAAAGGTCAAACCCTACTGCTAAATGTCCCACATCTAAGGTAGGTCACACATGATATATGGCCCACATTAGTATGACCACACAATGAATGATCTACACCAAATGTTGGCCCCACATGATGGACAGTGGATGTAAGGGGGACCAAACAGACTTGAGGAATGGTTACTTATGATGTTGGAAACCAAACATACTTTTCTACTTTTTGGATGATAAGTATGTTGTTTACCAAACATACTTATCTACTGTTTAAGAAGAAACTAAGATAAGTTACTTAACTGATAAGTAGCTTTATCGTAAGTAACTTACAATCCAAACGGGCCCTTAATCTGTTGAGCTACCACTGAAGTTGCAGCCTGATGCATCAAACCTCCATCATTAATCACCATAACCAACGGTGGATACCCCCATCCTGACTGTTCTCTATGGTGTGGGCCTACCTGAGTTATTGATTGGCCTGATTTTTTTTGCGGTGAATGTGAGTTGGGTTGACTCGGCTGAATTTCCAGTGATCAAGTCAGTGAGTTTTAGAAATACAGATATGGAAAGTTTAGCTTGAGCGACATCTGTCACACGTGTACAATTGCATGTGCATGCGTGTGGATTATAAAAAAATCATCCCTAGATGAGGCCATACCTTTCTTGAGAGGAAGAAATCTTCAACAATAGAAGAGAAGATTGCATGATTTCCTTTCTTAAAGATTTGAATACGTTACGGATTTGGGTTACTTGAGAGACATCAATGGAAATGCTTACATGAAATATGTATATAATATTGGTAATTGTGGACGTTCACTACAGCGTGTTGGGCATTTTAATCAGATGGCTTACCTTCCCATGCTTAAAAAAATTCTGTTGATCTCGACCGTTGCTTATCTCGTTACAAGGTCCATCAGATATTTGATTAATTGGGCCAATGCTGAATCAGGCACGTGAAGTTCTGTAAAGAAATTCCTTGCCCTGTCCTTGTAGATAACTTCCTATCTCTCTCTCACTCTCACTCTCACTCTCTCTCTCTCTCTCTGTACAAGGGATGATGTGGGCCTGAATGAGCCTACTTTAGGCCCACCAAATCTACAGAGGAAAATGATCAAGTGCAAAAAAACGTTTTAACCATAATTGTGGTGCAAATGAATTTTGTGAGAATCACCATGATCTGTTGATGACATCCACTCAGACCATCCTATGCTTAGTTGCACGTTAGCAGAAAGCATGTTTCATTGCATTCAATGTTGCATGTCCACACAATTCTTTTGTTTTTCTGCTTTGTCCGTTGTTTACATACCATCCAAACCGTGCAAAAGGTGTTCTGGATTGTGAAGATCATCTGGGCCAAAAACTAGAATGGCCCATTCATCAGGTGGATGCCCAATTGAAATAAATGGACGGCCATTGGCATGATGAAATTCGTAGTGTGCAGCCCACCTAATGAATTTATTGTTCCAATATTGGTTTATGGTGATCTTCATGATATGGTCTACCTTTTCCAAGGTTAGGATGTTCCACTGAAGTAACAGATCTGCAGAAATAAAAATTAAAACCGTTGTATGCTTAAAATGTTGTCCCCACACTCTAATTTTCTTTCCTTCTCTTCAGTTTGGAAATGATGAATTCGG
The DNA here is from genome assembly GCA_003013855.2 of Liriodendron chinense. Lineage (NCBI taxonomy): Eukaryota > Viridiplantae > Streptophyta > Magnoliopsida > Magnoliales > Magnoliaceae > Liriodendron > Liriodendron chinense. The sequence continues at coordinate 5,702,536 of ML058513.1, forward strand.
GCATATGTTAGTGGACATCTTGAAGAAGAATGGAGTGAACTGTGATGGCGTATGCTTTGATCCTGACGCCAGAACTGCACTTGCATTCGTGACGTTGAAGAAAAACGGACAGCAAGAATTCATGTTTTATCGAAATCCAAGTGCCGACATGCTGCTGAAGGAATCTGAGCTGAATTTGGATATCATCCAAAAGGCAAAGATCTTTCACTATGGATCAATAAGCTTGATCACCGAGCCATGCCGGTCGGCCCACTTGGCTGCAATGCGGGCCGCGAAAGAAGCTGGCCTGCTGCTCTCATACGATCCAAATGTTAGATTGCCATTGTGGCCATCAGCTGATGCCGCCCGTGAAGGAATTAAGAGCATCTGGAAAGAAGCCGACTTTATCAAGGTTACTTGATTTTTTTTTCTCGTTTCTAGTTTCTGTTTGTTTTTATGATTAAGTATGCGTTTTGGACGTGCAGATGTCAGCCGAGTTGACTCAACTCATTGAGATTTTGAGCTGAGTCGCTATGAAAATAGGTTGTAAGCCTGTGACTTGGCTTGAATTAATTACCAAGTCTCGCTGATTCAATCAGCTCAGCTCGAATCTAGTCGCTTGAGGGGTTTTTTTTTTTTTTTTTTACATATAATAGAACTCGAGTGATGTAATGACCCGTCTGAGCCATCGAGTCAACCTGATACAGCTAGACATCGAGTCAAGTTTTCGAGTTTAAACTACAGTATATACACTAAGTAATCTAACTCCAATTTGGTTATTTCTACATTACTGGATTAATCAATTGTTGTAATTCAATCCAAATGCGTCAATGATATAAGATTTGGCTCTTTAGTTCGCCTTAAGATGATACTACAAATTGGACTACTTTTACGGGTGGTGATTATCTTAGCACAGGTTAGTGATGAAGAAGTCGCTTTCCTAACAAATGGAGATCCTGAAAAGGAAGAGGTTGTTCAGTCGTTGTGGTTTGATGGACTGAAATTGTTTGTGGTCACTGATGGCAAGAAGGGGTGCAGATACTTTACAAAGGTTTTGTTTCATCCCATTCTTCATTATTATACGGTTAGATGATTTCTATCAATTTTTCATTAGAATATCTAGTTTATATCCTGATTATGAAATTCCTTCTGTTTTTTTTTTTTTTTTTTTTGGGCGGGGGGGGGGGGGGGGGGGGGGGGTTGGGTTTGGGGGGCATGTTATATGGTTTTAGGACTTCAAAGGAAAAGTGGATGGATTTTCCGTCTTGACGGTGGACACAATGGGAGCTGGTGATGCTTTTGTTGGCTCTCTTCTTGTTTCTTTGGCTAGAGATGATTCCCTTTATAAGGTTTTTTTGCCCCCTCTCAAATTACACATTGGTTTACAGTTCTATGTGAATTTTTGTTCTTTAGTCTAACAAAATGTTCATGTGAGCCTACATTCTGGTGATCCCAATCCAAATTGTTAGTATGATTGGCCCACATTGCATTTGGGAGAACCCTGAATTGTCCACCAGATGACCTAACTTTCAATTAGTCTCCATTAAATTATGAGTACCATTTACTGTAAACATTTTTTTCATTAATGCCTAGGATCATCTGGTGTGGGAGATACTATGTCATGGCCCACCACCCAATGATGGGACCTAGTAGATTACAGCATCTTGGGTGTGCAATACCTACACCTAAGCTGAAGAAATTTTTGTTTCCCTCGACTAGGGTCTTTTCATTTACAGTGTGTGGTATTTCTGTGTTGCCCCTTAATGTTTATACAGGATGAAGGTAAGCTAAGGGAAGCTTTGAAACAGGCGAACGCTTGCGCAGCCATCTCTACAACACAAAAGGGAGCAATGCCGGCCCTTCCAAACATGTCAATGGTGCAAAAACTAATGGTAAGGGAGCAATTCTAGCCCTTCTAAACACGTCAAGAACTAATCATCAAATCTAAGAAAAAAAATAAAAAGCAGTTGTTCTTTTCTTTACTATATATGACTTGCAGCTTTAAAATAATATAAAACCAATACGATTTTGACTTAGGGCTTGTTTGTTAAATCTGAAGTCTAAAGCCTGAATCTGAAATCTGAATCTGTAGTCTAAAACCAAAGTCTAAAACTTGTTTAGTAATTATTGCTAAAGTCTGAAAATTAAGTACCGAATTTGAAACAACTTGTTTGTTAGCAAATGTCTGAAATGTTTGAAATCTACTAATTTGACACATTTGCCCTTGTCTTTTGTTTGGAGGTGTTTTACCTTATGAGGGATAGATCATTAGGTTAACATCCCTTCAATTGATCAAATAATGTATGGCCCAAAAAAGGAAGCAAATCCTAATCTCTATGGACCACACAATAGAAAACTGCGGTCATTAAACACCCACCAATTACACTCTCACAAATCCAACTTTGACCTTGGGTATGCATGTAAAATACCCACCATAGATAGATATACGTGAATAGATGTGTTATATCTACATTGTCCATCCATTTTGCAGTATCATTTTCCAATGGCACACATTCAATTCCCACTACTTTTGAGGTGTGGTCCATTTCTTCTTTAGATTTGGCTCATTTAATCCCCACTGTGTGGTCCAGATGAGCATTCAATATGCCTCTTGCTCATGCCCCAAACTAATCGTTTCAAAATGGATAGATGATTTGGATAAAACACATATATAGGTCCTGGTGGGGTTAGTACTCAATCCCCAGATTTGACGGCTAACAAAACATATATTTCTCTCTACTGTATAGCGTGCGTGCTATATAACACAATTTTTCATGTGTGAAACTTTTTTGGGCCCCATTACGATATATGTAGATCCACACTATCCATCCATTTTGAAACGATCAGTGGTGTGGTCCACCTGAGATTTGGATCTACATATGTTTTGGTATATCATCCTAAAATGGGCTCCAGAAATGGATGGACGGCATGGATATACAACACATCATCAAGGTGAGCCCCACAGTAGGGATAACACCTACTAAGCTGTTGCGTGGGGAACATGTAATCCACCCCGGTCCGGATGGGGCGGTGTTTGGATACTACCCCCGCTGGGATCTAGCTAGTGATGGACAGTCCTGTCAGGGGCTCTGTGGGGGCCACTATTATGTACTTATTTTTTCCATGCTATCTATTCATTTTTAAAACTTATTTCAAGTGACGAGATAAAAAAAAAATAGGTAGATCAAATACTAAGATGGACCACACCACAGGAAATAGTGGGGTTTATTGCCCACCGCCAAAAACCTCTTGGGAGCCACAGAAGTTTTGGATCAAGTTCATTTTTATGTTTTCCATTCATCGAGGTCTATGTGATCTTATAAAAAGGTTGGATGGAAAATAAACTTCACGGTGGGCCCCAGGAAGGTTTCAAGGGTGGGGTCATTGTCACCACTATTTCTTGTAGTATTGTCCATTAGAGCCTTTTCAAGGGTGGGGTCATTGTCACCACTGTTTCTTGTAGTATTGTCCATTAGAGCCTTCAATCTGCATCAGTTTCAAGTCCATGCCCTAAAATAATCTTTCAAAATAGATGGATGGCTTGGATAAAATTCATATATCACAGTGGGCCCCAAGGAGCCCCCTGACAAGACCGTCTATCTCACCAGCAATGCGTACATGGGCAATTTTGGAAGTAAAAATAGAAGATATAGGAGAAATTTCGAAGCGCTTTTGAAATTCACCGTTAAGCCAAACCTAGGTCACCGAAAAATTTCAGGGACAAATCACCGAGCACTTTCTGATTTCTACGTTAACAAACAACCATTCAGGTGATAATTTTCTGATTCTGTGTTCCGCTGTTTTTTTCAGTGTTAACAAACATGCCCTTAGTGTATTCAACAAGAGCCAAAGTGTTGCACAAATTAGAAGGCATACTTTAGACCATTAAATTACACGATGAAGAAGCTTAATGTTGATAAACCATTCCTTAAATGCTTCCAATAGTTTAGATCTTTACTTCGCAATGCATCTAGTCTAAGATCAAAATAGCCTGATCGTCTCTCTCCTCAACTCACTATGATGCATGAATGGGGACAGGAGATCAACTGCAATGTTGAGTTGGAGAGAGAGACTAAGAACCCTGAATTAATAGATGATCTGATTCCAACCCATTAAAAGAACCAATTAATTACATAACTCTTTATCTCCTCCAATTATTATGGAATTCCAAAAAGTTTTTAGACTTGAAAATAAATCTTTGCTATAGGAAAGTCATCTTTGAGTATAAAAAGACATTCTGGAAGAGACACCCTCAGAATACATAATATAAAAATTGTGGAATTTGAGAAGTTAGTTTAGAATACCAAGAGTGTGGTCATATGGGCCACTCTCTATATATTCTAACATGATTGACCTGCATATGGGAGAACCCTGTATTGTCCACCAGATGACCTAACTTTCAATTAATCTCCATTAAATGATGTGGACCATTAACTGTAAACATTTATCTTCATTAATGCCTAAGATCATCTAGTGTGGGAGATACTATGTGATCATGGCCCGGCCACCACCCAATGATAGGACCTAATAGATCATAGCATCTTGGGTGTGCAATTGCTGCACCTACACTGATGAAAGTTTTGTCTCTCAAATGGGGTCTTTTCATTTACAGTGTATTATTTCTGTGTTGCCCCTTAACGTGTATACAGGATGAAGGTAAGCTAAGGGAAGCTTTGACACAGGTGAACGTTTTCGGTACCATCTCTATAACACAAAAGGGAGCAATTCCAGCCCTTCCAAACATGTCAATAGTGCAAGAAATAACCATAAGGAATCAATTCTGGCCCTTCCAAACACGTTAATTATGCAAGAACTAATCGTCAAATCCAAGAAAAAATAAAAAGCAGTCGTCCTTCTGATCTCTACTGTATATGCCCAATTAAAATTGTGTCTACTTACTTTCACCAAAAGAAGTTATGAAAAATGTTCATAATAGATCATGGCTCTCTCTCTCTCTCTCTCTCTCTCTCTCTCTCTCTCTATTTTATATATTTATATATGTGTGTGTGCACGCCCCATTAAAGCTGTGTCTACTGACTTTCACCAACAAAAGTTATGAAAAAATTTAATAATAGATCATGAATCTCTCACTCTCTCTCTCTCTCTGCTAATTATCTTGTGAGCATGCCCTGTATGTGGAACGTGGACTTGAATGGATGGTCCACTTAGTGAGTTGGCCTGCCTAAGAATATTAACTATCCATCCAGCTAGATCAACACCACAAATCTTGTACATGTGTATCCACGGTTGACTTGAATGACTGCATTTTCTATGGCAATCCTAACTTTCTCATCCATGAATTAGAAATGCAATCTCTTAAGAAAAAATGGCAAATAATATTGGGTTAGATCATCTAATCCATGTATTTTTGGACCCGATTACTGAACCCAATCTTGAATTTACATTTGCACGTACCATAAGCAAAGACAGCTCGATTATCATCACATTAGAAGATCCTTAACACACCCACAAGGCTCTCTCTCTCTCTCTCTCTCTCTCTCTCTCTATTTTATATATTTATATATGTGTGTGTGCACGCCCCATTAAAGCTGTGTCTACTGACTTTCACCAACAAAAGTTATGAAAAAATTTAATAATAGATCATGAATCTCTCTCTCTCTCTCTCTCTCTCTCTCTCTCTCTCTCTCTGCTAATTATCTTGTGAGCATGCCCTGTATGTGGAACGTGGACTTGAATGGATGGTCCACTTAGTGAGTTGGCCTGCCTAAGAATATTAACTATCCATCCAGCTAGATCAACACCACAAATCTTGTATATGTGTATCCACGGTTGACTTGAATGACTGCATTTTCTATGGCAATCCTAACTTTCTCATCCATGAATTAGAAATGCAATCTCTTAAGAAAAAATGGCAAATAATATTGGGTTAGATCATCTAATCCATGTATTTTTGGACCCGATTACTAAACCCAATCTTGAATTTACATTTGCACGTACCATAAGCAAAGACAGCTCGATTATCATCACATTAGAAGATCCTTAACACACCCACAAGGTTAGTCACACAGTGCACCCACCCACCGGTGGGATTAGTGTCTCCTTAGCACATCACACCTGCTGTTGAAACGTCTAAGCGTCTTCCAGACCGGCTAGCAGGATCCTGTATATATACATCTTACGAGTAATGGTTAATAATAATGAAGGAGAAACGTCACGTGGTGTTGACATTACTGGTGCACTTCTGTACCACATGATATTTGTACAACTCATGATGACCAGAGGGTACTAATCTTCTCTTCCAGCATTTGGCCTCTCATTTTTCAACCGTTGGCTGTGATCAGCTGTCCACTGATCTAGACCACATCTTATATGGAGTTTTTGTTGGGAAAAGCCGGCAGCGGAAGCGGAACGCTGAAACCGTGAAGCAATGCGCAATCAAACGAGTAACAAGATGCAATCAATCATACAAAAGCATTCACCACAAGAGACTCCAAATTTTACGTGGAAAAAACTCCAAAACGGTTAAAAAAAAACCGCGGCACAAACGATCCACTATGAATATCAGAGATTACAGAGATTTACAGTCCACAAAGCAAGGAAAAATAAAGAAATCCCCAAGTTTTCTCTCACACACACCTCTCCCATCTTCCTAGTACGAATAGGAAACCTTAGACACCTTAGGATACCTCTCTAGGTCGGACTACAACAACTTAAATAGGAAGAAATTCGAAAATAGAAACACCTTGCGCAGTACTGCAGACTGCGCAAGAAATCCGCCCGCACAGCCCGCCGGTCAGCCTTCACAAAAACAGTCCAGGGAGATGCCACCCGACCCTGCCTCACATCCGACCGGTCGCCCGACCAGTTGGAGCCCACTGACGACCGGTCTAGGCACCAGGAAAACGTCCAGGGGATCTTCACAGCATCTGGGTTGCGCTGTCCGGCCGGTCGGCCGACCGATCGGAGCACCCATTCGAGCTAAGTTTGAATACTCAACCCAACAGTTTTAATTTCTTTAGTGTATTTTTCATGATGGCCTATACGAAAGTGATTCTAAGACTGTCTGGTTGGCTGATTGAAGGCCACATGTAGATGGAGACCAGAGAGAGAGGCTCATGTGCAAGTGACTACAACACGGGCTCATGGATATTTAGTTTGCTTCTGCCATTAAAGACACCTGAACTACCCAATAATCAATCTGGACTGTCCATCAGGTTCACCCCACTTTTTGAGCCACCATGAAAGACTCATATTCATCGGAGGAAGCAAACCCTCCAAACACTGGCCTTGCTTCTTGTAGCTGTAATGGGATGGTTTTGGTCATCTGATGAAAACAACTCAGGAGCTAAGTTATCCAAAAACAAGCTCTAAGAAATGACTATTCGTATTGGTTATTGTTAATTTTTTCAATCCACCCTTCTGCACAACATTGATCAGATTGAAAAGTCCCCTAATTCCCATGGATTGTTCATGGTAACATGTGAAAATGGAAGAAAAGCACAATGGACGGTCCAGATTGATGATTTGATTGTCCCCTCATAAAAAAAACCACAACAATCTTATAGATATGTAGTCACTGCATTAATATACATTGGTTGATTTTTCATGTTGATTTCCATGAAAATGAACGTGCAGCTCTCAATTCAGCCAGTCAAGGTGTGATCGACAGCCTGGATTGGAAGTACGTGTGCATGTGTGACTGTATATTTGTGCTAGAGTCTGCTCAATTCAAAGATATTGATTGAATTCGTCGGTACCCTGCGTTGAGATTGATATATTGGAGATTGGATCTGGACCTAGAGTCCTCTTAATCACTAAGTAATTGATTAATGCACTTCGTACTCAGGTAATTTGACCAAGAGAATGGGTTAGCCCTTAAGAATAAGTTCTTTTTGCCTTGTACTAATGAATACGAAATCAATTAATTTAAGGATTTCTATTTAACCGGTGCTTTAACGTAGTACTCCTCAATCAAAATAGAAAATTTACGCCTAACAGAATAAAGGTTAGTATCAGTACAATAAATCTTTGTTAGTATTGGCCCTGTTACAACCACCGCACTTTATACTTTTATTAAAGCGAGAAGTAAGATAAATATCTGATGCATCTATCGGAACAAACAATTAAAGCAGATGGTCAACAAGGTATGACCAAAGTATGAACAACTGAATCGAAATTCAAATGGACATAGGGATCTAGCAACTTGAGGTTGTAGATATTTAATATATTTATAAAATAAACGTACTGCAGCAGGAGCCGCTGGGCAGTAATGAACTAGACGAGGAAAAGTAAAATAAACATGAAATTAAAGTAGACATCTACATAAATGTGTTTGGCGTGGGGCTACGAGCTCTTCTTCGAGTGTTCCTTTTATAGCTTTCTCAAGGCAGTCAGTGGTGGCGCTTTGCTTCCACATGAAATTGTGTAGCTACCATGATAAGTTTCCTCCCATGCCTCATATTTTGTGAGGTTTGGAAAGAGAGAAATGGTCGCCGCTTTGAGAATAGCCAAGTTAATTAATGTGGGGCGAACCATACACCGGATAAACTGGTGGTTGGAAATCCTTAGCACGGTGTTTCCTCGGCTCAAAGATAGTCATGCTGCTCGGAGGGCAGAGTTTATAGGTCTAGGGATACCTATGAGACCTTCCAACTGCAGGAAAATGACATTGTTGAAATGGACCAAGCCTGAGGAAGGATGGTTTAAGATGAATGTGGATGGGTCGTCCCGCTGCAACCTTGGGCCATTTGGGGGGGGCTAGGCACTAATGTGCAAGCTGAAGTCCGAACTTTATGTGAGGGGTTGTCCATTTGTGTGGATCGAGGACTGTCTAATATTCTAATAAAGAGTGACTCTAAGGTAACCGTGGATATGTTGAATGAGGAAAACCTAACCAAATGGAGCTTTTGGTGTTGATGGGCCCGAATCTTCTCCCTTAGGAGACGAGTATCCCTCTAAATTACATATGCCCCACGAGAGGTGAATGGGATAGCTGACGCACTGGCAAAAAGGGCCAGTGACACTCAAGAGTTGTAGGATCTTCCAGGTAGAGTTGGAGCTCTTGAGAATGGTTCGAGGGGCCCTCTTTTTCAATGGGTTGGGTTTGGTCAATTTTGAGAATCTAGGCCCTAGCCTCTTTTGGATACACCCTATTTTGTTCTGGGCTCTCGGTTGGCCTCTAGGTGGGTCAGGGGGCCCGATTGTATTTTCTGACTATACCTCCCTTTTCTCTTGTGAATAAAATTTTATACTAAAAGAAAAAGATCTCATCGCTAAGCTTCTAGGTCCTCCTAAATTCCTCATGTAGGCTTTCTAAATATGTAACTTTTTCCTTCACAAATCTAAAAACTCTTAGCCATGAAGATCTCTAGCTAAAATGTTAGCAGCGGCTGGATCTTATATTTCCATTTCTATACGTAGATGCTCCCTCATAGGACCCTTTCGATTTGATCAGGAGAGTATCTTTCACTTAATCACAACTGTTTACTGTGAGGATTTGATATAGATCACCCAATAATTCCCAATAGGAGCTGGTGATATTTAACATCATATACTGATCGAAGATAAACCGGGTTACAATATTGAACTCTCCCATTCTTTTTCTTATGAACGGGTCATGGTTGTAGACCCAACCTAGATCGTGTGGTTGTTTCTTCCGATCATGGCCCAATCCAAGGCTGGGTTTTCTTGGAGATTAGTTCAATATGAGGATCTTCGAAATATTCTGGATCGTTGTTGATTCTCCAAACGTCTCTAATAGGAAAAATTTTCATTTTTGAAAAACTGTAAAATACGGCGTCGTGAATGAGATCATATTTAGTTGTGAGATAGGATACGCTCACCAGGCGGATCTTTTATAGCAATGGTAGGCATGTCCCTCATTTAATGGCATGTTAATTGTGGCCATATTGCATGCGATGGTTCATTTCCTTAAAGGACCGTATAAGAGTCTGTACCATTGTAATAATAATAAAATGCGTAACGCCGAAGGAAAATTAAACGCAAATCTTTTTGGGTGTGAGTACAATTCAGACCATACCAAACACATAATGTCTCCACACGGCATTTTCTATTGGTCCACGTCGGAGCACCCTAAATGGGTGTAAACAGAACCCATGATAGAATCTAAGGAAAATATCAAAAATGCAAGTTTTCTATTAATGTGACATTTGGAGATGTCCCATTGTAAGGAAAAGGAATGATTCTACAAGGCAATTGTTCTACCTGTTGTTTTTTTAGAAGAGAGATGTAGCTTTATTTCACAAATATAAGATTTTCATTTGTCTCCCAAACATGACCTCTAATGTTAGAATCCCATAAAAAATTAATGCTCATGAAAATATTTTTTTCCTATAAAAAAAATACCCACGAAAATAATAATTTTTTTCTTTTCCAATACAATCCAACAATGCCCTAAGGGGGTGTTTGATTTTCTATTTACAACTGTAATTCAATGTACATAAGTCTGTGATTATTTACTGGTGTAATTACAACAGCGTTCCCAGTGTTGACATGGATGGGAAGCTTGTTTGCAAAGCTTAGAGTGTACAATCCCCGCATGTGAAAGTTGTGGCGCCCACCGGATGTATGTATCATATCTACACCATCCATCAGTTCCACTTGCTCATTTTAGGACATGAGCCAAAAAATAGAACCAAAGATCAAGTGAACCACACCAAAGGAAATGGTGGAAATTGAGTGCCTAACTTTAAAAACTTCTGGAAGCCACAAAAGTTTTGGATTAAGTTGATATTTGTGTATACCTTTTATATATGTCTGCGTGATTGGATGATAGATACATACTCATGTGGACCCTAGTAAGGTTTCAATTTTGAATGGCTTGAGCTTATTTTAGGCTCATGCCCTAAAATGAGATGGTAAAAAGGATGAACGGTGTGAATAACAAACATACATCATGGTATTGGGACCCATGGACGGTAACTATAGCCCAATGTCTCTTCGATTTCATGCATTTGGATGTAGTTCTTCCAAGGCATGCATAATTACATTAGTATTTCTCTCTTAAAGAAACACCCTTCAAAAGTCATTATTAGCTATTCACTCCCATATACAATTATAATTGAAAAACCAAACATCCCCTAAAGTTAGTAGCTAGATTACATGCTCCTGGCTCTAGAAGAGAGCTCGGATTCTCCTTCCAATTCCCCCTCCCCCATTTCAACATTTGCCTACAAAAGTTCACAGAGAAATGTGCAATGACAATAACAATATCAATTTCACTCGATTATATATTTTGTAATTACTAGATCTTTTGAATTCCAAAAACTTATATTTTTTTAATTATGAGTTCTGAGGTCCCAAAACTGAGTACTCAGACCCAGCAACTGAGTCAGCTCGACTCATTCAATAACAGAGGAAGGTGACTCAAATGTCATAAAAAACTAGTAGGAACTCGCCTACTAGCCCAGCTGGAAGACGCCTAGGCGTTTCAACAGCAGGTCTCGAGTTCGAGTGCTAAGGAGACACACTAACCCCACTAGTGGGTGGGTGCATCGTGTGACCAACCAAGTGGGTGTGTTGCCTAGATAACAGGGTGGGTGTGTTGCCCAGCTAAAAAATACATTTGGTCGTCCACTCAACATGTGGGCGCCAATATCAAAATCAGGTGGATGGGTTAGAAAACGTCATGCTTCGATACCATATTACTAACCGGTTGCGCTAAAAGCTCAAGCTCTTAGAAAACAATAGAACAATGTATATCAAGGGGTTTGCTGACACCTACAACATTTTGATGGGTCTATTATATCTTGGAGAATGACAGAGACAACACATGTCGATCACATCCCTAGCACTCCTAAAAGCATCCATGGAACCCAACCTTATTCATCATGCCGTTACATCCTATGTTTCTGATGCTCCTGTTTCACTTTCACTGCTCCTTTGTTTGTTAAGGTAAAACCATAGGTGCAAAAAAGTATAATATGATACATTAGTAATGATATAGTACTGGGCTAACTGCACGGAAACCTTCCCATGCACATAGTTTTATTTACACTTGTTGGCATTAACATCACCCATCTGAACCATCCACTAGGTGAACTAGTTCCCTCTCCTTCTGCTGCAGGGAATAAATCACGAAAACAGTCCAAACAAAACCATGTACATAAAAGTTCCCGAATACTTACCTCACTGGATCATTACTCATGATAGAATGCTTAATAATCAATGAATAAAAGTTGGTTTCAGTGCACTGCTCTCTCCAGTATAGTGTTCATGATAATCCATGGATTGGTTTACAATCATTTGATTTAGGCTTTGTGACCTCCTCACAAAATGAGATTACATGTATAAGTACCCTCACTTTGATATTAATCTCTTCAATCTGTAATCCATGATAGTATAGAATGGATTCAGGATAAAAGAGTACGCATGCATATTTTGCGTATATATTTGAGAAGGAGCATAGCGCTATGTCCATGAAGGAGACTGCATTGTTGATTAGTAGAAGGATAGTGCTTGGCATTATAAGAGATGCCGGGCCGGGAATGTCATGAACGCTATATTGGGAAGAGAGAGAGAGGGAGAGAGAGAGAGAGAGAGAGAGTGTGTATGTATCGCATCTATTTGACATTTGATCAAGTGATGCATCTCATCCGTGAAAATGAGTTGAAGTAAATGTCCTCTTTCAAGTGAAAATTATACTTATTCAAATAATAACGGGTTGAAACTCATAAGAAGGCTAATGAATTGTCTATGTAACTGAGTGAGAAGCCTTTAAAGTGAATAAGATGCAATTAGAAATTATTTTAATCTTTTTTTCCAAGATGCAATTAGAAATTATTTTAATCCTATTTATAAATCCACGCGGCAGAAGGGTTGGCGCAGACACACCAACATAGGTATAGATGCGTTAACATCCAATTCTCTTGGAATTTAACATATTTCATTAAATCAAAGCAAAGATTTGCATGGATGCGCCAATATCAATGAATTCGTATATTTGCAGAGTCAAATGAATGGTTGGCGCGGCCATCATAATAACAATTCAAACTAGGGCTGTAAATGTTCGGGTTCGGGTCAGGTTTAGCCAAAATCAGACCTGCTCATTTACTAAATGGGTCTGGGTTCAAATTTTAGACCCAGACCCTTTTACTAAATGGGCGGGTCTGGGTCAAGTCCGAGTCAACCCATCGGACCCATTTATAAATGGGTCTGGGTCTAATAGAGAGAGATCCACCCAGACCCATTTATAAATGGGTTGGGTCTAATGGGTCTAGGTCTGGATCTAGTATGCAAGCATTTTAACAAGGTTTAAAATCGGGTCTGGGCTGGATGGGTCCCTTGAAACATAGACCAAACCCGCCCACTTACTAAATGGGTTCGGGTTGGGTCGGGTCAGGTCGGGTCGGGCCTAATATAAAGGAAACCAGACCCAGACCCAGACCCGTTTAGCAAATGGGTCTGTTCTTGGACCCAGACCCGTACCATTTAACAAATGGGTTGGGTCTGGGTCGAGTCTAAATGGGTTGGATCTGGGTACCCCATTGGGTCCGCTGACCCATTTACAGCCCTAATTCAAACCTCCAAAAATTAGAAAGTTACATAAAATAAACAAAGGGTTAGCACGGTCATGCCAACCGTTAATCAAGGGTTGTCATAGTCATGCCAACATAAGCATGGTCACGCCAACTCATTCTAAGCCACTTTCTAACTCAATTTCTTTTAAGAAAAAAAAAATTAATCCAATGGTCTCATCTAAGGCGTTAAGGTCGACGATTTAGTACTAGCGGTTTATTAAAAACTTTAATAGCATTACCATCCACTAGCCAACTGCATGAGGGTAAATGACTCAAAGTCGAGAAGCGCAAGAGAGGTTCAACTTAATTAAAGAAAAGTTAATTGAAGCAGTCATGCTTTCCTTGCCAAATTTAATGAAGTATTTGAGGTAGAATATGACACACGGTCCCATGTAGATTTGGAGCCGTCTTAAGCCAAAAAAGGCACCCAATGACCTTTTTTAGTGAGAAACTCAATGATGCCAAAGACATTAATTACTTCATATATGATGTTGAGTTTACACCATCATTCAAGATTTACGATTTTAGATTCACTACTGGATACATGAGGAGTTTATATATATTATACTCCAATCAGGAGGCTCTTCGTTAAAAGCTTAATGTAAGGCATGCTAAGTATGTATCATACCTATAAGTGTACATCTTTATGATTTACCACAAATATGATTTACTACTGACAACCTTGACTGTTTTTCATACATGCAACACTCACATACATTTAAGTCAAAACATTTAAAAGTAGGAATTAAACCCTGATCTAGGAGTACCTTCATATCGTGCTCGCTCACATGGCCTAGGCATGCATGCCACATATGAGTGTACATGTATTCCGCTACACTCGCTGCAACTCCACCCGATAGAGTGCTCCTAATAAACCTGTAGAGATTGTCGCTTTTCTATGCATTCATAATTGTGAGTGCCCCTTCGAAAGCTTTAGGACATCATCTTGGCCGCTGAACCTGCACCCAAGTGCATCAAAAGAGAGAAATCAGATTCTTCTTCAATTCCTTAATTAGATTGATTGGAATCGAGTCGCGTAGTTGGATCAAAATTGGAATTAGATCAATGCGCATTAGGATGTTTGACGTATTTTTCTATCTTGGTGCTTGGGGTCAAAGTTGTTCGATTAAATCAAGCCACATAGTCGGATCTGGCACGCCTGCACTTGTCCAGTATATGCAATAGAAAATAGCAAGCAAATAAAGTACTAGTAATTGCACAAGCAAATCCACACAAGAGAATAATCTGAATTTACGTGGAAAAACCCTTGCAGGAAAAAACCACGGCACAAAGTGATTAATGCACTATAAATCAGAAGATTACAAGAGATAGAACCTTACTCGGATTAAAACCTCCAAGAGAAAACCCTAGCTTTTATCTTTCTAAAACCCCCAAACCCTTAGACATGTCTTAGATTACCTGATCCCACAATTATAAGCGTGTATATAACACTAAGCCCGAATTAAAAATAAAACTATAAAAATTGCATGAAACTGCGTAAGTTTCTACAACTGTCGATTGATCTACCGATCGATTGATGACACTGGTCGATTGATCAACTAGGTTGGTCGATCGATCGCTCGACCACAAAAGTGTCCAGAGAGCTCCAACAATAATTTGCAATAATTCGCAATTATTGAGATCGATCAACTATGGTGGTCAATCGATCGATCAATGGCCCTATTTCAGCATAGATTTGAGGCATCCTGATTTTCAACATTGACCTTGTCTATTATAGAAACAGAGTACATGTCAGCTACACAGGTATGTAAGAAAGTTATTTGGTTAAAGAAGTTGCTAGAAGAATTGAAGTTCAAGTAGAAAATTGTGGTGATTCATTGCGATAGTCAGAGCGCGTTACACTTAGCGAAGTATTCAATATTTCATGCTCGGACCAAGCAAATCGATGTTCAATATCACTTTATTTACGACGTGGTGGAAGATGGTCATATTTCATTATAGAAGATTCACACCAATGACAACGTAGAAGACATGCTAATGAAACCTATTACAAGAGAGAAGTTTATTTGGTACATGACTTCTTTTGGGCTTGTTGTTACCTAATGATTAGTAATATTTGAGTAGATGTTATTAGGAGTATTTTTCACACCATTAGAGAAACTAATCTTCAAGTGAGAGAATGTTATGGTGATAGAGACTTCCACATCTCCAAGTGAGAGACATCTCTCTCTGTTTCCTTCTCCTTCTCCATCTCTCCTTGTGTATGACCATACGTACAACCATGTACAATGAAGCCCACTTCCTCTAAGCTTTGTGATATGCACTTTCATGCATGTAATCCATATGAGGTCCATAAATAGAGAGAGGTAGTCTAATTCAATTTCATTATATTCATCTCACTATAAGAAAAATTGCCTTTACCGGCGATCAAAACCGTCAATAAAAGTCTAAAAAGTGCAGGTAAAAGTTTCCCCGGTGCTTAGACTAGTGCCGGAAAAAAAGTGTCTTCGGTAAAGGATTTGTCAGCATCTTTGCTGGTCACCATGAATGAGTGGGCTTTTCAGGCACCCATTGTGCTTTTGTTGGTGCTTTTTCTAGCCACTAGTAATCCTGAAAGGTGCATGAAAATTTTGAAGAAGCGTCGGTAGAAGTTTTATGAAGCGCCTAAGAAATCTGGAAAAGCGTCAGTTAAAGTCTTCTGAAGCGCTGGTTGAAGGTCTGAGAAGCACTGGTAAAAACTGTGCAACCACCGACAAAAGGCAGTAAATTTTTTATTTTTTTGTATATATATTTTGCTTAGAACCTTTTTTTTTTTAATATTTGAAACCTAACTAATGTTGCAATAAAATTGGTAATGACTATTAAACAAAATTTGTATTACTTCGCAATAAAAATATATAATATTACAACAATAAGTTGAAAATGATCCGAATACATAAAAATAATAAAAATCCTCCATGTGGTCCACTCCTAGTTTGGCCACACTGCTGAACAAAACGTAGACAACTGAACTGGTTGCCCTCTCATCAAGCCACTTCATGCATGTGCTTGTCTAGAAACATAGATGACACTGTTGGGCTGACCGTCTTTGATGTCCATATCTCCACACTTCACCACCTATTCAGGATTTCAAACATGAAAAGTCCATTAAATGAGTAAATCAAGCAGGAAATCTAATATTAATCTTAGCAGGAGAAGAAATCATCAAAATTTTAGTGCTTTTTCATGAAATCTTAACATGAGAAGAAATCTTTTTCATGAAATCTTATCATAGCCTAGAAATCACATCAACCGGTTGATCTAAACCATCTCATTTCATAAATCTGATTTACACTTTTGAAAAATCTCTTCCTAACCTCACCCGTTTGATCTACACCGATAGCCATGATCATACAATCAATGAGATTCTGGGGCCAGTCTGTCAACAATGGGCCATATGTACTGCAGACATTTTGTGAATGCTCCTTTAGGAGTACGTACGTATCACACACCTACTCTAGTCAGGATCCATCTATTGGCCGTGGCAACAATCTATGATGAAAGATACAAAGGCCACCGTAACCACAAACCCATGGCCAAAGAATTGTGTACCATAAACAGGGATAACAACACCCTGGTCTGGACCAAGTCAGAATCAGCCCAGCCCAGACCAGACTTGATTTCAATCAGATCTAGAGTCAGGCTTGGGTCCAGCCTGCTTGCTGATCGCAACACCCTCGTCGCAAATTTTGCAAAACCTGAGGATGGCCCTGCAATGTTTATTAATCGGGCTTCAAAATCAGGCCCATATCAAAAACAGCAGACTTCTATTACAGATCGGGACTCGGTCTGCCTGACCAGTATCCAGCTTACCTGAAACCCAAAGGACCAACTAGTGTGTTATCAATGAGCAAAATTGAAAACCATAATCATCCAGTGTGTCTCCACTCTTATTGGCAAACATTATGGTACCTATCATAGAAATCATCTGAAGGAGACAGGGCCCATGATTTCTGTTTGTGGCTCTCAAATGGTAGTGCACAATTTCAGGTACCTGATATTTGAAGTGCATAAGAACCTCTAGTACAAAATTTCTGTATCTATCCACTAATAAATACAGTAATAAAAAAAAAGAACATGGTTACGAGAAACTATAGCCAATGCCAAGATTACCACAAGAGATAAGGATTCACTTTCTTGGATGTTTTCAGCATACTTGGCAAATATTCTACATGCAAAAGGTTTCTTACTGGAGGCAGTCAAAGGTCCATGCTAGATATGAAGTGCTTCCACATAAAAAGCCCAAATACATTCATACGCAATTTATTCTTGTGTCCAAGAAAGTGGAGCATGATACAAGTGAATCAGAAGTAAAAAGGGAAAACTCACAGGGTTTTCCTCATCTAGATCATTCCAGAAGACAGAATAGTGGAGCTAAAACTCCATCCATTCCTTGCACACATCTTATACCAGGATTTAGCTTTGCAAACACAATTAGTATGTGCCTTAATATATGCTTCCTAAAATACAAGAAACAATTGAAGTTAACTAAATCAAGATAATGCCTTAAGCCCTACATCACACCAACTAATAACGTTCACCTGATTAAACTTGGCAAAGGATGAGTCTTCAGAGAAGAAATTCATGTCTGAATAAGTGTCCTTCATTTGCTTGATAGTGATGGTACAATCACTATGGCTCCTCCCTAAATTAAACTAGAATAATCTACATCAACCAACCTTAGGCATGGACATACATATAATTAAGTATCATCTAAATGGCAACTTCTATCATCGATCTTCAAAGGCACTACCAAAACCATGCACAGATAGCAGATAACCGGAATTTTCATCAGAAGGAAACTGAATGTGCTTACGGAACTACAAATTACAAGTTCAATTAATGTAACTATGGTATAGATAATTAACACTATTCTAGCCCACATTACGAATAAGACTTTAAATTAACAAGATAAACATTAGCCCCAAGATAAAAGAAGTAGAAACAATATATCTGCAAAAAAACCTGTGAGTCAAGTAAATCTACCCAACTGTACCCAAACTGTATACATGTTCTCAAAATGAAAGCATTTTTTCAGAAATAACAAAAAGAGAGATGAAGTTCCCTATTAAACAAGAAAGACCATCCTACTGATAGTAGAAACAATTTATCTAGCAAAAAAAAAAAAAAAAAACCTGTGAGTCAAGTAAATCTACCAACTGTACCTAAACTATACACGTGTTCTCAAAATGAACGCAGTTTTTCAAAAATAACAAAAGGAGAGTTCCCTCTATTTAGCTCAATCCATCTCTGCTACAACCTGCAAAAATTAAAAATTAAAAATTAAAAAAAATGAATTCGTATTCAAGATTTTGTACAAGAAATTCTATTATATATGTAAAAATAAAAATAAAAAATATTCTTACCATACACATAAACTAGCGGGCCAGGCAATACTCGTTGCAACTGCGTCCCCAATTGTTTTGTATCCTCCATGGGGTCTTATCAAAGCCTCCTGACGTACCATTACCACCTAAACAGATACCTCCTAGCAACCAATTCTAAGGTGGAGCCCCTCTACTTTTGTGAGCGGATCCTTGCTCAAAACAACCCCTTTAGCGACAGTAACCCTAGATTTCACAATACTAGTAAGAAGAGCTTCGATCACATCCTACAAATAAAATTCACTATTTGACAAAATGCATTGTATTGAATAATAAAATAACACAATAATCTCAAAACATAATAAAAGAACTATTTATATGGTGTGAAGATTTACCCCAACATCAGTGCAAGTTGTAGTCTTCCCCTTATTCGTCGAGTGTCACTACAAAAGATAAATCAATGTCGATCATCATATACCAACTGAACTATATATAATACATGTATGTAATATAATTACTTGAGGGGTTGGAGCCAAGTGGCTTGATGATAAGGATGGTTGGTTCAGGTTGAGATTAGCTGAAACCGAGGCTAGGTTAATGTTTGAATTCGTAATGGCGAACATCAATTGTACCACAGTTTCTTTCAAGCATGACATTTCAACCTCTTGTTCAACATCTCTTGCTTTTAGGATGATATTTCAGTATGCAATCCCTCGTATCGTTCATCTCTCCTCTGAACAGCAAATTAAGGCCATCCTTTTCTGGCTGGATGTTGTGTCCCACAAATCTGAAGGAGAGGGACATAACCCGTAAGTGTGGACGCGGCCATGCATGTCTATTTTCTCCCATGGCTTCGAAGAATATATCATTCCTCGCAGTGTTGCTTTGTGAAGCCTCGAGCTATTGAAAACTCCATTCATTGAGTTGTGCGTTCAACAATTAAAAAAAAATAAAAAAAATAATAATAATAAAAAAACAGCGATTTAAATTGTACCAAAAAAAAAAAGGAAACATCGGTACAGCTATATATGAGAATTTTTTTTTTTAAAAAAGATAAAACATAACAATATACATGAACATACAATTGCTATTGATGATGCCTCATCCACAGGCCTCCCATTCTTATATGTATGAGTCAATGAACATATATGCCCGAGTCGGAACCTCACCACTGACCCTCTTCTTATTTTATCATTATGTAAACAAGTTGGTAATGAAACCTCCCCTGAATTCAGGTATTGAATAAATTCATACAATGAGTAAATCTTAAATATTGCGGAATAATCAAATCATCTATGCATCAATAATGGAGATTCACAGTAATTTTAAAAAGCATAACTGATTGGGAAGACATTCTCGATGCCGTCGTGTTGCCGAGAAGAACTCTTGGTCTTCCGCACCTTACACCTTGTGGAGAATCACTCAATGGGACTAGGGTTTTCTCTTGTGTGTTGGTGAGTGGACCAAGACATATATTTATAGGAAAAAGGGCTAGAGAAGCTTACCCATCACACTTCTCTCCACTAGGGTCTCCACACTGTAGGTTTCTATATCTGGCTTAATAACCGCGAATAGGGACCACGGTTCAAGCGTCCCACCCCAAACCTATTTGTAATGATCACAACTATAGTGGGGCCTACTGAATCGCTCAATCTGAATAATCCAACGGTCATGATCTAAACTAATGATCATGTGTGGCTCACCTAATGGATTCTTACATTCTCCTACTTAGGCTACACTGATCTCTGAAAGAAAACAAAACATTTTATTTTATTTTGTGAAAAACATTTCATAAAACATATTTATTTCAAAAGTTCCTAATGGGCGCCCTACTGATTTTCAAAACAATGCCGTTGGATAACTATGAGCAACGCTTGTCAAATCCGGTCCATTAAGACCACTGATACTGAATCGTCGTAGTCAACACAACATTTACTATTTTCGAAGTGTGACGAATCACGATCACAAATACCAATAGCCTTAATGACATGGATCAAGGATATGGGGTGTGGTATGAAGATTACACGTCTTATGTGATCATACATGCTTATCTTCAAGTGGTCCCACTGAACGTATCTCCAAGACACAAACCAAAGTCTTGCTTTCTTAAAACTGAATGTGCACACTGAAGGAGAAGCAAGATATAAACTGAAAAACAAAATCATCAATGCATAAAAGATATTTCCAAAATGTCTAGACATAATCGGATCATATATGAAAACTCTCACTACTGAAATACATCCTTGGGATCAACAACTCCCATCAACGTCACATGCTCCTTAAAGAGCATGATAGGAAGGCCTTTAGTGATAGGATCCACTATCATCTGCCTTGTGCCGATGAGTTCCACAAACACTTGACGATTCTGAACTCCCTCCTTCACAACAAGGTATTTAATGTCAATGTGCTTTGACCTCAATGAATACTTGTTATTGTTGGAGAAGCTAACTGTAGCTGAACTATCATAATAGATTTTCAAGGTTTTGGGATCGTCTGCACAACCCGTAAACCAGAGAAAAAACTCTAAAGCCAGATTGCCCGATTCGTGGCTTCATGACAGGCTACATATTCTGCTTCCATAGTAAATGATGTCGTAATCGACTGTTTCACGCTCTTCCATAATACGGCTCCACTAACCATCATGAATACATAGCCCGAGGTGACTTCTTGCTGTCGAGACAACTAACAAAATCTACATATGTATATCCTACCAACTCCAAATGGTTGGATTTTCTATATGTGAGTTCGAAGTCCTTTATCCTTTGCAAGTAACGCAATACTTTCTTTACAACTATCTAATGATTCATTCCTGGGTTGTTAAGATACTTGCTCAACATTCCAACCACAAAAATAATATTTAGACGCGTACAGACTTGAGCATATATGATGCTCCCTACTGCTGACGCGTACGGAATACCTTTCATCTTATCCTTTTCTAGGTCATTCTTAAGACACTGAAATTGAAGAAACTTGTCACCTTTTACAATAGGTGCTTAGCCAGGAGCACAATCCTGCATGCCAAACCTTTCGAGAACCCTATCAATATAAGCCATTTGCGGTAGGCCAAGTAATCCACGTGATCTGTCCTAATTAATTTGAATGCCAATGACAAAAGAGGCATTACCAAGATCTTTTATCTCAAAATTTTAAGATAAAAATTTCTTAGTCTCACGCAACAATCCAATTTTACTATTAGCCAATAAAATATCGTACATACAAGACCAAAATGATAAACTTACTTTCACTGATTTTCATATATATGCACTCATCCGCAGTATTTTCAATGAAACCATATGAGGAAACGACTTCATGAAACTTTAGGTACCACTGTCGTGATGCCTGTTTCAACCCATAAATGTACTTCTTAAGTTTGCAGACCAGATGTTCTGAGCCTTTAGCTTTAAAACCTTCTAGCTGCAACATATATACGTTCTCCATTAGATCTCCATTGAGGAACACAGTTTTCACGTCCATTTGGTGTAGCTCTAGATCCATATGAGCCACAAGAGCTATAATGATCCTAAAAGAGTCTTTCTTAGATACAGGTGAGAAAGTCTCCTTAAAGTCAATGCCCTCATGCTAAGTGAAACCCTTTACAACTAGCATGACTTTATACTTTTCGATATTACCCTTAGAGTCCCGTTTGGTTTTAAATACGCACTTACAATCAATCGGCCTAATCCCTTCAAGAAATTCAATAAGGTCCTAAGCTTTGTTGTCCTTCATGGATTTCAATTCATCCTTCATGGCATCGATCCAATGAGAAGAATTCGTACTTTGTTTGACCTGTGAAAGGGACACAGGATCCTTTTTAACCCCAATGTCAAACTCATGCTTCTGCAAATAGGCGATGTAATCGTCTGGTATTGCAGATCTTTTCTCTCTATGTGATCGTCTTAATGACTCATTATTCTGAATTGAGTTTTCCATTTCCTCATTAGTGGGTTGTATTTGAGGCTCTACATGGTCATCCATAGGGATCTCGGGGTCCACTGTTGGACGGACAACCACGCTATTTTGAATGATTGTGGTGGGAATCACAATCCACTCTTCCTCAAATACAATATTTCTCAACTTCATGCTCCCACTATTTTCAGTGTTCTCAATAAACCTAGCATTTACAATCTCAATGACTCTCATGAAATATGATGGACAATAAAATCTGAATCCTTTTGATATTTCTGGGTATCTAATAAAGAAGCAACTAACAGTTCTAGGGTCAAGCTTTCTTTCATGCGGGTTATACGGTTTTGCTCCTGCAGGACAATCCCATACATGAAAATATCGTAAACTAGGCTTTCGCCCTGTCCACAATTCATATAGAGTTTTCATTACAGCCTTACTTGGGACCCTATTAAGGATATGCACAACCATTTTCAATGCATCACTCCACAAAGATTCTAGCAACGTTGAATTATTAATTATAGATCGCACCATGTCCTTTAAGGTGCGATTACTCCTTTCCGCTACACCATTCTACTCTGGAGTACCAAGCATGGTGTACTAGGTGACGATGCCACAATCTTGCAGGTATCTAGCAAATGGACCTGGATTACGCTCAGATTCACATACCTTCCGTAGTACTCACCACCACAGTCGAATTTAACGACTTTGATCTTTTTGTTGAGTTGATTCTCAACTTCAGCCTTATAGATCTTAAATGTATCTAGGGCATCTGATTTTTTATTAATAAGGTATAAGTACCCATAACGAGAGCAGTCATCTATAAAAGTGATAAAATACTTCTGCCCATTCCAGGATGCTGTAGGGAACGGTCCGCAGATGTCTGTATGAATCACTTCTAAAAATCTTACGCTCCTAGTGGCACTCTTTTTTCTTATTTTAGTCTATTTACCTTTAATGCAATCAATACAAACTTCAAAGTCTGAGAAGTCCAGGGAGTGAAGAATTCCTTCACGCACAAGCATTTCCAATATCTCACGAGAGATGTGGCCTAATCGCATGTGCCATAGCATGGAGGTATTTTCACAGTCTAAACTTCATTTGATGCCTTTAGTGTTTCCATATGAGGAGTTGATGCTGTTTACATGTGAAACATCTAAATCTAGTTGATAAAGGTTATTAACTAAAGTGCTAGAACCAATCACAGCCGAATCATAACAAATACTTAATTTTCCATTTGTAAATTTAAACTTATAACTATATTTGTCTAAACAAGAAATGGAAACCAAATTGCGCCTTATAAAAGGCACACAAACAGTATCTACTAGATTAAGAAAGTGTCCTAACGATAACCTAAGTCTACAGACTCCAATAGATTCTACGTTTACTCTAATGCCATTCCCCATATAGACTGATCTCTCTGCATCAGTGGCGTCCGGCTTTGGAGCATATCCTGCGTGAAATTACATATGTGAATAGTTGCACCAGAATTTATCCACCAGGAGTCTGTGAACACATCAGCTAAATTTGATTCAAAACAGACTAAAATATGATTTTTACTCTTAGAAACGAGTCATGCTTTAAATCCCTCACAATCCTTCTTCTGATGACCGGCTTATTGCAGAAAAAGCAGCCATCATTAGGACCATTCCTTTTCTTCTTAAATACTTTTCTAGAGTTAGGATTGCCTCCCGCAGGACGTTTTTTCTGAAGTGTGCTTCATTTTCTTATTACCTTTTTGTCCTTGACCAGATGTCACTAGGTGCTCACTTTGTGTCTTGTTCGACCTTCTGAGTCTCTCTTCCTCCTGAACGCACTGAGACATCAGTTCGTTCAATATCCACTTTTCCTTTTGAGTATTATAGTTGATTTGGAATTGATCGAATTGTGGAGGGAGGGAGTTCAGAACCAAGAAAATTAGGAGTTCATCCTCAATCTTAAGGCCTAATGCGCGGATTTTAGCCACCACATCAGACAATCCACCAATGTAGTCGCTGATATTTCCTTGACCGTTATAGGTAGCTTGAGTCGGCTTATGTAGAAGTGAACTCAGCTCAGCTTTATCCAATTTTTCAAATCGTTTTCCTATTTCAGTCAAGAAATCTTTAGCTTTCTCGGTGTCTGGCATGACATTTGCATGGGCTCAGAAATCGAGTTCTTTATGATCTTGAGACACATCTTTTTTGACTTGGTCCAGGCTTTGTAATGAGCATTTTCTGATTCCGAGCCGGAGTCAGATGGAATGGGAGGCTCTACTTCCTCCAGGGCCAGGTCCAAGTCCATGCAACTTAGGACTATTTCAACGGATGACTTCCATTTTAAGTAGTTAGACCCAGTAAGCAAAGGTATAGAATTGAATTAAGTTGAGAAACAGTCATAGCTGGATATTCAAAGCATAAAACTCACATTAATAAACAAGTCCCATATAACAATGCGTAAACATAAACCACAAATATCATGCATATATGTTCATTCGATTGATTTGGGCCTTCAATCAAATGACCGAGAATGATGATGGGCCATATTCATCAAATTCTAGCAAGAGCCCAATATATCATCACGAT
The DNA here is from genome assembly GCA_003013855.2 of Liriodendron chinense. NCBI lineage: Eukaryota > Viridiplantae > Streptophyta > Magnoliopsida > Magnoliales > Magnoliaceae > Liriodendron > Liriodendron chinense. The sequence continues at coordinate 5,727,805 of ML058513.1, forward strand.
TCCTCCTTTGAGCGAAATTGTAATATACATGAGGATCTTCTGAACATGAAGCTAACCAATGTTGGTAAAATAAATCTAAGACGCCCATCACCTTTGGGTGAAATGAATCTCTCAGATCTATATCACCATCATCAACCACTTCATCCCACTCACATTCAGCCAAACGATGATACTTCGTTGTTCTGACCACCGCCTGCCTGAATGTGAACGCAACTGAATGCAATCCTATAATGGAGGATCACTGAATTCCATATACTGAAGTCTAAGACCAAAGATTTTCACCAATTGATGTCACTTTGGTAGCTAACACAACCAGCTTCAATCCCTTCACCCAGACTCAAGGATTGCTACATGGCCCTGCCCATAACAGACCATAATGTAGAAGTTTTGATTTGGCCCAACATGATATGGGTAATGGCTTTATTTTAGGCCAACTCAGAGCTCAAATAGCATATACATCTTTATGGTCCAAAATTCCATCTTAAAATAGATTAAATGTGTCCTAAAATCGGACCCAATTATGCTTAAAACATGTTAATGTGTTGGATTGATTTGGCTTAGCCGGGCTGGCAGGCCTAAACCACTGGACTGGGCCTATTAGGCCTTGCCTACTGGACCGGGCCACTGGACCAAGCTCGCTTGACTCAGTCCAAACTGAAGTGGGCCGAGTGCTGCACATAGGTTGATGTACCAGCCCAATTGTCTTGAGCTTTGGCTTATGGACTAGATTAGAGCCCAATTCTCTAGATGAGGCCCAGTTCATGGCCCAACCCAAAAAAAAATCTCAAAACAGCACACAGGTCTTAAAACACCACAAGCCTAAAGTAAAAGCCCTGACCTACGGCCTATATCACCCAAAAGGAAACTACCTATTCTCATCCAGCACCCAACGCATGCTCGTGGCTAAAAAACCCTAGCCGCCACAACCTCCATACAGTCGTCGGCCCTGCCTTCTCTATTGCTGCCAACACCATTGTCGCTGCTTCATCGGTGACCGATCGCCGATATCAATGGTGGCTGATGTCGCTGGCGCTGAAGGAGATGGTGCTGCCATCACCATCTGCCACCACCACCATTGGAATCGACATCTACCGGCATTGATTCTGGCAGTCAATCGCAAGTGGTCTCTGATGCCTGCACGAGCTTGCAACAACAATGGATCTGAATCATTGCTGCTTTTGCTAAGCGTCATAGTTGTCAAATCTCACAAAACAGGGCTGTCGCCAGAGAAGACAGAGTTGTTGGGTCTACGAGAGATGAGGCAGAGGTGTCCCTGGATCCGCCGGTCGATATATGACCATCTATCTATTGGCCATGGTTGCCACTGATTCTAGCATTTTTTTTAATTACTGTATCAACAAGATCTGGCCAACAGTAAAGATTGGAAATCATGGCGGACATTAGGGTTTCAAGTGGTCTGAATATGAGCATGACTGCCGACGGTTCGGTGATCGCTTCTGACATTGATCTCCACGGCCGTCAAAACCCTTGTATAACAACACAAAGGTACCCTACAAAGGGGTTTTCCATTATACGATTGCACAGCAACAAGACTATACACCCATCTCTACATGGCCACAAGGCCAAACACCAACTAAAGAACGGCCGATCATGGGTGTGATGTCCTTGTGCTGATAGAAAAATCAATGGAGAAAACTCCAATGCATTGCAAGATCTATCATGATTGAAGCATAGTTGTCTCTGATACCAATTGTTAATCTTAAATATTGCGGAATAATCGGATCGTCTACACATCAATAATGGAGATTCACAGTAATCTTAAAAGGCATACCTGATTGGAAAGACATTCTCGATGCTGTCTTGTTGCCGAGAAGAACTCTTGGTCTTCTATACCTTACACCTTGTGGAGAACCACTCAATGAGACTAAGGTTTTCTCTTATATGTTGGTGAGTGGATCAAGACATATATTTATAGGAAAGAGGACCAGAGAAGCTTATCCATCACACTTCTCTCTTCTAGAGTCTCCACACCGTAGGTTTCCATATTTGGCTTAATAACCGCGAATATGAACCACGGTTCAAGCGTCCCACCCCAAACCTATTTGTAATGATCACAACTATAGTAGGGCCTACTGAATCGCTCAATCTGAATAATCCAATGGTCATGATCTAAAACAATGATCATGTATGGCACACCTAATAGAGTCTTACATGAGATACTAATGTAAAATATATAACAAAAAAATCTACCCAAATGAAAATTTGGTTCTAATATTAATAAAGCCAAATGTATTCCTATCAATTGAACCAGGTAGCTGATTTTTTCTTGTGGTGTGGTACACCTGAAATTTGTGTGCTTCATTTCTGGACCGTGCTCTAAAATGATCTGGAAAAATAGATGGACGGCGAGGATATAGACTGCATACTTCGAGTTGGGCCCTATGGTCAGGGTCACACCCACATAGCTTTTTTTTTTTTTTTTGCTAGTCATGTGTAACTACACCCACCCGCTTAGTCACACAATGCACCCACCCATGTGGTGCGCAAGGAATCTGTGTGAGGCCCACCGTGAGGTTTGTGAGAAATCTACGCTGTCCAACCATTTTGTGAGATCATTTTAGGCGTTGCGACCAAAAATGAACGGGATCCAAAATTCAAGTGGGCCGCACTAAAGCAAAAGGTGTGTAGGAAAACTCTTGCCGTTGAAACCTCTATGGGGTCCACAGTGATGTTTATATGCCATCCATACCGTTCATAATGTCATTCCTACTGAGATGAACTGAAAACACAAATATTATCCTGATTCGAAACTTCTGTGTCCCCACGAATATTTCAACTATGGAAGTTCAATCATCATGTTTTCAGCCCACTTAAGTCTTGGATCCCGTTCAATTTTGGTCGCAACCCCTAAAATGATCTCACAAAACGGTTGGATGGGTAGATTTCTCACAAACCTCACGGTGGGCCCCACCTAAATGATCTCCGCGCCCCAGCTGGGGCGCGGATTGCCTGCAAAAGCTTTGGCAGGCATCTCCTGCGCAAAGAATCTGGGTGGGGCCCACCGTGAGGTTTGTGAGAAATCTACGCCGTCCAACCATTTTGTGAGACCATTTTAGGCGTTGCGACCAAAATTGAATGGGATCCAAGACTTAAGTGGGCTGAAAACATGACGATTGAACCTCCACAATTGAAATATTTGTGGGGCCACGGAAGTTTAGAATCAGGATAATATTTGTGTTTTCAGTTCATCTCCGTAGGAATGACATTATGAACGGGCATATAAACATCACTGTGGACCCCGTAGAGGTTTCAACAGCAAGAATTTCCCTACACACCTTTTTCTTTAGTGCGGCCCACTTGAGTTTTCGATCCCGTTCATTTTTTGTCGCAACGCCTAAAATGATCTCAAAAAACGGTTGAACGGCGTAGATATCTCACAAACCTCACGGTGGACCCCACCCAGATTCCTTGCGCAGGAGATGCCCGCGAAAGGCTTTCGCAGGCAATCCGCGCCCCCAGCTGGGCTAGTAGGCGAGACACGTCACACCCACATTACTGGTTCCAGGGTCGCATCAAGTCGTGCTCGCAGAAAGGTAATATAGGTAAAAAGGGTCAGCTTGATGAACGGTCCGGTAAATATGTAAATGAGGCCGGATCTATTACAAGCACTTGTAGGTTAACATAAATACTCACAGAGGTTAATTTTGTCTTTTCACAAAGGCCTTAAAAAGAGACAAAAAGTTGTGAATCTACTCACGCCAGCTATCTAAATTGACACTGCTACCCTTGTGGTGTTACTTTATTACAACTTTAACCTTGAAATTGTCAGTTACGTCAAATCTTTGAAATGGGGCCCACATAAATTTAATTTGTCGATCGATACCGTCCAGTAGTTTTCCCATCCTCTATTATATCATTAGAGAAAAAAATGAGGCGCATCTGAGTGGAAGGTGGGCCGTAAACAGTATTAGTAGTGTGTTAAGTATGTACCATTAAATGTAAATGAAGATGATGTGGACCACTTGATTATTTGATCTGCCACATTTTTTTAGTATCGGAACAAAAAAAATCTTAAAATTTGAATGAACAACATGGATCATTGCTAACAACATCAATAAATGAAGGTGTGGCCCATTACTATAACAAGGCAGTCCAAGTCGGGGTGAACTGTTACTATTTTGGGAATTCGGTGTGTGTCCGTGTTTGATAGTGTGTGGTTAGAGTGGTGCTTGAGTCTCGGTACCATAATGCAGCATCTTCTTAAGTGGTTACGAACCCAGTCATAGCTCGGTGAAAGCGTTCGGCGTGCCACCGAAGGGCTACAGTGCAAGTCGGTGTGGATCGATGTTATTTTAGTGGTACAATGTGCGTCAATATTTTTCAGTATGATGTTAGAATGCATCCGTAGTCTTGATACCATGATGCAGCATCTTCCTAATTGGTTATGCACCCACTCCTACTTCGGTAAAAGAATTCGAGTTGCGACTGCATGGGCTGCAGTGCAAGTCGGAAGGAACTGTTACTATTTTGGATGTCCCGTGTGTATCCGTGTTCGTTGGTGCATGGTTAGAGTGATTCTTGAGTCTCGGTACCCTAACGCAGCGTCTTCTTGAGTGGTTACAAACTCACTCGTAGCTCGGTGAAAGCGTTCGGCGTGCCAGTAAAGGGCTGTAGTGCAAGTCGGTGTGAATCGATGCTATTTTAGGGGTATAGTGTGCGTCAATGTCTTACGGTATGATCTTAGAGAACTTCCATAGTCTTGGTACCATGATGCAGCATCTTCCTAGTTGGTTGCACACCCACTCGAACTTCGGTAAAAGAATTCGAGTTGTGACCGCATGAGCTGCAGTGCAAGTCGGAGGGAACTGTTACTATTTTGGAGGTCTTGTGTATATCTATGTGCGTCAGTGCGTGATTAGAGTGATTCTTGAGTCTCGGTACCCTAACTCAGCGTCTTCTTAAGTGTTTACACACCCTCTCGTAGTTCGGTGAAAGCGTTCGGTGTACCAAGGAAGGGTTGGTGTGTAAGTAGAAGTTTATCAATGCTATTTTAGGGGTACGGCATGCGTCAGTGTTTTTTGATGTGTGGTTAGAGTGCTTCCGTACTGTTGGTATCATGATGGAGAGTCTTTCCAAGTGGATATGCACCCACTCGTAGTTCAGTGAAAGCGTTCAACGTGCGATTGCACGAGCTGCAGTACAAGTCAGAGTGAACCGTTACTATTTTGGGGATCTCGTGATTGTCCGTGTTCGTGTGTGGTTAGAGTGATTCTTGAGTCTCGGTACCCTAATGCAGTGTCTTCTTTGGTAGTTATCCACCAACTTGTAGTTCGGTGTAAGCGTTCGGCGTGCAATCGAAAGGCTACAGTGCAAGTCGAAGTGGATCAATGCTATTTTAGAGGTACGGTACGGTGTGCATCAATGTTATTTGTTGTCTATATAGAATGGTTCTATAGTCTTAATACTATGATCGAGAGTCTTCGTAGGTGGATACATATATAGTCATAGTTCATTGAAAGCGTTCGACCCACGATCGCATTTGCTGCAGTACAAGTCGGAGGGAACCGTTAATATTTAGGGGGTCCAGTATGTGTCCGTATTTGTCGGTGCGTAGTTAGAGTAATTCTTCAGTTTTATTTCCTAACGTAGCATCTTCTTGAGTGGTTATACACACACTCGTAGTTCGGTGAAAACATTCGACGTGTCATTGAAGGAATACTGTAGAAGTCGAAGTGGATCGATGTTATTTTAGGGGTACGGTATGCGTCAGTGTTTTTCGGTATATGGTTAAAGTGTTTTCCTAGTCTCGGTACTATGACGCAGCATCTTCCTAGTTGTTTACACACACACTCGTACTTCGGTAAAAGCATTTGAGATGCGACCACATGTGCGGCAGTGCAAGTCGGAGGGAACTGTTACAATTTTGGGGGTCCAGTGTGTGTCCGTGTTCGTCGATGCATGATCAGACTGATTCTTGAGTCTCAGTACCCAAATGTAGTATCTTCTTGAGTGGTTACGCACCCACTCGTAGTTCAATAAAAGCGTTCGGCGTGCCATAGAAGGTCTGGTGTGTAAGTCGGAGTGGATCGATGCTATTTTAGGGGTACGGTATGCATCAGTGTTTTTCGATATATGGTTAGAGTGCTTTCATAGTCTCGGTACGATGATGCATCTTCTTCCTAGTTGTTTACGCACCCACTCGTGATTCAGTAAAAGCATTCGAGATGCAACTGCATGTGCTGCAGTATGAGTCGGAGGGAAAAGTTACTATGTTGGAGGTCCGGTGTATGTCCGTGTTCGTCGGTGCGTGTCAAAGTGATTCTTGAGTCTCGATACCCTAACATAACGTCTTCTTGAGTGGTTACACACCCACTACAAATTCGGTGAAAGTATTCGGCGTGCCACCGAAAGACTACTGTGTAAGTCGGAGTGAATCGATGCTATTTTAGGGGTACGATATGCGTCAATATTTTTCGGTATTTGGTTAGAGTGTTTCCATCGTCTCGGTACCATTATACATCTTCTTCCTAGTTGTTTATGCACTCACTCGTAGCTGAGTAAAAGTGTTCGAGATGCGACCGCATGTGCTACAATACAAGTCGGAGGGAACAATTACTATTTTGAAGATCCGGTGTATGTCCGTGTTCGTCGATGCGTGGAAGAGTGATTCTTGAGTCTTGGGACCCTAACGTAGCATCTTCTTGAGTGGTGACGCACCCACTCGCAGTTTGGTGAAAGCGTTTGGCATGCCACCAAAGGGTTGCTGTGTAAGTCAGAGTGGATCGATGCTATTTTAGGGGTACGGTGTGCGTCAATCTTTTTCGGTATTTGGTTAGATTGCTTCTGTAGTTTCGATACCATGATACATCTTCTTCCTAAGTGTTTATGCACCCATTCTAGTTCAGTAAAAGCATTCAAGATGCGACCGCATGTGCTACAGTACAAGTCGGAGGGAACCGTTACTTTTTTGGAGGTTCGGTGTATGTCCGTGTTCGTCGGTGCATGGCAGAGTGATTCTTTAGTCTCAATACCCTAATGTAGTGTCTTCTTGAGAGGTTACGCGCGCACCCACTCAAAGTTCGGTGAAAGCGTTTCGGCGTACCACCGAATGGCTGTTGTGTAAGTCAGTGTGAATCGATGCTATTTTAGGGGTACGGTATGCGTCAATGTTTTTCGGTATTCAGTTAAAGTGCTTCTGTCGTCTCGGTACCATTATGCATCTTCTTCCTAGTTGTTTACGCACCCACTCCTACTTCAGTAAAAGCATTCGAGATGCGACCGCATGTGCTGCAGTATAAGTCGGAGGGAATTATTACTATTTTGGAGGTCCGGTGTATGTCCGTGTTCGTCGGTGCGTGGCAGAGTGATTCTTAAGTCTCGGTACCCCAACGTACCGTCTTCTTGAGTAGTGATGCACCCACTCACAGTTTCGTGAAAGTGTTCGGCGTGTCACCGAAGGGTTGCTTTGTTAGTCGGAGTGGATCGATGCTATTTTAGGGGTACGGTATGCGTCAATATTTTTCGGTATTTAGTTGGATTGCTTCCGTAGTTTCGGTACCATGATACATCTTCTTCCTAGGTATTTCCGCACCCATTCGTAGTTCAGTAAAAGCATTCGAGATGCGACCGCATGTGCTGCAGTACAAGTCGGAGGGAACCATTACTTTTTTGGAGATCCGGTGTATGTCCGTGTTCTTCGGTGCTTGGCAGAGTGATTTTTTAGTCTCGATACCCTAATGTAGTGTCTTCTTGAGAGGTTACGCACCCACTCAAAGTTCAATGAAAGCGTTCGGCGTACCACCGAATGACAGTTGTGTGAGTCGGAGTGAATCGATGCTATTTTAGGGGTACGGTATGCGTCAATATTTTTTGATATTTGGTTAGAGTGCTTTCATCGTCTCGGTACCATTATGCATCTTCTTCCTAATTGGTTACACACCCACTCGTATTTTGATAACAGAGGAAGCAGATTCGCTGGTGTACGTGGACCACACCAGAAAAAGTAGACCCTACAATGATTCTCACCGTTAAAACATACATTCGGCCCACCATGATGATTATTTGCCGTCCAAACTGTTCATAAGGTCACATGGACCTGGATGAAGGGTAAAAACAAATATCAGACTGAACCAAAACTTCTATGACCCCAAGAAGGTTTCAATGTATGCATTCAATCTCACTGCTTTCTGCAGTGTGGTCCACTGAAACTTTGGATCTTTCTTATTTTTTAGATCAGTCCTTAGGAAAAATCTAAAAAAATGGAGGGATGGATTGGATATAACACGTGGGTCATGGTGGAAGAACTTCACGACGTCAGTACACCTTGGTGTACCTTACCACTGCATTCGGGTGCGATTTCCTGCGAAAGCCTTGCGCAGGAAGCTCCTGCGTAGGAACCAAGGTGGGGCCCATAGTGATGTTTTTTGATAAATCCATCCCGTCCATCTGTTTTGGGAGCTCATTTTAGAACACCAGAACAAAAAAGAACCGGATCCAAGACTCAAGTGTGCCAAAAACGTGAGGATTGAACGTCCACAGTTGAAATATTTGTGGAGCCACAGGAGTTTTGAATCAGGATAATATTTGTGTTTCCAGTTCATCCCAGTAGTAGTGACTTTATGAACGGTATGGATGTCATATAAACATCACTGTGGACCCCAGGGAGGTTTCAACGATAGTAATTTATCTACCCACCTTTTCCTTTAGTTCGGCCCACTTGACTCTTGGATCCGGTTCATTTTTTTTCTCATGTCCTAAAATGAGCTCCCAAAACGGATGGATGGGGTGGATTTATGAAAAAAATCACTGTGGGCCCCACCTTGGTTACCAGCGCAGTAACTTCCTGCGCAAGGCTTTCGCCGGAAATCCGCGCCCCAATATTTAACGTCACCTCTCTCTCTCTCTCTCTCTCTCTCTCTCTCTCTCCCTCTCTCCACTCTCTCTCACTCTGTCTGCTATCTCCCTCCTATGAAGAAACCCTAGCCACCTAAAGTATCTCAAAGCAAAGTCCGTACCAGCGCCAACATCTCTCATAGCAGAATCGCTTCCAAATCAGGTATGAGTTTCACATGTTATTGGATTAAACAAGTCATTTGTTTGGATTTTCTTGAAGTAGTTTTTTAAATGACAAATCCCTTATCTGGTTAGGGGGAAAGCATAATTGATGTAGGGAATAACTCCCAAACCCATTGTTGTTAATTCACATTAAAATTGGAACAATCCTAGCCTTCGATTCACGGACATTCGTCAGTTGAAATCTGAATGTTGGGTTATCTTTTGGTCGGCAGTTGGGTTGAAAATCAAATGGGATTTAGAAAAGGCTAGTGTAGAGGATGTTAAGGGCATTACTTTAAGGCTGAATATAGGGCAGATTGTAGGCTGAAAATGGTCAGGTTTAGTATGGTTATGGTGGGGTTTATAGGCTTAAGCATTTTGGGCCCATTTAAACTCATGGCCCGTTTGGCATCATGGATTTGAGGAGAAAGGAAGAGAAACTGGTTGCTTTATTCTGTTTGGCACCATGGATTTGATGAGAAGTGGAATTGAGAGGAATCCTGGAAAACTCAAAAAGGCACTTTCAGCCCCTTTTCAAATCCTCAAAAAATGGTGGGATTTGAGGAGAAATCCTTCCCAACGTGGGACCCATCATAATTTGTACCTAACTATGGGACCCAACATGATGTATGTTTTCCATCCAACTTGTTGATAAGGTCACAAAGACCTGGATGAAGGGACCACGCAAATTCAGTTTAATCCAAAACTTTTGTGCATCATAAAGGTCTCACTCTCCATTTTTTCTTGTTTTATGGTCCACTTTAGATGATGATTTCTAAAATTTGGCACGATTTTGGGATAAAATGATCTGAGCAAATGGATGAATGGCATGGATTTAAAATCGAGGCTAATACTGTGGGCATACGGTGTGATTAAAATTTACACCGCCCATTCCTTCATGTTTGATTTCTCTCCAAATCTTGGCTGCCAAACCAAAAATCTCGAATCGACAAGAATTGGAATTGATGAGAAATCATATCATGGAATCCACTTCTCCTCATATCCATGGTGCCAAACGGGCCATGAAGCGAACTTAAGAAAATAATGATAACTCTGTCCCAAAGTGGTGGGGCGAACATATAGTTGTGCCTCCATCCAAAGTGGACCTTTTTAGAGTTACTGCTTCCAAGGTGGTGCTGACAATGGCTGCGTGTTCAATGTGGGACCCACACATGGTTAGGTGCAAATGATGATCAAGAGCAGGCCTCAGATGATGGATGGTTTAGAGAATGATAGAACTTCTCTATTACCATAGATATGGATTGGTCATTTCCTATCTTGGAATTAGGATCACCGTTTCAAAATAATGGAGTGTGTAGTTCACTGATTGGAGCTGTTGATATAATTGTCCAATTTAGATGTCCTATAGAACACGTCAATCCTTCAATAAGTCTGTGAGATGTGTAATCCATAATCCTTCAATTAGTTGCCAATAAATGGGCAATTAATTAAGAAAGAAATGTGAAAATATTCTACATTCAATGAAGAGAAGGCGAAACAAACAATTGGCTGAAACATTTGACATCATTTCAACCATACATATCCTTGAACAATAGAGCCCAATTGTGCAAGATAACAACCCAAGTTCACCGTAGAAACTCTCAGCATTGCAGAGTATGCAATAGCTTGAAAACGAAAAGTCGTGAAAACCTTCCTAGGCCTACACTGAAGAAATTGCTTCCTATTTCAATTCTCAACTAACATATTACAGATAATGCATACAGTGAAATAAATGAAACATCAAACGAACTGTTTTCTGAAAATTAAAGTACAGAACATAAACATTAGTACATGGTTCCTGATGTAAGCAGCCGATCCTCTCTTATTTTTCTTCTCCTTTTTTTCATTATTCCTCAAGGCATTCCTCGGCCCATTTTGGAACTTTGGTGTTTTTTTTTTTTTACAACTGTTCCGTGGGGTAGGTGTTTGGCTTGCTATTTTGAGATATTTTGCAAAATTGTGGAAAGTGCTCAATTTCTGCTCTATTTTTAACCCAGTAAATTAATTACTGTCAACGTATTTCATTTCATATTTTTCTTTGAACATTTAAAGTAAATGGAAGGAGCTATTCCACCACGACTATGCTCATGTGGAGAAGGAAAGATGGATGTGTACATGGCAAAGACTTCTGAAAATCATGGAAGATATTTCTACAAGTGTCCAATTCGAAGGGTAAGTGAAATCATTTTCTTTAACTTAACTAGATTTTGATAGTATTGAAGAAGTTACTCTTTCTATCAGAAACAAATATTATTGCAGCAACATAGGGGTGCATTCATTTGGTGTGACGAGGAGACACCCGAGGCAGTGAATACTCCTCGTCGTTTATATAATTCTCAATCATCAAGTAGCCATGCATGTTCTTCGCAAACGGTACTAAGGAAGACGATATGCGACTCCACTACACAAATGAGTGAAGATGATGGGACAAGCAACTACTGTCCAGACGGTAACTTTCACGGAATACAGTGGTTGTTGTATGGAGCATGTGGATGTTGTGTTATTATCTCTGCACTGATTCTCTTCTTTGTATTACTTTTCATCATTACATATGTGTTCCTGCATTGACTTGTAATTTTCTTGGAATACTTTTCAGTAGTACACACTGTGGATGGTTTACTATTAATGTGGATGCTTAAATATTTTTATATCTTAGTTCGTTGTTGTCCTGCAATGATTGTACAGGTGGATGTATGTGTGGCCATGTGGATGTATGTGTGTGAGGCCAGGTGGATGTATGTGTGGCCATTTGGTATGCATGGATTTTTGGTGATGGTATTGCAAGGCCTCACTTTGGCAACGCTGGGTTGAATGAATTTCTCATAGAATGTCTTTATGGTCGTTGAATGTTGTAACTCCTATTGCAATAGGGTTGGGTGAAGTCATTGCAGGACAAATATATCCTCCAGATATGTTGGATGGCAACATATGTTCTCGTTCCATTGACCCCACAAGTATTAATGATTGGTAAATCTTTAATCATGGTTGGGCGGCCCCAAAAAGGAGGCTGGTGCAATTATTTGATGAATAGGCACAGTTTATTTCTGGGATGGGGCATGTACAGGGTCAGACCGATCTGATCGACCGGACTGTTCAATCAGCATGGGCACAATTGATTTATGGCATGGGGTATGTCTAGAGTTGGACCCATCTGATGGACCTCACTATTCAATCTGCAGACCACCTATTGGATGAGCCATTGCTCAGATCGGGTTAAGGTTGCAATAAATCGAACCCGGACCGAATATAAGACTTCCAGACCCGATCCATTAGTAGACTCCCAATCTATTGGACTTGCAGCCATGGGAAGCCACTTTTGCCAAATACTGACCAGCGCCTGCAATGCACTATTACCCAAACTGCAGTATAAAAAATGGTCAGCCTAAAAATGGCCAATGGTTCAATGTGCAACTCCAAATGTTGAGGGGTTAACAGTTTTCCACCCGCACCCAAATGGGATCATTGGATGTACATGTCTGATTGCTGTGAGTGGGTCTAATTTACAACGGCAGTTGGGTGAAGACAAACCATGAAGATTGAACTGAATATCTGCCAAACACGCCAATGTACCTTGAGCATAATATCTGCTCAAATGCTCATGTACAGGGGTAATCTTGTACATAAGAGGTTTTTATTTTTTAAGCGTGGGGGGGCATCTTCCAGTGATCCAAACCGTTAATACAAATTCTCAGCTATATTTTGTGAAGAGCAGAGTCGAAACCACAATTAAATTATATAAATGCCCTTTCTGTTATTAAAAGGCGTTCAAATTTTCATGATTAGTGGAAGTTTCATGGTTCTAACAGTAATTGTTGGTGGAACCTATACTGCTGCTTGTAAATTGGGACCTATAATATGAGGCTTCTGAAAATTCCAGACGAATAATTTGAGAGACAACCACGCCACCTATTTAATTGCTAAGTAATCTTTAAGTGCAGGTGTATGGAGATAGAAGTGACGTCGTTTTTATACATGTTCACATGAATGACACTTGCCCGCATCCGGGCTGTATGAAAAAAAGTCAAAAATGAAATGGCGGCCTTTTTTCTGATGTCATCATAGTTGATTTATACAATCATACGCGGTCCAGGTATTCCCTTTGCTCAATTTTTGTTGCGAGTGCTGCTCGGTCCATGTCCCTGACATTAAATGAATGAGTTAAAAATCGCCTACCCAAGGATAAAAAAATATGTGTATATATGTTATCCATCCCTACCATCCATTTTTCTAACTCATTGTACAGAACAAACACAAAAATGAAGTGGATTGAATAAATAGGTGTAGGTTTAGTGTGTACCTGCTAACAAATGATTGAAAAGTGGCTAATTTATGCGTGCATGCTCCTTCCGACCAATCCAACAGTATATCATTCTATGCGTCCCCTAATAAATGTGTGAAAGAAGAGAAATAACTCCCTCATATTAAAGATAAAAAAAAGAAGTGAATTACAATTGGGAACATTGAAACCCAGAAAATGAAATTGCTTTCTGTGGAAACCTGCCTTTCCGACATTTGCTTACAAAGTAGTGTTGCGAACTGATTTTCATTTCTCAAATTTTCAGATTTTCAGCGAAAAACTGTGCAGATTCATATCTCCGAAAAATAAAAATTTGACATTAATGACTTCTAAGGCAAAGAAGATAACATGAGGGGACAGAACATCAAATCCCTGTAAAATCGGAATCCAAAACAAACAACGGATAAAATAATTGAGACCATGGTTTGGCTAATTGAGACCCTAGGACATTCTTGATGCTTGGCTAATGTCCTGAAGATGCTAAAGGTATATTACACGTGCATTTGGCCTAGCTCTGGGGCATAAAATGACCCCTAAACTATAAAGAATGAATGCCTGCTTAAATTCATTGCCGTACGAACCCCCCACCATAATTTTGTCTAAAGTCTTAAGGTTAATCAGGTCTCGAGTACTACAGTTGAATGTCCTTCTTAGATCAGTACTCAGAATTTCGCACGGGTCCAATCTGATTGGCTCCCCATCTGTTCGTAGCCCTAATATAAGGCTTACATCTCTGTCAGTAATATGAAGCTCGCACTCACCTATGCGAAATGAATGTCTTCTTTCATCAAATTGCTCGACTAACCAATTCAAAAGGGGCCGATGTAACTTCTTACACCTGATAAACAGTAATCCTCCAAACCCTACTTCATTTACCGCCTGCAGTTGTCTTTCGTTTAATTTATCAATCAGTAGTTTAAACCTTCGAGGGGAGCAGTTTGTTGTGACCCCTCTATCTTGTACATGACGTTTTGTGCATGTACGCTTCGTACGCGTTTGCTGATAAAAGAAAAAATGCATTAAGTAAAGAAGATGAAAATTATAAGACTGCATAAGCGTTCAATTATAGGCCCTAAGTGTATGAGGGTTCAAGCACATACCATGAGATGCAGTATTATAAGAATTTGGAAATATGAAATCACTTCAACTATCTCGCAAAAGCTATCAATCTGGAAAATGAAAATATTTAATAGTCTGGTCAAACTATAAGCGAACACAACCAAAAACTTGAAATCATTGTTAATTATATGGGACAATAATTCCTTTCAATAGCCAGGTAAAACAAAAAAAATCAGTACCATCCACTCATCATTGAGGACACAGGTACATCAAATAATTTGGAGCCATTGTTAAATTATATTCGTAGATGTGTGATCCACTCAATGTGTATGTGGCTGATTTCTTTGTAATGGTAGGACCATTCTATCGGATGGGTTAGAAGAAAAATATATTAAAAAATAAGTAGTGCATCAAAATGTTGTATGCCTTACAATGTACCATATGCAATCTACTATGCTAACAACCCAAATTCAAAGTAATAAAAAAGGCCTTTATGCCACAAAATTAATGTTTTAAAAATTCGTAATATAGATTTTTCAGAAAAAAGGCATTGACTTCATGTACTTTAAATTGCAAATCAGAAAAGAAGTTCAATTACAAATTCTATAACAAAAAAATAAAACAAAATGTGGTCATTTCTTCTCATTTAGTCGTTTCTTCTCTTTCTTTTAGCTTTTTCCTTCCATGACTTCAGCCTCTTGTTGCTGGCATGCCCCTTTGTATTTGCAATTTGTGGATTTGAAAGTTGATTGCTACCGCCAACACTGCCATTATCGTTACACGTTTCTAAAACAACATCGTCATCCCGAATACGCCCAACTACCGCTAACAACTCCCTTAGGCCCTCTGTTGCAACTTGGCATGCTTATGGAGAATTCTGAACCGCTGATGGAAAACGAAACAAAAGCTTCGTCATTTCTTCAATTTGCATATTGAAACTTTCTTCTGAACCTTCGCCTGCCTCCTTTGCACCAAGGGTTAACCCAATCTTTGGCTCACGTGTCATTCGCTTCAGAATATATCTTGTAGGAAGTTCTACAATACCCATAGTTCTGAAGACGGCAATTTTATGACGACAAACATATCCTCTAGATTGAAACATCTTACAAACGCACCTGGCGTAGACAACATCCTTCATAAACTTTACCACTCGGGCATCCTTCTTGAGCTTTGGGTGCTTAACCTTCCATAAAATAAAGTCACCATTTTCACTAAGTACGTCTGCCATGTAACCACAACTATGAAACAATTCTTTTTGAACAATGTTGAAGTGTGTGTATGTGTATATACTATGAAGGTCTTTCTCCATGGCCAATGATGTTGCAGGCTCCAACTGGTAATTCTTCGTTCTAAAATCAGACATCTGCTCTGTATGACGCCGTTTTTGTATTCCTTTTTCAACCTCCTTAACAAAATCAACCAATGTCGTCTTTGGGCCTAAATATGAGTCGAAAAAGGAATGGATGCTTTCACTTCTTTGATTTGTAGTCATGTTGGCAAGGAATATATCTTTACCAAAAACTGGAATCCACTTATCACGAATCAGATAGAGCGAGTATAGGCAATCATTGTCTTTAAGTTTAAATCGATCGATGAAGCAGGACCAATTGTACTCGAACTCATCCACGCTTTCATTACTATACACGCATCGTTGAAAACTGGTTTGGAAGTCATCGTGATTCCTGAAATACTGGCCCAATCTCTCAGGAACTTTTTGCATAATGTGCCACAAGCAAAACCTATGGTTTGTGGTAGGAAATACTTGTTGAATTGCTGCATCAATAGCTGAATCCTGATCTGTGATTATACTACCTGGGGCCTTTCCTTGCATTGTTTTTATAAACTGTTCAAACAACTCTATTCTCTCATTGGTAAGAAGCCCACATCCAAATACAACAGTTTCATTATGATGATTGACTCCAACAAAAGGAGCAAAAGGCATCTTATACCTATTCGTTCTATATGTAGTATCGAAGCATACTACATCATTAAAAACCATATAACAATTCTTGAAGCTCGATCACACCAAAAAACTGATAATAGCTTGTCCTTGTCATTTTTTCGAATCGAGAAAAAGAAATCTGGATTCTCATTTTGACGGGCACGCAAATGTTGAAACATCAGTTCTGCATCCTTCTGACATATGTTCTTGTGCATATCTCGAAATGCATTCTTGACATCTGTTCTTGTGAAAAGAGTACTCTCATATCCTCCATTGACGTTCACTAAAAATTCATGGGCTAAAGATGGCCTAATTCCAACGTCTTTACAGTTACGAATAAATGCCTTCGACTCATCACCCACACACCGGTGGGATCTTAGAAGATGCTTTTCATTTTCAGATGCCAGTTCATGATTGTGAGATTGAACAAAGTTTGTGACGACCCACATACCATTCTTATCACGAGAGAACGCTATCTTCGCAGGACAACCAACTCTAGTTGACGGCCGGTTCCTCCTTAACTTGCAATGTTTCGAACTCTCACCATCATTTTCCTTGAATTTAGTCATTCCTTCTTTCGAACAACATACCACACGCCACACGTTCTCTTCGGTACCAGCTAACTTTCGTGTCTGATTCTTACGAATGCTAAAACCGACCGACTTTGCATAGACGTTATAAAAGGTTATTGCCTCCTCCTCAGTAGCAAATTCCATTCCTATTTGAGACGTGTGCTCGGCGTTTACATCTAGCACAACCTCAACACTTGGCGTATCGACAACAGACCACTGCACTTCTGATGGAGCACTCATTTTTTGAGTTAGATGAACGTATTGCTGTAGGCGGGAGACATGAAGAAATTATTATAATGACAATATTATTCTCGACTAAAAGTCTCAACTATACATGCTATAAATTCATATAATGACATTATGCTATGTGATTGCTATGTGATAAATGTTATCATGATTGTGGGATTATGAATATCCAATAGCCTATACCCTTCACATTGACTAGCAAAGAATTTTACATAATAGATGAATTTGGGCTAAACATAATGAAACTCAAATTGTGGACATTGAGACTACGGACGTAGATGAATTTGTGTGAAACACACCTACTTCACCTTATGTTTATCTTTATTCAAGACATATACCATATGAAAGTGGAAGTTGTATTCCACAATGCTAAGGTCCCAAATCCTACTTGACATTTTAATGCTCATGAATATGAAGGGCTAACTGTGTTTCACATTTCATTGCATTTTTTATTTGAGTCAGTCATGCAACGCACTGACCCTATTAGCTGGGCAACACTCCCACTTTGTTATTCACACGATGCACCCACTCTAGTGGAGTTACTGTGTCTCCTTAACAGTAAAAAATGAGACCTGCTTTGGAACCCCTAGGCGTCTTTCATCTGGGCTAGCAGGCGAGACACAGAAATTTTAATGAATTTAATGCTTTCCAAATAGCCCTTATTTATATATTAAAAAAAAACAACAACCACATAACTACAAAATGAAACATAACAAAAATGAAGGAATCACATCTTTTAAAATATCCCTAAGACTGCGTTTGGATGCTTGTGACTTTTTTAAGTTATAAGTAAGTTACACGTAACTTACTCACAGGTGTAAGTAAGTTACATGTAATCCTGTTTGGATACAAGCTATAACTTACTTATAGGTGACAAGTATATTCTGTGTTTGGGTAACCTGTAACTTAGTTACACGTAAGAAGCTGTATATTCACACCAACCAGTGCTTTAAGTAAGGAATCATTTAAAAATCAAATTGGCATGTTAAAAAGCTTAAATAAAAACATGTCATCTTATTGAGCTTATCTAAATGAATAGTTGGGCCAATTTTTTGGCAAAAATAATCATTACTTGGGTTATAAAAGTGGGCTCACGTATTCAAAATACCTATAATGTAGGGAGAAAAAAACTTAAAAAAGTAAAAGTGAACTAGAAATTATGAGGTAGACCACACCATATGAAACGATGGTGATTTTACACCCATCCTCTCAATTTCTTGGGGCCACAAAAGTCTTGGATCAAGCTGGTAATTGTGGTTTCTCTTTATTCAGGTCTATGTAACCAGATCAATAGGTTGGATGGGAAATAAACATGATAGTGACCCCCAGAAGGTTTTTATTGGTAAGCATTATATCACCACTGTTTCCTGTGATGTGGTCCACATGACAGTTGTATCTTCTTCATTTTGGGATAACACCCTAAAATAATCATCCGAAATGGATGGTTGGCATGGGTAGAACACATAAATCATGGTGGGGCCCACAGAAGACCATCAAGAAGCAGTTGTGGTTTGGCTACAGACGTTGATGTTGCGAATAGCCAATTGGCAACTGGTCGGTGCTCCATTGGCCCCATGATGATGTCTGTGTTTCATCCATGCCGTCCATCCATTTTTCCAATCATTTTATGGCATGAGCAAAAAAATGAGGCAAATTCAAATCTCAAGTGGACCAAATCACATGAAACAATGTTGATTGAACGACCACCATTAAAAACTTCTTGGGGCCATGAAAGTTTTGTATCAAACTGATATTTGTTTTTCCCTTCATCCAGGTCCTTATGACCTAATCAACAAGTTGGATATCAACCAAACATTATAGTGGCCCCCAGGAGGTTTTTAAAGGTGGACATTCAATTACTAATGTTTTCCTGTCATGTGGTCCACCTGAGATTTAGATCTATCTCATTTTTTGGATCAAACCCTAAAATGATTTGGACAAAATAATGGACGGCGTGGCTAAAACACATACAAGATGGTGGGCCCCATAGCGCACCAACCAGTAGCCGAGTGGCTACAGCAACACCACTAGCCAAGCAGCGTCTGTCTCATCTCTCTCTCAAGTCCCAGCCCAAAATATTAAAAAAATGCTGGATCCCTTTCCCTATTCATCAATGCCCCCAAATTAAAATGGGAGATTTCACACACACCAAATGCCCCAAAATAAATGCGAAATGGGAGATTTTGCACACACCAAATGCCTCGAAAAAAAAAATTAAACCCTAACATGTGTTACCTCTTAGAGTTGGAGTAGATGAAAAGATTTATCGGAAGATGGAGTTTGCAACCAACAGAATTTGGCGAGAAATGATTTTTCGAAGATATCCGGCGTAGATGGCAGCCGCTGACGTATGCAAGAGGACGGAGCACGTAAGGGAAGAGGGAGAGATGCCGTCAAGATGGAGGGAGGAAGGGAGATTGAGAGGGGGTGAGAGAGAGATGCTTTTGAGAGGGAAGGAGGAACAGTAGGAGGGACGGATGGAGAGAGAGAGAGAGAGAGAGAGAGAGAGAGAGAGAGAGCCGAGAGAGAGAGAGATGGACAGAGAGAGAGTGCCAAGAGACAGAGTGGGGGGGGGGGGGGGGGGGGGGGGGGGGGTCTTGGAGTTGGGCACGAATTAGGTGTTACCCCAGGAACAGCTTAGTAGGTGTTACCCCTACCGTATGGCCCACATGGATGATATTTTGTATATCCACTCCGTCCATCCGTTTATATAGCCCATTTTAGGATAAGGTTCCAAAAATTATGCGGATCCATTTCTCAAGTGGACCATACCACTGGAAACAGTGTGATTGAGTGTCCCACCATTAAAAATTCCAAAGAGCCCATGGTAAGGTTTTGGTAATATTTATTTGCAATCCAAGCTCTTAATAATGTCAATAAGGTCTTCATGAAAGGAAAATATAAATATCAGATTGATCCAAAACTTTTGTAGCCCACAAATCGTTTTTAATGGTTATTAATCACTGTTTCTAGTGGTATGGTCCACTTGAGATTTGGATCTTCTTAAGGTTTTGGATAATGTCCTAAAATGATAAGAGAAAAAAGATAGATGGCATAGATATATAGAAAATACATCACGATGGGCCCCACATGGTAGGGGTAACACCCACTAAGGTGTTACCAGGGTAACATCTAATTAGTTCCCCTTGGAGTTCAAATAGCGTGCGGACGAACTCCGCACACTCTTATCGTGCGTAGTAAACACTGTTGGGCCCACCTACAATGTATGTGCTTTATCTATTCCGTCCATATGTTTTTTCATCTCATTTTAGGGGTTGAGACAAAAATTTAGGCATATCCAAATTTCAAGTGGACCACGCCACAGGAAACAGTGAGAATAATGATTTCCACTGTTGAAACCTTCCCAGGCCCCACCAGATGTTTATTTGTCATCCAACCTGTTCATAAGATCACATGGACATGGATGAACGGAAAACACAATTATCAGTTTGATCCAAGACTTCCCTATCATCTGAGAATTTTTCAATAATAGACATTCAATACACACTTTTTCTATGGTGTAGTTCACTTTAGTTTTTTATATGCTTCATTTTTTGGCACCATACCTAAAATTATTTGTTAAGAGGGATGGACGGAACGGATAAAATACTTAAACCACGATGGGCCCTATGAAGTTTAGTCCGCACGCTTAGTGTCCGCAGTTACTCACTACGCAAACTGTTAGCTGGCGCGAGTAGGAAGTTCCTGTGTTGGGAACAAAGGTGGGGCCCAAATTGAGGTTTTCTGATAAATCCACCCCGTCCAGCCATTTTGGAAGCTCATTTTAGGACATGAGGACAAAAAATGAACCCAATCCAAGACTCCAGTGGACCAAAAACGTGAGGATTAAACGTCCACAGTTGAAATATTTGTGGAGCCATAGGAGTTTTGAATCAGGATAATATTTGTGTTTCCAGTTCATCCCAATAGTAGTGACTTTATGAATGGTATGGATGTCATATAAACATCACTGTGGACCCTAAGGAGGTTTCAATGGTAGTAATTTACCTACCCACCTTTTCCTTTAGTGAGGCCCACTTGAGTCTTGGATCCACTTCATTTTAATGGGAGAGTACCATTGTTTACTGGATCCCTCATGTTTACTGCGTCAAGATGAATTGACGCAGTGGATGTAATACACACACATCACACAATGGACGGCACGATAAGGGATCCAACGAAGCCGCGCCCATGTTACCGTTGAGAGCGTGAATTAGGTGTTACCCCAGGAACATCTTATTGGGTGTTACCCCTACCGGGTGGTCCACATGGATAGTATTTTGTATATCCACCCCATCCATCCATTTCTCTAGCCCTTGTAGGATGGTCTTCTAAAAATTATGCAAATCCAAATCTCAAGTGGACCATACCACTTGAAAGAGTGCTAATTGAATGCCCACCATTAAAAATATCAAAGAGCCCATCGTAAGGTTTTGATAATGTTTATTTGCAAGCCACTTATTATATTGGTATGATTTAAGATTTGGATCTTATTATGATTTGGAATTTACCCATAAAATGAGATGTAACAACAGATGAACGGACATACAAAAAAAATACATCAAGGTACGCCCCATATAGTTAGGGTAACACCTATTATGATGTTACCAGGATACACCATGCGGGGTTTAGGTGGATCCCTAATTGTGTGGCCCTATTGTGATATATGTGCCTTACATCCACATCATTCATACATTTTTAAGCTCATTTTATGGTAGGATCGAAAAAATGAAGCATATACGAAACATTAGGTGGACCATACGATACGAAACAGTGGTGATTGAACTGATTACTGATATTCATGGGGGCCATTAAATTATTCATAGGAGCCACCAAAGAAATGTTTATTTTCAATCCGACCTACAGAGACCTAGATGAACACATTATGAAAATATCATATTGAACCAAAACTCTTGTTACTCTCTAGAAGTTTATAAACCACATACATAAATCTGACTACGAAAATGTTGCTTCTGTATTATGGTCCACTTGAGATTTAGATCACCATGAATAAACCACATACATTCACGATGGGACCAAGTAAGTTTACTCAGTACGATAAAAAGGGAATTGAGTAACTTAGTACACTATTTAAATTCTACCTAGGGGATTCGTGGGACCCACCATGATATATGTTTTTTATTCAAGTCGTCAATCAATTTTGAAAAGTTACAGGGATGATGATTCCAATGACATGATAATGACCGCTCATACTGTAATGAATGACTAGTCAAAAGTGGATTGAGTTGTCCCAAACAATCCAATACAAATAAAGTGGTTGTTCGAAATGACTACTCGTATCACAAATAAAGTGGTTGTTCGAAATGACTACTCATATCAGGGTTAAATAACAATTCGATGCATAAACTGTTTGATATTACCCCTCATATTCTCAGTTTGTACTCAACATTACTCTGGCAGGTCCCTCTACATATATAATGTGGTGTGTATTATGCACCTACACCCCACTCATCCGTAATACTTGAACTCATATAGAAATATGCCACTAAACCGTTGTGCACATCAGCAACCCAACCAACATCCACCTCCCGGCGACTCCTACCGTATGTGCATAAAAAGGGCTAAGTAGGATCGTCAAATATGTGAAGAAGAACAATGCGCATCCAGATGTAGGAAATACAGCCTTCCAATACCCAAACGACATTCATTGAATATGAGACGTGGTACGTTAGAAGAAATGGAGATTGCATTGGCAAGGCTGAAAAGGGAGATTAGGAGGATGATAAGCCGTGTAGCGAGGGTGTGGGTTGAAGGAGAGATGATTAATTTGACGTATGCATCTGAATCGGAAATGTCAAATGAGAGTGAGGGGAGTTCCTTAGATTTTGATTGATAATTGATTGTGGTTGTTCAACTCATTTCTATGTTCTTATGATTATGCATGCTTGAATGCAATCTATATAATCTTTTCATGCTTTTAGACGTATGGGTTTAATCTGTGTAATCCTTTCATATAGAGTAATTATTTATACTAGGTAGCCACCTTAATACTTGTAAAATCGGTATACATGACGGTATTTGGATTTCCTGTTAAAGGCTTTTGGATGGGATGCTAGGTAGGGCAGTCATGATGTTCGTGTGAAAAATCCACCCTGTCCATCCATTTTGTGAGCTCATTTTAGGGTATGAGACCTAAATTAAGAATTATTTTATATGGCTTACTTTAGTTTTGGATCCACCTCATTTTTTGTTTTGTGTCTTATAAATGATCTCAAAATGAATGAACAGGGTGGATTTCTCATGAGCATCACATTGGGCCCCATTTAACATCCCAGCGTATGCACTAGATTAGATGGTACGCCGAATCGACAGTGGTGGGTGGAACCTCTAGCTAAGAGGCCCACTGGGAAGTATGTCCATGCCGTCCATCCGTAATGAAAGCTAGCTTTAGGGCATAGGGCATGATTTAAAAAATTAAGTAGGTCGAAATGGAAAATGGATTATAGTAAAGGAAACAATGGTGATTAACCTTACAGGAAAAGACGTTTCTAATGGTGAGGATCAACTCCAACGGTGACAAATCTATAACGTCCATCGATTTTTTCCAGATCATTTAAGACATGGGACAAAAAATTGCACTGAACTAGTGCTTTCAGTGGCCTGCATGACTAGAACAGTGGGTAGGGAAATGACTGCAGTTAAACCTCTCTAAAAACCTGGTCATGTTTACATGGAAGCCATACCGTTCATAAGGTCACTATTACTGAGATGAGCAAAAAACAAAAATAATATTAGCCTGATCCAACTATTTTTGGCCCTACCAATGTTTCAATAGTGGACGTTTGATCTCACTATTACCAGTCGTGTGGCCTGTTTAAGTTTTGGATCTACCTCATCCATCTATTTTTCAATAATGGATGTTTGATCTCATTGTTTCTTGTTGTGTAGCCCGTTTAAATTTTGGATCTACCTTATTTTTGTTCCAATGTCCTATAGTGATATGGAAAAACCCATGGACGGTGAGGATTTCGAACAAGCATCACGGTGGGCTCCACATAACTTCCGCCGGCAGGAAACGGATTGCATACTGAGTAACTCAATACTTTAAGCATACTGGGTAAACTCCATTGGGTCCACTATCATTTATGTATTTCATCCACTCCATTCATCCATTTAAATTAAAAATTTTATGGGTTTATATAAAAAAATGAAGGCTATAAACGGCTGAAGTGGACCACACCACACGAAATAATGTGAATTGAACCTGGATCGTTGAAAAATTCTTGGGGCCAAAGAAATTTTCGATCAAGCTGATATTATTTATTTTTTTTCTCTTCATCAATGGCTATGTGATCCTGTGAACAGGTTGGATGACAAATAAACATCACTGTGGGCTGTAAGAAAGTTTTCAACGGTGGAAATCACTGTCGGCTGTAAGAAAGTTTTCAACGGTGGAAATAATTATACCCACTGTTTCTTGTGGCATGGTCTACCTGAGTTATGGATATGCTTCAATTTTGGTTTCAACCCCTTAAATGATCTAGAAAAGTGGATGGACGGTGTAGATGAACTACATACATTTATAGTAGGCCCAACAGTGGGCCACCATCAAAATGTTTTCTAAAAGAAAACCATTGGAATATTTCCTGCCAAAATAAAATTACGTTGGGCGGGAAACAAATGCGTGTAGAAAAGGCATGATATATGTGTTGGCAACCAACTTTTTGAAATGACAAAAATGTCCCTTCAAAGGTAGAAGGATGGTCAGGATGTTCTTCCCCGTTGAGTGGCCCACCTGACTTTTGCATTGAAATGAATTTCGGCCACAAAGGAAAGCATCATTAGATGTATGTGATGGACGGATTAGATTGCATACACGCAACAGTATGAGCCTCATAAATTGCATTGTACGTTTACGTTAACCTACAAGTGCTTGTAATAGATCCGGCCTCTATGTAAATATGGGAAAGGGTTCTACAATATTTCAGTTATACAGGTGACAACTCAGCTGCAACACATGTGGCAGTGGCACACATGTAGATCAGTTCGGTTTGCAGATTGCCCTAGTCATGGGTTCCATCATTGATGGAGCATCACCTAAAAATCAAGCTAATAGGACGTCCCTAACCATGCCATCAAATGAATAATTCAGAGGAACCGTCCAAATCCAATCCGATACTTAGGCATGGTAGATGTGTACCTTAATCCAAACTATCCAAACAGTGGGGCCCATTATGGATGGGATAAAGCCCCAATATATTATCGGTTAATTAAATGATCCTAACCTCAGATTGATGGACATTTGTTTGTTGAAGTTGAACCGCTGACTGCTTTCCGTACCCTAATCAGTCAAGAAATATTACATATTCAATGTAGTTGTTGGTGTCTGGACCTAATCAGTGATTTGGACACAGTTCAAAAACCTGGAAAGTCGACATGATGTTTAGCTGGGTCAGTACGGCTAAAAGACTCGACTTAAATCAACTCGGTATTTAACTAAGTATTATTAATAAGGACAATAAATATTTCAACTGGGCTCCAAATCTCACCGAGTTGGGTTGACTCAGCCGAGTTTCCAGTCGAGTCAGCGAGTTTTAGAACTACAGATGTGGACGGTTTAGCTTGACCGACACCTATCACACGTATAGAATTGCATGCGCATGCGTGTGGATTATAAAAAAAATCGTCCGCTAGCTAGATGAGGCCATACCTTTCTCGAGGAAGAAATATTCTTCAACAAAAGAGAAGATTGCATGAGTTCCTTTCTTAAAGATTTGAATACGTCAAGGAATCTGGGTTACTTGGGAGACATCAATTGAAATGCTTACATGAAATGTGTATATATATATATATATATATATTGGTAATTATGGACGTTATTTACAGCGTGTTTGGGCATTTTAATCAGATGGCTTACCTTCCCCTTCTTAAAAAAATTCTGTTGATCTCGGCCGTTGCTTTTCTCGTTGAAAGGTCCGTCAGATATTTGATTAATTGGACCAATAGGGAAAAAGAACGTCGTGATGGTACGTGAAGTGTAAAGAAATCCCTGTACTAGTAGATAACTTCTTATCTCTTTTTCTCTTCTATCGGTCTCACTCTTATCTTTTTTTTGTACAAGTGATGACGATTCCAGAGAAGACTGCACATGAGATGGAAAACCCTTTGGTTGTATCTTTCGGTGAAATGCTGATAGATTTCTTTCCGGACGTTGCTGGCCTTTCTCTAGCTGAGTCGTTGCGATTCGTGAAATCTGCTAGCGGGGCCGACCCTGCCATTGTGGCTGTCGCCATCGCAAAGCTTGGTGGCCGCTCTGCATTCATTGGAAAGGTTGGTGATCGATCCTGTCTTTTCATTATTTTTTTCTTACTGTTGGTGAAAAAATTCCCTAGTAAAGAATTTGAATACCGAAAATAAAATTAGAAAAATTCAGTGCCATCTATTCTCATTGGTCCACGTCATCACTAAATGACGCCAACTCACAAAACAAGCCGATTTTCCTTCTCAAGTACAGATTGCCTGCCACACAACCAAACTTTTACCGTGTGGAGTTTATCTGGGCGTTAGACCCGCACCGTCCATCAAATTTTTCAGATTCTTCTAAAGCATAAGACAAAAAATAAGGCACATCCAAAGCTCAAGTGGACCATGCAAAAAGCATAGGATTGAATGATTAATGTTGAAACCTTCCTACGGTCCACTGTGAGGTTTATTTGCCATTTAACCTCTTCATAAGGTCACTCGGACCTTAGATGAAGGGAAAACACAAACATCATCTTGATCAGAGTTGTATGTGGCCCCAAGAAATTTTCAATGGTAGGGGTTCAATTCCCACTCTTTCCTGTCATGTGGCCCACTTGAGACTTGGATCTGACTCGTTTTTTACCTTGTGACTAATAGGTATGAAACAAAATGGATGGACGGTGTGGATCTAATAGATACATCATGATGGGCCCTACTAAGTTCCATATTTCAACCTTTGCAGTTTTCTTCTCTCTAAGCTAGCTGCCGAATTTCTTGACGTGGGAAATTTATGCGGGCCCATGATGATTTATTTTCGAGATCTACACCGTTCAAATATTTTTTCAGATCTTTCTAAGTTATAAGCCTAAAAACAAGGCAGATCCAAAGCTCAAGTAGAACACACCATAGGAAACAATGGAATTGATGCTACCATTGAAAACTTCTTAGGAAACTTCTTCGGGCCACAGACAGCTCTGATCGAGCAGATATTTGTGTTGTACTTTCATCCAGGTATGGTTGGCCTTATGACATCATTTGTGTTGTACTTTCATCCAGGTATGGGTGGCTTTATGAACAGGTTAGATGTCAGATAAGCCTCACTATTGGCCCTAGGAAGGTTTCAATCATAGTTTGTGTAATCCCCATTGCTTTCTCTGCTGTGGTCCGCTTGAGATTTGGATATACCTCATTTTTTGAATCATGCTTTCAACCTATTTGGAAAAATTGATAGACGGTGTGGATGTAACACAAAGGTCATGGTGAGGGGCGATGAAGTTTCACACATTAAAAGTTGTGCTACACATACCGAAATGTACGGGAAGAGAGAAATTCGGGGTATTTTGTGAGCTGGATTTATCGAAAATGACATGTACGGATGAGAAGAGCCGGCACTTGCCTTGCTTTCAACATAGACTATCCGCAATCATTCTGGAGAAGGTTTATAAATCTCAAAAAATTTCCACCTCTAAGTGATGTGGGTCAAAGTTAAAACAACTTTTTTTTTTTTTTTTTTTTTACAATTTTTCGAAAGGATTTTGGAGAAAACGAAAGTATTTGAAAATTTGATTTTCAAAACTCAAAACCTATTATTAATTTCAACAAAAAAAAATCTCAACAAATCCCCACTTCATTAAAATAAATGATAGAAAATTTTTTGAGATTATATTTAATTTTTTTATGCATAAAAAAAGATATCTTTTGATTCCTGATAGCAACTTTGAACAAGTTATTCATTAATGAAAAAATTGAAAATATCACACACATAATCTGTCACGCCTTGAAATCCGAGACTCGAGTACGACAACTCAAGGCTCGAGTTTCAGAGTGTGAATTCAAATCAAATATAACCTGTAGAGAAATTTCATTCCACATACCACAATAAAACCAACTAAAGTATTTTATTAACCGTAAAATAAATCTCAATTGGAAATTAAATCAAACAACTACATCTACTCTACAAAATATTCAAATCTACTGAAGTCTGCTTTCAATCAGCTTCCAAAGAAAATAAATTCAACACCTAAGCTAAGATAAGTCTTCTAATAAAAGTAGCCGTCCAGATATTCTGCTTCAGCCGCTGCTCCTTCCTCCTGATATCCTGCAGGAACTGTGGTGATTTTGGTGAGCTAAAGCCCAGTGAGATCATTTCCATCGCAAGTAATATTCCAGTTGATAAGATGTTAGACGTGAATTACTAACAGCTAGGATTATATGAATATATAAGGATATGGTGAAGATTTAAACATCTTATGTCTTATTAGGAATGAAGCATGATTATCATGATGTCATGTATGTTACGATACGTGTAAGAGCACAAACGTCTAGGAACTCGTTGCCACTGAACATTAGGACCTGTCGCAAGTCAACCATGCTCACCTAACCGGTACAACGAGGCGGCAAATCAACCATGCACGCCAGTGGGCAAATCAACCATGCACCACTGATCCAACCGAGCAAATCAACCATGCTCAATAAGTGAAACGACCAGAACTCGCTGCCACTGAACATTAGGAACCTGTCGCAAATCAACTATGCTCACCTAACCGGTACAGCGAGGCTGCAAATCAACCATGCACGCCAGGAGTCAAATCAACCATGCTCCTGTTCTGTCGCAGTGTATAAATGTATGTATACGTCATGAGTTATGAGAGCATTCCGCAAGCATATAATGCATTCAATGATTCAATCCCAAGCACACCATGCATGCGATTCACCTGTTAGTTGGTTAGTTAATTGTAGCGTCTAATTCATAACTTACTCGTCAACTAAAGTTGATTATGCTATTGTATAAAAGGTAACACATAAGATTTAAATAGTCCATAGAAATATTAGAATTAAATAGAGGGGGATGTTAATGATATGCTATTATCGGATTAAGTGTGGTTAAGGGATGTATTTATTATGTAGAACCCTAATGCGAGATATATGAGGAAAATATATTGAATTCTAAGTCTGATCGCTCACCTAGAATCCTAATACGAGGAATTTGAAGGAGTCCTATAAAGGTGTGAATGGTAGAGTCTAAACCTTAACTCAACATACAACTAAGATAGAAGAATTGGGGATTGGAAAACTTAATCATATATTTGAATTTCAATAAGGAAGAATTCTAGAAAAATCAAAAGGAAATCTTGAGAAGAATCACTCACCTGTACTGAACTATAAACCCAAATCGAGTCGGAGTCGGCTCATCGAGTCGACTCAGTTGGCCCTCTTCTTTCCTTTCTTCTTTCTTTCTCCCTTCCTTCTTCTTTCTTCTTTCTTTCTTTCTTCCTTCTTCTTTTCTTCTTCTTTTCTTTCTCTTTCTTCTTTTCTTCTTCTTTTCTTGCTGCCCAGTAGCACTGACGCAACAGTAGCAGTGCGTTGCACTCCACTCCTCTCTCTCTCTACCGGCTTCTCTCTCTCTCTCTCTCTCTCTCTCTCTCTCTCTCTCTCTTTTGCGAATGACTGACCCTCTCCCTGCAAGGGAGAGAGGTTTTTATAACGCTGGATGACCGACCCAGCGTCGGATTCTGATTCGCACACGGTGCGCACAAGACCCCCCCGCACTGACTTGCTTCCTTCGCTGTGAACTGATACATGGTCTGATCCAACCCAAATTTCAGACGTATACTAACCAGCGGGTGGTCCATCGAATGGACGGTTTGGATCAAGCAATAGGGCCCACCCTAAGGCACGAAGGCCGGTCGAACGTTGACAGCGATCGGACGCTGCTTCTTCTGAAATTGCGTCATGCCGATGCTTGCGCTCCACGGAACCCGAGTATCTACATCCTACTACTGTCGGTTTTGAAGGAGGATTCTTGCCCAAGAATCCCAGATCGAACGGGATCAAGCGGCGATCGCGGATGCATCTATTTCGAAAATCACCTCCGCGCAAGGCTTCTTACGCACGAGTATACGGTCGCCTAACCACACTTCCGACGGTAGAGATTCCTCCCGTACGGTCGGAACTCCCCGCCGTATCAAATGGACGGTCTGAATTTTTGAGGTGGGGTCCACAGATGGACGGTGTGCATCGCCAGCTGGTCAGGCGGACACTGTGCAACGGACGCTGTAACCGCGTCCGAAGAGAACTCGATCTCTTCACTCTCTCCTTTTTTTATCTTGCGTGCGTTGCGCCCATAAGACAGCTGCCAACTGTCCTGACTAGTGGGGGTCCACCAGCGATGGCCCGTCAATGGACGGCCTGGATGAAGCAAGCGGACAGCGTCCGCTCGCTGTAACTCCGTAATGAAGAAGAAGAAGCAGCCCTGCTTCTTGATTCTCGCGGTCAACGCGGGTTGACCGCACTTTTATCGTGCACGCGGTGCACGTGGGTCCCACCATGATGTATATGTAAAATCCACTCCAATAGTTAGTTAGGGTACATGATTTTAGGCTATGACACCAAAAATGATACAGTTCCGAAGTTAGATGGCCCACTTATGGCCCGATTTCTGATTAGGGCGTTTGTAGGATGATCGGAGGGTTGAAATTGGACATGTATGGTTGGATCGTGTCCTAGAACTATTGTATAGATTTTTGTAGAAAAATGATCTCCAGAAACCATGATCTTTGGAAACGCCCTATAACTTAAGTTCAATTAATAACCTATTTTTCTGATTTATTGTAGATTATGTCACATCTACCACTTACACACTATTCTAGTGTTCATGTTGAGTATTTCTACTGAAAGGATCATACTATGATCCTTACGGATCGTTTAATATTAACTTATTCATTATCTAGATTATTTAATTACTTAATTATTTAATTAAACTATTAATTAAATTATCGCAACTACTGTAAAACCAGAGTTATTACATAATCACATCTTCATTATATGAATTCCCTTATATTATTTGCTCAGCACATTTAATGGCTATGTACTTATCCTATCATGAACGATTCTAAGAGAAACTCTAACTCTCATGATAGGAAGCACCACTTCTACATTCACATAAGTGAATTCCTTTTTTTTTTCTTTTTTTTTTTTCAACCAAAAGGTGGGAGCAACCCACCTAAACCTGTATTGAAAGAGAAGAGACTATACACACTTTCAGACAGGCGCCACAAAAAAACCGACGGGCCTCGCCTATCATATAGAAAAGACAAAATAGAAAAGACCCAAGAGCTAGGCCCTAACCGAGCTCGAGCGGGGCGAGGGAGGATGCACAAACGAGAAAAAGGGGGTCGAGGAAGCTCAAGAGATTTTGAGGTTTCCCAAACGCGTGCGGTCCAGCAGAAGCAGGCCTCGGCTGGTGAATGGGGTCCGATTGTCTCTCGAAGATAGTATCCCTTTGACCGTCGCTACCTAGGCGGGCGAGGCCGTCTGCCACCCCATTAGCTTCTCTAGGCACGTGGACTATGGAAACTTGAGCTACGTGTTTGAGGACAGAAATCCGAGTCCAGAAGTACCAAAGGGTCCACATGGACGAGGTATCCTTGTTGAGGAGGTCCACCACAACTTTGCAGTCGTTTTCCACCACAATTTTGGGGAATCCTCGCTTGACGCACATAGAAAGGCCTTGAAGGA
Source organism: Liriodendron chinense (assembly GCA_003013855.2). Taxonomy (NCBI): domain Eukaryota; kingdom Viridiplantae; phylum Streptophyta; class Magnoliopsida; order Magnoliales; family Magnoliaceae; genus Liriodendron; species Liriodendron chinense. The sequence goes on from ML058513.1 coordinate 5,759,657, forward strand.
TGGCCCTAGCCTCAGCCCGGATATTGGAACCCCATCCGTAACCTTTGGCAAAGCCAAAGATGAAAGCGCCTTCCCTGTTCCTACAAACACCTCCACCTCCTGATAACCCCGGGTTACCTTTTGCGGAGCCGTCGACATTAACTTTCACCCATCCGCACTGCGGCCGAATCCATTTGACCACCGAAGGAGACCCTTGACGGGGCCCCTTTAGCATGACCTGAAGCGAGTTTAGAGCCAACTGTCTCAAGGGGAAAGAATCCATAGGAGCAGGGAGCAAGGGGCCTAAGAGACAGATCCACCTCTTGATGCGGGAGATTGGAACTGCCGAAGTCGTGGCCGCGGCCTCATATCTGATCGAGTTTCTGGCATTCCAAACCTCCCAGAGGATGAGGCAGGGGAGCAGGCCCGTGAGAGTTGTGAAGCCATCAACATCAGCCTCCTTTCTCCACTATAAAGATGTTCGGCCTGCAATGGTGGGGTCTCCTAACAGCGGGATGTCCCATAACGAAGAGAAAAAAGCCCATACCTTGGAGGCAATCTCACCCGAGATGAAGAGGTGGTCCAAAGATTCCTCAGCTGGCCCGGGCCCACTCTCGCAGCAATTACATTTGGACGCCAGGTGGATACCTTTGGAACGGATACGGGTGTCTACCGCAACAGCTCCATGCAGGAGCCTCCAGACAAAGATGGAAATTTTTGGGGGAAGTTTGGCATGCCACACCCATTTGGACCAGCCCTTTCGGGTCCCCAGCGGGCTGATAATCGGCCAGACAGTCTTGAGGAGAAACTTCCCTGACAGCGAGAGGGGCCAGACATGCCTGTCCATTCCTACAGACGTGCAAAAACATAAGTGAATTCCTTCCGATGACTCTACATCTCTAGATTCCTTATGTTGAGTTCCTTTTATAGGATCATCATTAGGAGTTTGGATCTCAATATCCTTTGTCTTCATAGAGAGTATGTTATTAAAGAACTCTACATTTCTAGATTCTATTATTACATTAAATTCTAAGTCTAAAAGTCTATAGGCTTTATTATTTTGTATATAAATTATAAAGATGCACTTAACAGCCTCAGGTCCCAACTTGTTCTCTTATAGGATAGTGTTCTACAATACACGAGACATCCTCACACTTAAATTCTAAGTATAAAAGTCTATAGGCTTTATTTTGTCTTTTTAGATGGAATCTTATTTAAGACAGGGCATGCTGCTAGTAACGCTTCTCTCTAAAAACTAAATGGCAACTTTGCTTGTATTAACATTGAGTTGACCATTTGTATTAGGGTTCTATTTTTCCTCTCGGTCACACCATTTTGTTGTAATGTGTAAGGTGTTATGCACTGGTAAACTATGTTGTTTTCTCACAATAGCTAGAAATTCATTGGAGAAGTATTCTCCTCCTCGGTCACTACGGAGAATCTTTATCTCATATCCAATTGATTTTTACTTCAGATTTGTAGATATTAAACGCATTAAATGCTTCATCTTTTGATCTTTACCGGTACACATACACATATCTAGAGCAATCCTTTATGAATGTTATGAAGTACATTTTGCCTCCTCAAATAAGAATGACATTTAATTCACTTATATATCAGTGTGCACTAGGTCCAACACTTGAGTTGATCTCTCAACACTTGGGGAATGGTTTCTTAGTCATTTTCATTTTCTTTCTTTTTTTTAATTGTTGTATCATACCACTTAAATTAAAGGAAAACGAAATGTACAGACAGACTCCTTCAGGTGGGCACCACAATATTGGCCCTCACCTATCATGTTGATCATACACACCCTCCACAAAAGAGAAATAAAAAAAAGGAAACTAGAGCGCATTAACTCCCCTATACACTTAGGCCCTACGCAGAATACCCACCCCTACTCCATCTAAAAATAGATAGCCCCGAACAACAGGGGGATAATCCTCTACCAAATCAATCAATCGACGAGATGGGGAGGAGCTTCCCCACTTAGCCTAACCATCAACCGCAAAATTTAACTCCCTGTGGTGGTGAGTGATCGTAACTGACAGCCTATTGGAAAGGGAATCAAATCTCACCTTCCAATACCACAGGGGCCATGTCACCTGGGTTTTGTTGGAAAAGAGGTCCACCAACACTTGCGAGTCGATGATGACTTTAACCGCCTTGATACCCTTGGCGTCGCAAAGGGAGAGGCCTTCAACAATCGCATTAGCCTCAGCTCGGGTATTCGATCCAAAACCATAACCTGAGGAGAAAGCAAACATGAGATTACCGCTCCAATCTCTACAAACACCTCCACCTCCAGAAAGACCTGGGTTACCCAGAGCTAAGCCATCAACATAAAGGCTGAACCATCCTTCCCTTGTTCTAGACCACTTGATCACCTCTGACTTACTAGCAGAGGTTGCAGCGCTGACAATCCCCATTGAATGAAGAGCATTCGTAACGAATCTCGAAGGACCAGTTGGGAATGAGAAGAACGAGCTTAGCTTGGTCAACCACCACCTGACTTTATGAACCACCTCAATAGCTCTCATCACGAACCCGTCAATCGGGGAAGCATTCCTGTCAGTCCAGATCTCCCAAAGGATGAGGGATGGGATTAGGCCCCTCATTGTGGAAAGAAGGGCCTTCTCCGAAGCTGCATTCCACCAATAGTTTAACAAGATAGAGACCGAGCCTGCTTGAGAGGGAGGAAGGCTAAAAAAAGTTGCTGAAATAGGCCCAAACTTGATTCACCACTGCATCATCCTGAACATATGGTCAATCAATTCGCCGCTGGGGTTAATTGCACAACAACTGCACTTAGAAGCCAGGTTGATACAATGAGCTTGAACTCTGACGTCGACCAAAACCGCTTTGAACAACACTCTCCAAGTGAACAGGGACATCTTTGGGGAAAGCTTTAGGTGCCACACCCACTTCAACCAGCTCTTCCGATCGCCCGCGGCCCTGAGATGTTTCCAAGCATCTCTAACCACAAAATCTCCGAGGTGGATCCCACCCAAACCCTCTTGTCCTCAGAGGCTGACGTCCAAAGCCTTCATCCTTCATAAAATTGAGCACCACCTTAGGCAACAATGTGTCGAGGTGGATGTTCGACTTTAGACCATTGCGGTCGAATGTCCTTCACGCTGGCACATTTCACATTTATCATTCTCACTTTCATTATATAAGATTAAACTATTCTTAACCATAAGTCTTATGGTACTGTAACCTACATGTGTCAATCTATCATGTCACAAGGATAAAGACTCAACCATATAAGTAGAAGAATTATTTTCTTTAAGTGAGAACTTGATCATTACATTGCAAGCATACCCTTTTCAACAAAATTTTCATTCATGGGCAAGATAAACTTGCTAGACTCTTATACAACCTTGACTCCAGGTTTGTCCAAACGATCCCTTAAAACTAAGTTTCTCCTTATGTCTGGGACGTATAGCATGTTGGTCAGGATTACCTTCTTTCTAAAGGTAAAGACAAGTTCTATGGTTTCTTTATTGATAACTTTCGAACAACCTTCGTTTTTAACATCTTGACCATTAGTCACATCTTTATATGTTTTGAAGGCAGATTTGTTGTAGCATACATGGACTATGATAGTTGTATCATACCACCAACCAAAGACTTTTCCTTGAACCATGTTGACTTTAATGATCATTGCGACTATATAGTCTTACATTGCACTGGCATCTTTCTTAGGCCTCTTATGTTCGCTACAGACTTGAGTGAAATACTAGGTCTTTCCACAAACATAGCAAGACCCTTTGGGTTTTCCGTTCTTTTTCTTTTGGAACTTTTTAAATTTCTCATTATTTTTATTAGGTTTAGGGATTCGTTCTTCTTAGGGTTATTGTTTTTTTATGGTATTTCTACTGCATTCACCTTGGATGAGGATATATCATTAGAATCATCTTTCTTATATCAATTGTGAGATTTTTCCTGATCAATTTGAAGATGTTTTTGAATTTATTCCAAAGTGAATTCTTCGAATTTATGCAGTAGTTTATTTCTGTAATCCTTCCTGTTAGGAGGCAGTTTAACTATTATGTCCCCAACTTGGAAGGATTCAGGTAGGTCAATTTTTAAGGCCTTTATCTTATTTACAATCAATTGCAATTTTTAGATCTGTGCCAGTAGAAGCTTACTGTCTACCATTGTGTAACCAAAGTACCTGACAATTGAAAATTTCTTTGTTCCTTCCTCTACCTTGTACTTGAATTCCAGCTCGTTCCAAATTTCTTTGGTAGAGGTTGTTCCTGTATACAAGTCATATAGATAGTTGAATAAGGTGTTCAGGATGTGCCCACGACATAACAACTTATCTTCTTGTCGCTTGGTTCTTGCAACAATCTATTCTACTGAATCATTGTCAATCACTTCTTGAAGTGATGGTAGGTTCAGGCTCAGATTGCAATAGATCTTCAAGGGCAGTGAGAAGGAATTTCAGCTTGTCTTGCCACTTGATGAAGTTTGCGTCGTCAAACTAATCAACCCTAATTAGGTCCTAGTTCACCATGAACGTGATTGATGCAATGCTTTCTGCATCCATGTTGATCACACTTTAAGATTGTTGGTGGAAAAAATTCTGAAATAATAAATATGTATACCGAACATAAAATTAGAAAAATTATTTCGAATCAAACTGAAGCACGTGTAAGATACATTGTCTTTAAAGCATAATTCACCCCCTCTCCTCTCAAATTAGATATCAATCACGGGCTGTTGGCGATTTGCTTCTAGGATGAGATAAGTCTCGTTTGGTCCTTCATGCAATAATCACGAAGGGAACACCTTAAGAACTCAATTAACGTATTTACTATCTCTTGCAAGCTTAGTAAGTAATTGGACTCAGAACTCAATGAGTTCAAGTACCCAATGTGTCTCTAAATTGTTAAAAGAAAAAGGAAAAAGATCTTATATTCTTGAAGAGGAGATTGATCGGATTTCTGATGAAGATAATGTACCGTTACATCTGAGTTCATCAAAGATCAGAATGTTGCTAAAACATTTATGATCGTTAGCTCATTAATCTAGACATTTCACATCATTGGATCCTGCCTTTATAACCACATTGCCTCACTGCCTACGTTAGTGGGTTCTGCACTGGTGGAGTACGCAACCCCAACTTCTCTCTCCCTCCCTCTTTTATAAGTAAGTAATCTATTCTCAATAAAGTTTATAAATCCCCAAAATTTTCCATCTCTAGGCGATGCGGGACAAAGTTAAAACAACTTTTTCATAATTTTTCCAAAAAAAAGATTAGAGGGAAGCTAAAATATTTGAAAATTTGATTTTCAAAATTCAAAACCTATTATTTATTTTAACCAAAAAAAAATCTCAACACTTGGTTGGGATCTCTCATCTTCTTTGCTTTTTTTAATTTTGCTAACATGCGCACATGGAATGAGGCACCTTGTATACCACTGATCTGGCACTGGAATCCTCAAGCGGTGTGGCCCCACCATTTGTAGATGTAAAATCCACTCCGTCTATCTATCCTCGATTCATTCAGATTCACAACTCAGGTGGCCTACACAAAGCGAAAACGATGGGATAGGGTGCTAATCATAGGTTTGCATGTGTGGTCGCCGTGGTCCCTATCTTTCATCAAACCCGTTAATCAGCTATGAATCACCAGGATGAAGTGAAGATACGAAAATCAGCCTCATACCATACTCAGGTTGATATTTTGTATGTACGGTTCAAATAAGGATCCCCTCCTGATGGATGGAGTGAATTTACACATACAGCATGCAGATGGCCCCACGTAGCTTAGGTGTTCAAGATTATTTCGGTCCAGTGGTCTGGTAGTTGAACCAGAGACAAAAGATCTAAGCCATCAATTTTAGTTACGAGTTTCTTCAATGATTTGCTTGTCATGCACAAAAGGATCCGACGATTCAGATCGTCTCTGGATTTGATCAAGTTTCGAGAAGGCTAGCTAATTCCACACGCGAGCTGAGCCCGGCCAGGATCTGAGCTTCTCATCCCGTTGGAAATAATGCAAAACTAACACAGGAATCTAGCCCATAGATCGCGGAACTTTCGATGGGTTGGCCAGACGAAAAGACCAGTAGGGCCTAGACCATGTCTCTGTTTCTGGACCCAGTCAATGATTCAGGCCCAGTAGGTAAATGGGTTGGGTGTAGTGTGGCCAGGTTATATCCTCGATCAGTAAGGTTGGCAGTGAGCTGGACCTAGGCCTGGGCCTGATCCATGGAAAATCAAACTATTGAAGAGGGCCGGTTCAATAGGTCTACCTCTCAATGGTTCAAATATGCACATAAAACTTCGGGCCCACCGTTGTCAGGCCTGCTTTTAGGGATAATGTGGGCCTGAATGAGCCAACTTTAGGCATACAATCTACAGAGGAAAATGATCAAGTGCAAAGAAACGTTTTAACGATAATTGTGGTGCAAATGACTTTCGTGGGCCCCACCGTGATCCGTTGATGGTCTCCACTCAGACCATCATATGCTCAGTGGCACGTTAGCAGAAAGCATGTTTCATTGCATGCAATGTTCCAAGTCCACACAATGCTTTTGTTTTTCTGCTAACTTGTCCGTTGTTTACATACCATCCGAACCGTGCAAAAGGTGTTCTGGATTGTGAAGATCAACTGGTCCAAAAACCAGAATGTCACATTCATCAGGTGGATGCACCATTGAAATAAATGTACGGCCAATGGCATGATGTAATTCATAGTGTGCGGCCCACCGAATGAATTTATTGTTCCAATATTGGTTTATGGTGATCTTCATGATATGGTCCACCTTTTCTAAGGTTAGGATATCCCACTGAACTAACAGATCTGCAGAACTAAAAATTAAAACAGTTGTATGCTTAAAATGTTGTCCACCCTTTAATTTTCTTTTCCTTCTTTTCAGTTTGAAAATGATGAATTCGGGCATATGTTAGTGGACATCTTGAAGAAGAATGGAGTGAACTGTGATGGCGTATGCTTTGATCCGGACGCCACGACTACACTTACATTCGTGACGTTGAAGAGCAACGGACAGAAGGAATTCATGTTGTATCGAAATCCAAGTTCCGGAATGCTGATGAAGGAATCTGAGCTGAATTTGGATATTATTAGAAAGGGAAAGATCTTTCACTATGGATCGACAAGCTTGATCAAGGAGCCATGCCGGTCGGCCCACTTGGCTGCAATGCGGGCTGCAAAAGCAGCTGGCCTTCTTCTCTCATACGTTCCAAACATTAGATTGCCACTGTGGCCATCAGCTGATGCCGCCCGCGAACAAATTAAGAGCATTTGGAAACAAGCCGACTTTATCAAGGTTACTTCATTTTATTTTCTCACTTCTAGTTTTCTGTTTGTTTTGATGATTAAGTATGCGTTTGGACGATGCAGAGGTCGGCCGAGTTCACTTGACTCAGTGAGATTTTGAGCCGTGTCACTACGAAAATCGGTTGTAACCCTGTGACTCGGCTTCAGCTTGGCTTGACTTATCAAGTCAATCTATTCTCTTGAGTGTTATATATATATATATATATATATATATATATATATATATATATATATATATATATATATATATATATATATATATAAATTTTTACATCCTATCATTCGTAACTATTTAAATATTTATAGATAATAATAATTTAATATATTAAATATCAAGTAGAGCGAAGTAACGACTCGTCCAAGCCATCGAGTCAAACTGACCCAGCTAGTCATCGAGTCAAGTTTTCAAGTTTAAACAACAGTATATAGACTAAGTAATCAAACTCCAATTTGGTCATTTCTACATTACTGGATTAATCAGTTGTTGTAATTCAGTCCAAATGCGCCAATGATATAAGATTTGGCTCTTTAGTTCCCCTTAAGAGGATACTCCAAATTGGGCTATTTATAAAGGGTGCTGATTATCTTAACACAGGTTAGTGAAGAAGAAGTCGCTTTCCTAAAAAAAGGAGATCCTGAAAAGGAAGAGGACTCGTTGTGGTTTGATGGACTGAAATTGCTTGTGGTCACTAATGGCAAGAAGGGGTGCAGATACGTTACGAAGGTCTTGTTTCATCTCATTCATTATTATATTGTTAGATGATTTCTATCAAATTTTCACTAGAATCTCTAATTTATATCTTAATTATGAAATTCCTTCGTTTATTTATTTATTTTATTTTTTTGGCTGTTATATGGTTTTAGGACTTCAAAGGAAAAGTGAATGGATTTTCCGCCGAGACGGGGGAACCGACAGGAGCTGGTGATGCTTTTGTTGGCTCTCTTCTTCTTTCTCTGGCTAAAGATGATTCCCTTTATAAGGTCTTTTTCCTCTCTCAAATTACGCAATATTGTTTTACAGTTTTGTATGAATTTTTGTTGTTCAATCTAACAAAATATTCATGTGGGCCCACCTTCTAGTGATCCCAATCCAAATTGCTCGTTTGGTTGGCCCATATTGCATATGGGAGAACCTTGAAATTCTCCACCAGATTACCTAACTTTCAATTAATTAGTCCCCATTAATTAAATGATATGGACCATTAACTGTAAATGTCAATTTTCATTGATGCATATATAGGATCATCTGGTGTGGGAGATACTATGTCATGGCCCACCACCCAATGATGGGACCCAATAGATTACAGCATCTTGTGATAGCAATACCTACACCTACACTGAAGAAACTTTGTTTCTTCAATTGGGGTCTTTTCATTTACAATTAATGTGGTATTTCTTTGCTGCCTCGAATGTATATACAGGATGAAGGTAAGCTAAAAGAAGCTTTGAAAGCGGCGAACGCTTGCGGTGTCATCTCTACAACACAAAAGGGAGCAATTCCAGCCCTTCCAGACACGTCAATGGTGCAAGAACTCATGGTCAAATCCGAGCAAAAACAAAAAGCAGTTGTCCTTCCCTCTAAATGAAAGTCTAGTGACTTTCACCAATAAAATCATGAAAAATGTTCATAATATATATATCATGACTCTCTCTCTCTCTCTCTCTCTCTCTCTCTCTCTCTCCTGCTCTCCTGTTGCAAGTAAAACTGTCCTAGTAAAGCTATCCTCATTGAGCAGACGGGACGCGACTGTGGCTTTATCGACCTGACTAATCCAGAATATCTGTATTTTTATAGGATCAAGTGAATTGCAACACGTAACAAAGGCATGGACAAGAACTATTGGAACTGAACTTTCATTGCTACCAAATGACTCATAACAAGCCCTGCCTGAGTTGATTCTGAACACTAATTAAGTTGTTTGGTTCATGTATTGGAGTGGATATTCGGTGAGCTGAATAGCATATAAAGTAAATATTATGAAACTGTTGATCTTGTGGGCATACCATGTATGTGGAATGTGGACTTGATCGAATGGATGGTCCACTTAGTGAGTTGGCATGCCAGACCTTTTTTGGACGTAGGAATATTCATTATCCATCCAGATTGATCAACACTCCTGATCTTGTGCATGTGCACCCACGGTTTCCTTGAATGGCTGCATTTTCTATTCCAATCCTGACCATCTCATCCATGAATTATTAAGAAATTCAATCTCTTAAGAAAAATAAAATGGCAAACAATGGGTTTGATCATCCAATCCATGTATTTTTGGATCCGATTACTGAGCCCAATCTTGAATTAATATTGGCACCATATTGAGAGCACAGACAGCTCGATTATCATCACATCCAAAGATGCTATATCTACATCTTACTAGTAATAGTAATAATATTGAACGAGAAATGTCACATGGCGTTGACATTAATTATACTGGTGCACTTCCGGACGTACATGACATTTTAAAAACTCATGATGACCGGATGATACTAATCTTCCAGCATTTGGCCTCTCATTTTACAACCGTTGGGTTACCAATGCCACAGAGAACTGAGCAGCTGTCCACTGATCTAGACCACATCATGAGTTTTCATTAGTGTATTTTTCATGATGGCCCATGACAGTGATTCTAGACTGTCTGAATGGCTGATTGGATTGTCCACAGGTTTCAAAGCACAAAAAGTGTACGATCTCTCCATGTGGCTGGTGATCAGAGAAAAGCCCACGTGCAAGTGATTACAACATGGGTTCATGGATATTTAGTTTGTTTGTGCCATTTAAGACACATGAACCACCCAACAATCAATCTGGACCGTCCATCAATTTCACCCCACTTTTTTTCTTCTTCTTTTTTTGGGTTAGCGCACACACACTCTTTTTTACCCACACCTTTGGAACAGTGATAGACTGAGTGAAGATAATCTCATCTCGACACTGAGATCTAGGTATGGAATCCTGACGTGTGAGTGGCTAACATTGCAAGGTGACTAACAGTGTGGGTGTGTGTACTATCAGTGGGATGTGTGTATTCACCAAAAATAAATAAATAAAAGTTCACCCCACTTTTTGGCCACGGAACACTGGCCATGCTTCTTGTAGCCATAAGGTTGTCCAAGCCTTGATGGGATGGTTATGGTCATCAGAGATAGCTTATCCAGAACAAGCTCTATCAAATTGACTATTGGTATTGGTTATTGGTATTTGATCCAATTCACCCTTGTCGTACAGCATTGTTCGGATTGAAAAGTTCCCCTAATTGCCATAGATTGTTCATGGTGACCAATGAAAAATGGAAGAAAAGCCTAATGGACAGACCAGATTGATAATTGTCCCCTTGTCAAAAAGCACAACAATCTTGTAGACGTGCAGTCACTATAGCAGTCACTATATTAATATACATTGTTTAATTTTTTTTCATGTAGATTTGGATGAAAATGAACCCATGGTGGAATCCAAGGGACAAGAACAAAAAAAAATGCTGGTTTTCTACCAATGTGACATTTTGAGCGGTTGGCATAACAAAAAAAAAAAAAAAAAAAAGGAATGATTCTACATGGCAATTATTGTACTTCTTTTTAAAGGACCAATTGTCACATTATTTCCTAAATATGAGATTTTCATTTACCATTCATAGAAGACCTCTAATGCTGGAATCCCATAAAAATTAGTGCTCATGAAGATAATTATTATTTTTTTCTTTTCTATAAAAATAATGCCCGTGAAAATAATACTTCTTTCTCTTTTCCAATTCATTTCCATTTTCAGTACAATCCAAACATCCCTAGGGTTAACACTCGACTACTAGTGGTCTCACGTTACCATCGAATGTTAATGGGATTAGCTTTTTAAGAACAAATTTCTCTCTCTCACACACACACACACACATACATAGGGAAAAGGTACTATGCGGTTGACCTCATGGGAAGTTCCCATGAGGTCGAGCTGTGTGGGTCCCACTGTGATGTATATCAGACATCCACACCATGCATTTGATAGGTCCCCTATTGGTTATGGTATATCCCAAAAATCAGCTGTATCTAGAGCTCAAGTGGGCCATACCAACTGAAACAATGTAAAATGATGCCTACAGCATCTAAAAGCACTTGTTGGGGCCCACCTTAGTTTTGGATACGGTTAAAATTTGGTGTGAACTCTTGTTTAAGTGGGACACACACAATGTATGGGCTGGATTTCTTAACCACTTCTCATTTCATCCTATAAACAGTCATAAAGGTTTGAATGAGTGGATATTCACTTTCAACTGTTGTCTATGATGTGGCCCATGGAAGTCTTGGATTGGCCTGAGTTTTAGTCCCATGGCCCACTATGGAATGGTGCATCTGACTGATGGAGTGGATGCTCATCACACATCACAGTGGGGCCCACACAGCTTGACCTCATGGGAACTTCCCATGAGGTCGACTGCATAGTCTTTTCCCATATATATATATATATATATAGAGAGAGAGAGAGAGAGAGAGAGAGAGAGAGAGTTTTCTGCAGTATCATTTTACCAAGAATCTCCTGCAAGCCCTAGAGCAAGATAAAGATTATGCTCTCGTGTCTAGACTTTGTAAGAAAAGGATCATTCTTTCAAGTCTTTGCCTATCGACCAAGGGGACAACATTCCTGTCATCTTTATTATTTATTATATATGTGACACTTGAGAGTGAGGATTGGGACTCTTAATCTGTTTAGCTACCACTGCGACTGGATTGGCCTGATTTTTTTTTTTTTGGTGAATGTGATGCAAAGGATCTGGACAGACGTTTGGACCTCATATTTGTAGCCCACCTAATGCTCGATCAGCTGTAGGTGGTTATGCGAGTGCAGTTCTTTGCTAATGCCATGATCATGCCTGAGACGAACCTCACCCACATGTGTCAACTTGGCATTCGCGCGTATTAGAGATCGAAAGTTTTTCATTAGGTCTCTCCCAATGTATAATCCACCCTATGAATGGACCATATGCATCTTACACCTCATTAAGATGTATCCGTATGGGCTCATTAAAACACAACCATGGTCCATATTCATCTTACACGGGTAGCCCACCACCCTATGAATGGACCGTCCAAATTATCAGGGTGGGGGGACCCACCTAATGAAATACATCAATATCAAACGCCAGAATAAACCAATCGATCTCCCCATCAAGTCCCCCTCACATTTAGTTTCAAGTAACTTGCATGCCTTTTATTTTTCCAGTCGGTACATCATACACGTTCGTATGGAGCTCTACTAGCCTAGATGCAATTCTACATGTGTCAATCTGGCATGTGGCATGCATCCTGCCTTGCTTTAGGTGGGCTCAACTCGAAGGATGGGCTGGTCCACGTAATGGCCGGTTAGGATCGTGCATGTATTTGTCATAATATTGTGGTGCAGGACACAACACAAACAACTTAATGAAGCAATAGGATCAAGAGAAAATCAGGCTGTAGTAGCTCATCAATTTTATGATCATAACCCATACAAAATATAGTTGAAAAAGCCATCCACAGGCTATAAAATTAAGGAGGCCAAAGCAATCGTGCGCATTGGCTCCTCCTGCCTTGATTTTCTTTTATCCCAGCACTCCATTAATCGTTCACGGCCTAACCACCGTATATTGTTTGATTGTTAGACAACTTGAAACTTCAATATGTAGGCCTATAGGGGAAGGTGCAGAAAGGGGGCGACTTGGTTGAACCAGCGATGTGGGTGGAACCCTGACCATAGGGCCCACCTCAATGTATGCATTCTATATCCATGCCGTCCGTATGTTTTTTCCAGATTATTTTAGGGCAGGGTCCCAAAAATGAAGCAGATATAAATTTCAGGTGGACCACACCACAAGAAAAAGTGATCACTAAATGCCCACCATTAGAAACTTCCTATGATCCACCGTAATGTTTATTGACCATCCAACCTGTTGAAAAAGGTCACATAGATCTGTATGAAAGGAATATATATATATATATATATATATATATATATATATATATATATATATATATATATATATATATATATATATATTCAGCTTGATCAAACTTCTTGGCCACAGGAGGTTTTAATGGTCAATAATCACTGTTTCTTATGGTGTGGTCCACCTGAAATTTGCATCTGCTTCATTTTTTGGAGCTTGCCCTAAAATAAGCAAAAAAAACAGATGGACAGCAAGGATATAGAATGCATACATCGAGGTGGACCCTGTGGTCAGGGTCCCACCCACATCGCTGGGTGTGGGTCGCAGCCAAGTCGCCCTCACAGAAAGGTAATTGGATAGGTCAAAAGAGTCAGCTTGATGGATGGTCGAACAAATATGTAAATATGGAGAAAGGTTTTTACAACATTCCAGGTTTATAGGTCGGCACATGTAGTGGCACAGATGCAGATCAGTTCAGTTCAGTTTGCAGTTTGCCCTAGTCATGGGTTTCATCATTGATGGAGCATCACCTAAAAATCATGCTGATAGGACGTCCATAACCATCCAACCAGTGGCCATAAAATGAATAATTCAAAGGAACCAACCATCCATATCCAAGAGGCTACTTAGACATGATAGATGTGTACCTTAATCCAATCTGTCCAAACAGTGGGACCAATTATGGATGGGATAAAGCCCCACTATGATATCGGTTAAATCATCCTAGCCTCATATTGATGGACGTTTGTTTGTTGAAGTGGGTGTTAGAATAAAATGGGAAATATGAGATATGAAAAATAATGGAAAAAAAAAATAGTTTTGCCTTTTATTAACCGTTTTGTCTTAATTGTATTTAGTTTTGTCTCACATTGGAAAATAGTTAGGAAATTAAGCTTTTTATATTAAAACTTCTAATTAATTTTTTATATGGGAAAACAAGAGAGTGTAATGGGAGCAACCTTTTTATACATATATACACATAATACAGAGTTGTCATGCACTTACCTGATAATTAATGAGACGGAATTATGTATTGACGCTCTTTATCTCAGAGGAGAATTGTTATATCGTAGAGTTGACTTGGTAGAACCCAAGACATTGACGGTAACGTGAGCTCTTTAAATTCTTCTATTATTACTTTTTATTTTGATATTTTAGATTTTTTGCTATATCTCGGCCTATTAGAACCAATAGTTGGACAGTTGACTGTTTTCCGTACCCCAATCAGTCCAGAATTATGCAGTTGTTGGTGCCTAAGACCGAATTAGTGATTTGGAAGCAGTTCAAAAACCTGAAAACTCAACTCGATGTTTAGCTGAGTAAGGTAGGCTAAAAGACTTGACTCAAATCGATTGGGTATTTAAGTAGGTATTATTAGGAAGGACTATAATTATTTCAACTGGGCTCGAAATCTCACTGAGTTGGGTTGACTCGGCGGAGTTTCCAGATGAGTCAGTGAGTTTTACTTGAGTGACATCTATCACAAGTGTACAATTGCATGCGCATGCGTGTGGATTATACATAAAAAATCATCCCCTAGATGAGGCCATACCTTTCTTGAGAGGAAGAAATCTTCAACAATAGAAGAGAAGATTGCAATAGTTCCTTTCTTAAAGATTTGAATACGTGAAGGAATCTGGGTTACTTGAGAGACATTAATGGAAATGCTTACATGAAATGTGTATATATGATATTGGTAATTATGGACGTCATCTACAGCGTGTTGGGCATTTTAATCAGATGGCTTACCTTCCCATGCTTCACAAAATTCTGTTCATATCGGCCGTTGCTTTTCTCGTTGAAAGGTCCATCAGATATTTGATTAATTGGGCCAATAGGGAACAAGAAGGTGATGATGATGAGAAAGCTAAATCGGGTACGTGAAGTGTAAAGAAATCAATGTCCTTGTAGGTAACTTCTTCTTTCTCTTTCTCACTCTCTCTGTTTTTACAAGGGATGACGATTCCAGAGAAGAATGCAGGTAAGATGGAAAACCCTTTGGTTGTATCTTTGGGTGAAATGATGATAGATTTCGTTGCGGACGATGCTGGGATTTCTCTAGCGGATTCGTTGCGATTCGTGAAAGCTCCTAGCGGGGCCGGCCCTGCCAATGTTGCTGTTGCCATCACAAAGCTAGGCGGCCGCTCCGCATTCATTGGAAAGGTGGGCCATCTTTTCTTTTCTTTTCTTTTTCTTTTTTCTTTTTTATTTCTTACTTGGTTGGAAATAGACCTGGCAGAATTCGACCCAACCCGACCTAGATTTTTCAAGTTTAGGGTTGGAAAATTTGACCCAAATTCAATTTTTGGGTTGACCCGACCCGACCCGAATTTTTATGGGTTGGGTTAGGGTTAAAGGTGACCCGACCCGACCCGAATCATATAGGGTTTACGTAGACCATTATAGATTGATTTTCTTATTAGTTAAATAATACAAGGTTTTTTTTTTATCACACACTCAGCTGAGTGGAAACGGTCCACATGTCTGTCAATTTAATAAACATTACGCATGGGCCCTAAGACCATTATATAATGATTTTCTTGTTAGTTAAATAATATATAGTTTTTTTTTCTCACATACCTTGCTGAGAACGGTCCACATGTCTATCAATTCAATAAACTTAATTGATGTGTCCGAAGCATCATCCTAATACTCTAACTATGTTGATGTTTAAAAAGGTATGCTTTAAATCTGCACTCCATTATATCAATTTATTTTTCTCTTTCAATATTTGCGTAATAGAAATACTCTATAAAAAAAAGCCTCGACTTATATATATATATATATATATATATAGTGGTACTATGAGGTCGACCTCATGGGAAGAGCTGTGTGGGCCGCACATGTTAGACATCAACACCGTGCATTTGATGGGTACCCTTTAGGTCAAGGGATATCCCAAAAATCAGCCATATACAGAATTTAGGTGGGCCATACCATCTAAAACCATGTGAAGACATGCCTAAAATATCTAAAAGCAGTTGGTGGGGCCCAACTGGGTTTTGGATGTGGCTGAAACTTGGTCTGCCTCCTCATCCAAGTGGAACACATACAATGGATGGGCTGGATTTGTGAACCCGAATTCATTTTGGGCCGGGTTAGGGTTGAGGTGGAAACGACCTGACCTGAACCCGACCCGACCCGACCCATTGCCGCCTCTAGTTGGAATCTCTCCTCCTCTTTGCCTTTTGGTTTCTTGCTACCATGCGCACGTGGAATGAATTACCTTGGATCCCACTGATCTGGGAACGGAATCCTCAAGCGTAAAACACACTAGCGCCGTGGGTCCCACCAGTTCCACTAAAGTAACAGAACTAAAAATTAAAACCGTTGTATGCTTAAAATGTTGTCCACCCTCTAATTTTCTCACCTTCTTTTCAGTTTGGAAATGATGCATTCGGGCGTATGTTAGTGGACATCTTAAAGAATAATGGAGTGGACTGTGATGGTGTATGTTTTGATCCTGACGCCAGGACTGCACTTGCATTCGTGATGTTGAAGAGCGACGGACAGCAGGAATTCATGTTTTATCGAAATCCAAGTGCTGACATGCAGCTGAAGGTATCTGAGCTGAAGTTGGATATTATCCAAAAGGCAAAGATCTTTCACTATGGATCAACAAGCTTGATCAAGGAGCCTTGCCGGTCGGCCCACTTGGCTGCAATGCGGGCTGCGAAAAACGCAGGCCTTCTGCTCTCATACGATCCAAATATTAGATTGCCACTGTGGCCATCAGCTGATGCCGCCCGCAAAGGAATTAAGAGCATTTGGAAAGAAGCCGATTTTATCAAGGTTACTTGATTTTATTTTCTCTTTTCTAGTTTTCTGTTTGTTTTGATGATTAAGCATGCGTTTGGACATGCAGATAACGGCCGAGTTGACTCGACTCAGTTAGATTTTGAGCCGAGTCACTACGAAAATCGGTTGTAACCCTGTGATTCGGCTTCAACTTGGCTTGACTTATCGAGTCTTGCTGACTCAGTCAGCTCGACTCGAATCTAGTCGCTGGAGTTTTTTTTTTTTTAACATACAATAGTTAGAAGCCAAGCCCCATTTTTTCTTTTTTACATCCAATCATTTGTAACTATTTAAAATATTTATAAAAAATAATAATTTAATATATTAAATATCAAGTCGAGTGAAGTAATGACTCGTACGAGCCATCGAGTCAACCCGACCCAGCTAGACATCGAGTCTAATTTTCTACTTTAAGCTACATTATATACACACTAGGTAATCAAACTCCAGTTTGGTTATTTCTACATTACTGGATTAATCAATCATTTGTTGTAATTCAATCCAAATGGGCCAATGATATAAGATTTGGCTCTTTAGTTGCCTTTGGACTATTTTTAAAGGGGGTTGATTATCTTACAACAGGTTAGTGACGAAGAAGTTGCTTTCCTAACAGAGGGAGATCCTGAAAAGGAAGAGGTTGTTCGGTCGTTGTGGTTTGATGGACTGAAATTGCTTGTGGTCAATGATGGCAAGAAGGGGTGCAGATACTTTATAAAGGTTTTGTTTCATCTCATTCATTATTATATTGTTAGATGATTTCTATCAATTTTTCACTAGAATCCCTAGTTTATATCTTGATTATGAAATTCCATCTTTTTTTTTGGGGTGTTATATGGTTTCAGGACTTCAAAGGAAAAGTTGATGGATTTTCCGTCAAGACGGTGGACACGACGGGAGCTGGTGATGCTTTTGTTGGCTCTCTTCTTGTTTCTCTGGCTAAAGATGATTCCCTTTATAAGGTCTTTTTCCTCTCTCAAATTACGCATTGTTTTACAGTTTTGTATGAATTTTTGTTGTTCGGTCTGACAAAATATTCATGTGGGCCCACCTTCTAGTGATCCCAATCCAAATTGCTCGTTTGCTTGGCCCACATTGCATATGGGAGAACCCTGAAATTCTCCACCAGATGACCTAACTCTCAATTAATTAGTCCCCATTAATTAAATGATATGGACCATTAACTGTAAATGTCAATTTTCATTGATGCATATATAGGATCATCTGGTGTGGGAGATACTATGTCATGGCCCACCACCCAATGATGGGACCCAGTAGATCGCAGCATCTTGTGTGTGCAATACCTGCACCTACCGTCAATTGGGATCTTTTCATTTACAATGTAGTATTTCTATATTGCGTTGAATGTATGTACAGGATGAAGGTAAGCTAAGAGAAGCTTTGCAACTGGCGAACGCTTGTGCTGCCATCTCTACAACACAAAAGGGAGCAATTCCAGCCCTTCTAAGCATGTCAATGGTGCAAGAACTCATCGACAAATCCAAGCAAAAAACAGCGCAAGAACTTATTGTCAAATCCAAGTAAAAAACAGCGCAAGAACCCATTGTCAAATCTGAGCAAAAATAAAAAGCAGTTGTCCTTCCTCTACTATGCCCCGCTAGACTGTCCAGTGACTTTCACCAACAAAATCTTGAAAACTGTTCATAATAGATCATGACTCACTCTCTCTCTCTCTCTCTCTCTCTCTCTCTCTCTCTCCATGAGTTGAGATCCGGTCTCTGAAGCGAATATCATGAAACTGCTGATCTTGAGCATGCCTTGTAGGATTGCGGACTTGAATGAATGGTCCACTTAGTGAGTTGGCCTGCCAGACCTTTTTGGACGAAGGAATATACGCTGTCATCAGTTTGATCAACACCCTTGTACATGTGTATCCACGGTCGACTTGAGTGGCTGCATTTTCTATTGCAATCCTACCCATCTCATCCATGAATTAGAAATGAGATCTCTTAAGAAAAAGAAAATGGCAAGCAATGTGTTAGATCATCTAATCCGTGTATTTTTGGACCCGATTACTGAGCCTAATTTTGAATTTATATTGGCACCATACAAAAAGGAGCAAAGACAACTCGATTATCATCACATTAGAAGATCCTGTATATCTACATCAGTAATAATACTGAAGGAGGTCATGTGCCATTGACATTACTGGTGCACTTCTACACCACATGACATTTGTACAACACATGATGACCGGAGGATACTAATCTTCCAGCATTTGGCCTCTCACCAAGCCACAGATAACTGTCTGTGATCAGCTCTCCACTGATCTAGACTACATCTTCTAGGGAGTTTTCATTAGTCTATTTTTCATGCATGATGGCCCATGAAAGTAATTTTAAGACTGTCTGAATGGCTGATTGGATTGCCCACAGGTTTCAAAGCACAAAGTGTATGATTTCTCCATGTGCCCTGGAGACTAGAGAGAAGCCCATGTGCAAGTGACTACAACATACGGCCGGGCTCATGAATATTTAGTTTGCTTATGCCATTTAAGATACATGGACCACCCATTAATCAATCTGGAGTGTCCATCAGGTTCACCCCTTTTGAGCCACCGTGAAAGACTCATATTGGTCGGAGGAAGCAAACCCTCCAAACACTGGATGGTTATGGTCATCTGATGAAAACAATTCTGGAGAGATACGTTATTTAAAACAAGCTCTATCAAATTGGCTATTCCTATTGGTTATTGTTATTTGATACAATCCAACCTTGTTGTACAGCATTACTTAGATTGAAAAGTTCCCCTTATTGCCATGGATTATTTACGGTGACCCATGAAAAAAATGGAAGAAAAGCATAATATGGACAGTCTTGATTGATGATTTGATTGTCCCCAGTCAAAAAGAACAATCTCGTAAACATGCAGTCACTACATTAATATACATTGTTTGATTTTTCAAGTAGATTTCCGTGAGTTTTCTACCCGTGTGACATGAGGGCTGTAAATGGTTGGGTTGGGGGCGGGTTTAGCCAAAACCAAATCCGCCTATTTATTAAACGGGTCTCGGTCCAAATTTTAGACCCAGACCCTTTTACTAAATGGGTGGGTCCGGTCGGGTCCGAGCCAAGCCATCAGACCCATATATAAATGGGTCCGGGTCTAGTAGAGGGAGATCCACCCAGACCCATTTATAAATGGGTCAGGTCTAATGGGTCCAGGACTGGATCAAGTATGTAAGCATTTTACAAGGCTTAAAACTTGGTCTGGATGAGTTTGGGCTGGACGAGTCTGTTGAAACATAGACCAAATCCTGCCCACTTACTAAATGGGTTCGGGTCGGGTCGGGTCAGGTCAGGTCAGGTCGGGCCTAATAGAAAGAAAACCAAACCCAGACCTGTTTAGCAACTGGGTCTGGTCTTGGACCCAAACCCATACCATTTAACAAATGGGTTGGGTCTGGGTCAGGTCTAAGTGGGTTGGGTCCGGGTTCCCCATCCGGTCCACTGACCCATTTACAGCCCTATGTGACATTTTGAAATGTTGGGATAACCAAAAAAAAAAAAAAAAAAAACCCTTAAATACAAGTAGTCCGCCTGTCCCCGTCGAAGCGCTCTTGCTCGTGCTTGTGGTCTGAAGCTAGGTTGGGTCCTACCATGGTGTTTATGAGAAATCTACCCGGCCCATATACTTTGCCCATTCATTTTATGGCATTTCATAAAACATGAGGTTGATCCAAAGCTCAAGTGGGCCACACATTAGTGGAGATTGTACTGCACCATTGAAACATTTGTGGGGCCACAGAAGCTTTGAATCAGGATAATATTTTCCTCCTTTCAGCTCATACCAATGGTAATGACCTTATGAGCAGTTGGGCTGCTTTCTCAACGGTTTGCAATATTGCATATAAACATTAGGTAGAGCCTAAAAAGATTTAAACGGTAGGAAGCCCCTTTCTACTATTTCCAATCGTGTGGCCCGCTTGAGTTCATATTAAACTGATTTTTTGTCTCATGTCTTAAAATAACCTGCCAAAATGAATGGACGGAGTGGATTTTTCACAAACATCATGGTGGGCCCCAAGTTTAGTGGGGCAGTCACATCGCTAAAAACCAGGCGTCTGGCAGTAGCGGGCGGAAGCGGACTGCGTGGTGTACCACACACCATCAACCATCAACGTCAGTGGTGTGTAGTTATGTGGTCCCCACCATTATGTATGCGTTATATCCACACCGACCATCCATTTGGAGAGATCATTTTAGAGCATAATCCCAAAACTGAGGCAGATACAAAGCTCAAGTGGACCACACCACTGAAAGCACTGGGGATTGAATGACCACTATTGAAACACTCATGTGTCCACAAAAGTTTTGTATCAGGATAAGGTTTTTTTTGTATTTTCTATTCATCCAGTGGGAATAACCTTATGCTGGGATGACATATAAACATCAAGGTGGAGCCTAGGAAGGTTTCAACGGTAGGCATTTGTTTTCCAAATGTTTCCTCTTGTGTGACCCACTCGACTTTTGAATCCACCTCACTTTTGGTTGCATGTCATAAAATGATCTCACAAAAAGGATGGACGGAGTGGATTTCTCACAAACATATAGGTGGACCTCACCTAGTAGCCACCTCACTACTTGCCATGAAAGTACTCAATCCGCATGGCCGAATAGGAGTAGATTAGGTCCGACCCGAGTTTAACTGAACACGGTGTTGCCCTGGTGTGGGCTCACCTTGATGTATCTACTATATATCCACGTTGTCTATTTATATTTCCAAATCATTTTAGGCCATGGACCCAAACATTAAGCCGATCCAAATCTCAAATGGACCAAAACATAGACAACGGTAGTGTTTGACCATTAAAAGCTTCTTAAGAGCTACGAAAGTTTTAAATCAAGATATATTTGTTTTTCCCTTCATCCAAGTCTCTTTGACTTTATCAAAAGGTTGGACGGCATGGACATACTATACATGCATCAGGGTTACACCTACTCCAATACCCAAACTTGGTCGAAAGTTAGGTGGTAGGGCCACCATATTTGTGAAAATCTACACCGTCCATCCGTTTTTCCAAATTATTTTAGGGCATGACCCAAAAAATAAGGTAGATCTAATGTTTAAGTGGACCACACCAGACAGATCCATTTCACGGTCTAAAGATTCACCTGCAATTCAGATCCATGTCATTTTTTGAACTTAGGACATAAGATGTGCTTACCAAACAGATGGATGACATAGATCCACCGAATGATGAACAACCTTTACCGTCTTTCGGTGGGCCCTACCGTTATGTATGTATGTGATCTACCCCACCCATCTACTTTGACAACTCATATAATGGCTTCACCCAAAAAATTAGCTAAATTTGAGCCAGATGTGGCCCTACAATAATAAAACTAAATACGAATGATGAACACCATTGAATCCTTCTTCGGACGCAAGCGAACAGTCCACGAGATGGCCTTACAAAATAAATGGATGACATGAATCACTTTGTATGCTCAAGGTGAGCATCAAATTCTCTTACAAAAGCAAGCATGGAAAATTGGAATCTAATTGTGAATATGACTTGCGACAGGGACAAAATGATCTTTCGGAGGTCTTAACAGTGCATTTCCATCAGGAATCGTTAGTAAAGATCAAATAGACTTCTTTTTCATCGTATTTTAAAATGGTAAGCATGTATTGATAAGTATAATCTAAATGAGGCGTGTACTTGAAAATAGACCAAAAAATAAGCAGGCATTTGTAATTAACTCAAAAATAAAAAAGAATGATTCTACATGACAATTATTGAACTTTTTTGAGGACAAAAAAGATGAGGCGTTATTTCATAAACATGAGATTTTTCTTTACCATTCTAAAAAGACCTTTAATGCTAGAATGATAGAATCCTATAAAATCAGTGCGAATGAAAATAATCATTATTTTTTTCTTTTTTATATAAATAATGCTTATGGAAATAATCATTTCTTCCTTTCCCATCCATTACCATTTCCAGTAGTACAATCCAAACATGCCATAAGATTAATACTCAACAACAAGTGATCTCACATTAATTCTCGAATGTTAATGGATTACCTTTTTAAGAACAAATTTAAACAAACAAGAAGAAGAAGAAGTGGATATACTTCTCTGACAAAAAAGTACAATCATGATGGGTCAGTTTCTACTGCTGTGATATCATTTTCCCAAGAATCTCTTGCAAGCCCTAAAGTAAGAGAAAGGTTTTTTCCAAGAATCTCCTACAAGCCCTAGAGTGAGATAAAAGTTATTCTATCGTGTCTACGACTTTATCAGAAAACGAGTCATTCTTTCAATCTTTCGGGCCATTACCTTTCAAGGGGACAACATTCATGTCATCTCTTTTGTATATGTGACATTTGAGAGTGAGGATTGTGACTCTTAGGGCCTGTTGGATACCACCAAATAAGTTGATTTTTCTGTAGATAAGTAACTTATTTCATATAAGTAAGTTTGGTTTATGATTAGTAGTAAATAACTTTTTTACTTAAAAAGTACATAATCACTTTAGTTAATTAATGTTTTAACTTTTTAACTTTTCATAAGCTGATGGAAAAGAGGAATAGGAGAGATGAAGAGGAGGAAAAGCTGTAGGTGTGCACAATTTAGGCCGGTAAACATCAAGGTGGGCCCCACATAAATGGACAATGTGGGTGTGCACAGTGGATCCACATGATGGCCAGTGGATATTGAAGGTGGGCCCCACATGATGGATAATAATATTAATGGTGGGCCCTACTTGATGGGAGCGAATTAGATGTTACCCTGGTAACACTTTAGTGGGTGTTACCCCTACCGTGTGGGGCCTACCTTGATATATTTTTTGTATATCCATTCCGTCCCTCTGTTGTTATGCCTAATTTTAGGACGAGATCCAAAATTATAAGAAGATCCAAATCTCAGGTGGACCAGACCAATAGAAAGAGCATTGAATAATCATTAAAAGCATTTTACGGGCCACAAAAGTTTTAGATCAATCTAATCTTTAAATTTTTTCTTCATCCAAACCTTCTTGACATTATGAAGAGCTTGGATTACAAATAAATATTAAAAAATCCTTACAATGGGCTCTTTGGAATTTTTAATGGTGGGCACTCAATCACCACTGTTTCCAATGGTATGGTCCACTTGAGATTTTGATTTTCATAATTTTTGGAAGATCATCCTAAAATGGGTTGGAGAAATGGATGGACGATGTAGATATACAAAATACTATCCATGTGGGCCACACGGTAGGGGTAACACCCACTAAGCTGTTCACGGGGTAACACCTAATTTGCTCCCCTACTTGATAAATGACCAGCATCAAAGGTGGGCCCTACATAATTAATGGTGCAAATTAAAGGTCTGGCCATAATGATGAATTACCCACATCCAAGGTGGGCTTTGCACAGTGGATGTCCCTCCTCAATGAATGGTCCACATCAAAGGTTGGCTCCACATTGAAGGTGGGGGCCCACATGATAGACAATCCACATCAAAGGTGGACTCCACATGATGGGCAATTAATAATGGTGGGCTCCACATGATGGATGATCCGCATCAAGGTGGGCCTCACATGATGGATGGTCCACAACAAAGTTCGGGCTAATGAGAATGGACCATATCCAAGGCGGACCCGCATGATGGATGGCCCACATGGGAGGTGGGCCCACATGATGGATGGTTCACTTCACAGGTAGGTACCAAATGATGGGCAGTGGATATTGAAGATGGGCCCCATGTGATGGACAATAACTTTGATGGTGGGCCCCACATGATGGATGACCAACATCAAAGGTGGGCTCCTACCTAATGAATGGTGCACATTAAAGGTCAAACCCTACTGCTAAATGGCCCACATCTAAGGTGGGTCGCACATGATATATGGCCCACATTAGTATGACCACACAATGAATGATCTACACCAAATGTTGGCCCCACATGATAGACAGTGGATGTAAGGGGGACCAAACAGACTTGAGGAATGGTTACTTATGATGTTGGAAACCAAACATACTTTTCTACTTTTTGGATGATAAGTATGTTGTTTACCAAACATACTTATCTACTGTTTAAGAAGAAACTAAGATAAGTTACTTAACTGATAAGTAGCTTTATCTTAAGTAACTTACAATCCAAACGGGCCCTTAATCTGTTGAGCTACCACTGAAGTTGCAGCCTGATGCATCAAACCTCCATCATTAATCACCATAACCAACGGTGGATACCCCCATCCTGACTGTGCTCTATGGTGTTGGCCTACCTGAGTTATTGATTGGCCTGATTTTTTTTGCGGTGAATGTGAGTTGGGTTGACTCGGCTGAATTTCCAGTGATCAAGTCAGTGAGTTTTAGAAATACAGATATGGAAAGTTTAGCTTGAGCGACATCTGTCACACGTGTACAATTGCATGTGCATGCGTGTGGATTATAAAAAATCATCCCTAGATGAGGCCATACCTTTCTTGAGAGGAAGAAATCTTCAACAATAGAAGAGAAGAATGAGTTCCTTTCTTAAAGATTCGAATACGTTACGGATTTGGGTTACTTGAGAGACATCAATGGAAATGCTTACATGAAATATGTATATAATATTGGTAATTGTGGACGTTCACTACAGCGTGTTGGGCATTTTAATCAGATGGCTTACCTTCCCATGCTTAAAAAAATTCTGTTGATCTCGACCTTTGCTTATCTCGTTACAAGGTCCATCAGATATTTGATTAATTGGGCCAATGCTGAATCAGGCACGTGAAGTTCTGTAAAGAAATTCCTTGCCCTGTCCTTGTAGATAACTTCCTATCTCTCTCTCACTCTCTCTCTCTCTCTTCTCTCTCTGTACAAGGGATGACGGATATTGCACGTGAGAAGGAAACCCCTTTGGTTGTATCTTTCGGTGAAATGCTGATAGATTTCATTGCGGACGATGGTGGGCTTTCTCCAGCGGAGTCGTTGAGATTCGTGAAAGCTCCTGGTGGGGCCCCTGCCAATGTGGCTGTCGCCAGTCGCAAAGCTAGGTGGCCGCTCCGCATTCATTGGAAAGGTTGGCCATCTCGTCTTTCTTTCTTTCTTTTTTTCTTACTCGGTTGGAATCTCTCCTCTTTTTTTTTCTTTTTTCTTTTTTATTTTGGCTAACATGCGCACGTGGAATGAAGTACCTTGGATCCCCTGGTATGGAACCGGAATCCTCAAGCGTAAAACACCCAAGCGGTGTGGGTCCCACCAATAGTAGATATAAAATCCCACTCCGTCCATCTATCGTAGATTCTAGACCTGGGGGGCGTAAGAAATTAAGAATCATTCAGATTCACAACTCAGGTGGGCTACACCAAGCGAAAACGATGGGGATAGGGTGCTAATCATAGGTTTGCATGTGAGATAACCATGGTGTGTATCTTTCATCAAAGCCGTTAATCATCTGTGAATCACCAGGATGAAGGGCATAAGCGAAAATCAGCTTCAGATCATACTCAGGCGGGCCACACCGCCTGAGCTGAGAGATTTCAGCAGCAATTTTACATTGTTCTCGTTGGTGTGACCCATGTGAGTTTTTTTTTTTTTTTTTATCATGCTGATATTTTGTATGTACCGTTCAAATAAGGATCCCCTCTTGATGGATGGAGTGGATTTACACATAACAGTATGATGGACCCACATAGCTTAGGTGTATTACGCAGCAGCAGCAGAATACAGGTTGCAGACTATTCCGGTCCAGTGGTCTGGTACTTGAACCGAAGACGAAAGATCTAAGCCATCGCTTTTAGTTACTATGCTTTTGGGAGGATTGTCATCAATTTGCGGGTCACGCACAAAAGGATCCGACGGTTCAGATCGTCTCTGGATTTGATTCAGTTTCAATAAGTCTAGCTAATTCCACACGCGAGCTGAGCCCGGCCACCCACACACAAAAAAGACGTGTGCAATATGTAGGCGGGATCTGAGCTTCTCATCTCTAATGCAATACTAACACATGAATCTAACCCACAGATGGCGAAACTTTCAATGGATGGGCTAGACAAAAAGACCAGTAGGCCCAGCCCGTGACTCCGTAAATGGGTTGGGTTCAGTGTGGCAAGTTTATATTATTGATCGGCAAGGGTGGCAGTGAGCTGGGCCTGGGCGAGGTAAAATCAAAATTTTGAACAGGGCTGGCCCAATAGGTCACCCAGTCAATGGTTGAAAACCGGTCATAAACCAACTTAGGCCCCACTGTTGTCAAGCCTACTTTTAGGATGATGTGGGCCTGAATGAGCCTACTTTAGGCCCACCAAATCTACAGAGGAAAATGATCAAGTGCAAAAAAAACGTTTTAACCATAATTGTGGTGCAAATGAATTTTGTGAGAATCACCATGATCTGTTGATGACATCCACTCAGACCATCCTATGCTTAGTTGCACGTTAGCAGAAAGCATGTTTCATTGCATTCAATGTTGCATGTCCACACAATTCTTTTGTTTTTCTGCTGACTTGTCCGTTGTTTACATACCATCCAAACTATGCAAAAGGTGTTCTGGATTGTGAAGATCATCTGGGCCAAAAACTAGAATGGCCCATTCATCAGGTGGATGCCCAATTGAAATAAATGGACGGCCATTGGCATGATGAAATTCGTAGTGTGCAGCCCACCTAATGAATTTATTGTTCCAATATTGGTTTATGGTGATCTTCATGATATGGTCTACCTTTTCTAAGGTTAGGATGTTCCACTGAAGTAACAGATCTGCAGAAATAAAAATTAAAACCCTTGTATGCTTAAAATGTTGTCCACACTCTAATTTTCTTTCCTTCTCTTCAGTTTGGAAATGATGAATTCGGGCATATGTTAGTGGACATCTTGAAGAAGAATGGAGTTAACTGTGATGGCGTATGCTTTGATCCTGACGCCAGAACTGCACTTGCATTCGTGACGTTGAAGAAAAACGGACAGCAGGAATTCATGTTTTATGGAAATCCAAGTGCCGACATGCTGCTGAAGGAATCTGAGCTGAATTTGGATATCATCCAAAAGGCAAAGATCTTTCACTATGGATCAATAAGCTTGATCACCGAGGCATGCCGGTCGGCCCACTTGGCTGCAATGCGGGCCGCGAAAGAAGCTGGCCTGCTGCTCTCATACGATCCAAATGTTAGATTGCCGTTGTGGCCATCAGCTGATGCCGCCCGTGAAGGAATTAAGAGCATCTGGAAAGAAGCCGACTTTATCAAGGTTACTTGATTTTATTTTCTCGTTTCTAGTTTCTGTTTGTTTTTATGATTAAGTATGCGTTTTGGACGTGCAGATGTCAGCCGAGTTGACTCAACTCATTGAGATTTTGAGCTGAGTCGCTATGAAAATAGGTTGTAAGCCTGTGACTTGGCTTGAATTAATTACCAAGTCTCGCTGATTCAATCAGCTCAGCTCGAATCTAGTCGCTTGAGGGGTTTTTTTTTTTTTTTTTTTTTACATACAATAGAACTCGAGTGATGTAATGACCTGTCTGAGCCATCGAGTCAACCTGATACGGCAAGACATCGAGTCAAGTTTTCGAGTTTAAACTAAAGTATATACATTAAGTAATCAAACTCCAATTTGGTTATTTCTACATTACTGGATTAATCAATTGCTGTAATTCAATCCAAATGCGTCAATGATATAAGATTTGGCTTTTTAGTTGGCCTTAAGATGATACTCCAAATTGGACTACTTTTAAGGGTGGTGATTATCTTAGCACAGGTTAGTGACGAAGAAGTCGCTTTCCTAACAAACGGAGATCCTGAAAAGGAAGAGGTTGTTCAGTCATTGTGGTTTGATGGACTGAAATTGCTTGTGGTCACTGATGGCAAGAAGGGGTGCAGATACTTTACAAAGGTTTTGTTTCATCCCATTCTTCATTATTATACGGTTAGAGGATTTCTATCAATTTTTCATTAGAATATCTAGTTTATATCCTGATTATGAAATTCCTTCTGTTTTTTTTTTTTTTTTTTTTTTTTTTTGGGGGGGGGGGGGGGGGGGGGGTTGGGGGGCATGTTATATGGTTTTAGGACTTCAAAGGAAAAGTGGATGGATTTTACGTCTTGACGGTGGACACAACGGGAGCTGGTGATGCTTTTGTTGGCTCTCTTCTTGTTTCTTTGGCTAGAGATGATTCCCTTTATAAGGTTTTTTGGCCCCCTCTCAAATTACACATTGGTTTACATTTCTATATGAATTTTTGTTCTTTAGTCTAACAAAATGTTCATGTGAGCCCACATTCTGGTGATCCCAATCCAAATTGTTAGTATGATTGGCCCACATTGCATTTGGGAGAACCCTGAATTGTCCACCAGATGACCTAACTTTCAATTAGTCTCCATTAAATTATGAGTACCATTTACTGTAAACATTTTTTTCATTAATGCCTAGGATCATCTGGTGTGGGAGATACTATGTCATGGCCCACCACCCAATGATGGGACCTAGTAGATTACAGCATCTTGGGTGTGCAATACCTACGCCTAAGCTGAAGAAATTTTTGTTTCCCTCGACTAGGGTCTTTTCATTTACAGTGGTGGTATTTCTATGTTGCCCCTTAATGTGTATACAGGATGAAGGTAAGCTAAGGGAAGCATTGAAACAGGCGAATGCTTGCGCAGCCATCTCTACAACACA
The DNA here is from genome assembly GCA_003013855.2 of Liriodendron chinense. Lineage (NCBI taxonomy): Eukaryota > Viridiplantae > Streptophyta > Magnoliopsida > Magnoliales > Magnoliaceae > Liriodendron > Liriodendron chinense. The sequence goes on from ML058513.1 coordinate 5,789,267, forward strand.
AAAGGGAGCAATTCCAGCCCTTCCAAACATGTCAATGGTGCAAAAACTAATGGTAAGGGAGCAATTCTAGCCCTTCTAAACACGTCAAGAACTAATCATCAAATCTAAGAAAATAAAAATAAAAAGCAGTTGTTCTTTTCTTTACTATATATGACTATGTAGTTTTAAAATAATATAAAACCAATAAGATCTTGACTTAGGGCTTGTTTGTTAAATCTAAAGTCTAAAGCTTGAATCTGAAATCTGAATATGTAGTCTACAGCTGAAGTCTAGAACTTGTTTAGTAACTATTGCTGAAGTCTGAAAATTAAGTACTGAATTTGAACCAACTTGTTTGTTAGTAAACGTCTGAAATGTTTGAAATCTACTAATTTGACACATTTGCCCCTTTCTTTTGTTTGGAGGTGTTTTACCCTATGAGGGATGGATCATCAGGTTAACATCCCTTTACTTGATCAAATAATGTATGGCCCAAAAAATGAAGCAAATCCTAATCTCTATGGACCACACTATAGAAAACCGGTGGTTATTAAACACCCACCAATTACACTCTCACAAATCCAACTTTAACCTTGGGTATGCATGTAAAATACGCACCATAGATAGATATACATGAATATATGTGTTATATCTACATCGTCCATACATTTTGCAATATCATTTTTCAATGGCACACATTCAATTCCCACTACTTTTGAGGTGTGGTCCATTTCTTCTTTAGATTTGGCTCATTTAATCCCCACTGTGTGGTCCAGATGATTATTCAATATGCCTCTTGCCCAAGCCCCAAACTGATCGTTTCAAAATGGATAGATGGTTGGGATAAAACACATATATAGGTCCTGGTGGGGTTAGTAGTCAATCCCCAGATTTGCCGGCTAACAAAACATATATTTCTCTCTACCGTATAGCGTGCGTGTTATATAACACAATTTTTCATGTGTGAAACTTTTGTGGGCCCCATTACAATATATGTAGATCCACACTATCCATCCATTTTGAAACGATCAGTGGTGTGGTCCACCTGAGATTTGGATCTACATATGTTTTGGTATATCATCCTAAAATGGGCTGCAAAAATGGATGGACGGCATGGATATACAACACATCATCAAGGTGAGCCCCACAGTAGGGATAACACCTACTAAGTTGTTGCGTGGGGAACATGTAATCCACCCCGGTCCGGATGGGGCGGTGTTTGGATACTACCCCCACTGGGATCTAGCTAGTGATGGACAGTCCTGTGGGGGCCACTATTATGTACTTATTTTATCCATGCTATATATATTTTTAAAACTTATTTCAAGTGATGAGATAAAAAAAAATTAGGTAGATCAAATACTAAGATGGACCACACCACAGGAAATAGTGGGGTTTATTGCCCACCGCCAAAAACCTCTTGGGAGCCACGGAAGTTTTGGATCAAGTTCATTTTTATGTTTTCCATTCATCGTGGTCTATGTGATCTTATAAAAAGGTTGGATGGATAATAAACTTCACGGTGGGCCCCAGGAAGGTTTCAAGGGTGGGGTCATTGTCACCACTGTTTCTTGTAGTATTGTCCATTAGAGCTTTCAATTTGCATCGGTTTCAAGTCCATGCCCTAAAATAATCTTTCAAAATAGATGGATGACTTGGATAAAATTCATATATCACAGTGGGCCCCAAGGAGCCCCTTGACAAGACCGTCTATCTCACCAGCAATGCGTATATGGGCAATTTTGGAAGTAAAAATAGAAGATATAGGAGAAATTTCGAAGCGCTTTCGACATTCACCGTTAAGCCAAACCTAGGTCGCCGAAAAATTTGAGGGACAAATCACCGAGCACTTTCTGATTTCTGCGTTAACAAACAACCATTCAGGTGATAATTTTCTGATTCTGTGTTCCACTGTTTTTTTCAGTGTTAACAAACATGCCCTTAGTGTATTCAACAAGAGCCAAAGTGTTGCACAAATTAGAAGGCATACTTTAGACCATTAAATTACACGATGAAGAAGTTTAATGTTGATAAACCATTCCTTAAATGCTTCCAATAGTTTAGATCTTTACTTCGCAATGCATCTAGTCTAAGATCAAAATAGTCTGATCGTCTCTCTCCTCAACTCACTATGATGCATGAATGGGGACGGGAGATCAACTGCAATGTTGAGTTGGAGAGAGAGACTAAGAACCCTAAATTCATAGATGATCTGATTCCAACTCATTAAAAGAACCAATTAATTACATAACTCTTTATCTCCTCCAATTATTATGGAATTCCAAAAGTTTTTAGACTTGAAAATAAATCTTTGCTATAGGAAAGTCATCTTTGAATATAAAAAGACATTATGGAAGAGACACCCTCAGAATACATAATATAAAAATTGTGGAATTTGAAAAGTTAGTTTAGAATACCAAGAGTGTGGTCATATGGGCCACTCTCTATATATTCTAACATGATTGACCTGCATATGGGAGAACCCTGTATTGTCCACCAGATGACCTAACTTTCAATTAATCGCCATTAAATGATGTGGACCATTAACTGTAAACATTTATCTTCATTAATGCCTAAGATCATCTAGTGTGGGAGATACTATGTCATCGCCCACCACCCAATGATGGGACCTAATAGATCATAGCATCTTGGGTGTGCAATTACTGCACCTACACTGATGAAAGTTTTGTCTCTCAAATGGGGTCTTTTCATTTACAGTGTATTATTTCTGTGTTGCCCCTTAACGTGTATACAGGATGAAGGTAAGCTAAGGGAAGCTTTGAAACAGGTGAACGTTTTCGGTTCCATCTCTATAACACAAAAGGGAGCAATTCCAGCGCTTCCAAACACGTCAATAGTGCAAGCAATAACCATAAGGAAGCAATTCTGGCCCTTCCAAACACGTTAATTATGCAAGAACTAATCGTCAAATCCAAGAAAAAATAAAAAGCAGTCGTCCTTCTGATCTCTACTATATATGCCCCATTAAAATTGTGTCTACTTACTTTCACCAAAAGAAGTTATGAAAAATGTTCATAATAGATCATGGCTCTCTCTCTCTCTCTCTCTCTCTCTCTCTCTCTCTCTCTTTTATATATTTATATATGTGTGTGTGCACGCCCCATTAAAGCTGTGTCTACTGACTTTCACCAACAAAAGTTATGAAAAAATTTAATAACAGATCATGAATCTCTCTCTCTCTCTCTCTCTCTCTCTCTCTCTGCTAATTATCTCGTGAGCATGCCCTGTATGTGGAACGTGGACTTGAATGGATGGTCCACTTAGTGAGTTGGCCTGCCTAAGAATATTAACTATCCATCCAGCTAGATCAACACCACAAATCTTGTACATGTGTATCCATGGTTGACTTGAATGACTGCATTTTCTATGGCAATCCTAACTTTCTCATCCATGAATTGGAAATGCATTCTCTTAAGAAAAAATGGCAAATAATATTGGGTTAGATCATCTAATCCATGTATTTTTGGACCCGATTACTAAACCCAATCTTGAATTTTCATTGGCACGTAACATAAGCAAAGACAGCTCAATTATCATCGCATTAGAAGATCCTTAACACACCCACAAGGTTAGTCACACAGTGCACCCACCCACCGGTGGTATTAGTGTCTCCTTAGCACTGAGACCTGCCGTTGAAAGTCTAGGCGTCTTCCGGACCGGCTAGCAGGATCCTGTATATCTACATCTTACAAGTAGTAGTAATAATACTGAAGGGGAAACGTCACGTGGTGTTGACATTACTGGTGCACTTCTGGACCACGTAATATTTGTACAACTCATGATGACCGGAGGATACTAATCTTCTCTTCCAGCATTTGGCCTCTCATTTTTCAACCGTTGGCTGTGATCAGCTGTCCACTGATCTACACCACATCTTATATGGAGTTTTAATTTCATTAGTGTATTTTTCATGATGGCCTATACGAAGGTGATTCTAAGACAGTCTGGATGGCTGATTGAATAGGCCACATGTAGATGTAGACCAGAGAGAGAGGCTCATGTGCAAGTGACTACAACACGGGCTCATGGATATTTAGTTTGCTTATGCCATTAAAGACACGTGGACTACCCAATAATCAATATGGACTGTCCATCAGGCTCACCCCACTTTTTGAGCCACCATGAAAGACTCATATTCATCGGAGGAAGCAAACCCTCCAAATAGTGGCCTTGCTTCTTGTAGCTGTAATGGGATGGTTATGGTCATCTGATGAAAACAACTCAGGAGCTAAGTTATCCAAAAACAAGCTCTAAGAAATTGACTATTCGTATTGGTTATTGTTATTTTTTCCAATCCTCCCTTCTGCACAACATTCATCAGATTGAAAAGTTCCCCTAATTCCCATGGATTGTTCATGGTAACCTATGAAAATGGAAGAAAAGCACAATGGACGGTCCAGATTGATGATTTGATTGTCCCCTCATAAAAAAAAGCACAACAATCTTATAGATATGTGGTCACTGCATTGATATACATTGGTTGATTTTTCATGTTGATTTCCATGAAAATGAACCTGCTGCTCTCAATTCAGCCAGTCAAGGTGTGATTGACGGCCTGGATTGAAAGTACGTGTGCATGTGTGATTGTATATTTGTGCTACAGTCTGCTCAATTCAAAGATATTGATTGAATTGGTTGGTACCCCTACATTGAGATTGATATATTGGAGATTGGATCTAGACCTAGAGTCCTCTCAATCACTAACTAAATTGATTAATGCACTCCGTACTCAGGTAATTTGACCAAGAGAATGCGTTAGCCCTCAAGAATAAGTTCTTTTTGCTTTGTACTAATGAATACAAAATCGACTAATTTAAGGGCTTTCTATTTCACCAATGCTTTAACGTAGTATTCCTCAATCAAAATAAAAAATTTACGCATAACAGAATAAAGGCTAGTATAAATACAATCAATCTTATTAGTATTGGCCCTGTTACAACCATCGCACTTTACACTTTTATTAAAGCGAGAAGTAAGATAAATACCTGATGCGCCTGTCGGAACAAACAATCAAAGCAGATGGTCAGCAAGGTATGACCAAAGTATGAACAATTGAATCGAAATTCAGATGGACATAAGGATCTAGCAGGTTGTAGATATTTAATCTACTCATAAAATAAACGTATTGCAACAGGAGCCACTGGCAGTAATGAACTAGCCGAGGAAAAGTAAAATAAACATGAAAATAAAGGAGACATATAAATAAATGTGTTTGGCGTGGAGCTAAGAGCTCTTCTTCGAGTGTTCCTTTTATAGCTTTCTCGAGGCAGTCAGTGGTGGCGCTTTGCTTCCACATCGAATTGTGTAGCTACCATGATAAGTTTCCTCCCATGCCTCATATTTTGTGAGGTTTGAAAAGAGAGAAATGGTCGCCGCTTTGAGAATAGCCAAGTTAATTAATGTGGGTCAAACCATACACCGGAAAAACTGGTGGTTGGAAATCCTTAGCACGGTGTTTCCTCGGCTCAAAGATAGTCATGCTGCTCGAAGGGCAGAGTTTATAGGTCTAGGGATACCAATGAGACCTTCCAACTGCAGGAAAATGACATTGTTGAAATGGACCAAGCCTGAGGAAGGATGGTTTAAGATGAATGTGGATGGGTCGTCCCACTGCAACCTTGGGCCATCGGTGCTCGGCACTAATGTGCAAGCCGAACTCCAAACTTTATGTGAGGGGTTGTCCATTTGTGTGGATTGAGGACTGTCCAATATTCTAATAAAGAGCGACTCTAAGGTAACCGTGGATATGCTGAATGAGGAAAACCCGACCAAATGGAGCTTTTGGTGTTGATGGGCCCGAATCTTCTCGCTTAGGAGACGAGTATCCCTCTAAATTACATATGCCCCGTGAGAGGTGAATGGGGTAGCTGACGCGCTGGCAAGAATGGCCAGTGACACTCAGAGTTGTAGGATCTTCCAGATAGAGTTGGAGCTCTCGAGAATGGTTCAAGGGGCCCTCCTTTTTATGGGTTGGGTTTGGTCAATTTTGAGAATCTAAGCCCTAGCCTCTTTTGGATATGCCCTGTTTTGTTATGGGCTCTTGGTAGGCCTCCTGGTAGGTTAAGAGGCCCGATTGTATTTTCTGATTGTACCTTCCTTTTCTCTTGTGAATAAAATTTTATACTAAAAAAAAAGATCTCATCACTAAGCTTCTAAGTCCTCCTAAATTCTTCGTGCGAGCTTTCCGGATATGTAACTTTTTCCTTCACAAATCTAGAAGCTCTTAACCATGAAGATCTCTAGCTAAAATGTTAGCAGCGGCTGGATCTCATATTTCCATTTCTATACATAGATGCTCCCTCATAGGACCCTTTCAATTTGATTAAGGGAGTATCTTTCGCTTAATCACAACCGTTTATTGTGAGGATTTGATATAGATCACCCAATAATTTCCAATATGAGCTAGTGATATTTAACACCATATACTGATCGAAGATAAACCGGGTTACAATATTGAACTCTCCCATTCTTTTTATTATAAACAGGTCATGGTTGTAGACCCAATCTAGATTGTGTGGTTGTTTCTTTCGATCATGGCCCAATCCAAGGTTGGGTTTTCTTGGAGATTAGTTCAATATGAGGATCTTCAAAATCTTATAGATCGTTGTTGGTTCTCCAAACGTCTCTAATAGGAAAAATTTTCATTTTTGAAAAACTGTAAAATACGGCCTCGTGAATGAGATCATATTCAGTTGTGAGATAGGATACTGCTCACCAGGCGGATCTTTTATAGCCATGGTAGGCACGTCCCTCATTTAATGGCATGTTAATTGTGGGCATGTGGCATGCGATGGTTCATTTCCTTAAAGGACCTTATAAGAGTCTGTACCATTGCAATGATAACAAAATGCGTAACGTCAAAGGAAAACTAAACGCAGATCTTTTCGGGTGCAAGTACAATTCGAACCATACCAAACACATAATGTCTCCACACAGCATTTTCTATTGGTCCACGTCAGAGCACCGTAAACGGGTGTAAATAGAACCCATGATAGAATCTAAGGAAAATATCAAAAATGCAAGTTTTCTATTAATGTGACATTTTGAGATGTCCCATAGTAAAGAAAAGGAATGATTCTACGTGGCAATTATTCTACCTTTCTTTTTTTTTTTAGACGAGAGATGTAGCCTTATTTCACAAATATAAGATTTTCATTTGTCTCCCAAACATAACCTCTAATGTTAGAATCCCATAAAAATTAGTGCTCATGAAAATATTTTTTTCCTATAAAAAATAATACCCACGAAAATAATCGTTTTTTTCTTTTCCAATACAATCCAACAATGCCCTAAGGGGGTGTTTGATTTTCTATTTACAACTGTAATTCAATGTACATAAGTCTGTGATTATTTACTGGTGAAATTACAATAGCGTTCCCAGTGTTGACATGGATGGGAAGCTTGTTTGCAAAGCTTAGAGTGTACAATTCCCGCATGTGAAAGTTGTGGTGCCCACCGGATGTATGTATCATATCTGCACCATCCATCAGTTCCACTAGCTCATTTTAGGACATGAGCCAAAAAATAGGAATGAAGATCAAGTGACCCACACCAAAGGAAATGGTGGGAATTGAGTGCCTAACTTTAAAAACTTATCGAAGCCACAAAAGTTTTGGACTAAGTTGATATTTGTGTATGCCTTTTATATATGTCTGTGTGATCACATGAACTGGTTGGATGATAGATACATATTCATGTGGACCCTAGTAAGGTTTCAATTTTGAATGGCTTGAGCTTATTTTAGGCTCATGCCCTAAAATGAGATGGTAAAAAGGATGAACGGTGTGAATAACAAACATACATCATGGTACTGGAACCCATGGACGGTAACTATAGCCCAATGTCTCTTCAATTTCATGCATTTGGATGTAGTTCTTCCAAGGCATAATTACATAAGTATTTGTCTCTTAAAAAAACACCCTTCAAAAGTCATTATTAGCTATTTACTCCCATATACAATTATAATTGAAAAACCAAACATCCCCTAAAGGTAGTAGCTAGATTAAATGCTCCTGGCGCTCTAGAAGAGAGCTCGGATTCTCCTTCCAATTCCCCCTCCCCCATTTCAACATTTGCCTTCAAAAGTTCACAGAGAAATGTGCAATGACAATAACAATATCAATTTCACTCGATTATATATTTTGTAATTACTAGATCTTCTGAATTCCAAAAACTTATATTTTTTTAATTATTGGTTCTGAGGTCCCAAAACTTTGTACTCAGACCCAGCAACTGAGTCAGCTCGACTCATTCAATAACAGAGGAAGGTAACTCAAATGTCATAAAAAACTAGTAGGAACTCGCCTACTAGCCCAGCTGGAAGACGCCTAGGCGTTTCAACAGCAGGTCTTGAGTTCGAAGTGCTGAGGAGACACACTTGTTAGGAATCGCGGAAGTGTGGGCCACCAGGATCCGACGGTCTACACGATGAGAACTTTCGCAAAGCCGAGGATATGTGGTGCGATCCAGCGATCCGCCTATTTGCTACAGGAGCAAGTGGGTCTGATCACCCCTCTGATCCTACGGTGAAGATGGTCCCCGGATCAGATCTATGGCTCAAATCTGATGGATGGACCAGATAAACTCTTTAAGTCATATCCCTCTCTTTTCTCTCCGTATATCACTTATACTTTTCCTCTTACTTGTGTATTTGATTTCGGAAAGAATCCTCTTATAAATAAAGGGAAAAGAGATAAGGGATGAGATGAGATAAGGTTGGTTTAACCTTATCTTATCTCATCTCATCTTCTTCCGAGGTTTTAAAATTCTAATTGAATTTCAAACTCTCGGAAGAAGGAGGATGCGGGAACATCCTTATGGGCCCCACCCACAAGTGGTTGTCCACAAGTGGGCCTCATGGGTCCACAACCAACATCTCCCACTCAATCACATTGTGAGGTAGGCACATCATGAGAGTTCATCTAGCTCATCACATAATAATCAAAACCAAAGATTTACGATCAAAAGAATCAGAAGCGTGGGACCAGCTGGAACACCGTTATCTTCTCACAGGTATTTGAGTACTAAGAGACCACCTATCTAGCACTCAATAACCCAAGCTTTGCATTGCCTGTCCTAGTCCGCATGACCACACCGGATAGAGTTAACTCCCAATCTGGAGTACTCGGCCAACATACGCACTTATCCAACTTATCGAGTTTATTCTGAAAAACTTGGTTTTCTACAAACATCAATTTGAATTCTTTTTAAAGTAATATATATACATATATATTTTGAAAGAGAATATCGTTTATAAAAGTCTAAGAAAACTCGATACTGCCGGCGGATAAGTCTTCAAGTGCGTATTTATAGTTCTAGAAACTTGGTGTAGCTGTCACGGGATCTTCCCCACGCAGATGTGTAATTTGGAATTGATCAAGCCGCTTTCCTAGCATAACCGAGTCGGGCCAATCAAGGGCCTTTCGTCATCGTATACTAAAGTAGCGACACTCAATCTCATCCTCCTGTACACAAGAGGAGGGTAGCTGAGGACACAAAGAGTCACCTACGGGACTGGCTACTCGCACGTTGCAATGATTAGATCGAATCAAAGCAATCTGTATGTAATAGGTCCAAGCACGTGGCTACAATCCACGCCGTAAAGTAGACAATAGTAGGTATCTGTCGGGTCTACATTACGCAAGTCATCTCACATGAGGTATGACTCATCTCATAACCTCACGACTTGGCTGTGATTCAGGCCATAACATTATTCGCGTTATCAGTAATGGTGCGACTATGTTATTCGACTTTGTCAGTCTCATCTTCAATCTTATTGGACTGAAGGCGGATACAACTCATTCACATCCTCATCCTTTATTATTTTCAATAAAGGGTGGTTCATACCTCAGTGTATGAACATCACCCCAAGTGTACCTCTCTTGTACATTTATGGTTGGTCTAGTCGTGCGAGTGGGTAACCGGCCTGCCGATAATAGTTGAAATCCTACTTGATCGCAAAGAAAATGCTGATGATCTACATACCTAGTTTAACAAGTGCTCAATACTGAATAAAATGGAATTTATTATTCAAAGATACATGATACAAGCATATCAATCAAGCTTTTCTCAATCCCATCTGTCTGACGTGAACCTAAAATAGATATCTAGCTATAGGTTTCACCATGGGATCAGCCATCATTTCCTTGGTAGGAATGTAGCTGAGGATAACCTTCTTATCTTTCACTTGATCACGAACGTAATGATACTTTATCTCAATGTGCTTCGATTTCTGGTGGTGTTTGGGATCCTTTGCCAAGTCAATGGCCGAGGTGTTGTCTATCCTCAACGATATAGGCTCATGTAAGCCTGGAACAACACCCAATCCTTGTAGGAATCTGCGAACCCATACACACTCTTGAACTGCAGCACAACATGCAATGTATTCAGCCTCCATAGTTGAAAGTACCGTGGATGTCTGTTTCTTGCTCGACCAAGAGATAGCTCCCCCTCCGAGCAAGAAGACATATCCTGAAGTAGACTTTCCCTCGTCGGCGTCATTACCCTAGGCGGCATCTGAATATCCTTTGAGCTCGAGACTCGCGCCTTCATAACACAGCATCAAGTCCTTGGTTCCTCTGAGATAGCGGAATATTCGTTTCACGGCTTGCCAATGAGACTGTCCCGAGTTACTCTGGTAACGGCTGACTATGCCAACTGCATAGCTTATATCCGGTCTGGTGCAAAGCATAGCATACATTAAGCTGCCTACTGCGCTCGCATAAGGTACTGAGGACATTGCCGATTTCTCAGCTTCTGTCTGGGGACATGATTTCCTGTCTAACTTGGTAGCTTTATCCATAGAGGTTTCAACAGCTTTTTGAATTTTTCATCCTAAACCGCTCTAAGATCTTCTGTATGTAAGTGGCTTGTGACAAGCCTAAGAATCTCCTAGAACGGTTCCTGATGATTTTAACCCCTAGAATAAAGTTGGCTTCACCAAGATCTTTCATCTCAAAGTTCGAGAAAAGCCAATCTTTAGACATCATCAACAGTTGCATGTCATTACCAGCTAATAGGATATCGTCTACATATAGAGATAGTATCAGAAAAGATCTTCCAGACCGTTTCACGTATACACAATGATCTTCTTCACTCATTATGAATCCAAAAGTGGTGATGGCTAAGTGGAACCTCATGTACCACTGCCTTGAAGATTGCTTCAACCCATAAATAGATCGTAACAACTTGTAGACTTTCTTTGGATACTTTTTGTCCACATAACCTATGGGTTGTTGCATGTAAATATCTTCATCCAGATCACCATTTAAGAAAGCAGTCTTTACATCCATCTGATATAACTCTAAGTCTAAACTTGCGACAATGGACAAGATCATGCGGATTGAGGAAAATTTTGTAACAGGTGAAAAAGTTTTCTCATAATCAACACCTTCTTTTTATGTAAAACCTTTTGCAACTAATCTTGCTTTGTACTTGTCCACTGTACCATCTGCCTTTCTTTTGATATTAAGTACTCACTTGTTACCAATTGCTTTGCGATTGGAAGGCAGATCTACAAGTTCCTAGACTTTGTTCTTTTCAATGGAGGCAATCTCCTCGTCCATGGCAGTTACCCAATCAGCCGAATTCGGAGATAATAACGCATCCTGATAAGAATCAGGTTCATCATCGTCAACCGCAACACAAGAGAAAGATTGACCATCGATATCGAAATATCTTCTGGGAATTAAACCTCTTTCACTTCGACGTAACTCAGGAGCCTGCTGAGATGTACTCCCACTGTCCTGATGAACTATAGGAGTGTCTCCATTTTCAGAAGCAGAACTCCCACTCTCCTGAGATACATCGGAAATTTCAAAAAGTTCGGTAGAAACCTTTTGTTTCTTTCGGCTGGGGTATCTGTCTTCGACGAAGGTTACGTCCCGAGATTCAATCTCAGTCCATCCTCCACGATCCTCATAAACTAGAATGTATCCCTTTTGAGTGCATTGGGTACCTGATGCATACGCACTCAATAGTTTTACTATCAAGTTTACTTCTATGCTGAGTAGGTAATAAAACATATGCTAAAGATCCCCAAGGACGTAGGTCGGCTAGAGAAGGAATCCTCCCAGTCCACATCTCATATGAGGTCTTAGGAACGGATTTAGTTGGGACTCTATTTAGGACGTAGACGGCTGTAAGAAGCGCGTCTCCCTAGAATGTGGTAGAGAGATTGGCATGTGCCATCATCGATCTGACCATGTCCAATAGTGTCCTGTTCCTTCTCTCTGCAACTCCATTTTACTGTGGAGTATATGCCATAGTATATTGCCTAATGATGCCAACGTTTGCACAATATGATTTAAACGTTTCAGATGTATACTCGCCACCTCTATCAGATCTAAGAATTTTAATCTTTTTCTCAAGCTGATTTTCAACTTCAGCTTTGAATTTAAGAAAACAATCAAAAGCCTCAGATTTATGTGAGATGAGATACACATATCCATAGCGCGAGTAATCGTCAATAAATGTGACGAAGTATTGGCATCTATTTCTAGCATGTACATTTAAGGGTCCACAGATATCCGTATGGATTATCTCTAGTAAACCCTTTGACCTAGTCGCTTTAGAGAATGGTTTCTTAGAAGTCTTCCCGGACACACATTGTTCACAAAATGGCAATGCAACCTTGGATAATGAACCTAACAGACCAGATCTAGCTAGTCTTGTCATACGATCCTTTCCAATGTGACCTAACCTCGCATGCCATTTTAAAGATTCAGATACTACATATTCATTCGATGTAGCAGACAAAGCGAGAAGCGCATTATCATGTTCTACATCTAGAATAAATAAATCTGAAATCAAATTTTCCCATGCAAAGATGAGGTTATTTAGTCTTAGAGAAACTCTTGTCCCGGAAAAATGAATGTCAAAACCATTAACTAACAATCTAGAAATAAAAATTAAATTCCGACGCATGCCCGGTGCATAAAGAGTATCATGGAGGGTTATTGTGTGCCCTACGCGCGTATGGAGATGATAAACACCAATCCCTAGCACGTCTTCAGCAGCATTATTCCCCATGTACACCCTGTAGCTCCCTGTGGCTATAGGTCGAAATTCCTCGAGTCCTCGACGATCTCGTGTCACGTGCTTTGTTGCGCCTGAATCCAAAATCCACTCGTTAGATAGGATATCAACAGAAAGGATCTCAGAACAAATACCTACAAACAAAGTGTCTAATGACTGAGGAATTACCGTCTTTTTCTGTGCACACTGACGGGCATAATGGCCAGGATTTCCGCAGACGAAACAGGTGATGTTTGTCTTTTTAGGTTTCCTCTTTCCTTTCCCCTTCTTGGGATTTGGAGGAGGCGTTGCGGTCTTCTGTTCCTGATTGTTCTTCTTCACCTTCTTGCGAGCTTTGAACTTTCTCTTGTTAGCTTTCCGCTTATGGGTTTCTGTTGCAAAAGCCTTGGCCGAACCTGGCTGAATCGCATTCATTTCAACCTCTCGTACCAGATGGCCACAAAAGTCTCTGAACAGTTGTGATAGAATCAGTATGGTTCAGAATCGTTTTGATTTGGGTCCATGATTCAGGTAAGGAACGGTGCATAGCTATAATCTTTTGATTTTCAGTTAGTTTGCACCCTACATTCCTCAGGGCGCCTATCATCTGCTCCATCTTACGGATATGATCCTTGATGGGGCAACCTACAGGCATCCTGTATTCTTGGAACTCTAATTCCATAGCCCGAACTTTTGCATCTGACTTCTGCTTATAAGCATTAGCCAGTGCATCCCAAATCCCCTTAGCGGTTTCATGCACTTCATACGTGGGTATGAGTTCTTTGTGCATTGTGCTAATCAAAACATTACGGGCAGAGCGATTTTGTTTTCGCCACTTGTTGTAGCGATTCATCGCGGCCCTATGTTCACCTAGATTTCCATTTTCAGCCAATATGGGTTCCTCTTGAACCCCATCCAGAGTGTGTGAAATGTCATCTTCATCCAGAAGGCTTCGTACTGCGTGGGACCAGTCTTCGTAGTTGTTGCCGTCAAAATGTTGTCCTTTTAGTTGATCGGCGATCAATGCTTTAGAGGCCATCTCTACATCGCATCATGTATCACTACTTAGCTATGATTTAAAGTATTGGCACTAATCATCAGAATTTCTACTAGTTATTCAAACTTTTAAGTTTATAAAAGTATGCAATCCATCTTATAAGGGATCTGAAAGCCTACATACCTGTATGGGTGGTACAGGTCAATCAAGTTCTCTAAATAAAACGAAATTGATGCTTTTACGACTATCTATTTGTATAACCTACAACCCACCATTATGGGTTTGTGCATCATTTAAGGAATGAATAAAAACTCCCACTTAGGTTATGCACAACCTTGGGATATGAGATCTATATTCTAATGAAATGATGACTTAAATTTTAATCATATAAAAATTAAAGTCAAAATGAATAAATCATTAGATTAATGAAAATTATCTTGATTATTGATCACATATAAGAAGTTCTACGAATAAAGGACAATATAATCAACCCATTGATCGTGTCCATTCATGATGGATCCGATCATTACTATTAATGTTCACCATTGATGATGGATCCTCTCATCAATGTTGATCATCATAGTTGATGATGGTTCCGTTCATTTATGGACCCGTGATCAATAGTGATCGTTTGGATATTTATCATGATCTTCATTCACTTTTACACATATTTAATAATGCATGCACATAAACATTAAGTAATCAAAAGATATTTTGAGACAGAAAAAAAATCCATAATTTAAATCATATTCTTTCATTTTAATACATACATCGATCATCAAATTAATTTTAGATCTAGACCGTTAATCACAAAAACGGACCATACCATCAGTTAGATCTTGCCGAAAAACCCCAAGTCGCTTCCTTTACTTGGTCTAAATCAGTCCATAAATGGCTGATTAATGGCCCTTATATGAGATACACTTAATCTTGATATTAAGTGATTTGGGCTTCTTAGTCCGGCCCATCTCTATTTGTGTTTAATATATGATGGTTATTTTAGGTTATCCATCTACATATGGATGTCCAATGATGGTCCTTTTTGTTTTATTGGTCCTCACTAATATTAATTAGCCTTTTCTTTTATAGAGGACAGGCCCACAATTCTATGAATTAGGCCCAACCATCAGGCCATGGCCCAATATTCTTAAGCCATGGCCCAAAAGGATAGGCCCATATCCAATTTCAATTTTCAATTTTCAAACCAGGCCCAAAATGGTCCATTGGCAAGCCAGGCCTATCACCCATTGGCAAGCCATGTTTATCTCAGAAAGGCCCATCTCCAATTCTCAAGTCAGGCCCAAAAGGACCATTTTGAATCTCCAACCCTGGCCCAAAAAAGGCCCATATCTCAGCTCCAACCCAGGCCCATAAAGGAAAAGACTCTTAACCAAACCAGGCCAAAATAAGGCCCAATTCCTTTTTCTTTTTCATATTTTTAAAGTCAGGCCCAAAAAGGCCCATATTATAAACCTGTTTGGGCTTTAGGATGGCCGGCCCTTAAATAAAATTTGGACCAGTCCCCTAAGTCCAAAAATAATATATTCGGCCCATTAAGCCCAGAATGTAAGACCATATCCATTCTATCTTCTTTAAAATCTCTGTGATTAGGGTTTCAACAGAAAACCTATTCCCAAATCTTGTTTCTTGGAAAAGGGTAAAGAGGGGCTGCAGTTGCAACTGTTGCTGCTGACGGCGGCAATGGTTACCGCTGCCGCAGCTGCTGCCGCTGCGGCGGCGGTCGTGTTTGCCGCTACCGTTGCTGCGTCCCATGGTGGGCGACGAGGTCCATTTTATACAATGGAGAGAGAGAGAGAGAGAGAGAAAAAAAAAGGGTTGCCGCTGCTGGGACTGCCGCTGGCGTCGGCGGTGGTCGACGGCCAGTGCTGCTGCTGCGGCGGCTCGCGCTGCTGCTGCTGCTGCTGCGGCAGCGGCTGGCTAGCGGCTTGCTGCGGCGGCTGGGATGGGAAAACGGGAGAGAGAGAGAGTATGGGTGGCCGTCGACGCTACCGGCGGCGGCGGCCATGGTTGCAGCGGCTGCTGCTGCTGCCGGCGGCGGCGGCCATGGTTGCAGCGGCCGTGGATGCTGCCGGCGGCGGCGGCCATGGTTGCCTGTACCTCTGTACAATGGACGGTTTTAATTACCTCTTTTCAATGGATGATGGCACATGTGTTAGAGATCAAAGCCATCCGTCCGTCAGGTGGGTCCCCATTTTGAATGGTTTGGATTAGATCCTATAAGCCGGTCATGGGGCCTGCAACCTTGTGATTGAAACCATTGATGTGATGGGCCCCTACATGGCTATTTGGGGGCCATTTGATCTTGGGGTCAGGATTTACTGACATGGTAGATTTTCTATGATAATCCATCCATGCTAGTGTCCATTTGATCAATTGTTTTGGATCTTAAACGATTCACTTGCATTGTTGATTGGACCCACATATAAACCGTTCCTTAATGATCAGACGAACTATCTTCCACAAAAAAAAAAAATTCTATTTATTTATTTTTCTTATTCTAAAATTTTTTAACCTCCATACCTCAGAGATAAAAAAAAATTAGAATAAATGCAGTAAATAAAAGGAATAATCAATGGTGGTGATAATTTGATGATCGCATGTATTTATTAAAATGACATAAAATTTTAATTGATAATCCTCAGATTAAGGCCACTTACCTCGATTGCGATTATTCCTTCTTTAAATCGGAGATCCGCCGTTCAATGCTCTGATACCACTGTTAGGAATTGCGGAAGTGTGGGCCACCAGGATCCGACGGTCTACACGATGAGAACATTCGCAAAGCCGAGGATGTGTGGTGCGATCCAGCGATCCTCCTATTTGCTACAGGAGCAAGTGGGTCCTGATCACCCCTCTGATCCTACGGTGAAGATGGTCCCCGGATCAGATCTATGGCTCAAATCTGATGGATGGACCAGATAAACTCTTTAAGCCTATCCCTCTCTTTTCTCTCCGTATATCACTTATACTTTTCCTCTTACTTGTGTATTTGATTACGGAAAGAATCCTCTTATAAATAGAGGGAAAAAAGATAAGGGATGAGATGAGATAAGGTTGGTTTAACCTTATCTTATCCCATCTCATCTTCTTCCGAGGTTTTAAAATTCTAATTGAATTTCAAACTCTCGGAAGAATGAGGATGCAGGAACATCCTTATGGGCCCCACCCACAAGTGGTTGTCCACAAGTGGGCCCCATGGGTCCACAACCAACAACACTAACCCCACTAGTGGGTGAGTGCATCGTGTGACTAACCAAGTGGGTGTGTTGCCCAGCTAAAAAATACATTTGGTCGTTCACTCAACATGTGGGCGCCAATATCAAAATCAGGTGGATGGGTTAGAAAACTAAAGCCAAGTTTTTTAGAGCGATGCCCTATAATACTGAATTTTACAAACCCCGAGACTTGAACACCGAACGTCCTGCTCTGATGCTATATTACTGACCGGTTGCGCTAAAAGCTCAAGCTCTTAGGGAACAATAGAATATCAAGGAGTTTGCTGACGCCTCCAACATTTTGATGGGTCTATTGTATCGTGGACAATGACAGAGACAACACATGTCGATCACATCCCTAGCACTCCTAAAAGCATCCATGGAACCCAACCTTATTCATCATGCCGTTTCATCCTATGTTTCTGATGCTCCTGTTCCACTTTCACTGCTCCTTCGTTCGTTAAGGTAAAAGCATAGGTGCAAAAAAGTATAATATGATATATTAGTAATGATATAGTACTGGGCTAACTGCACGGAAACCTTCCCATGCACATAGTTTTATTTACACTTGTTGGCATTAACATCACCCATCTGAACCATCCATTAGGTGATCTAGTTCCCTCCCCTTCTGCTGCAGGGAGAAAATCACGAAAACAGTCCAAACAAAACCATTTACATAAAAGTTCCCGTATACTTACCTCACTGGATCATTACTCATGATAGAATGCTTAATAATCAATGAATAAAAGTTGGTTTCAGTGCACTGCTCTCTCCAGTATAGTGGTCATGATAATCCATGGATTGGTTTACAATCATTTGATTTAGGCTTTGTGACCTCCTCACAAAATGAGATTACATGTATAAGTACCCTCACTTTGATATTAATCTCTTCAATCTGTAATCCATGATAGTATATATAGAATGGCTTCTGGATAAAAGAGTTTGCATTCATATTTTGCGTATATATTTGAGAGAGAGAGTATGTATCGCATTTATTTGACACTTGATCAAGTGATGCGTCTCATCCGTGAAAATGAATTGTAAATGTCCTCTGTCAAGTGAAAATTATACTAATTCAAATAATAACGGGTTGAAACTCATAAGAAGGCTAATGAATTGTCTATGTAACGGAGTGAGAAGCCTTTAAAGTGAATAAGATGCAATTAGAAATTATTTTAATCTTTTTTTCCAAGTTGCAATTAGAAATTATTTTAATCCTATTTATAAATCCACGCGGCAGAAGGGTAGGCGCAGACACACCAACATAGGTATTGATGCGTTAACATCCAATTCTCTTGGAATTTAACATATTTCTTTAAATCAAAGCAAAGATTAGTATGGATGCGCCAATATCACTGAATTCATATATTTGCAGAGTCAAATGAAATGGTTGGCGCGGCCATCCTAATAACAATTCAAACTAGGGCCGTAAATGTTCGGGTTCGGGTCGGGTTTAGTCAAAACCAGACCCGCTCATTTATTAAATGGGTATGGGTCCAAATTTTAGACCCAGACCTTTTACTAAATGGGCGGGTCTGGGTCGAGTCTGAGTCAACCCATCAGACCCATTTATAAATTGGTCTGAGTCTGGTAAAGAGAGATCCACCCAGACCTATGTATAAATGGGTCGGGTCTAATGGGTCTAGGTTTGGATCTAATATGCAAGCATTTTAACTAGAGCTGGACACGAACTGAGTTAAACTGTTTGGATCGACTCGGTAAAACCCTGTTCGAACAGAAAGTCTTATTGTTCGAACTTTATTCGAATACACACGGTGTGTTCGAAAAAAAAATTCAATTCAATTTCAAACACAGTCCTGTTCAACTCGACTCGAACCTGAACTCGACTCGAATATTGATCGATTTGACTCGACTCGTTCGTTCGATTCGCTTATATATATATATATATATATATATATATATATATATATATATATATAGAGAGAGAGAGAGAGAGAGAGAGAGAGAGAGAGAGAGAAGAAGAAGGGTGGATGACAAATAAACGTGACTGTGAGCCCAGGAAGGTTTCAATTGTGGACATCATTCTCCTCACTAATTCCTGTGGTGTGGTCCATTTGAGTTTTGTATCTGCCTCATTTCTTATTTAATGCCTTAAAATAAGCTGTACAAATGGATGGACGGAGTGGATAAAAATAAATACATTATGGTAGGACACACAGAACGAAAAAATCGGTATTTATTATTCAGTAGTAGAAAAAATATTTTCAAGCGAAAAAAGCGAAATTGTTCGAACTCGTAAAAATTGTTCGAAATCCATATGTTCGAACATGTTCGAACATGATTGGGCTAGACCAAATTGAGTTCGAACAGAGCCATTATGTTCGAATGTTTGTTCAAATATTGTTCGAACACACCCACTCAAGCAGCTGAACAATCCGATCTGGTCCATGTTCGACTCGGATCGGATCGTTGTCCACCTCTAATTTTAACAAGGCTTAAAATCAGGTCTGGGCTGGATGGATCCCTTGAAACATATACCAAACCCGCCCACTTACTAAATGGGTTCGGGTTGGGTCAGGTTGGGCCTAATATAAAGGAAACTAGACCCAGATCCGTTTAATAAATGGGTCTATTCTTAGACCCAGACCTATACCATTTAACAAATGGGTCGGGTCTGGGTCGGGTCTAAATGGGTTGGGTCTAGGTACCCCATCGAGTCCGCTGACCCATTAACAGCCGTAATTCAAACCTCCAAAAATTACAAAGTTACATAAAATAAACAAAAGGTTAGCACGGTCATGCCAAAGTTAATCAAGGGTTGGCATAGTCATGCCAACTTAAGCATGGTCGCGCCAACTCATTCTAAGCCACTTTCTAACTCAATTATCTCTTAAGAAAAAAAAAATTAATCCAATAGTCTCATCTAAGGCGTTAAGGTCAACGATTTAGTACTAGCGGTTTATTAAAAACTTTAATAGCATTACCATCCACTAGCCAATTGCATAAAGGTTAAAGACTCAAAGTCGAGAAGCGCAAGAGAGGTTCAACTTAATTAAAGAAAGGTTAACCGAAGCAGTCATGGTCTCTTCAAAGATAAGCAACTTTGCACTCCTAAAAGATCTGTATAACTCAAAGTCATCACCAAGCTATATGGTGGTGGCTTAGAAGACTATTTTGATCGAGATTAAGACCATTGTTATGGTTGTGATTATTATTATTAGCCTCAATTGATCTGCGATGCAGAGCAGTTTGTTCAAAAAAGCATTGCAGTTTGTGCAAAAAAGCATAGCATGACAAAGAGCTAAGGGTAGGCAACAAAATTGTGGCCTAGCCTATACCAACTCATGATCTATGAAAAAATATAGTATGGATTTTATGCTAGGTAGCCAAGAATACAACAAGGCTATGATTCTATTTTTTCCAAGAACGTCGCGATGAAGACGAACTCTATAAAGAAGATTTGAGCAATGTGAGAGACATATATTGGCAACATGCTTGCATAGGACAAACTTGTTGGGGTTAGGAGCCTCGCAGCGGAAGCAATCAAAGTAGGCGAGGAACACACCACAATGGCAATCAACAAGCAAATCATCACACACAAAAAGGAAATTCAATTTTAACGTGGAAAAACCCCTCACGGGTAAAAAAACCACGGCACAAAGCAACATCAATCCACTATGATATCAGAAGTTACAAGAGATTACAAAAGAAACCCTAGATCACAGCCCACAAGAGAAATCCCAAGCTACCCGAAGCTAATTCTCACATGAGGAGGACAAACATATCCCTTTCCCTCAACCCAGAGAACTCCAAGCTTTCTCCCTAGCTCTTTCTCTCACCCTAGAACACTCTCAATCCCTTGGCCCATTGGCGGAGACCCTAATCTCGAATTACATCTCCTTAAATAGGAGAAAACCGGAATTAGAAACTCCTTGCACAAAACGCGAAAGAAACCAAGTCCAAAAAGAAAACTGCCGACCCGTCAGACTCCCCACCGGCCGGTCATGGACCAAAAAGGTTCTAGCAACCTGTTGTCTTGCTCCATCTTAACCAACCAGCTGGCCGGTTGGTCGGTGGTCTTCACGCTTGAAGCTTTGAGGCGTCTAAGCCCAACAAAACTAATGTCATGCTATATTGTTAAGAAGATCGGGTCAAATACTTTTCAGCTTTAACTATCGGAAGGAATGAGGATTAGTCTCATTTTCAATATTACTAATCTTCATCCCTATCACGGCGATTGAAATCAATCTCCACTAAGTCTTAATAATTTGGTCATGCATTCTCCCATTGTTGGCTCATCCAAAATTATTGATATCATTATTGTAGGGTCCATGAGCACAAGTTGAGGTAACACATTCAATATCTTGTCCAGTAAAATGATAAGCCTCAATTTGAAGATACTTATATTAATAAAGAGGAGCTGAAAAATATTAATAGAAATTTGTGCAAGGGAATCTCAAAGCTGAACTCAAAAAAGAGTTACTTTGACAAAAGAGAGACCAATGTAGCCGCTAGGGAGTGGGCCAAGTTGTTTTAACGCCCCACCCTCATTTAAATATCTCTGATCTTCCCCTCAATGGCTCTCTCTTTCCATCAATCTCTTTCTTTCTTGAGCTTTTTTTCCCTCTTGCTGTTAGAACGGCCGACTATGCAGGCGCTCAGAAATTGTACATGTGGAGTACTAAATAGTGAAATTCATTGTCCACTAATCAAAGACCCAATTGTGTCTCGCCTGCAAGCCCAGCTGCAAGATGGGTAGGCGTTTCAACAGCAGCTTTCAAGATCGAATGCCAAGGAGACACAGTAACCCCACTGGTGAGTGGTGCAACTAACAGGGTGGGTGTGTTGCATGACTAAAAAAAAAATCAAAGATCCAAAATCAGTTCCGTTGAACGATTATAACCTTAATTTGATTCATGAACCCTCGTTTGTTGAAATAGGATCATTAGATATTCTCATTATTAACCGTCCAATAATTGTCGACAATAAGGTAGATAATCAAATAATTATAAATTTGGACCAATATTTTGGACACCTTAATTCAAATTAACTTCAATCCAAGTATGCCTTTATAAGTAATGTTAAAGTGCCTGCGCTATCACTCATCACGCACAACACATCTTCTATTTTGGATTTCACATTAAGATCCTGACCATTTCGATGCATCCGTTATTCTGAAAGGCGTGGGCCCACAAAATGCACGGTTCAAGAGCTGGCGCCTGTGGTCCGTGTAAGCATACATGTGGAACTAAAAAAAAACTATCCGATGACTCAGAAATCAGTCATTCGCTTAAAGAGGAAGAGTAAAACGAATTCAATGTATTACGGTTTCGAAATTAAAACAAGTAAAAAAGTACACGTGTCAAGATGCATTTATCAATAGATAGGAGGTGTACAAGAGTCCCTATCCTTGTAGATAATAACTTCTTAATTATCCACTTACACTCTTCTTCCCTATTTAAACTCTTCTTCCTTTCTTCTCTCTTTCATCTCCTGTCACTGTTTCTACAAGGGATGGCGATTTCAGAGAAGAATGTGGATGGAAGCAATGCATGTGAGAAGAAAAACCCTTTGGTTGTATCTTTCGGTGAAATGCTGATAGATTTCGTTCCGGACGTTGCTGGTCTTTCTCTAGCGGAGTCGATGGGATTCCTCAAAGCTCCTGGTGGGGCCCCTGCCAATGTTGCTGTCTCCATCACAAAGCTCGGCGGCCGCTCCGCATTCATTGGAAAGGTGGGCCATCTTCCTCCGTCGTCGATTGGAATATCTCTTCTTCTTCTTTGTTTTTTGGCTTTTTTTTTTTGCTAACATGCGCACGTGGAATGAATCACATTGGATCCCACTGATTTGGGACCGGAATCCTCAAGCGCCGTGGGTCCCACCAGTTGTAGATGTAAAATCCACTCCGTCCATCTATTCTCGATTCTAGGCCTCGGACATAAGAATCATTCAGATTCATAACTCAGGTGGGCTAAACACAAAACGAAAACGATGGGGATAGGGTTCTAACCATAGGTTTGTATGTGGGGCCACTATGTTGTTTATCTTTCATCAAACTCGTTAATCAGCTGTATCTTACTCGGATGAAATCAAGATACGAAAATCAGCTTCACACAATCGCCTGAGCTGAGAAGTTTCGGGAGCAATTGTCATTGTTCGCGTTGGTGTGACCCATATTAGTTATTTTATCGAGCTGATCTTTTGGATGTACGGTTCAAATGACAATTCCCACCTGATGGACGGAGTGGATTTATATATAAGACACGGTGACCCCACAACTCTTGGGTGTATTACGTAGCAGCGAACCGGATACAAAAGATCTAAGCCATCGCTTTTAGCAAATATGCTTTTGGGAGGATCGTGAATGATTTGGGAGCGAATTAGGGCCTGTTTGGTTGAAGAACCCAGATTGTAGAGAAAATCTAGATTCCACAGGTGGAATCCAAAATCGCATTAACTAGAGTGGAACCCACGTTTCATCCGTAACTTGCTGTTTGGTTGAAAACAGATTGTGTTCCAACCGTTGGTTGTGGCATGGCCCACTTGGGCTTCAGATCCACTTGAGAACCTTACCCCTGGGCTTCAGATCCACTTGAGAACCTTACCTCTGGCCTATTATAGTCTTGCACGGCAGATGGCCAGGTTGGATGGCAAATAAATATTATAGTGGCCCTAGGAAGTTTTTAATGGTGGAGTTCAATCAACATTGTTTTGCTATGGTGTGGTCCACTTGAGATTTAGATCTACGTCATTTTTTGTCTAATGCCTTTAATTGAGATTTCAAAACTAATGGGCTGTGGAGATATAAAACATATACAACATAGATGTATAATGCATACATAGAGGTGGTGACGCTCACTTCCGCTTCTTTTGCCTTACGTACACCGTTTCCACTAATCCTGGTTCCACTCAAGACAGAATTCTATTTGGCTGTAACTTGCCACCAAACACTCCAGTTAAAATCAAATTCCGCTGGAATCCAGATTGAATGGGTTTCATATGCCAACCAAACGGACCATTTGGTGTTACCCGGGGAACAGCTTAGTGGGTGTTACCCCTACCGTGTGGCCCACATGGATATACACCGTCCATCCTTTTCTCCAGCCCATTCGAGGATGGGATTCCAAAAATTATGCAGATCCAAGTCTGAAAAGGTGGTGATTGAGTGCCCCACCATTAAATATTTCAAAGAGCGGTTTTAGTATGTTTATTTACAATCCAACCTCTTGATAATGCCAAGAAGTTCTAGAAGAATAAAAAAATATGAAGATAGAAGAAAAAATATAAAGATAAGCTTGATCCAAAACTTTTGTAGCCCACAAAAAGTTTTTAATAATCATTCATCCTTATTTCTAGTGGTATGGTCCACCTGATATTTAGATCTTCCTAGGGTTTGGTATCACGTCCTAAAATGAGATGACACAACAAATGGATGGCGTTGATATATATATACAAAAATATATATGTATACATAAATATGGCCCCACACGCTTAGGATAACACCCCACTTAGCTGTATCCCGGGTAACAGCTAATCCGCTGTCGAATGAATTAGGGTCATGCGCAAAAGGATCCGACGGTTCAGATCGTCTCTGGCTTTGATTAAGTTTCAAGAAAGGCTTGCAAACTTCCACACACAAGAACACGTGTGGAATATGGACCCGGGATCTGAGCTTCTCATATCGTTGGAAATAATGCCTAGTACTACTTCCTTAAAAATCCTGCAGTTTTATTCCACAAGCGGGCCCCAAATTACGGAGTAAACTGACGGCTAGGGACGCGGATTGCCAGTCCCAGGACGTTTCTGCCCTCAGAAGCTAGGTGGGGGCCACCATGATATTTGTGATAAATCCTATCCGTCCATCCATTTTTCCAGATCATTTTAGGGCCTAGAAGGGATGACCTTATGAACGGTTTGGATGACCCAGGTAGGTTCCAACAGTAGCCATTTCCCTGTCCACTTTTTACTATTGTGCGGCGCACTTGAATTTTGGATTGGCCTCATTTTGGGGCTCAGGTCACGAGCTGGCGAAGCGGATGGACGGGTGGATTCCTCACATACATCATGGTGGGTGGGGCCCACCTAGCTTCTGAGTCCAAGAACTTCCTGCGACGGGGGTGGCATTGATAGTATTTCACACGTGTATCCCTATTGCCACGTGCCTGCATGTGGATGAGAGCTTGGAATATTTAGCGGGACGCATCTTATACGGGTGGCAGCACCGGTGTCACAACTCCGGTTGCGTGTCACCACCACTTTGATCCTGACCGTCGATCAGGACGCACTGGGTCCATCAATCCTGACCATCCAATTGGTGGTATCAAATCGATGAATAAGATTTAGCGAGCATTCAAAATCAGATGGCAGTTTGATCAGGAGTTGAGACGGTGTTGATTGAACCCGAATCCGCTTCAACACTCAATTGTACACGGTGGGTAAAACACCCGAGTTATGAGGGGCCCACCTTGGTGGGCGGGTGAGATCAACTCAATCCATCATATGTGCCTGATGAACGGGTCGGATGGAAATGCACAACTCTGGTGGGCCCCAGACATGAACCTATGGCTGTTGTCTCCACATCTTGTTCATCCTCGTGAGGTGGCTCACGTGATGAATGGGTCGGATGGAATATCAAACCACGGTGGAGACCGCATGCACAAAACCATGGGGTAGGCGTCCTCCGCAGCCACCTAGCTGGTATCAAAGCTCTGTGGTTCCCACCTTGATGTATGCGTTTTATCCACACCGTCTGTGCATTTTTCCAGCTCATTTTAGAGTATAAGTGCTAAAATGAGGCAGATCCAAAGCCCAAGTGGCCCACACCATAGGAAACAGTGGGGATTAAACGCTTACCGTTGAAAACTTATTGGGGGTCACAGAAGTTTTGGATCAAGCTGATATTTATGTTTTTCCTTCATCGAGGTATGTTTGACCTTATGAACAAGTTGGATGACAAGTAAACATCATTGTGGGCCCTAGGAAGGTTTCAACGGTGAACATCATTATCCCTACTGTTTTCTGTGGTGTGGTCCACCTGAGCTTTGGATATGCTTCGATTTTGGGTTATTTCCTAAAATGATCTGGCAAAATGGATGGACGGCATGGATAAAACATACATCATGGTGGAGCCCACAGAACTTTGACACCAGCTAGCTGGCTGCCCTCCCCATTGTTCCCTTTGGTGTGGCCCACCTTGAGTTGTGGATTGGGCTTATTTTTGTCCCCAGGTCCTAAGTGGATCACCTGATGGTCCCTCCTCACAGCAGCAGTTAGATGTTTTACAACACTGCATAAAACAGGTGGTGTAGATGAATCGGGTCCAATATAAAACCCTTCTTCTTCCTGTTAGGGACAATGTGGGCCTGAGTGAGCCAGCTTTAGGCCCACAAAATCTACAGAGGAAAATTATCAATTGCTAAAAACGTTATAACCATAATTGTGGTGCAAATGACTTCTGTGGGCCCCGCACTATGACTTGTTGATGACATCCACTCAGACCATCCACTGAAGTGACAGATCTGCAGAAAATAGAAATTAAAACCGTTGTACATTTAAAATGTTGTCCACCCTCTAATTTTCTTTGCCTCTTTTTCAGTTTGGAGATGATGAATTCGGACATATGTTAGTGGACATCTTGAAGAAGAATGGAGTGAACAGTGATGGCGTATGCTTTGACCCTGACGCCAGGACCGCACTTGCATTTGTGACATTGAAGAAAAATGGAGAGCGGGAGTTCATGTTTTATCGAAATCCAAGTGCCGACATGCTGCTGAAGGAATCTGAACTGAATTTGGACCTCATCCGACAGGCAAAGATCTTTCACTATGGATCGATAAGCTTGATCACCGAGCCATGCCGGTCGGCCCACTTGGCTGCAATGCGGGCTGCAAAAGAAGCTGGCCTGCTTCTCTCATACGATCCAAATGTTAGATTACCACTGTGGCCATCAGCTGATGCCGGCCCGTGAAGGAATTAAGAGCATTTGGACAAAAGCCGACTTTATCAAGGTTACTTGATTTTATTTTTTCATTTCTAGTTTTCTGTTTGTTTTGATGATTAAGACCATAGTTCTAAAACTCAGTAACTTGACTTAAAACTCGAGTTAAGTCATTATGAAACTCAGTTGTAAGCCCGTGACTCAGCTTCGACTCAGCATTACTTATCAAGTCTTGCTGACTCGGTCAGCTCAACATTGACTCAACATGACTCAAATCTTATTGCTTGAGTGAGTTTTTTTTTATACAAAAGAAGGGTCTTGATGCATCCCTCAGTAGTAGATGCACAGCATTTCACTACTGAGGTCACGGGTTTGAGTGCAAAAATAAAGAGTCTTTCAAACCAAAGACCTATACCATTGTCTCTAACCAAGAAGCCAAGCACCATGTTTTACATCCAGTTCTATTTTTTAATATTTTATTATATGTAACTATTTAAATATTGGGATTAATATTTATATGTAATATTAATTGAATTCATAGGTTCGAGATCCACAATCTATGAATCGAAAGGCCCAAATGATCAACTTTGCAATCAGTTGTTAAAATCAATAAGTGTTCAAATCGTTTCAAAGCTCAAATGATCAACTTTGCAATCAGTTGTTAAAATCAATAAGTGTTCAAATCGTTTGTTTGAATAAAATGAAACCCTTCTTCTTGGATGATTAGGATACTTTCCAAAGATCAAAATTCTTGATCAATAGAGGAACAATATCATCATTTTGGTTCAATAAGATTTCAAAGTGTATAATTGACTCATTCCATACTAGAAATAATCACGGGATATCCTTTGATAACATTGATTCCTATTTCTCAACGATATCCCACGGTCGAGACAATTTGGTTATGTCCACATTATTGGATCAATCAATGGTTGCAATTCAATTTGATAGTGCATCCAAATGCGCCAATTAATGACATAAGATTTGGACAATTTTAAAGCATGCTGATTAAAAACTAACAATGTTTACTCATACCACAGGTTAGCAGCGATGAAATCGCCTTCCTTACAAACGGAGATCCTGAAAAGGAAGAGGTTGTTCTGTCGTTGTGGTTTGATGGACTGAAATTGTTTGTGGTCACTGATGGCGAGAAGGGGTGTAGATACTTTACAAAGGTTTGATTTTATCTCATTCAGTCGCTATACTGTTAGATGATTTCTATCAATTTTTCACTAGAATATGCTCTTGTTTATATCATGATTACGAAATTCCTTTTTTACTGGGGGTGTTATGTGGTTTTAGGACTTTAAAGGAAAAGTCGATGGATTTTCCGTCAAGACCGTGGACACAACGGGAGCTGGTGATGCTTTTGTTGGCTCTATTCTTGTTTCTCTGGCTAGAGATGGTTCTCTTTATAAGGTTTTTTCCCTCTTGAATTACACATTGTTTTACAACTCTGTATAAATTTTTGTTGTTCAGTCTTCATGTTGGCCCACCTTCTGGTGATCCCAATCCAAATTGTTCATCTGGTTGGCCCAAGTTGCATATGGGATAACCCTGAATTCTCCACCTTCGGATGACCTAACTTCCAATTAGTCCCCATTAAACAAAGTGGGCCATCAACTATAAACATCAAATTTCATTGATAGCTAGGATCATCTGCTGTGGGAGATATACACTGTCATGGCCCACCACCCAATGATGGGACCCAGTAGATCAAATTGTAATTGAATGTATTTTTGCCCTTTTCTTAATATATATACAGGATGAAGTTAAGCTAAGGGAAGCTTTGAAACTGGCGAATGCTTGTGGTGCAATCTGTACAACTCAGAAGGGAGCAATTCCCGCCCTTCCAAACACGTCAATGGCGCAAGAACTCATTGCGAAATCCAAGTGAAAATAAAAGCAGTTGTCCTTTCCTCTGCTGGACTTTTTTCTTTAGTTTACATTAGTTGTAAGTTTTAAGTTTGTGCTTTTGTTTGGGAAATAATGCCCCAGTAAACTGATTCTACTTACTTTCTTCAACAAAGTTATGTTCATGACAGATTGTGAGTCTCTCTCTCTCTCTCTCTCTCTCTCTCTCTCTCTCATCCATTTATTAAAAAAATGTGCTCTCTTAAGCAAAAGAAAATGGCTAACAATGGATTAGATCATCTGAACCCTGTATTTTTGGAGACTGTCAATGGGCCCAATCTTGAATTTACATTGGGACCATCCGGAGATAACTGGTGATGATCAGCTGTCCAACTGATCTAGAACACATCTTATTTGGAGTTTTCATTAGTGTATTTTTCATGATGGCCCATGATAAGTGATTTTAAGACTGTCCAGACAGCTGATTTGATTGTCCACAGGTTTCAAATAACCGGAGTGTACGGACTATCCATGTGGCTGGAAATTAGAGAGAAGCCCAAGTGCAAGTGACAGCGACACCAGTTCATGAATACTTAGTTTGCTCATGCCATTTTAGACGCATGGACCACCCAATAATCAATCTGGACCGTCCATCAGATTCACCCCACTTTTTGAGCCACCATGAAAGACTCGTATTCATCCTAGGAAGTAAACCCTCCAAACACTGGCTTCGCTTCTTGTAGCGGTAGGTTGTTCTAGCCCTGATGGATGGTTATGGTCATCTGATGAAAACAGTTCCTAAGAGAGATGTTCTCCCAAACAAGCTGTATCAAATTGACTATTCATATTGGTTATTGGATTTGGTCCAATCAATCCACCCTTGTTGTACGGCATTGATCAGATTGAAAAGTTCCCTTAACAGCCATGGATTGTTCATGGTGACCCATGAAAGATGAAAGATGAATGGAAGAAAAGCCTAATGGACAGTACAGATTGATGATTTGATTGTCCACACCAACAATCTTGTAGACAAGCATTCTTTAGCCTGTTTGAATGGGGTGAATGGAAAATCCCCCATATCCTTGATCAAGGTGGAAATAAGTGACTTCGAAAAAATGACAATTGTTAATATTCATTATCTGATGTTTTAGGTTGATTTTCATGAAAATGAAAATATGATGGAATCCATGGGAAGGAATGAAATGGGAGATTTTCTATTGATGCAACACTTTTAAATCTTCGAATGACAAATACAAGAAAGGATTCTATATAGTAAACAGAAAATTTGTAACTTTTTGTCTTATATTTTTATAAATATAAGATTTGAGTCGAAAGATGGTAAAATCTAAATAAATATAATGTTCCCGAAAGTAATGATTAATTTTTTTCTTTTCATATAAATTTTATTGTACTCATGGAAATAATGATTAATTTTCTTTCTTTTTCTATTTACTTCCATTTTGGATGCAATCCAAACATGCAGTAAGGTTTAGTAGTCAACAATGAGTGGTCTATGGATTAGCTTTTTTAAGAGGAACCTAAAAAAAAACTATTTTTCTGAGAAAAAGTGCAATCATGGTAGCCAGTTTCTACAGCTACTTTTACAATACAAACTGCAGAGTGCAATCATGACAGCTGGTTTCTACGGCTACTTTTGACAATACAAAGTGTGGAAAACGCCATACCCATGATTTAAAGAAAAAAAAAAAAAAAAAGAATTCCCAAGAATCTCCTTTCCTGTATAGTTCGCAAGGTAAGAAAAGGTTATTCTGTCATGCCTGTGGCTTCAATTGTAAGAAAAAGGGTCATTCTTTCAAGTCTTTGCCTTTCAAGAGGACATTCCCACCATCTTAATTGTATATGTGGCACCTGAGTATGGGGATTGGGAATGTTAATCTGTTGAGCTACCACCGAAATCGTAGTGTGGTCCATCAAATTTCCATCACTAATCACCATAAACATGGGCCACGTGTACAATGGAGACAGCGATAAGGCAACCAGCAAAAATCACACCGATCAGATGGTCATGGCCCAACAAATCATGCATGTTGCTAGCCACCGATGTTGTAAGCCCAATCAATTTCTTCATGATGAAGAGGCCCAAATAAAGTGGGTTGCATTTAAACAAAATTTTAAATAAAAAAACAAAAAACAAATACACAACATTCACCAGTGTCCTATCCGGTCCAGGTCTTGAACAAAAAGTGAGGGAAAAGCCCATTTATTTTTTTGTGATTGGATGTGGGATTACCGAAACTAACCCCAAATGAGATGTTACATGATACTGAAATTAGCATGTTACATTTTCCATTGAACAGGAAGCCTTGATTACAAGGATGGTTACATCAATTGGAATGCAATTATATAGAGATTTTACAGAGGTAAAGAGCTGTTGTGAGATTACATGCTCATGGCTCTAGAAGAGAGCTCAGATTCTCCTTCCAATTCCCCCTCCCCTCCAACGTTTGCCTGCAAAAGTTCACGGGAAAATGCACCCAAAAATATCAATTTCGAATGATCATATATTCTGTAATTACTCTTTTGACTACCAAAAACTTGAATATTTTACTTATGGGTTCTAAGGTCCCAAGCCCAATTGAGTACTCTTCTTGATTGAGAGTTTTGCAAAGCGCACACGCATCAGGGAGAAACACAACAATCAGATAGTTCTAAACATCCATGACTGGCCTGCCTTTTACAAACCATTTTTTACATCCATATTGTATGCCACTAACTGGATGGTTTGGATCATTTGATTAGTTTGTATTTTTCAAGGCACCCAATGAAGAGTGCACTGGACCTAATGGACAGTCCAGATACATGATGTGGATGCCACCATATCCAAACAAAACCATGTGCATTGAAACATTCCCATATACTTCACCCACTGGATCATCACTGATGATGATGATGATGATAATGATGATGAACAATAACAATAACAATAACAATAATAATAATAATAATAATAATAACTGATCATCAATGAACAAATGGTGGTTTCAGTGCACTACTTGTTCTCCTTATATGTTAATGTCTATTTCATGTTGTATTCATCTCTTTTTTCTCATGTTCTAGCTGCCTCATTTATTAATTTTCTATGGAAATTTCAGTATACATGTCAAGACTCAAGAGACATTACCTAAATGTAACATGATAATATATTGTCAGGCCATTCAATGCATGGGTCAATATTCTCCATAGACATCTAATCGTTTCAGTCCATTGGGACCTATGTAAGAAGGAGACTCCATTTCCTAAAAATTGCCTTGCCCAACACCTGTGCCATACACATGTTGACACTTCTATAAGGAAAAGCCTTGATTTTATTGTTTCTTGTAAATTAGCAGCATTTATATATTTTTCTTACGCATGTATGTAGTAAATTTTATATAAAACACATTTGTTAATCTCATTATATGTTAGTACCAATGTATATACATGTTGAGGTTTTTCAGGATCCCATGTCTGACACATGTCGGTGTAAAACATCGAAACATGTATCCATGTCCAACTTACACAGATCTGTGTTGCCGTACTGGTGAAAAGGTTTTATGATTCTCTTACACCTACTTTCTGGTTCATAAATAATCACGACTATAAGAAAAGGGTAGAGAAGAGTATAACATACCAGTAGATCTTTCGATTTGGTTTTTGAAAGGTAGCGCTCTAATGCACCATCTCCACGGAGAATTTTAGCTCCGCATCCTTGAGAGTCCACAGAGCCAACAGACTCCTCGTCAATCACAACGGCATCTACCCTTTCATTTCCTGTTTTCACATCCGGAATCTGAGGACACATGACAGGAAAGCTTCCATTATGAAAACGGTGCATGTACTAGTAACAGAAGCAAGCACACCCACATGCTCATAGCCGTTGTTCAGATTATAGGTAAAATGTACTGCAACACAAAACTGCAGTATTTTAGTTTGGCTTTATTGGCTATGCAACAGACGGCCAATGTGCTTTGTTTCTTCTTCGTAGTTTAATTCAGGGAAAAGTTCATTGACTGTAATCATCTCGTTGATTGTAATCAACCTGTGTAATAGACTATTAGATAGCACTCGATTGCAATCAACCAATGTAATTGTCTTTTACATTGTGACTGTGGGAGTTTATTGGTCTCATTGCGCCTGTAGGAGTCTAGTGGTCTCATTGCTGGTCCCAAGTCTGGATAAAGGAGAGTTGCATCAGGTTGGCAGCCGGTGTCAACTAATGCCAAATCTTCTATCATGAATCCAAACAAGAGTGAAATGGCAAAACAGGAGTCATGTAGCTGACCCAATTAGTTGGGATAAGGCTTAGATGATGATGATGATGATGATGATGATGATGAGTTTAATTCAGGAAAAACAGAAGGATGGGATTTTGGGAGTGGTCCAAATGATATTTCGAATGAAAAGTTAAGCTAAAATATTGATGTACATTCCTGATTAGAAGCCACTGGATATCATCGACGTGCAAAGAACTACATAAGAGATCATGTCAATCAGACCGTTGGATTGTCCCAGGTGCATTGACAGCAGAGATTTGATCACACTTCCCACAAAAAGGGCCTTATAGCTCGAGTAGTGGACCATAATTGGTTTGGGATCAATTGTTTGTTTATATTTTTTATTTATCTTTCTTCAGCATTGCTGCCTCCAATTGAAGGTTCACAGTATATTGCCAATCAGTTATGAATCCCACTAAAATTTGATCTTTGCCTTTGACCTCTAAATTTCAAGTTCCAAGTCAGAAACTTCAACTTGGAACTTATTTCAACCTGTCAATCTATAATTTCAGCTTCCAACTTAAAAACTTTATATTCCTAGAAGACCATCCAAGTGTTGCCTTCTACACATTGAAGTACATATGTTCAAACTGAAGCAACTCCTTTGTACAACTGTTGAAATCTTGAGGACCCAAACATCGGGTTTTCTTCAAAACAACGATAAAAGGTTGATATTTTAACACCTAGAAGTAGAACCACCCCCTTGCAAAGCTCACTGTTGTAGTTAGCTAGAGATAGGAAATGTGCAGATGCTTAGGCAACACCTGGATAGTTGAGGAATTGTAGAACAAAATAAAACTTCTCAAGATTTAAAAAATAAAATAAAATAAAATAAATAATAAGTTGGAAGCTTTAAGTATAGATCGAGAGGTCGAAATGGGTGTTGAAGTAGTTAAAGTTGAGTATAGAAGTTAGAAGCTGCAATTGAGATCACATGCAGATATCGAATCTAAGCCAGCACTCGTACCTGACAGGCAATCTAACACTAAGAACCTTTGATAGGAGGCAACCATGTTGAAGAAATAAAAATGAAGGAAATCAGCATATAATTAGTCCTAAAACTGTCCTGGGTCACTACTAGAAGGGGCCCTTTTGCTAGAACTGTGATCTAAATTCCACCATCAATGCACCTGGTATGATACAATGGTTCAACTAAGGAGATCTGTTCACCAATATTCAGCTCTCCACATGTAGATGATATCCAATGGCTTCAGATCAGTACAAGGATCAAATATACATGAAAATTGGAAGTGAAGGAAAGGAGAAGAGGGTTGGTTTGAGAATTGACAATGTTGCAATATGAGAGAGAGATTGCTTCTAATGGGAGGGAAAATGTAAAACTGAATGGATTTATCATTTACTCTATAAATTTATCATGCTTGGAAGTCATTATGTTCTAATAAATATCGATGGATTACAGACTACATGTATTGTAAAAGTTGGCACAAAATTTGTTACATGCTAGCAGATATATGGAACTGAGAAATTCACTAAAGAGCACCATAATATAAATATGCTGACTTGATTGGATAACACCAAGAAACCTCAAAAGTATATGCAGCATGGAAGCAAGGGAATTAATGTACAATAGGAAGAGCATCAGCTATCAGATAATATACTGAGTTGATTGGATAACACCAAGAAACCTCGAAAGTATATGCAGAATGGCAGCAAGGGAATTAATGTACAATAGGAAGAGCATCAGCTATCAGAATCTTCATTCAAAATGCATTGTTATCATAATCGGTCTTGAAGTACAAAGAATACAGACCTCATACATTGCTTCAGTAAGAATACTCTCTAGTATAGCCCGTAAACCACGAGCACCAGTATTTTTAGCCATTGCTTTCTTTGCAATCAACCTCAGTGCATTATCAGTAAAATGTAACTTGACCTAAAAAATAAAAAAAAAATTATCTCAATGGGCAAAAGAAAACATTAAAAAGAATATAGGAATCCCAACTAAAGAATATAATAAACCAACACTCGCTCACTTTGTTCATGCTTAACAGTTTCTTGTATTGTTTACCGAGAGCATTTTTCGGCTCTGTGAGGACCTGCAATAGAAATGAAACGATCGTACCAGTCAGGTTATGAAGAGTTTATGACAAAGAAATCAATTGTTAATTAAAAACATTGGACTCATCTTAGAATTCCTAATCGATTGGGCAAGTTTCTAAAAACAGAGTTTCGATTTGATGTTTAAGTGCATCCAAAATGAGTAATGTTTTTGGAAATGGGAGAAGTGAAACAATAGAATTTATAACATTAAAAAAAAAAAAATCAGGATAAATAACTTAGAAAACAATAACAAGTTAACAACAAAACAGCAACAATCAATCAAGATTACGAGTTACCTGAACAAGTTGGTCTTCATTTAGAGCGGATAAACTAACTAGGATTGGAAAGCGTCCAATAAATTCTGGTATAAGGCCATATGAAATAAGATCACCACTTTCAACCTGCATATAGCAGCACATGTGCCCCACAGCTTGGAATTGAAAAGGGTTGGATTAAAAGAGAAGCTACTAAGTTTTGCAGAACATAATGTTAAGAAAAGAAAGTCAACACATTTATGTATAAAGCAAATGGTTTCAGGATTCAGGGTTTTTTCCCAGCTCATAAGTTTCTTGATGCTTACTGATTCCAATAAGGTTGATGTCACTACAGCATTTGTTAGTCCACCAGTCCTCATGTTTGCACGTACTGGTGCTCCAAACCCAATTGAAGAATCTTGTCGTCTAGTAAGCAATGAAATCAGAAACCCTCAAACTCCACTGCTAAACAAGTTTAAAGACGATCCTAGCAGGCATTTAATGTTACAAATTGGTATTTATTACCTTTCTGAAATGGTTTTCTCCAAATCGACAAAAGCGCCGCCACATATAAAAAGAATATCTTTTGTATCTATCTGCAGATCAAAACAAGTATAGATTAAAGAGATGAAATTGACAAACCGCATTAAAATGAAAAATTACTGGCCCACAGTAGCATCCAAATCTCAACCAAGTAAAGAAAATCTAACCACTCAAATGGAAACAAGACAATTCACTTGATTGATTGGCTCGTTTTCTCATAAAGACAGGCAACTTTTGAAAATGAAATTTGACCTAAAGTGAACCACAAAGAAGCCCCCAACCAACTTAATCATGAGGATACATCTACCCTGTATGATTATGGCATGTGAACAATAGCAGCATTAATCTTCTACTTAGGCACTAGCCCCACAGGAAGATCTCATAATACCTACACTCCCTAGCTAATAAAAAGCTTGTTTTCTATTTCTGTGCCACTTCCCCCTTCTTGCTGCTCCATGTGAACTACGAGTAAATGCAAGCAGTGCCACTGAAATCCAATGATTTAGAATCAAATCTAACAATTCAATTCAAATCTCAAGAATCTAGATAGAATCTAATTTAACAAAAAACAAAGTAGATCATCATCATCATCTAAGCCTTATCTCAACTAATTGGTGTTGGCTACACGACTTCTATTCCTACCATTCCACTCTATCAAGGACCATAGGTGATCCTATTACAGGAATAGCTTCAGGTACACCATACACCTGTCATGATTTTGACAGCCCATTAACCACTTTGATCCCGATCCTTAGTTAAAACTATAGGTCATCAAATCTTTCTTACTGCCTCCACCCATGTTCTTTTGGGCCTGCCTGTTAACTTGAACCAACTCACTTCTTCTGACTGCTACAGTTCTTGGTTTCTGATATACATGACCAAACCATCTAGGTCTACTTTTCCTCATCTTATCACCTATTGGGGCTGCTCCTAAGTTCCTCGAATGTGTTCATTTTTAATTCTAACCTTCCTCGTCTTAGCACTCATCCATCTCAACATCCTCATTTCAACTACACTCATTCTATGAACATGTTGTTCCTTGGCTGCCCAACATTGTCCCATAAAGCATAGCTAGTTTTACAGGTAATCCTATAAAGTCTCTTCAATTTGATTGGTATGATATAATGATGATTAGATAAAACTCCAAAGGGCATCCCCACTTCATCCACCTGGCTCTCATTCTACAAGCAACATCCTCCTCAATCTCTCCGTTCTCATGAATTGTTGACTCAAGATATTGTACATGAAATTTATGACACTTTCTTGGCCATCAATCTTAACTCCTTGTTTCTACTCCTGTTGCTACTAAAACTGCATTGTCCAGCTAATTGTAAAACCTTCATATTCCAAAGCATCTCTCCATAGTTTTAGCTTTGCGTTTACCCCCTCCCGTCTCATCAATCAAAACTATGTTATCTACAAACAACATTCATGGGAACTGTTCTGGCAAAAGCCTAGTCAACCCATTCACAACCAATGCAAAAAAGAAATGGACTCAATGCTAAACCCTGACATAGGCCTACTCACTTGTCTCTCCACTAGTATTCCTAACATTAGCGACCACTCCAACATAAGACATGGATGCATCCTTGATTTATCTTGTAGGGTCCCAGATGCATCAACACTGAACCTTTGCACTGCATTGTTTCGTTAATTTAAATAGAAAAACAAAAAGGAGACTTCCAAAGTGAGAAGAAACTGAACTCTAAGCCCCTAGACCCAAGCCAAATCATTACCAAATGAACCAGACCACCATAGTGGTTGAATGATATACAAAGGAGACTAAGAGTTTGTAACCTCAGCAATAATTACTGGAATCCTACATCCAAAGAAAAACAATTCTAAGAGTCACTGTTGTGATCATGGTCTTATCATGGTTTATCAAGACTCCAAGCTTTTGCCAATTCCTAAATCTAACTTCTTTCGCCTCTTCAAATTGAGCTTCACTGGCATCCTGAAAGGCTAAAGAAAATGCAATTCTGTGAGATCCTCCTTTTTTCCATCTACATCTTCAATCGGCATAGCTTCTCCTTGTTGCCAATTAGGATTTGATGCAGAGAATCATAAAGCCCAATAGGAGAACATTTTCAGCCCAAATTGAAGAGACAAGACTCAAAAAATAAATGAGCCAGTACAGATGGAATTTAAAATATTAACATTTTCAGATCTGTTTGCGTTGGAAGAAATCAAAGAGAGAAAACATCGCTTGGAGTTTGAAGGTACTGATTTTGGTATGTTCTTCTTTGAATTAGTGAGTGTTACCTTTTGCAGTTTTGGGCCTTATGTTTGTTCTTCTCCTGCACTTTGTGATTGCTTCATAACAAGCTTTGGTTTCCCTGATCGAATAAAAACAATTACCTAAGAATCATTCATGTGATTTCAGAGTTCCCCATGCAGAAATCCAGGGCATCTGTTACATGGAAAATTGTTACCTGTATTTCACTGGTTTGGAATCCTAATGCATCTATCTGGAGGTTAGCTAATTTATGAGCCTAATAATTTCTTAGTCAGAGTCCCGTCACAAGACAGCACAGCCATTTTAACAATGCACAAGGTATACTTTAAACGAAAAACTCTGCATGCTTCCGGGAGTCAAGAACCATGTACAACTAATTCGGCATTCAAACTATCAAAGGATCACAAAAGGATGGGTGGGATTGACTAGGAACTTAAAAATCTACAACTGAGATTTGTATAAAATAATTCCTTCCTTAAAAAAGATTTGTAGTAAATAAAGATACTGATTCAGAGTGCATGATAGTAGGATATGAGAAAAGCCATGTCCAGAAGAATAACCTTCCCCTAAATGCACCAAAGTTTACAAAAAGAA
This sequence comes from Liriodendron chinense, assembly GCA_003013855.2. Lineage (NCBI taxonomy): Eukaryota > Viridiplantae > Streptophyta > Magnoliopsida > Magnoliales > Magnoliaceae > Liriodendron > Liriodendron chinense. The sequence goes on from ML058513.1 coordinate 5,828,228, forward strand.
TATTTAAGACCATATACCTGAATGTTATCACCACGAGGATGTTTCCGAGCCCCCTTCTCAGGAACATTCACAATCTGGACAAGAAGATGTTTGATTATCAAATAATAATCAATTACAACCATATACAGGTGTTAGGTGCTCATCTCCAAAACCAGCAAAAACTCAAATATCTTCATAAATTTAAAATAGAAAGAAAAGATCAAGGTGTGCAGAGTGTTGATCATAGAAAGAATAGCCAATCATGGGATGATTAGTTTACAGAAAATCCAACAGCGTACACACAGAATACAACTATTCCTGGAAGATTATGGAATCTAACAAGGTAATCGGCTTTAGTTCGAGAAAATAGGTTGCAAATTATGTGTTAAAGAGTGACATGCCATAGAGATGCATAAATGGATATTTTATTGTATAACAGTGAGAAAAGAGAGTATTTAACAAAGTTATAATTCATAATTGTCTGGGAAGAAGTAGGTTACTCTTTGGGAAATGGTAAGAAGATTAGGTTTGGGGAGGATATATGGTTGGGGGAGCAAAATTTGGGTGCAGTTTTTCTCCAATTAGTGGGCATTTCATTAGAAGCAAATATAATGGTTGCGAGTTGTTTCAAGGAGAGGAAATAATTTGGGCTCTGCTATGTAGGAGAAATTTTAGATGATGAAGTGTTTAAGGAGTTTGTCAATCTGTTCAAATTGCTTTCCAAGGTACATCCCGTGATATCAGAATCGGATTCAATGATATGGTTAGAAGAAAAGCTTGGTATATTCACAGTTAAGTCCTTATTCAAGATGATCAGTGGCAGAGAGAGTAGTGAAGGGGTTAGTCAGACAACTTATGTTTGGCATTATTGTGCTCCTCCAAAAGTAGCTGCTTTAGCGTAGCTTGTGAGTAGAAATAAGGTGTTAACGATTGACAATCTTCACAAGAGGAAGATTATTCTTCAGGAATCAGGAGGGGCGAGTATCAGAGGTCTTTGGAAGGGCTAAAATGCATGTGATGGAGTGGGCGATTGTATCAAAGGCAATATTGGTCATTTCCCTAATAGCTGGCTAGAGTTGTAATCTTCTTTTACTTTTGTTCCTTTTTTCTCTTTCTTTGTACTGCGGCCTCTTATCAATAAAATTATCAATGTTCAAAAAAATAATTGTCCGCCATAGGATCCCGTTGGTTTATGAGCATGCCTACTGTTAATAGCTGCTGGTACAAACATGAACAACGACTACAGAAAATTGGGAATTTAAAGTCCATAGCTGAGCTCACTGAACATTATCTTCTTGATGCAATCTCCTAAATAAGTGTATAGGCCCATGCAATCTTTTTTATGCTTATCAACATCTTGTCCTCCCTATTTAGGGTTGGCTTCTTTTGTATGCATTCACTAATTTAGTTCACGTAATTCCTTCATCAAAAAATTAGTTCATTATGTTGAGAGCGAAATCAAATGCCAAATCACAAAGTGGTTCAGTGGCAAGACTCTAGCATCGCACCTACCACAGAGTCCAAGAAGCCCCCTAGACAAAGAAGCAATGAAATTTTCAGTCAACTACAAACTACCAAGCAATAGAAGGTGGAGCAACATCAGCCACAGCATCTAAGCCTTGTTCCAACTAATTGGGGTCTGCCAAATAGAAAAGATATACGGTACCCATGAAAAATCCTGTATTATGGTATCTGTAAAAGATATTATGGTACTTATGCAAAATCCTGTACGCCAAATAGAAGAATTAATATATTTTAAAATAGCACCACTGTACTTTTCACAAAAAAAAAAAAAAGGCGCCAATGCATTTAATGTTGAGTGATGTGATATTATATACTGTATTTTTTATTCTTTAAAGGAACTAAATAAGCAAATTAGCCAGCACTAATGCAGCCAATCTGGCACAATCATGCATGCCTAAATGCCAATCGAGCACTGAGCAAAATATCTATTACCATTACTAGTTATAAGCCATAGCTAAGAATCTTGAATGAAATTTAATGATAAAATCATTGAAACATGACTGATGCAGGGAAAAGTTGGTAACATATCACTATGCAAATAAATAAACCAATGCCAATTACTTTAGTTTTGTGTGAATCAGTGAAGAGAGAACAGCATGAAGCACTGCAGGATTGCCCAGGATAGAGATCCCAAAATCATTATTTATTGTAAAAAGTTCGGTCAGAAAATTTCAACAGTAAAATCCAAACAAAATAACAAGAATAATGCACAGCTTATACACTCACAGTTCCTTCCAGCATTTTCAATAATGCCTGCTGAACACCCTCCCCAGATACATCTCTACTAATATTCTGGCTCTCAGCCTGCACATTAAAGCAATGACAAATTGATGAGGATACAAGACCTTTTAAAGTCTACCAACGAAGAAAGCACCCACCACAAGCATCGTTCCTTGTGGCTAGGCGACTATTGAGGAGCATTGAAGACCCTACACACGTGATTTGACACATTGAAGACTCCACATTGGGAGGACACATGTGTAGGAGGTTTTTGGACCTTTTTGGACGTCTTTGGGCGCCCGAGCGCCTGAACTTTTGCACAATTTGTTTTAAGTTCCGTTTTTACTTAATTTTTAAGGGTATTTTGGTATTTTCATATTTTCTTATTGGTTATTTAAGAGGGCTCAGTCCTAAAAACGAGATTAGTTGTTGATTAATGAAAAGCAAGCCTTTTAGTTGCCTCCTCCCTCTCTCTCTCTCTCTTAGAACTTCATCTTCTTCTCCGATCTTCTTCTCTTTTCTTGTTTTGTCCCTCCAACCTTCTTCCAGGTAATCTATCTTCTCTTCTCATCATTCTAAATCTCTATTTTGTTTATTTCCCACCACCCAAAATCTGAAAATTGATCCAAACCTGGTTCCTCAGATTTTCGAATTCCTCATCCGAGAAATCCTTTGATCTTTCGGATTAGTGATTCACATTAAGCAATTGGGTGATGACCATGCAAGATCAGGAGGTTCCATCCCTCGTCGGATCCAACCTATGCATTATTTGAATTTCTTACTTCGTGGTTGTGATGATGACCCGCTCCATTGCATGCCTCTTTTATGATTTTCTTAATTTATGATGGTAGGTACTAAATTTTAGATTATTATTGCTATTTATTTCTGTTGGATTACATATGTTAATGAGCATGCATCATGATTAGGGCATCCTGCGTCAAATTTGGTATTAGAGATTAGTCTTGCATGGTTTTGTCTAGATCGAGTTATCAAATTAGGGTTTTGATTTTTAGGTCTGTTTTAGGAAATTTCCAGATTTAGAAAGTTTCCAGTTTTAGAAAGTTTCCTAATTTGGAGAATTTTTAGATTTTCTAAAATTTCCAATTTTAGAAAGTTTCCTAATTTGGAGAATTCCTAGATTTAGAAAGTTTCCTAATTTGGAAAATTTTCAGCTTTGAGTAATCTTCTGTTTTAATTCAGTAGTTGTCAATTCATCAGAGTTCGCATCCATCGCATTCATCTCATGAGTTGCATAACCATAGTGGTCAAGTTGAGTAGAATTAATTCGAGGTTTTACTTGTATGCCCACAAGAAGAGGTAGAGGTTTTGAACTTCAACCCACTATGAATAACAAGCAGTTATCTAAGCAATTGGCTCAATTGATACAAAAGACAACCGCTTTAGAAACAAGCCAAGTGCGAGAGTTCGCTTGAATGGATAACCAAATCGCAACCACCATGACTAAAGTTGAGCAATTAGAGGCGTCCCAAAGGGAAAACCCCGCTGTTGGGGTTGATGCACACTCCCAAGTGGGAGGGATCGTTGAAGAACGCGCTCCCACACGTGGAAGCAATAGTGGTAGAGATCGTGGAACCGGTCGTGGTGTTGTACGAGAAGCACAAGCCACATATGATCATCAAAACCGCTACGATCCAGATGAGCGTGCGATGAAGAATGTACAAGTTGAGGCCTCGAGTTTTGATGGACGTCTGGATCCCAAGGCATTCTGACTGGGTTGCTGCCATGGACCACTACTTTGAGTGGTATGGCATGTCAGAAAACCGTCAAATGCGGTTTGCAAAGATGAAACTTATGGACCAAGCCAAGCTATTTTGGACCAACATTGAGCGAAAGATAGAAAGAGTTGGTAGAGCCCATATCACAAACTGGTATGAGATAAAAGAGAAGTTGAAGGAGAAATATCTTCCTCTCTCATACCGACAAAAGCTCATTGACCAATGGCAATCCTTACACCAAGGGTCAATGTCTATCACTGATTACATCGCCAAATTCAAGAAGCATATGATGCGATGTGATATCCATGAGGACCCTCTAGTAACACTCTCGCGTTTCAAGACGGGCCTTCGAGCGGATCTTCAGCGCGAGCTTATGACTTGGCCCTTAACAAACTTGGATGAAGCATATCAAGTTTTGCAGGAGTTAGAGCAATACCTGAAAGCTCCTGTCATTAGACGTTTTGAGTCCCGAGACCCTAATGCTAGATTTGGTTCCCAGGGAACCAGACCTAACATTAGTAGTCAACCCAGGGTGCAAGCAACTGTTCCACTAGGCCTAAGGAGGACAAGAGCAAAAGGGTTCTTATTGCCGGTCCTAGTAAGGGTAACCAAGTGAGGTGTTATGAGTGTGGGAATCTCAATCACATGTCCAATCAGTGTCCCACAAAGAACCGTGGAAAAGCCTTAGTTATAGGCGAGTCCCACGAGGGTGTTAATGACCAGGGTGATTATGAAATAGAAGAATATCACCCTGAAGGAGGTCTTACTGATGAAGACGAAGTGGGTGATGAGGCAACGCTTACAGTAGTCAGACGTGTGCTGTCTCAGTCTAAGAGTAGTGTCGATTGGCGTCGAAACACTATCTTCTACACTCTCGCCAAGTGTGGAGAAAAGAATTGCAGGGCGATAGTAGACAGTGGAAGTTGTCAAAATGTGATTTCCGCTAACACCCTGGATCGGTTGAAGTTGAAATCCACACCTCATCTTGACCCATACAAAGTTTTTTGGGTTGATAAAACATCTATTCACGTCACCCATCAGTGCTTAGTTCCTATCGAATTTGGGTCATACAAGGAGTCCCTATGGTATGATGTGATACCTATGAATGTTGGACATATTATCTTAGGTAGGTTGTGGCTATTCGACAATAACGTCACGATCTTTGGCCGTTCGAATGCGTGTACCTTCATGCATAACGGTAAAAAAATCAAACTTAATCCTATGCCACCTGAAAGCACACTAGGGAAGAAAAAGGATAAAAAGGCGAGTGAGCCTAAGGAAGTGAGGAAACCCAAACCTAAGTCTCTTCACATAATCAATGCGAGAGAGTTCGAGAAAGAGACTAAGGAGGATTCCATGGTGTATGCCCTTGTGGCAAAAGAGATTACACCTGAGGTTCCATCAGAGTTACCCCATGAGGTAACGTCGGTTCTAAAGGAATACAGTGACGTATTTCCTGAAGATTTACCGAATGAGTTACCACCTATGAGGGACATTCAACATGCCATTGATCTCATCCCGTGGTCGACTCTACTGTTCCTCACTACAGGATGAACCCTGCAGAACATACAGAGTTGAAGAGGTAAATTGATGAACTTCTGCAAAAGGGTTTTATCCAAGAGAGTATGAGCCCGTGTGCCGTGCCCGCACTGTTGACGCCGAAGAAAGACGGCACATGGCACATGTGTGTGGACAGCCGTGCCATAAACAAAATTACCGTCAGGTATAGGTTTCTCATACCTAGACTTGATGATATGCTTGACATGATGGCGAGGTCTACCATATTCTCCAAAATTAATCTCAAGAGTGGATATCACCAAATCCATATACACCCAGGAGATGAGGAAAATACTGCATTCAAAACGAAAGATGGGTTGTATGAGTAGATGGTCATGCCCTTCGACTTGACTAATGCACCCAGTACTTTTATGCGAGTGGTGACGCAAGTCTTGAGACCGTTCATGGGTAAATTCCTAGTGGTGTACATTGATGACATTCTTATCTATAGTACCACCAAGGAGTCACACCGTGAACATCTAAAGCAGGTTTGTAGCGTCCTTATGACTGAGAAGTTGTACGCTAATTTTAAGAAGTGCGCATTCATGTCTAGTCAAGTCATGTTCTTAGGATTTATATGTCATCAGAAGGAATGCACACAAACCCTGAAAAGATCAGGGCCATAGTTGAGTGGCCTAAACCAAAGAACATTCCGAGGTGCGAAGCTTGCACGGCTTAGCAACTTTTTATTGTCGGTTCATTAGGGGTTTTAGCACGATCATTGCTCCCATTACTGAATGCATAAACAAGGGAGAGTTCGTGTGGTCTAAAGCCGCAGTCAAGGCTTTTTAAAGAAATTAAGGGCAAAATGGTAGAAGCTCCTGTCATGCGTCTACTTGACTTTTCTAAAGTCTTTGAGGTGGCGTATGATGCGTCAGGTGTTAGTATAGGTGGAGTGTTGAGCTAGGAGGACCACCCAGTAACCTATTTCAGTGAGAAACTGAATGAAGCAAAACAGAAGTACTCCACCTATGATAAAGAGTTCTATGCGGTAGTGTAATCCCTGAGACATTGGCGTCACTATCTCCTATCGCAAGAATTCGTCTTGTTTTCTGACCATGAGGCCTTGAGATATTTACATTCTCAGAAGAAACTCAACCCCAGGCATGCTAAGTGGGCAGCGTTTCTTCAAGAATATTCGTTCGTCCTGAAACATAAGGCCGGGGTCGAAAACAAACCAGCGGATGCCCTTAATAGAAGAGTGACGTTGCTCAATTCCTTGAGTGTAGAGGTAGTCAGATTTGAGCGACTGAAAGATGAATACCCCACATGTCCTGATTTTGGGAGTACTTACGCGTCGCTCTCTAGTGATCAGCATAGTACGGGTGATTATATCCTTAAAGATGGCTTCCTTTTTAAAAAGGACCGACTTTGTATTCCTCGCATGTCCCTTCGTGAATTCCTCGTCTAGAAGCTTCACTTAGGGGGGATAACTGGCCACTTTGGTCGAGATAAGACCATTGCCCTCGTAGAAGATCATTTTTATTGGCTAAGTCTCAAGCGAGACGTAGCCGAAGTTTTAGGGCAATGTTGTACGTGTCAACTGGCAAAGCAATGAAAGCAAAATACCGGGCTATATATGCCATTACCAGTGCTCTGTGGCATAACATTAGTATGGATTTCATGCTAAGACTTCTTAAAACGATTAAAAAGCACGATTCCATCTTTGTTGTTGTGGATCGTTTTTCTAAAACGGTGCATTTTCTCCCATGTTTGAAAATGCCGGATGCCTCATATTGCTCGTCTTTTTTATGGTGTTGTGCGTCTCCATGGTTTGCCTAAGACCATAATGTCTAACCGTGATGTCAGATTTACTAGTTATTTTTGAAAGACACTATGGCACATGATAGGTACTCGTTTACAATTTTCTACTGCATACCACCCTCAAACAGATGGACAAACTGAGGTAGTAAATCGAAGTCTTGGAAATCTTCTACATTGTCTAATGGGTGAACATATTAAAACCTGGGACTTAATTCTACCAATCGCTGAATTTGCTTATAATGGGTCAGTTAATAGAACGACAAGGATAAGTCCATTTGAAATTGTCAGTAGTTACAAACCTAGAATGCCCATAGATCTCTTACCCATGTCTGTCACCCAAAGATCTTCAGAGTCGGCCGATGCATTTGCACAATACATTCATGAATTGCATACACATATTAGACAGCGGATCAATAAGAGCAATGATAGTTATAAATATTCAGCTGACTCTCATCGTAGATTACAAGACTTTCAGGAAGGAGACTATGTAATGGTGAGGATAAGGCCAGAGCGGTTCTCACAGGGTTCCGCTAAGAAACTACAAGCACGTAGTGCTGGACCATTCAAGATATTGGAAAAAAATTGAGTCAAACGCGTACCGGATCGACCTTGCACCTGAAATGGGCATTAATCCAACGTTTAATGTGAATGATCTAGTCCGTTCCCCTAGTCCCACTATTGATCCATCATCCCTTTCATGGCATTTCTTTGAGTTTTCTTTGCAACCTACTCCACCCCTTCCTCCACCTATTATTCGCAAAGAAGAGATTGAGGAAATCATAGATGAAGAGATCGTTTCTACGAAAAACGGAGGTTTCCAAAGATATCTTGTCAAATGGAAGAACAAACTACCGTCAGAATGCACGTGGTTAACCGAAGAAGAGTTGTAGAGCGTTGATCCAGACTTGTTAGAGCGTCACAAGACCTTTAACTCGTCAGGGTCGAGTTTTTCTCACCCGAGGGGAGTTGATGAGGACACAAGACCTTTTAAAGTCTACCAACGAAGAAAGCGCCCACCACAAGCATCTTCCTTGTAACTAGGCGACTATTGAGGAGCATTGAAGACCCTACACACGTGATTTGACACATTGAAGACCCTACATTGGAAGGACACGTGTAGGAGGTTTTTGGACGTTTTTGGACGTTTTTGAACGTCTTCGGGCGCCCGCACTTTTGCGCAATTTATTTTAAGTTCCGTTTTTACTTAATTTTTAAGGGTATTTTGGTATTTTCATGTTTTCTTATTCGTTATTTAAGAGGGTTCGGCCTTAAAAACGAGATTAATTGTTGATTAATGAAGAGCAAGCCTTTTGGTTGCCTCCTCCCTCTCTCTCTCACTTGGAACTTCATCTTCTTCTCCGATCTTCTTCTTCTCTTTTCTTCTTTTGTCCCTCCAACCTTTTTCCAGGTAATCTATCTTCTCTTCTCATCATTTTAAATCTCTATTTTGTTTATTTCCCACAACCCAAAATCTGAGAATTGATCCAAACCCTGATTCCTCATATTTTCGAATTCCTCATCTGAGAAATCCATTGATCTTTCGGATTAGTGATTCCCATTAAGCAATTGGATTATGACCATGCAAGATCGAGAGGTTCCATCCCTCGTCGGATCCAACCTATGCATTATTTGAATTTCTTACTTCGTGGTTGTGATGATGGCCCGCTCCATTGCATGCTTCTTTTATGATTTTCTTAATTTACGATGGTAGGTGCTGACTGCTGAATTTTAGATTATTATTGCTATTTATTTCCGCTAGATTACATATGTTCATGAGCATGCATCACGATTAGGGCATCCTGCGTTACAAATAGTGATGCTTAAGACGGGGCACATGTTTCCAATGAATATAGAAATTTTTAAGAAGACCTTCTTAGTTATCTTATCAACTTCATCTATGTACACCATCCCTTGTTGAGCTGCTGCTACATTGAAATCAGCAACCTGAAACAATGCCAAAGTTTAAAGAGTCAAAACTCACTAATGGTGAAAATGCAAGCACAAGCGATACCCATAGATAGAAATTTGAAACCACACACTCATTAAAAATGTAAAATGTCAAATAATGTTAACAAAGATGCACTGGAGCAAGAGAGAGTGGGAGCATCAGCAATCAGGCTGCAACAGCGACAATTATAATTTATAGCGACACAGTCAGCACGTGGAAAGATGCTTAGAGCAGAAACTCAGAAAAGAATCCACAGTGTTCTGCAATCTAGCAAGCAGCATGTAAATACATCATTTACACTTCCAAGGCTATGTTTAGAAGAAATTCCTTAAGTCACAGATAAGTGGCTTGCAGATTATTTGCAGACTATGGTGAGAAAAGAAAAGGAAAAAAAAAAAAAAACATCAGCAGCAGCAGCAGCATGCCCTTATGAATTGCCATCTACATATATGGCGACCATGATCCATACCATAAGTAGCTTGTATAATATTGACTCCACATCTTCTCCAACATAACCGGCCTGCACAAATCAATAATTATTCAGTTTTCATAAATAAGACAACATAAATCTTCTAGTAACAATCATGTAGATGGCTCAATTCTAACCACAGATTGAAATTCATAGTATGTTCGTAGAAGCAAACCATCAGTTAGTATTATAACAAAAAGCAGATGGACAAATATAAATAAATATAAATCTAATGTGTGTGTGATTTTGAAGAGCAAGCTGAATTTATTAACAGGACTCTAGGAGCCAAAATACACAATGCAAAGGCAAAATTGCATATAAAGATGGGTATCATCTCAGTGTCAGCAATGAATCCAAGCCCCATACTTCTTCTCTATCTTCCCCAGAAGTGCTATTGGAACCATTTATCCCCAAAGCCCAACTATGGATTCAGCCCCTTGCCCTTCTATATACTCATTTCCACTCCTTTTGGAACCACTCATTACCAAAGCCCAACTACGGATTCAGCCCCTTGCCCTTCTATATGCTCATTTCCACTCCTTTTACAACTCATTTCATTGAAGTTTGATGGTACCTGAGATTGGCACATCATGCAAATGATAAGTTATCTTAATAACTGAACTTGTACAAGTCATATTAATAACTGAACTTGTATTTATGCATGTATGTAAGTCTGTAAACGCATGTATGTGTGTCCATGTACAGGCTTTGCCAACATCCTCAATTTATTGGGACCTTAGCAACGTCCCCAAACTTTTTGAATGTGACGTGGGACATCCACTTATTCAACCAGGACGGTTGATTCAAAAGCAAGCCATGGTGCAAAAATTAAATGGGGCCAATTTTGTTACAACTGTCCATAGCTTAGAAGCCATAGATCACATGGTTAGAATCATCAAACCAAAGTGCTACTTTGGAATCATAAGCAATACAGGTGGGATCTATCTAGTAGATGTTTGAAGATGATGATTGGAGCTATTTCGTTTCTCTGCTCAATCTTGGCTATCCATTTTCCATGATCGGACGCTTAGGATCATCCGATTGGTGAGACTTTTTTATTTTTTTTATTTTTTATTTTTTTTTTTGGAAGATTACTTGCACCTATTGCACCTATTGTATGAATGAATGAATGAATGGTTCATATCAATGATGGGTTACCCAATGTGCCATTTAAAAGCTTTGGGAATGTTGTTAATGTCCCCATGAAGGTCAGGACATTACCAATATTTATATATAGGTCTCAAGTCCAACAGGTCAGACCACAAGGTACAGTCCACCCAGCGGTTAACTTCCAACCTACTAAGTAAATGGCTGGTCAAATATCATTCTTATAATTTTTTTTCCATTGAGTTTCTATGACATGCGACAGTTATACAACACTCCAGAGGTCTGAAAAAAACTAAAATGCTCCACAACATAACAAGATATGTACATCCTCGTGCGTAAAAATTATAACCAATAACCACTTCAAAGCAGCTCTTAAAAATCGACACTGTGACAAACAGATTGAATGCATGAATTTGATATCCTAAATAATTGAAATCAATAGTAAGATAAGAGGACAACTTGCCTGTGTCAATGTTGTTGCATCTGCAATGACAAAAGGCACATTCACAAAACGAGCTAATGTTTTCGCTAGTAATGTCTTCCCTGTTCTTGCAGTCAACATTTACAGTATGTACGTCAGAAGCAGCCTCAACAGAATCAACACATCTAAGGGACAAATTCATTAAATTAGTTTCACACTAACAGAACATGTAATGAGGTAAAGAAAATTCAATTCGTAGATACAACATTTTCCTCACATGCCGCGATAAAAAGCTGAAATTATAAAAGAAAGTCCATACCGGAGCCGGTTGGACCCATCAAGAGTACATTGCTTTTCTCTAGCTCTACAGAATCATTCTCATCAATTTCTGCCTCAGGATTCCCCAATTCTGCCCCAGACCTGGGATTTGAATCACCACATTCAAGTTATCAGGATGTACCAACACTGGAAAACACTATATCAACAGTTTATAAATGTTTGCCAACTCAAGGAATAAACGGCAGGCTGATAAGAACTAACCCTTTCAAGGATGCATGGTAGATCCTTTTGTAGTGGTTATAAACAGCCACAGAAAGCACCTGAGACGTGTAGTGCAAATATCTAAAAGACCATCCAGATAAAACTCTTCAAAATTGTTGGAGCATGTTGCAACCACAAATAAGGAATTTTTAAGACAAAATACGGTGTTGACTGTCCTAACTGGAACTGACCAAAATACTCAAGAGCCACAAGAAGGATGCCCTCAATTAGGTAAGGCAACATCTCTCCATTCGTCCTCCCATAAGAGGTACTGTGACAGTGCTTGGCCATAATCACTGAAATTTTCAATCAGGCCAAATATCCATACAGCCCACGCCTGCCTTACTGCAATCAGATATTTACAGTGTGGTGCACCAAACCAGCAGCAGAGATGGACCAATAATCTCCTCCATGGAACAATTCAAGAGTGTAATCTTTTGCCCTCATTCATTATATTTCTTTCTACCATCTATTCGCAGGCAAATTATCAGATGGCTATCATTATTCGATGGAGAAGTGCTGTGTAAACCATCACCAATCCACAATGGGACCCACTAAATGAGATTCAATGGTCACTGGAGAAGTGAGCCCAACCTGTATAGAGTGCTGGTCCAAATGAAAGTGCCCGCATTGGGAATTCAAAAATGGGAACTTTGTAGCTTCCCATCTCTGTAACCCCGAATAACAAAAAAATTAATTAATAATAAAAAAAAAAAAAGCATACCGGTAACGAAAAAATAAAAAAAAAAAAAAAGCATACAAACCTAGACTGATGTATCTGCCCATCTTTCAACTCAACCTAAAGAAATAAAACCCCCAAATCTCTACAAACAAGTAATACCTGCAATTTATAAAATGAAACAAAAATTTCTAGAGAAAAAAGGCACCTTTTTTGCACGCTCCTGCCCGATCACAAACTTGTCGAGCCCTTTACAAATCTCCTTCGGCGTTGGCAAATCCTTCCCTAAGTTCGACCCGCCCCATCCATCCTTCCCACCAAACCCCCCGCCACTCCCTCCTCCACCAGGCCCTGCGGCCCGCACAACATTCACATTTGGCGCGAATGGTGGCCCTGGCGGTGTCTGCACTGCCAATCCATTCCCTGCCCCAGGATGTGGAGCTGGTGGCCAAGTCTCTGGTGGGTCCCCTCCGTACGATCTCAACGTCTCCCAGAATGAAACCCGGAGCCGGTTCCCATAATCGTCATCCCCATGATTGCCATCACCACTGCCATTGGTTTCTTTCTCTTTCTTCTTCTCCGAATCCCTTCCTTTACTAACCCTCCCAATCTCAACGAAGCTCCCCTGCAGTGGAATCATCTTATAAGGCTGGAAATAGAAAGCAGTCTTGCAATTGGGGCATAGATTGACAGCCCGGTAACTCCCACGATCGAACGGTGGGGATAGGGATGGGGCCGACAAGGGGTGATTGGAGAAGAGAAGGCCCATCTGTTTAGAGCAACGAGGGCAATTAGCTTCAGCTTTGATCTTGCGAGGCGGTTGGGAATCATCAGGGCCGGGCCCACTGCCTCCGCCACCACCGCCATCCCATTTGTGGCGTTCCTGAGATCCGAGGGATTCACGGCGGCGGTAGGTACCGATGTGGAGGAGGCAGTTAAATCGGGCAGCGATTGGTGATTGGTGGGAGAATAATCTGTGGTGGGATATGACGGTGGTGGTGGTAGGGGCTGTGGAGGCAGCGAATCGAACGGTTCGATTCGCGGTTTCTCGGAGCTTCTTCCAGCGAAGAATTCCAGACATGTTCTTCCAAAATTCTACCAAACTTCAATAGATAGATGGATGGATAAATAGATAAGAGAGATAAAAGGGGAGAAATGGATAGAGAGAGATGGAAAAAGAGAAAAGAACGGAGAAAAAAGAGATCTGATAGAGAGATGGAATTCAGGTTCTGTTGAAACCGAAGCTTTTCTTTGATTTATATATATATGTGAGAGAGAGAGAGAGTGAGCCGACGGGGAGGTTAGATAACGTGGGGAAGTAGATACGGTGGGTTGCTGTAATGACTCATATCTCTCTCTCTCCTTCAGAAATCACCAAACGGGGAAGGGGCGAAACACGTGGCAAAGATCCAGACCATTCATTAGTTAGGGCACACTGTGAACATACTATGGCTTAAATATAATTTTAGTCTGCTGATCAGATAGGTCAAAGTTACACCAGAAAAATGGACGGTTAGAAAATATCTAATGTCTCAAATTCAACGTACATGAGTGGCGTACTTGTTGAGCGTAATAAACTTTTTGCGGGAAGTCCATTGCTCGGTAGGTACTGAGAAACTCGGTAATTTAAATATTTTATCCATACCGTTCATCCATTTCACCCGCTAATTCTAGTGCAAGATCAAAAGATTAGAGCATATCTAAAACTCAAGTGGATCACGCCATGAGAACTAGCGTGAATTGAACTCCTGGGATAACACAGAAGTTTTGGGTCATGCTGATATTTGAGATTTACCTTCAACTGTTTGATTTATAAATAGGTTGGATGACAAATAAATATCACTGTGGGCCGTAGGAAAGTTCTCACCGTAGAGATCATTATTCCCACTTTTTCATGCGGTGTGATCCACTTGAGCTGTTTTTGGATCATATCTTAAAATGTTATGGAAAGGCAGATGTACCGCGTGGATAAGACATATATTAATGGTGGCCCTGTCGAGTTTACTCATTACTGGATTACTCAAGTACGCAATCCGCTACCCTTTTTGCTGTGTCGCATGAGGACACTGTACGTGGGTTATCTGGTATGATAATGTGTTGGGGTTGTGGGGCCCACCGTGATGTATTTTTTTATATCCACGCCGTCTATTCATTTTTTCATATTATGTTACAATAAAAACCTAAAAAATTAAGCACATCTGAAATTCAAATGGATCCTCACCACAGGAAACAGTGGGGCTAATTACACTCACCGTTCAAACTTTCCTAAGGCCCACGGAAATGTTTACTTGCCATCCTACCTACCTGTTGATGAAGGGAAAAAACAAATATCGGCTCCCAAGAAATTTTTAATGGTGGGCGTTCAATCTCCCTGTTTTCTAAGGGGTGGTCTACTTTGCGATCTGCTTTATTTTTTTGTTTTTTTTGCCCTAAATTTATCTGAAAAAATGGATGGACGGCCTGGATATAAAATAAATACATCAAGAGGGCCCCACACAACAGTCCGAGGACCCCTCATGGAAAGAGGACGCGAATTAAGGTATGCGACTCGAGGATTGGAACAGTATCCGCAACCTCTGATTCTGAGAGGTGGGGCCCAGAATCTGGTAATCCAGACCGTTCAACTGTTGAATTCTACCATTGATGGGACATTACCCAGAATTTATCATATATTGGAAGATTACAGACACTAGTCATGGGAAATCTTCCAGATGAACGTGGACCGTTAACTTATTTCTCTTCTTCACCGTCCGTTTGTGGACCACAAATCGAAATGCCATGATGGTCCTCTAGAGGAGATTTTCTGTTCACACCCCCTTCTACGGTGGGCTGCACCAGTTGAGTGGGTCTATTACCAACCATGGGTCCGACATGCAGGAGCTGAAGACCCGCTTATAGACAAAGGGGCCCACTTGTCAGATTTGAAGACCGCGTATTTGCAAAAGATGCGCGTATCCAGTAATTCCTCGTATGTATCTACACTACCTCTCGAAAGAGGTTAGTGTGTGGTGATTGTTCGAATTGGTAGTTACTCTCCGTGCATATGGCATATAGAGTAAAGTAATCTGTACCGTCCAAAATGTGGGGCTTAGTTTGGATTGAGAATATCCCAAAATTAAAGTGAATCAGACAAATCTGATTGAATGATTTTCCATTGGATTTGGATCTCTGGCCAATTTTACTTTCAGCCATCAGTTTTGATTGCCAACAGTTGGATGATTTGGAAAAAAAATTGGTATATCTGATTTCACGGTATAATACATGCACGTTGGTCTCAGGATTTGGACGGTCCTGATTCTACTTTAACGGTAAGGTCGACTAGTCACCACCATCTGTAATGTATTAGGGAACTATCACCGTATTGCATTTTGGTAATGTTGACGGGTGTTGTTAGGTGCGACCCCGGCCCCACCCAATACCGTGCGGAAATCGGATTGCGTACTGAGTTACTCAGTACGCTTTTATCGTACTGAATCAACTATGTTGGACTCACCTTGAATGCATTTGGTTTATCCACACCGTCCATCTGTTTTTTCAGATTATTTTATGGGTTGACCCCAAAATTAAAGCATATCCAACGCTCAAGTGGACCACACCACAAAAAACAGTGGAAATAATGCTTCACAGTTGAAACCTACCTAGTGCCACAGTGATGTTTGTTTGTCATCCAAACTATTCATAAGAACACATAGACATGAATGAAGGAAAAACACAAATATCAACTTGATCCAAAACTTCTGCAGCCCCAAAGAATTTTTCCACAGACGATGTTCAATTAACCTTGTTTCCTGTGGTGGGCTCCAGCCATAAAATTATAAGGTAAAATGACAGTGGATAAAATACATAAATCATGGTGGCCCCATAGAGTTTACTATAGGCAATCTGCTTCCCACATTGTGGCCTTGACTGCGGGGCCTACCTTGATGTGTGTATTATCGTCCGATCATTTTTTCAGATTATTTTAAGGCTATGAGACTAAAAATAGAGCAGATCCAAAACCTAGGTGAACAACATTACAGGAAATAATGCTGGTTGGTCATTAAAAACCTCTTGTGGGCCATAAAAGTGTTGGATCAATCTGATGTTTGTTTTTTACCTTTATCCACACCTGTGAGACCTTATCAACCGGTTGGATGGCAAGTAAATATTACAGTGGCCGTATGAAGTTTTAATGGTAGGCGTTCAATCACCATTGTTTCCTATAGCGTGGTCCACTTGATATTTGTTTCTGCCTCATTTCTTGTCTTATGGCCTAAACCTGGAAAACAGGTGGACAAAATGGATATACTACACATACATCAAGGTGGGCCCCATGATCAAGACCACATCATGTTTAGGGCTCTCAATGGGTCGGATCTAGATCGGATCCAACTCCGGCTCCAAGTCTAAAATTCTATAGCGGGTCGGATCCGACTTGGATCCAAAAAGCTGATATCCATATCTAATCTACTTATAAATAGCCAGGTCTATTTTCAATCCAAAAATCCATATAGCCATTGAATTCGGGTCGAATCTAAGTCCAAATCCACCCCATCACAAATCTGAAAAATATATAATATAATATATTTAATTTAGCAATAAAATGATGCAAATCTCACTGTTTACTGTGGTATGGTTAACCTGAGATTGGGATATGTCTCATTTTTTAGGACATGTCCTCATTTTTTGGGACATGGCCTTAAAATAATCTGGAAAATCAGATGGTCAGCGTGGATGTAACATACACATCAAGGTGGGTCCAACTCGTGGGACCCTCATTCACGCCCAAAATGGGCATCCTGCCTCTCTGCTCACAAACAGTGGGCAGCAACGTCCTTTGATGTTGAATGTTCCAATGTCTAAACCTCTTTGTTTTGTTTTGTTTGGTCAGGTCAGGTTTAGGTACAAATGATCTGCTTTGTTCATTAGTTTGGTCGGCCCATAAAGGGCCCAAAGAGCCCTATATTGGGTAGCTTTTGGTAGTATATATACATCACAATGAGCCTATAATGGTTTCAATGGTGGACACACAAATTCACTGTTCCATGTTATATGGTTCACCTAAGATCTGGATCTTCTCTAAATTTGGGCCTATGGCCTTAAATGATCTGTCAGGATGGATGGATGGTATGGATGTAACATATACATCATGATGGCCCCCATGAGTGGGCTTTAGGATCACTTTTCTCAAAAGGGTTCAGTCGAAGGCTTAAAGCATACAATATTGGAGATCCGATCGCATCCTAGATCTTACTATTAGATTTAGATCCGACTTGAATATAATTCAAATTTATTTTTATGAACCCGAATTTGGTCCCTTTAATTAATCAGACCTATTTTGAGATCCAACTCCGCATTATATGGGTTCGAAGTGAATCAGATCTCGGATCTGGTCCGCTTCATTAAGAGCCTTATTCGTGCCGAGTGTAGGCCAGAGCTACACCTATTGTTAGGTAGTGAGATTTTTAGTGTAATAGCCCTTAGGTCTGCCCAATCTAACAAAAAGTCCAATTTCTTGTGAGGCTCATCTTTTTTAGGCTTCAGATGAGAAATGACAAAAATTTCAGTCGAAAAAGCCCCTCTGACCACCTGGTGCACTGTGGATCATACCTGAGACTCTTAGGTGTGATCCACAGTGCTCAGGAGGATCCACAGTGCTCATGAAGATCCACAATGCTAGGGGGGATCCAACCCCCCAGGTGAGATCCACATTACTCAAGGGGGACCCATAGTGTTCAGGGGAGATCCACATTGCTCAAGGGGGACCCATAGTGCTCAGGGGAGATCCGCATTGCTCAAGGGGAACCCACAGTACTCAGGGGGAACCCGTAATATAGCAGGTGGTCATAGGGGCATTTTTTAATAAAAAAGATGAGCATCACGATAAATTAGACTTTTTGTTGGACTAGGCTGACCTGGGAGCTATTACACTAAAAATTTCGTAGGCAGTGATGATTCACTAAGCTACCGCAGCTCAGCTGCATACATGCACGACAATCTAAACCATCCAAATTGTGGGCCCCACTTGGATGGGTAACCAAACCATTGCACATTTCTTTTAACCTTCTGGGGCCTTCGCACAGTTAGATTGAACAGTGGGTGTAGGTTTCACGTTAAGTTCCATCAAAGGTGGGCCCATAATTTGAACTGTGTGGTATGGGATGCATGCACACCATGTGTATAGCTAGATTAGCGGCCATGTGATAAGCACATTATGGTTTTGCCTATGAAAAATACCCTGTACCTATAACCTTATGACATAGAAGAAATAGAAAGGAATTCTCATCAACTAATTCCTCGAATTTAGGTGAAATGGGGATTGTAATGTTTTTTACTTCTAGAGGTATGAGAACATATCAAGAAGCTTAACTATAAGGAATTAGAAGTAGAGTTGGACACGAACCAAGTTAGCTCGGATAAGCTCTGCTCAGCTTGAAAGCGAGGTTCAGTCCAAGTTGAGCTGTTTAATTGAACTTGAAAAAATTTCGAACCACTCGGCTCAGCTCGAAGCTTAGCCCTAACTCGGCTTGGCACGATTTATATACCTTAGTTATATCAAATTCCCTTTTAGTTCGAATTATAACCTCGAACTTTAAAAAGAAAAAATGATTAAACTCAAACTAAAAGAGAAAAAAGGGTCAAACTCATGCATGAACTCAAACTCAACTCAAAAGCTCCACCTCGAACTCGACTTGAAAGCTCAAACTCTGCTCAAGCTTGGTCTGAGCTATTGACCGAACCAAGCCAAGCTGGCTAGTACGGCTCGAGGATTGAGCCGAACCGAATTGGAGCTAAGGTAGGCTACTGGCCAAACTGAGTCAAGCAATTGACATAGCTCGGCTCAGATCGGCCCAGTGTCCGGTTCTAATTGGAAAAGAAGTTTTGTGTTATATATGGTGATCCTTTTGGTATTTGAAGTTGATTCATAATTTCTATTTGTGGAAAGTAGAGGAGAAAGGAGTTGTTTAATTTCACTCATTTTCCATTAGTTGATACTTCAAGGGATTACTTGGAATGAAAGAATAAAAATTAATTTATGAAAGTTTGATTACTATATCACTTCCCAATGATATATTTCAAATTTGTTTAAATGGTGAATATTTGATTTTAAGTTATGTTTTAGAGAGGATCTAACGAAGTTTTATAATTTTGGTGGTTCTTTCTATTTTGTATATTACAAACTACTCTAGTAATTTAAAGAAAGTGAGCATTGATTACAAACTATTTTGCCTATCTCCAGACAATAGTTGTATTTAACTATAATGATGACAATTTTACTTTAATATTAGATCTATCAATGGTAAAATCATAATGACAACAATTTTACATTACTTCAATATCAAATCATCATTAAAATAACTTTATTTTGATAGAAATTTTTATATTAATTTTATGAAAAAAGTGTGATAATTATAAATTACATATTCATTAAATATATTTCATTTGACTAATTATTTTGGTGTCTGGATTCATAACATAAAACAATAATAATAACACAACTAGTTTACATTATCAGGAAAATGAGCAAAACAAATAAGCACATCTATAGACTATTTTGTCAATACCCTTTGTAAAACAGTAACACAAAAATAAGGAAGCGATGCATCCAAACATGAATAGTGTCCTAATGCATGGATATACAACCCATGGTTTTGTAATCTAAACCGTTCATCTGACATTTCTAATCTTCAATTTGGAATTAAGAAAAGAAATTAGATGTAATATCTCTAACCCTTAAATTTGCAGCCTAGATAAAAATCATTAATACTACAACAAACAAAAAAGGCCAAATATCATATCTTAGGATCCTCCAATCAATACGAGTTTTAATTTATTTGTCATCTTCAGTTGATATCATAAGATTGACATCAAGATCACCAAAACCATATTGCTTAATTCTATTTGTATAGAACGGGTGCATTAGAACACTATTCACTCTTTAAACCACTTGTGGGACACACTTATATGTACTTGACAGATGATCCTAAATATTTAATAATTCACCGCTAAACGTGAATCGTCAGTTACTATTTTCATGCATGAATAGTACTTCGGATGATTAGGATTATTTGATAGGAGAGATAATAAGGCATGGCTAGTCTCATAATTGTACTCACCAGATGCATGACTTAGATTGTCAAAAGTTGGGTCTTGTTACATTGTTGTTGAGTTGAATAAAATACAATATCTTAGGCAGCCTCTTATAAGGGCCAATGATAACTAAGGTTGTCAACAGCACAGATCATGATCCGTATCTGATCCAGATCCGCTCCGATTTAATCGGATTTGGATTAATAATCGGATCATCGAGTCGGATTCGGATACCCAAAGACAATCCGTTTAATATTCGGGTCAGGATTCGGATCAACCTTGATCCGACCCGTTAACGACCCAATTGAAGAAAAAAAAAACTCTCATAAGTGAACAGAGCATCTCTCTCTCTCTCTCTCTCTCTCTCTCTCTCTCTCTGGAATATGGATGGCCGGTCACCGGTCGGTGCCCTCTCTCCTATTCTCTCCCGTTTTTTCGTTGCCATTTTCCAAAACCCCATAGGCTGTATCATATTCAAATATCAGGTCGGATCATATTCGGATCGGAAACGGGTTTCAAAATATTTAAACGGGTCGGGTTCGGATCATATACTTGTGATCCGAATCGGATTCGGGTCGGATATATCCTTAATCGAATCGGATACGGATCATTACTGATCCAGCCCGTATCCGATCCGTTGACAAGCCCTAATGATAACACAAATCATCCATAGAGATGGATCACACATACACACATGTGTTGTAAGTGAGAAGACAGGATGATGGCACACACTCTCTCTTCTCTCTCCAGAGGATAATACCCAAAAGAGGGGTGTCGAAGTTCTCTCTCAAATCTCTACATTCCTTCTCTCTGCAATAGGATTTTAAATAAGGAGAATTTGGGGTTTAAGGAAAAAACCTAAGTATAGCGCTCTATCACCTTATGAACTTTAACTATACTCTCCTATGAAGGAAATTTATAATCCACCTCATACATATACTTATAATCCAATCCTTCCACTATTAACAACATCCATCATATATCCAAATTCCATGCTAATCAAGTAATG
This sequence comes from Liriodendron chinense, assembly GCA_003013855.2. Taxonomy (NCBI): domain Eukaryota; kingdom Viridiplantae; phylum Streptophyta; class Magnoliopsida; order Magnoliales; family Magnoliaceae; genus Liriodendron; species Liriodendron chinense. The sequence continues at coordinate 5,849,751 of ML058513.1, forward strand.
GACCATCAGATCTAAGTTATTATATCATTATCAAGTGGAAAATAATAAAATTTTAACCATTAAAATAGACCTTTAACAGTTGAAAACCTTTGTTAAAAGTTATTGAAACCTTTTAAGTGTTAAGCCTAGTTATAAAATCAGTTTATAAGTCTCTAATTTAATGAAATCTAGCATTAACACAAGTCCTTAGGTAAACTAAGTGGATCTCATGCTGGCTCATGCAAGAATTAATAAACTTCGATAGACGTACCCAACATCACTACTTTTAATGGCCTTTAGGAAGTCTTGTAAAGCGAACCAAATTTGTCTAGTTAAGATCCAATACCCAATACATGCCTTCAGATCTAAAGATTGATCATCTTTCATGCACCATCAAGTCTTGACACATTTTATAGTCTAGGTTAATAGGCCTCCAGACTATTAACTTGAACTTGATTCTCCAATACAAGTGTCCAAGAGTCCAACATCGGGATCCTATATCTATGGCATAATCACACTTCTTCGTAGAAGGGTAAATGTATAATCGACATTAAGTCAGCTTTTGATGGTGGAGCTTTCCATCCTGACCCAAGTCAGTCCTCTTACAAGATGATTGTTCGTCTTAAAACATAATGTTCATAGATATGTCCCAAACATCAATGCCGATTATGGCTTATAAGGGTGTTGAAATTCATAGAACACAACTCGCATTAATCAATAATCATTCCTTCCAATCTCAAGTTCCTAAGGACCAAATGTAACTCCTCACACAACCATATCATATACATTTAAGACAACGTCATATATCATCCAAGGCATGTTATATTGTCTTGCAGAATATATAGTCATTAATATCAATGGCTAATATTGAGCCTATCACATTAACATAGATAGTAGATTAAGGCGCACATTATTTTCCAAAGCACAATTTCAACATTAAAAACCTAAATACTTGACTCTCTAATTCCATGAAACACAACTCTCTCTAATCAATAGTGTTCTAGGACATATCATGGTGTTAAGATTCATGAAATATGACTTTTCTTAATTAATAACCATTGTGTCTAATCTCAAATTTTCAAGACTATAAAAATAACTCCTCATGTAACTATATCACATAAGTTTAAGGCAACATCATATATTAGATAAGGCATGTCACATTATCTAATTGAACACATAGTCATTAAAATCAATGGTTAAGATTAAGCTTATCACATTCATATGGCCAGTAGATCAAAGCACACATTGGCTTTCTATGACAAACTCCAATATTAAAAACTCAAAAACTTTGCTCCCTAACTAAGTTGGATTGACTCATAACTCTACCTATTCTTTACCTGAATGATTCGATATTTAATAACTAAAATTATTTAAATTAGTAATAAATATTTTGGATATGACTTCTAAGTAAAATATACAAAGTAATTATTCACCATGGACATTCACCTCTTTAGGTGAGGCTTTGAGTTTGAAACTTCATGATTCCTTTAAGCTTTTATGAAAAGTAAATATTTGACTAAGGGCCCGTTTGTTAAATCTGAATTCTAGAGCCTGAATATGAAATCTAAGCCTGAATCTGAAATTTGAATCTGAAGTCTAAAAACATGTTTGTTAACTGTTGCTAGAGTCTGAAAATTAAGTACTGAATCTGAAACAACATGTTTGTTAACAAATATATGAAATTATCGAAATCTATTAATGTGACACATTTGCCCATATCTCCTATTTGGAGGTATTTTGTATTACGTAGGTTTTCTTTCTATGTTGGGCATTGTAGGGGTCCACCATGATGTATTTGTTTTATATCCACTTCATCCATCCCTTTTGTCATCTCATTTCAAGGCATGGTCCCAAAAATGAAGTAGATCCTAAAATCCAGTGGACCACACCATAAGAAATGGTGAGTCAGTGGTGCCCATTGTTGAAACCTTCCTAGGGCCCACCATGATGCTTAGTTGCCATCCAACCTATTCATAAGGTTACATAGACCTGGATGAAGGGAAAACATGAATATCAGCTTGATCCAAAATTTGTGGTTCCTAGAGGTTTTGGGCAGAGATCTATGGGCCCACCGTGATGTAAGTGTTTTATTTATGCCCTCAATCCATATTTACAAATCATTTTATGATATGAACCCAAGCTTAAGTGAACCACAAAGTGAGGATTGAACCCCATCATTAAAAACTTCTTTGGAGCTACAGAAGTTTCGGACCAAGCTTATATTTTCGTTTTCACTTCATCCAGGTCTACATGACCTTTTGAATAGGTTGGATGGTAAAAAAATATCACGTTGGCCCGTAGCAAGGTTTCAACTGTAGCTGTCATTACCACCGCTGCTTCTTTGGTGTGGTCCACTTGAGTTGTGGATCTGCCTCATTTTTGGGATCATGCGGTAAAATGATATGAGAAAAGGGATGAACGGAGTGGTTAAAACCCTTACATCATGGTGGGCCCCACAGAGGTTGTAATTCGCTTCGGCCGGATGTGGTTCTGGACATACGAGAGCGAATTAGGTGCTACCCATGAACAACTTAATGCGTGTTACCCCTACCATGTGGCCCACATGGATGATATTTTTCATATCCACGCCGTCCATGGGCTTCTCCAGCCCATTTGAAAACGGGGTTATAAAAATTACACAGATCTAAATCTCAGGTGGAACATACCCCTACAAATAATTTGACTGAGTGCTCCACCATTAAAAATTCCAAAGATTCCATCGTAAGGCTTTGGTAATGTTTATTTGCAATCCAGTCTGTTTATTATGTCAAGAAGATCTGCATGAAGGGAAAATATAAATATCATACTGATCCAAAAATTTTGTGGCCCAAAAAAATTTATAATGGCCATTTATCACTGTTTCTAGTGGTATGGTCCACCTGATATTTGGATCTTCTTAGGGTTTGGGATCACGTCCTAAAATGAGATGGGAAAACAGATGGACAGCGTGGATATTAAAAAAAAAAACATCAAGATGGCCCCACACGGTGAGGGTAACACCCACTAGATGGTCCCACACGGTTAGGGTAACACCCACTAGATGGGGCCCATTGTGAAGCTGGTGAGAAATTCACTCCATTCATATATATATATATATATATATATATATATATATATATAATAGGACATGCGACCAAAAATGAGGAAAAACTAGAGAAAGAGTATTCTACCGTTGAAAACTTCCTGGGCGCACCTTGATATTTATAGGCCATCCAAATCGTTTATAAGTTCATTCATATTGGGATAAAGTGAAAACACCAAATACTTAGCATGATAGTAAATTTTTTGTGGCCGTTCAAATGTTTCAATGGTGGTCAGTGATCCTCACTGTTTCCTCTCGTGTGGCATACTTGAAGTCTTTGATCCACCTAATTTTTGGTCGGATGTCCTAAACCTAATTAAAAAAACGGATGGACAGTATGGATAAAACACATATATCATGATGGGGCACACATAGCACTATCTATTAGCCTGCTGGTTTACAGGGGCTCTGTGGGCCTACCATGATGTATATATTTTGTCCATACCATCCATCCATTCTCTATATTATTTTGGAGCATAAGATAAAAAAAAGAAAAAGAAAGAGGCAATTGTAAGGCTCAAGTGGGCCACACTATAGGAAACGGCGGTAATTAAGTGCCTACCATTAAAAACTTTTTAGGGCCAAATAAGCTATGATCAAGTTGATATTCGCGTTTTCCCTTCATCCAGGTTTGTGTGACCTTATGAAAAAGTTAGATGAGAAATAAACCTCACATTGGATCTCAGGAAGGTTTCAGCTAGTAGTCATTCAATTCCCGTTGATTTCTATGGTGTGGACCACTTGAGCTTTATTTGATGCCTCATTTTCTAACTCAGGCTCCTAGAATGATATGAAAAAGTTGATAGAAGCTGTGCATTTAACACATAAATTATGGTCGGGCTAAAGAAGTTACACATGCTAAAAGTCAGGTAGTGTTTTAGGCAATATATGCGGAAGAAAAAAAATCTCAATAAATCTAGGTAGCAATTGTGATGAGGGACAATTTTGGAAGCAATTTTATTTTTTATTGAAAATTCACGTAGCACATTCCGCATTCACCATTAAGCCAAACCTCCATCACCGAAAAAAATTTGAAAAAAATTAGGGAAGTGCTTTCCGAATTCGATGTTAACAAACAACACTTAACACAGAACATTTTCTCAATTCCATATTAAGTAATTTTTTTAAGTGTTAACATAGGCTTTAAGTGACTGACTTGGCTGGACTCATTGTCAGTCGCGTTGTGCTGACTGAGTCAGTGAACTAGCTCAATGAATCTTATCAAGTCAAGACAAGAGTCACACTCACGAGTGAGTTTTATTGAAACTCAAATCTCATCTTGAGCAAGCTTAGTCTCAAATCGAGTCAAGTTTTAGAATTGTCTACCGTTAATTTTATACGATTGGGCAAAATTTAGGTGTTATTTTCATCTACTGTTATATTATCTAAGGTTGGCAATGGGCCAGGCATGGTAAGGCAAAATCAATATTTTGAGTAGGCTTGGCTCGGTAAACCCAACCTAACCATTCAAAATCCAGGCTCGAGACCGGGACATTGAATTTTGTCTTCCTCAATCATAAATCTGATAGAGCTATTTATCCCTTAATATGATAGATTCACCTTCTTGCATTGTTCACCTTCAAGGGAAGGAAAGTGACCAGGACCATGATCAGGACCATCCACTTGGTGGGCTCCTCCTTATATTGCTGTGGTTCGAAAAACCAAATTAATTGGATAATCCCATCAGCCCATGTTTCTCATCTTTCATGCTGAATTGGGCTCTTTTTGTTTTTCACTGTCTATATATAAAGGCTGCCAATTTGATATTTAGGAACATAAGCTTCAGATACATTTTTAAACATGAACCACTCATTATAGGGTGCATTGGATGTACGGTCTTGATCCACTAGTTTCCTCACCACATGGACTGGTGAAAGGGAGCCTATATATTATTATGATAGAGATGGTTCTACCTTATAATTTCCGAGAAAGGTGATTTGATCCTCCTGTCTACGAGGAATAAGAGATGGTGAGATCCCACGCATCGGATCATGGGGGAGTTATTTGTACTCTGGGAGTGCATGATGCTTGATACACAGGCACTAATCTCTAATTAAATCCTGATCTCTAATTCAGTTGGTGGATGGTCCAGAGTTGCATTTTGGTGAGGCAAAGCTTGCATCTTGAACACGGAAGGTTTCCTTCATATCTATCACATTATGCACACGTGGTCCCACTTGATTAATGGATGGATTAGGAACATTTAAGTGGTAAATACTGATCTTCCAGGCTGGGACAGGTCAGACTACAGCCCAATCAACTTTTCGGGCTCAGGTCTAAGCCTGATATTGTAGGCGCCTGGGCTTGGGAATCGTGCCTTAAGTGTGAAGTTAGGCTGGGCCTCATGCCTTCAGTGACAGGCCGGTCTGGGTTAGCCTGGCCTGGTTCAAACCTGGCACAGTGCCACCCCTAATTTTTTGGTCCCTTCATTCTCTTTGGACTAGTTCTGCTAGCAAGGCTCGCCCAATCTACTCATGACGTCTGCTCTACCAGATGATGGGTTGATCCAAGCCATTCATTTAGTAGTCGCTACAATAGACAGTTCCTATGGACAAAATCTCATTTATCAGAGATCTTACTATCTATAAGAAGAACTTAATAAAAAGAGCGGTCAAGAAAGTAGTTTATATGATCATCGCAACTCTACAGTGGTAGGATCGTCTGAACATTGTGATTTTGGCCATGAGCCATTCAGCGCTGGGCCCATGGTTTGAAGGGTCTCGATTTGTGTTCCTATGTTGTCTAGCCAGGACGCAAATTTCGTATAACAACAGTTGTAGATAGCCCGGGTAACAAAAAAAATCTGTGGGGCCCACCGTGATTTGTGTGACTATCCACTCCATTCATCATTCTGCCAGATCATGATAGGACCTAAGCTTGAAAATCAGACTGATCCAAGACTCAAGTGGGCCACAGCAGAGGGAACAGTTGGGTTGGGGATGCCACCATAAGACCTTCTTGGGGCCCACCTAAGTTTTGGATTAGGATGATAATTGGTTTTTCCCTTCATTCTGATGGTCCTCACATTATGAACGGATTGGATAGCAAATAAGCATCACAGTGGCCCCAATGAAGGTTTCAATGTTAGGTGTCTCCATTCACACTATTGCCTGTGTTGTGGCCCACTTGAGTTTTGGGTTTTGGGCTCCTACCTTAAAATGGCTTGTCGTAGATGATGGATGGAGTGGGTCCCAAGGATTTTTTGTCGCTGGGGCTCCCTACAACTAATGAAATGGTCAAACTCATTCTTAAAATTTTTTGGGGGGGTAAATGTCTATCAATCGCAGAGAACAATGAATGGAAAGCTCAGATCATCGAAACATCAGTTCATGTTGCCAATCTAACAATGATGCTGATGAATGGAGTGGGCCACACATGCACAAATCATCTACCCAAATCCATAAATACCCGTCTCATGCATATCTGTAAGCATGGGTTTGTTGTCCACTAAAAATCTATTTATTTTATTGAATTGGTCAGAGACACCTGCAAAAGATTCAACGATCACAAGCTGGCCCATCATCCTCTAACAACGTGATAATCTTGTATAACGAAATATCTCAGGTTTAGCATCCTATCTTAAAGGCATTGGCTTGCAAGCACATGCGTACACGTGGCTCAACAAACTTATAATGAGCACTTGCGAGATCTGCTTAGGCCTCAAAACACGTGTGCAGGCAATCACGGCAATTTCTCAGCTTGGAAATCTCTTGAGGCCCTGTGTGGATTCGATGAAATTGAAGGAAACAAAGTCTCGTGAGAAACGTGGTTTCATGCTGTTTGGGAAGCTGAATCGGTTGGAAATGGCAAGACACGGCAAGAAATCTACTTTCCGATGGGGAAAAATTTCCTCAATATCTTTTCCAAAAACCGACCCATAAGAAATAAGGTTTCCTTTCCTACCATTTTCTCTCCAACAATGAAGTGCATCCGCATCCTCACATAAGACTATGCAGCCCTTCCCATGGGCCCACTTTCATGTATGTATCCTTTATCCACACCATCCATCCATCTTTTTGGATCATTTTAATGCTTGAACTGAAAAATCAAGCAGATCCAAGTCTTAGGTAAACCATACAATAAGAAATAGTAGTGATTGAACACTCCACCATTAAAACCTTCCTAAGGCCCATTGTAATGTTTTGGTAATATATATTTTCCATACAAACTGTTAATAAGGTCACACAATCTTGGATGAAGATTAAAAAAAAAATCACCACGATTTAAAACTTTTGTGGCCTACTAGAAGTTTTTAATGATCAGTCACCACAATATCCTATGGTATGGTCCACCTGAGATTTGGATTAATTACATATTTAGGATCATGCTCTAAAATGATCTTAAAAACATATGGATGGTGTAAATATAGAGTAGCATCAAGGTGCGCGCCACGGTAAAGGCAGCATGGCCAAGGCCGAAAGAGGTGGATTAGGTACTACATCCACTGGACCTAGCTAGAGACATATGGTCAGTTAGGGACTCTGTGGGGTCCACCATGATGTATATTTTTTCATCCACATTGTCCATCAATTTTGAAAGATCATTTCATAGCATTAGCCCAAAAATGAGGTAGATTCAAGTCTCAAGTGGACCACACTATATGAAATTGTGGTGATTGAATGCCAACATTAAAAGCTTCTTTGGGGCCACCAAAGTTTTTGATCAAACTGATATTTGTGTTTTCCCTTCACATAGTTCCGTGTGACATAATCAACAAGTTGGATGGCAGCTAAACAATTCATTAGGCCCAAGAAAGTTTTTAATAATAGACATTCAACCACCATTGTTTCCAATAACATAGTACTGGATATGATTCATTTTTGTACTAATGCCTTGAGATGAGCTAGAAAAATGTATAGACAATATGAATTGAACACATACTTCATGTGGGGCCCATAAATCATTTCCAACACTAACTAGAAGGATGTGGAACAGAAGGGTCATTGCTGCATTCTATGTCAAATGCACTACATACATTCTATTTGTAGCTTAAGTGGAAATGTCCACAAGAATCTATGTGGACATGATGATCATACCTAAGCCGTTGATCAAGTGCCCTTAAAGTGGGGATTAGATTATATCCTAAGTATTTTGAGACGGGAAGTTACATCCAAAAGAATTTCTGAGGAGAATTTTATTTTGCCAAATATATAATTTGAAATTACACCACAATTTTCTCAAGAAAATAATGTTGATAAACAAACATGAGAAATAATATTTCCTTTTGGGTCTGTTTGGATTCACTGAAATTGTGGGAAAGGAAATAAAGTTTCCCAAAAAATCATCTTTCCACCGTTTGTAAAGACTAAAGCTATAGGAAAGGATAGAAAATTCAATTTCTCATACGTCATATTTTCCTAGACCCTTCGGAAAGGAAGTTTCCTTTCCCACGCTTTCTCCAACTTGAATTCGGCAGCTACACTTACGGTGAGAGTAAACTGAGTGCGGATCCAACTTCATGCAGCCCTTAATCATGGGGCTCATCTTGATATATGTATTCTATATCCACACCGTCCATCTACTTTGTAAGATTATTTTATGGCATGAGATAGAAAATAAAGTAGATCCAATTCTCAGGTGGACCATGTCATAGGAAACAGTAGTGATTGACTATCAATGGGCCACAATAATTTTGGATCAAAGTGATATTTGCTTTCAGCCTTTATCTAAGTTTATGTGACAATAATAAGTTGGAGGGCAAATAAACATTACGGAAACAATACAGTGGGCCTATGAAGTTTTTAATGGTAGGGTGTTCATCTGTCACCATTTCCTTTAATATAGTCTTGGGTGCCAAGTGGGTGCCGTCAGTGCTGGAAAATCTTTGTGAGCCCATCGTGATGTGTGTGTTTTATCCATGCCAGCCATCCATTCATTTTGCTAGCTCATTTCAGGGCATGAGCCCAAAAATGAGGCAGATTTAAATCTCAGGTGGACCACACCATAGAAAATGGTGATGATTGAATGCCCACCATTAAAAAAATTTGGGTGCGACAAAAGTCTTGGATCAATCCAATATTTGTTCTTTCCCCTCCATATAGGTTTGTGTGACCTAATTAACAAATTGAATGACAACTAAACATTTCAATGGGCCCTAAAAACTTTTTAGTGGTGGGTGTTCAAACACCATTGTTTCCTATGGTGTGGTCCCCCAGGGGTTTTTATTCTGCTTCATTTTTATGCTCATGCCATAAAAAGAACTAACAAAATGTATGGACAACGTAGATACATTATGGTGGGGCACACGGATCTTTTCTAGTATCTACCAATATCTTACCTATTGAAGGTGTCACTATCCTAGTTTAACTCTTCTAGAATTTTCCTAAAATTAAGAGGTGAATAAGTCTTGGTAACTGAGCTTCACATGGGCCCAGCATGCTCTCAAGGTCCAATCCACTCCATTCAGCATGATCATTCCTCAGTGTTAAGCACTAGGACAAAAAATTAGCTTGATCTATAACTCAAGTAGATCACACCACACGTGTGTTCAAGTTGGACCATTGGAAAAAAAAAGTTGGACCATTGAACACTTTTGCTAAACATCTGTCTTTACCATGTGTGTTCAAGTTAGACTATTAGGAACTTTTTCTAAACATCAATCTTTATCAGATGGTGCAATCTACAATTGGATTTTTTTTTTTTTTTTTCTTTTTCCCGTTCCATGATCACAATGTACACTACCTTGATAAATGCATTGGATTGCTTAAATGTGTGCCAAGTCCCTCGTGGTAGTTGTGACGAGATCCATGCACAAGATTACACGGCTCCTAATTATGCACATGTCCAATAGATGAGAGAGCTGTTGATCAAGAGATTGCCACTCTATAGGTGTATTTTTTCATAGATAGGGTATGTGATCATTGGTCACATGGTGCCTTCCTAAGTCTTAGATCAACTTAAGCTTTAGTTGTAAAATAAATAGGGAAAGGCACACGAGTTGCAACCAAAATAATTTCTTAAAAAAATAATAATTTGCCAAACATATGATTTGGAAACATATTCCAATTTTCTTCAAAAAATGTTGTTGATAAACAAAAGGGAGAAATAGTATTTCCTTTCCCATGCTTTCATGGAAATAAGGTTTTTCGAGAATTACAATTTCTTTTTTCATCTTTTCTGCAAATCCAAACAAGCCCTTACCACACTTTCTTGGAAATAAGGTTTCTCGAGAAATATAATTTCTTTTCCCACCCTTTTCGCAAATCCAAACAAGCCCTGAGAGAATTTCAAATTTTGAGGTTCTTCTCTCATCATTGCAAATTATCAAATAAATTTAAATTTTAAATGTATGTCTATATAACAAAATCCTTTATTATTATTTTACTACTTTCGAGTTGAGATCATATGGAAGGCACAATAAAATTTTTTGATATTATTGTGAGAGTTTAAAAATCTCTACGGTACTTGTCAAGTTAAGTTGCCAATGCGAACCCCTCCTCATCAAAGCGGGAGCTTGGAACTCGGCTAGAGCCATTCCGAGTTTCAGGCCCAACAATGTTTTGGATTGAGCCTAAGTTGCCTGACCTTTAGGCCCATCTCAGTAGACTTTGGATCGACTTACCACAATAGACCTAGCACGGTCTGAGTGCACTCTGTTAGCTTGTCGACTAGGCTAGGTATGGGCTTAGGTCATTACACATGTTGACCAGGCCCACTATTCTATCTTCCACAATTTCATTGTTTAAAATCTAGCCTTACGAAAGTACCTTAATCTGGATTGAAACAAATAAGAGAAAATAAAATTTCAAGCAAACATAAAAAAAAACACAACTTTTATAAGGAAAATCCTTGTGGAACAAAATCACGGCACAGAGCAACGATCAATCTATCATTCAGAAAAGATCACTAGGACAGAGAGAATTTATAGCTAAAACCCAAGCTCTTTTTCTTGAAGGCTCTCAAAAACACCTAAAACAATAAAAGATTGACTATTTTTTAACCCCAATATAACTAACTCTAAAAGTCATCCTTTTATAAGAGAAATGTAAAAAATACTCCTCTAATAGTCACTAACACTTGGGTGTTGTTAGCATGTGAAACATGAGACCCAATAGTGATTTTGGTGTTACGATTTTAACATTCGTGATCTCACATAAGAAAGGACTTAGGGTGCATTTAAAAGTTACTATTCACTTTGTGGTTCGTTTGAAACGGTCTTTGAATGAAAAGCCAGCTCATTTCTTTTGTTCGAAGAGATGAAAATGAAGTGAGCCCATACGTTATGCTCATTTATGTACTTTGAAGAAATAAGCTCACTTGCCATTTAGATCATGGCTGAACTTCCTCTCTTGTGCTCGATGCGAAATGGAAACACCACACTTTCAAATCTGAGGCGTGTTTTCAATTTGAAGCGGGCACCTTCTGAATAACATGTGGGCTTTAACTCCAACACACATTGCTGCAGCTGCTTGCAGGATTATTTAATGAATTTGATTTTGGAGTGGCATGGTATGTGCAGCTTTGTTTAATATGACTGTTTCTCCACTGTAGCAGGTAAACATGATGGAGTGTTTGGGAACATTGAAAACTCTGCAAAACATTTTTTTTACTCTTTGTTTGATTATCCTTTCATTGTTTGTTTTAGATTTCAAATATATGCCTCGTGTCCTTGCATTAGGGTCCATTTTGAAGCCACCAAATAAGTTACTTTTTCTGCTTACCGTAGTAGATAAGTAACTTATTTGAGATAAGTTATTTTGGTTTAAGATCAGTGATAATGGGAATCAATATGAAATGGAATGCAATAAAATCATGTGAATTGAAATTCTTCCAAAAGGTTGATTACTAGATGCAAATGTTAAAAATGATTGAATTTTTTAAAATGGGCTCATTTTTGTAGTCCACCTAATTAAGGATTAGAATTTCTTTACTTCTATCTAAAATATATATTTCAATAAACTTATTATAATTATTATGTCAAATGTTATATATACTAATTTGGGATACTAAAACTAATTTCCTTAATAAATTTCAATTACAGACATCCAAATACACTTTTTGAATTCCAATATATTCTAATTATAGGCATTTAAATACAAATGAGTATTCCAATTCACATCAACTCCATTTACCATATGATTTGAATTCCAGCATATTTCAGTTACAAGCATCAAGATGAGACCATTTTTGCCCCACTGGCCTACATTTAGGAATGTCAAGGTCAAGTTCTGATCAGGTCCAGCTACACTTAGCTGTTTTGCTTTGTGCCGAGTTGGGTACTGAGATACCTATTTGAGGTCTGGGTTTGGATACTGTCCAGTCCTAAGACCCTTGGTTGGGTCCCAGCAGTCGTGCATGGGAGATCTTAAATGAAATATTTGGGGTCATGTTTCAATGATCCATGCCATTTATACAATGTATCTCATCATGGATGGGGGAGATCTTAAAAAATAAACGAAAAAAAATGTAGATTATGATATTTTAAACCTTTGATCATTTAAATCTTTTCTTCTAAATTGAAACCAAACTCCTTAAATATTCTTTTATGTGCCATGTTTAGATACTTAAATCTTGAAGATTGTTTTAGCCATTGATCATCTACTTAGTGGTTCATCGGTTTAGATCATTGCAAAGTAACCCCACATCCAAGTGCTATGGTCTCGATCAAGTATGCACGTAGCAATTCCCAATCTCTGTAGGGAAATACTAAGCGATGCAAAACAAGCTACCCAAGTCGCTTTCCTTCTGCCCCATCAAATGATGATCCATGCCGTTCACCCAGAACATCTCACACTAGATGGGCTACGTGAAAAAATCTCATACATCCATCTTATCTCACCATGCAAAAAAAGGTCGAGTTAGAAACAGCCGTACATAAAACTGTCACTTTCATATGGTTGGTGAAGATCTACTATTAAAGATATTTTTTCAGCCACACGGCCCATATATAGAACCAACTTCCAGATCAACGGTCTGGATGATCGTGATGAGCAGCCTAGGAGCACGGATATTAGATCCCCTACTTTTTATTCGCGTTTTACGCTACGGTACAGAGTCAAATCCCTTTTCTTAGGCTGTACCGGTAGGTAGTGTTTGTTTACCGTCCATGTGAGAGTTGCAAGGGAGTGGGCCTGCCCTCCTCCAGGTCCACATCAGCATATGAAAGCCAAACGGCCCTCGAACACAACGGCCAGCTAAAAAGCACAGCTTTTAAATGGTTGGGAGTTGCTTTGATATAAGTGGGTGCGAAATTCCATCCATCCTCCAACTGTCCCCAGCTCTTTACATACTAACTCAAATGCCCTTCCAATCTCATACGTACCACATTCCCTCGTTTTTCATTTCGGTGATGTACATTCCACAGTGCAATCGCCACATCATGCTAACAAATACATTATGTCTGCATGCCGATCTTGACGGTCAAAAACGTTGGACCTAACATGGATGTACTGTACCTAAAAAACCACACTGATTGAATGATGCTATATCATCCAATCGTGGCCATCAAACGGACGGTTGGAAAGAAAAAGGTCAGCTGACGAATCTATTTAGATTTTGGCTATCCGTTTCTTGTGGTGCGGACCGCTTTGAGTATCGAATTTATCCAGTTTTTGGCGCATATGACCTCGCAGCAATGGATTACGTGCACGCCAGTATCACCCAACACTGTACGGCCATAATTGTGGGGCCACCCTTGATGTATGTGTAATATATCCACTCCGTTTATCTGTTTTTCCAGCTTATTTTAATTCATGGGCCAAAAAATGAAGCATATGCAAATCTCAGGTGGACTACTCTACAGTAGATAATGGTGATTGGACACATGCCATGAAAAACTTTGTGGAGTCCGCTGTATTGTTTATTTGCCATCTCAGGTGACCGACTAGGTTTTTTTAATGGTCGATCACAACCTTTTCTTTTGGGATGGTTCACATGGTATTTGAATATGCTTTATTTTTTGTTTCATGTCATAAAATGACACGGGACTAAGGGATGGATAGCATGGATATTCTACACATAAATTAAGGTAGCTCCATGGTCAAGGCCGACAATGTTGGGTGAGGCCGGTGTTGCACTAGTGGATGGGGCTATTGATTAGAACGGCTGCCCACTTATGACATAATAAAGGTGTTGATAGCAAATGCCAAATCATATCTTATTTTAATCTTTTAGGCACTTTTTTTTTACTTTTCAAAGGATAACAATGCCCTTCTATCAGTCAGCCCTTGTATGGTGTTATCTTGTCTCAGAAGTTGAAATGACATTTTAAGAATGGGGTGTAGGCCCTACTAAATTAATGATTCGGCCACCTCTCGACCAATATGGTCTGTTTACTTTAATTGGACAACTGCAAATCTATAGTAGGGTCATTTTAAAAAAAATGGAGCTGTCGTGCCAACAATTGCATTAGCACCATGTGTTAATTACGACCTATTTTCATTGGTATAGTCCATCCGTGATGATTTTTGTCTTCAAACTTAGGCAAATAGCATGGAATTAAAATCCTTTTTATATGGACAGCTTGGATCTGATACAAGATGATCCAGTGGAACTTACATAAGACTGTGGGATGTGTTTAATATGTGGGTCGACCTTTGCACGGGAAGGCCATTTGATATTTTCGTTCTCTTTCTTCTTTATTTTTTTCACTGGGAGGGGACCATTTGGTCATTAGGACCATTACCACTTCCGTATGACCCACTCTGGCGAGCTTCCAATATGTATCGACGTCATTTCCTCTAGGCCTTCTCCCCCAATGGACTCACCTATTGAACTTATCTCACATATTGTATGGGGCCCATTAAATTGTCTTATAGTAGATCAAAGTTGTCCTCAGTGAATGTGGTTTTAATTTCATGCTATTGGTCCAAGTTTGAGGGCAAAACTCACAGGACCACATTGGAAGAAACAGTTCGGAATTAACAAACAACATTAATACAATGTGGGCCACAAAAAATTCATTTTTTTTAAATGACTTTACTAGAGGTTCATGGCTATTCGATTAAAGTGAATGTGTCAGATCGGTGGAGAGGTGGTCTCAATCCTTGATTTAGTAGGGGCCAGCGATTCTCTTTTTAAAAGATCCTCTCAATTTTTGTGGCAAGCTACCATTGTACGAGAGGACAAGTGGTAGAGGGACATTTTCATCCTTAAAAAAAATAAAAAGTGACAAGAGGGCAAAAACATAATGGATGCAAATACTGGTGTTAGTGCATTATTACATCAATAATTGAAGGCCATTTTAATTACTAACCATTGTGGAGTAGTGTATGGCGAGATCCACCGAGGCCTGTAGATCCTTGACTGTGGGGCCCACTGTAATGTATGTGTTTCACATCCACATTGTCCATCTGTTTCACGAGCTCATTTTAAGGCATGAACACAAACATGAAGCAAATCCAAATCTCAAGTGGACCACATCATATCAAATAGTGGTGATTTAATACCCACCATTAGAAACTTCTCAAGGGGGCTACAGAATGTTTATTTGCCATCCAACCTGTTGATAAGGTCACAAAGACCTAGATGAAGGGACCACACAAATATCAGTTTGATCCAAAACTTTTGTGGCTCATAAGAAGCTTTTAATGATCAATCACCACTGTTTCATGGGGTGTGGTCCACCTAGAATTTGAATCTACTTCATTTTTTTGGATCCTGCCCTAAAATAAGGGGCGTGGATATGCTAGTCCCTAGTGGGACTAGCATAAGGGGTGGTTTCAAATCTCCATGGGCCCCATCATGATGTATGTGTTTTATCCACGCAGTTCATTCATTTTTTCATCTTATTTTAAGGCACAATCCCAAAAACGAGACAGATCCAAATCTCATGCGGACC
Organism: Liriodendron chinense; assembly: GCA_003013855.2. Classification (NCBI taxonomy): domain Eukaryota; kingdom Viridiplantae; phylum Streptophyta; class Magnoliopsida; order Magnoliales; family Magnoliaceae; genus Liriodendron; species Liriodendron chinense. Next base: position 5,865,590 of record ML058513.1, read on the forward strand.
ACACCACAGGAAAACAGTAGGGATTGAACGTTCACCATTAAAATCTTCCTAGGGCCCACTGTAATGTTTATTTGCCATCCAAACTCTTGATAAGGCCACATAGACCTAGATGAAGGGAAAAAACAAATATCGGCTTGATACCAAACTTCTGTGGCCCCCAAAAAGGTTTTCAATGGTAAGCGTCAATCCCCATTGTTTCCCTGTGGTGTGGTCCACCTGAGATTTGGATCTATCTCATTTTTGGGCTAGTGCCTTAAAATAAGATGGAAATATGAATGGACAAAATGGATAAAACACATACATCATAGTGGGACCCACAGAGATTTGAAACCACCCCTTATGCTAGTCCCATTGGGACTAGCTGATCCGCGCCCTAAAATAAGCTATTAAAACGCATGGATGTCATGAATATAAAGCATATACATCAAGGTGGGCCCCACAGTCAGGGATCCACATTGAAGCTGTGCGGCTTCAATGGATCTCAAGGTGGGTGGATCGTGACTGATGCCGAGAGTGATGTATCTCACTTACATCTACATCGTTAGTCCATTTTGATAGCATGATCCAAAAAATTAAGTAGGTCCAAATCATAGGTGGACCACGCTAAAGGAAGCAGTGTTGATTGAGTACACACCATTAAAACCTTCTTGGGGCCATAGGAAATTTTATTTGCCATCGAAGCTATTGACAAGGTCACAAAGACTTCAATGAAAAGGCCACAAAAATATCAACTTGATTTAAAACTTTTGTGGCCCACAAGAAGTTTTTAACAACCAATCACCACTATATTTCTGTAATATAGTCTGTTGGAAATTTGGATCTGCGTAATTTTTAGATTTGCCCTTAATTTGCCCTAAGATGAGATGCAAAAAGGGTTGGACACCGTGGATATAAGGCACATGCATTATGGTGGGGTCCATAGGGATCCATCATGTTGGTGGATCTGGGTCCATGAGGTGTGGTTCGGGCGATCCCCAAATCCACTAAGGCTGTTGGATCCCCAACTGTCGCCCCATTGTGATGTATATGGCTTACATCCATACTGCCCATCCATTTTGACAACTCAGTTTAGGGCATGATCCAAAAAATGAAATAGATCCAAATCTTAGGTGGACTATACCACAAGAACTAATGGTGATTAAATCCCCATCATTAAAAACTTCATAGGGCCACTTGAATGTTTACTTGCCATCCAACATGTTGATAAGGTTACAAAAGCTCATTTGAACCTTCCTGGATCTACTTGATGTTCATATGCCATTCAAACCTTTTATAAAGTTACCCGCATTGGGATAAACTGAAAGCATAAGAAACTTTTTCCTCTGTTGTGGTCCACTTAACTTTTTGGTCAGCTACATTTCTGGTATCAAGTCTTAAAATGAGCTGGCACAACAGATGAACAAGGCGGATTAATACACAAACATCACGGTGGGCGCCACTTAGCTTCCCGGTGAATGAAGTTCCTGCCAAGGCAATCCGCGTCCGAAATTGGCATCCACTAGCCGTCACGTGTCATTTCATGAATAGCCATGCATCAGGTGGGGCCCCGGTGTAGAAGGCCTCGCAAATGAGGGCTATATTTGATGAAACAGCCTATGAATTTTTAAAATTAACACATGAACTTACCTTCCAAACAAAAAATGCATTGTGACCCTGAACTGGTACTGAGTTCTTGTAACCCAAAAGATCTGTGGAGCCTACCTCGATGTCTTTGTTAAATCCACTCCGTCCATCAGTTTTTCCAGCTCATTTTACGACGAGATCCCAACAATGAAGCAGATTCAAGACGCAAATGGGCCACACCAATGAAAAAACAGGGGTGGAGATGCGCACCATTAAAACCTCCAAGGTGATGTTTATTTGCCAACGAGCCGTTCATAAGGCGATTTCCAATGGTATGAAGCGAAAACAATGATATCAGCCTGATCCATAACTTCTGTGGGCCGAAGAAGGTGGGGACCTAATCCACACTGTTTCTTGTTGTGTGGCCTACTTGGCTCCTGTATCTGACTCATTTTTAGGACTCACATCTAAACATTGAACTGAAACTGATGGACGGAGTGGATTGCAAACAGGCATCGTGGTGGCCCTGAGAAACTCGCGTCCATGCGTGGGTACAGTGCACCCATATAATTCAGTGCAGCACGTGGCGGCATTGGAAGTGCGAGGGGCGGCTTACAGGGACACAATCGTCCTTTTAACAGAAGACAAGGGCTCACGCTCCCTTTCATCTCACGTCCCAAGTACCTGTATAAATCCGCAATTACGCAATTGCCCCTCTTCCCTGTGTGGCTCCCTTTCGGATCTGAGCGCTCGCGTGCGAGCCACAAGCGATAGTGGGAGTTATTTTCGTTGTCACAACTCTCTCCCTCTCTCTCTCTTTATTTCCGTTTCTCGATCGGACACTTGCGTCTAACGACAATGCCGCGTTTCGGTCGACGTTTACGAAGCCGCTCCTCCTCCCCCCATCCCATATAAGTACCCCTTTCCGAACCCTAAATTCTAGAGATTGCTCTCTCTCTCTCTCTCTCTCTCTCTCTCTCTCTCTCCGCCTCTCATGGCTCCGATCCAAATCAAGACATCTACTACATCCGCTCAAGCTCTAGTGAGCTCTCAAGACGCTCGGATTCTCGTCCGAGAGACGATGCGGATAAGCGCGAATCTCGCGACTGCTTCTCCTTCTTTGATTGAGGCCGAGAGCAGCGGCACAAGGGCGGGCATGAAATTCGGTATTGTGCAGGAGGATTTCATCGATTCTAGCTTGAGAGTCTTGTGTTGTGAGGAGATCAACGGCAGGCGGTGGAAGTATGTGGCGGAGAAGGACGGTTCCGGAAGGTTCTCCAAGGGATCAATCCGTGCTGTTGGGTTGCATGCTCCCGAAGCTCCTATGAACGTGAGTTAGTATTCTTTTTCACTTTCTTGTTATTCGAGGTGAAATTGCAATTCATTTTTATTTCATTTCTCATCTGCTGTATGTAGTTTTTGTTTCATTTTTGGTATGCGTAGTTTATTTATCATTAATCTCATTTCATTTCATTCCGTTTCACATATGTGGAGTAAATTTCAGTTTCATTTATTGGTTTGTATAGATTATGAATTATTGTTTTTTTTTTTTTTCCTTTCTATGTTGTTTCTCCATAAAAAAAAAGGATTTGATCTTCTTTTATTGGTGATGGCCTCAATTTCATGACATTGAGATAAAAAAGTAAAAAAGATCTAGCTTCCCTCAGATTGTGCTTGTGTTTCTTCAACTTTCCTGATGATGAGTGAGACCCTGAAGTGGAGTAACGTGGTGATGTGATTGGATGTTGTTGTTAGACAAGAACTATACTTCTTGTGACGCTTCGAACCAGTACTATTGGATGTAAAAAATGAGACGGCATGTCATATTGACTATTTCTCGAGTTAGCATGTCTAAATGATATGTTGTTTAGAGGAGAGGGGAGATTGCGTTTTCTGAACTGAAGCTGTCATTCTTGAGTTTTTGTCACTGTAGGGAGGATAGCCTGATGATGGGAATGAGGAAATAATCGATGAGGACAACTCACAAAGTTCATTCTTGAGTTTTTGTCACTGTAGGGAGGATAGCCTGATGACAGGAATGAGGAAATAATCGATGAGGACAACTCACAAAGTTCTTGGTCCTTTTAGAAAGGGAAGAAGTTTTGATGCACAGGAGCTAGTTAGCATTAGATTTAACTTCCCTTCCCTTCTGTTGGAAGAGGGAGACTGGCGACTAATGATGCGGAAGATGCAACTCCTTGATGGTGTGGACGTGGGTGGTGAATTGCTGCAACCAAAAACTAGTGATGTGGAAGATCTAGTCGTGTCTCATGTGATCCCCAACGGTAAAGATTGAGGAGGTGATTCGAAGAGCATGAGACAATGTCACGCACATTTGCATGATCGGGCCCATTGCCCATTCACGTTTTTTTGGGGGCGGGGGAGTCATGTAAGCCCTGGCAAAAAATAAAGCTGGGCCACACATCGGGTGGCTCACACATGCACATTATATATTCTGTTTCTCTAACCATTTTTCATCTTCATTTTGACATGCCCATTAACCCTATCAATTTCATATTGAGACCTTTGGGGGGTTAGTCATTTATGCTATTTGTTTCATGTTGAACCTGCAGATAGTTTGGTCTTTGGTAGAATGGTATCCATTTTGATATCACCTTTATGGCATCCGGTTATTCCTCACCCAAGTGGTAATCCTGAGAAAACAAGTGGTTGTCTGCCTGCTTTAGCACCCTATTTCAAGATGCAACATGTCTCATTTGATGAATGTAACTTGGGTAGTCCATTCTTTCATGGCACTTCTCCTTGTCCTGTCCTATTCATTGGTGTATTTCTTACAGTATTGGATAGAGTAGAATTACTATTTGTTTGAATTGCTAGGTTCATACAATTTTATTTTCATGCAATTTACAAAGAATGGGAGAACCACACATACAGTTTTAGCATGCAAAGACCGACATCTATGGAATTATTGTTGATGTTGTTGCAGGATTTGATGGCATTTGTAAGATCTTATGTGGTACCTGAGGGCTTCCCAGATAGTGTTACTCCTTCATATGTTCCATACATGTCTTGGAGAGCTCTAAAGGTATTCAGTTCTCATACACGCGAGCCAAATTTTAAAGGAAACAAAGGGATCATTTCTTAAGCTGGGGGAAAAAAAGAAGAAAAAAGAAAAAGAATTGCACACACGCTCTTGTAATTAAGCAGTATGTTTCCGATTTGTTAGAGTAGCATTTCTTTGCTTTGATGCTTGATAATATTATCTTACGAACAATCATGGTCTCTGCAGCACTTCTTTGGTGGGGCAATGGGAGTTTTTACAACACAGACACTGTTGAATTCAGTTGGTGTGTCTAGAAATAGAGCCACCTCCGGTGCTGTTGCTATCAATTGGATTCTCAAGGTAATCACAATGTTCACATGCTTTGCCATAAGGCAGGTGTAATCTACAATTTGGCAATCTCCTCATGTTTGGATGCAAGCTGTTCAACATTGGCTCAATGTATAGAAAATACACTATCATTTGTTCAATGTTTTATCTTTTGGTTATTTCGTCTCCTGTTGTCTAGATTATATCCCAAGCTTAGACTGTTATGATCCGGTAAGATTCCCAATTCTAACTTGGGATACAGTTCAGTTGATATATTCACTGAAAAACCTAGCCACAACAAAGTGGAAGAGTTTCTCATATTTCTCTTTCAAAGTACAATTACATAATTAGTACTGACTAGCAAGCCATTGCAATGTTCACTCCATTTGCCAAATCATGCTTCTCTCGTTACCTTTTCTTCTTCAAATCTCCTCATCCTTGTATACATAATATACTGTTAACAAACAATATTTTTTTTGAAAGATGTTAATAAAATAATATTTATAGTTAAATTGACATTTTTTTATGACACCTGTTGCAGGATGGTCCGATCATCTAATGAGAGACCGAAAAGTGGTCCCATTGCTGGTCGATAGAAGATTGGTCTCGAATTATGACCATCCAAGGGTTTCAATTCAAGACCAGGACCATCCAACCATCCAAATTGAAGATCTGGACCACATTGAGGGTCCAGATGGATCTAATGGAAGATTAGGGACCGTAACAATGGTTTTGATAGGTATTCTAGACCAGACCAATGTCTGGTTGGACTGTGGGGTCCTCAAATCCATGGTTTATTCAATTGTTGGAGATAGAGTTAGTCATGACTTGTCTAACAAGTTCCCTTTGTTTTTCATCACTTATTTTTTGGGCCAATTCTCAGCTAGCAAATGATGTTAGAATGGCATACAATTGATATTATTTGAGTAAGTTATGGCTGATTTAGATAGCATATGGTTGTGAATCTTGTGATGGGATTATGTTTTTCTTTGAGGAAAAAAGTACAAAAACATGCAAAGGATCTTTTATGATGATACTTCAATGAATGGATCAGGTACAAGTTTCTTTGAGTTCTTTTAAGCATTAGTTGCTTTGTCCCTCCTGGCATTAGTTTCTCTCCTTATGCATCCGTCTCTTCCAATCTATCGTGTGTGCAGTTGTTTCAACTAGTAGGCTGTTTTGCCCATACAAACAGTTGGGGTGGCTGTGGGCCTGTATTATCTTGTCGGTAAATTTGATGGGCTGGATTAAAGGAGAGATGTCTGTGGCTTGGTCTCTGTTTTTTATTGTTCAAGAGACTAACACCATAGCTGCTGTTCTAAATAACTTCATTCGCCTTTGCTAGTGCTGGTGTCAATCCTGATGTCTCTCTTCTGGCAAGGCTTGGTGCATCCAGCCCTGATTGTTGTTTTGGGGGTTCTCTTCCTTCCTTCAAGCCTCTATATATAAGTCTCGTTATTTCCTTCAAAAACCAGTTGGGGTGGATGCCATGTTATCTGCACCACATGTGATGGTTCGACCCCCAAGTGGATTGCAAACCACTTGAATTTGCACTGGACCAAAAACCATTTTCACTAGGTCCAACTATTGATGGATGGGACTCATAGTGGATCTAAAGTTGACAAGTGGTTTGCACTGGACCAAAAACCATTTTCACTAGGTCCAACTATTGATGGATGGGACTCATAGTGGATCTAAAGTTGACTTCCTTCTTGCAACATTTGTAGGCTCAATGGGCCGGGCTAGCCATCGGGCTTTTGGGCCTGGCCTGCCTCAGGGCTGGAGTATGAGGCCCAAGGGCTGGGCCCAGGCTTAAAATTCAAGCTCATTTTTTCAATCGAGCAAGGCTTGGACCATGTACAAAAGCCTGTTAGCCGAGTCCTGACTCGGCCTAGCTTGGCCCATTAGGGTTTGGGAGGGCCATTTTGTAATATACAGAAAAACCTATCTCTCCCCTCTCTTCGCAATAAACCCCCCCCCCCCCCCCCCGATTTGGGCTAGGCCCCAACAAAAACATGTCGGGTTAGACACACGACTCCATTTCTCTTTATCTCTTTGCTCCAACAACACACAACTCTCTCTCTCTCTCTAGATAAACGATGCTCACCATGTGCTCTTTGGCAAGAGTGCTGGTGATAAAGTTTTCCTCCCTTAGAAATGAGAAAAGTAGTACTTAGCAAGGAAGCATTCTTCCAAGTTTCTGTTCAATTTTATGAAGATAGGCTTTTAGGCAGAGCTTTAGATTCTCAATGGTGATTTTGAAACTAATGTTCTGCCTAACGGTCTATCTTGGATGTGACTGGGAAGTGAATTTTTCTATGCTGTAGTTTTCGAGGAAGACTCTCCCCATTGCTACCTAGTTTGGCGTCCGGCATGCTTCTTGGAGTCTCTGGAGTGCGTCCTACAAGATTATGATATTTTAGCTCTGTCCATGGTGGTTCAGATTTTGCATGCGTTCGTTCAGCGAAGATGACTTGTTAAAGAATGATCTGGTGACATAGGCGTGGATTCCCAGCAAGGTATTTGATAATGGTAATGGTGGCCATAACAGCCACTGCTGTTACCATTATGAAATAGGCCGTAATGGCCCTTTTTTTTTTTTTGTTGAAAAAAACCTGTATCGGCCCCGTAATGGGTGTTATGGGCATTTTTTTTTTTCTGTAATACAATAGTTTCCATGGTTACTGTTTAGTAACAGCTGTTATTTAACCCTTTTTGAAAACCTTGATTCCCAGAGCTTTGAGTTTGGGAGTTATAATGGTTCATGTCTTGTAGCTCCCTGGTCAGATTTTACCTGATCCATATTTTTTTGTCTTTTGAAGATTGGATCCAGATTTTCCCTTTTGGCTGCAGATTATATAATTTCTTTCGAATATTACATGATGTAAACTTGTTTCTTCAATTCCTCATTGAAGTTGCATGTGTTACTTTCTGTCTTCTTTCTGTTACAGTGCTTTTATTATTGTTGTTGTTGTTGTATTATTATTATATTTATTATGTTTTTGAGGCTAGAAGTTTCAAAATGCCAGGCTTTCTGATTTCTTAGAGATTTTAAAGTTAGTTTGTTCATATAGGATGGAGCAGGTCGTGTTGGAAAAATGCTTTTTGCAAGGCAAGGCAAGAAATTTGACTATGACCTAAAACAGGTAAAAACATGTGTCTTTTTTTACAGCCTTTGTCTATCGAACTTTTGTCAAACTTTGAAGTATATGTCCTGCAGAAAAGGAATACTACAAGGTATGATGAGCTTGAAAATTCCTGTGTTTCAGCTTCGCTTTACGGGTGATCTTTTAATGGAGTTAGGTGCTGGGGTAGAATTGGCCACTGCTGCCGTGCCACACCTTTTCTTACCATTGGCATGTGCAGCCAATGTGGTGAAGGTAGGAACAACTTTATACCATGTTGTATACTTTTAATTGAAGATAAAGTGTCCAACTCATCCTGTACCTCATTTCTTTTAGAATGTTGCTGCCGTGACATCAACATCAACTCGTACTCCAATCTATAAAGCCTTTGCTAGAGGAGAAAATATTGGTGATGTCACTGCTAAAGGAGAATGTGTTGGAAATATTGCAGATCTGGTATGTTATTCCCAGACATCTTATCTCCAGGCCAGTTAGTGTAGATTATGACTTATGATTATCATAATGTTGGTGTTGAGAAGGGCTAAAATGATTGCATGCTAAAATACTTAGCTTATCAGTTACATGGCTAGGTTCCAATATACATTTTTATTACTCTGATGGTTCTCCCCTCCCCAAATCTCCTTTTTGCTGAAGTTCTCGGTATATTTAATTATACTTCATGTTTAACATGCTAAGCCCAAAATCTGAGTGTAGGCCGTAGGGTCTGTTTTTATTGGTGGACAAAAGGCTTCAACTGTGGAAAAGGAAATCAATTTTCTCACATGTGACATTTTTCCTCATTTGTGAAAGACGAGGACTAACGAAATTGCTTTTCCTTTCCACAGGTTTTCCTCAGAAGAGGGCCATTTCTTTTTCCTCTCTAAAACCTAAGAAATGAAGTTTCCACCCTTTTTGAGAGACAAATCTCACTTTTTGACTATTGACAATTCCACATTTCCAAGGAAATCTCACTAAACAAGCAGGTTATTTAAGGATTATTTTCCACTCTTTTTCTATTTCCTTGTTTTCCTCAGATGTGACGTTTTCCTTTCCTTGTCTACTTTTTGGTTTCCATCCATCCCAAAAGGCCCTTAGGAAGAAACATTCCACGCTGGATGTTGACAAGAAATAGATTACAGCAAAGAAGCTTTTTAACGGTTCTCCTGTTCTAGTTGTGCTACCAGATGGCTAAACAAAGAGACTGCAGTGATATGGTGATTGCATTTTCTGATCAATGTGGAAGAACCTCAAACAGAATTTTCAGATTCTAGTTAAGGTTGAAAGGAGTACGTGCAAATCTGCAATTTTCAACCCTACTAGCTTTGACTGGTTGTAGTCGTCTTTCTAGTCCAATATCATCAATAAACAGAAGGGAGGAAATGACTATGGTAAATGAAGCGGGGAATAGTAGCAAAGCAACAACAAGAAGAGGTAGCAAGGTAGAAAAAAACAACAAGAAGGGGAGTGACTCTTGTGGTCTCATGGCAAGAAAACTAGAGGAGTCACCTATGAACTTCAGTAAGAATCTCATTTTCTAATTCCAATCATTGAAAGCCTTGTCCAATATGAATCTACTATATGTCTCTATTCCACTTTCCTGCTAGCCTGTTGAATAGAATCGATAGAATACTACGAGATTTCCTATGACAAGGCTCAGATGATAAGCGGAAATTCCATCTCATGCAATGGAGTGATGTATGTAAACCAAGGAGGAGGCGCTAGGATTAGAAATCTAGAAGTGATGAATATGACTCTCTTGGGTAAATGGTTATGGAAATTTGGGGTGATGGCACGGTTATGGAAATTTTTTTTGGGGGGGGGTCGGATGATTCCCAAACAAATTTTCGCAGCGTAGAGCTTTGGTGGTTTGGAAATGATAATTAGCATGGTAGTTGATTCAAGAAAGATATTCCTTCTAGTTCTGCGGCGGGGTTCAGATAAGCTTTTGATCGGATACCTGGTGTTCTAACAGCCCTCTTGGGATCTTGTTCCCAATCCTGGTCTTCATTGCTCCGAAGAGAGGCTCATGTGGCCAATTTCTTCTATATGTGGGTGATCATGAGCTTTTGGACACCTTTGTGCCGTAGGACTCTTTCGGACGAAGAGTTGGAGGACGTGGCTCGGTGTCTGGAGCTCATTATCGCAAGAGGCCACCCCTAGAAGAGTTGGGTTCATGGGTGTGGAGATGGGGGAAGAATGGGAGATTCTTGGTTAGATCATTCTAAGATGCTATCACCAATCAAGGAGGGTGGTGGGGGATCCGATGGAGGATGTTAGCGCTATAAAGGCCCTTTTTGCTTGGTTAGTGGGGAAGAATAGAGTGCTACCGTGGATAGTATTCAAGAGCATCATATTTTCATTCCCAATGCATGTATCGTGTGTATTTGGGATGTGGACTCCATGGACCATTTGTTCATTCATTGTGCCTTTTGAGCAATTTGGGTCTGGTTGCTTGATATGTTATTGTTCATGGTTAAGCCTGGGTCCACCTAATCTCTCTTCACATCGTAGCATGGGGGTGGGATCAGCCCTAAAGGGAGAATACTTCGGACATTATCATTCATGGCCGAACCGTGGTTGATATGGAACGAACGCAGTGAGAGATGCTTCCGGAATTTCCAGAGATCTCATGAGGAGGTTTGCAGGAGAGCTAAGCTGGATGTTATCTCTTGGACTTTGTTGCTCAAATATTTTGCGTTTGCTCCTGTTTCCCTTTTTATTCCCTTTGGTTTTGTTCCCATTTTCTTATTCCCATTGGTTCTATTCGTAATTCTTTGTGAGGGAGATCTCTTCCTCCCCTTTTATTTTATACAATCTCGTGACTTCTAAACAAAAAGCCCTTCTCTTTTAAATAATAAAGATCTTCATTGTTTCGTAGCACGCCTGCAATTCATGGCTCTATACAACCGTAGAAAGAGAGAGTCCAATTAGGACTGTTGCTGAAATTAAGGAACTAAATTCATTTACATGACTTGCTATCCTAATAAGTGTTTAGAGTATTGATATCGTTACATGTATGTGACAGATGTATCAATATCGTCAATCTTATTGCTGATACTTGGAAAAATATCGCTGATTGAGGGAAACATTAGAAAAAAAAAGTGGAAATTTTCAGTGAAACTTTTAGAGATGTTAAAAGACATGTTTGCACATTTAGGAATCAACATATTGCAAAAAGAACTATAAATAATAAGTAACCATCCATTCATCCCTCCGTACATAGTACATACATGATACATCCATCCATGCATAATATGCATACATACATCATCCATCCATCCGTCCATACATGTACACATACAGACATGCATGCATCCATCCATGCATACCTAGATCATGCATGATACATTAATGAAAGAACGTAATTAGTTTTTCAAAATAAAGTATATTTTTATTTCAAAAAATGAAAATTTGTAGCCAATTGATAGATTGGACAACACTCTTGAATATATAAAATTTCCACATTAATTAATATCGAAGAACACATATTTCCAATTAAATATAATTTTTATTTTTATTTTGGAATAATTAAAAATAAATTTTTTCAAAAGAAGGAAATTTTTTGCTATTGATAAATTGGCCTTCACTGATGAACATATCAAATTTGCACACATATATTCTCTATTTAAGAGATAAAAATGGAGGAAATTAGGATCTTCCCAATTTCTCCCATTTTCCACTCATATATTGATTTTTTAGCCATGAATACATGAGAATCATGTATGAATAAAATTTCAGCTAATCTTAAAAAGGACATGGATTTCCATTGCAATCCATGCTAACATTTGAAAAAACAAAAGTCCCTATGGATTTTTGTCAGCTTTGAGTTTCGGCCTGTTTTCACTTGAGTCAAGATTTCACCCCCAAATCTAAGTGTTGATTCAACGAAAAGCAAGCGGCGGCTGAAATCACCTAAGGAACATAATTCCAAAAACGATCCCACAAAAATGGAGACTTTTTTTTTTTTTTTTTTGGTTTTTTTTATTCTCTTAATTTTCGCAGATTTATTGAATTATCCCTGGCATCGGTGATATTATTGCGGGCATCACTGATGCCAGGGAACTTTTATAATAGAATATGCCCCAAATATCTCTGAGTCAATAATATTGACAAATATTGCTGATAATATTCAAAATATCAGTGATATTCGGAAAATTTTAAAATACCTGCAGTTTCGGCATTGTGACCTGGTGATACTGATAATATTGTTGATATTATCGATATATTGCCAATATTTGGAACACTGATCCTAATTAAATAAAATAAAGAAAAGAGAAATGATGCAGAAGTTCAAAAAGCATGGTTCTAAGAAGCTTGCGGTTTGTGCGTCCCTGTTGTCACATGTATGTGACCACACATGGGCCCACAGAATGATCTTCATACTATTTCGGGCCATCTGATCATCATTTTGGGCCCATATATTGATCCAGACTGTAGGTCATGCTCCTGGAGCAGATTTGATGATGGCCTCATCTGCCAATCATGCAGGCTATGAGGCCCACTCTAGCCCTGTTTTGATGGCTGGATATTTTTCTGCATCACTAGTGAAATGCTTTTGATGTTTTAAATCGTTTTAGGCTGAGCTGATTGTCTTGGAACAAGTTAGTGATAAAACTGCATCATTTTTTAATTAGATTGTTGGAGTAGTGATCACACTCTTTCTGTCCACCAGACAGTTCCATTTATCTAATATAATTTCACGTTTACCTGATCAAAGAAAAAAGGGAGCTGAATTAAATAGTGCAAGATTTCCGTAAAGCGTCATCCTGCCAGTAATGAATTATATAGTGCAAGATTATAATGAATACTTCAAAGTTCAGGAAATGAAAAAATGAGTCACAAGTAATCTAAAGGCTATACTAGTACTCTTGATTAGCCTATAAATTAAAGACCTCTGATCTATTCATTATAAATTTCAACGGCATCAGCTGCAGTCTGTAGCTTCGAATTATCCAGGCAACAAGGCTGTGTGAGCCATGGGTTAGTGGGAAACAAAGCGATGATGTTTGTACCATTGTTTTCAGTATCAATTGTATTGGCCGATATTCTTATTTTGCATGTGCTTGATACAGAACAACCAGGGAATCTTCCCTGGTTTTGCCAATTATATCGCATTGTTGATGACATGGTATTCCGTAACAGTAACGGTGGCCATAATGGCCATGACGGCTACCACCATTGCCATTACAACATGGGCCATAATGGCAATTGTGGATTTTTTTTTTTGAAAGAAACCCTTATGGAGCTCTTAGCTCTTATGCCTATTACGAGGCCATAATGGGCCGTTACAGGCCTTTTTTTTCCGTTGCGACTGTTATGACCCCATAATGCGTAATGGTGGTCACTTTACCTTCACGTAATGGCCACAACGGCTGTTGCGTAACCATTTTTGCATATATTGGTTGATGATTTCATGTGATATTTTGAAATATCACGAGATAGTATCTGAATTTCTTTGTAAAGTCCTCCAATATCATCAGTACATAAGAGACAATACGGTGGCAGCATGTGGGTGGTAAAAATTGACGTAATTTGAAAAAAAAAAAATGCATTTTTCTATGGATTATTTTGGGAAATCTCTTGGTGGGATGCAGTGGGCACAAATCTATTTTTATTTTTGTTATATTGTTTGTGTTTTGGTACTTGTATTGTATGATTTGTGAATAATTTGTACTCTTTTTGGATATAATTGCATCACTTCTACCAAACAGCACATAGTTTAGGACCTTATACAAAGGAATTTTTTTTATGAATTCTTGTTTTTTGTAATGTTTTGAGTTTTAAGTGTGCAATCATCGCTCTCTCTCTCTCTTGAAATGTGAAATTTTTATTCATCAGAAAAAAGAAAACAGAAACAAAGACAAACCGGAAAGGAAACACCAGAAAAGAACCTAGGAAAAACCTAGAGAGAACCTAAAACGAAGATACAACAACAGCAGCACCTAAGCTGGAAAAACCCCCAAAGCAAATTGAAACTGGGCAACCCTCAGGAATACCCCCGCCTCCGAATTTCTTTTGTTGTGGAAGCACCGATCATTCTGCTCGGCCCAAATGGACCACAGCCCCACTGACAACGGAAGCTGCCACTTCCTCCTCCCTAGCTTTCTCCCATCCTCACTGTGCCAAGCCAGAAAGTGCTCCTTGATAAAACAAGACATCACCCAAACAACTTTGGCAAGATCTAGGATGTTGCTCCACACAGCCAACGAGAAAGCACAATGCAGAAATAGATGATCTACAGACTCGGCCTGCTTGAAGTACAAGAGGCACATGTTCGGCAGCACCATTCCTCGCTTCTAAAGATTGTCAATAGTGAGGACCAATTTCCTTCCTACTAACAACCCGAACGCTGCCACTTTCAGTGGAGCTCCGTACTTCCAAACCGCCGAAGTAGGAGCAGGAACAATAGGAGCTTCAGCCTTTGCCAAATCAGCAATCATGTCTCTTTTAACATATTCCGAACCTTTATTGAAAAATTCCATCATTTTCTCAATGTTTCCCTTAGTGATACATTCCCTGATACATGCAATATTTCCCATGCGACACCAATATCGTGTTTCCATATCCCAAGGGTGCAATACATGCATCAATGTTTATACTGAAAACACTGGTTTGCACCATGCGTATTTTTTCAAACTGCAGAGAACATTGTTAGTTCTTTCTCTAGTGGATAAGATACTTAGTTTCATCTAGCGAATAAGATACTCAGCTGTCGTAGTGATTTCATCTTGAACTCTGTCATGCGAAGCTGGGGACTGGACTAAGTATCATGATCTCAAAAAGAAATCCCTCCTTGGTGGCCACTTTTGCTCTCCTGTCGTGTGGATATGTTCTCAGCTCATATCAAGAGGTTTGGCTTGCTTACTGACAAGTACAATTTTTTTATTCTCTTAAAATTTGTTAAAACTGCTCACTGTTGTCAATCCATGTGTTTTTCCAGGTGAAATCTGTTGTGTTGCATACTTTGAACAGGGCAAGATTCACTGTGGCGGTGGAATCCTTCCTTAAGACAGGTTTGTTGAGTCTTTTTGCTTGTCTACTGCACAAAAAACCCGTATTACCAGCAGTGTTAGAAGTTTTGGTATTGCTACAAGTTTTGCTAGCCGGGGATACCGAAACAATATCGATATTGCCGATAACCAGAAATGCGGGAACATGGGAAAAACAGTGGAATTTTTCAATGAAACCTCAAGAGTTGATAAAATATAGATAGTTACATATTTAGGAATAAAAAATTGCATAAAGAATGCATTCATAATAGGTTTCTATTTAATGGGGGCCTAAAAGCATGTGTTGCTGTAAGAAGTCAGTCCAATCGTCTCATCCATCCAAAATCTGAACCTCTATCCAAACATCCATTGATATTTCAGAATATCGGCAACACATGAAATTTCTAAACAAATCGTTAACAATTGAAAAACAAACTAAAGATTGTGGTCTCGTTATTGCCATGTTGCGATAATGATAATATTGTGATATTATCAATGTTATCATCAACAAATTGAACGCTGCATACAACCATGCACCCATAAAAATATGAAATGAGAATTTTTTAAATATATAGATTTTTGGCATATCGATACATTGGCGATATTATCAAAATATTGCAGATACATTGATGATACAAGCGACACTTGGAATTTACACAGTAAAAAATATTGGCGATACACCGACGGGATCAATGTATTGACAATACAAATGACGCTTGTAATTTACACAATTGAAAATATTGACGATATCGATGCATTGGCAATATTTAGTGATACATCACCGATATCAAGAATTTTTTATACTATCAGTGTTATCGGTATCGCTACCAGTGTTATCGGTGTCGCTGAGCTAGAAATAGAGATAATATTGGGGATATTTCGATAATATCGAAGATAATGCGAACACTGATTACCAGGATATTGTGCTTCTGGTAGATGCTATCTTGGAGGCATGTACTGGGAGTTACTCTGGCCTTGAACCCTAGGCCTCAGTGTCAAAACACCCCCTATCTACCATAAAGCTACGGGCTTGAACCCATTAACTCGATTGAGTCAATGTTGGGCACACATGACTCGGTTGTTAGTTGAAAACATCATGCATCAGCTTTTTGGGTTTTACCGAAGTGACAATACAATGTACTAAAAGCCAAAGTATCAAGGTCGACTAAAATCTTATTAAAAACATAGAAGTGGTATTTCAAGGCCCGCCCTATCGTTTCTCCATCTCTTGCAGGTCTATTGGCCACTTGTTTGGCATCTTTTTGACAACAACACAATGGACAACTATTCATACCCCTCCCTCCTCTTCGCACTTTTAAAATCTTTCCTTATCCATCTTACAGAACCTGCAAAATTGCATCATAGCTTTTTTTTTTCCCTCCGTTTACCTAACCTAAATCCTAACCCCAACCCGGATCACCCTCTCTGGCCCTAATTCTCCCTACTTTCTTCTATGGCATGTGTTTTCCTCTGCTACTTTGTTTTTCATGAATTTTTTCCCCGATTGTAGCAACTTCTCATCCATGTGGACAAGTTGCAGAGTTCTTCATTGAGTGGGTCGAGTAGAAAGAAATGACTGATTTCCCAAGTCGTTCTTTATGCATTTAACATTAGTTTTGGATTTTCCCTATTTCTTATGGCTTTGTTTGCTCTTCTAACCTGCAGGGCACGTTCCCTCATTAAAGGTAGGGAATTCAGTGGAAAACATCTTCACTCTTCCATGGTCAACAGACCGACCTATTGTTTTAGGTACGTAGATCATGGTCGTTTCTTATGTTTTTTTTTTTTGTTATTTTATTTTATTTTATTATTTTGTCTGTCAAACTGACATCTGTCTGGACTGTTTTGCAGGACCGAGATTCAAAGATGCCTTTCAAGAGCCGGCTTCATTCCTTGCAATCGAACCCTTGTTTGAGGTATTGTTAGAAACCTCCTCTGTACAATCTTTCTAGGAAACAGAACTCTTTAGATGCATTGACAATCTTTACTTGTGCTCCAGAGAGAAAAATACATAGTAACCTATAATCCTTCGAAAGGTAATGTTTATGCATTGCTGAAAGATCAAGCAAAATCCGATGATATTCTAAAAGCAGCTTTCCATGTGAGTTTAGCTCCTGTAGATTGCTTGTTTTCAAACAAAAGCTCTGGCCTTTTTATGTGTCACTAAAATTTCCGGTGTTGCAGGCTCATGTACTTCTAAATTTCATCCGTTCATCAAATCAGAAGCAGGCTTCAATGGAGCGTGGTGTCTTGGACCAATCAGATTCTGAAAGATCCTTATCAACCCATCTCATGCCTACAGCTGTCGATTTTGCAGCTCAGATTGCTGAGTCTTGCAATATTGTTTCAACTTCATATGGGCTTTTTAAAAGGAAAGCTGCAGAACAGGTGCTCTTGCACAACCATTCCTTTCTATGTTACTTCAAGGTGGCCATGTGAGTGTTGGACCCTAATGCAGGGTTGTAGAGATGATGGCTTTTGAAATGCCTGAAATGCTGATGCCTCTATCTTAAATATATAGTGTAAGAATACTAAAAAGATGAGGAAAAGTCAGAAAGTACCAAAAATTAGTGAAGTTACTACGCAATTTAGACATGAAATGCAGTCAGATGGGAATCCTATAAAAGCCATCAGGTTGATTTGTCTGTCCAGTTATATTTTAATATCATCATGTGAAGATGGTTTTACATAAATTAAGATTTTGTAGAAGTGTATTCAGAAAAAATAGGCAGCATTAAAACTATATAAATAGCATATGAGCTATGCAAAATGACGAAAAATGATGAGCAAAGTTCTTTTTTAACGTCCTCGGTGATGTCTAAGAGAGCAATTTGATTTAAATATAAATTATCCTCGTCAAAAGAAAATAGGGGTCACGCCCATCACATGGACGTGTGCAGTTAAAAGAACCTACAGCATTTTCTTTTCTTTATTATTTCCTGATGGACCATTAATATTGAAACAGCAATGGATTTCTTCTTTCAAAGCATCATCGTCTTATTTTTTGCAGGGATGGGTGATGTCAGAGTCGCTGCTCAACCCTGGGCGAGCTCGCCTTTGTTTGCTGCGGACTTGAAAGTCTTGGAAAGGTTTCACTTTTGTGCACTTTCAAGCTGTGATTTGGAAGGTCTAGCCAAAAGTTGAGGTGGGGGGGCATATGCAGACTCCCGCATTATATCCAGCCGTAGATATTGCTGATCCAGTGCAGTTGGTCAGTTCTTCGTCGCTGTATTTGATCACTACAACATCCTTGCCATCTGTGCTCTCAACTTTATAAGGATGTCCGTTCTCCAATGTTCAAAAATTAATTGTTTCCATAAGCTGTTAAGGAGCATTACAAGTTCATGAGTCTTTTGGTATACATGAAGTCTAGGGTTAGTGAGTTCCAGTCTCTTATATGGGTAGGCACATTTTGCTTGTGAGCCATTTTGTCATATACAAGACTAGGGTTAGTGAGTTTCCACAATGTCACGTACCAATTTTTTCCGTACACGTTGCTTATGAGCATTCTGGTTTTACAAGTTAGAAGTTGGAAGTTTTGGTGTACAATTTCTTGGAACCTCATCTCGGTGGCAATACTCACTGTGCTTATTAGCCAGGAAGCATCCCACTGCATTTGAAGCTTTTTAAAGCGAGGGATTGGGTGGTGTAGAGATGCAAGGAGTTGTTGAAGGATTGGAGGTAAGTGCTCTTGGATGCAACGTGATCTAGTACTTGAAATACTCATCAACTGTCTGAGTGCTTGATTGATTCGAGGCGGACTGTAATGAGTCCTCAAATCCCTGAGTTTTAGAATCTTGCTCAACTGTTCATCCTTCTCTCTTAGGTGCTTCTTCTCCAACTCATGTTCTCCTTCAATTACATAACCAAATGGTTTTTCTTTGGATTTGGTATTTAAGCCATGGGGCAGTTCTAGTGGTGTTAATAATATAAATATTAATAATATTCATTCAGATTTTATTTTTTTCCTTTTTCTATTCTAAAATTGTATTTATGAGTTTGATCTTTCGGCATGCTTATCTTCAAATTGTAATTTCTTAAAAAAAAAGAAACGAAAAAAAAAAAAAAAAAATCAATTTTGGCTGAGAAGATCAGTGTGTTGCTGAATGACAGGGCCAATATTGGTGTAATTAGCTGGAAGAGTGTGCGAAAGGTGCAGTGAATTGCTATTTAGAGCCACCATTTTGTACATACACATTCCTTTTTCTATGCTACAAATGGAAAAGGGTTGTACATGTCAGAAAATGGGCCCGCCTAATCATGTATCCCTTAGGTTTATATTCCTTTTGAAGGGTTTCTCCTGCACTGTCAAATGCGATAATTGCATTTGATCAAAGATGTGCATTTTGTTAGTCCAGGATTGTTTCTGAAGTGGTGATTCCCTGGCACACAAAGCAATGGTCTCTTTTTTTACGAGCCATCTATTTTTCTCAAACACGTAATGCAGGCATGATGAGTGGGATGTCCGGGCCTGGATCTGGTCTGTTCATGATGGGAGCCCATCATGAATGGGCTGGGTCTTAGATGCAGCGGAACTCTGGAATGTTTTGCTACGTATACCCCCCATCAGTCCATGCTTTGGTTGCCTCTTTCAGCTTTGGGCTAGGACTGGGCTGACTTTGAGCCTGTGGTTTGACCTGGGACCTCAGCTTTAGGCCTGACAATTAATTGGGCTGGACATGGCTTGTAACTGCCTACATGCCCACCAACTGGTCCTGCCTCTTGCCTTATTTTATTCAGCACTGATGGATGGTCTGGGTATTTGGATAGTGGACCCAAGCTCGTGACTCATCACCTCATGGGCTGAGATGGGCCCAGACTCAGGCCCTCTGAACACGGACTGGACGTTGTTACCCAATGTTCCATGCCTGCTAATTGCTTGATTCTATTTGCATACAATGCGCATGGCTCTTTTACATTTACAGGCCCTCATACGGCTGTAAACAAAACCTAAAGAGGGGAGAAAGGAGGGAAAAGAGGGGGATATAAACAACTGAAGATGATGGAAACATCAATTACTGCCCATGTTTTCCTGTAATAATACCTCTACTTTTTTTGTTTTTTACTTCTTCCTAATTAAGTAGCCTAACCTATAAGAGGAACATCCCTACATTAATTGGCATTTCATCAGTGCCGTATATGAGTCAGAGTAAGCTTGAAAAACTCGCTCGACTCGGCTTGAAAATGCTTGACTTGGCTCGGATCGGAAGTGGGTTTGAGCCGAGCCGAGTCAGATTTTGGATGCTCGAATCAATTCGAGTGGAACACCAAGTAGGGCCATGCTTGACTCGGCTCGACTTGAACTCGACTTGATTCGACTGAGATGTATGACTCAGATTATAAATATATATATATATATAAAAAACCTACTCCTAAAATTTCTAATCCTATCCAAGTGCCCCCCCCTCTCCCTAACCCTAACCCTCCCTCACTCTTTCTAAGCTTGACGGCCGGTCCCACTGGCCCCACCAGCCGCCCTCCCTCCCTCCCTCCCTCTTAGCTCAACGACCGGCCACCCCGAGCTGCTCTGCGGCCTGACCTACCCCTCCCTACCCATTGCCAGCCTTGCATTTTCGATTTTCTTGTTCGGTAAGCTCTATCCCCTTTACATTTTAGTTTTTTAGGGCAACTGACCGACTTGGGCCTGACTAGACCCTAATTTAGGGGTGACCAACTAGGCGCTGTCTAGCAATCCAAGGCCAGTTGCCCTCATAGATTTTTTTTTTTTTTTTGAATATATATAAAAAATCAAACTCGAACTCAACTCGAAAGACTTGAACTCGCTTAGTCTACTGACCGAGTAGAGCCATGCTTGACTTGGCCGAGTTGAGTCGAGTAATGAGCAGGGATAGGGAGGTTCAGGTCAAGCACCGAGCAGGGGTATGCTGGACTCGACTCGGGTCTACTTGGGTCCTACAGAATATTAGACAGGAGTAACCTCGGAAGAATTGGCCATTTAATGGGCTTGTGTGTGTTTAATATCGCTCAGAAAATAACAGTTACAAATTAATAATCTGACAGAGTATGATGGCTGATACGCAGGCACTAAGAAATTGTGAACGTGGTCTAAAAGTAACTCAAATTAACCATCTAAATGTTAACCCCTATTTTCCATAGACCATAAACAGAAACTGAGTCCAATTCATTAACTAAAATAGTTGATTAGCATACATTCATTGAACGGCTGAGATGAAAATAGCCACGGGTTAAGATTGTTCAATTTGCGCTTATCAATTATCGGTAGTGGGTCTCGCAATTTGGACAAGTTTGATGCGAGTTAATCCATCCATACTGCTACGTGTAGAAATTGCAAATGGCTGAGTATCAACCATCGCACTTTCCAGAGTATCAAATAACTGGCCTTGTCCGCCCTGTCAATTAGCTTAGGCAAGGTTGAAAATACCATGTTATAACGTCATAACAGCGGACTGAGGTTACTTTTTCATTGTACGAAGCTGTAATTGGGAAAATAATGACGTGGTACAATGACCATGACAAATCTCATTCTTGCCAGTTTACACGCTTGGAAATTTCTCACGAGATTCTGAGATCTTGACATTTTTCTCACGATGTTATCAGGAAATTCTTCCATTAAAATAAAATATTTAAAAATATTATTATAAACTACTAAATAATTATTAAAAACCTGAGACTTTTAAGTATAAAATGAATTATTTTAATTTCTAAATAAATTTTCTGTTAAAATCACAAAAACATAAAGAACTGCAGAGATTTTGGAATATCACCAAAATTTCACAATAATATTGTCTAAACAAATTTTCGTTTTCAAAATCTCAGTGATATTTCTCAAAATGAGGTAGAGCCCCAGCAAGAGAAGAACATATGTTGTTTAACTTAAAATTGTCAAAATAATCTTTAGATATTTGTTTTCTCCAAAAGAGCTTAAATTGTCACGTGCCATGTGTTTATTGGTAGTTTATCTTATTATGGTTTAGCTAGCTCAATTGTAACATATTCCCATGAAGTATTTGGTGTCCTTAGTTTTTTTCACTTTTAAGGGAGTGATTTGGACATTAAAAACTTTAGAAATGAAATAATCTACCTTCCCTTGCTTGGTCAAAAAGATAATGTTGAAAGCCAGATATTATCTTGAGAGGTGGGCTATGAAAGGGGGCGTTTGGATTGGAAGTTACTTAAGATAAGTTACTTATGCCTTAAGTAACTTATCTTGATTTTTACTTATTAACACTGAAAATTATTAACTAACTTTAAATAAAAAAGTATGTGGGTAGCTGGAAAAGATCTGTAATGTATGTGTTTTATCCATGCTGTACATCCATTTTGGATTATTATTTTAGGGCACGAGCCAAAGAACAAGGCAGATCTAATTCTAAGGTGTACCACACCACGTTAAAACAATGTTGATTGAACACCCACCATTAAAATATTCCTAGGCCCACTGTAATGTTTATTTGCCGTCTAACATGTTGATTAGGTGACAAAGACCTCTACTGAAGGGAAAACACAAATATCAGCTTGATCCAAATTTTCTCTAGGAAGTTTTTGATGGTGGGCATTTAGTCATCACTTTTCCCTATGGTGTGGTCCACCTAAGATTTGGAACTGCCTAATCTTTATGGTAATTCCCTCAAATGAGCTTGAAAAATATATGGACGGCATGGATAAAACAAATACATCATTGTGCAGCGCACAGCACCGACCAGTACCAACCTCTTGGAGAGGTGACTACCGAATCCGAGTCTTGCTGTGTCCTACCTGAATTTTCGAGGATCATCATTTCCGGGTTCCAGCCTCAAGGAGAAGCAGCGTACCTGATGAACGGTTCAGATATAAAGAAAGATCGACTCACGTGGCGGTAGATGTATACACGCTCCACGCGTACAGTTCTTTGTCTCCCAAGAATGCATGAGACATGTAATAATGGGATTTACTTACTCGCGTGAAAACGGCAATGCAATCATCATCAGCTCATGTTTAACGTGTTCATGCCTCATGCATATCATTTTCATTATCTCATCACAACATCCCAACTTTCCATCAGGCGGGCTCCACCTATTTAGATCTTATGTCTTGAAAGCTCAGTCTGTTTGGCTAATCAGGCTGGGATGCACTCTACCAAACGAATGGTTTGGATCTGTTTCTCATCTACATCGTCGCCCACCTGATGGACATCTCAGCTCTGGCAAACATGTGACATATTGGCACGTGTGCACCGAGCGGATTCTGTGGTGAAACCAACACCACGGAGCTACGTGGTGTTAGGATTGGCTGGGGTCCATCTGTGATGTATGTGTTTTATGCATGCAGTTCATCTGTTTTAACAAATCATTTTAGGGGATGAACTCAAAAGTAAGCATATCAAAAGTTCAAGTGGACCACACCAGAGGAGATAAGGGATTAAATGCTTACCGTTGAAAACTTCTTAGGCTGCAAAAGTTTTGGATCAAGCTGATATTTGTTTTTTCCCTTCATCAAAGTCTGTTTGACCTTATCAGACAGGTTGGATGACAAATAAACATCATTGTGGGCCCTAGGAAAGTTTCAACAGTGGATATTATTATCTCCACTTTTTCCTGTGGTGTGGTCCACTTGAGCTTTGGATATACTTCAATTTTGGGCTCAATACCTAAAATGATCTGGAAAAACGGATGGACGGAGTGGATAATATACATACATCACAGTGGGCCCCACAGAGTCCTTAAAGTAATTTAGCTCCCTGGTGTTGGGTTCCCCACGCAATCCACGTCCGTGTGCTCGCGTGCGGGGCTTGGGCTTTTGTTCACTGTCGTGTCGGCTGGCGTTTTGAGAAAGGGAGTTACTTGGTACTCTGTCACCCTACGAGACCTGATAAGCAGGCACTTAGAAATTGTACAATTGGCATACATTAACTCAAATCAAACCGTTGAAATTGTGGACCCCACTTTTCTTAACTTAATATCCCAAAATCAGAATGTTTAAACAATACTGACCTCTGATTCGTGGACACTTTCTTGTTGAGATAAGACCCTTACTATATTTTACATTTTAACCGTCCAATAAATGTCACAAATCCAACAGTCAAATGATCAGTAAGTGAAAATTTTAAGTTCAAGATTCATAATTTAGACAGTTTGTTGTATGCCACATATGAAATTCTACAGCGACTTCAAAGTGCCTGTGTATCATCCATCACACGCTGCCAGAGGATCAAAGTTTCTCCACTTTAAATAAATATAAAAGATTAAAATAATCATATACTTGGCAGCTAAATTAAGTCTCTGAAGCTTTTAATGATGAAGCTAAATTAAGTGTTAGGGATTGATGAAGATTAATGATGACAAATCTTGATTAATCTACCATGTCCAGGTTCATATGATTAATCATAGTCCACATTGGCTGCTGAAATGGTGGCCCACACACCAGACACTTGGCCCTTCACTTCTTTAGTGGGGCCCATGCCCTCCCACCGCTTGATAATATTACATTGGCATTTTCCATTATATAATTCGCACCCACGTATGAGGCTTGCCATCATCTAAATGCCACCACATGTGCTGACGTGGCATATTGTATGATATCCAAGCCGTCCATCAGGTGGGTCCCACTTTGCAGAAAACATCAGCTTATTTCACTCAAAACATGTTAGACACACATGGCAAATTAAAAAAAAAAGGTCAATTTTTTTTAAGACCCATCCAATTTGTTTCATAAACTGTGGACGGCCTGATCAGTTGATTGGCTAGATTTTTAGAAGAGAGTATATATATGATGGGACTGGAATGATGGAAGGCTTGGATCTCATACCCGTGTCTCACATTGGCACATGTGGTGGCGAGTAGACAGACATCTTTATACTTCTTCTGAATTAGCCAGATTCTGCAATTATAAACTAGCTTTATTAGTGTGAATGACCCATCGAAATGAGAGTCAGAGAAAAAGGATGCGAAAAGCACGAGTTATGGAAAAACCCACCATATTTTAATACGATGCATGTTGCGAGATCTGAGGTTTCCATCAGGTGGGCCACACTTCTTAGATCCTCTGGCCTTCAGATAAGGCTATTGAACTCCAGAGGTGTGCCGTAGGGTACAAAACAATAGCTTATTTTTCAAACCATCTGTTTATTTGATAGACGGTCCAGATGAGTGAAAAGGACTAATTTTTCACCCACAAAAGCTTAGCAGTGTGGTCTGCCTGATGGAAAGTTCACATCTTGCACACGTATGCCATATTCACACGTGTTCTTGGTGTGGATGGACAGGGTTGGGTAGACTTCCTGAAAACAAGACTTTGAACAAAACAGCTATCAGGATTCAGAAATTACAAACATTATGGAGAAATTTTCTCCCACTTTTGACTATAATATTTTGACAAACACATGGCCTGTAATCCTTGGTCTTCAGTTTGTTAAAAGTGGGGCCCATGGTTCATTGGATGAAGATCTTTCATCTGTTGGGCCCCACCATGGATTGATCATACCCAAAACATTATCTATCCTTCATGTCAAAATGATAACCTTTTAAATGTATGTCCTCCAAATTGATGGTTAATTCCACCGACAAAAGGCTCATTGGTGGGGGCTTGGACATTTAAATCCAGATATTTTTTCTGGGCATGGTCCATCATGGTGGGCCCCAAGAGACCAATGGTCTGGATCACGAAACCATGGACAAATAAAAAAGTACACTGCAGATATCCTTAGCTCTAGGTTCATTTTAACCATGAAGCATTAGTTAAGAAGATAAAAAAATGAAAAATTACTTAGAGCTTGACATCTTCATGAATTTGCTTGGAAATGAGGAATTGTCTACATTAGTGTGGAAATGACTTCTCATTCACATTTCTCATGTTTGGCAATGACTTTCCAAGAACATGATAACAATTGAAAATCTTTCTATATGGGTGGAACCCCAAAGATTAAATTTGTAAATAAAAATGTTACATTTGAAGAAAATCGTGAATAAGGAAATTTGTGAAAATTTTTTTCTAAAAAAGTTGTTTATTTGAGTTTTTTTTTTGTGTGTGGTGATTTTCAGAAAAATGTGGTATGATCAATGGTAAAAAAATTTAAATTTATTACTAAAAAAAGGTGTGAAAATGAAGATTATCAAATTTTTTTTTTTAAGGAAAACTAAAACACCACTTTTTTTTGAAGAAAATCATGGAAAACAAAACAGTTTTCTAGAAATTACTTTCTTACTGCAATCGGCAGGAAATGTCACGTCTACAAAAAAACGTATTCTTTTACATGATAGAAATCAGAAATCTAGCAATCCAAACAGTCTGGCGTGGAAAGATTTTCATTCGATGCAAGTTTGTGGGCCAATATTTTGGATCAGAGAGCCCAACTTGAGCCACCTATTGTCGCCAATGATTGTCGGATGCCCACAAATGGCCTTAATTGCGATCTGATTCATCTAGTTAAGGAGCTATAAATCAAGGTCAAAATCTATTTTGTAGCTAGCTGTAATCACCTGATGTTATTGGAACAAGTGCAATGAAAAATGCGCCCCTCCTATAAATCAAGAACGAGTGAAGATAACCTCGTTTCAACACTGAGGTCATGGTATCGATTCCCATGGTGGGGGGTGGCTAACATTGTGATGTGACTAACAAGGTGGGTGGGTGTACTAACAATGGGGTGTGTGAACTAACTCCAAAAATAAAAATAAAAAATGCGCCCCTCCTATTCAAATCCTCACTGTGACCACAGATGGGCCTACCTGGGCTCAATGAAGGAAATCTTATGCCTTCCTATTCAATGTTCATCGTTCCATCTACCAAAATGCTATTGTGCCATGCCCCACAATCTACACAAACCACTCCCAAGCATTACATGCCGATTATTGGCAGCCATATCAATTTCTTTGTAACAGCTATCCTGCTGTAAACAAGAGTACAACGTGCCCTGGGTTCATCAGAAAAATCTCAATATCAGAGGCGTAGACCATGACTTGCAGTGGCAAATAAACTTGGATCCAACCATGGGTCCCAGCAGGTTACTGCAGGATCGCTAAACCATCGCCCCTGTAGATCTACGGTTCTGACTGCTAAACCATGGGACATAACATACCTACTGTTGTTACAATCCCAAATGGTTTAATGGCATAGCTGAATGCATTCCATCAATCCATGTGAATTAGTTAGGTTCTTAACATTTGGCAGTAGACTCAATATTTACATTGTTTGTTCAAGTCGCATGAGGTACTATTTACCTAGATAACCAAAGTGCCATGCAGTAAAAGTGCGTATTGGCTAGGTTCCTAACATTTGGTAGTAAATTCAATACTTGTATTATTTGTTTAAGTCACATAAGGTATTATTTGTGGAAAGGTTTACTTTGATAACCAAAGTGTCATAAAAAAAAGGGCATATTGGCTAGGTTCTTAACATTTGACAGCAGAGTCAACACTACATCGTTTGTTCAAGTCACATAAAGTACTATTTGTGAAAAGGTTTAACTGTATAACCAAAGTGCCATGCAGTAAAAGGGCATATTGGCTAGGTTCCTAACATTTGGTAGTAAACTCAATACTTACATTATTTTTTCAATTCACATAAGGTACCATTTATGGAAAGCTTTACTTAGATAACCAAAGTGTCATAAAAAAAAAGGGCGTATTGGCTAGGTTCTTAACATTTGACAGCAAAGTTAACACTACATCGCTTGTTCAAGTCACATAAGGCACTATTTGTGGAAAAGTTTACCTAGATAACCAAAGTGCCATGCAGAAAAAGGGCATATGAGCTAGGTTCTTAACATTTGGTAGTAGACTCAATACTAGATTGTTTGTTCAAGTCACATAAAGATACTATTTGTGGAAAAGTTTACTTAGGTAACTAAAGTGTCATAAAAAAGGACATATTATCTAGGTTCTTAACATTTGGCAACGAAGTCAACACTACATTTGTTCAAGTCACATAAGGTATTATTTATGGAAGGGTTTACCAGGATAACTAAAGTGCCATACAAAAAAAAGGGCATGTGGGCTAGGTTCTTAACATTTGGTAGTACACTCAAGACTACATTATTTGTTCGAGTCACATAAGGTACTATTTATGGAAAGGTTTACCTTGATAACCAAAGGGTCATAAAAAAGGGTGAATTAGCTAGGTTTTTAACATTTGGCAGCAGAGTCAACACTACCTTGTTTGCTCAAGTCAGATAAGGTACCATTTAAGGAAAGGTTTACTTGGATAATCAAAGTGCCATATAAAAAAAGGGCGCATTAGCTGGGTTCTTAACATTTGGCAGCAGAGTCAACAGTACATCGCTTGTTCAAGTCACACAAGGTACTATTTGTTGAAAGGTTTACCTTGATAACCAAAGTGCAATAAAAAAAGGTGTATTGTTTAGGTTTTTAACATTCAATAATTGAGTCAACACCACCTAGTTTGTTCAAGACACATAAGGTACTATTTGTGGAAAGGTTTACCTAAATAACAAAATTGTGTCATTTGAAACGGGCGTCTTGGTTAGGTTCTTAACATTCGGTTGCTGAGTCAACACTACCTTGCTCAAGTCACATAAGATATTATTTGTGGTAAGGTTTCCCAAAATAACCAAAGTGCCATATAGGGAAAGGGCGTATTGATCATTAAGCCCTTAACATTTGGGCACTGAGTCAGCGACACCTTATTTGCTCAAGTCACATAAGATACTATATATTTGTTATAAGGGTTGTCAAGATAACTAAAGAGCCATATAGAAGAAAGGGCAAAGTACTGATTGCTTCTGTGGAGCTTGTGAATTTGTGGCACACATGTGGGGTGCTTGAAGATTAATAACCACGCATCGGGCATGGGCTGAAACCTGGCTCACCCAATCTGGCAATCCAATGATCATTCGCATCCCTAATTGGTGGTGGGGTGAACTTTGGGGCAGGTGGAGGTTTCAGAGGTGGCAATTGGGGTGGAGGTGGTGGGCCATGGGGCCGTATTTAGTGGTGGTAGCAAAAGAAAGTGATATTTTGGTAACAATGAATTACCCACTAGTGTGAAGTACTGTGTCATTGAACATTTTTTTGTACCTACTGTAATAGTGAACGGCAATGCATTGCCTTTTTGAATTCTTGTAGAGGTTCGCTAGACCCACATGCCGGTCTACTACTCTGGATGACTGACAAAACATTGGACCATTTGACGGTCCACAATCAACCTATATTACATCTTTTGCTTTCGTGGATTAAATCATAATGATGGAGTGATATGGTCACTTCTTTGGCGGGCCATGACAAAATAAGTCACAGTAAGGATAAGTAACTTATTCGAGATAAGTTTGGTTTATGATCAATTATAAGTAGATAATTAAAAATCAAGATGAGCTACTTAAGGCATAAGTAAATCATCTTAAGTAACTTATGATCCATACGCCACATAAATGACCAAACAATATTAAACATGGATGATTTTTGTCCATGCTTAAGGTGGCTTGCCTATTGTATGGTCTGGATTAATGGGCAGGTGGACCAATGAGATGGGTATTGACTAGACAAATTTGAGTAGGAGCCTATCTAGGCTCATCTAATTGGTCTGGATCAATTGGTGCACTTGCCCATTGTCCAAACAAATTGGATGAGCCTGGATGGGCTTGGACCCACCTAATGGACGGCCAGACGGCTGAGCAGAAAACAGTAACTATTGAAAAGGTAAACGGTTGTATGGCCCAGATCATCCAATCCAGAAGATATTATAGAGCCCCCGTCAGATTAATAGTTTGGACCACCAAATCATGAACCGCTTGTACAGACACCCATGACCGGCTAGGTTCACCTGATTTCAGAGTGATGGACCAATTGAAGACGACATTAATAATCTGTTTCCCCTAAAATATTCTTGGAAATTTTTGCCACTATAATAAAAATGGAAATTCCAGGGAAGGTTTCAGAATCTACCAAATCGAAATTCCAGGCAAATCTATGAAAATGTCAAGTCCAAGAGTTTTCCATTTCCATTTCCATGGAAATACCAATCCCAAACAGTGCCTAAACATAAACAAATATCACCCAAAATTACTACAACACCAATGTAGGCTGTAAAGAGCTTCCCAAAACCATTACAAGACAAGGACTAGAAAAACAAGGCAAAGCAAAACAACTTGAAAAGAAAATGAGTTCAACCATAGAAGAGTAAGACCCAAAAACCCATTCTAAATTAAAGATTTTAAATCATTTTCTTCACTGGAGATGAACACATACACCACCCAACTCAAAAAATATACCAAACCTAATAAAACTACATCACCCTCCTAATGCAAAAAAAAAAAAAAAAAAAAAAAAAAAAAAAAAAACCAACCTCTCCATCATCTTGCATTGATCTTTCTAGAAAAAAAAAAAAAAAAAAAAAAAATCAGCCCTCAGTGGAAGTAGGTGTAGAAACCTTCTTTGCAAGGTTATGCTTGTTGTTGTGCATCCACACCTTGAGAACTCTCCTCTTCACACCAATCTCTTGGCAGAACTGCTGCACCACTCCTTCCTCTTGCTTTTGAATCTTCCACCCAACCTTCTCAGCAAACTCCATCATCTTTTCCTTCTGCTCTGCTGTGAACTTGGTCCTAAACCTCTTCTTCACCATTGGATGCCTGGCGTGGGCCCCACCGCCCCCCTCCTGTTCATCTGACTCTGATGGCAGCCCTCCCAAGTTGTATGACATTATCATCTGAGTAGTGGGCCTGGGGGTCATGAGGCTACCCGCTGTGGGGTACCCAAATGCATCGGGCCCAGCAATCAGGACACCCTTCTGGCCAACCATCTTCCTGGGCCCCACCCTGAGATGATGGTACAAGTCATAAGAGGGGTCGCCTTCTATGTCTTTCCTGTGGAAGTTCCTGTGGCAGCTGCAGGCTGAGCATTTGAGGGCTTCGAGGGTGCCTTCCTCACCACTTGGCATGAACTCACCACACCCATCTGTAGCATTCCCACCCATGGCTGCTGCATGGTTCTTTAGGCATTCTTTGTACCTGATCGCCTTCTTGTATGACATATGATCCTCTACTACTAGTGTAGGAGGAGGGATGGGCCCATTTGAGGGAAGGAGCTGGGGAGCTGATGATGGGATGATGTGGTGGGGGTCATGGATTATATGGCCATGAACATGAGGCCCATGTCCACCACCTGCATAGCTGCTGCTTATTGGGATTGGGATTTCTACTTCATGACTGGAAATATCCATTTCTCTGATCTCTCTTCTCTTTCTGGGTTTTGTTTGGAAGACAAAAAAGACCAAAAGAGAAGAGAGAATGAGACCCAATCGAATAAATTAGCAGTTGTTTTGGTTCTGAGGTTCTTGACTCTTTCAAATAAAAAAAATGCCAACTTCAAAAAACACACTTTTCTAGTAGAAAGACACACTAGAGAATTATAGCAACTGAGATTCTTACGAACCTTTTCTCAATACCCATTTCTTCAATTTTCCTAACAAACCCATAAGAGATTTTCATTTTGGTACTGAGATTCAGGTGACTAAGCTACATGCACATTTCTTTTTTTCTTTTCTTCTCCTAGTAAGCCCAATTGAAGGAAGGAAGAAGGAAAGAAAAAGACTAGAAAACCAGACCCGGAAAATTAAATTCTCAGTTTCTTCGGGTCTGAGATTGTTAGAGACTCTAAGCTAAGTACCAATATCTTGCTTTCTCAGGAGAAGCTATGAGAGAGGAAAATCACAAAGAGAAAAAAGAATTAGAAGGTGGGAGATACTGACCTTCCCGAGAGCCCTTTGTCTAAGAAAACCAGATAACATGACACAGTGGTTTCTAATGGTTGGGGTTATGCTACAATGCAGAATGCTGGTGGGTGGGTAAGGAGAGTTCTCCCTAATTCAAAAAAATGAGAGAGAGAGAGAGAGAGAGAGAGAGAGAGAGAGAGAGAGAGAGAGAGAGAGAGAGAGAGGTTGGGTTGGAAAGGTAAAACAAGAAGCAAGCTCCTCTTATTTTTTCGTACTTTAGAAATAGAGTATGGAAGAAGAAAATGGAATGCAGACCATCAAAACAGCATGGGTATTTCTTCTATTATAACCATGGTTGATTACCCATATCAGTTTCTCTGAACAAAGCTGAAACAAAGGAGAAAAAAAAACCATCTTCTTCTAAGTTCTATCTTGTTCAGAGAGAGAGAGAGAGAGAGAGAGAGAGAGAGCTAAGGGTGGGGTAGAAGAAAAAGGAGAGCTTTTGTAGGTGGGTTTTGCTAGTAAATGCACTAAACTAGAGCTTATAGCAGTAGCAGTGGGGATGAGAGAGAGAGAGAGAGAGAGAGAGAGAGAGAGAGAGAGAGAATAAAAGGGGATTTTTACGGGAAGAGATAAAAGAAAAAAAAAGAAAGAAAGATAAAAAGTGGTATGTGCTTTGCTTTGCTTGCACTATCCGGCATCAAGCTTACGCCATTCAGAGCGCTTTGTTTGTCAGACTCTTTGAGAGAGAGAAAGAGGGAGAGAGAGAGAACAGCCCACGGAACATTCTTTCTTTAGAAAAATAAAACAAAAATAAAATAGCTCAAATTACCAAAATACCCCAGTCAATGTCTAAATTGACTCCATGCCAACCGTACACATGGCCTGATTGTACGGTTATCCCCGTTGTCCGAATCTCTGACCAATTTTTGGATACAGCACAACCATCCATTTTATACCATTCATTGGATGGTTGTGATCAGTCTTGAGTTTTAAGCATATGGCCCCATCCTTGATGGGCCTCACAAATTTAGATGGTCTGGATAGCTGCCCATAATTGCCACATTTGAGGAGGATGAGCCACTACGACCCTTTAATGCTCTGGCGGAGTGTGTCTGTGACGTATGATACACAGGCGCCTTTAAAATTACTTACAAATTGCTCAAGTAACATTCAAGTAATTTGAACTAAACTGTCCAAATTACGGATCTTAATTTAGATGTATCATGAGCAAAAATCGAATGCGGATTCCAGCAAAAGGTTCACAGGGACTTCATGTTCGCAGCGATGGGAAGTTAGGTGGGGCCCACTGTGATGTTTATGAGAAATCTACCCCATTCATCTTTTTTCCGGATCATGTTAGGACATGGCCCAAAATTGACACAAATACAAAACTCTAAGCAAGCCGCATGACTTAGAAAAAGTGTGTAGGCAAATGCCTAAGGATCATAAGGTCATTCCTGTTGGGATGAACTAAGAACACAAAAAAAATGAGCTTATCCAAAACTTAAGCGGCCCATTAATGTTTCAATGATGGAAGTTTAATACGTTATCATGCGAGCCACTTGAGTTTTGGATTTGCATTATTTTTGGGCGCAGATCCTAAAATGATTTGGCAAAACAAATATAAGATGGAGTGGATCGGTTTCTAACAAATTAACATCACAGTGAGTCCCACCTAGCTTTCCCTTATAGGAAGTTTCTGCTGTTAAAGTCCCTTGATATGAAGGTTGAGCTAGCCTTTTGCAAGTGGTTATCTAACATAGTATCAAAGCACTGAGCGGTCAAGTGTTCAAATATGTCTAATATGTTCCTATGTGGAATTCCACCCCTACGTGGGAGGTAACAGCTCGTGTCCCAAAAAATCAAGCCTGTTTGGTTATCGGACTATCTGAGTTTACTCAACTCTCAAAAATGAAAAAAATAAAAATAAAATCTAAGGGGCCTATTTAAACTAACAAAAGCACACATGAGTCAGATAATACGATTATCCAAAAAATTTAATTTTGGGACCATAACTTAGTGATGGTCCATTTAATTTTAATTAATGTCTGCACGTGTGTAATTTCTACTTGCTTGTGTGTCAAACATTGTACTTTGCCGGGATCAAATAACTTAACCCAGTTGCTCAAGATGCCCCCATAAAGAAAATTGAGAATTGATATCCTACATGTGTCAGCACCACTCCATGTAATATGAGGCATTTTTAGCCATTCCATACATCAAATGTTTATTTTTCAATGCATCTGAGGGCTAAAAATATCCAATGGCTAAAAGTGCCTTGTTCCACATGGAGTGGTGCAAGTGCCTGCAGGCAACCAATTCATAAAAATACTACTCAATATCTGCACTTATTTCTACTCTTTAACCACATGAGGCACTGTATCACATTATCATTTAGGTTTCTAGTTTTACACAAGTAAGGCCTGTCGTTCAGTGATCCAAACCACCAATGTTGTCGGACCCACACAGGAAGTCTTCCAGGCGAAAATAAACCCCTAAATCATTCAATAGCTGGCCACAAAGAGGATGTTTCTTTTTTAACCGGCAAAAGGCCAAATTTTGTATATCCACTCTGGGAAACTTTGGGTGCATGGGCCATCCATTGTAGGTCCCATCATGTGAAGGTTTTGGACCGCTTAACCATGGGACCACTTAAGGTCTAGTTAATTGTGGTTTAGAGATCATAACTTTCTAGCAGTGAGTGCCAAACTAGGTGAGTTGACTCAAATTTTTTGGCAGTGACTCAATGAACTAACCTGGTTGATTTTTCAGTGCAACTGGAATAATCTTCCAACTTAAGTCACTTCAGCATATTTAGCTTTGCCTTATTAAGATGGTGAAAAAGAATCATTTTATTCATATTCTTTTAAAAGATAGGATATTTTTGGTGGTTCATCGAAGCCTGCTGGACAACTTAAGATTTGAAAGTGTTATATTTAGAATCTATTACATCATTATAGAAAGCTACTCATAATTTATTCAATTCAAATAGATTATTGGATGTTTGGTTATCTTAAAATTTGAATTTGAAGCAATTAAAAAAATCTTCTTGATCGGTTAATTAGTAGTTATTTTTAGAATTAGTTATTGTGAAATCATCTGGAATCATTTTTGAGTCCATGAGATGCTGGTGGATGGACCATGCCATAAACATCTTCTCAATAAGAGATCTTTACCGGCATTATCCCTTAATAATATATGGCCTATCAAATCATGCACAAAATCACTTTGATATGATCATCCTAACCATCTGATCAATGAATACAAAATGGAAGATCTATCTTTATTGTCTAGAAAGTCACTTTGATTTGATGATCTTGACCATCTAATCAATGTATAGGAAATGGAGGATCTATGTTTATTGTCTAGAAAAGGTCCACTAAGTGGTCTTGACCATCTATCACATGGGGCCAACCTCTGATTACTGATCATCCACTTTGACTAGATGATTCTGACCATCCAATCAATGGCTACAAAAGTGGACAATCCATATTATTATAATTATTATAGAGAATGTTTGATCATTGATATGGATTGCCCATGATGTGGACCCACCTTTGATTGCATGTCACTATCGAAAGTTACTTGGATAGGATGATCCTAATCGTATGATCATTCACTAGAAAAATGAATGGTCCATATTAATTAAAATATAGAAGGTTGGGTCACTGAATGGGACTGTCCATCATGAGTGACCACACCCATCCCTGTTGCAAGTGTTTTTGATTGGATGGTCCTAACCATTCAATCAATAATTTTGAAAATGAGCAACATATATTATTGTAATTTATAAGAGTAAGATACAATCATTGATCATTGATCTGGCCTATGACTCATCTTTGATTGCCCATCCCTCCAAAAGTCATTTTGGTTATAATATCTTAAACATAGATCAACAATTAAGAAAATGGATAGTCTATATTGATTATAACAAGGGACATCTGGTTATGGGCAAGACCTTCCAAAACATGATCCCACCTTTGATTCATATCCCTCTAATAGTCATATAAACAGATGACCTTAACCATCTAATCAATGGCTAGGAAAATGGATGGTACATATTGATTGTAATAGGCACTTTCATTATTAATTGGCACAATGTGGGGCCCATGTTTAGATTCTTCTTTTATCTATTATACACATTCAATTATCAGTCATTGATTGGGCACATTTAAGAGGACCACTTCGCATAAGGGACCACACACCATAGTTAAAGCCCACATAAGTCTGTATAAATCTATCCCAAGCACACCCAATTCAATCTGTATCAGCTTAGAGCTTAATCTGAATCATCCAAACCTCAAAATAGAGATAAATTGACAAGTTGGCAGAAACGCAAGTCCAAAATCCATCCCTCTAAGAAATAGCAAGTTTTTAGAAACAGGAGAGGAAATCTGAAATCCGCTCCCATATAATTTTTTTTCCCCTTTGGAAGCTCCAAGGCATTCACTCCATCAACAGTCAGATGTTAGGATGGAGTGAAAATTGAATATTTGCTTCTTAATTATGATAATATTTCCTCAAATCTGTCATCCTTCCCATCATAAGCCATTTTTCAACTCATTTGTAAAAGGTCATTAAAGAAAATCACTTAACATCTTTACCAACAAATTTCACCCAAATTACTAACCACCCCAGCCACCATGAGAAGATGCTGTATTTCTAGAGCATTTAAGAGCTAATCACAACAACTCATGTGATATTTTTACCCTCACCTACCTACTAATAACTAAAATGTCATCATCATTACCTATAAATACCATTTGCCCCTCATTTTCAAGAAACCAATAAATCTTAGTTGAGGAAAGCTTTAGTAAAAATTGTAAAATATTCCCCTTTCTAAGGATGGATTATCCCATGAGCTCAGGTTCTAAAGACTAGGTAAGGAAGTCCTACAAAAAAGGGTAAAAAGTTCCAACTTCTCTAAGATCTATCCTCTCTTAAGCTACATGTGAGATTACAGGTATAGGGTGTGAATCGAAGAGCTCTAGTTATTTTCTTTGATCTAGGAGTACTGATATTCTCTCTTCCCCACTCACATCTTTGATCAAAATCTCCTATCTTACGATCGATTTTGTAGAGTAGAACTAGAAATCTAAAGGCTTTGATTATCTTTTTTTTTTTTTTTTTTTTTTTTAGAGTATGAAATGTTTTCCCTCTCTACTTGTATCTTGAAGGCCCTCAACTAATCTGAGCGGTTCATTGTGGCAGACCGAGTGAAGTTAGCCTCGTTTCAACATTGAGGTCATGGTATCGATTCCCATAGTGGGGGTGGCTAACATTGTGACCTGACTAACATGGGTGGGTGGGTATACTAACGATGGGTTGTGTGCACTAACCCATAAAAATAAATTTGAGCGGCTCATTTACTACTTTCATTATATTACTTCTTTTTTTTAATTACATTGCTACACTTTTTTCTCATATATCCTTCCATTGTTGTTCTATATTTTTTATATTCTTCTATTCATTTACTTAGTTACAAGCAATACGTTAGAGCTAAATTTCATATAGTCGTAAATCCCATAAAGTAGAGATTATAAATTTATACGGGTGTGAAATAGTGCTTCACACCTTCCTTCCCAATAACCAATGCCATTTCTTGGAATCTACACACATAGACCATGTGGAGTTATTCAAATCAAAACCGCACCTCTTGACTCTCGGGTCATTATGGTCCTACAACATCTAGCTTTTGATAATATTGAGATCTTGGCTCATGGTGACTCTATAATGTTAGCATTTATTGAAAAGTGAACCGCATATGGAATCTATGGTCCAGGAAGGTCTTGGACGGTTTGGGTAATCTAAAAGAGGGGCTCGGATTGGGTACTACCGACCCCCATTAGGACGTGGCTGGAGACGGACGGGTATGTGTCACCTTGACATTGATGGAGAGCAGGTGGGACCTAGCTGATGTGATAGGTCTGTCAGCTCTCTACTATTACCGAGGTGCGGGTCCCACCTGCTCTCCACCAATGCAGATGTGATATGTACCCATCCGTCTCCAGCTGTGTTCTCATGTGGGTAGTAACAGATCCGAGCCCCTAAAAGAGCACTTGATGGGCCCGCAAAAAGGTGGTTGCATCCACATTATAATAAAACCATGTGTACCCAAAAAGTTAAGTTGAAGGACTTGTCTCTTCCACGTAAGAGGTGTGGAGATGTATGAATTTATAAGAGTTGGGTGATGGGTAGGATTCTAAGTTTCATCTATAAATTGTAATCTATGTCACTCGCAGTGGATTGAGAGATTAATGGCCTAGATTGGTTTAAATGTCTCTAACACTTGGTATAAGGTGTTTGCATATGCCAATAATTCATTGACACTTGTGTCTAGCATCTTATACCTTCATGGTGTGATGCTTTTACCACCACATCAGCAACTGTTCTTTCATCACTACATTGGTGTGATGCTTTTACACATCTCTATGGTATGCTTTGACCATCACATCTCATGGTATCACATGTTCCATGAGTTGATTTTTGAAGTCCCTTTTTTATTTGATTTTTGACCTTTTTGTCCACTAATAAATCTCTCACTATCATCTTAAATGAAATGATTATGTTTTTATTTGGCGGTGATTATGTTACAATTGAGGGTGCGTTTGGTCACACCAAGGAGTTTTAACACCATGTCTCGGGTTCGAGTCCCATAAGTGGTGAAAATCCACTATGGCGTGAGTTTGTGTGTGCGTGTGCGATGCATGTTAAAAACAAAAAAAAAAGTTTCGTTTGCTCACACCAAAAATTTAATATTTCATGATGAATTAATCTGTCTAATTTGGTGTAAAGTTTCATGATATTTCATGGAATTTGGAGTAACTAAACACACATTAAACTACCACCTTTCCTTATATTAAAAAAAATAATAATGAAAAATGTTCTAGCTCTTGTAGAGCACTGTGTAAGTTGTAGGGCTCATAGTTGCATTGGAACACTTCAATGGTCGAGACCATTGATCTAGACTGTTTGTTATGTTAAACAAACATCTCATGGACAACCATGCAAACACCACACTGATTGGGGACAAATATTAACCATTTGATTAATGACCTTTAATATGGACAGTCAAGATCGTTTAAACAAAAACGTGTAATCCATTTCAGAAATTGATCTATCTATTTTTAGGCCCACCAATTGATTCTTAAAAAAGTCACCTTGTTGTGCCATCATAACCATTCCATCGGTGGCTTGGAAAAAGGATGGCTATTAAAAAAGGCCAAATTAAGGTTGGAATGGATCATCTTATCAGTCCAATTTTTCTGGACTTAATGGACGGTTCAGATCGGTGGATTGGAGTGTCCACGTGAACCGATGCAAATAGGAGCACAGAAACTTATATTGTGATATGAGAGCATTGGAGCATTTCACTGACGTGATCATTTAAATGTCTTAATTTTTATTATTTTTTTTACACTTCTATTATTTTTATTATTTTTTTTACACTTTTTTCTTCTTCTTCTATAATTTAATAAAATAAATTAAAAAAAAAAGAACTCAGAATTTTCTTGTTATTAACATCCCTTTCAACATAAGATCTGGGAATATCTCGTTCGTGGTCCTCAGAGGCAGGCGTGCAATGAGCTCTAGGTGCACTATGAGACTACATGACACGTGGACAGTCTAATCAGTGATCTGGACCGCTAATAGATTCGCCACAGTATTCGTGAGGCCATTGTGGAGAGCTCATGGACATTGGAGGATGCCTACCGTCCAAAAATTGGCCTATCTTTTTTATTTTTTTATTATTATTTATAACCCGTTGGTTTTCCAAATTACGGATGGATTGTTGTGGTCATCTGATCAAAATGGTCCCTCAAGTTGAATGTACGGCACGGATCGAATGTAAATATTTCTCAAATCGATCTGAGGTTTTTTAGGTAGCCCACTAAAAGTAGGTTGAACCTAACGGACGGTTCAGATTGTTGATCTAATGTATGCTAGGTCATATCCACCGTTAGAGGATAAAAGTAGTATTTAAATGCATGGCAACCCAAATCATGGGTGCCGCTGTGGATGGACCATTGCGCTAAATTCACAGCTATAGAATGATCCTTTAACATCTGATTTTTTTTTTTTTTTTTTTTTTTTTCTTGCTGAATTTGACCTTTGTCCATTTTATTTTAAACCATCCATTTGATAGCCATCAATTTGATGGTTAGAATCGTTCAATTAAGGGTGTTTTTCATCCAAAATGGGCCCTGCAACGAGGACCTTGTTTTACCTTATTTCTCGCCGTTCTTAGGAGAGCCAATTAAGAAAGTACATGCATGGCTATAAGGGGATTATGCAGTGCAAATAGGATTTGCAGGGATATTTGAAGCAAGTTTTAGGGAAGCACAGCTAGCACGGGTCAAGCAGTGCTATGTCATCTAGAGGAGCATGACTGATCAAAACATGGTGGAATCAGAGGATGGCCTAAGAGCGGTTACCAATATAGGTGGCAAGTAAAGAATGAAAGATTTGAAAGGTTAGATTATGCCGAGATGGTTGTCATAACTGTCAAGACATGAGAAAAATGAAGCATATAAATAAGAGAGGAATTCAACCCAGCAAGAAGTCTTATACCAGCTAAACCAAATCAAATCTATCATTCAAAATACTTTTTATGTTCCTCAGCATATTGTTTTTTTTTGTTCTTTAGCATAACCTACAACTTAATCCTACAATTACGGGTAGTTGTTAGCTTTCGCTATAATTTAAGTTTATGCTAGTATGTTAAGCTTCATTTAATATCAAGTAAATTCTTCATTAAAAAAATGTTCTACAGTTGTTATTTGAGGATAATCGTAAATATTTTCTTTTTGTTTATTCTTGTGCTGAAAAGTCTTTTCGCGCTAAGGGAAAGGTGCGACATGTCCTTTGATAATTGACAGATTATCTCAAACATTATGCAAGTTGCGGTATAGGTGACCCGTCTTGTAAGGTTTTGGTTTTAACTATTTTAGTGCTTGGAGTCATAGTTACTAGGTTTGAATGGAGCCATACCCTGCACATATCACACTTTACTGAATTTGAAACCGAGAGACAACAGTCGATCTAGATAAGATGGAAGCCAATTTACAAGCAGACAGGTTTGAACCGTAAGGACGACCTACAATTGGATGTACGGTTAAAGCATGGCACGTATTTTGATTGCAACAAGGACATACATTTTGGTGATGGGAATCTCAGAGAGCCGAGAGGGGCCGGCTTCGGTGGATCCCCGGATCCACTGAGGTTGGTGGGTCCCTGACTGTGGGGTCCATCGTGATGTGTGTGACTTACATCCACACCGTCCATCTGTTATCGCAGGTCATATTAGGACATGATCCAAAGATAGAAGACTATTCAAATCTTAGATGGACCACACCATAGGAAACAGTGGTGATTGAATATCCACAAAAGGTAGCCTACAAGAAGTTTTTTTAATGGTCAATCACCAGTACTGTTTCCTGTGTTGTGGTCCACCTAAGATTTGGCATTTTTTGGATCACGCCTTAGAATGATCTTTGAAAACGGATGGACAGCGTGGATGTAAGTCACATACATCACGGTGGGCCCAGAGTCAGGGATCCACCGAAGCTCCTGCGCTCATCAGGAGAGAGATGTGCTGCAGCAATAAGAGTCAGCTGGGCCATCAAAATAAATGGTTTTGATGACACTTAGATCACACTTTTCAAAAACCGGAATCCGAATCCCTTATCAACATACAACTACTCCAAACAGTGACAGCCCGTATATATCTTTATTATGGATATCCATACATCTACCTACCTATCCATCTATCTCTCCTTTCCACCACGCATTTCAATACACCCATTATCCATAACACAACTTACATACCTTCTTAGAATTTTCTTTTTATCCACATCTTTCTACCATAACTTTTAAGTATTCTGGATTTTTATTTCCTTTAAGTGGAGAATGATCAACCTGTGTGGGGCCCAGCCATCCCAAGAATCATCCCTATCAAAAACTCAGGTCGAGCAAACATCACATGGAGAAATCTACAATCACATACAAAACCTATGTATTGATCACTTGTTGTGGCCCACCTACAACTTGAAATGGCTTGATTTTCAGTGGGCCGCTTCATCCATGTCAGACGCACCTGATGATTGGATTGGATGACATATACACAATGCCATGACATTCCATCCGAAAAGTTTCTATGGTGTGCACTCCCCTCCATAATGTCCTCCATTGTTCCCTTATCTGAGTTATGGGTCAAGCTGGACTTTGGTATCCAGGCCTAACACTGTCACGGTTGTGGTGGGCTGCACATAGCTCAAATGTAGAACGCATGTGATCATTCCCTCATTTTAGATGGTTTCTCTCCCACGATGTATGTGTTATTAATGTCGGAACTATATTAAGGAAATCACGTGCATTCCATTGAGATGCTTAAAGGGCTTTTGTTTGGGGGGGACCAGCGTTAGTGGGTTTCATACCCGAGACTAGCAGTTGAAACGCCTGGGCGTCTACCAGCTGGGCTAGCAGGATGATACTTAAGTTACATATAAGAACAATGAGTATTGCCCATGAACAGCTGTAAGGGTGTACACATGTACCATGTGTATCTATCCTAACATGTGTATGAACCTGCGCATTGTCATGTGCATAAATTTCTTTATCTGTAGTTTGAAAAAACGTAAAAACTCGGCTCGGGTCAAACCTAGTCGAGTCCAGGCGTAAAAAACTCGTACAATTTTTTTTCGAGTTTTTTTAGTCTTATTAGATATTTAAAGTATAGATACTATATAAATAATGTCGAGTCATGTCAAGTCAAGCAGCGTCGACTTTTTTGAGTTTTGCTGAGCTTATATGAGTCGAGTTTTGACTGAGTCATGGCCAGATGGAGTTTCTTTCTAGTCTTCAAGAAATCTGATTGAATCAAGTTTTTAAACTGTGGTTTCTCCAAGTCACTTGCATCAGAACATGGCCTATATCTCATCATGGAAGTAAGGGCGATTTTATTTTTCTAGCCATCACGACTCTCAAAACCAACGTTCGCTCAATGGGTGATTTTGATTTGTGTGGATTCGATCGTATAATTTCCCGTATTGTTTATTCCCCCATAAATCTCTACGATTCATCTATCCTCTCTTTTCTTTTCTAGAAAGAAAAAGATGGAAAGACTTGATTGTTATAGATTTAATGATATATGCATAGACTACGGTTGATTACGCTGCCATTAAAATATTCCCAAAGTATAATGACATGGAAGAAAATATGTATTATTTGTACTGTCCTTACTTTGATGTATGATGTTTTGGAGTAGTTAATTCATTAATTATCAAAAGAATCTCACTTTATGGAAAAGTAATTATATCAAATTTCGTACTTAGGCTTTAAAAAGCAATTACAAGGGGTTGCTTAAAAGGGAGGAAAAAGACAAACCTAAGCTTAGGGAAAGATCTTCCTCCTCTTTTAAGCCATCCTATCTAATTTTGTAATGTGATTAAGTCAAAAAGGGAAATGCATATGGACTTAAACAAAACCCAATTTGTAATGAAGGGATTGCTTTTCAAGGTGTCTTACGAAGTGTTCATTTGAATTAGTGCTTGTGATCCATTTCACGCCCAAGTTGTTTGAAATTTTGTGTGTGGGACCCAGGTAGATAAGTCACTTCTTGGCCGTCCATTTTTAGGCCAGAAATTAAAAGGTTACAAATCCTATATGATTCTTCGGGCGTGGTGCACCCATGGTGGGATGCAACTTACCAACGATGGGTAGAATGGTCACCCGTGTTCGAATGTAATATTATTTACCATAGGTTCAAGCTGTATGGGATCCACCCATGATGTGTCTGTTGAATCCAAACCGTGCATCTTGTGTAATTTTTCACGTTCATCGTACATCTCTAAATCACCCTGATCAAAACTCAGGGGGAACTGTGTCTCGCCTGCTAACCCAGCTGGAAGACACTTAGGCCTTTCAACAGCTACAGGTTCGAAATACCAAGGAGACACACTAACCTCACCGAGTGGGTGGGTGCATCGTGTGACTAACCGGGTGGGTGCATTGCCCAGCTAGGGTGGGTGTGTTGCATGACTAACAAAAAAAAAAAAAAAAAAAAAAACTCAGGTGGCCCACATGAGTTTTGGAATGACGCAAGTTTGTGGTGTCCCTTTGTCTTGGTTGGCATGTACCTAATGTGACACTAATGGCCCAAGTTTTGTGAGAAATCGGCCGTGTTTATCTATTTTGCCAACTCAATTTAAGACATAAGCTCAAATAATGACCCAAAACTTAAGTAGGCCTTGCTATAGGAAACATTAGGGATTGAAAGCCCATCATTGAAACATTCCTAGAGCTACAAAAGTTTGGACCAAGATATATATATAGGAATGCTCACCTGGGCACTTTTCGTG
Source organism: Liriodendron chinense (assembly GCA_003013855.2). Lineage (NCBI taxonomy): Eukaryota > Viridiplantae > Streptophyta > Magnoliopsida > Magnoliales > Magnoliaceae > Liriodendron > Liriodendron chinense. Next base: position 5,909,583 of record ML058513.1, read on the forward strand.
AGGGGTACTCGTGAGCACTTTTTTTTAGCTCATCGCACATGATGTGAGCCCAAAATCTGAGCCGTCCATGTGATGCAGCACCTCAAAAAACCCTTAGGGCCCATCTTTCAACTTGTTCCAAAACTTTGGTGGGCCATGAAAGAAGGAAACAGTTTCACGTGCCTTGATTTGCCTCTTGCTTTCTGCTGCGGCCCACTAGAGTTTTGGATCAGGTTGAAAGATGGTCCCTAAGGTTTTTTGAGGTGCTACATCACATGGACAACTAAGATTTTGGGCTCACATCATGTGCGATGAGCCAAGAAAAAGTGCTCATGAGTGTCTCTCACGAGAAGTGCCCAAGTGAGCATTCCTCTCTCTCTCTCTCTCTCTCTCTCTCTCTCTCTATATATATATATATATATATATATATATATATATATATATATATATATATATATATATTACAGCCAATTGGGGGAGGTTTGGATGTCATGTAAACGGAATTTTTACTACAATAGCCCAGAGGTGTGGCTATTTTTACTAAAAGTCCAATTTCTTGTCTGGTTCATCCATTTTGACCTTTTGACGAGAAATTGAAATTTTATGGTCGAAGTTGCCCTTCCAAATGATTCGTCCTAGGCACTATGGATTCTCCTTGGGGCACGGTGGATTCCCCCTGAACACATGGTGGTCAGAGGGGCATTTTCAACTACAAAATTTTCAATTTCTCATCAAAAGGCCAAAAAAGATAAACCACACAAGAAATTAAACTTTTAGTAAAAATAGCCACACCTCAAGGCTATTGCAGTAAAAATCCCCATGTAAACATCACGGTGGACACGGATTATGTAGTGCAGCACCCAACACCAACATGCTGAAAAGGCTGTGGATGCCAGAATGATGTATGTGTTTTATCCACACTGTTCATCCATTTTGCCAGCTCATTTTAGGGCATGATCCTAAAAATGAGGCAGATCCAAGTGACAATTGTAATTGAACACACATCATTAAAAACTTCCTAAGGCCCACTATGATGTTTATTTGCCATCCAACCATTGATTTGGTCATATAGAACTGGGCCAGGGAAAAACACAAATATCAGCTTTATCAAAAGTTTTTGTAGCCCCAGGGAGTTTTTACTGGTGCGGGCTTTCTTCAATCACCACTGTTTCCTGTGCTGTGGTCCACCTGAGATTTGGATCTTCTCATTTTTAGCTCATGCCCTAAAATGAGCTAATGAGGTGTCAAAATGGATGGACGGGTTGAAAAAAGACATACATCATGGTGGGCCCACAGAGCTTTTCCAGCACCACACCATGGACCCTACACTCCATCTGGAAGTTTCTGTGGTGGGGAGTCACCATACCAATGTTCGCCGTGGTTACTTTTACATGTTGAACTTACCTGATCCCAAATGCTCGTTTGGTTTCCTCCATCGGATGATCTTAACCGTCTGATCGTGCCCATACTAAATGGGAACCGTTGGTGTCGCCCAAATCTGATGGCTGGGATCGCTGTAGAGGGCACGCTGAAACATAGCCGATCTTATGGTGTGGCCCACCAGATGAATGGCTCCTATTACTGAAAGGTGGGGTCCACTTGTACGATTGCAGGGGTGGATTAGAGATGGAGTAGGGGTAGAGATTCTAGAGAATGTGGACACGTACTCGCGGGTTGCTTATTTATTTATTTATTTTTTTTAGAAAAAGGAATCGTAAAAGGGAAGTATGGGTTACCAAGCCTCCGGACGTGTACGGTGTTATGATGGGCGGGAGCAGATTAGGTGAGACCCCGGATCCACTGAGGTGGGTGGGACACAGTCTGTGGGGCCCACCGTGATGTAGTGACTTAAATCCACACCATCCCCTGATGAGCGGATGCGGATTAGCTACCGACGGCTTCAGTAGCTATCTCACACCTGAAGTGACGTCACCAAGTTCTATGGCTCCGTCATGACGTATGTGTTGTATCCACACCGTCCATCGGTTTGGATAGATCATTTTAGGGCATGAGCAAAAGAATGTGGCAGATCCAAAACTCAAATGGGGATTGAACGCTTAGGATTAAAATCTTCTTGCAGTGGGGGCCGCAGAAGTTTTTATCAAGCTGATATTTGTGTTTCCCTTTCCTCGGATTAAAATCTTATGATCAAGTTGGATCTCAAATAAACATGGTGGACCTTGGGTGAAAGGTTTCAATAGTGGGAATCATTGTCCCCATTTTTTCTTGTGGTGGGTCCACTTGAGCTTTGGATCCGCCTCAATCTTTGTCTCATGTCCTAAAATGATCTCTCCAAATGAAGGATGGTGTAGATACAACGCATACATCATGCTGGGCTCATAGAACTTGATGACATCACGCGAGGTAACTACTCAAGCCAACATAGCTAATCCTAGTTGTATTTGGTGCATGGTATTGCATAAGATTAAGTGTGATTGAATTGGATTTATAATAATTATTATGTATATAAGTGATTGCCCATTAATCCCAAGAAATGAAGATAATGTTCTTAATGTATTTGAGAGCAACATTACAAATTGACATTTGATGCGAAATTCTGCATTACTACATTTGGAAGAGTGGATTGTATGACCAAAAAAGGATGACTTTGAAATTTTGGAATTCGGTGCACATTCGAATGTGAAATTTTGAGAATCTGTGTTGTATCTAATGTCATTGATGGTAATCTAGCACACAATTATCCAAACAAATAGGTATTAGAAACAATGAATATTAGAATGTAATTCCGCATAATCTCATCTAAACTCATGCACCAAACATTTATGGCCCAGTTTGCATAAGTGGGCCTATAGCTACTCAAGTCGTCAGAAGCTAATCCTAGTCCCTTATCGGTCCAATTTGCATAAGTGGGCCTATAGCTACTCAAGCCGTCAGTAGCTTAGTCCCTTATCGGCCCAGTTTGCATAAGTGGGGCCTATTGTTCGCCGATCCAAACGGTTGATTTGATGATCCCTGTCATGATGGACCATGTCAAAATCTCTCTGGATCATGGAATCATTGCTATATCGTTCTCTAATCCATTAATTTGAGGTTTTGTGTGTTGCAGATCAAAAGCTTAAAATTGCATTATTCAAGTAAGGGGGTGGTTAATCTGTGGACAGGTCCATCAGATAAACGGTGTTGATCACCGGATCTGTAAGGACTGACAGCGGATGAGCACGCCATAAACACCACTGAGAATCATGACCCTATAATGAAATGCAGGTGGTTCTACTGAAAAAAGAGGTACGGATGTGAAAGTGAGATAGATAGGAACGGCTAGAGGACTTCCTTACAATGGGAACCTGGCCCCTAGCACAGGTCATTTCCTTTTCCTGGCACATATACCAATGCGTCACACGTGTATAAGATCTGGATCATTCATAAGGCAGCTTTTACTGTGGACGTGCTATGGCCCAACAAGCACGCAGGTAAGGTCGTCAGGTGAGAAATATGGCCAAAGATTGGATGGTTAGGATCTTTCAATGTAGGAGGATTTTTTTTTTTTTTTGATACTGACCGATCCATGGTGAGACCCATCAAGTGAATGGTTTGGATTGCAGAACAATGGGCCCTATTGTACAAACCTAAAATTCCTGTTTTATTTAGATTTTTTTTTTTTGTAAATAAATAAATTGATTGGATGTCACGATGATCCAATCTATACTTGATCTGGGCTTTTTTTTTTTTTTTTTTTGTAACCGTTCTTTTCGTAAGCCATGAATAGAATGGCTAGGATTACCTAACAAAAGTGATCCTTTACCATCGTAAGTAAACCATGATAAACCCTAACAAATACATGGAAGAAATTGTCGAATATTCCACCTATTTGTGTATAAATGATCTTGGTCCTCAATATTAAATGCTTGATTGGTTGGTTAAGATGGTCATGTCGGTAGGATGTATGCATGGCAATCCATTAAATAGTATTGAGCCTAATGAACTGTACAGATCAATGGATGGGGGTGATTCAGGCAACCAAAAGGGCTAAAACTCTACGCGCGTTAACATGGTGCGGCCTGCCTGAGTTTTGGATCAAGCTCATTTCTGTGTATCCACTTCATCCTAACCATGCCTGATGAACGGGTTTGATGTAAGATACAAACCATGGTGGCCCCACATATACAGATTTATAGTTAGCATCTAATCCCCATTGTTTTCTGTGGTGTGGCTCACTTGGGTTGTGCATCAGATTAATTTTTGGCAGCATGGCTTAGAAAAGAGGAACCCACCTGATGGACGGAGTGGATGAGATCCAGACAACAGGGTAGAGCCACTTATATGTTGTTGTAAGTAAAACAGGTGTTGCCCGGTCCCTTTCCCGCCACCACGTACACGTACAAAATAAAAACGGAAACATATTGCATGTACTCTCGTCCAACCAACTTGTAATTTTCGTGAAAAGCTTTCAAGCTCTGTGGAGAATTGACTACTCAGGCATTCACTGATATGTTGTACTAGTAGCATGTATGTAGGTTAATTTAAATCGTCCAAATCATGGGCCCCACTTCAAAACTGCCATGAAAATAAAGAAATTACATCCTTACCTGAACGGCCTATATATTGCTGTGAATTTATATGGTTAAAATGAAACATAACCAATGGTCCTTATCCACAAGGTAAATGGTACATTAATCAGAGTTCAGAATTTTTTTATCAGTCTAATTTTGGAATTATGGCCCATCTACAGTTGATACATGGACTTGGACAGTTTAACTTGAGTTCCTCGCATGAGAGTATATAATTTCTGAGTGCATGCATATCTCTCCATCTACTCAGAGAGTATCCTATACAACTCCTTGGGATTTTTACTTCAAAGTTCCTTAGTAATTTTAATTTTACCAAAGTAGTAAAATTGAGAATTGTGACCCATATGGTATGTGTATGACATCTAATCCGTTGAACAAATGCAACCCACCATGACAATCAAATGAACTGGAAATATGTATGATTTCATCATAAGGTGGGCCCCACAAAAATGTACACCACCCAAACTATTCAAAATTCACACGTAACTCATATGATGATTGAAAATCAGCCATTTTTTGGTTCATCCAATTATCATGACGGAATGCATATGCTGAATGGGTTGGATGTCATATACATGCCACATGGCCCCCACAATTTTCGACTTTGCCAGTATTTAAAAAAATAATAATAATGATGAAGGCATTTTGGTCGTTTCTCTCCCAAAAAACATGGCCTGATAATTTCAGAAGTGTTGGCATTACACGATGAAATGACAACTCTCAAGAAATTTTGGGGTTAAAATCCTTTTTTCTTTAAATTTTCCACCCGGTAAAGAGAAATTCTACTGATTTCTCTGAAGTCATACAATAATAAGGTTGGAACTACTTCAAGCCAACTGTTTTGAAGTCACCTTTCCATGTACTGTCAAATCCCTGATGAGTGACATTGGCCTTATGTGGCCCATCTACTGTTGGACATTCAAAATGAGCGGTATGGATATTGGCTTGTGGGGCAGAAGGGGCGAGTCTCCTTAGCATTTCTCCTGGAAGAACACACACACACACACACACACACACACACACACACACACAGTTTTAGCTTCTACATGTGTGCTGTAGACTTTCTTGGACAGCAAGACTCCAAAGTATCATTTTGGCTCACTTCATACTCATGCACGTATCTCTCTCTCTCCTCTCTCTCTCTCTCTCTCTAAATGCAATGTTTCGGGTATTTTCTATTTTGGGGTGCGTTTGGTTTCACTAAATATTATGAAATTGAAATTTCAGTATATATATTTAGTGCAACTAAACACATCCTTAACAACAGGATTAAGAACTTGAGAACATTGCACAAATTTTAAATACCAGTTTAACTCTCTTCGTATGTGGGGTTTTTCTAATTTTTCATTGCAAAGTATATATAGTTACGGTTTTGTGTTATAAACATTCATGTTCTTGAATGCATGAAGCTTCCAGTATTTTCTTTTTTTTCACTTGAAATATGATCTTTCATGCATTTTCTATTTAATTTATAGCTAGTAGTTTTGTAATTTCACTAATTTTTAGGATTTCTACCGTGTCATGGTTAGTCTTGTTGTCATACTGTCAGATTTGTCTGATTTTGAGCCTACATGATGAATGGACCAGTCGAATTTTTTCACCAGGGATGTTCAAGGCGGGCCCCACCTAATGAATGGCTTGTCATCTCAAGCGAGCAATACACCTTGGCTCCCTAAATAATGCCAAGATCATGTAATGCCGTTGGTGTTATTAAAGGCTCTGCCATCTCAGAGAGTACTGTACCTTGCACCATATAATATGGCTTTACCTCCACCACTGCACGAATGTGTTGTACGGAGATGATCACATGAACACTTGGACAGTGGCCCTGAAAAATATCACAATGACAGTACATATCCAAACTATCCAACCAATAGCTTATAATCCAACCAATAGCTTATAAATTGGACGGTCAAGATTGTTTATATGTAGAACGTTTGGGTTTCTTTTGGTCCACTGGTGCTAAGAATGCATTTGTGGCACGTCCAACATCACAGTATTAGCCAGCAGTTGATCTTTGCATAGAATTTCTAACAATTTTAAGAAGTGTTTGCCCCTACTACATAAAAAATTCCAATCTACAGCTAGGTGATCAAGGATCCATCCTCATGCTACATTGAAGCCAAGATCTTCGTGCCGAGCATCGATCAATTCACAATGTTGGTCAATCAATCTTGGACATCTCTTAGTGATGAATAGCGCTAGAAAAGACGTGTTTGCTATTTACATCTGCAATGACATGATAAGCATCTAAAATCAATGAAAATGATGGCAGATATTTAAGGTTAGTAGATGATATCTAAGATAATGATTGCAATAAATGAAATTTGTTTGAATTTGTAAAACCCATCTCTAACTATTTTTTTACAAATTTTTGAGAATGAGTTTTCCATTTAGCTCCAAACAATCACATGACTTTTCTAGGCACCTTTTCTATCAAAGAAGCTATTTTTGGGACAATGGTAAGTAGACTGAGTGAAGATAACCTCGTTTCAGCACTGAGGTTTACGTATCAATTTCCAATGTGGGGGTGGCTAACATTGTAGGGTGACTAAAAGTGTGGATGTATGTACTATCAAAGAAACTATTTTAATTGGAGGTCACATGAACCCAATGTCACCCAACGACCCAAAGTCTGGGCTCGGCTTGAAATTGGCCTTGGGCGGGTGCAAAGGGAAAACTGCGCCTCAGATGCCCTTGCTACCGTGTGCATGTGTGTTGACATACAACCTTGTAAGCATTATCCCCTGGTGCTCTATAACATAGTTCAATGGAAATGGAAGACTCTCTGTGAGCATTTCATTCTCATTCACTTTCGATATACAATTAAATTTTTTAAGTTTGATTTTGAAAATGTATGGAGTTAGAAATGAAGCTTTTTAGGTCTCGTTTGATTTTTCTAATTACTTGCAAATGCCCTGTAAATTGGTCATTATTGTTTTTCTTATAGTTGTTTGTATTTTTGTTTTTAAATTATTGCCTTGAAAATTGTGAAAATTTTAATTGAATTTCATTTATATGCACAAAAAATGGGGGGTCCAATGTGATGAATATGTTATATCTATGTCGTCCATCCATTTCATAAGCTTATTTTAGGGGCATGCGGTAAACAATGAGGCAAATCTACAACTCAAATGGACCGCACCATATGAAACAGTGGTTATAATGGACCTTAACTGTTTACTTATCATCTGGCCTATTCATAAGATCATATATGCATAGATAAACAAAACTAGAAAACTTAGCTTGGTCTAAAAATTTTGTGGCCACCGACAGTCATCAATCAATTCCTACTTTTTAATGTGGTGTGGTTCACTCGAGCTTTATACCTACTTCATTTTTTGCTCATGCCCTAAATTGAGCTGGCAAAACGGATGGACAGCATGAATATGATCCACACATCATGGTGGGCTTCACAGTTTTTGCGCCCCAAATTTCTTCCCGCTTCACATTTAATTTCTCAATGAAGGAATCCTTTTCCTTTTGCAATTGGAATACCTTGCATTTGAGCTGTGCCGGTACGAGCCTTCTCATGTTCACCGTGCAAACTCAAGTGGAGACACGCCACAGTGATAATGTACAATCACTCTTAAAACCTACATTCTACCTACGGTGAGCATCACCTTCCCCTATTTTTCCATTATTCCCTTTGGAGTGGCCCACCTGAGTTTATGAATCAAGCTAGGTTTTCGAATATAGGCCTAGCACTTGAAAACACTTGAAAACACTAGCTTCTAAAATGGAGGAGATTAGGACGGTTTGCATTGTTTTTTGGAGCTGTAATCAGTCAACCCAACGACTGTATGGTTCAAAGAGATGAGTGGAAATTTTTCTACAATACGGACCATCCATTTTCTGGGGTATTGATTGACGGTTGTAATCTTCTTAAGAATATGTGTGCGTTTTCTTGGGAATGATTGAAAGGACGGCTGCGATGAGTTGATACGACTAACTTGTCCAAACGCGATTTATGTCATCGATCGTAATAGCGACAAGAGTATCGTCGGATCATTTCTCAGCTATAAATAACAGCAGTACTGCAAGAGTACTCTTTATCTCTGTGCAAGAAAGTGTACCGTACCATCTCTAATGCAAGAAGAGAAGTGACGACCTCCAGGCAAGGTACCGCAGCTTGTGGTACCTTGTCATCTTTCCCGCCAACTCACCACTTGTATGGGAAATCATTACCATTAAATAGGTAGGCCCCACTATGAAGATTTACCTATAACAAAATCTGGAAGGTCTTATCATATGGGCCACACATTAGGAATCAATGGAAAACCGACGGTTAAATTGAAAATACAGGATTGGATCTCCTAGTTAACGGATCAGCCTGAAGTTCTAGAAAGATCATCTTTATTGTGGGGTCTATCGTTTTCATGGTACTGATTTTCTAAACAGATGACATGTTGGTGGAAGAGATGGTACGGTACCACAAGTTGTGGTACAGAGAGCCTTTAGCTGATCTGTTCTCGTACGAGAAATTGCGAGTCATTTTCAAGCACGAAACACGAACGAACCAACCTAACCAACCTGCACACATGTGCATGATCACAGACGTTCATCAAATGATCCTCAGTGCATCTGCCGTATTTTAAAAATCAGGCTGGCCCACTAATCATGTGAGTAGCGCGTGCACATTGGATATAGACCGTTGGTAATGAATTTTCTAACGGGTGAACCGATTACCATCCGCCTGAGAACTAGACCCTACTGTTATGTTTGTGTTAAATCTACTCCGCCCATCAGTTGTTACACATCATGCTGACTGTACAAAATAAAAACAATCTCTATCCAAAACTTAGGTGCACCACACCTTGGTAACCATATAAAATCTAAGTTCATGCATTGTAGCCCACCTGAGTATTGGATCATGCTGATTTTCGTCCAATAAATTAATCCTGTTGTGGATCACGCGATCAACGGATTGGATGGTGTTTAAAAAACATGGTGACCCCCCCAGAAGGTTTCTATGGTGGGATTCCGCTCTCCTTTGTCTTTTGCAGTGTGGCTCACATAAGTTTTGAATCGGCTTGATTTTCGGGATCAGATTCACACATGAGGTATCTCATATGATGCAGGGAGTGGATGACATACAAACATCATTGCAGGCACACAGAGCTAGGGTGTTGCATACGCTTTCTACAATGGTGTTGTAAAGATTCCATATCATGACATGTACATGCGTGTCTTTATGTATGCCCTGGAGAGGAAGGAAAGGAACCGTGCCTCAACGTCATTCCTGTACATAAAAAAGGACGGTACAGAAACCGTTCGTTTGGTGGGTCCCGAGATGAATGGACCATAGTAATCGAGGGGACAATCGTAACTCTTTAGTATGTGGCGCACACAACAACACAAATGACAAAAATCAGCAACAGCTTGCATTCAGTCCATCAGAATGTTTTTTTATTTTTTATTTTTATTTTTATTTTTTTAAATCTGAACTACGGCCGACCGTCAGCAGTCTCGTTGCATCATACTGGGGGAGCGGTTAGGTGAGACCCGTTCCTTACCGTGGGGCCCACCTTGATGTTTGTATTCTGTATCCACCCCGTCCATCCGTTTTTCCAGGTCATTTTGGGGTATTATCCAAAGAAATGAATCAGATCCAATTATTAGGTGGACCATACCATAGGAAACAGCGGTGATTACCTATTAACGGGCCACAAAAGTTTTGGATTACGCTGATATATATTTTTTTCCCTTCAGTCCATGCTTACGTGAGGAATGGGGGGGGGGGGGGGGGGGGGGGGGGGGGGGGATGGAATTGCACTTGATCCAATGTGGGATTTCCATGGAATTTCAAACACACCCTCCTTAGAAGTTTTCAATGATAGAGTGTTCAATCACACTGTTTCCTATGGTATGGTCCTCTTAATAATTTGATTCCCTTCATTTTTAGGATCTTGCCGTAAAATGATATGGAAAAAGAGACGGACAAGGCAGATAGATAATACACACATCAAGGTGGGCCCTACTGTCAGGGCCGCACCATCTTGGGTGTAGCCACGGTCTCACCTAGCTAGGTGTGAGTCGGTAACAGGTAATTGGGAGTGCGGCCCCACCTTGACGTATGCGTTTTATGTCCGCACCATCCGTTAGTTTTTCCATATAATTTTAGGGAATTTTAGGGAATGGTTTCAAAAATGAAGTAGGTCCAAATCTCAAGTGGACCAGACTATTGGATACTGTGTTCATTGAACGCCCACCATTAAGAAACTCCTAGAATACAGTGTAATGTTTATTTGTCATCCAACCGGTCGATAAGGCCAGGATGAAGGTAAAATACAAATATCAGCTTGATCCAAAACTTCTTGAGAGTTTTGTGGCTCCCGATGAGTTTTTAATGGTGGAATTCAATCCCTACTGTGTGGTCCACTTGAGATTCAGATATGATGCTTCATTTTCTCGACCATGCCATAAAATGAGATGAAAAAAGTTTTTGGACGCCATCTATGTACAACACTTGTCAAGGTGGGCCCCACGGTAAGTGCAACACCCAGTATGAGCTGGAAAAACTGATGGATGCCACTGCTATACAACACATATCAAGGGTGCCCCACCGTAAGGGCAACACCCACTAATCCGCTACCTATATTGACATCATGATGGTGGGCCTAATCTCTTCGTTCCTTCTGCCCCACCCCGTGGTAATCATCAAATGGTTCGTCAAGGAGTTCCAACCATAGATTATATGGGAATTTTTTTTATTCATCCGAGATCTAATCGTCCATACGAAGGTGCAATTGGTACGGACGATTTGAGGTCTCCAATCAGTGAGTTTTTTTTTTTCATATGAAAAATGTACGATGTAACTTTCCACGTGAACGGTCTGGATCGTCACATGGTTGGGACAAATGGGCGAGCCTTGCTAGAAACCCACCGTGGAAGTGAGTGTGCAAACTCTGATTGGATTCTCCATTTATTGATTTTCATGGTTAGCCCATGACTCACATAAGTGGCCTTTGTGTGCGCGCGCGTGTCAGACAGAGAGAGAGAGAGAGAGAGAGTGTGTGTGTATGTGGTGGGGCCCACTGCTTTAACGCCTGTGGGAAGATTAGACCATATCAAACATGAAACTGTCAGAGGACTGTCATAGATAGTCAACATGGCCATTTTCATGCCTCAATGCACTACAAATCGCTTGATACACCGCAGACGTGTGATGGTTGATATGCTGGCGCTCAGTAATTGTACACGTGGTAAGTACCAACTCAAATTAAACTATCCAAAATGTGGGGCCCACTTTAGATAGGTCACTTTCCTGAAATCAGAATCGCTTGAATGATCCTAACTGCTGATTTGAAGGCATTTGTTTATTGACTTGTGAAATTCTCCTCTCTTTTTTCTTTTTAATCTCAACCGCACAATACATGCCCACAAACTGATCATTTGAGTCTCTGAATCAGTGTAATTTTTTATTTATGGACCATCAAAAGTGGGACTCACCATTTGAACGGTTTAGTATAAGTTAGATATGTGCCATGTGTACAATTTCTAAGTGCCTGAGTATTGACCATCACATCCTGCCAGAGTACCAAAGCTTTTATCATGCAGACACGTCAGCATAGTCAGTCCTTGAAAATGCATTCACATGAAAACAAAGAGTATGGTACGACTGTATTATTAAAATAATAAAAACAAAACCTAACCGATCATATCTTCTCTCTTTCCCGAAATAAATTTCATATATATGGTACACTCAACTTCCAAGGGAGATGTTATGGTACAGCCAATAGAACAGGAATATGGTACAGCAACCTCTCAACGGCCCAGGTGGAAGGATGATGCATCGATTATAGCCGTCCGTGTAACAGTTTCAACTACTGTGGATGTGAAATGCTTAAATACGGACATCCATCAATTAATTCTAAGGGTCTTACCAGTGGCCTTCATGGCTTCACTGTCAACGTTAGGATGATCTGGGACCCACCACTTACATTGATATTGATTCACACAAAGCAGATTATTGATTTGCACTACACCCATTTTCTATTTTCATTGATGGGCCACACGTTGCATTTTCAAGGGCCCTGATTCGTCTGCACCTGTTGTAGACTAGGATTCCATGCAATGGGTGGCGCGCAGGCTGCCAAAAGTGGCATGTATGCCATCTGATCGCTTGTAAAAGGTTAGACTATTACGATGGGATGCTCCAAAAATTAAGCAGATTCAAATATGCCACACCATAGAAAATAATGAACAGCTAGCTAAAAACCTCCAAATTCACTTCAAATATAGTTGGTGATTCCTCCACATTTATTTATTGATCTTCTGATCTTTTGTTGATTGGCACCGCAGGTGGGGTGTCCCATTTACATGGTGGGGTGACCATTCTAGATTATTAGATGACATACACAAAATGTTGGGCTCATACACGACAATAGTAGATATAACTATTGTAGAGTATCCTTTTTTAGATATTGACTCTTCCTATGATTTATTGTAAAAGGGCAGTTCCAATACAAATCTTTGTTTGTTAAGTTCAAACATACAAAATGCTCCTAAGTGCTTCAATGTATGTTTAGGTTCATGCAATTGTGTTTCGGTATGGTAAAATATTGTTTCTAAGAGTACAAATGCACTTAGATGCACATGGACCAAACTTAAAGCTTATTTGGTTTTTTTAATTATAACAGTGGTAAATGACCATAAATGAGTAATGATTATTTACTTTTAGAATTCTATTGCAACATCACTTACATTTGATTGTGGTAAATGAGTAATTGGAAGTTTTATAATATAAAAGTGTAATATTTATAATGTATTTTACTTACTCCTTTTACAAGTGTATTTGACTTTCGATATTCGAGCCACAATTTCTATTTAAACACAAACCTGAAAACGATAAGGATAACTTCTTCTTCATTTTTTTTTTTTTTTTTTACATTTTATAGAAAATTGAAAAACCAAATAGTCTTTAAATGCAATTCTATTAGGTATTCTACCTTAAGAAGCTTTAGACTACGGTCATCTTCAATGGTATTAGTTTGCCAAATGTCAATATTATCAAATTCTATAAATCAAATAGAATGTTAGTGTAAATTTTAATGGTTGAGCATTTGATACATTTAGGGACGATTTGTTTTTTCAATTTTTTATGAAATGTAAAGTAAATAGATCATTGTTATCATTTTTAAGTGCTTATTTAAACATGAATTATGGCGTATAGATTGAGAGTCATATACACTCAATGAAGATAAGTCATATACACTCAATGAAGATAAAGTAAATTATAATCATTATGTTTTTACATTATAAAACTACCATTTTTACAATAATTTCGAGGTGAAACAAACAATGTAATAAAATTATCACATATTGCAGTCAAATGTAAGTATGTCACCACACAATTACAATATAAATAATCATTACTAATTATAACCATTTGCTATTGAAATTTAGGGCTTATTTAGTTTTCTAATTTCCTGAAAGTAAATGAGTCATTATTATGATTTTCATATGCTAATTTAAACAGAAATTATGGTTCATAAATTGAGAGTTAGATGCACTTATAAAGGAAAATAGGTAAACAATTATCATTACATTTTCACATTATTAATCTATCATTGTTACAATCATTTATAGGTGAAACAAATAAGATAACAAGATCATTATTACAGTTAAACATAATTAATGCCGCCATACAATTATAAAAGTAAATAACCATTACTCATTTACAGCTATGTACTATTGTAATTGTAATTGGACAACTTTGGATGTAAGCAAAGTTGTATATACCACACATGTTATAATGCATTGGCAACATTTATATGGTTTGTCAACTACTCTTTTGCACATAAAGAGAGTAAAATGAGGACAATGCGAGCAGTAAATATAATTATTGTTCAAGTATGGTTTATCCTTGCTTATAAAAGATTTGGGTCAACATACATGCTAAATTGAGTGAGGTGCATGCAAGAATATAATTTTTAGGTCACATTTATGACATACGTCAAATATTTCATATGTATAATCATCCATATTTAAGTACTCTCATATGTGACATGTGCCATCAGCAATCTACAAACGTCTGACATATATCATATGTATTGATCAGTATATATATATATATATATATATATATATATATATATATATATATATATATATATGTTTTAGTAACTATCTTAAACTCTTCACATGTTTCATCGCTTTATATCTCACTTGTCAACAAAGTATAGTACATGTACTCCATATTACAAGACAGCTTAATTAAAACTCCTTTCATAGATGTAACAAACTCTTGAATGGTGGACAGCCTGTGGCCGGCATTGAATGCTTCTTCTGGACTACAAGCCTTAATTACTATAGGAATTCAAATCTGTTTGGGCCAGCTTGCAGGAGTTGGTTACGTCCTTCTTCTTCTTCTTTTTTTTAATTTTTAATGCATGAATGCAATTATCAGAAAATGCGAGGAGACACCAAGGGTCCAGATTCAGTGCCTGGAGAGGCAAGGGAAGTATGATACCTCTACGACATTGCTGCATGTTTAGCATATAAAGACCGGATCAAAGCCCTTTGTTTGATAGGTAAAACAGCTAATAGATTGTATGCTAAAAATCACACTGTTTGAGCCATTGTAAACTTTTAATCTGTCACATACAAGTGGCATTTAAAAGATAGAGAGTTAAAAATGGCTCATGATCAGTGAGAAAAGGTCCATTTTTAGCATATATATATATATATATATATATATATATATATATATATAAAAGAGGGAGAGGAATGCTAACATGCGCACCTCTCTGGGCGCGGATTTCCTGCGAAAGCCTTGCGCAGGAAGTCCTTGTGCCGGGAACCAAGGTGGGCCCAAAGTGATATTTTTTTTTATAAATTCCACCCCTGTTCATCTGTTTTGGGAGCTTATTTTAGGACATGAGAAAAAAAATGAACGAGATCCGAGACTCAAATGGGATGAAAACGTGAGGATTGAACATCCACAGTTGAAATATTTGTAGAGCCACATGAGTTTCGAATCAGGGTAATATTTGTGTTTTCCAGTTCATACGAGTAGTAGTGACGGTTATGAACAGTATGGATGTCATATAAACATTACTGTGGACCCAGGAAGGTTTCAACCTTAGTAATTTACCTACCCACCTTGTCCTTTAGTGAGGCCCACTTGATTCTTGGATCCGGTTCATTTTTTTCTTTCCTATCCTAAAATGAGCTCTCAAAACGGATGGACAGGGTGGATTTATAAAAAAAAAAAAAAAAAAAAAAAACAAAAAAAACAAACAACCACCACTTTGGTTCTCAGCGCAGGAACTTCCTGCCGGGCTTCCGCAGGAAATCCGCGCCCACTTCTCTAACGATAATTCATGAGCACGGCTCATTGCACATGACGTGAGTCTAAAATCTGAGCCGTTCGCGTGATGAAGCACCTCAAAAAACTATAAGGCCCATCTTTCAACTTGTTCCGAAACTTTGGTTGGCCACGAAAGAACGAAATAGTTCTTTCCCTTGATTTACCTTTTCTTTCTATTGCGGCCCACCAGAGTTCTAGATCAGTTAGAAAGATGGGCCATTGAAGTTTTTTGGGGTGATGCATCACATAAATGGCTCAGAATTTGAGTTCACATCATGTGAGATGAGCCATGAAAAAGTGCCGCCTAGAGACGTGCCGAGGTGAGCATTCCTATATATATATATATATGGGAAATGGTACTGAGGTCGACCTCAGGGGAACTTCCCATGAGGTCGAGCTGTGTGGGCCCCACCTTGATGTGTTTTGAACATCTACTACATTAGTTAGATGCATCATTCAATGGTGGGACACATGCTAAAAAATCAGGTCAATCCATGACTTAGGTGGGACACACCACATAAAACAGTTGCGAGGGGTTATCCACCCATTAAAATATTCATGATCGTTGATTAGGCCCACTGAGATGTGATTCACAAATCAAGACCATCCATCATGTGTGTTCCACTTGTAAGAGGGTTCAGACCAGGTATCAGGCACATCCAAAACTCAGGTGGGCCCCACCAAGTGATTTTAGATATTTTAGGCATATCTTCACATGGTTTTAGATGGTATGGCCCACCTGAGTTCCCTATTCAGCTGATTTTTGGGGTATCTCATAAACTAAAGAGGACCCATCAAATGCACGGTGTTGATGTGCGACACACATCACGGTGGGGCCCACACAGCTCGACCTTATGGGAAGTTCCCATGAGGTCGACCTCATAGTACCATTTCCCTATATATATATATATATATATATATATATATATATATATATATATATACACATCAAGATGGTCCATTAGGATCATATACACATGTGCCACGTGTACAGTATACAACGTGGAGACACAAAATCAGGTGCCTTAAGTGCCAGTGAATAAGCTCCTGGGAAACAAAACAAGGGGGAAAAAAATTAATTAGAAAGAGGGTGTCCACAGAACACTGTTGTACAAGTCCTGGAAACCCCAAGTTTGGAGAAACGGGATCCAGACTGTTGACATTATGGGCCTGGAGTGGATGGAGGATTCCCGGAAATTCTTCCTGATTGAACAATTCTAGACACTATAACATGGGCATGAAAATAGACGGCTAGGAAGAGAATAGAACAACGGTCCATACTGAAAGGACAAAAAACCAAAGACAGGATGAAGACGAACTTTCAAACCGGGCGACGGCTGGGGGCATGGGTTATAATCTTAGTGAAAGCTCATCACGTCAACGGTCTGGATTACCGATACGGGGAGTCCACTTGTCCAAACGCATCTGTATATAGTAGATACACCGTATAAATAAATAATCAACCGTCGGATGATTTCTTTTTCAATCATCAATCTGAACGTTACATTCAGTAGGCCCAACCTTGGATTATCCAGGATTTTAAAGAATCACTTCAATCATAATGATCCTAGCCATCCAATCAGTCACTTGAAAAATAGAAGGTTAATATAAAAAAAATGACGTTGGCTTTTGGATGGGTGCGATCTTGGGATGACAAACCATTCTTAAACCCCGAATGTTGCGGTGCTGAGTTTGGTCTGGTTGGTTGAACCCGACCCAAATGGGTTGGGACACGTTGGTCTTGGGCTTGATGAATTTTAAGTAGGTCAGGGCCACAAGGTTTCGGGCTGCTGGTTGGGATCCAAGCCAGAATCTTGATCTGTTTGCTAAACAACCTGACCTGAACCGACCTATGTGGTCGAGTTATGTGGGCCCCACCGTGATTCGTATCGTGCGTCAAAAATAATATATATATATATATATATATATATATATATATATATATATATATATATGAGAGAGAGAGATTGGACCATTCAAATTAGTCTAACTAGCCATGCATTAAATATCCAAAATACCTCTCTTTAACCACAGTAATTTCCTCTCATATAAGGCTACATGACATCAAGTTTTACATAGGTCCAATGGCAATATTCATTATAGATTCAACTTATTTATGAAATAGAGCTCACTAATTAAGATTTATCAATAAAAAATTGGTAAATAACCCTCATTATTAGAGCCACATATGCCCGTTGAATTTGGACAGTTAGAATGGATTTATTACATCTCACTTTTCTTGTTGGAGAATATCCTATCATTAATCACATAAAAATAATATTTTATATTCTGCATATACATAAAAGGTACCTTACTTTATTAACGGACTAGATTCGTTATACATGTTATGCATCGCATGGATACATTACAGGTGTACAGCTT
This sequence comes from Liriodendron chinense, assembly GCA_003013855.2. NCBI lineage: Eukaryota > Viridiplantae > Streptophyta > Magnoliopsida > Magnoliales > Magnoliaceae > Liriodendron > Liriodendron chinense. Next base: position 5,927,787 of record ML058513.1, read on the forward strand.
CTCCAATCATCCAATTTTCTTTGAAAACAAAACTCCTACTCTTTTCTCTCTCCATTTAATGCCAGCTCTCCTCTCATTTTATGCTCTCCCCCCAGTATGAAAAGGCGGGCTACTGCTTGTGAAAGCTACGTGGGGCCTGCCGTAATGTTTGTGATAAATCTAGGCCGTCCAACAGCTTTTCTAGATCAAGTTAGGTCAGGACCCAAAAATAAGTTGGATCCAAAACTTAAGTGTGCCGCAAAACAAGAAAAAGTGAGGATTAAACGTCCACCGTTGAAAGATTCATGGGCTATAGAAGTTCTGAGTCAAGCTTTTTTTTTTTTTTTTTTTCCCCCCGGTTCATGTAAGTAGGAATGACCTTATGAACAGCATAGATGCCCTATAAACATTACGGTGGACCTAAGGAGGTTTCAATGGTAGGCATTTCCCTGCCCACTTTTTTCAAATGTGGGGCTCACATGAGTTTTGGATCACCTCAATTTTTTGCCCATTTCCTGACATCATTTGGAAAAACGGCCGGAAAGTATGGATTTTTCATAGGGCTGTAAATGGCCGGGTTCGGGGCGGGTTTAGCCAAAACCAGACCCGCCCATTTACTAAATGGGTCTGGGTCCAAACTTTAGACCCAGACCCTTTTACTGAATGGGCGGGTCTGGGTTGGGTCCAAGTCAACCCATCAGACCCATTTATAAATGGGTCCGGGTCTGGTAGAGGGAGATCCACCCGGACCCATTTATAAATGGGTCAAGTCTAATGGGTTTGGGTTTGGATCAAGTATGCAAACATTTTACAAGACTTAAAATCGAGTCTGGACAGGTCCTTTGAAACATAGACCAAACCCGCCCACTTACTAAATGGGTTCGGGTTGGGTCGGGTCGGGTCGGGCCGGGCCTAATATAAAGGAAACCAAACCCAAACCCGTTTAGCAACTGGGTTTGTTCTTGGACCCAGACCCGTACCATTTAACAAATGGGTCGGGTCTGGGTCGGGGCTAAATGGGTTGGTTCTGGGTACCCCATCGGGTCCGCTGACCCATTTACAGCCCTAATTTTTCATGAGGTTTTAGCCCAATGGAGGACTCGGATTCGGCAATGACTCCTCTAGTACTAACGTAGGTACTGTTCAGTGGTCTATGGGCCCATCATGGTATAAGTGTTTTATCCATGACAGCCATTCATTTTTATACCTTATGGTAGGGCATGAGCCCAAAAGTGAAATAGCAGTGGGACCTAAGAACTTTTTTATGGTGGGCATTTAATATCTAATGTTTCCTATTGTGTGGTCCACTTGCAATTTCGGTCCACTTGCAATTTGGTTCTATTTCATTTTTGAAATCATGCACTAAAATGGTCATTAAAAAACTGATGGACAACATGGATATAAAACATATTCATTAAGGTGGGCCCCATGGTCAGGGAAGCACCCCTACCCTGTTACACCTAATCCACTCTCCACCATTCTTGGTAAGGTAACACATTTTTTGAAACCAATAGGGGAAGATGGACGCTCACCCTTCATCTTTTTGACCGGCCCACTCTAACGTGTAGGTGAGATCCGTTCCAATCATTTGATGTGTAGTCCGATGATGGGTACAGATAAAAATAATCAAGTTCATAAGTGTTTCAAGTGGTCCATACTAATGGAAACTGTTGGGAGACATGTCCACCCTTAATATATATATATATATATATATATATATATATATATATATATATATATATATATATATATATATATATATATATATTTTACAGGGCCATCGTTATGAAAATGTGAAATCTACTCCAACCATTAGATTCCACACCAAAATATTATCCTAAAATTAAGTCCCATATGTGATTAAAGTGGGATACACCAAGTATAACAGTTTGGAGGGTGACCTTTTATATACACTATTTCCAATTGTGTGGTCCACTTGACCCACGGATGGGGTTGATGTTCAGACCCTGGGTCTATCATGGGATGACTCACTTGATAGTTGGATGGATTTCACGTTAATGCTATTTTGGGGCCCACTCAAGCTGACAAATCCATTTCCTCTTAAAAATAACTTTAATTGAAAACATTTACTCACATTAATTTCTCCATAAATGAGGCAACTAGTTGGATGGTTCAACTAGTTGTGTGTGAGCAACTCTCTCTCTCTCTCTCTCTCTCTCTCTCTCTATATATATATATATATATATATATAGAGAGAGAGAGAGAGAGAGAGAGAGAGAGAGAGAGAGAGAGGAATGCTCACCTACGAACCATCTCTCACGAGAACTCGTGAGAACTTTTTGAGAACTCATCACACGTGATGTATCCCTAAAATTTGAGCCGTCCACGTGATTCAGCACTGCGAAAACCCCCCAGAATATAATACATAGAGAGAGAGAGAGAGAGAGAGAGAGAGGAACGCTCATCTCTGCACTAGTTCTTATGAGAACTCAAGAGCACTTTTTGAGGACTTATCACACTTGATGTGAGCTTAAAATTTGAGCCGTACACATGATTTGCACACACAAAAAAAACCCCTCATGACCCAACTTTCAACCTTTTCTTCCCCAAGGCCCAACTTTCAACTTTTTTTAGAACTTTGGTGGGCCATGGCTAATGGAAACAATTTTCTCCCTTGATTTGTGCCTCATTCTTTGTTATGATCCACCAAAGGTTTGGATCAGGTTGAAAGTTGGGCCATTAAGGTTTTTTGGGGTGCTGCATCATCGAAACAATTCAAATTTTGGGCTCACATCACGTGTGATGAGTCCTCAAAAAGTACTAAGGAGTTTTAGTGAGAACTGGTGCCTAGGTAAGCATTCCTCCCTCTCTCTCTCTCTCATGTGTGTGCTTGTGCGCGTGTATATGAAATTCTCATTTCACATTATAAGCATGAAAAATATATTTAGTGATAAGGATAGTTGATTTGGTGGCACACGATGTTGGGTGTGTTTCACAAAACCTTAGGATCTTGCCCCCCAAACCACTAGAATTATGGGACATGATAATGCAATAATCTAAAGCAAATCACCAACCACATGACATAAGAGATTTTTACGTGGAAAACCCTCAAAGAGATAAAAATCCATTATCAAGAGAATCGTTTACAACCTCGATTACAAGCACAACCCGCTTGGATCTAACCTTCTTCACCCACGTAGGGATAGATAAACAGTAAAAGGACTAGAAACTGAAAGATATCACCGAGCACGAGGACGTTGAAGAGCCGAAACATCGATTGCACCATGAATCACCTTTGCGATCAAAGCCTCCTTTTCCAACAAGCTTCCTCTCTCTCTCTCTCTCTCTCTCTCTCTCTCTCTCTCTCTTCCTCTCTTCCTCTTTTTTTCTCTCTCTCACCTTGGACGTGTAGTACTCCGAATTGGGATACTAAATCCCGGACTAAAGGCCATTTTATAGCCGTTTGCAAGTGTTAGAGCCATTAGGGAACTGCATGTTGCAGTCCGCGCACACCACCAGCTGGCTGGATGTAATAAAACTTGTCCAGAGAGTTTTCTGTGAGAAAAACATACACCCGACTTATTTGTCGGCCAATCGGACGACCGGTCGGACTGTATAAAAACAGTCCAGCAACTTTTGAATTTACAGCCACATTGTCGGTGACTAAAAAATCACCATCTCTCCTCTTACACTGAGGAGGAAAACTCTAACAAATCTTTCCCTTTCTGACTCAGGAAGAGTTCACTGTCTTCAAGCCAGCCCGGATTCTAGAAGCCTCAAATTTGCCCTTGAACAAAGCCTTGGTCATCATGTCTGACCTGTTATCGTTCGTGTGGTCCTTCTCAAGCAGTAACACTTTCTGTTCCAAAGTATCCCTGATCCAGTGATATTGAATCTCTATGTGCTTAGACTTTGAATGTTGACTTGGATTCTTACTCAAGTGTATTGCACTCTAACTATTACAATAGACCACGTGCTTCTCCTGCTTCAGGCTAAGTTCCCGTAGGAACCTCTTCATCCAAGGCATCTCCTTGCATGCTTCTGTGATTGCAATGTACTCGGCCTCTATTGATGATAATGCTACGACCTTCTGTAACTTGCTCTGCCAAAAGACTGCTCACCCAGCAAACGTGAACATGAACCCCGATGTAGACTTCTTGGAGTCTATGTCACCTGCCATATCTGCATCTGTGTAACTTTCTAACACAAGTTTTTCGTCACCATAGCATAGGCTCAACCTAGATGAGCCCCTCAGATACCGTATTATCTACTTCACTACTACCCAATATTCTTTGTTCGGATTAGTAAGATACCGGCTGACAACACCAACCGCATATGCTATGTCTGGGCGTGTACACACCATAGCATACATCAAACTTCCAATCGCCAAGGCGTAGGGTATATTCTGCATCTCATCCACCTTTGCCTTCATCTTAGGACACTGCTTGTCACTCAATTTGAAGTGACCATCTAGTGGAATACTGACCGGCTTCGCTGCATTCATATTGAACCGCTCCAGGACTTTCTCAATATATCGCTCCTGTGACAATCAAAGCTTTTTGCTGCTTCTGTCACGGGTTATTTCCATTCCTAGGATCTGTAATACCCCAAGATTTCGACTCCGTGTACATCACGACGGCCGATTTCCCAAGGTTATTTGGAATGTGAGGGTTATACCCCTTACATAATTTTCACACAAACATACACATTTCATACTATTTGAAAAATCATGAGCAAGCCGATGGAACTAAACTTATATATTATTTCATTAACTAAACTAAATCATTAAACCATGTAACAGTCATTCAATCAATCACCATGTTCATAACTACGTCCTCCCATTGGGACTTATTACAATAATAAATACTTAATAAATGCTAGAACTATGAATGACTATGCGGTCTCGTCTTCCACCATCTGCTCCCATGAGCCATCATAATCATCTTTTTGAGGCTCGGGCCCCTGAGGATCGTTACCTACATGTTCTAAATTATTTTCACAAAACACCATCAAAAGCGGCATAGTGAAGAACTACTTTAAGGTTAGAAATAATAATCGCATAAAAATCATAACAAAACATCAATTACTCTTACTTAATGCAATGCATGATAATGCATGACCCATCGTAAGAATCCTTAGACATGCCGCCAAGGGTTTTGGGATATGCAAGCCCATAATTTTGCCCGACCACGTGAGAAATGGGATGCTCATAGCCCAAATCTACACATGACAGTGTATGGGAGAAGTAGGACGCTCTAGCCTATTCTCAATTCCATACACCCACATGGAGCCACATGCATGCATGAGTTAACCATTCTTTATTATTATTATTAATTTACACCTAGCCACTTAACGTCTAACCAACCTTTAGTACCACCACATCCTTCCTCATGGTTCATCACTCATAAAAATAGTCGTAACCGACGCATCACATCCTAGGGTGGTAACCCGTACTGCTAAGGTTCATAACAACCATCACTACGCCAAAACAGCAAACAAATGACACAAAAATGCTTGGTTTAACAACGGACTTAGTTCGTCGCAAAAAAGACTTGGTTTAACGACGGATATAGTCCGTCGATTAATTTAACGACGGACATACTTCGTCGTAAAAGCTGAACTAGTCCGTCGCTAACTGGTCTCGTTTCGCATTCGCTGGGTTTTAATTGACAGAACTTTACGACGGACCAAAAGCCGTCGGTATGGGTAAATTAACGGCGGATTCGATCCGTCGTAACATTTACGGCGGATCTAATCCGTCGAACATTAATCTTTTCTGACGGATTTTGGTCCGTCCTAAAATTCTGCGTCCAAATACCTGCCAAAACCTTGGTCCTAGTAATTACGACGGAATTTCTTGTATTTAGAGACCCTTGTAGTCCGTCGTAAATTAATCCAAGTATTTTTAGTGGAATTACGCCTTAAAAAATTTAGTTTTTTCAAAATGAAGATTGAGAAGTTCAAAAATGATTTTGAGAAAAAACTTGAACAGTTAAATAAAAATTAACAATGCTTAAAGAAAAATTGAGATTTTGAAGTATTCGAGGTTTTGAAAATAACTAGGATTTTAAAAAGAACTAAAATTTTGAAAGAAATTGGCATGTTGAAATAGATTGAGAAGTTTGAATAAAATTTTTAAGTTTGAAAACAATAGATTTTGAAAAAGATTGTGATTTTTTAAAGAGAAATTGAGATTTTGTATTTTGAAAAAAAAAATGAGAAATTTGAGAAAAAAATGAGATTTTCAAAATGAAAATTGAGAACTTTAATAAAATTGTGATTTTCAAAAAAAAAATTGATAGTTTGAATAAAATTTATTTGTTCGAAAAAATTGTAATACAATTAACAATGCTTAAGAAAAATTAAGATTTAGAAACAAACTAAGATTTTGAAAATAATCAGGATCTAAAAAATAATCAAATTTTTTAAAGAAATTGAGAAATTTAAAATTTATTAGAGTGAAAATTTTTGTAATAATATTTAAGAAAATTTGAGATTTACAAAAATCAAGATTTAAAAAAGAACCGAAATTTTGAAAGAAATTGACATTCTTAAAAAAATTGAAAACTTTGAATAAATTTTAGAAATTCGAAAAAAGAATAGATTTAAAAGAAAACGTGATTTTTAAAAAGAAATTGAGATTTTGTATTTTGAAAAAATTGAAAGGTTTAATGAAAAAAGAACAGAGATTTTGAAAGAAAATTGACATTTTAAATGCTGAAATTTGAGAAGTTTAATAAAAATTGTGATTTTGAACAATAAAATTGAGAAGTTTGATAATAAAAAAATGTTTGAGAAAAATTGAGATTTGATAAAAAAAAAAAAAAAAAAAAATCGAGATTTTGAAAAAAAAAAATTGAGATTTAAAAAAATGGAGATTTTGAAAGAAAATAACATTGTTAAAATAAAAAAAAATTATCATTTTGAAAAAAAATAATTGAGAAGTTTGAAAAGAAATATATTTTGAAAATAAATTGAGAAGCTTGAAAAGAATACACATTTTGAAGAAAAAAAAAATTAAATTAAGGGCTTGTACGTTATTACCCATATCGTGCAGCCCACCTTGATGATATGTTTCATATCCATGTCATCCATCTATTTCTCAAGCCCATTTTAGGATAGAGCAACAAAAATTGTGTAGATCCATATCAAAGGTGAACCACACCATAGGAAATAGTGGTAATTGAGTGTCTCTCCGTTAAAAATTCAAAATGGCCTGTCATAAGGTTTTAGCAATGTTTATTTGCAATCCAACCTGTTATAATCTAAAGAAGATCTAGATGAAGGGAAGTTATAAAGATCAGATTGATCCAAAAACTTTTGTGGCCCACAAAAGGTTTTTAATGGTTATTCATCACCATTGCTATTGGTATGGCCCATATGTGATTTGGATTTCCATGAAATTTTGGATCAGTTCCTAAAAGTAGATGGAAAAGCATATGAACGGTGTGGATATACAAAAAATACATCAAGGTTGGCCCTACACGGTTAGGGTAACACCCCACTAAGATCTAGATGTCAAATGAACATTATATTGGCCTTTGGAAGTTTTTAATGGTGGACATTCAATCACCACGTTTTCCTGAAGTGTGGTCCACCTCAAATTTTGCATCATTTTTGGGAGCAAGCCCAAAAATGATATGTAAAAATGAATGGACGGTGGGGATAAAACACATACATCATGGTGAGGCCCACAGAGCACCGACCAAAGGTAGCAGCGTCACTAGCCAAAGGAAGAAACTATTAATGTGCTAGTTTTGAATATAATATAAAATGGTGGTGACTCGTTCATATGACTTGTGGCAATGATGTAGAGCTATCCAGGCCATCCAAATAGTGGGTCCACATGTAGATGGTTAACATTTAAACTTGAACCATATACGACATTCTTAACCATCTATTTGGTGGGCCCTTAAATGTATGGCTAAGGCCCTATTATATATTATAAATGATGTCAAACACACTTAGTGCGGATTTGAATGAAAACCACAATTTCAAAGAGGGATTTCTAAAAGCCTCTTCAAAATCCATCTCCCCTCGCTCTCATTTTCGGAAAAAATTACAGAAACCCTCTTTGGAAATCCATCTCCCCCTCTCGCTCTCAAGATCGAGATCGAATCCCATCTCCCCCTCTCGCTCTCAAGATCGAGATCGAATCCCATCTCCCCCTCTTGCTCTCATCTTTCTACGTTTCTTTCAGGTATTATTTTCTGCTCTCTATTTTTTCCCCTTTTTTATCCATTTTAGAAGAACGTCGTCTCGAATCTCGTAGAGTTTTGTCATGGCATGCGATTTGAGGAACCCTAATCAAGGAAAGCCAAAAGGATAATAAAAATGAAATCGATTTGAATCGAGATTTCCTTTGATTTTGATTTTGTGTTGTTAGAGCAGAGAATACCCTCGACTCGGTTTTAAGCTTTGTCACCCCATTTCAGGTTTTGTTTCCTTCGATCGATTGAAACCGAGTCGACCCAATCAATGGTAGGGCCGTTAGATCAACAATCTGGATGACTGAACAATACAACTGCATGTACAGACTGCACATTGGAACACAAACACCTGCAGCCCAACAAATGAAGAGTTTTGTTTGGTTTTACCAATAGTGTTGCTTTGAATTTCATTAGACTCCATTCTGTTGTATAGATCTTACTGTTAGATTCTTCAAAGATGTTGTGATCGGATTCATTGAAATTCCTATTAATTTTCTTTTCTTTCCTTTTTTAATTTTAGTGGCTAATTTCTCTTACATAGCAGTTGGAGCTTGACTTTTGCAATTTTTTAAATCTTGTTCTCTTAAATTAATCTACAGTCATATTCACTATAGATTAATCTACCTCTTCTCTTCTTATGAATTTAGTCATTTGTTAAGAAAAAAAAGTAAAGAAATATCTTCCTTTAATTAAGTGTTAAGATTCTTCATTTCTATGCTCTTAGACTATTAGACATTACTGTTGCCAAAAACATAATTGAGTACATTGTGAAGATCAAGTTATAGGGTTTCCTACTTTCTAAGAACCTTTTATATGTCAGCCTGAATTTTCTATAGGTTTCTTGATCAACACAATTGCCAAATCATTTTCACAAAACATTAGGCATAGGTATAGAATCCACCATCTTCATTAAAATACTATTTTGGGGACAACGCAGCTGTCTTCTAAGCTTTCTGTCAATACAATCTTTAAAAAATGTGGAGCATCTGAGTTGGATACTGAAATAGGAGCAAGGATAAGAGATCCCCTTCCCTAAGGTTTGAAATTCAAAGAAACTTGGATTTTGAGCCATAGAGTTGTTAATTAGAATTTAGTAGTGAATTGTCCCAAGTGGGCAGCAAATTCATCTTGTGATAATTCACTTCGACATGATTATACTTGTGAATTGTAACCATTCTCTGCTAAACCCCTATCCTATGATTTTGATTTTGTGCACCCACCGAACCCAATCATTACTGTACTCGATATTGGTAAGTGGTAACTGTACTTTGGCAATGAGCCCCGATATATAGGAGTAATTTTAAGATGAGATATTCAAATAAGGTAAGAAATAAGCTCATGTTAGTAATCTTACATTTGGTAGCTCAGTACTGGTGTATTGAAGAATAAATGACCCATGAGCTGCTTGTCATGAGTTCTTATACCTGTAATTGTAGAATCTTCAACTTAGGGTGCTCCTTATTTGGAATCTTACACTTGTAGATGCTTCGGGTCCTAAAGTACCTTTTCTGTACTTATTTCAGTTGCCCCCACTTCTTGCCTCTTCTCATAACTAAGCTTCTTTCTCTTTAAGTTGCAGCCTTTGTGGTATCATGTTTTCTTATCGATCTGGCGTTGTCGAGTATATTAATGTATGGATGTATTTGATGCCCAACAACTTGCATCCTTCTCAGCTATTTACAAGAAGTTGATATGTTATATATATATATATATATATATATATATATATATATATATATATATATATATATATATATATATATATATATATATATATATATATATTTTAATGCTTATTTTTATGTTTGTATATATATTTTTCGTGTAAATTCATCATGTAAGCAAGAGCTTGAGCTGCATTACCTCATGCCCCATGATCCCTTCTTCCAGCTACCTCAATTAGAGAGCCCTAAACTTCTGAATTCTGCTCACAAGTGAAGGGCCTTAAGGGACATGGTTTTTCCATACACATACCATAGATTCTGTGTTCAACACCTATACCAAAACTTTCAGAAACAGTTTAGAGGAAGATTAAAAAAAAAAATCTAGAGTTTCACATTCATATATGCCATATGACTTTGATCAAACATTGGATGGCATAAAGAATCATTCTGAAATTGCTTACCAGTGGATGGCAAATGTGGAGAACTTTTGTTCACTATATTATATGGTTGCATCGTACAAGAAACTCTATGAGCATGTAATCCACACCATGCCAGACAACAAGCTTTGGCCAACTCCTAATGAAATTGTGATTTCGCTTGCAAGTTGTCGACCTCTTAGTCGCTTAAGGAAATTGAGGATTCGAGATGAAGATGAGTGCCAGCCTTCCTCATCGCAAATGAGCGAGTGCGGTCAATGCAAAAGGTTGGGACACAACTGGCGTACTTGCAAAGAACAACTCAATCAAAACTAGGTACCTCACTATATTACTTGTTTTTTTGTCCATCATATTCGCTTGTCTTCACATCGCATCATTAAATACCAAGGCATTTACAAGGACACTATTGGTGGGGGACTTCTTTAGAGCAAAATACTGGGTGACAAAGTAGGATGTGTTTGTTAGTGACAAAGCAGTGATGGGATCTTCGACAGTTCATTCATTCATGAGTTCTTTCATTGGAAAACTTTTTACTTTGGTAGTTGATATCTTCTAGGTTGTTTGGAAACTTTATAATGGTTAGGTTGATACATTTGGTTAATATGGTTAGGGTGATACTTACAGCTATATATTTTCTTGACATGTTTTGGTTATATTTTGGTAAATTTTTTCCCCTATAATGTTTACGGGCTGTTTGAAAAACTTTTTATCTTCTTTACTTGACATATAATTTTTGTTATATTTTGGTGAATTATTTCCCTATAATGCTCATGGGTTGTTTTAAAACTTTATAATTACGTTGATGCATTAATTGCTCGATTGATACTTTATAGTTGTGTTTACTCGTCTATTAATGTTATGGGATGTATGAATGCTTATATATTCAGTTAATGAACGAAGTTATTCTACAATGGTTGTGCTCATGTGGAGCAGGATCGATGCACATTTTCATGCCGAAAACCCCAAGCAATTTTATGGAAGATACTTTTACAAATGTCCTATTTGGGCAGTGAGTGATTACACATTTTGATTTGGTTCAAAACTCTGCAAGCCTTCTCTTGACTCCAATTTGTGACAGCGACATAGGGATAATTTTGTTTGGTGGAACAACACATCGAATGCTTCTCCTATATTTCCTTCTTTGGCATATACTTCTCATGCATCTACTTCCCAAACACTACAATGGCGGACAGGTGGGGATGCAACAATACAAGCAATTGAGGAAGTAGAGTCAAGCAGCTGCAGTGTGAAAAGTTTTGATGGTATGAGATGGATGATATATGGAGCATGCGGTTGTTGTCTTATTATCTCTATTGTTTTTGTATTTTTTTTTTTTAATTGCCTTTATTGTCATATGATTTTTGTTCTAATGATATCCATATGGATTCTTTGTCTACATGTTCATATGGATTGTTTGCGTAAATATTAGATCTTTCATTTGGAATTTTGATTGGTTGTTCATTTGCTTGTTTGGTAGATGCAAATGCAGATAACAATTAGTTCTGAATGGAATAATCATGTGGGGCACAGTATTGGCAGTTTATAGGAGACAACAAGTCAGAAGCCCATGTCTCACAAGTGAAGCCAGCTTGTTTGGAACAACCAATGGAGTCAGGATCAAGACCTGGCAGGTATGAGTGAGTTCTTTCACAAAGATGATTATGTACATAGAAACATACATGCATTAATGTTTATTTCTTTACGTATGTATGCATGCGTATGTATCTGTGTATGTGTGTGTTCTCATTGTTTATGCATTATCTGTTATACCATAAGTGGACATGCGAGTATTTGTATATAAGAGCTGATCACATATAGGAAACTGTACCACAGCTTGAGGTACCATACCATCTTTCTGGACCTGGATTGCTTATGGTAGAACACACCATCGAGGTTTGTACTCTATATATGTGGAAAATCTATGTGGGCCCCACCTGATGTATCTGTTTTATCCACGTTGTCCATTCATGAATTTCATATCATTTTAGTGCATGAGTAAAAAAATAAACAGATCCAAGTTCAAGGGAACACTAGAGGAAACAATAGGGATTGAATGCCTATACCATTGAAAACTTCTTGGGGACAACTTTGGATCAAGCTGATATTGTGTTTTCCCATCATACAATCTGTGTAGGACATTAATATAACGAAAACAATAGGCCCCACTATTAAGATCACCCCTCACCATCGCATAGTTAGGGCAAGGTTGTTAACATAGATTTGGACTAGTCAACTCGTCCATTCAACTTGGTCTTAATTTTTATTTTGTTTCTCATTTTGTTGAATGTAAGTTTATTTTATTTTTTAACCTTAGTAATTCTCCTTATTAGGATTTCTATATATGCTTTTATCTTGCTTGAATGGCTTTTTTTTCTTTCTATTAGGTGAAAAAAATTATTTCTGATTTTTTTAATACAATAAATTTTCCAACGGCTATAGGACGTCTATTTTCTCTCTAAATTAATAGATTACCAACGGATCTACTCCGTTTGGAAGTGAGGTTGAAATTCCTTTCCCGACGGCTATAGGACGTCTTTTTTTCTCTCCAATTTAATAGATTACCAACGGATATACACCGTCTTAAAAGTGAGGTTGAACACAATTCAGCAATGATCAACGACAGTTGATTGCCATCTGCAAAAGGTGTAAAATGCACTTTAAAGACGGCTAGGGACCGGCTGCTTTTGAGACGGTCCATTATCGTCTTTTATTAACAACAGTGATGGACCGTCGTTTAAGTTTTAGGACGCAGCAAAATAAGACGGCCCCTGCGACGGTCTGAAACCGTCGGAAACCACCGTTTAAGACGGTTTTCAACCGTCGTTTTTTCACTATTTTGGCGTAGTGCATGCTCAACTATAGTCTTATAGAGATCCTTAACAACTTGAGAAATAATAATAATAATAATAATAATAATAATAATAATAATAGTAATAAATGGATTTAACAACCACTTAATCGGGCGATGTTGATACCACCACCACAGGTTAGGGTGGCCACTTAACCAGATAAGTTAAAAGCACCGTCTCAGGTTAGGGCAACCTCTTAATCGGGTGTTCCGATATTTATCACCACAGATCAGGGTCCATCCACATATATAAAAGAACTATAACATAATAAGAATCTCCATTAGACAATCACAACTATTCTTTATACAATATGGAAAGAAAGGTGGTCCCTTTAAAGATGGTTACACAAATCTTATATGTGCAACAAACATTCTATTCCTTACTAGTTCTCTAAGTCCAATGAATGTCCTCATTCACCATGAGATGGAAAAAGTATTTAAAAGTATTCATATATAGCTAACTAAGGAGAGAACAAAGAAACACATGTAAACAAAAGCATATAAGAATTATCAACTTTCAAAACATGAGATTATTAACCCAATCTTAAAGAAGTTCCCACCTTATGATCTTCGACTTATTAGATATATAAGATGATGAAATAATAGCAAGATGATACTCCTCTCTCTCTCTCTCTCTCTCTCTCTGTCTCTCTTTCTCTCTCTCCCTCTCTCAAATTCATGGGTGGGGGTCACCTCTGTCTAAGAGAGGCCCTATATATAGAGGTAGGCTCTGAATTAGGGTTTTAGGGAAGCTACACCATCTTCGAATAAACGGTTGCGGTTTAAAGTAGAAATACACCATCTTTCGAGCCTTTTTGGAAAGTATACACAACATGGTTTGAGGAGAGATTCCACATGTTTGTTAAGTCAAGTATAGGATACAAAATGGTCGTGACGGATTTTGTAATGGGGCCCACTAAGTGATGAACGGTCCGTGAGAAGAACATAGAAAATAATGAGTTTAGAATTAAAAACTTTTGAACGGGCGGTTTATCTGACAATCGGACACTTATGGTGGATTTAGATGGGTCCAATGAGGTAGGTAGGGTCCACAAACTGAGGGTCCACAGCCGTTTGATAGGGTTTGAGCGCAAGAGGAGATTCTAGAGAATTCCTACATAAAGTGGGAGAGACTTCTGTTTTTGAAGTGATTCTCCGCGTTGATTAGCTAGAAAGGATTCTTAGGATCCTTTAGAAACTTTCATAAGTTCTCATGCGAAGAGGTTTCCCGGATTGGAAGATCCAATTTTCCAACGGTTGGAAGGGAAGAGGAGATCGGGTTGGATTTGTGATGGAATGAGATGAAATTTGGTAGGAGGGGGTTTTGTTGGTCTAGAAAGAGAATGGACGGATCTGATCTTCAAATCAACCCCTCAAAAAGGATGGCTTGGACAGCCAGTAGTGGCAGCGGACGTACAGCTTATGCGTTGTACAAAGACTTCGCCATGCCTGACACGGGCCGGTCGGCCTCGTCAGTGGGTTTGGCCACGGTGGGTCCCACTGTGATGAATATATAAAATCCACTCCAACCAACAAGTTGGCAGCACAGTTTTAGGGGGTGACACAAAAAATTGGCCAGTTTCAAGATCGGATGGCCCACTTATAGACCGATTTCTAATTTACCTATTTGTGGGGTGATTTGATGGCTAAAATTTGACGTGTACAGTTAAAATATGCCCAAACGCTCATATCTAGGGTTTTGCATCTTAATGATCGCTAGAAACTATCGTACTTAAAAACGGCATGTTAACTTAAGTTTAACTAATGGCATTTCTGTAATTTTTACAAATCTTCGGGTTTAGTAAAATCTAATTCTTTTACGTTGTTAATGAGGTCATTCTAAGAAACTTTAATAAGGGGTACACTATCTAATTTCCTATGGATGTCCTGTTATTCGAATTTCAATATTAACGGTCGATATTTAATATAAAAAATAGAAATAAATTTCTGAAAATTTTAAGATAACTACGGTAATCCCGTGGCGTTACAGGATCCGTCTAGTCAGGCCCAAGTCTTTCATAGAAAATGACTTTCCCAACTCCTGTTTCAGCTTATCAATCTGCTTGATGTCTTTTTCCATGATGAACATATCATCAACATACAATAGCAGAACTAAGAAATCACTATCTGAGAACCTGCGAATGAATACATAGTGGTCCGACTCCGTTCTATCATACCCATGTTTCAACATGAACAGTCGAACTTCTTGTACCATTGCCTCGGAGCTTGTTTTAGCCTATACAAGTTCTTCCTAAGCCTACACATCATTTGCCCTTGACTTCGAACCCCTTTGGTTGACACATATAGATCTCTTCTTCCAAGTCACCATGGAGGAAAGCAATTTTAACATCTAACTGGACTATCTCCAGATCCATGTTAGTCGCCAACCTAAGTAACATTTGTATGGACTTCATCTTCACCACTGGTGAGAATATCTCATCAAAGTCTATACATTTTCTCTGACCAAAACCTTTCACCACAAGTCTTGCGTTGAACCTTGTTTGTGAATTTTTCTGCTCAATCTTCTTTCTAAACACCCATTTGTTGTTCAGAGCTTTCTTGCCCTTAGGCAATTTCACCATATCATAGGTGTGGTTCTTATGCAAAGATTTCATCTCCTCTTGCATAGCTTTCAACCACTCCCCCTTATGCTCGTCAGCTAGGGCCTTAGAATAATCTTCTAGCTCTCCCCCATCAGTAAGCATAATGCACTTATGCGGCGAGTACTTCTTAGACGGGTGTCTGTCCCTAGATGTCCTCCTCACCTGTGGCTCAACAGGTGGATCATGTGGGGGCTGCTCCCCCAGTCCATCTTCTGTAGGAACTCCCTCGTCCTCTTCACCTTGATGTACTCCCCCATTATCAGGCACCACGGGAAGAGTAATAAAATCCATATCTTCCAGCTCACCTGAACTGGGCTAGGTCTTCTTTGGCTTTCCAATGTCTTATATACACTGATTTTCAAAGAAAACCACATCTTTACTCCTGACGAGCTTCTTCTCAGTCGGATCCCACAACCTGAAGCCAAATTTCTCATCACCGTACCCCAAGAATACACACTGTCTAATCTTCGTATCGAGCTTGGACCTCCCGTCCTTTAGTACGTGAATGGATGCCCTGCATCCAAACATCCTAAGATGATTGTACGAAGGATCACATCCAGTCCATACCTTCTCAGGTACTTCTCCATTCAACGAGGCTGATGGAGACCTGTTTATCAAATACACTGCCGTGTGCATTGCTTCTCCTTAGAACATATTGGACAACTTCGCATGGGATAAAATGCATCTGATTCTCTTTACAATGGTGCGATTCATACGTTCAGATACACCATTGTGCTAGGGGGTCTTGAGTACCGTCTGTTTATGCCGTATACCTAGGGATTTGCAATACTTATGAAAAGCCCCAATGTATTCACCACTATTGTCAGTGCGAATGTACTTCAATGATCTACCTGTCTCTCTCTCGACCATGGCATGAAATATTTTAAACACACCAAAGATCTCGTCCTTGGATTTCAAAGCATAAACTCAAACCCTCCTAATTGCATCATCTATAAATGTGACAAAATACGCCCCACCTAAGGATTTTGTCCTCATAGAACCACAAACATAAAAATAAACCAAATCTAATGCATGCATTTTCTTAATACGAGAAGCAATCTTTACAAATGAAACTCTGTGCTATTTCTCTGATAAACAATCAATACAGGTTTTAAGAGGTGTACCTGCCAACTCCGGAAGGAGGTGCTTCTTAGCTAATAGCTAAGGCCCTTTCTCGCTCATGTGGCCGAGCCGTCCATGCCAAATGTCTGTCACTGAATCTTTTGCTTCGTTAAACTCACCCTTACATATGCTGACACATGTCTTGTATACGGTGCACCACATCTTTCCTCTTGCTGCGATCATCGAACCGTTGACGAGCTTCCAGTGCCCACCAACAAAATGACTCTTATAGCCGACTACATCCAACCTTCTCGTTGACATCAAGTTGAGGCGAAGGTCTAGAATATGTCTCACATCTTTTAGAACCAATGTACAGCCAACATCGATCCTCACACAAATATCACCAACTCCCACAATATGGGATACTCCAGAGTTTTTCATCTTCATTGTATCGTAGTTGCCTTGCTTGTAGCTTGTGAAGAAATTCCTTCGTGGAGTTGCATGAAACGACGGTCTCCAATCGACCACCCAATCGGTGTCCTGATTTGTAGCCGTGAGACAAACATCGTAATCTGCTAAGAGAATGACCACAATGTCGCCATCGGAGGCGACCGCAGTAGAATTTGATTCATCACATTTTTCCTTTCTTTTTCCTTTCTAATCATTTTTCTTATGACATTCACTTTTATAATGGCCCTTCTTGCCGCAGTTCCAACATTCAACATTTCTCCTGACGTTAGACTTGCCTCTGGATTTATCTCGGGTTTTCCCGCACTTTCTGTTCTTTCCTCTCCTCCGATCTTGTGTCACAAGAGCATCTTGCGCATTGAGTAGACCCTTGAGACTTCTTCCTTGTCTCCTCATTAAAGAGACAACTTGTTACCTGTTGCATGAACATCTTTTCGTCTGGTGCGGAGTTACTTAGAGACACCACCAATGTCTCTCAACTATCAGGTAATGAGATAAGCAATAGCAAAGCCTATAGTTCATCATCTAGGACCATCTTCATAGCAGAGAGCTGGTTCACAATATTGCTGACTTCATTCATATGCTCAGCCACAGAACCATTATCCTTGAACTTGAGATTCACAAGTCTTCTAATCAGGAAGATCTTATTGTCGGTCGTCTTCCTCTCATACAACTCTCGCAATTTCTGTCATAAGCTAGCGGCTGAGGTCTCCGTAGACACATGGTGGAATAACGAATCATCCAACCATTGTCTAATGAACCCCACCATCTTCCTGTCTAACTTCTTCCAATTGTCATCTGACATATTTTTATCTTCGCTGATATGCCTAAGATTGGAGCATACAAGTCCTTGCAATAAAGCAAGTCCTCCATCTTAGCCTTCCATATGATCTAGTTAGAACCATTGAGGCTAATCATTCTTGATGAGCCACCTTCCATAATTCGGAACCGATCCCACTTCGTTCAAACAACTTGAACTCTCTGATACCACTTTTGTTGGGTGCGTTTCACAAAACCTTAGGATCTCGCCCCCTAAATCACTAGAATTATGGGATATGATAATGCAATAATCTAAAACAAATCACCAATCACACGACACAAAAGATTTTTACGTGGAAAACCCTCAAAGAGGTAAAAACCACGGAACCTCGTCCAGACAAACAATCCACTATCAAGAGAATCGTTTACAACTTCGATCACAAGCACAACCCGCTTGAATCTAACTTTCTTCACCCACGCAGGGATGGATAAACAATAAATGACTAGAAACTAAGAGATCTCAATGAGCATGAGGACGTTGAAGAGCCGATATGTTGATTGGACCGTGAATTACCTTCACGAGCAAAGCATCTTCTTCCAACAAGCTTCCTATCTTCCTCTCTTTTTTCTCCCTCTCACCTTGGACACGTAGTACTCCAAATTAGGATACTAAATCCCGGATTAGAGGTCCTTTTATAGTCGTTTGCAAGTGTTAGAACCCCATTAAGAAACTGAATGTTGCAGTCCGCGCATACCACCGGCCGGCCGGATGTAATAAAACTTGTCTAGAGAGTTTTCTGTGAGAACAAAATACACTCCACCTGTCTGCTGGTTGGCGGTCGGGCTGTACAAAAACAGTCTAGCAACTGTTGGATTTCCAGCTACATTGTCCGACCGGTGACCAAAAAATACCCTCTCTCCTCTTACACTGAGGAGGAAAACTCCAACACACCGCAGGATGGGCCGCATGGTAGAAATCGAATTCATTCGACAACGCCAACCACCCATTCTTGTAAGTTTTTTTTTTTTTTTTTTTTGGGTGAATATGAACGGGTTCCCTAACCTTCCAATCCCGTTTTCTTTTGAAATATGTCCTAGCAACGAAGTGGGCCATGAAATAAACAGTCCTGATTAGCTGATAGTTTTGTCACATGTACCACCAATATGAGAGAGGTGCATAGAATTCCCATGCAGCGACTTGCATATTACCATTTCTCCTCGTGGTGATAGGCTCATAGACATAGTAATGCATGCGTAAGAAAATGATTATACGCATGAGCAAAACCCAGTACTGATTTCTGTCGGTTTGCTTTCATCTTAAAGATTTTTCATCCTACCTTTCGCTACCAGATGCGTCTATGCAGCTCCTTCCACATTACTAACGTGGAAATCTATTGTTTATGATGCTGACCATTCATCTGGTGGGCCACTGTGTGGATGGTCCATATGCCAAAGGAAGGAGAATTCGACTGTGGAAATCTTCCGATCAGCTTCCTGCAAATCGGACCGTCAGAGAAGTGGTCCGCATTCAACCCTCAAATTTCAACAAAAAAGTGGCTGATCAGACATGTCCATCCGCTGGATTTTGGACCCATAGACGATCAACGGTCACAATCAGCGGACATGATTGCGACTTGTATGGTGAGAGAGATGATAGCATTCGTAATGTAGTTTTCATGGTTTGATTTTCTTCTTTGGCATTTGTCCTTGGCGACTTTGTTGGAAGAGAATCTGGGTTTTTGAAGCTTTTTAGCCGAGATAAGTAGAAAAAGAAAAGCCGTTGGGGATATTCCCGCCACTTTTAAATTTTGTCTGGACGCAGCCAAAGGCACGGAATTCTTAGAGGGATAAGATTCAAAGTAGAAAAGGGCCCATCTTTTAAACCGTTAGTATCCTAGCTGGTCTACCACCAATGAATTCGAAAGAAACAAAAAGAGAAAAGGGGGAAAAAAGAAAACAAAAGCTCTAGAGCTCTAACGTTTTTGTCACTGCTTTATTCTTCATCAGCTCAAATACCTTCTATTTACCAAAGTTGGGTTTTTCCTTTTGTTCTTTTTTTTTTTTAATAAAACTTTGGGCCCGTTGGGTAGCTTGGATTTTGATCACATGCGTTTGGCAGTGTAGCTTTTCAAATTCCTAGATTTCAGAAATTGGGCTTGAGAGCAACGAATTTGAATCTTGCAAGTATCGAAATTATTTTATCAATATATTCACAAAATAATTAATGCTATGAGTTAAATACTTCCAAGGGCCTGTTTGTTTGGTACATGGGCTTAAGTGGGATTAGGTGGGATGAAATTGCATTGGGTCCCATGCAAATTCCACAGGGGGGTTTGGAGCGACAGAAAGAGATGGGATAAGGTGGGATGAAATTGCATTTAGTCCCGTGTCGCCGTGCGGGGTTTCACGTGGATTTTGAAATTCAATATATATGTGGGTCCCACATTAATGCATGTGTTTTATCCATGCTATCTATCTATATGCACTCTTTATACGTGACATTTGAGTTGTATACGTGTACAAGTAGCTAACATTAGTTGTAAATATGGTCTGTTGATTACAATTCCATGGTCCACCAAACATGAGTTTTGCTGAATACAATATTTTTTCCGAAGGAAAAACCTGATCCTAAACATAGGATTAGATGGTCAAAATACCATAGTATTTCCAAACATGCAATCATTGTGCAATAATGGTGTAAATCCCATCTAATATAATTCCATCCCATTTAATCTAGTTGACTAAACAGGCCCAAAATATTCTATATGATATGTTATGAAATATGTAAGAGAATCATTATACTAAGTTCATCATAAGATAAGCTAAGAACCCAAAATCCAGAATAATCCACGGTTCAAGGGAATCACACCGACGGAAACAAAGGGGAAAATTGGGGATGGCCACGCCCACCATAGAAACTTGCAGATGGTATGTGGGGTCTACCATATTTTTTTTATCTGATGTCCACCTCAATCATCTGATGCACTCCACCAAGATGAAGGCGAAAAAGTTCAGATTAGGACGAATCTTCTTTTTCACTATAATGACTTACAGTACTGTGAGGGATCTTGATATATTTATAATTGAGATTAATGTGATATTAACCTTAATTATTTCAGCGGAAGGATCACATGGCTAGAATAGTTATTACGTATGGTAAGATACCAAAACTCAAGCTATTCCAAAACTCAGGTGGGCCACACATTGCCTATATGTATACAGGTTGTAAGTGTGATTGTACATTACTCTTATGGTGTATCCTACATGAGGTTTGGAGAAACGAACATATGTGATTCTTGGAATGTACAATGAACTTCAGTAGGCACACCAGATGCACCATTTGGGTTCCACTTGACATATCATGGGTGGGCGTCACACAGCCTGAATGTATGGTAATTACAATAGGTTCAAACATATGTTAACATTCCCCTTGTGAATTTCAATTGAAGTGGAATCTGGATTCTCAATTGAAGTGTTGCAATTTATTCTAGTCATTATAGAGGAAGGCTAAATTAGTGATGTGGCACCATCGTAATTCACAATTAGGACCGAACGTGTAATTGCAAATTGCAGTTCCATGAGTTACTGGCCACTAGTTGCAATCTTGGGGATAACCCTTTGTCCTGAAGCACAGGACTGGACCACTCGGGTCATTTACCAGACCATATTGCAATTCATTCGACTTGAGCAGTGAAACGTACGCAACCTTAATATTCTTTCTAACGAGCTTGTACTTTTCTAGACAGTAGAGAGACAACTCCAAGCCCAAACTAAATTAAGTGCATTTAATTGACCCATTGAGCCATTTTCATAAACACATGCACTCACACCACAGTGGCATTTTTATACCACAATATGGGTACTCAAACCCATGACCTCTGTCAAAACTCTTGTGAGTCTACCACCGGGGCATGAGTCTACCACAATACCCATTGAGCCATTGGTCCCCATTGTTGGGCATGTCCCACATCGGCTAGAGGTTGGAGAGATTGTTGGGCTATATATTGGGAAGAGGCCCCTCAATAATGACCAGTCATTTTGAGGTGGACCCGGCCCAACAAGTGATATCAAAGCTGGCCCGGCCAAGCCCGTATGTGGTAGCGCCCACACCTAAGCCCATGAATGAAGGGCGGTAGTGCCCGAGAGCCCAAGGAAGACAATGCTCAGGAGCCCCTATTTGCCCACACCCATAGCCCACGAGCGAGGGGGGCAGTGCTCGATCGGGAGCCCCGGGAGGGCAGTGCTCGATCGGGAGCTACTATCCGCTATGGAGGGGGGGATTGTTGGTTTTGTCCCACATCGGCTAGAGGCTAGGAAAATTATTGGGCTATATATTGGGAAGAGGCCCCTCAACACTAACTAGCCATTTTGAGGTGGAACCAGCCCAACAAATGAAACTTGCAACTAGCCTATCTAACTATAATTAACATCATGATATTTTATGATATTTGGTACAACCAAACGTGCCCTTACGCTTGAGTATTCTAATTTTAGTTCTTGTTTTCTCTTTTGCATTCCTAAGTTTCAATCTGATATCATGTCAAACAACCACTTGCTCTTAAAGCTCAAGCCATTAGATGATGGCATATCAATGGACTTTAATAGTAAATCTCTCAAATTAGCCCCATAGGTACATTGAATTTGGGCTATTGTACATTTTTTTTCTAACTGCTCATTTTCTCATACAAGTTTGACATGCTTATCAATGGATGAATATTATTTTCTGTGAGAGAGTGGCATGAGAGGGATTAGGTGCGGCCGAGTGGGTGACGTCCCTAACCCACCTTAATGTGTATATTCTATATCCATTTGGTCCATCCGTCTGTCCATAACATTTTAGGACATGAGACTAAAAATGAAGAAGATCCGAATCTATAGGAAATAGTGTTGGTTGAACACCCTACCATTAAAAACTTGCTGAGGCCCACATTAATGTTTGTTTACGGTGTCATTGAACCTGTTGATAAGGTCACATTAGCCTGAATGAAGGGAAAAAACAAAACTTTCGTGCAGGTCAACAACCAGTGTTTCTTGGGTCCACCTGAGAATTGGATCTACTTCACTTTTGGGCTCATGCCATAAAATGATCTCGCAGAACGGATGAACGTCATAGATATGGAAGACATATATCAAGGTGGGCCCCATGGTAAGGACCACACCATCTTGGGTGAGGCCGGGCCGCACGCTCCCAATTGGCAATGATATGATGAAAATGATGAAGAACACCAAAATTGAAAACAGAAAGAACATAAAGAGTGTAAAAGCTCCCAAAGAGAGCAGAAAAATACATCCCTAGAGTAGTACATGTGAGCTGTAAAAAAACACAGAAATTACAAGGTCCAGCTCATCACATCAGTAAGTGTACCATCTACTGACACGAAGTATTCTGTACATTTGGGACCGTAGATCCAAGCCGTAGAAATCATGAGTCCCAAAAAAATGATGGTCCTTTAAAATTCCCCTAGAGTAGAAATTTCTTGCCATTTTATCATTGCTCTACGAAGTCATGATAAGAGTGGAAAATAAAGCAAAGACCCTTGTTCGAAAGAAAACAGTCCAACAATCAAAGCGTTAGAAATTTTAGATCTTTCATATCTCTGGAAAATCCCCTATCTAATGTAGGGCCCATCAGATCAACGGTATGGATCACCAAACCATGGTTCCCTGCCTCCTTGTGCAGCGTTTGCTTGTGCACAGAACCGTAAAGTTCGTGTACGACGGAAAAGTCAATGAAAAGTTACCATCGCGACTCAGGATTCCCAGCATGTGTCGCACACATTGGGTAAACGTGCGACACATGCTGACACGGTTCTAATGATTTAAACCGTCCATATTCTCTTTGGCATCATAAAGAAGCCATGATCCGACGATCACGATTCAATGATGATATTCACCTTCGATTTCTTAAGTTGAATGTGGCCATTGAAAATCTTATATGTGATGCTCTAAATTCATATAAAGAAAGATTGTCCGAGTCATTTGTCCAGCGTGATTTTCCTACAATGGTCTGCATAAGATAAAATAAACAGCACGAACGGTTCCAATATCAGATCATCTCAGAACGGGGGCCCCAGTCGAGCGTCGCATGCTGTGATTCTCTGTCGCGATGTTCAGGAGTTCTGATCTTTAGTGAAGGGTGTCTTCCCTTTGAAGCCCGGAAACGTGCTTTCGGGTGTGAAGTTACCGAAAGCAGACTGGATGGTGAACCCAACGCCACCCAGCTATGTGGTGTTGGCCGCTGTGGGCCCCACCGTGATGTATGTGTTTTATCCACGCCGTGGGCCCCACCTTGTTGTATGTGTTGGCCACTGTGGGCCCCGTCGTTTTGAAAGATCATTTTAGGGCATGAGCCCAAAAATGAACTAGATTAAAAGCTCGAGTGAACCACACCACAGGAAACAATGGTGATTGAACGCCAACCATTAAAAATCTATAGGTGCCCTTCAACCAGCTTGGCGTGACCTTATCATTTATTTATTTATTTTGTTAGTCATGCAATGCACCCACCCACCAGTGGGGTTAGTGTGTCTCCTTAGCACTCGAACATGAGACCTGCTGTTGAAACGCCCAGGCGTCTTCCAGCTGGGCTAGCAGGCGAGAAACAATCCCCTCCCGAAGTCACCAACATACCCTCTTTTTCTTTTCTGGAAAGTGGGATTGAACATTGTGGTGCCCAGGTGGTTGGGAATGACATCCATCCCATCCATAGGTGCAGTGATCCATCATATGGTCAGAAGAACAAAAAGTAAAGTCGATCCAAATCATCAGTTGGACAAACCGTGAATTTAGAGATTTTGGGTCGTGTACCTTGTTTTTTAGGATCTGGCCCACCTGATGGTTGGATCACCCTAATATTTTGTTTCTATGATATTATATTGGGTTAGAAGAAGAAAGATAGTTGGCGTCAAAATTGTAGTTCTCCTCACCGGATTTGGAAGGGTATTCGGGTTGCATGGTGACGCCAACCTCTTCTTCTAACAGTTGGAAGGGTATTCGGCTTTGCATGGTGACGCCAGCACCTTTGCTCGTGCTGTTGGGACGTTGCCGGATTTATTGGGAGCGGAAGGTGTTTACCCGGGTAACACCAACCGTTGGGCGACATTGATGATGTGTTGTATATCCACGCCGTCCATCCATTTTTCAGCCCATTTTAGGACGTGGTCTCAAAAATTAAACAAATATAAATCTCAGGTAGACCACACCAAAGCAAACGGTGGTGATTGATTGCCCACTATTAAAAACATCACAGGTCCCGCCATAAGAAGATTAGGAATGTTTATTTGCCATCCAACCAGCTCATAAGGACAATTAGACCCAGATGAAGAGACAATACAAATATCAAATTCATCCAAAACTTTTGTGGCCTTCGCAAAGTTTTTAATAGTCATTCATCACTTTTTCTGGTTGTGGTCCACTAGAGACTAGCATCAATTCAAGTTTTTGGATAAAATGAGCTAAAAAAGCAGATGGATGGCATGGTGAGTGTTACACGAGTAACACCCAACCTATTCTCAGATTTATTAGGCCAGGTTACACAGGTCGAATGGTGCTTCCCTCACCTAATAACTTTCAAACTTCTCCGTGTGAGCCATATCCACCTTTGTAGGTGGTCCAATCAATATTCATTATATGTCAAAACTATCGGCACAATCTATATCGATCAAAGTATGATAGAATAATGAATAATTCAACCTATTCCTGCCACGTCAAGTCACAAGGGAATCTACATTCATAATTATCTATATAGAGCACAAGTGGCATGGTCCAACATCAATCCAGTTCATTCATCTACTGTGTCATATGATGGGTGGTTTGCGTTAAAATAATCAAATAGATTATCCAATCGATTTCCTTCAACTTTCCTCACTAAATATTTAACAATTGACCATTCTCATTTCCTATAGTCGCTTTAGGGCCAACCATAGGTGGATAGGACTTTTGACCATCAGGCATTAGTCTCCCGTGAACTGATTTTTTACACCCACTTTTTCCACCTTCCGTAATGAAATCATATACCACTTGTAATGTATACTTTGAAAGAAAGACATAAAAACCAGATTCCATATAGAGAACGAAAAGAAATAAATTTCCAAACTGACAAAAGCAGGAAAGGGTTAAAAACCGTACGGGGGTTAGATGGCGTTGCCAGCACTACAACCAGCAGTGGTGAGTTGATGTGTTGGGCACTGGGGCCGAAGTTGATGTACGATTTTTATATCCACACCGTCCATCCGTTTTTCCAGATCATTCTAGGGAATTAACCCAAAAATGAAGTAGATCTGAAGGTCAAACGGACCACACCACAGGAAACAGTGGGATAATGACACTCATTGTTGAAACCTTTTTAGGGCAACCCTAATGTTCGTTTGTCATCTAACCTATTGATAAGGTGACTTAGACCTGTATGAAGGGAAAACACAAATATCAGCCTTGTCCAAAAATTTTGCAGACCCCAAGAAGTTTTTAATGGTGGGCATTCAATCACCACTGTTTCCTGTAGTGTGGTTCACTTGAACTTTAAATCTGCTTCAGTTTTTAGTTTCTAGTCGAAAATGAGAAGGAAAAACAGATGGACGGCTTGGATATAAAGTACATGCATCATTTTAGGGCCTGACAGTGCCCGACACACACCGCTGGGGGTGGTGTTGGCAACACCAACTGATCATCGTCCTGAAATTACAATAATTCAACGAGAGAGTACGTTGGTTTGACCGATGGGTTGGCATAGGAATTTGAGCTGTTGATCCTGTGGGGCCCGTTGGGCACATGGCCCAATTATGGATCCCATTCTGCCTGCCTGCCAAACAAATAGACAGCCAACACATGGCATGTTATGACATCACCTAAACGAGAGAATCTCTCTTTCTTTCTCTTTTTTTTTTTTTCTTTTTTTTTTTTTGCTTTTTTATTATTATGAAAGTGATTTGTTGATTTTCAATGAAAGAAATTCAAAGAGGAGAAAAATGTGCGAATGGAGAAATTCGTTTGTATGATCTTAAAATAAGAGAGAACAAGAGAGAACAAGAGAGAGATGTTCCATTAATCTAGACCGTTCACTGTGTTTAGTGAACATTTAATGGGAAACCATGAAAAAATCACACTATTCTAACAAATATTAACCATTTGATAGATGGTCATAAATACCACATCTAAGACCATTTAGACGGAAAAAAAAAAGGTATAAGCGACAATTTCATCTATCTATTTGTTAGGGAATATCATGGATCGCTTATAATTATAAGGAATCGCTATTATTGGACAACCATAATCATCTCCTATGGCTATAGTAACTAAGACCAAATTAAGAATGGATTAGATCATTCAATCAGTGATTTTTTCGTGGTATCTTTTTTTTTTTTTTTTTACACACATGTACTCACACTCCACACACCCTTATGCACTCACACCATAGTGGGATTTCACCACAATAGGTACTCAGAACCCATGACCTTGTGTTGAAACTCTTGTGAGTCCGCTACTACGGCATGAGTAAGGACAGATAGTTCAGAATGATGGATTGAACTGTCCAAGTGAACCGGTGCAACTAAGTGCACTATAAGTCATAATGCTTTGATCATATCTACGTAATTAAAATTGTTCTTTTTAAGTGATGTGTTTCAATAGGGTAGTTTAGATTACCTTTCTCTCTTTTATTTTTATAATTTCTATTTTTTCTTTGCTTTGGTGGGCTAGCTTTCGTTTCTATTTTTGCTTGCTTTAGTAGGATAGCTTTCGAGTGAGAGAGAGAGAGAGATATGGAAGGGAGGTGGACCACAGGGTAGAGTGTGCACGCTGACATCTCCTTTAAGCAGCGAAGAGGATGTTTGCAGGGATCATTTTCAAAGCCCTCACCCACTTAACAATCTCTCTCTCTCTCTCTCTCTCTCTCTCTCTCATAGTATAAACGCAGGAAAAACATTTATACTCGAGTACAGTGTGCCCATCCAAACACCTGTACGCAGCTTTAATGAAAGAGGAAATACATGTACCTCAATCAGAACCATCTAAATTATGTAGTCCAATTTTGGATGGGCCTTTACCCAAAACGGCACTGTTGTCAATTAATAATCAACATCTGAATTGCAACCCAAAATTTTCCATTATTACAAAGGTTACAACCAATATCTAATCAATCCCACTAAGTAGGGCCTATGATTTCAACAAATGAGATTAAAATGCTCATTCTCTCAGTGAATCATATACTTCCTCTATTAACATACGATTGTTCACAAATGCAAAATGACCCTTCATACCCAGGCACTAAAAAATTGTACACGTAGCATTCATTATTTCATAATCAGCTTGGTTGAACATTCATACTTATTTGTTGAATTAGGACTACTGGACATTTTTCATTTTTAACTGTCCACTAATCAAATAATGAATAATTTTCAGTTCAAAATACAACTGAAGTGTGACCATAATTTTCATTTTAACTTGTAGGCCTATCATCCATCACACTCTGCCAACAGTACCAAAGTTTTTCATTCCTAATTAAAGGGCAAACGAAAAAGAGTAAGTACCAACTACAAATCGCATGTGGGCCCAAGTTGGCCCCAACGTATCACAGCGGTTTAAAAGGCCTAAAAAATGGATGGCAAGAAAACCATTTTCACTCCTGTCTACTTGGTATGGCCTTAGTTGTGTGGCTGTAATCCTCCTACCCAACAGTTTTTATTGATCATGGGTGAGATCAATTGGGTCCCACAAGGGAACTCGTGCACTAATCCGGTTCGAACAATCCGTACTCGTTCTTCGCTCTTATTTTAGTAGCAGTACTGGAGCGTATTAAGCTCTTGATTTTTAGCAATGTGTATGCAGTGTACGGTAAAAGGAGGAGAGAGAGAGAGAGAGAGAGAGAGAGAGAGAGAGAATGGTGCGTGATCCGAGGGCCGCGCACGCCCGCACTGCAGCACAACGACCAACTCTCCCGACCAAAGCCTGCCCACTAAGCGACAAAATTCCTGAAATGCCTGTGGAGCCCACAATTGAATGGAAAGCGACATTGTCAGCCCTCTCGCACCCGGACGCGGATTAGCTACTGACAGGTTCAGTAGCTATTGACGTCACCAACTTGTGGGGGGCCACCGTGATGTATGTGTTGTATCACACTGTCCATCCATTTAGAGAGATCATTTTAGGATATGAACCAAAGAATGATGAAGATCAAAGCTCAAGTCGACCTCACCAAAGAAAACAGTGGGAATCTCCTACCATTAAAAACTTCTTGGGGCCAGAGAAGTTTTCTACCAAGCTGGTATTTGCTTTTTCACTGTTGGATGTTTATTACTGTCCCCACTGTTTTCTTTGGTGGGGTCCACTTGAGCTTTGGATCTTCCTCATTCTTTAGATCATGCCCTAAAATGATTTTCCAAATGGATGGAAGGAGTGGATACAACACATACATCACGGTGGGCCCCCCACAAGTTGGTGACATCACTTCAGTAGTAGAGTTAGCTACGTAACCTGTCAGTAGCTAATCCACGTCCCTCGCACTCGTTCAAGACCAACCAATTGCACTTTGCCACCTCTTCCCAACAACCTTCCGCATCCTCTCCACAACCCTGCCTTTTGTAACCCATTTGCAGTGCTGTCATTGTTAATGTACCCAAAAAATTTAAACGTGCCATACATGTAGTAGCTCAATTTAAACCGTTAAGATCCTGTGCCACACTTCAGATCAGATTGATTGACGAATCCTCTGAATAAGGGACATATGTCGATTGGATTCGATCCGTTCATTTTTTATTTTTTTTTTTCTATCATAAGAAGGGTCTATTAGATATCCTTCAATCAGCCTATTAGAAATTATCGCAGACCTAAAATGCCGTACAATATTGAGAACAGACGGGATTCGTCCATTACACCTGTTTTACACAGCTGGCGAAAGACGCCCAAGCTCTGTGAAGACCATGTAAACCTACTCCCGTCCATCAGGTAAAAACCCTTAATCCTCTGAAGTACACACCAGTGGCCCACCTTACATTTGGCACAGGCTGATTTTTGCATTTTCTTTTAATCCTGGTGAGTTAACGGGTTGGATGGAAGATACACAACGTGGTAACCCCACAAGGAAACCTGCGGTTGGCATCCCATCCCATTTGTCCCCTGTGATGTTGCCTATCTGAGTTGTGGATGATGCTGATTTTTTGCCCCAAGGCCTGGAAACGAGGATGGAACCTGAATGAGGAAGTGGATTTTACATACAAAAGATGGGGAGGCACACATGATCGGGCGTTTTAGGTGTTGCATAAACAGGTGTCGTAGAGGATTTGGATCCAATGAGGAAGGTGTAGAATTTCAGACAAGACGGTTCGCCGTCTGACATCAAGTTGGTGGACAAGAACACCCTTCAACCTTTGGAACAACACTACTGCACGGTATAAACAGAACCATTAAAGAAGAGAAATGGTACTGCCATCATCGTTGAGATGTTCAAGGGGCACAAATGTTCATGATGCAGGAAATAACATGTAGGGCCCAACATGAACACCCTCTGTGCTTCAGTTAAAATCCACTCGGGATACCAACTTGCCTTTGCAAGAGGGTGCATTGACACCGAGCCCCCTGCGATAGGGGCAGGATCTCACACACAAAAAGGATGAATGCAAATCAGTCTATCCCATTCGAAAAATATCAACAGCATACTTGGGTCCTTCGCACAAGTGCAGCCCATGGTTCTGTGATGTAGACATTTGGTCCATGCACTACGCAATGTATAGAACCTAGCCAAAAAAGTTCTCTAAATCCTACAGCTTTCACAAGTCACCTGCCAATAGCTATTTGAGATATGAATCATGGAAATGGTCCAAATTGGGAGATGGACAAAGATAGGATGCCTAGGATCTTCCTATGTGAAAGATTCATGATGGAATATAGGACACTGAATGGGAGGCCCCAAAGTGTTCAAACCAAAAACCCAAGGATGTTGCACTGCCTCAGATTGAGGCACATGTAATTCCCATCACATGACCCAATTCACCATCTCCTAGTGGTTAGCCCATATTAAAGCCATAAACCAATGCTAATCACAATATGTTACCGTTACATTACAGTAGCAATGATAGATTAGTGACTAAAAATTCAGAGAAATTGGGGAACGGATTTAATTTCAAGAGTTGAGAAACAAATCACCAACAAGTAGGTTGGCACGCAACATGATTGCTGGGATTTTAAATATTGTTAACAACACTGCTAAATGCAAAAACACCAAAGACATGAACGCCCACTCATGGAGCATCTCAGTGGAGCTACTATTGAACCATGGGATGAGTGATCATCAATGGTCAGAACATCCACTTCTGCTGTTAGAATACCACTGCATCATAATACAGTGCAATATAGACACATTAGGTCCAAAGAACAGGAACAGGTTTTAGGATAAGGGTAAGGATAGGGTTTTATATCTTCGCCCCGCAAATTTATAAACAGGTAAGTGATGGGCCTCATCGACATGGCTTTACTAAGCCCATTGCCCCTTCAAGTATGATGCAGATGAGTGGATCTAATCTCACTAAACACAGACATAAGATGTAATGAAAGTCTAAGAAACAGGAGAATATCACTAACTGAAGTATGGGGAAGCAGCAGCAGGACGTCTCTCACAAAACTCAGACCTAAGATTTGATGAAATGTCTAAGAATGACAAAGCTATCACAAATTGAAGAAAGTATGGGGAAGGCGCCGGGGACGGTAGATGCTAGGAAATATCAGACATTCCACAGCATACAAAAACTTCACTATTCCTCTAAAGCATAAACCCCAGTTAGCTCAAAGCTCATCTGGGTCAGTGTAAAGGCTTCACTAAGACGCTCGCAAATTGGAACCAATACATGAACCACAATTTCTTCTTCTTTTCAGTACTTAACGCCGTTTTTGTTACTCATGCACTAAAATGTTACAAAAATTAGTATACCAAGAGCAATATACCTGACAATCCCCCAAACAGAAGACTCAAGAGCACCAAAATACCAACGCCAGTTGATCCAAAACAGCATCCTGTAAATATGTCTTCAGAAATGTTAGACAGGATTAAATGCAAAAGATGCAGAACCACATGAATATATAGAGGTGAAATGTGAGAACCATCTGATCATGAGAAAAAGAAAATGATAGGTTACACTTTGGAGAGATAATAATACCCTTTAAACTGCTTCCTGAAAATGCCAACCATAACATGGAAGCAGACAAGAGTGTCCAATAACAACCCTGGATAAACAGACCCTGACACATCCACACGTGAGTTTTGCTGGCCCAACATGCATAAATGCATTGGCAACCTATCTACAAACAGCACACACAGCAAGCTAGCGTAGTAGTTCCTAGCCATCCATCAGGTGGACCTTACCATGTAGGTGCTTTGGTCCAAATATCATGCCACTGCAATCATTAGGTGGACCAGTGCAAGAAACGAATAGATTGTCGTCCTTCTATTCCATATGCTCGCCCGCATGACAAGGGAACACATCAGTTTTGGACAAATTCATCCACAGTGAAACCCGACTGATAGTTTGGATGTCTAGCACAGGTTCCGGCATGGCAGGCATGCTGACATGTAAATCAGTTGGTTTGTACACACAAGTAGCAAACATCACCGTGCATATATACACATGCTGAGTCACCATCATCATTCATTATCATCTAAAGATTTATACCAATTAATTGGGGTCAGCAACATGAATATTGTTCCGCCATTCCAATCTATCAAGGGACCACCCTAGCATGAGTTTGGAATGTCATTTTTTTTAAGATGAATATTTTATTAATGAAGGCCGAAGCCAAAAGAATTACAAACAAGACCAAGGAGGAAAGGAAAAACTCTCGCCTAGAACCTATAAGGCTAAAGGCCACCTCATTACATTCAAATCCCCAATTAAATACCCTCCCTAGAGGCCCACTATAGTTCCCAAAACCAGTGTTTACTGTATCGGTATCGCATTACGTATTGCACCCTTGGGATAGGGATACATATCAGTTATCGCATGGGATGTATCGTTTTTATCAGGAAATTTATCACACTTTTTGGAAAGCATAGAGAAACATCGAGAAATTGGTCAAATTTTTCAATGAAACTCAAGGGATTTGTTAAAAAGGACATTAATACACACTTTTAAATCATAATATCACAAAAAAAAAATGTATATAATAGGTTTCCTTTGTATAAGATCCTCAGCCATGCATTGTCTAACTGGACTAATGCAAGTATATTCAAAGTCTATTCATATAATTTATAAATGTAAGAAGACATGTATGGAAACAAAAGCAAGACGGTAGGATTACAACCAATATGGGAGAAATTGCAGAAATTTTGATTTTTCTCCAACTTTTCCCAAATTGGACCATCTACCCCCAAATCCCAAAATTAGTGGTGTGTGTGATGATGATGATGATGACTTCATCAAACACTCCTACATATCCTGAAATTGGGCCTAACACATGTTTGATTTCTTGTTTGGACAATAAGATTGCAACCAATTTAAGAGAAATTGCGAAATTTTCAATTTGTTTCCAATTTATCCCAAATTTGACCACCTACCCTCAAATCTCAAAATCGAAGTGTTCAAATCCTTGATTTTTCATGTAAAACATGATGAATCAAACATTTCTAACCTTTTGGCATTGATTTAATATGATTTAAATTTAAGAGAGAGAGAGAGAGAGAGAGAGAGAGAGAGAGAGAGATCAAAATGTAAAAATACTCGTCAAATCAAAACTGGCTCCAAATCCATTTTGATCTTGATTCCAGCTAGAAATCTTTTGTTTCTCCGAAAAGATTCAAGAGGATGGACCAAAATCCATTCTAAAGGTGTTCTGAAGAGGGAATAAATAAGAAAAAAGACGAGAAATGAAGGTTTTTTACATGTTCTCTTAACACAGTTGCGGTTCCCTGATAGTATCAATGATATCGACAGATATCGTCGATACATATGAAACGAATCAAAAGGGACTGTAATGATATCTCGTGATATATCACGACATCTGCGACATCGCGCGATACATTGAGCAATACTGAGGATTTTTAATACTCCACTGGGGTTTCGTATCCCTGAGTTACGACTAGGGCTGTAAATGGTTGGGTTCAGGGCGGGTTTAGCCAAAACCAGACCCACCCATTTAGTAAAAGGGTCTGGATTTAAAATCTAAATGGGTCTGGGTCTAAATTTTAAACCCAGACCCTTTTACTAAATGGGCGGGTTTGGGTTGGGTCGGGTCCGAGTCGACCCATCAGACCCATTTATAAATGGGTCTGGGTCTAGTAGAGGGAGATCCACCAAGACCCATTTATAAATGGGTCAGGTCTAATGGGTCTGGGTCTAGATCTAGTATGCAAGCATTTTTACAAGGCTTAAAATCGGGTCTGGATGGGTCTGGGCTGGATGGGTCCCTTGAAACATAGACCAAACCCGCCCACTTACTAAATGGGTTCGGGTCGAGTCGGGCCTAATGTAAAGGAAACCAAACCCAGACCCGTTTAGCAAATGGGTCTATTCTTGGACGGGTCTAGGTCGGGTCTAAATGGGTTGAGTCTGGGTACCCCATCGGATCCGCTGACCCATTTACAGCCCTAGTTAGGATACCGATAATATTAGCCAATATTATCGATATTGCAAACACTACCTAAAACGTTGATTATTTCTTTCTTCCGAAACGAACAATATGTCGACTAGCAAGAATAACCTCCATATTGCTCTCCCTATCTTAACCACTCCTCTCTGGTGCCAAGCTTATCCATTGGACCCAACATTACCCACAATACTCCAAATAAAGCAAAACAGCTTTCAACCTTGTGACTTCCCACTAACCACGCCAAGCCCGCTACCTTGAGCGAGGCACAATAACAACACAAAAAAGCTACAAGATGAACCCGACATTCCAATGGATGCTTGATAAATAATATATAAAGAGGTTCGATCATGCACCCTGCACCCATAGGACTTCTTGATCCATACCATTTCCCAATGAGAAACCCATCCCTTCCAAAAAATTTCGCCTCGAACTAGTTGCTCTCCCAATGAGAAACCCATCCTAATGTTGCTCTCCCAATGAGCAGCCCCCCTCCCCTAGCCATTTTCCTCGGAAAGTGGCATTCATCGCCTCCAAATTTCTGAAACCCACTCCCCCCCGCCTTCATACGTTCTGCACACCTCTTCCCATTTCACAAGGTGAAATTTGAGCTTAAGAGATCCCTCCTGAGCCATTCCAACTTATTCAAAAGAGCTTTTGGGCATCTCAAAAGAGACAAAAATATATCAAAAGATTCAACATTGCTGCCTTTATCAAAGTTAGCCTTCCTATCAAGGAAACATGCCAACTCTTCCATCTTGAAGCGTGCAATAATAACTTCACCTTCAGACTAGATACTGTCGCGAAGCATGTAATAATTTTCCTCAGATTATCCACTTCCCATGCTAAAGTGCCACCTCATTACATTCAAATCCCTTATTAAATACCCTCCCTACAGGCCCACTATGGTAGGCATTGATTTAACATGATTTAAATTTAAAAAATCCAAAATGCAAAAATACTCGCAAACTCGAAACCGGCTCCAAATCCACTTTGATCTTGATTCCAGCTGGAAATCTTTGTTTCTCCCAAAAGATTCAAGAGGATGGACCAAAATCCATTCTAAAGGTGTTTTGAAGAGGGAAGAAAGAAGAAAAAAGAAGGGAAATGGAGGGTTTTTGCATTTTCTCTCAACACAGTCGCAATTCCTTGACAGTATTGACAATATCAATCGATATCGACAGATATCGTTGATACATATGAAAAGAATCAAAAGTGACTATAATGATATCTCGCAATATATGACGACATTTGCGATATCGCGCAATACAATGCAATAAATTAAGCAATACTAAGGATTTTTAATACTGCATTGGGGTTTCGTATCCCTGAGTTACGATACCGATAATATTAGCCGATATATTAGCCGATATTATCGATATTGCAAAAACTGCCTAAGCTTGTCCATTGAACCTAGCATTACCCATGATACTCCAAACAAAACAAAAAGGCTTTCAACCTTGTGACTTCCCACTAACCACGCCATGACTGCTACCTTGAGTGAGGCACAATAACAACACAAAAAAGTTGCAAGATGAACCCGGCCTTCCGATGGATTTTATAAAGAGATTCGATCATGCACCCATGGGACTTCTTGATCCATACCATTTCCCAATGAGAAACTCATCCCTTCCAAAAAATTTCGCCTCAAACTAGTCGCTCCCCCCCCCCCCCCCCCCCCCCCCAAATTTCTTAAAACCGCTCCCCCATCTGTGTACGTTTGGCACACATCTTCCCATTTCACAAGGTGAAATTTGAGCTTAAGAGATCCCTCCTGAACCATTCCAGCTTATTAAAAAACGCTTTTGGGAATCGTAAAAGAGACATAAAAATAGATCGAAAGATTCAACATAGCAGCCTTTGTCAACGTTAGCCTTCCTCTCAAGGAAAGGTGCCTACTCTTCCATCTTGAAAGTTTTCTTTCGAATTGCTCAATTACTTTGTCCTACAAATGCTTGGCTAGTTTCCTATACACAATGGTAACCCAAGGTATGAAAAAGGAAGTGACTTCGACCAACAACAAAAGATACTTGTAAGCCTACTCACCTCCTCTTTTGGAAGATGCACCCCTAATAACTCACTCTTTTTTATATTCACCTTTAGACCAGATACTGTCACGAAGCATGTAATAGTTTCCTCAAATTATCCACTTTTACTTCATCCACATCACAGAAGATGATAGTGTTGTCTCATTACTGAAGTCTAACTTGTCTACTTTGAACCCATCTATAAGCCTCGCAAGTCGCAACTAGACCTATGGAGAAAGCAGGTCTCCCTAATGCAAGCTTCTAGAAACAAAAAAGAAGCCTTTAGAGGATCCATTTACCAAGGCTGAGAACTTAGCTAATCATACACAAATTTGGACCTAGTTTCTCCACTTCTACCTACAATTCAACCGACCTAACATATAGTCCAAAAATTCCCAATCAACGTGATCATATGCCTTTTATATATCTAACTTGTAAACCACCCATTTCTTCCCTTCCTCGTGGCGAGGGTCAATGAATTCATGAGAAATTAAGGCAGCATCCACTATCTACCTCCCAGCCACAAAAGCCCCATGAGTCTTCAAGATTATCTTAGCCAAAATCACCAAAAAGCTGGATGTCAGAATTTTTGCCAACATCTTGCAAGGACCCCCAAGAAGAATGATCGGCCTTAAGTCCCTTAAGCATTCCACTCCTTCCGTTTTCGGGACAAGAACGATAAATGTAGCACTTAACTCAACTGCAAGATGTCTACCTTCACGAAATTCACAAATGACCTCCACCAAGTCACCCTTCTCCTCTCCCCAAATCTCTAAAAAACTGTAGTAGGAAATCCATCCGGGGCCAGAGGGCCTTATCGCTTTCTAAGTCCTCCACTTTCGCCTTAATTCTTTCTTCGAAAATCGGCTTCTCAAAAGCGTCAGCCTCTTTGAAAATCTGGTCAAAGTGCAAGTTGTCTAGTCGTGGCCTCTCCCATCCTTCCCTAGTGAGAAGGTTCTTATAGAAATTCACAATTGTTACACTTTTTCTTTATCCTCAGCTC
This sequence comes from Liriodendron chinense, assembly GCA_003013855.2. Classification (NCBI taxonomy): domain Eukaryota; kingdom Viridiplantae; phylum Streptophyta; class Magnoliopsida; order Magnoliales; family Magnoliaceae; genus Liriodendron; species Liriodendron chinense. Next base: position 5,965,371 of record ML058513.1, read on the forward strand.
TCTCCCTATCTACCATGATACTTTTGATCTTGTTGACTATAGCACGGCCACCATTTAATTTCTTCTTCCCTCAACCAAGCATTATACATCGCCAAATAGGTATCACACTAAGCAATTTCTTCATCCAATAACCCCATTCTGATGCGGACATCAAGCCCTTTAGGGTTTATCAACGTAGGAGGCGAGTGACACCTATATCTTTATGGCTCGATGATGACTTGCCTGGATCGTTCGTGATGATTTGAGGAGCATCGAAGACCTTACACATGTGGTTTGAGACATTTGAGAAGACCCCACCTTGGAAAGACATGTGTAAGTTGCTTGGAGGAGATCATTAGACCATTAGATCGCGAGGAAGGTGTGATCGGACCGTTGGTTCGTCGTGATCCACTTTCATCGTGCCATCATCGGAGGCCATCGGGCATCTTAGATTTGAGTTTATTTTATGGACTTTTACTTATTTGAGTTTTGAATCAGTGTGCGCACGTTTTTTCGTGCAAATGTCTTTTTTGTTGAAATTTTGTTAATAGTGTTTTAGTAATTATATTAATTCCGAATTTTATAAGGGTGTTGCCCTAACCTTGGTTCTCATTATGCTATTGATTTTATGAAAAGAAGAAGTTTGTGTCTATCTCCCTCTCCTCTCTTTGGTGATCTCTCTCTTCTCTTATCTTCCTTCTTCTTCCTTCATGATCTACTATTCTTTCTTCTTTCCTCTTTCTTCTTCTTCTCCTTTTCTTCAAGTCTTATTTCTCATATTACCTATTGTCTCAAATATGAAATTTGACCAAAACCTTTCTTTCTTAGATTTTTGTTTCCTTATTCCGAGAAATCCATTGATTCCCCGAACTAGTGAACCTTATTGAGCGTTTGGATCATAACCATGCAAGATCTGGAGGTTTCATCCCTCGCCGGATCCAATCCATACATGAGTTGAAACCCTCACTGTAAGATTGTGATGATGGCCCCTTTTATTACATATTTCCCTTATATTTTTCTTGATTATGATGATAGTTGTTGAATGTTTAATTTAGAATGCTTGATTTATTCCATTGAATTGTATAGGTCTCATACATGCATAAAAGTTTAGGCCGTCCTACATCAAATTTGGTATCAAAGCTTAGGATCCTTGCATGGTTAATGTAAATCGAGTTACCAACCTAGGGTTTGTCTTTTTTTTTTTAGGGCTTCACTTTAGGTCAGTTTTAGAAGAAAAAAAAATAGATTTAGAAAGTTTCCAAAATAGAAACTTTACAGATATAATTTTTTTTTTTATTTGGGTCGTAGTGTCCAGATTTACTGTTTTCCAGACTTAGAAAGTTTGATTTTCAAAATTTTCTATTTTTAAATTTTTTTTTTCCCATTTTTGGAAAGTTTCCAAATTTAGGAAATTTCCTAAATTAGAAAATTCTGGTTTGGTGAGTCTAGGCTTAGAAAGTATTTCAGTTTCATGCATCATCGTAGATTTAGGTACATGCATTGTTCCGACCTCGTATTCGGTGTCCAAGAATGGTCTATTTTCAATATACGTACTGCTGAATTTTTCTAAGTCAATTTCGTTAATTCAAATTGCTAAAATTCCTGAATTATTAGTTAATTTATCGGTTACATTGCTGGAAAATTAAGAGAGTCCTCCTTTTTTAGCATATAGGTCCATCTAGGGTCATTTAGAGTTTTCTAGGATCATATAGGGTCGTCTAGAGTCTTCCCGTAATGAATGGAGTATAGGCGTTTGAAATCTTCAGAGCCGTTAAGTGTTGTCGTGTGGCCTTCGAGACCTAATGGAAAGCCGAACTCCGATGAGTTGGCCTATTTTAATGGTCACATGAACCCACAGACATTCCTTGATTGGCTTGAAGACTTGGACTACTATTTTGATTGGTATGAAATGTCGGGTAGCCGTCGAGTGATGTTTGCCAAGTGGAAATTGGTGGGCCAAGCCAAGTGGTTTTGGACAGATTTGGAGCAACGAATTGAGCGAAGAGGTAAGGTCCCGATCTCACAATGGGACGAGATGAAAGAGCGTTTGAAAGAAAAATATATTCTCATCTCCTATCGTCAAAAGCCCTTGGCTCGGAAGAGAGTTGTCCCACCTTCCCATCCAGAAAGAGAGCCCATATGGCCACCACCTCCTTGTAAAATGGTCAAACCCGTCATTAAAGAAATCTCGTCTTCTGAACAATTTGAGGAGTGTTTAACACCAATTATATTTCCTTGGGAGTGAGATAATACCTTGGTGAATGACCAGTTGGAAGAGCCCAAACAAAGTGTTTACGAAGTTGAAGCGTACGAGCCTCAAATCGATAGTGATGAAGAAAAAGAAATTGAGGCATCACTCACCATTATTGGGTATGAAGAAGTGTGTGCTAGCGATGAAAAGGTCGAAGAGTTTGAGACCGCACCACTTCCAGATGTCATGTGTTACTTAATTGATGTAGAGTCCCAATCTAAGTCTCTTACAATGGTGAGCACGAATGAATTTAAAAAAAGACTAGTGAGGATATGATGGTAGACACCCACATGACTTGTGATATCCCACCAGATGATTTATAGGATGAATTTTCACCCAAATGGGACACTCAACACACAATCAATTTTGTCCCTAGGTTGATTCTGTCAAGCTTTCCTCCATACCAACTGAACCCCGCAGAACATGTAGAAATGCAGCGTCAATTTGATATACTTCTCGGGGAAGAATTCGATGAGGAAAGTTTGAGTTGGAGTTTTGTTCTATGTGCCATGCCTGCCCTTTTCACTTCCAAGAACAATGGCATGTGGGTACATCCTAGCCGTCCACAAAATTTCGGTCAAGTGTTGGTTCATTTTGTGGCGTATTTACGTCTTGGTGGATGTAATGGCCAGAGTCCCTATCCCACGTCACGATGAGATGTTGAAAATAATGGCCAATACCAAGATTTGTTCAAGACTTGGTATTAAAATTGTGTGTTTTCAAGTGTTGGGATACCCGAATATCATCCTTGTTTATAACACACATGAGGATCAACACCTTTATCAGTAAGAGCGAACCCGGGAAATCCTAAAGAATGATAAGTTATGTGCCTCCCATGAGAAGAGTCCGTTTGTTAGAGTTTTCCAAGTTCTAGATCATAGGGTTGTTTATTTCGAGTCTATTGCTTCGCTAGAGAGTCCATTAGTTTCATTCATGTTCATCCCCTATAAATCGTCAGAGTCAGCTGATGCATTTGCCTATTACATTCATGATTTGCATTCATACAGTAGAAAGCGGATAAACGTAGGCAATGAGAGTTACAAACATTCAGCTTACTTACATCGTAAGGTACAAGAATTCCATGAAGGGAATTATGTAATGGTACGGATAAGGCCAAAGCGGTTTCCTCAGGGTGCCGCCAGAAAATTACAAGCTCGCAGTGCTGGACCATTCAAAGTATTGCAGAAAATTGGGTCCAATGCATACCGAATAGACATTTCACCTGACATGGGGATTAATCCAACAATCAATGTGGAAGATCTAGTCCTTTGTTTGAATCCTTCCATAGACCATTCTCCCCATCCATGGCCATACTCCGAATTTTCTTCCCAGCCCGTTCCACCTATCCCAACCTTTGTTGAACAAAAAGAAAAAATTGAAAGGATTGTGGATGAGGAGATCGTATCCACTCAAGATGGAGACTTCCAGCGATATCTTGTTAAATGGAAGAACATGCCACCATTTTATTCTACATGGCTTACAGAGACAGAGCTACAGAGACAAGATCCAGACATTTTGGAGAGGCACAAGAGTTTTATTTCGCCAGAGTCAAGCTCTTCTCAGACGAGGAGAATGATGCGAACATCAAGCCCTTTAGGGTTTATCAACGTAGGAGGCGAGTGACACCTATATCTTTATGGCTCGATGATGACGGGCCTGGATCGTTCGTGATGACTTGAGGAGCATCGAAGACCTTACACGTGGTTCGAGACATTTGAGAAGACCCCACCTTGGGAAGACGTGTAAGTTGCTTAGAGGAGATCATTGGACCATTGGATCACGAGGATGGTGTGATCGGACCGTTGGTTCGTTGTAGCCCACTTTCATCGTGCCATCATTGGAGGCTATCAGGCATCTTAGATTTGAGTTTATTTTATGCACTTTTACTTATTTGAGTTTTGGGTCAGTGTGCTCACTTTTTTTGTACGAACGTCTTTTTTTGAAATTTTGTTAGTGGGGTATTTTAGTAATTATGTTAATTCCGAATTTTATAAGGGTGTTGCCCTAACCTTGGTTCTCATTATGCTATTGATTTTATGAAAAGTAGAAGCTTGTGGCTATCTCCCTCTCCTCTCTTTGGTGATATCTCTCTTCTCTTATCTTCCTTCTTCCTTCATCATCCACTATTCTTTCTTCTTCTTCTCATTTTCCTCAAGTCTTATTTCTCATATTGCCCATTGTCTCAAATCTGAAATTTGATCCCAAAACCTTTGTTTCTCAGATTTTTGTTTCCCTATTCCGAGAAATCCCTTGATTCCCCTAACTAGTGAACCTTATTAAGTGTTTGGATCATAACCATGCAAGATCGGAAAGTTTCGTCCCTCACCAGATCCAATCCACGCGTGATTTGAAACCCTCACTGTGAGATTGTGATGATGGCCCATTTTATTACATGTTTCCCTTATATTTTTCTTGATTATGATAATAGTTGTTGAATGTTTAATTTAGATTGCTTGATTTATTCTGCTGAATTTTATGTCTCATACATGCATAAAAGTTTAGCCGTCCTACATCACATTCCCTCTTCCTTTAAATCTAACTCCTGAATATCTCCCAATGGTGTCTCTATCTCCACTTCCCGAAACCTAAGCACCTCTTTCTTCCACACATTAATCTTTCGTTTACAAAGCCTCATTTTCTGAAATAACGAAATACATGCATGGCCTTTTATTGGAAAGATGCCCACTACTCTCTCACTTGCTTCTGGAAACCTTCCGCCTCAAGCTATGACAGTTCAAATACGAAAGGCCGTGGACCCCAATTTCCTCATCCACTTCCAACACAATCAAGCAAATGATCTGATACCAGGCGTGGGAGGACTCTTTGGTGCACAAGAGGATACTACTCTGCCCAATCTGTGGAGACTAAAAAGACAATCCAATTTTGATTTCACCACATTCACCTAGGTGCATTTCACATCCCCACTGAAAGATCCACCGTCTCATTCCTCAAGATCCAATTAGAGAACTCCTTCATGCTTCGATTAATGCAGCCCCCATTTGAATTTCTATCTAGGCAACATTAAAATCTCTATCTAGGCAATTACCATCTGCTTCAACACTCGTTCAATTCTTCCTCGAACTATTGCCGACGACCTAGGCAATTAGGCCCATAGACCGCTACGAAAACCCATTGAAAGCTTGATAGCACCTCTCAACAGCAATGAAAAGGGTAAACTCCCTGCGCCACAAACTTCTTTGGCACAAACCTTAGTGTCCCAAATTACCATAATGCCCCCTGTTGTACCCATTGCGTCTAAGATGGCCCAATCTTTTAATCTACCTCCCCAAATGGAATCCACTATCATCTGATCTAACGACTACAATTATCTCTTGAAAAGCTACCACATTCCACACTCATTGGCTTTATTGAGTGAGGGAGCCTCCTTACTTCTAAGGTTTTTCGACGGGGGCCTTAATTCCATGGGTTGGAATTCCAACAACCACATCGCGGAACAATGTGCTTCCCTCCTACCTCGACTCTTCCTTTCTTCACTGGAACCTTCCCTGCTTCTCCCAATCCTCCATTTCCCTTCCCTTTCTTCAATCCCTGGTGCACATTGTTTCAATTCACTACCTTTGGGCCGTACCTTGCCCGATTAACCATCAGCTTCCTTCCTCTAAAAGGCGCACCATTCTTACATCTCCTCCGGATTTTCCATTCTCACAAATGCAAAAACCTCTTATCACCACTGATCCTCATACCTTGGGTATAACTTCTTTCACCTCTCCATATTTCCCGAACACCCTTCAAAAATGGAACGTGGACCATTCCTCTAAGAAGTCCCCAATGCTTGCCATCGAAAAACTCCTGTAGCAACAACTTCTTGGCACCCTACTCTTCTCTTCCCTTCGCATCCTTTTTCGAACCCCCCGCCCCGCCCCGAGGTTGGTGCTCCCGTTGTCTGAACCTTCCCCTTTCTCCTAACTCCTGAATTAAGCAATCCGGTTGCTATTATCTAGATTCATTTCCTTTCAATTGCGTTGATTCATCATCGGCATTCCCCTCCATCGCCAGCTTGTCTGGAGACCTCCAATGATTCTCAAGAATCTATCACTTAAACAAAAACAAAAAAATCAAGAATACTAAAGAATTTTACTTCTAATTTGTTTTTTATATCTTGAATCTTGCCTAAAACTGGTGTGGGCAACCTGAGTTTCAAAACAGTTTGATTTTTGAAACATCACTTAATCCTGGCAATTCGCATTAGATGAGGGAATTTGATGGCATACATAAACCACGGTGGTCCCCACACTCAACTAATGGCAGGCCTCACATCCTAACTTATCCCTGCGGTGTGGCCTACTTGAGTTTTGGACCGGCCTGATTTTTTGGTTTTGAGGTGAAAATGAGGCAGCACACCTAATGAACAACGTGGATCTCATGCATGTTGTCCCTGCATAATGCTCAGTTAGAGCAAGCACGCTGTGTACGCATACACACTGTCAAGGCAGGGAAAATCTGGTGGGAAGGATTTTCGGGGAGACCGGCTGCCAGTTCATAGACCAAGACTTCGGTCCCTCTAATAAGTACTTGTATGACAATTGTTGTGCATGAGTCCCACTGGCTCAGAGTATGGCATACAACCTCTATCAAGCTCAAGAAGAAATTCAATCAATTAAAAAAATGAACTTTTGAGCTTCATAGCCATATGGACGGGAGAGGAGGGAAATTTGATCTTTTTTACTTCGTTTGGGCTCCAATGCTCTTGAAAATATACCAAATGGATCTTCTTGGGCCGATTGATCGGCCAACTCCTCTTCAACGGCTTTGTGGATTTCTAGAATCAAAATGTGGCTTTAGGAGCCTTAGGTTTAGTGCAGTAGAAAGCTTATGGCTTGAAGTTCAAATGTCATATTGTCCGGATTCATGATGAAAGTTACGGCATAAGTTTGATGTTAGCTGCCAACCTGACACGACTGTTTCCTTTATTAGGCTGGGGACAACAATAAGAGCATGAAACTCCCACAGGCGCAATGCAATATATTATTACATTGGTTAATTACAATCAAGCGCTATCTAATAGTCGATTACATAGGTTGATTACAATCAATGAGTTTCACATGTGCTGTGTCATATATGAAAAATAAGTGGATATGGAATAATCAAAAGAGAAGAAACTATATAAATAGATTACAAATGAAAGATTCACAAAGCCTATGCATGTTTATGGTTGTGCCCATTAATACACTAACACACGTGCCAAAACAGCAAAAATGTGCAAGATCAAAGTGTTCTATCAAGTGGGCCAGTGTCGATATTCGAGCCTAAAAGTCAGACAGGTCGACTTATCAGGAGGGCCGTAGTAAATTAAACAAATGAACAGCTAAAACAGTTTTCTAGTTGTCGATTAGTTTCCTCACTGTGACCCACCTGATGAGTAACCTGCCTAATTTCTGGGCCAAAGGATACAGTGTCCCACCTAAATGGAAAGTTACAATCTGCTTGTGGTTTACATGCAAGCCAATATGACACTCACCAAAATATCACCTTCGCATATGCTGCTGCAGATTCACTTTTTGAGAAGCATGTTCCTGAACTCATCATTTGATTTTGGCTTATCATCTCCTTCATTCTTCGGTTCACTCTTGCCCCACCCAAGAGGTCTAGCCACAGTTCTAGGCACCGCAAATGTGTTCTTCCCCACAAGTTGCACATGACCTCCACGCCTATGAGAAACAGAAGATGCGGTATTACGTGGTACTGACTCTTTGGAGCCCTCAGCAGGCTCCTCCGCTGTATTATTATGGTCGCTACCAGATGCCACTCTTCTACCTACGAAAGAAGACAGACATAAGATAATCAAATTTTAAAAAAGTACCATATCTTAATGTGGGAAGGAGGGATGCCATGATATTGAACTAGATAGATACATGGTTCTTCATTTAAAGAGGAATCTGCTGGATCTTCACAGAACTGTTTCTTCACAATGCAGCTTGGTTCAGGGAAAGAAGGTGAATGAGACGGGTGCTTCTAGGACAAGCAATTTAACCACACATGGAAAACAGAGTACTTCCACAGTGGTTATCTTGGTAAAGATGACAACTTGACAGTCAAAACTATTCTTTTTTTTTCTCTCTCTTTATGAAATAATGGAAGTTGGTATCTTTCAAAAATAATAATGGAAGTTGCCATATTCTGTAATAAATAACCAAGTGGATAGTTTAGATTATACTTGAGCGTGATTAATCGCAGGGGACTTTCCAGCAGTGAGATTGCCGATGGCAATCCTCCAACCTAGGAGCTCTGTCCCCGATCTATCGTAGGTAGAAGGGATCCCATGAGAGAACATTTAACCTCTTGTAGGGGCCAAGAATGACACCATTTGTCCACTCAGGTGTGCTAAGGAGAAGAGATGGAGGTGGTGGTGATGATGATGGAGGGAAGGGAAAGGAATTTCTCTCTCACTTCAAGGTGGGAAATCCAAGGGGAAGGCACTCAAGATCTCTCTTGTGGTAATTCCCTTCTGTAATAGGATCTATATATAGAGAGGAGGGGTTAGGGTTTTAGGAGGATTCCAGTATGGTGATCCACCACCCTACAAACTTCAGTGTATCCTACTGTAAGGAAGTCCATTGATCCACCTCACACATGAAAATGCTTATAATCTAATCCTTCCATTGTTCAAGCCATCCACCTAAGATCTAAATCCCATGCTAATTATAGAAGTGGACCATTAGATCTAGGCCATTAGATCATCAAATGAGTAAAACAAGTTTCAATAGTTAAAACAAAAAAATTAATAGTTAAAAACTTTTAGAGAGCCTTTAAAAACATTTTTTAAGTATTGGGCCCAATAGAAAAACCAATTGATAATTTACTTATCTAATCAGATCTAAACCACAAAAGAGTCCCATAGTAAACTCAGTGGATCCTTTGTTGGCCCATGCATGAATCAATGAACCCTGATAGACATGCTTAGTTTCACCCACTTTCAGTAGACTTTAAGAAGCCTCATAAAGGGAAATAAAGCTGACTAGTCAAGATCCAAGACTCTTACACCCCCTCAAGTCGAAAGATTGATCAACTTACATGCACCATCTAGTCCATGATCAAGTGGTCATAGTCTAGGCTAATGGGCCTCCAGAAGATTGACTTGAACTTCGACCCACCAATGTAATTGTCCAGAGGTCCAAACTAAATTTCCATGTCCATAGTACACTTACACCCCTTATGTACGATAAGGGCTAAAGGCAAAGATATCCCAAAACGGTTATGTATTGGCCGATACACGGAAACAGTCATAACCATCATGCGTTACGGGGTCGAAACGGTCGTAACGGTCGTTACAGAAAAAACAGGCCGTAACGCCCCGTAACGGTCCTGTAACTATTTTTTTCAGAAAATAAAAAAGGCCTGTATCGGTCGATACGAGGTTTATAACGGCTATTACGGCCCGTATCGTAATGGTAACGGTGGTGGCCGTTATGGCCACCGTTACCGTTATGGAACACCTTGCTAAAGGCACAACCAACACCAAGTTATCTCCTAATGGTGGAGACCTTCCATCATAACCCAAGTCAAACACCTCACACAGAATGATCATATATCTCAAAGAATGGTTTTAAAAGATGTGTACTAATCATTTGTATCAGTGTGGCTCATCAAGGTACTGAGATCCATGGAACACAACTCTCACCAATCAATGTCTATTGTGTCCAATCTCAGGTTCCTAAAGACCAGAGGATTTAATCCTCACATAACCCATAAAATAATAAGTTGAAGGCAACACCAAATATAGTCAAAAGCATATCAAATGTCTAGAAGGACCTACAGTCATCAAGATCAATAGCTAAGGTCAAACCCATCACATCCATATGGCCAATGGATTAGGGCTCGCATTGGTTATCTAGGGCACAATTCCAACAATCTCCCACTTACCCTAAAATCAATTTGTGCTCAAATCCATCAAGCTCAAATGTCCCTAGTTATCTAAGATCAAACCCATCACATCCATATGGCCAATGGATTAGGGCTCGCATTGGTTATCCAGGGCACAATTCCAACAATCTCCCACTTACCCTAAAACCAATTTGTGCTCAAATCCATCAAGCTCAAATGTCCCTAGTTCCCTTAAGAAAAAAACATTCTATGTACTTAGATTGATAAGTTGTCAATCTAATTGTGCAGAAATCAAAAGGGACAAGATGGAAAGTGAAGTAGGGAATGAGCATGCATTAGCTAAAAGCTGACGAGCATCATCGGTGGAACCTGATGTAGTAAAGCGGCGCTTAAGAAGGACGAAGCCTTTTTGGTCTTTGACTCTAATTAATCTAGTTTGGTTTATTGGACTTGTTCTACGCTATTATTATCATTTGTTCCTTGTAAAACGGTAGCTTGATGTTTCGTCTTCTGGTTTATGTGATTCCCCATTAGCTCTACTCTGTGACTATTTGTTGTTTTATTATTCATGTTGAAAGATGTTATATGACTGGTTGTCTCCACTCTTTAAGATATCCCATGTTAGGGAGAATGGCATTAGATCCCATCCAAAGACCTAAGAGAGATACCATACAATAGTTGCAAGATTTCCACTAAAGACATCAAAATACATACCCGTAATATCGCCTCATTTAGATGTCTAAACAATTGGAATTATGGACGGGACAGTATTTTCTTGTTAAGCACATAACATTGATCTTTATGTTTGTCACCACCTATGTGGTAGATGGTGATAAACCGATAATGAGAGCTATAGGTTTGGGTGTATCACTTGTTGATGCATGATGGATCACTGGTTTGAGATGGCTTCCACATTTGCTTTGAATGAATCTAATCGGTATCTCATGTTAGGGAGAATGACACACTTTATTTCACCTGATCATAAGCACTATGTGACGAGATGATTATCACCATGACAAGGGATGATTACTTGTGTATGTTTTCATGCCAAGTTGAATGGATCTGAGGAAATATACAGACGATACCAATCGAAGGTACACCCAAGGGATGAATATCGAGAGGTTCCTCTAATTTGCCCACAAAGATTCCCTCGGTTAACCTATGCACTCATGGACTCATGGTATGACCCCAAACAGTCGTGTTGGTCAGATGGAGGAAATGAACATAGTAATGACTCTAGTATGATATTGGAGGACGTTTGCGTTAGAACAACCTTAGAATGGATTCCACTTGTGTGGATGGACAATTTTTTTTTTTTTTTTTTTTTTTTTTTTTTGTTTAGTCATGTAACGCACACACCCTGTTAGATGCGCAACGCACCCACCCGATCAGTCACACGATGCTCCCACCCACTGGTGGGGTTAGTGGGTTTCGAACTCGAGACCAACAGTTGAAACGCCCGGGCGTCTACCAGCTGGGCTAGCAGGCGATCCCCAGATGGACATGCTTCTCATGATTATGAGTCAGATATCGAGTTGATTAAATCTCACTCGTATAGTAACATTATCTATTTGGCATATGATATGTCATTGTGTTCCATGATGATCCAAGTGTGTAAGAAACTCTATTCTCCACGCGGTTAATCACACGCAGTAACAATCAAAACCATCCACTTGGTTTGTTTATTTCTAGATATTTGATGCTATGGCACGCAAGTCGTTCTTGAGAATGGATCCATTGTAAATCATGAAAATCATGTGTAACCGTTGTGTTTACACTTAATGGACCCAAACTCGTACATTATTGCAGTTCGATCCTCCATTTTTTTATAAAATCCACAATCGCAGGTAGAACAATCAGAACCCTTAATCTGATCCAAATGGTTGATCGGGTCAATCTAGACCCTTGATGTGATCCAGATATTCAGTATGGACAGTTGAATGCTCCACATATTGCAATATGAACAGTTTGATAAACCTAAACTGTATATTGGACCCTTGGATGGGCCTGATTTGGGTCCTATCCGCAATCTAATGGGCTGAGCTTCGATAGACCAGGAATACAACCACTCTTTTGACTCCCCATTAGATGGTCAAACCATCCTGCATCAATGTTGGTCTCCCATTGGATGGTGGAATAGTCCTGCATCAATGTCTCCTGTTCGAACATATTTTGAGATTTATAGAATTATCAGTCCTTTTAAATTCTTGAAATCCATGATGTGGAAACATACCCTGCCCCCTTGCAGCACTGCCTCCGGAAGATGCTCTCTTTCGGCTCTGCTTTGGATCTGACCTTGCAATGTTCAGTTTCTCTCCAAGCAGCTTCTGCCTGCTCTTGGCAACAGCAGCTTCAAGATGTGCATCATCGGAGAAATCCACATAAGCAAGTCCCTGTACAAAGCCAAGAGGAGTCACTCAAATACACACAACAAAAAAAGTTTATATAAAAATTCCAAGATCAGAGAGGGTGACAGACCCTTGATTTGCCAGTGAACTTATCCTTCAATAAACGAATAGCAGTTACACCACCACTATCACCGAAGAATTCACGCAGATGTTCCTCCTTTGCCTATACGGGGATGCAGGTGTTAGTTTCTGTCTAAATACATGATTGAAGCTTAAGATCATTCACTTATACGAGACTAACTTGCCTGAAGGCTAATGTTTGAAATAAAGACCGTGCATTGGTCTGTGTAGAAGCTTGGTTTGGCTTCTTTGGAAGGAGAATCTCCAACACCTTTCTCATTTGTGGCTACAGGTTGTGCAGCTCCAGGTAAAGTGGCTCCCTCTGAAATATTGATGGATCCTGCATTATTTGATTCTGTTGATTTCTGAGCTGTATCTTTCTGACCTGCATTGTTTCTGGGTGCTTCCATTTTCTTAGCTTTATCCTTCTTTCGCTTTGGAGGAGGCTGTTCATCTGTGGATCTGGTAGCCGTTTTCCTTTTCTGGGAGGCATTTTTTGCAAGAGGGTTCTCTTTCAGAAATGCTGAGGCAGCTACACTTTTGGATTCCTGTTGTGATCTAAATAACTTGAGCTCCTCAAGGCGGGGCAACACCTATAATTAGAAAGAGGAAAAGCATCAAAGGCTCTAAAATTTACTTCAAAGTTGGCACTTCAGTCATACAGAGGCTTAGAAAACAGCAGAACAGAAATGCAAAGGTGTATCAGAAGGGGGGGGCGGGGCACAAAAAGATAAAAAAAAAAATAAAGAGAAAAAAAAAAAGAAGGTGGGGGGGGGGGGCTACTGCACAGACAATGACAAGCAAATGTTCAAAAACTTGGACTCCAATTGGGAATCAGTCTTCCTATTTCTAAGTTGCTCAGCCTGGTGACAGGCCACAGATCACCCAGACCTGTCATCAGCAGTCTAACGATGGGCCCTGCGGTCTGCCAAATCAATGGATGGGCCCCCATGGTCAGTATGATCAGTTAGTAGGCCCACATGTGCAAACCGAATGCAGACATGTGGAACAGATCCAACTTGTTGGCCCCATAAGACCATATACTTTATTAGTGGACCCCACATTCATATTATTGGGTTAAGTAGTTTCATTTACTAGAAATTTCCAGTCCAGTTTCAACTGTTGGTTGCTTGATGCACAAGTTAGTAAGTGTTCTAATTTTAGGAGGATTGCTTTACAAGTGTTTTTACACTACGAACATGTAGCAGACAGATTTTCAAGAAAGACTTGTGAAAACAATTACCGGCTACAAAGCGATTGGTTAAGTTTTAGAAGAGTGACACTTCTAGTTTCTAGCAGAGCAACTTCCCAAGAAACTGTTTGAAGACCATCTTCAAACAGCCCCGGCAGTGTTGCAGGTTAAGTGCAGATTTGGCAAATGTAAAGCCATATATGCTGCTGGAATTCATAGTGAAACAACAGAAACTTCTCAGGTGTGTACACCTCACAATGTTGGTTGGAATCCCAAAAAAAATTGGAATTCACCTTGGTGCTGTGTCCTCGTCACCTGGTTGATGGAAACCTCCGTATAGTCGAGTTTGGAATCAATACTCAAAAGTTGGGCAAAACCAAGTCAACTAAATAGAGTTTCAAGTCAAGCAATGAGGTTTCATGCATACAGTGTTATGGTAGAAGCATGGTCTAGCAATAGTTCGTACTTGAGGTTTCTTTACCTGGCTGGAGTTTCTCAACTTTCCATTTAGGTAAAACAAATCTATCATCATACTATTTGTCCTACCATTAATAATGATTTTTTTTTTTTTTTTTTTTTTTTGCCTTTCTTAGTTTTTGCTCATTTGATCATTATCATGTGCAAATTTGCATTCTCTTTTTAGCACATGGATTAAATACATCATATAGGTGGTAATGATAACAATTCTCTTTGAAATCACAACCATTGTGCGCATGTTCTGGGCAAAGCATTGGTTATTCCAACCACCTGAAGTTCTTTTAAGCCTGCTTTAATTGCAGCAAAGAACCACGAGTAAACATTACATGAAGTACTTGGCATTTTGTGAAAAAGTTACAAAGAACCACTAGTAAACATTACATAAAGAACTAGGCATTTTGTGAAAAAGTTACAGATGAAGTTACAATTAAAAAAGCAAAAGCCACATGATTCCGAAGCAAGCAAATTGAAACTAGTGCCAAGAAATCATACCTTCCTTTCAGCATGGTCAAAATCTTCCAGAGTACCAAATTCTCTCTCAAACCGTAACCAAGAATAGCAGATGTCCTGAATGATTCTGTGTTTTAGGAAAGGAAGGTATCATCTAATCCATAATATACTACATATCAGAATGGACAATCAAAGCCTATCCAAGATCAGGTCAAAGACGTAAAAAGAATTATATGAGACCTATTTACAAAACAGATCACAACTGAAAAGCAGCACCAGATATAAGCATGGATGCCCCATCTTTACTTTATTAATTATGTGAAGTAGTAGATATTATGGTTTTAGAAGGCAAGGATCCAAAAGACTTCATATTACTCTCCAAAGTGATCAGCCACTGTAATAAAGATTTGGAAAAATGGAACTCCCCACCCCAACCCAATTCCTGCTGACAAGCTCGGCATGCAGCTTGAGTCATCAACTTGTGGATGCAAGAGGCCAACAAAATATTAATACCAATGAGAACGTCAAAATTCTCGTGAGAAAGAGGCAACCTCCCTAGAGGAGATAATTTTATCGAGCAACTGGAATCCAAAGAGTCATTCTGAACTATCAAGGCATAGGTTACGTAGTTAGCAATTTGTTGAGCTTGGCCTATTTTTAGTAATTTTGAGAGAGTAATGCGCTAAAACAAAGGACTCTTAAATGTGGAATGAGGAATATTTTACAGCTGGTTAATCTGTTCTACTCATGAGCTTCCTAGAATTTTCTTAAATTGTGAGTGGATGAGGGGATATATTATTATGTAACACAATCTTTTGTTTCCACAGTCGATAGTTAACTCAAGAGAGAAGTCTTATTTCTGATCAAATAGGTCTCCTGTGACACACGCAGTGAGCAAAGGATGCAATCAAATGTTTGACATGATGAGGACATAGCAATGAAGTGTATTTAGTCATACAAAGGCCCTCCCAGAGTTTTAGCTCTCGCTTGGTTGGTTGGTGAACGTGCTCATGGTGGATAATTTGCAGAAAGGAGACACGATCATCCCCAATGTTTGCATAATGTGCCTCAAGGGGGCAGAGTCTGTGGACCATTTATTATTGCATTGGAGCTTTGCCATAGATGTGCGGAACTGTTTCGTTGGCCTCTTTCAATGCATGTAGGTGATGTCAAGATCAAGTTGGGAATTCCTCTTATGGCCCGTTTGGCACCATGGATTTGAGGAGAAAGTAGGAGAAAGGAGGAGAAACGGGTTGCTTTATTCTGTTTGGCACCGTGGATTTGATGAGAAGTGGATTTGAGAGGAATCCAGGAGAACCCAAAAAGGCACTTTTAGCCCTTTTTCAAATCCCCCAAAAAAGGTGAGATTTGAAGAGAAATCCTTCCCAACGTGGGACCCACTGTAATGTGTTCCTAACTATGGGACCCAACATGATGTATATTTTCCATCCAACTTGTTGATAAGGTCACAAAGACCTGGATGAAGGGACCATACAAATTTCAGTTTAATCCAAAACTTTTGTGCATCATAAAGGTTTCACTCTCCATTTTTTCATGTTTTATGGTCCACTCGAGATGTGGATTTGCTTTATTTTTTGGATCTTGGCATAAAATGATCTGTAAAAATGGATGAATGGCATGGATTTAAAAATCGAGGCTCATACGGCGGGCATACGGTGGGATTAAAATTTACACCGTCCATTCCTTCATGTTTGATTTCTCTCCAAATCTTGACTGCCAAACAGAAAATCTGGAATCGGTAAGAACTGGAATTGATGAGAATTCATGTCATGGAATCCACTTCTCCTCACTTCTCATCAAATCCATGGTGCCAAACGGGCCATTAGCATTGTGTGGGGTCAAATTCGATTAGAGAGAAAGATCCCTTTGGAGGCTTTCCATCCTTGTTGGTTTTTGGTCAATTTGAGTGGAGGGGAATGATAGATGCTTCCAGAATCAGCGTAGGTTTCCTGGTGAGTTGTTCAGGAAAGCAAGATCAAATGTAATACCTTGGGCAACAATTTTGAAGCCC
Source organism: Liriodendron chinense (assembly GCA_003013855.2). NCBI lineage: Eukaryota > Viridiplantae > Streptophyta > Magnoliopsida > Magnoliales > Magnoliaceae > Liriodendron > Liriodendron chinense. Next base: position 5,982,062 of record ML058513.1, read on the forward strand.
TTTTGCATTGTCTTGTAGCTTTTCTTTTTCATTTTCGCCCTCTTTGGTGCTCTTTTTTTTTTCTTTTTTTTCTTTTTTATTTGAAAGATCTCTTTGGTGCTCATTGTTGTAGTTTCTGTGAAAATTTCTCATCCTCCTAATAAAATCATTATGATCTTTCAAAAAAGAAAAGAAAAATGCTTGCATGACGAATTGCGAAGTTTCAAACAGCCATATCACATGCCCTAAAAATACACAAGTTGATGCGGAACACAAGACCATTTCAAGTGTACCAATGAAGAAAGCGCCAACCACACGTACCATCCTTGTGGATAGGCGACTATTGAGGAGCATTAAAGACCTTACACATGTAGTCCGAGACATTTGAAAAGACCCCACCTTGGGAAGACATGTGTAAGTTGCTTTGAGGAGATGATCAGACCGTTGGATCGTGATGATGATGTGATCGGACCGTTGGTTCATTGTGGCCCACTTTCATCACACCATTATTGGAGCGCATTGGACATCTTAGATTTGAGTTTATTTTACGCATTTTTTACTTATTTGAGTTTTGGGTTAGTGTAGGTACGTTTTTTTCATGCAAATGTCTTTTTTTTTAAAATTTTGTTAGTAGGGGTATTTTGGTAATTATACTAATTCCGAATTTTATAAGGGTGTTGCCCTAAACCTTTTTGATTAGTTGTTGATTTATGAAAAGGAGCAAACCTTTGGTTGCCTCCTTCCTCTTTCCCTCTCTCATGGTGCTTCTTCTTCTTCCTTGATCTCCTTCTTCTCTATTCTTCTTGTGCCCCTCCAACTTCTTCCAGGTATTTCATCTTCTATTATTATCCTTCTAAACTTCTGTTTTGTTTATTCCCCACGATCTAAACCTTGAGAATCGATCTAAACCCTAAACCCCCAAATTCTCAAATCCCTAATCCGAGAAACTTTCTGATTATTCGGACTAGTGATCATCATTGATCGATTGGGTATGACCATGCAAGATCGGGAGGTTCCATCCCTCGCCGGATCCAACCTATACGCTACTTGAATCCCATACTCCATGGTTGTGATAATGGCCCGTCCCATTGCATGTTTCCTTTATGATTTTCTTAGTTTATGATGATTGATGCTAGATTTCATTATTATTATTGCTTTTATTTCCGCTGAATAATTGTGTCCATGAGCATGCATCATATTTAGGGCTGTCCTGCATCAAATTTGGTATCAGAGAATAGGCTTGCATGGTTTTGTCTAGATCGAGTTATAAAAAAAATTAGGGTTTTGATTTTTAGGTTTGTTTTAGGAAATGTCCAGATTTAGAAAGTTTCCAATTTTAGAAAGTTTCCTAATTTGGAAAATTTTCAGATTTAGAAACTTTCCAATTTTAGAAAGTTTCCTAATTTGGAAAATTTTCAGATTTAGACAGTTTTCAATTTTAGAAACTTTCCAATTTTAGAAAGTTTCCTAATTTGGAAAAATTCCAGATTTGAGTCACATCATCTAGAATTAATTAGTGTTAGTTCATTGTAGTTTAAATTCATTGCATTCGTATCGTGAGTCACCCAGTCCGTAGTCTCCCCGTAGTGAATGGAGTATAGGCGTTTGAGATCTTCAGGGCCATTAAGTGTTGTCGTGTGGCCGTCAAGACCCAATGGAAAGCCGAACTCCGATGATTTGGCTAACTTTAATGGTCACATAGACCCACAAACCTTCCTTGATTGGCTTAAGGACTTGGACTATTTTTTTTATTGGTATGATATGTCAAGTTATCGTCGAGTGAGGTTTGCCAAGTGGAAATTGGAGGGCCAAGCCAAGTCGTTTTGGACAGATTTGGAGCAACGACTTGATAAAGTTGGGAGAGCCCCGATATCACAATGGGACGAGATGAAAGAGCGTTTGAAAGAAAAATATCTTCCCATCTCTTATCGTGAAAAGCCCTTGGGTCAGAAGAGAGTTGCCCCACCTTCTCATCCAAACACAGAACCAATATGGTCCCCTCCTTGTAAAGTGGTCCAACCTATCATTAAGGAAATCTCGGCTTATGAACAATTTGAGTGTTTAACACCAATTATATTTCCTTGGAAGCGAGATAATACCTTGGTAAATGGCCAGTTGGAAGAATCCAAACATGATGTTTATGAAGTGGAAGAGTACGTGCCTAACGTCAGTAGTGAGGAAATGGAAGAAATTAAGGCATCGCTCATCATCATTGAGGATGACGAAGTGTGTGTTAGTGATAAAAAGGTCGAAGAGTTTGAGACCACACCACTTCCGAGTGTCATGTGTGATGTAATTGATACAGTCTCCCAATCTATGTCTCTTACCATGGTGAACACAAATGAAATTGAAGAAGAGACTAGTGAGGATATGATGATAGACACCCACATGACTTGTGATATCCCACCAGATGATTTATGGGATAAATTTTCACCCATATGGGACATTCAACACACAATTGATCTTGTCCCTAAGTTGGTCTTGTCAAGCTTTCCTCCATACCAGGGGAACCCCATAGAAAATATAGAAATGCAGTGTCAGTTTGATAAACTTCTTGGGGAAGAATTCAATAAGGAAAGTTTGAGTTGAGTTTTGTTTTGTGTGTCATGCCTGGTCTTTTCACTTCCAAGAATAATGGCATGTGGCACACAAGTGGGCATATCCTGACCGTCCACAAAGCTTCAGTCAAGTGTCATGCTATCATGCGACATATTCACGTCATGGTGGATATGATGACCTTAGTCCTTATCCCGTATCTTGATGACATTTTGGACATAATGGCTGATGCCAAGATCTGCTCAAGACTTGGTATTACTAGTGTTTGTTCTCAAGTGTTGGGATACCTGAAAATCATCCTTGTTTATAATACTTATAATGAGAAATTGTGTGTCACCCGTGGGAAGTGTCCTTTTGTTTCAGTTTTCCAAGTTCTAGGTCATAGGATTATTTATTTCCATAGGATTGTTTATTCCAAGTTCGTGGATTTTTCAGAGTGTCCTTTAGTGTCACCCATGTCTATCATCCAAAGGTCTTCAGAGTTAGCCAATGCATTCGCACGCCATATTCATGATTTGCATACACATATTAGACAGCGGATAAATAAGAGTAATGATGATTCTAAAATCTCAGCTGATTCTCATCGTAGATTGCAAGAATTTCAAAAAGGAGACCATGTAATGGTGAGGATAAGGCCTAAGCGGTTCTCACAAGGTTCCGCTAAGAAATTACAAGCGCGTAGTACTAGACCATTCAAGATATTGCAGAAAATTGGGTCCAACGCGTATCGGATCGACCTTCCATCTGAAATGGGCATTAACCCAACTTTTAATGTGGAAGATCTAGTCCGTTCCCACCATCCCATCGTTGATCCATCGTCCCTTTCATGGCCTTGTTCTGATGTTGCTACACAACCCCTTCCACCCCTTCCTCCACCCATTACCCATAAAGAAGAAATTGAGGAGATCTTGGGTGAAGAGATCATTTTTATGAGAGGCGGAAGTTTCCAAAGATACATTGTCAAATGAAAGAACAAACCACCGTCAGAATCTAAATGGTTGATAGAAGTGGAGTTACAGAGCGTTAATCCAGATTTACTAGAGCGCCACAAGAGTTTTAACTCGCCGGAGTCGAGTTCTTCTCAGACGAGGAGAATGATGCGGAACACAAGACCATTTCAAGTGTACCAATGAAGAAAGCGCCAACCACACGTACCATCCTTGTGGATAGGCGACTATTGAGGAGCATTGAAGACCTTACACATGTAGTCCGAGACATTTGAAAAGACCCCACCTTGGGAAGACGTGTAAGTTGCTTTGAGGAGATGATCAGACCGTTGGATCGTGACGATGATGTGATCGGACCGTTGGTTCATTGTGGCCCACTTTCATCACACCATCATTGGAGCGCATTGGACATCTTAGATTTGAGTTTATTTTACGCATTTTTTACTTATTTGAGTTTTGGGTTAGTGTGGGTACATTTTTTTCATGCAAATGTCTTTTTTTTTAAAATTTTGTTAGTAGGGGTATTTTGGTAATTATACTAATTCCGAATTTTATAAGGGTGTTGCCCTAAACCTTTTTGATTAGTTGTTGATTTATGAAAAGGAGCAAACCTTTGGTTGCCTCCTTCCTCTTTCCCTCTCTCATGGTGCTTCTTCTTCTTCCTTGATCTCCTTCTTCTCTATTCTTCTTGTGCCCCTCCAACTTCTTCCAGGTATTTCATCTTCTATTATTATCCTTCTAAACTTCTGTTTTGTTTATTCCCCACGATCTAAACCTTGAGAATCGATCTAAACCCTAAACCCCCAAATTCTCAAATCCCTAATCCGAGAAACTTTCTGATTATTCGGACTAGTGATCATCATTGATCGATTGGGTATAACCATGCAAGATCGGGAGGTTCCATCCCTCGCCGGATCCAACCTATACGCTACTTGAATCCCATACTCCATGGTTGTGATAATGGCCCGTCCCATTGCATGTTTCCTTTATGATTTTCTTAGTTTATGATGATTGATGCTAGATTTCATTATTATTATTGCTTTTATTTCCGCTGAATAATTGTGTTCATGAGCATGCATCATATTTAGGGCTGTCCTGCATCACAAGTACTTGAAAATTGTGTTGCTAGAGAAATGAAGCAATGATTCTGAAACAATAGATACAACTTAGAATATGTAGTATGCACTAGTGTTAACTACTTGATGACTTGTCAGCCTTTGCTTTCTAGATTGATAATTGATTTTCCATAGCTTTGCAATGTGTTTCCAATATCTAAACATGATCCAGGATAGGCATAGGCTGCAAACCACCAATCAAGAAGGTTTGAAAATAGTTACTCATCTTGCCAGGTGAGTCACGAAAACCTAGAAGACATGGATGTATGATCAACCAAAAACAGCATGAAAGAACAAGCTTTTGCATTGATTTGGAACCTACTTCTCTTAATCATAAATGATAAATCTCCAAAAATTGAATTACCAATTACCATTAGTTGCATTTACAATATGTTAGCATAAAATGGTTATAAAAACAAAAGACTCATAGTTCAGATATAGAACACATGCTAAAGGCACATCATTTTTCATAGAGTTCAAGTTTGAAGCAGCCAAAAACATCCCCATAGACAAACCTGAGGTTTCTCTGGTCCTGCTACTGATGTCAACATGATGCCATGATGATATCAGCAGTTAGGCCCTGTAGATTGAGAACGGTGTATGCACAGGTGGCATAAATCTAGGACTCTACATGGGATGTAGTTATAGTAGTTAAGTATGGAACTAATGTGTCTAATTGGTAAAAAATAGTTTTGAGTGACAGGTTTACATTAGAGAATACTGCTTAGAAGTCTACTAGAAGAGAAACTGAGTTGCCAAGTTGTAATAGGGAAAAGAGTGTGCATAGTGCATAAAAATAAAAGTTATCCTAAACAAGGAAGGTGCCGTTATGTGTTTGTCTGTGTGTCAGGAGGATGTGGTGTTTTTATATATACACAAAGAGGAAGGGAAACGGTCACATAATTAGGGAATTTTCAGTTTATAAATCATCATCATCATCTAAGCCTTATCCCAACTAATTGGGGTCAGTTACACAAACCATGTTCCGCCATTCCACTATTGAGGACTGCATCCTCAATTAAAACATAGGTCATGAAGTCTTTTCATACTAACTCTATCCACGTCCTTTTGGGATTTTCCCTTGCCCTTTTAGAGGCTTCAACTTGAACCCACTCACTCCTAACAAGTGCAGTTCTTGGTCCCTGTTGCACATGGCCAAACCATCTGAGTCTGCATTCTTCCAGTTCTATCCTTCCAATCATCCGTCTCAACATCCTCATGTCAGCTACACTCATCCTATGAACATGTTGCTCATTGACTGCCTAACACTATGTCCCATAAAGCATGGCTGATCTTATAGCCATCCTATAAACTTCCCCTTCAGTTTCAATGGTGTGCAGCGATCACATAAAACACCAGAGGCACATCTCCACTTCATCCACCCAGTTCTAATTTTATCAGCAACATCCTTCTCAATCTCTCCCGCTCTCCTGAATTACTAACCCAAGGTAGCAAAAATAGTCACTTTGGAGCAGTGTTGTCAAAATCCTACGATTTACGATTTACGATTTTAATCGAATCTTAAGCAAAACGATTTGAATCCCGACCTTGAATCCCTTTTTATACGAATCCTACGATTCTATGACTTGAATCCTACAATTTACGATTCAAATCCCGATTTACGATTCAAATTATAGTTGTTCTCTTCTACTTTGAGCTTCACTTGGCTTTCATTTTATGTTTTTAAATTGGTGGGGGCTTTAAGAATTGTTTAGAAAAGGTAAATTATTTTTATTTATTCTTTATATGAGATTAAATGATATATATAATCTCTTCAACATTAAATCACGTAGCTTTTTTTTTTGTTATTCCTTACTTCTTAATTGGTCGAAATACCAAATTGATGTATAAGCTACCTGTAATATTTTTATGAATGGTTACGATCAACATGACTTATATGCATTATGAAATGATGTTTAGAAATCAAAATATCTTTTTTGTCAATCTATGGTATCAAAGGCCGCCTACCCATTGTGATTTTACATTCAAGAAAGGTAACAAGAACATAAATTATTAAAGGACCCTTGCATGTTTTCTAAAAGAAAATTTCATGAAAGACAAAAAATGAAGGAATAAGAATCCTTTAATACTATTATGACATAGTATTACTTGGTGCACATTGATGGCAAAAGGAAGATGAGTTAAGAAAAAAATCTGATTTATTTATATTTTTCATATTTTTTCAAAATGTTAAGAAAGTTTAAAAAATCTTACGATTTACGATACGATTTGCAATTTGATACGATTCAACCCCTACTACGATTTGCAATATGATAACGATTTTGACAACATTGCTTTGGAGTACCTTTTTTTTTTTTTTTTTTGGAAAGATGAAGCAATTGATTAGGCAAAGCCAAAAGAAAAACAAGGCATACAAGAGAATGAAAAGCAGCAAGAAAGGAAAGAAAGGAAAAACACAAGAAACAAAATAAAAATAAAATACAACAAAACTCGACAACCAAACGGCTCACCCTAGAGAAAAGTCCTCAAGACCCCCAATCCCTCAACCAAAGCTTTACACGATAAAAAACAAAAAAAAATAAAAAAGAAAAAAGAAAGAAAAAAGACCCTTGATGAAGGTAATCTTTTATTACAAAAGCACCTATTATTCATTTCACCCCAAATGGCCCACAAAGCAGCAAGGAAAACCGATTTCCACTTTTCACTGCCGAGCTTCCCACCACCAAAGCCATGCCAGGAATGAAACAGACCTTCAATGGAAGAAGGCATAACCCACAAACAATCTGCCAAAGTATAGATGTCGAACCAGATAGACAAGGAGAAAGGGCAGTGAAGGAAGAGACGGTCGACGGATTCCGCATCTTTAAGACAAAACAGGCAGACATTGGGGAGGATGAGGCCCCTCTTGATGAGATCGTCTTCTGTTAGGAAGCGGTTCCTACCAACCAACCAAGCAAAGGCAGCAACATTCAGAGGGGCTCCATAGGACCAGATTGCGCCCATATGAGTATGACAACTATTGCTACTAGGAGCTTCTAACTAGGCAAGATGAAGGTAGAAGGAGCAAACAAAGAATGCACCTGAACTTCCAAGCCTCCAAAGCAACGCATCCCTATCTCCTGAATTAGACATGAACCTCTACACCCGGTATAAAAGGCTAACCAGATCATCTATTTCAAGAATAGTCAAGTTACACCTGAAAGGAGGAAGCCATACACCTCCCTCAACAGAACTAGAGAAATAGTCAGCCACCAATAACTCCACCACAGACTACTCTTTTTTTTTGTGTGTGTGTGTGTGTGTGTGGGGGTGGGGGGGGGGGTTTAGTTCACACACCCCGCTGTTAGTACACACACCCACACTGTTAGTCACCCTCCAATGTTAGCCACCCCCCACGTTGGGATTCGATACCTTGACCTCAGTGTTGAGACGAGGTTATCTTCACTCTGACTACCACTGTCCCAAAAGTGTGGGTGTTCCACCACGGACTACTTCTTTGTCAAGAATCTTAACTAATTCCATCATTTCTACTCCAGTTTTTACTAAAATTGCATTTCATATGCATTGTTTAGTTTGACTAATTTTAAAATCTTTAGATTCTAAAACATTCCTCCATAGTTCTAGCTTTGTGTTTACCACCTTGTCCCATTAATCAAAACTATGTCATCTACACAAAAAAAAAAATAATAATAATAAACATACACCATAGGACCCCTTCTTATAAATGCCCCATTAACCCGTCCATAAACAATGCAAAAAGATATAGGCTCAATGCCGACCCCTGGGGTATGCCTACAGTAATTGGAAACTCACTTGTCTCTCCATTAGCAGTCCTCGCATTTGTTATTGCTCCCTCATACATATCTTTAATCAAGCCACTATATCCACTTGAGACTCCTTTCCCAACACCCACCAAATTAACTTAATAGGCGTTTCAAAACCAATTGCGGGAACAAGCATTGGATCCGGTTCCACCATCATTGGCAAAGGCAGGAGTTGAAAAAACAATACCAGGAGCAAAGGTAAAGAGATAACTACCTGTCGAGTCAAAAACAAAGTTAGAAGCACAGCCGGGCGAGAGTAGAGACAGTGGCCCAAGGGAGTTAATCCAGTGGGTGATAGGAAAGAATGGAGTTCATGAGGATATATTGACATGATTGGGGATGATATGAGGGAGTGGTAACAAATGTGAGGACCTATAGTGGAGAAACAAGTGAGTTTGCAACAATTGTAGACTTACTCTAGGGGTTGGCATTGAGTCCATTTCTTTTTTGTATTGGTTATGGACAAGTTAAAAAGTCATTTACAGGAAGGGGTCCTGATGTATGCTGTTTTCAATTTCTACACCAGTCCTACATTTTCTTCCACTTTTGATTCTGTTTGAGAGTTGAAAAACGTAGAGCAAATGAACACTTTGGTGTCCTTAACGCTACCTTCTAGTAGTCGAAGGGCTAAGCACAAGCAATCCGGCGGCAATTGTACTACCTGAACTAGAGAAAACTGGATAGCTCTAGTGACTCCATAGTTCTCACATGTGCAACATCACCATCAAAATGCAGGAATCGGTCAAGTTTGTTATAAAAGAAAATATTAGTTGCCTTCTCTTTACTTGGATCGAAGGTAGACTCCACATTATAAACTCCAAAAAGAAGCCTATCGAAATATCAAACAAGTACTAAAACTGAAACACCAAGTTAAAGCTTAAAATGATGCTCAGAGCTAGCTAACACCTAACAGAGTACAGTAAGAAACCACCAATTCTACCATCAAGAGTGCAGTACAGAGAAGCGTCTGCTACTCCTTTTTTTAACAAGAGAATCTTATGCTGTCATATTAGTACAAGAGCCATACCTCTGAACCTGTTCCCAAGAACCTTTTACTGTAGCATCTCTTATAGATGGATCTTGCCTCATTTGTATGGCTCAGTTCAATTTCCATTGCAATATAACCTTGCCAGACTTCGAACATCGATCCACTAAGTAAACAAATAGCAAGTAAAAATAGCAAAATCAAGGGAAAAAAAAACATAATGGTGGAATTTGCAACTTTAGATACAATGAAGGATCAGACCTCAACTTAATCAAACTCTCCCATACTCCACGAGCTGCAGTCAAATCTTTTCCAAGACTAGACTCCAAACGAGCCCAGTAAGCATGCATGCGCAGTAGATTGTCTGTATTCTTTAGGTGTGGAGACAAGTAGTCTGTAGCATGCTGCAGACAAAAGAAATATAAGGTTCACACACTTATTAAATGACCTGCTTGAGCAAACAAATGGGATGGAAGCCAATGCCATCTGAGTAATCAAAATAACTGTTGCACAGGTGATGTGGTTACGCACTTCTTTTCTCGGTGTGTACACAAATCTTCTAAAAGCATTTTGGATATTGTAAATGGTCCCTAACATTTGTAGCCCTGATAACAAACACATCCCAAGGCACTTAGAGTGCATTTGGATGCACTATTGAATTGAATTGAAATTACTAGAAGTGACTACATTGTAATTTCCTTCATATTCATACTGAGGATCTGGGTTCCAAATTGCAATTATGTTATGTTCAACTTGGACTTGAAAGAAACACAACTTGGGGGCTACCTATGAATCCTCACAAACATCACTAGTCTTCTCATATTCTCTTGACCCAAATGAACATTTGCATGTCAAATGGTTTCCACATCCCAATACAGCCTTAGTTAAGCAAACCCAATAAAAACTACAAGAGTACAGTGTATATATAATGTAGGGAGGAACTGTAACTTGGAGTCCCTCTTGTGATATACATGATGGAATAGCAAACATACCTAACATGATTGCATAACCATGAAAACAATAACAAAGATATTCAAAATTTTGTTTTAAACATTTCACCACTCTGACAACAGATGAGGGAGAAACTATAACAGGTACATGTGTGTCTTGGTTGCATGAAGCTGGAGGAGTGGGGAATAGCCTGTTATTAAAATGTTAAAAATTCAAAGCATCTAAGAATCGAGTTCCATGAAGCAGGAACAGGGGTGAGGAATTGCCTATTTTTGAGAAGATAGATGTTCAAAGCATCTGGTAACCATGCATGTGTGTCTAAGTGAAATGCTAATGTCCGCACCTTAATTGGAGAAGTAGCCCCATCCCCAAAACTCTTAATTTACCTGTGGCATGGCCATTCATTGATCTGAACGGTCCATTTAGTTGCATCAGTAGGGACATGACATGGATAAAAAAATCAAGATAATTGGAAGATCCTAACCATGGTTTTAAGACTCGGAGAGTCGGACCAATTCATTCGGTCCTGAGTAGATTCATACCGGACAAGTCAGGTGGCTCAGTCGAGTCAAGCTTAGTTCCCCCGTTTCTCTCAAAATATAACAAAATACAACCGTCATTGTTGTCTAAGACTTATCCAAACTAACTGGAAAATACAAGGAAATATAAATATAGATTAAAAAAGTTAAGAAATAGAAAATGATATCTACGTTAATTTTAAGATCAAAAGGCGTCATGTGTGACCTAAAAATGAAATAAATATCACACTGACACTGATATGCTGAAATGCTGAATAGGCGCTGGGTATTTTAAATAAATTATTTTACTGAATTAAAAAAAAAATCTTGAGAGGCGCCTAAATATCTCTAGAGACTTCCATAACATAGATATAGGGCAATGTTTTCTGTATCGTTATCGCATAATGTATCACACCCAGTGTTTGCATTATCTCCGATATTATCAAAATATCCCCGATATTATCTCTATTTCTAGCTCAGCGACACCGATAACACTGGTAGCGATACCGATAACACTGATAGTATTAAAAATTCTTGATATCGGTGATGTATCACTAAATATTGCCAATGTATCGATATCGACAATATTTTCAATTGTGTAAATTCCAAGCGTCGTTTGTATTGTCAATACATTGATCCCCTCGGTGTATCGCCAATATTTTTTACTGTGTAAATTCCAAGTGTCACTTGTATCGTCAATTTATTTGCAGTATTTCGATAATATCACTAATGTATCGATAATATCACCAAAAATCTATATATTTAAAAAATTCCCATTTCATATTTTTAATGGGTGCATGGTTGTATGCAGCACTCAATTTGTTAATGATAACATTGATAATATCACTATATTATCATTATCGCAACATGACAATAACGAGACCACAATCTTTAGCTTCTTTTTTAGTTGTTAACGATTTGTTTGGATATTTCATCTGTTGCCGATATTCTGAAATATCAATGGGTGTTTGAATGGAAGTTCAGATTTTGGATGGATGAGATGATTGGACTGACTTCTTACTGTAGCACATGCTTTTAGGCCCCCATTAAATAGAAACCTATTATGTATGCATTCTTTATGCAAATTTTTTATTCCTAAATATGTAACTATGTGTATTTTATCAACTCCTGAGGTTTCATTGAAAAATTCCACTGTTTTTCCCATTTTCCCTGCATTTCCGGTTATCAACGATATTATCGGCGATATCGATATTGTTTCCGTATCCCCGACTAGCGAAACTTGTAGCGATACCGAAACTTCGAACACTGATCACACCTTTGGTATATGCAGTGTTTGCATTATCTCCGATATTATCGAAATATCCCCGATATTATCTCTATTTCTAGCTCAGCGATACCGATAACACCGGTAGCGATACCGATAACACTGATAGTATAAAAATTCTAGGTATCGGCGATGTGTTACTAAATATCGCCAATGTATCGATATCGTAAATATTTTCAATTGTGTAAATTTCAGGCGTCATTTGTATTGTCAATGCATTGATACTGTTGATGTATCACCAATATTTTTTACTGTGTAAATTCCAAGTGTTGCTTGTATAGTCAATGTATCTGCAAAGATTTCGATAATATCGCTAATCTATCGATACACCAAAAATTTGTGTGTTAAAAAATTTCCATTTCATATTTTTTACGGCGCGTGGTTGTATGCAACGTTCAATTTGTTGACGATTATTGATAATATCACGATATTATCATTATCGCAACATGGCAATAACAAGACCACAATCTTTAGTTTCTTTTTCAGTTGTTAACGATTTATTTGGAAATATCATGTGTTGCCGATATTCTGAAATATCAATGAATGTTTGGATGGAAGGTCAGATATTGGATGGATAGATGGGATGGATGAGATGGTTGAACTGATTTCTTACAGCAGCACATGCTTGTAGGCTCCCATTAAATAGAAACCTATTATGTATGCATTCTTTTTGCAATTTTTTTATTCATAAATATGCAAATATGTGTATTTTATCATCTCCTGAGGTTTCACTGAAAAATTCCACCATTTTTCCCATTTTCCCCACATTTCCGATTATCAGCGATATTCTCGACGATATCGATATTGTTTCTGTATCCCCGGCTAGCGAAACTTGTAGCGATACCGAAACTTCGAACACTGGGTATATGGATACATATCAGTTATCGCACGGGATATATCGGTTGTATCACATAATTTATCGTTGTTGTTTGGAAACGTGGGAAAACATTGGGAAATTGGTCGAATTTTTCAATGAAACTTCAGGGATTGTTAAAAAAGACCCTAATACACACTTGGAAAATCACGAGAAACAAGTGCACATAATAGGTTTCTTTTGTATACAGTCCCAATCCATGCACTGTCTAACTGAACTGATGCAACTATATTCAAAGTAAATTCATAAAATATATAAATGTAACAAGACATGTATGGAAACACAAGCATTACATTCAAAAGCAAAAGAAGAAGTAGAAAACTAGAAATATACCTTTGGATTTCAAATATATATATATATATATATATATATATATATATATATATATATATATATATATTATTTAACATTTTTAATTATTTTTTAATTAAAATTTTAATTTTTTTCGAAAAATCCTGAAATGGCCAAGAATATGTTGATCAGTTTACATACACGTTTGATTTCATGTTTGGTTACTAAGATTGCAACTGATTTTGGAAAATTTTGAGAAATTTTTATTTTTTTTCCACAACTCGGCCCATCTTCCCTAAATCCCTGAAATCGAAGCTCCAAATTCATAATTTTTCATACAAAACATGAAGAATCATGGATATTTTACCATCTGACACTATCTACGACATACAAAAAACCGAATAAAAACTCAAAAAATACACACCTTTCACAATTCGACCTCAAGAAGCTTCCGATCATGATTTCAGAGAAATTTTGAAGATTTTCTTCTAACAATTAGAGTGGATTGGTTGAAATCACCTAATAATATACTCGGAAGAAGGTTTTTTTTTTATTATTATTAAATCGATTTTTGTGAACTTCTAAGGATTTTCCAAACAAACAGCGCTTGTTTCCTTTTATCCCTTTTGATATCACACACGGTATCGATATATCGCACGATACATTAAGAATTTTTAAAGGTGGAGTGTGGATATATCGCATGATATCCCGATATCCATGATATATCACAATATCGTGCAATATATTACACAATACCATGAAAAATGGATGTTAAAGCTAGGTATCGCATCACCCAACTAGGATAACGGATATATCGTGGGATATATTGGTGATATCAAGATACTGAAAATACTGATATAGGGTTTAAAGGTGAAAATGGGTGGAAATGAAAGAAAATACCAAGAATTGAGAAGGGTCATAGTCAAGCCGAGTTGCAGGGGACTGACTCGAAAAACTAGCCCCAAACTCTACCATACCTTACAGTAAAGTTGAGCTGTGTAGGACGTGTGTCAAACATCCAACCCATCCATCAATTGCACCTCCCAATGCTACGCCCAGAGCCCAAAAATCAGCATGATCCATTACTCAGGTGGGCCACACCACAGGGAACAATGGAGAAGGGACACCCACCATAGGTTTGTGTGTGGGACTAACCATGTTGTATATATAGCATCCGACTTGTCCATCAAATGTGCCTCACCTGGATGAAGGAGCAGCCCAAAATTCCAACCATTCAAAACTCAGGTGGGCCATAACACATGATTTTAGAGGTTTTAGGCATGATTTTACATTATTCCTTGTGGTGCGAGTCGTGCGACCCACCTGAGTTTTGAATGTGACTGATTTTCGAGACATCCTGTTTTCATAATGGGGTGCGTCTTATGCACAATTCCTATGTCTAAGACACATCACGGTGGGCCACACAACTAGTCAACTGCAAGTGATCAAATTTATATAGGAAAATGCTCCAGTGCCCTTAGAGTACCATAAGTTATAGCGCTCCTAGTTGCTGGTGTTTTCTGGGCTTTCCCTTTCTTTTGTATTCTTTTCCCATTGGTTTTGGCCTGTGGGTTTCTTTAATAAATATTTTTCCATCCTTCAAAAAAAAATAAAAAAATAAAAAATAAAAATAAAATAAAAAACAGTGCTCCTAGTTGCATCAGTTACTAGGACAGTCCAATCAATCAACATAAAATAGTAAAATGTCCATTAATTAAGTCCAAAGAAGATTTCATGGGCTACCATGCAAACATTGCAGCAATCTGATGATCCAATACATCTTCGACTTGGCCTTATTTTCTATAGCCATCCTTTCTTTTATAATCATAAGCAACCCATGATCGTCCCTAACAAATCTATGGATCAAATTGTTGATTGGACCTATTTTTATGTAAACATTCTTGACCGTCCATATTAAAGGCCACTGATCAAATAGTTAATATCTGTCAAATAGGTGTGATGTTTGCATG
Organism: Liriodendron chinense; assembly: GCA_003013855.2. NCBI lineage: Eukaryota > Viridiplantae > Streptophyta > Magnoliopsida > Magnoliales > Magnoliaceae > Liriodendron > Liriodendron chinense. Next base: position 5,997,318 of record ML058513.1, read on the forward strand.
GTAGCCATGATATGTTTGTTGGACCCTGATGAACAGTCTAGATCAATTGATTGGTCTAAGCATCTCAATGCAATCAGGAGCGCTATAACTTAAAAGTGCTCTGAGAGCACGAGAGCATCTCCACATATATCATATGCATAAATGGACTGGTCTCATGTGAACAATGCAGCAAGAGACCATTTGCACAAACGAAGTCCCGTGGGCCACCATGATATGTATGTGAAATCCACTCCAACCATCAATTGTGTCACTCAATTTTAGACCCAGGGCCCAAAAAAAAGTGGATCCATGATTCAAGTAGGCAACACCCTTGATTTTTTTTGGGCCCATCGTGATGTGTATGAGACATCCACTCTAACCATTAGATGAGTCACCCCACATTAGGCTCGGGGCCCAAAATTTGGCTCCATCCGTGATTCAGGTGGGCCACACCAAGGGAAAGTTTGAAGGGTGGGCATTCCTTTATTCAATGTTCCCACTCATGTGGCCCACTTGAATCACAGATGGACTTGATTCTTTGCCCTGGGCCTAAAATTGGGTGATGCCTCTCATGCTCAGCGTGGATGTCACGATAGTAATCTATAGTTTCAAGGTAGAACCCCATCCTTGCAAAGCCGTAACCTAAATGAATTCCAATAAAAAGCCAATCATATGGCTTTTGAGACACCCGAAAGTAATCCACAATTATTAATGCAGCTCCATGCAAACCAAGAAAAGAATAGAACTGTTCACACCAATGCCTAACAAATAGCATGTTTTTCATGGCCAAAGACATTTATGGAAACAATCAAAGCCTATGGAGAAGACACAATAGAACCAAGGAAAAATATGAAACTAGCTTACTGAATTACTTAGTGGGCCAAAAGAAGACCAGAAGGAAGATATACGTGATTAGAAGCAAATATAAAAATAACCTGAAATGTCTCTCTTATCAGCCCGTAGTCCAGGCCATCCTCCATTGCACTAGCTAAAGAAATTCTCCGTCTTAAACCATCTATTCGAGTGAGGAACAAATCCATATACTGGAAACACAGTGTACAGTAACATGTTAATCACCTTCAGACTGTCTGCTCCAAAACAAAGGGCTGAAAATGAGAAGAAATCATAAATGAAGACAATTTGGGGTATAGATGACTTCTCAGGGAAGAAACAAACACATTACAACAAAAGCATTTTCAATAACTGAAGAGAGGTAAGTTTCCTTCACAGCTACACTTTGTCAATTAACGAGATCACAAGGTTGTGCAATTGGTTCTACAAACTTTTTATGGCCTTAAGTCTAATGCCTTGATATTCAAATTCTGGCACAATTCTGTTGCACTTCAGTAGAACTGGACAACCATTGGACAGCTAAGGTACATTATAGCTTACATATGTTACACCAAGAACTTGTTTTTGTAATTCTGGAATGGCACAACAGAATATCATGACTAACATGACCATTACTGTGTGCCAATCAATATGCATGTTGGTATCTATTTCTAACAAGAGAGCCATTTTTGGTCCCATAGATCTCACTTGCACTCCCACGGCTAGTCAATCTCCGCATGGGGTTTTTTACACACATTTCCAGCATCCATTCCCTGTAGCTCCAAATTTGGTAACATCTAAGTCTGACTTCTGAGTTCTGTAAATTAGCATCTAATGATGAAAGATGCTAGCAAGCAATCACTTTCTGAGCGATGGTCATAATTGATGATAAAGAAGAAGAAGAGGCTCAACATGCAAGCATTTACCAAGAAAACTCAGCTTCATGCTTCATTAAATAAAGTCAATGATGGTATACTGCCTTACCTCTTCGAGGCTCAAAAAAGTTGATCTCAGGGACTGCTCAAAGACCTGAAATAAAAACATTTTAGACTCAGAAAGCCTCACCTATCCTTGAAGCCAAAAAACCATTGACCCAGATTTATTCAAATATTCATCCGTACACGTAGAACAAAGTGGCATGCTAAGGAAAAGGTTGCAAGGCAACAACTCAACTACTGGATCAAGAAAGAGATGCAAGAAACAATGCAAGGACTGCATTGCTCACAAGTTCACCATCAAAAACTTCTTCATTTACAGATTACCTAATCAAAACTTAAACATAGCATGCAATGAAAGAAGATTGAGAATAGTAATAGTCTGAACACAGACTGCAATATTCTCAAGCTCAGCCACAAAATCCCCTTCATTAGCACTTATCGTCATCATAGTCATTCATCACAGCCCTGGCCCAGCTATTTGGGATCAGCTTCTTTTTCTCATGATTGCTTAGCAAAATTCCAACGATTAGATGACGTCAGCACTCCTTTAGCTGGGCTAGGCAGAAGTTAGCGCATCACAACCAAGCAGAGTTAAAGAAACAGAAACTTATCATAATACTTGTTAGAGAATAAGTATAAATGCATCAAAATCAAGCAAACAACTCACTGAAGCCTAAAACATACATGCTAGGATTCGGAAACTACCAAGTTCTGGGCATAACTCAACTCGAGTCCCAAGCCAGACAAATAACTCGAGTCCCAAACCAGACAAGTTCACTTCAGAAGTTTTTTTCTTTTTCTTTTTCTTAGAGAGAGAACTGAAGCTTTATGCCCAAAAAACAAAAAAAAAAAAACTCCAATGAAATTTCATTATACACACACACACACACACACACACACACACACACACACACACACACACTCCTTACCCTTCTTGAATTCCAAAGAGCCACTACAAAAATTATCCACATATCATTCCATCAATAGATCCATATCCTCTCTTAACTCCTTGGATGGATCGCCTCTATAAAAGGGATGGTTAAAAAGGTTGGAAGCCCCAGAACTGCAGATCTAATCCAAAAGAAATCATCTGGCGTCCATCCTATTATATTGCATATCACAAGATGAGACGCATTCCTAGAGACCTGTAGATGGAATGTTCAGTGAGCTTTTATGATCCCTTGTTATTATTTATAACCAAAATGCAGTTTATGGCTGATTGTAACTTATCTATTTCTTGACCCAGCTGGATCTTGCTTTTGTCGATTAATGCAGCACCAAGATGAAATTGAACTAGAACAGTATACATCCAAGCATTTGATTACCAACAGTATGCTCCAACTGATCTTCAATTGGACCAATAATTCAGCAAAGAAAGATATGTAAAAGCTCTCCACACAAAGCCCAATGAAGTTGCACCAAAGCGCTTTAGAAGAATCACAACTCTAGGGCATGTTTGGATACATGGAATCCAAGGGAAAAGAAAGCAAATAATAATTATGCAATGATGATTTCCATGGTAACTATTGAAACATGGAATCCAATTTTGAGTTCTTGTTTGGATAGCAAGTGGAAATCTTATATTCCTCCCATAATACTCACCTAGTTTATTGTGCCAAGAATCCAAAATATGGGAATTGTAATCATTGTTTGGTGGAATCCATCCTTTTGTTTGCTATCCAAACAAAACAAATCGACACATCAAAGGAAAACCCTTTTCTTTTTCCATTGTTTGTCATGGAATCCATGGTTTCCAAACATGGTCCTATGTCCTTGAATCCCATTGCAGGAAACAAGAAAAACCAATTCCTAGTCATAAAAGATCACATAAATCTCTACTAACCCATATGGCTATGTGTGCATACATAACCTTTAGGGAGTCCTAATAAAAAGCAAAGAAGGAAAGGATAAAAGTATATATGCCCAACAAGATTCCTTTCTTAAACAATCCCCAACGTATGATAAAATAGAACAATTGAGTAAAATACCAAATGTAAGTCCAAAACTTACAAAACTACTTACAAACCAACCATATAGGCTTGTTTGCACAGCTGTGTGGGATATAGGTTCCGTGCAATTTGGTATAAAAATCCAAGAATATCAAAACCGGTTGGAATATAGAGCTATTTAATTGCCTACAGTTGGTACATAAGTCCAAATTAATGATCCAGTTGGGGTTGTGGGCCCCATGGTCCAACTGTATGCTGTATCAAGTCATCCAATTGACTATGTGGGCATTGTGCCCTCAGTCCAATTGGACCACAAATCAGGCACGATCTTACACGACCAGCAGTGGGGTCCATTGTGGACCCTATCTGGATAGCACAATCCTACATCATGTATCGACCCTTTAAAAGAGAAGGATAATGGTAATAACCATCCTACTCAGAGGGGCACAATATGATCAACATGAGACTGGATGCATAGAATATACTGTATATAGTAGCTTGGATTCAGGATTCAAACCTGATGCATAGGGTCACGAGGAATATTCTCACACAAAAAGCACATTACCATGGACCACTATCCAAGAAAAATGATGAATGATTGGATCATGTCTGAATGGTCAAATCTTGAGTAAAGGCCAAAAAAAAAAAAAAAGGATGAACCTGCGCTAAGTAGGGCCATCAATGGGCTGGACTGGCCCGTCAGATTTGCGGGCCTAGCCCGCCTCAGGCTGGACTTGGGCTGGAGTATCAGGCCCGAGGGCCGAGCTCATGCTTAAAATTTAGGCCCGTTTTTCAATCAAGCCAGTTTGGACCATGTACAACAGCCCGTCAGCCCAGCCCATTACGGTTCACAAGGGCAATTTTGTAAAATATAAAAATAAAAAATAAAAAAATAAAAAAAACCCCACCCCTCCTCTCTTTCGAGCCCAGTATAAACATTTCGGGTTGGACATGACTGGGCTATTTTGGCCCATCACGGGCCTAGGACGGGTTTGGGCCTACGTTGAACAATGCAGGCCAGGTTTGGACAGAGCTTAGCCCAGCCCTAACCCAGCCCCGCTGACACCCCTAGCACTAAGGTATTAACAGTATTGACATCAAAAGCACCATAGGGAAGGACCAAATAAACAATCAAGAAATTGCAAGCATCCATTAACAATCACTTGCAATCAAGGTATTCCTTAACGATGGTTGTAACGGCTACCACTATTACCCTTACGATACGAGGTGTAATGGCCATTATGGGGGTCATAACGGCCTTTACAATCTCTTTTTTTTATTATTGAAAAAAAAATTGTATTGGCCACAAGCCATTACGAGGGCTGTAACAGCCTTTACAAATCATTTTTCCCGTAATGGCCTTTACGACCTTGTAACGTGTAACGGTTGCCATCGTTACCTTTACGTAACGGCCTTTACAACACACCATGCTTGCAAAGAACTAATAAAAATATTATTGACAAGCTTCCAATGGTCCACCTTATTATCAAGCATAACAAGTATGATGGTTTTATATGTGCCCATAGAAAGCCAATTGGACGATTAATTGTTTTAGTTGATTGGAACTACCGAACTAGGTCATTACTGACCTTGTTGATGAATGGAACAGGGTCATAACTGACCTATTTTCTATATGCTTTTGTTATTAATTATGTATAGAAACTTGGACGTATAAGGGGTTATAGGGAATCTCCCTGGAAGGCTGGAATCTCTTTAGTGCTTTGAGGAAAGAATGAAGTGGACAAAACGGCCCAGATGGGTTATTGGAGGGTTGATCATCCATGATTCTTGAATACCCGAAATATTCATCACCAACCCAGCAAGTTTGGGCAGCCTAGAATTACTTTGTGGCCATCTTGTGTGATTTAAACCAATAACGAGGCGGGCTATAATAATCTCCACCATCAAGTATTTACTTGTCATTGGCCTTCATTCATGGGAGTAAGCGTGTTCATTGGTTCATAAGGACCTAGTTCTAGGAACAATTGGATATCCATGTTAGATGGATCACATCCAATCTCCTAACCAAGAGTGCCCATCATGCATGCATTGAATCAAATTGATCATCACTAGCTTAGAGTTGTCCTCAAACCTGAAATTGCAAAGGGACTACAAGGATCTTGATGTGTTGGCCTTGATGCACCTTTGATGTCATATTAGTGGATAAAACAGGTGTTATTGGATCCACACATTAAGATTCATTTGAGGCCTGATGTACTTCAATAAGAGATCCACTTGTCGCCAAGGACTAAGATTAGTGGCTAGATCTTACCCTTTTTATACTCCATCAAGCTCAAACTAGCAACCAACATCATTAAAAGTTTTAAATGAATTTCCAACGTTGGATCTTTTGTTTCGCTATAAATTCGGTTTTACCTAGCTTGATGGATATCCAATTATCAGATCTTTTGATGTTCATTCTAGAGCTCTACAATGGGTTTTAGAGGCCTAGATTAGATGTCACAGTTAGTGGAAGGACATCGGTCTATTTGGGTGAGTGGATTAGACAGGAAGGCAGACTTTTAATGATATAGGGCAATACTTAAGTCAATAGGGTGGCAAAGCACCAAAACAGATGTTTTCATAAAACCCTAGAACTCTTGTATACATTGTTGTCAAATGCGATCGCATATGCGCATATGTGATCGCGTATGTGCATACTGTGGATTAGATCGCATATGCCATCATGGCATATGCGATCCTGGCAAGTATGCCATGGCATACTTTTATATGAGGTAAATATGCGATCGCATATGCGAGTATGCAATCGCATATTTCCCAATGGTCAGAATGGGAGCAATTTTTTTATTTTTTATTTTTTTAATTTGGGAAATTTTTGCCTATAAATAGGCACTCATATCACCTCCATTTTCACTATTCTTTACCCCAAAGCTTTATATCTCTTACTATCTCTCTTACTCTAATCTCTCTACAACTATTTCAAATATATTTAATTTTTATATTTTGTAAGTAGTGCTTTTTTTTGTCAATTGCATTTGTAAATTAAATTATAAGTTGTTTCAAGTTATCCATTTATTAATAAAATTTCTTTGTTCGAAGCTTTTAATAATTAATTCTCTTTTAATGTAGCTTATTGATTGTTTTGTAAAAATTTATATAATATAATATAAGTAATTAAATATATAACTTAATGAAACACTTAAACCACAATGAAATAAGTAAAATAACCCCTAATTAGGCAAGTTTTTCCTTTTTTTAAATTTTTTAATATTTTTTGAATTTTCATTCTTTTTTTTTAATTTTTAATTTTTCAAAAAAAAAAATATGCGATCGCATATGCGAACAGCATATGCTGATCGCATGAGATCGCATATGCGATTTGACAACATTGCCTGTATATAAATCTTATTCCAATGGCGGGGAATATGACCATAAGCCAAAAACGTTCCCCTCTCTCCCCATGGTTGGAGATCCCAATGTCCAGGCAAAGACGAAGAGACTTAGTGCGTGTGTGTGTGTGTAAGAAAGAGAGAGAGAGAGAGAGAGAGAGAGAGAGAGAGAGAGAGAGAGAGGGATCTCTTCCCATCTCCTTTAAGTGACCCATCCTTTTATCTAACCATTCTCTATTATATTTGCATGAAGCATGAAGCATGAAGCAAAGCAGCAACAAATTCAGCTGCTAGAATGGGGAAGAATCTAGTTCAAAATATAAGCAAGTGCAAACAGGTAGGCAGTGAGAGCAAGAGCAAGAGTTCGAAGTAAGAGTGGCACCTAGTTAGAAGGTTCCTGCAACTAAGTTCCCTACAGCCCATAGTGTAGAGATTTGGTGGCTTTGGTCCTACTCTTTTACAGGGATAGATCGAGATTCAGGAGATGCCTTCTCAATCTCAAAAGGAACAGCGATTCTTCACATTAAGGGCTCGCAATCCAAAGGTACGATTTTCAGATTTAATTATATATCTAGATGGGGAATTGATTATTAATTAATAAATAACTTTTTCAAGGTCTTTATGCTTCCATCTTTTGAGAATTCCAATAGAGTATCCATCTGCCATCTCTTGTATCTATTTTTTTCTTGTATCCTTATTTTTCAATTAATATATATTTTATAAACCCATCAACAGAGATTGCCATTATTTCCTCCCATTAATAAGATATGCCCTCTCTCCTTTCATGATGATGAGAATCATTGCTTTGATATTTTAAAATTTACATTTGAACCTGCTTTGCAACAATTTAAGCTGTGAGTCAGTGTTTGAAATATCGGTATCGCGTTACGCATCGCACCCTTGGGATATGGATATGTATCGGTTATTGCATGGGATATATCGGTTATATTGCGTAATGTATCATTGTTGTTGGAAACATTGGGAAATTGGTCAAATTTTTCAATAAAATTTCGTGATTGTTAAAAAAGACATCAATACACTTATAAATCAAAACATTACAAAAAACAAGTGCACATAATAGGTTTTCTTTGTATGGGGTCCTAATCTATGCGTTGTCTAACTGAATTGATGCAAGTATATTCAAAGTATATTCATATAATTTATAAATGTAAGAAGATCTATGGAAACACAAGCAATACATTCAAAAGCAAAAGAAGAATCACTAGATCAGATCACTTATATAGACACAAAGATTGCAACTGATTTGCAAGAAATTGGGAAATTTTGATTTTTTCAATTTTCCGCAACTCGGCCCATCTCCTCCAAAATATTAAAATTGAATCTCTCTCCGAAACATGAAAAATCATGGATTTGTAACAAATTGACATTGATTTAACATGATTTATAGAAAAGAAAAGAAAAAAGGATCGAAAATTGAAAATGTCCACCAGTCAAACATGTGGGATATATCCCCCTACTTGTGCGTTTCGTATCACACATGTGGGATACAAGATATATCGGCCGATGTCGTCGATACTTAAAACACTAGCTGTGACTAACACAATGAAATAGTTCAAAGTGACCATTCCACAGCTAAAATCTGATAAAATCCTTTTGCAAAAGAACACTCAAGCATTGAATATTAGCATGCCCAAGCAATCAAGAGACAACAACTACAGGACACAGTTAAACAACCAAAGACTTTGTCAATATTCGGAATCATTTGGAAATAAGACTAAAACAAGCTACACTCTAATCAATTCAAAATAGATGTATACTCTATTTCAAATAAAAGGAAATTTTAAGAGCGGAAAAAAAGATGGCACTGAAACATACAGCAGACAACTCTTTCTCTGAAGCACCGACACGCTCCAAGGAAAGCAAGTAACGGACCCAAAGTTCTCCAATCCAGCTACAGTTTCTGGTGGCCCTTGAATAGACGCCCCTCAAAACATTAGGAACCTGAAATAAAAGAAGTATCAGTTCTAGCACAGTTCATTATTTGACTCCAACTAGTCACATCAGAAAAGGTGTAGAGAAAACCTTCAAAGTTTTGTCCAAGTAACGAGTATAATGAAGCCAGAGATCACTTGTTACTGGAAATTCTGCAACAGCACGTTCATACAGAATTTGAACACGAGCTGGATCACCAGAAGACTCTTCAAATTTTATGTAGTTCTGCAACAAAGGAATGGCCCTAAGTGCCAAGCAACTAAAATAATAAACAATAGTGGAAGTCAAATAATTCATACAAACTGAAGTTTAAATCATTCTTTACCACTTGATTTATTTTGGCCCATTTTGTGGGTGCTATGCCTTTTGGATGGTGGGCTTTGGCTTCTAGATGCTACGCATTGTATCTAGAAGTTGAATACCATCTTTTAGGAGTGAATTTTTTCCCCTAAAGATTATTGGCTACTCATAATCTGTGTTCACCTCCCAGAGGGTTGGTTTGTTGTCCGTAGGGCGTCAAGGTTGTGGAAGGCAGTTTCTAGCTTGGCAATTAAGTTCGGGGAAGGGATTAGATTTTCTCTTGGTGGTGGGAAGAGAATTCGCTTCTGGGAAGATGTGTGGCCTGAGGAGAATTCTCCCCAGTATGAGTTTCCAAGGTTATCTCGCCTTTCACCAAAGAGATATATTCCAATTGCTCGATGTTTCTCTTTATGTGTAAACGTAATTATTTAGATAAGTGGACAAGTTCGTAAGGCTTTAGGAACGTCTTCAATGGTGTAACTCGTACTTGGGGGGATGTGATGGTGTGGAAGAAAGACAAGGCAGGTCGCTTCTCTATCCACTCATTCTATAAGATGCTTAGGAGCTCCTCGGTAGAAGAGAGAAGAGTTTGCACATCCAAGATTTGGTTTTCATGGAACCCCTCCCAAGTTGCAGCTTTAGTGTGGTTAGTAGAGAGGAAGAGGGTGCTAACAATAGATAACCTTCGAAAAAAGGCCGATGGAGCTTCCCAACATATGCATGCAACGCATGGAAGATGGGGAATCGGTTAATCATCTATTCATTCATTGTCCTTTTGCACAAAAGGTATGGGAGAGATTTCTGGATCTCTTCAAAGCTTCATTGGTGATGCCAAGGACTATCAAAGATCTACTTTTGGCTTCACATGGAAGGGGGGATCGGGAAAGAAGGGCAGTGTGGCGGTTGGTCCTAATGGTAGTCATATAGGCAATTTAGGGAGAGAGAAGCAGTCGATGCTTTTGAAATAAGTGGGGCTCATAGCAAGAGGTTTTTAGCAGGGCAAAGCTAGATGTTGTGGGATGGGCCTATAGTTCAAACCTCCTAGTTGGTTGTAATTTACCTCTCTTGTTTGGGTTTGTAGCTTTTTGTGCCTGTTTTCCTTGGCACTCTTCTCAATAAATTATCATTATCTTTCAAAAATAAATAAATAAATAAATCAAATAATGTTGCTGGAAATAAGCCTTATATGTGCAACCCTACAGCATATTTGTAGCATATGGTTGAATATAACAGACCATATAGGGTTGGTAGTTTGGACTCTTTATGTCAAGAGGATGGTATTTAATGGTTGTACGCATCATATAATATTCTTTGGAATTATACACAACCATATGGGGTGCATACAGCATATTCAAGGCCATACGGCTGGGCTGGCACATGAAAGTCGGAATTAATTTGGAATCCATAGTTGTTGTTTTTAGCTTCATTCTTTAGAAAAAGTCTGGAAGAGCAAATACAATTCTGGCCTTGGCTTTTAGCATTAAATCCAGATTTATATAAAGATTATATACAGATTTATAACAAGGCTATTAAATATATAGCCATAAATGGGATGAAAAACATAGATCGTTGATTGAATTCTTTTGCAATTAAATAGCATGGGTTGCTTTAGTATGTTGCTCTGTTTTCTAGCATTAGTAGTTCAACTTCTCCTTAACATGGGCTGCTCTATTCATTTATTTTGGGCTTAGTTATCAAATTTGTTGCATCTCTAGGAAGTTTGATAGTCAAAAAGGTACATGTCCTATTCAAAATTCAATTATTTCAATTTGGTTATGTAAATTTACCTCTTGGGGGTGAATGTTATACTCGGACAAATAACTAGGTAGTCCGATGTCAACAAGAATTGATAGGTAACAAATCTTGGAGATTTTCTTTTTTGAAAGGAATTGAAACTTTTATTAAAAGGCACCAAGATGGCACAGCAAAGAGACAACCAGCTTGAAGAACAAGATTACAATCCTTTAAATAATCTATACAAGATACCCTTTCTGCCAAACAAACTTTCACCCTTCACACCACTTGCAGCACTGAGTTAGTTATGTTGTCGAAAAGTCACCCAATCCCACCTCCCCCCCCCCCCCCCCCCCCCCCAAGCCATAAAAATTGAGCTGAGAAGGCTGGCCCATATCGGTTGAACAAAAGGATAATGAATGAACAAATGATCCACCAATTCAACATTTGCCATATACATGATGAAAACATTTGAGATTACGATTGCCCTTTTCTAGAGACAGTAAATAGTCAGGACCTGTTTTGTCCCAACCAGCCACGCAAAGGCCGCCACTTTCTATGGGCCCCCGTAGTGCTCGACAAGAGAAGTTGGGGCGACACTTAATTCCTCCGAAGGACACCTGAGCATGTTGTAGAAAGACCAAACCGAGAAGTGACCAAAGCTCTCCTTGCACCACACCATTCTGTCCCTCATCCCCGATAAAGGAGCAGAGAGATGGATCCTGCTTAGAAGCATAGCTAGGTCTTCAATTTCTTCTTCGTTTAAATCCCTTCGACGAGGAGGCAGCGCCCCCCCCCCTCTTCCACTTTTCAATAAACATCTAAAGACTGCTATGTCACACTTCGTCGCTAGACGAGCCAAACAAGGGAACGTGGATAGGAGGAGAATTTCATCCACCCACACATCCTTCCAGAATTTGATCCACTCCCCATTTCCAAGAGAAAACCCAACCACCTCTTGAAATTTAGCCTTCACGCTTGCTACCCCTTTCCATATCGAAGACACTCTATATAAAGAAGACTCCTTGGTCCACCAACCCCCTTCCTCGCAACCGTATTTAGCTGCAATTATATCTCCCCACATTGGAGTTTTCATCAGTCCCGAATCACCAACACCATTTCCCCAACAAAGCCATATTTGCCCTCTCCCAATCCCTAATGTGCAACCTCAGCCCTGAAACTACCTCAAAACATATAATCACCATCCTTAACTTGTCCACCTTATCTGAATCTACTTCACAGAAGACAATAGTGACATCGACAGCCAAATATTATAGTGAGATCAGGAGGCCCTCTACCCAAAAGTCATGGAAAGCATGGTACCTTGCCTCTTTTAATCCTTGTCCCATTCTCCTATCTTATATGCCAGATCCTTAGGATCCAACTCTAGAGCTAAGCAAGAGCCGAGCTGAGCCATGTTCGAGCTAGGCTCAGTCACTAAATAGCCTGGCTCGTGTTCAGCTCGGCTCGGCCATCGAGCTGGACTGACATGTTCGAGCTGGCTCGACCGAGCTTTCGAGCCGAGTTCGAGCCCAATTCCAGCTGAGTTCGAGCCTAAAAAGAACAAAATTTTAAATAGGCCTAGCCCAAAGCCAAGCTTAAAACTATTAAAAATCAGGCCCAAAGCCCATTTACATCCCCCCCAGTTACTTGTATAGAGAGTTTCACCTCTCATTTCCTTGCTTACTTCCGATGTGGGACTAAAAAACATACTTTTCCAACTAAGTCAGCCGAGCCGAGCTGAATCGAGCTTCGATCGAGCGGAGCCGAATCGAGCTTGGGTTAGCTCGAGCTTGGCTTGAAAATCATTTCGAGCTTGGAAAAATGGCTCGGCTTGGTTCGAACCCAACCTTCGAATCGAGCTGGTTTGAGCCGAGTCGAGCGAGCTAACCGAGCTAGCTTGGCTCGTGCTCAACTTTATCCAACTCCATTTAGTCTGAAACAATGTGACTCGAACTGGAAAGCATTCCGCGAAATGTTAAAAAAATGGTGGGGATCTTTCGATGAAGGGAGATCTGGCATCTGGAGAGGCTTGCTTTTTTATCAAATAATTTTTTTTATTAGAAGAAAAGCCTGCACTGCTAAAAGCTACAAAGATCCATCAAGGAAATGGATAAGAATTTCCAATACAAACTTACAAGGAGAGGGGCGAGGCATAACTTCCTTAGCAAGGGAATCCACAACACCATTGGCTAGAGGCTTGCATTGAAACTCAAATTTCTTAAATTTAAAATCAAGGAATGAAAAATAATTTGAGGATGGAGTGAGTAATATCAAGATCCTTGACAAAATTCAATAGATTAACAGGAAAGTAGGAGGTGGCTATGAGAGGAGGATACACCAAAAGAAAGGAACCACGGGATCAATTCAACAGGAAGGCTAAGGAGGTGGAAATTATGTGGCGACAGAAGTCCCAGACGCTCTGCCATAAAGAGGGGGCAAGAACACAAAATTCTTCAATAAAATCATTAGCTTAGATGAGGCTTCCCAATTAATTAGGATAAGGTTTAGCTGATGATGATGATGAATCATTAGTGTTGGTAAAGGGTCAAATATTTCCAAAGCTTTACGGTTGATGGGGTAAAGAGAGGCCACATTAGATTTGTTATGTGATTGTTGAATTGCATCATAATTTATACACAGGATATTATTGGAGGCATCCAAACTTATTCTCTTAGCATTTAACCAAATTAGCAAAGAAGACGATTTCCTCAAAAGGTCAACTAGGAAAGAGGAGGTGGAGCCATTGAATCAAATGTGGAAGGATGAGACTTTAGGGCAAAACAATTTCCCTATTGCATTTTTTAGGGTGTTTTGGGAAGATTTTTTTTTTTTTTTTTTTTTTTTTTTTTTGGTGGTGGGGGAACTTGGTAAGATATGGAAGCATCCTTTACTATGTTAATTCTAAAGAAAGAAACTTTGAATTTGAATTACAAACTATAAGCCCCATCAATTTGATTGGGAGTCCATGCAAGAGTAGCAAAAGTGTTGGCTTGTAGGTTTCAAAAAGTCTTGGGTCTAAACTATCTTTTCTTTATAGGGCTTCCCATATCTGGAAATCAATTATGTCGCTAAGAGATTCCTTTTGGAAAGGTGTGAAGTTCTCCGTGGGGGATGGCACAAGGGTTCGTTTCTGGGCATATTGTTGGTGTGGCAAGCATCTCTTGATCTGTGATTTCCCCTCTCTAGCTAGCTTATCACCTTCGTTAGATTTAATGGTGACGGAATGCTTCTACCTCTGCGGTTCATCTATCATCCAGGCTCCTCGTAGGAGGAATTTGTCTGATATTGAAGCTGACGAGTACATTGCTTTGCTTAGCCGTTTGTAGTTCTTTCGAGCAGGAAGTGGGTCGGATTTCTTGGTGTGGCGGATGCAGGGTTCAAGTCGTTTCTCGGTCAAGTAATTTCACAAAATGATTGTTCCTAAGGTTGAAGAGGCTCAGGCACAGCATGCTTTCCACTTTTGGTATTATGGCACGCCGCCCAAAGTCGCGACATTCAGAATTGACAATCTTCAGAAGAGGTCCTTGCCAATCCCAAAGATGTGATGCATGTGCAATCAAGATGCAAAATATGTGAATCATTTATTCATCTTTTGCCCCTTTGTTAGCAAAGTGTGGTATCACTTTATAGCGGGTATGGAGTCGACTGGGAGATGCCAAAGTCAGCCCAGGATCTTCTTTGGGCTTGGCATGGAGAGGGCGGGGGGAAGCAATCTCCAGCGAAATGGCAATTCACGTTGCCAGCGATTTGGTGGTCTATATGGGGAGAGAACTCGGCGTCATTTTTGTAATCATTCATGGTTTCAAGCAGTGATGGTGGGGATTTCTCATTTGTTGTCCGATTGGACTGAGTTGTAAAGGCGTTGTGGGGTTTTTGTGTTCCGTCTGTTTGTGAGCGTTTTCGTTGTTTCTTTTCCCGCTTAGTGTTTGCTAGCGGTTTCTTTAATAAAATTCTTTCTTCACAAAAAAAAAAAAAAAATCCCTTCCCCCAAGGAATTTGAATATGGTAGAAACTGCATTGTTGAGTGCCATCAATGTGCATCGGTTCCCATTAAAGTCATAGCATTTTGGAAACTCAATTTTTAAAAATCAAATTTTCCAGGGACCAGGTGTGGCAAAATTGTTACATGTTTATCTTATAAATGTTTTGAGTGTGTGTTTCTTTTCATACATGATTCTTTTGTAAGCATGTTGGGCACCAATTCACCACATACTATTGGAGACAGTTTATTACCCAACAATGAACAAATGGGTGAAAAGTGGTGGAACAAATAGATTATAATGTTAATTTCTTTACATTGTGAAAGTTCTAAGGAATTTTTGAGATATCTATATCCTAAGTTGTAAAAAATTTCATACATACATATAGACATGGAATAACAGAGATTGGAAAAAGGGACTCAAAGAAGGAAAAGAAGAAGAAGAAAAAAAAAGGGCACCTATCCTCATAGTCAGAAGTTAAATGAATGAAACATTAAAAAGAGAAAGGAATAAACCAAAAGATTAAGCATCCACGTTAAAATTATTCAGAAAGTGAAGCTGCTCCTGAGAGAGATTAACCATATCATTTCTAATTCATATGCCACATATGCACTATACCATAAATTGCTGAAGCTTATCCACGTCAGATGCGTCAGGATTAGAAAGTTGATCCTCATAATTAACACGGGCATTATACATCTGCACAGCCTTTTGATATGCCGAGGTAACATGGGATGGAACCCCATTTAAGTCATCAGAGTTAACATCATTTACATTTCCTTGTTCAGTTTCCCATCGCTTGTAGGCTAGAACCGTTGATTTTGAGTCGGCAAGCGGAACTGACAACTGGCGGTGGAATAGACTACGAACACGATGAACCTGTCTTTCTTTTTCCTGCAAACACATTGAGAAAAAAAAAATTACACTTGCTGCTTTGTAAGTTGGATTTTGCCCAGAAAATTTCCTTGACAACCAGATGTGGAAGAAACTCATCTCAGCACATTAATATAGAGGTTCAAATATTCAATAGTTCATTTGTAAGGGAAACACTTAGTAACATGGGAATGGCTACATATAAATGAAAACTAAAAACATGCATAGCTTTAAGAAATATATGATAACTACCTAGGGGAAAGATTACCTGATCTATTCTTTTTATCCATACTTACCTCCTCCATCCATTGCTTCTCTTACCACTATAGGGACAGAGAATGTTGGAGAAAGAAGCTAAGCTACAAGGGAATTCCCTCCCCAGCAAGGCTATCCACAAAATCGTTTGCTTTACAATATCAAAATGATTGTGTCAAATAACTTTTAAGGATGTCCTTAAAACAATTTATAAAGTCAACTTCTCTGAAAAATGATCACTAAAATGCCATCTCAAGTCCATTTCCTCCTCATTTTCTAAACATATAAATTAGCATGAACATATGCTTCAAATTTTAACCCAATTAATATTTTGAAACAGAATGAATTTTCAAGTTCCCAGGGGCTTTTGTGAAACATAATTGGAACTTCAACTGGATGTCTTGGTCCAAAGCCCGGGTAAGGTTGACGTCCGGTGGAGACAATCATTCAACTATTGCCGAGTAATCATCAGAAATCCTATTTTGAACATGATTGGAAAACAAGGCAACTATGGGAGTTCTTTAAAATGTAACTCACACCGAGAATGGAAGGTATAAGAAAGTGGAACAGGAACCCGCCGGGTGTTTATTGGCAATTCTTGTTATGTGTATTTAAAGGGGGAGGGGCGTAAACAAACACTTAAGTTAGATTTGGTCAGTTTAAATGAAACACAATTAGGTCTTCAACTGGATGCCGGTTGGTCCAAAGACCAGGTAAGGTTGATGTCCAGTGGGCAAACAATCATTCAACTCTTACCAAGCAATCATCAGAAATCCTAATTTGAAGATCGCAGCCTTTGTTTGGCTTGTTGGGAGGAAGAGAGTTCTAACGATAGATAACCTTAAGAGGGGATCCTTTATTCTCCCCAACATATGTCTGATGTGCATGGAAGACGCGGAGCTAGTCGGTCACCTCTTCATACATTGTTCCTTCGAGCGTAAAGTGTGGACCGCTTCTTTTTTATATTTCAAATATCTTAGGCAATGCCGAAATCTGTAGATCTCCTCTTATGGGCTTTGCACAGAGTTGCTATCAGGAACTCTCAGAAAGCTATTTGGAGGCTTCTCTTTGGGAATATTCTGGTTCACTTGGAAGGGCCGCAACAACTGATGGTTCCAAAACAAAAGCCCCTCCATTTAAGAGATTATCTGCTCAGTGAAATTTGCAGTCTCGGAATGGGCCCCTTTTCACTCTTGGTTTTTGTCTTAGCTGCTGGGTTCTATTCTTTTCTGCCCTCAGGCATTTTTCTTAATAAAATTTCAGTTACCTCTCAAAAAAAAAAAAAAAAAAAGATTGACAAAACAAGGTTTGTAAAGCCAACTACGAGAATTCCGTAAAATGTAACTTTCGCCAAGAATGGAAGGGATAAGAGAGTGGAAATGGAACTCATCTGGTGTTTCTCAGTAATCTTATTATGTGTATTTGAGGGGCATAAACAAACACCTAAGTTGGATTCAGTCAGTTTGGAGGGGTAATCGTGTTTGGATGGATAGCCAGTGGTAAAGTTAAATTGACAACCAATCATTTAAGGATGGGCAAAAAGAAATTGTTGATGGTTGTAGCATATTCTAGGTAATGAGAAGATGGTGGAGGGTTTGAGCCTGTAGCTCAAGGGTAGACAACCTACGTGTGTGTGTGTGTGGGTGTGTGTGTGTGGGGGGGGGGGGGGGGGGGGGGGGGGGGGACGATCATCTTCCATAGTTTGGGCTATACCTAGGTTGTTTGCTAATCTAACGGAGGCCTGAGATTTCCAGAGCTATGGGGGAAAAGGCAGATAGTGCGAAAGCTGACCTTTATGATGGTGATTTGATTCAGTTGGAAGGACTAGAGTGATTGAACTTTTTGGTATGAAACTGCTAATGTGAACAAGGTCTTACAAAGGTAAAAGGCGGATGCTCGGGCATTATTCTGATTGGAGTTTGTGGGCTCTGGTAGAAGGTAGGATTTTGACGGGTATGGAACCAGACTGCCCCTATTTAATGGGATTATCTGATTCTCTTTAGGTGTCGTATTCTTATTGATTGCGACCTGGACTCTTTTTTACCAATAAAAACTATTCATAAAGGCCAACCCCACAAGACTGGGATAAGGCAACGACGATCATAATGATTTTTATTCCTAACAAGTAACAACAAATAATTTCATAATATCCAGTGTTGTCAAAATCCTACAATTTACGATATATGATTTTAGTCGAATCTTAAGCAAAACAAATTGAATCCCAATCTTGAATCCCTTTTTACATAAATCCTACGATTCTATGATTTGAATACTACAATTTACGATTCAAATCCCGATTTACGATTCAAATAATACTTGTTCTCTTCTATTTTAAACTTCACTTGGCTTTCATTTTATGTTTTTAAACAGAGGTAAATGGCATTTGAGATGAGTTTGGATGGGAGTAAATGCATGTAAATGAAATGAAATGAAATGAAATGAAATGAGAGTAAATGGGCCTATAAATGAAATCCCCTCTATGAGAAAGGATTTGGAAGTAAATGGGGTGAAATGCCTTTTTCAGCACCTTTGGACAAGCACACAAGTAAACAAAGGTGCCACTAAGCATGTGTCCACCATAGGCATGGCACACTGATAATACTCCAAAACAATCCAATTATCAGCTACATCACTAAAATCACACCAACAGAATTATCCAAACCGTCCAAAGGTTGGCAATCTAAATGGACGATTAGAAAACATTGGCAAGTTGCTTCTTTGTGATCCTTGCATTTGTGGCCCACCCAAGGCTAGAAATTTTATCATTTTTTGCTAAAGTGTATATTTCAATGGGCTTATTACAATCATTTTGTTAAATATCACATATGTACACTAATTTGGAATTTTAAAGATAGTTTGAGATATCACATATGTTCCTGTGAATATATAAATTCCAATGCATTCCAAATCCTCCCATTTACTCCCATCCAAACGGAATATTTGGATTTCAAATGCATTTCATTTACTCCCATCCAAACACAATTGACTAGGCCTTTACTCCCAATTCATTTACTTCCAATTCCATTTCCCATTTACCTCTGTTTACAAGCTCCCAAACAAGCCCGAAGAGAAGTTATGTAAAACTAGTGAACCTATAGTTGCACAAAGCATGAAGCGAAGCGACAACATATTCAGGGGGGGAGTACAAGGCTTCTGTTTCAAAATGTTAGCAGGTATAAACAGTAAAGAGAGGAAGTGTAAGCAAGAGTGCGAATCCAAAGCAAGAGCTGCATCTGGTTAGAAGAGTATGGTAGCTAAGCCGCAAACCTATACTAGAGGGGAGATCCTGGGCTGGCATCCCACAGATAAACTGGTTCCAATCTTCCTAACCAAATGCAATCCATCATGCATACATAATATGTCTGGTAATAAAGGTTGTAAGACAGCACATTGTAATATGGTATGCCAATGCAGCATGTTGCAATATAGTAAAGTTTGTAAATTTGTAATACAGCAAGGTGCAATATAGCATGCCAATACAGCACTGTCCTGGACTTTGTAATATCAAGCACATGATGCATGACTTTAGCAGCTGTCACTTTTAGTTTCTAAGTTTACTATATGATGGTTTACTATGTCACTGGGAGTGAAAAAAGACCTAGGTGTTGTGAATAAAAGTTGCTAATTCATGTTTATTGGATAACTGTATCATATCCCACTAGCTTTACATGAGAATAGAACAAATTAACCAAACAACTATATTATTTAGTTTATGTGCTAAACAAAAAAGGAAGCCATGACATATGACAAAAGGAAATTTAATGGTACAAAAATCAAACTGTCGCTCATAAAAGATGTGAGGAAACCTAGAGCATGAAAACTGCAATTGGAAAGATTCTGACCTCATTGTCACTGTCATCAATAGTGAGGAAGATCGCTTGCTCAAATTCCCTATAAGCTTCCCAGATCTTACTGCCCTCAACAACATGAAGTCCAGCAGCAGTAAGAGCACGCTCAAATAAATCTCTCATCTTCAAAATACCATCTGGTGCCAATTGGGCCACTGATTGATCATGCTCTTGTACAAAATTTATATAATCACACCATAGAGGCACTGACTGCAGAGAAATTACTACAAACAGGTTACTTTCAAAGCATTACGTTACATTGAAGTTAACATAAATGAACTTCATATCTTAAGGACCATCCAAACCCACCAAATAATCTTGAACACCTTGCTCATAAAGCTTCTCAGTTGCAGCGAGAGATTCGGATCTGAAGAATCACAAAAAACAACAACCAAAAATCTATAAATGAACAATTAGCCATATTAGAGCAATGGCACAAGTCTACTAGACAGACTAAGTAATCTGTCTGTGAATGTCAAATAAATCCATTGGCAGCACAAACATACATTCCATGTCTTATCTGCGTGCAGGCATGTGCGCGCTCGTGTGCACACACAAAATAAAAATAAAAACCACTATTCCGATCACTTTAAAAAAGGACTCTTAAGGAGCATACTATCAGTGCCTTTCAAAAAAGAAAAAAGAAAAAGGAAAAAAAGAGCAGACTATTAGTTCTCGGTAAAACAAGGTTCTAACCAAGGTGTCCCATAACGGTAACGGTGGCCGTAACGGCCACCACCGTTACCGTTATGATACGGGCCGTAACGGCCGTTATAGACCCCGTATCGGCCGATACGGCCCTTTTTAATTTTTTGGAAAAAACTGTTATAAGACCGTTACGGGGCCGTTACGGTCCGATATGGGGCCATATCGGTCTGATACGGGGCCGTTACGGCCCATTTTTTCTGTAACGGCCGTTACGGCCGTTTTTGACCCCGTAACGCGTAACAGTCATGACCGTTTCCATTACGTATCGGCCGATCCGGCCGATACGTAACCGTTTTGGGATACCTTGTTTCTAACAGTAAGCAACAGCTGAACAGCAGAAGCTGAAAAACTTTTCTCTAAGAAAAAACTCCATCAATGTCTCTAAAAATAGAGGAGTACGATCAAGCGGGCATATAAACTAAAAGGGAATTAGGTCAGATGGATTACCTTTTCTCAGGTTTTCCATCATTCCGATTCTTGTATAATTAGTTACATACAAACCTTTTTTTAGAATGGGCATGTTTTGGTGCATTAATTCTTATGTGACGCCTAAACACTAAGTGCTCTAACCCCGTAGCACATTTAGCTATCCCATAATGAAATGATGCATCCAGTTCAAGTGATTCTTGAGAGTATTCAGAGTAGCTTTTAATGCTCATTTCTTTGAATAAAAGATGTACCAGGGACCAACATGACACTGCTGTGTACAGTGGTCTCTCTGAAACTGGATACAAATGCTTTGTAGCTCATTACATTTTTTTTAAAGGGTTTGTAGCTCATTACATACCTCAATTTTTTACTGATTTTACAATAGTAGTAGTAGGAGTAGTAGTAGTAGTAGTAAGTTGATTAGGGATGCAACTTGGGCTGGGCTCAACCCAAACAAGAGTGGCCCAACCCAACCCAAAATTTTAGCCAGGTTCAATTGGGTTGGGTTGTGGCCCGGTTGGGTTGGATTAGGTTAGAGGTTGGATCGGGATTGGGATGGAAGTCCTCGACCCAACCCAAGGTCGGGTTGGGCTCGTGTTGCAGCCTTAGGCAACCCAAACCAAACCCTATATTACATGCATAGTTATATTTAATGTATGTATAGTGTAAGATATAAATTACTAATATACTATGAGATACTAAATCTCTAGCCCAACCTGAGCCAACCCAAGATAGGTTAGGATTGAGTATATAGTACATCAAATTGGGCTTGGGTTGGGGAGCTCGGGTTGGGTCAGGCATGGGTTAACCCAACTGAACATCGGATTGGATTCGGGTTGACCCTCAGGCCTCAGCCCGACCAGACCCCCCAATGTTGCACCCCTAAAGGTGACGGGGAAAATAGTTACTTAGCATCTCATGTCTTGAGTACACTTCAAGACCTTGTGCAAGCACCTCACCTTGGGTACTTAGAGGACAAGCTCTGTTTTGAAAGTCAGGGTATTACATCAACTTCTATAGGCCATGGATATTTTGCAACTAACGTGCACTCTCCACGAGCTTATTGCAGGCTTGCAGCCACCAGCTTTCACTTTCATTATGTTCCGAATGTGCATATCAACTTCTGAAAGTCCGGTATCACATCAACTTCTATAGGCCATGGATATTTTGCAACTAACGCGCACTCTCCACGAGCTTATTGCAGGCTTGCAGCCACCAGCTTTCACTTTCATTATGTTCCGAATGTGCATATCAACTTCTGAAAGTCCGGTATTACATCAACTTCTATAGGCCATGGATATTTTGCAACTAACATGCACTCTCCACGAGTTTATTGCAGGCTTGCAGCCACCAGCTTTCACTTTCATTATGTTCCGAATGTGCATATCCAACATGTATCATCAACTAATCATGCCAAATAGACTAACATCCTCAAAATAAATTGGGGCCTTCTAACCAACTTCCACCTTAAAAGTTAATGCAGATTTTTGTACGGGTCAAGACCTAAGGCTTGCTACTTATCAGAAGGGGAAAAAAAGGCCACTAGCTATGACTTGACAGTTTTAATCCAAATTACAAATGACAATGCAAGATAATTCGTGGAAATTGGAAACCATCTCATGACCAGATGCCGCGTTTGGATGTGAGAGTAAATTGAATTTTGAATTTTTTAAATGGCATTTGAATAACTAAAATTCAGTTTAATCGAGACAAGATGACAAAATTAATGATTTTTCCATGTATTATAATGAGAAGGTAGACCTTGGATTAAAATTGCATCCTTTTTATGTCCAACATGAAATTAACACGATTGCAATTGTGAAGTGCCCCAGTATCAATGATAAGGAAAGCAAAATTTGGATATTTCCACCTCAAAAGCGCAACAATTGTAATTCAATTGATGATGCATCCAAACAACCACATGAAATGCACATTAATTCCTGGTCATGCAGATTGAATTACCCGGTACTTAGTGAAGCTTCATCTTTCGCCCACTCCTGCCACATCGTAGGACTCAAAGGAAACAATGCATTCATCGATTCCCTCGCCTGCCGTAGCTTTTCAATTTGCCCCAATTTCCTCAGAGATCTTATGTACTGAAAATGACAGATGAACTGCAATTCACTACAAACAATTGCAGGAATACTTCTAGAAAAAAAAAATGAGATCGCTAGTATCCTATAAAGCAATAAAACATTGAGCGAGTAGAAATTCCTCAAAGAGAAATGATCATATGCAGAGCCTGTCTCATGAGTAATGATCTAGCCAATGTTTTCCTACCAACATGTCCCATGTGTAGAACATCCAATCTGTGCAGAATGTCAGCTGCGCCAGTCACTGAATGGGCCACAACAGCATACTTGATCAGACCACTGGCTGTCCATTGATTTTTATGCTGTGTCCCAACCGATGAAGATAAGCATGATTTTCATTACAGACGATTATCATGATGCAGCCCACCGTTTGACGGATTGGATATTTTACGGGCGTGACATGTTGGCAAGAAAAGAGTGGATGTATCATAAGTTATGATACAACCGCTGCATCTGATCATTTCTGCTCCTCGACTCTCAAATTCTTTTTCAATAACCGTAGACAAAAGCGAATGAGCAGAATTTCAGATATTAGTGACCTGGTATTACCTGAACATGAGCATCGTAGCTCAGCGGGTTCTCTGCGAGCTCTTTCTCTAGGGTTTCCAGCTTCAGTTCTTCGTCTTCATCCCCTTCCGAGTCGGATTCGGATGAAGAAGAACTAGGGTTTTGCGTTGCTTGCTTAGCGTCACCTCCGTTGTTTGCACCGTCTAGGGTTTCCACATCCATTTCTAGGGCTTCCGCCATTGAAGCTTCTTCGCTCCTAGAGCTCGTTGTAGTCTCTCGCTCTCGCTCTCGCTCTCTCTCTCTCTCTGCGCGCGCGGGAACAGGTGTGAGGGTTTTTCTTTTTTCTTCTTTCTCGTTTGTACGGGGAGGAAATTGGACACGGATTTCCTGTTAAAGTTTCTGCGCTGGAATTCTAGGTGGGGCCCACCGTGATGTTTGTTAGAAATCCACCCCGTCCATCCGTTTTTTTATCTCATTTTAGGACGTACGACCGAAAACGATATGTATCCAAAGCTCAAGTGGGCCGCACTAAATGAAAAGGTGGGTAGGGAAATGACTGCCGTTGAAACCTCCTTAGGGTCCACAGTAATGTTTATATGCCATTCATACCGTTCATAATGTCGTTCCTACCGGATGAACGCGCGGATTGGGTACTACCCCCACCATGACATAGGTAGGGACAGACGCTTCTGTAAGGTGCTATGTGGGGCCAATGTGATGTATTTGTTGTATCCATTCCATCCATCCATTTTTAAGGGTCATTTTAGAGCATGAAGCAAAAATGATGTAGATCAAAGGCGAGTGGACCACACCACAGGAAACAGTGGTGACAATAACCTCCACTGTTGAAACCTTTCTACAGTCCACCGTGATGTTTAGTTGCCATCCAAACTGTTCATAAAGGTCACATAGACTTGAATGAAAGGAAAACATAAGTATCAGCTTGATGTAAAACTTCTGTGGACCCCAAGAGGTTTTCAGCGGTACGAATTCAATCCCCACTTTTTCCTGTGGTGTGGTCCACTAGAGACTTCGATCTACTTAATTTTTGGGCTCATGCCATTAAATGATCTTTGAATATGGATCGACCGGCTTGGATAAAGCAAATATATCACTTTTGGCCCCACAAAAGCTCCTTACAGACCGTCCATCTCTAGATAGGTCTGGTGGGCGTATTACCAATCCACGCCCAAGTATTAGCCGGATTCAATCTTACGTGGCCACGAATATTTCAATTGGTTTTTCGCCCTCTTTGAGTCATTGAATATCTTACAAGGAACTCACAAAATGGATGGACAATATTTCTCACAAAGATCATGGTTCCCCAGCATAGGTTCCCAGAAGTAACTTCTGCCAAAAGCTTTTGCAGAAATCAGCGGCTGAGGAAATTAGATTGCTTACTCAGTAACTCAGTACGCTCTTATGATACCAAGTAAACTTTGTTGGCCCAGCGTGAATGTTTGTAGTTCATCAATGCCGTCCGTCTGTTTTTTCAGCTCATTTTATATGGTTGAGCTCAAAATTTAAGCATATACAAAGCTGAAGTGGATCACACCATAGCAAACAGTGGGAATAATGATTTCCACCAATGAAACCTTCCTAGGGCCCACAGTGATGTTTATTTGCCACCCAACCTGTTCATAAGATCAATTAGACATGATGAAGGGAAAAAACAAATATCAACTAGATCAAACAAAACTTCTGTCGCCCCCAAGAATTTTTCAACGGTTAGACGTTCAATGCACACTTTTTTCTGTGGTGTGGTCCACTTGAGCTTTGGATATGCTTCAATTTTGGATTCGAAATCTAAAATAATATGGTAAATTTGATGGACAGAGTGGATAAAATACATAAATCACAGTGGCCCCAAAGAATTTACCCACTACCTTAAGCGTACTGAGTTACTCGGTAACGCAATCCACTTCCTACAGGAAAGTGGTTAATATTGGACCGCCTGGTTTGCATATTTAGGATCGTGAGTTGGTACGGGGGCTGATTTTTGGACCCACGAATGAAACGCAGGCCCAGTTCACGATCTTGAGTTCACCTAAAGACCAATTGGTTCATCAGTTATGGTTTTACCATTTGCCTAGTGGGGCCAACGCAATAGATCCAGAATTA
Organism: Liriodendron chinense; assembly: GCA_003013855.2. Classification (NCBI taxonomy): domain Eukaryota; kingdom Viridiplantae; phylum Streptophyta; class Magnoliopsida; order Magnoliales; family Magnoliaceae; genus Liriodendron; species Liriodendron chinense. The sequence goes on from ML058513.1 coordinate 6,023,169, forward strand.
CTGCACTCACAAAACTTGCGTGGTTTTGGATTGGGTCATTAGCTCACGGTTTGATAGTTGATGAGCTTTGGGTTTGCCTTACCTATATATGGTCCAGTCGCAAGCTTCCACACCAAGGTATTCTATAGCCTCCATGAATAATCAACATTTAAAGAACTTTGTGACATTAAGCAAAGCTGGTCCGTTTTATCACGTTTGAAATTGTCCTCCAAAAACTGGTATGTATCCATCCCATGCATACTTACGTGGTCCATGAATGATGTGACTGTATTGGCTCATGTCAACCCAAAACAACCCAATAAACACCCACACATTTGGGACAGTGGTAGATTGAGCGAAGATAACCTCGCTTCAACATCAAGGTCCCTGGCATCAATTCCCAACGTGAAGGTGGCTAGCATTGATGTGTGGCTAATAGTGTGGGTGTGTGTACTAACCTTTGAAAAAGAAAACCTCAATAAAATACTATATGACCTGGTATCTAGACATGTCAGCTGTGGTTGTAACTGCTCTATCATGCAACAGAATACTTCGTCAGCTTGATGATGATTGTTTTTAAAAATATTACCCATTGATTTAGGAATAACTATTGCTATGTGATTGTATTGCTAGGCCGAGAATGAAGTTGCTGTGTCCTGAGTACAAATCACCAATACATATTAAATAGTTTTTTTTCCAACTAATAACACTTTTTTTATCTTATTTAACTAAAAACTTCGATAAAACTGTACTGGTTGGTGCATTAACGAAATTGCACATGCACAGATATTGATCTCAAAATAAGTTGTGCAAATGATGGCTCCTAATTGTGGCTCTTAAATAGAAATATGCACTGATTTAGGGAGCTTTCGGCATCTCTATGGATAAGAGCTTCTTGGCTTGTTCCTATAAAAATATGTTTTTAAATTGTTTGATAAATGTCTAATTATGTAATTTATTTATTTCTTAGCTAGTTGATTAAGTGAAATTGAATGGATGATTGAAATGCTACAAATATAAGACACAAATGTTATAGATGAGATGTAAAGTGCGTTCGACAAATTAATAAGATTTATCCATGTAATGCATTTCATATATGTGCAGGGTCAAAGGAAAACACTAGCGTTCCTTTTGAAACCACCTCTTCCTCTTAACCATTCCAATGCCATGTGCATTCACATGCCACTTACTAGTTACTGTAACATTCAATACAAGACAATGACTACATATGTATCTTCACTTCGTTCACCCAACTCTCATTTTGTTGGCAAGAAAAAAGTGGATGTATCATAACTTATGATACAATGACTGCATCTGATCATGTCCGTTCCTCGAATCTCAAATTCTTTTCCAATAACAGTAGACAAAAGCGAATGAGCAGAAATTCAGATATTAGCGACCGGTGTTAGCTTAACATGAGCTTCGTAGCTCAGGAGTTCTCTGAGCGCTCTCTTTGGTTTCCAGCTTCACTTCAATCCTGTCCTACTTTTGTCTTTAAAAAAAAAAAAGTGGATTTGTTATTTTTTGTCTTTTAAAAAAAAAGAGTGGATTTGTTACCGGCACATCTGTGGACCCCACACAGCATGGAGATATTCAATGCCAGGGTTGTGTTAAAGAAGATCCGTGACAAATCAACTCCGTCCATCTATTTTGCAATACCACAATAGGATACGATGCTAAAAATCATAATGATCCAACACAGTCAGGCCACACGAGACAGTGGGTATTAAACACTCAGCGGTGATCATATTTTTTGAGTGCTGGTAGTCTAGGCACAGAAAAATTCAGTGCCATCTATTCTCATTGGTCCACATCATCACTAATGACATCAGCTCACAAAACAAGCCAATTTTCCCTATCAAATATGGATTGCGTGCTACAGGACCCCACTTTTATCGTGTGGAATTTCTCTAGGCCTCACCATGATCTATCTGTTAGATCCGCACCGTCCATCAATTTTTTCAGACTATTCTAAAGTATAAGACAAAGAATGTGACACATCCAAAACTCAAGTGGACCACACAACAAAAGCATGGGATTGAACATGGGATTGAACAAGTAACGTTGAAACCTTCCTACGGTTCACTGTGAGGTTTATTTGTCATCTAACTTCTCCGCAAGGTCACTCAAACCTTTAAGGGAAAACATAAACATCATCTTGATTAGAGTTGTCCGTGGCCCCAACAAGCTCGTCTTGATTAGAGTTGTCTGTGGCCTCAAGAAGCTTTCAAAGAATCGTTTATGGCCTTAAGAAGCTTTGGCATTGAATTCCCCCTCTTTCCTGTCATGTGGCCCACTTGAGCCTTGGATCTTACTCGTTTTCGACCTCAAGAAGCTTTGGCGTGAATTCCCACTCTTTCCTGTCATGTGGCCCACTTGAGCCTTGGATCTAACTCGTTTTTGACCTCATGACTACCCATGATCGAGGGGTGGATCATGCACTCTTGCGGCAGAAATGACAAGAGGAAAACAAGAGAAAATATGATTCTATTTGAGTTTAATTTTTTATTTTGACTTCGCCAATTTGGGGCATTTGACTTTTATGATCCGTTCGCATTTGAGAGGCTCGACGCCGAGAAAACCCAACAAGTTACGTCATCGAGTTACGATATCGTGCGTTCCAAATTGGTACAACTGTTCTCTCCGCCCATGAAACTGGAGATGGTCAGGGGCCCACTCTAGAATGAGAAGACATCTTGAAGAGACGTCTTAAAAAAAAACACAATCGCGTGGCACGATATGTGATGTTCATCCGGAACGGAAGACGCATGGAGTTTGCGCAGATTTTCAATTTCTTTCTAATTTATTGGATCTTTTTCCTTGAGTTAGTACAGTACGAATTAGGTTTAATTTATTTTAAGCCAAGTATATGTTATTTGATTATTATTCATTTAAAAAAAACATACTTGAATTTTTTCTTTTTATTTATTTCTCTATGGCTTCGAGAATACAGGTTAGGGAGACGGTGTCGACCTACCACTATCCTCCTGCGTCAATGCAAGGCAAATGGCAGTGCTGATCTAATAAAACTCATGTGGCTCACAAAGTTCCACATTTAAACAATTTTTTCTCTAAGGGAGTAGAAGAATTCTTATGTGGAATTATGCAAGCCATGTGTTATTTCGAGATCCACACGTCTATATTTTTACTTTCTATTAAAGCCTAAAGCAAGCAATCCAAACTTCAAGTGGAACACACATAGAGCATGGAATTGACTGCTACCATGAAACGGACGTAAATATTTGTGTTGTACCTTTAGTCAGGTATGGGTGGCCTTATGGACAAGTTAGATTAGATGTCAAATAAGCCTCACACTTGGCCCCAAGAAGATTTCAACCACAATTTGTGTAATCCCCAGCTTTCTTTAGTTTAGTTCACACTTAAGCTTTGGATGTACCTCAGTTTTTGAATCATGCTCTCAACCTATATTTGAAAAAATTGATGGACGATGTGGATGTAACACAAAGGTTATGATGGGGTGATGAAGTTTCATATATTAAAAGTTGTACTAGGTAACACGCAATGTAATGAAAAGAAAGAAATTTAGGATATTTTGTGAGGGAGAGATATCCAAAATGATGTGGGCGAGAGAGAAGCGCCGGCACTAATATTTCTTCTGCTTTCAGCACATCCGCACTCTTATTATTATTATTTTTTTTTTCGTTCATGACAGGGAGAAAGACTTGATGCGATGGAGTTGGAGCATAAGTTATTGTACACCCGTTTCATAACGTCCAACTTTTCAGGTACGGGCAGCATCCAAACTTTCCAACAGGTTGGACACGTCATGAGAATCCCATACAAAAATCAGCCACATCCACTAACGAGCATCCCAAACTTCAATTTTTTATTTTATCAACGGCATAAAAATGTTCTCTCTAGTGTGGCCCACCTGATCATGAGCAAACATGTCTACTTCTCGCACTAGATTATCCTCAATATGAAACCAACCTATTGGATTTCGCATAAATTAGTAGGCTGTACGTTATATGCTGTCTTGTGATGCAACCGTGTGGAGAAACCCTACAAAGCTCCATTGATAACTCAAAAAACATTCCCTTCCCTTATTACATCATTTATAGAAAACTGTCTCAAAAGTCACTCTCCATTCTCCAACCTCACAAGCTTACACTACGTACGTGCATGCATTACAACAGTGTGAAATCAAAGCTCGACCTTCTTATCCGTAGCACCGCCGAGCTTCTCCCTCTCTTCGGCTTCGATGCTGACAAGCTTGGGACCCTTGATCCGGTCAGGCGAGAGCTTTGCCAAACTTACAGTCAGCACTCCATTCTCCAATCTAGCCTTCACATTGTCCAAATCTACATTCTCAGGCAATCGGAATTGGCGCCAAAACTTCCCATAAGAACGCTCCACTCGATGCCAGTGATCGTCTTTCTTCTCCACCTCTCTCTTTCTCTCTCCACTTATACGCAGCATCCGATTGATCTCATCCACCTCAATCTTCAATTCCTCTTTCTTCACACCTGCATCATAGACACGTGTGGTCAGTCGCACTCCACGTGGATCTGTTGAGAACCGTTATTTGAAAGATACACACCTTGGTGGCCCACACACGAACCTACGGTTAGTGTCCTATTCTCATTTTTTATGAAGGGCGTGGATCATTCCTATCGCACATGGACTAGATAAAATAAAGATAAAGTCGATAAAAATCGGCAATTTTTGCATGGATGGACCAAAAGAAGGCTTGGACCGTAAATCAGATATAACTTTTGATACGGAAGGAGCTAGGGATGCACAGCATACGGATTCCAACTGAAATTTAGTTTTGGGTGAACCGACCCACTTATTATGTTCGTCCGTTTTTCCAAAGAAACGTGCAGAAAAACAGAATTTTAGGAAAAAATCTACTATTTTTAAAATCTGATGTACGGAGTAGATTTCATATATACAAATGGGGGACCCACAAGCTTGGGTGTTTTACGAGAGGATTTCATTATTTCGGGCCGTACAAGAACTCACCAGGTACATCGAGCATGATAACGTGCGCCTCGGGTGTCTCTTTCCAGTCGACCCTAGCGGGTAAGGCTGCCAGCTCATCCTTTTCGATCCCTAACGGGATTTGCTCGAGAACACGGAACGGATCGGGGATTCTGTCCTGCCACAGCTCCGACAGGAGATTCCCCGGACGGTCCAGTACCGGAATCAACGAGCCCTCTAACGGCGACGTGAAGGCGATAAGCAGCAGAGTAACGGCGCAGATGACGGAAGTCCTCATCGTCGTTGGTGAGCGTTTCCGTTCACGGAAGGAAGGTTGCTGTCGAGAATCGAGATCTTAAGACAGTGACGAGTGGGAGGAGGATTTTATAGCGGAGCGTGCTGTTGACACGTGGCGCTGATCGTCGATTCTTGAAAGTTCTCCTGCGTTAGGGAGGGATGGCGAGAAGGTTCTCGCTTTTTTTTTTTTTTTTTATGACGTGGAAAGTCCCTCAAAGAGGAGGATTCGAGAAACCTCAAGCAATTTCCATCTAAATGGGCCAGTTTAAGTGGGCCCAGTAGAGGAGCAAACTCGACAATGCCAGGCTATGTGAGGCCTATGACATCTACTCCATCCATTCATCCAGCTCATCTTAGGACGTAAACATCATGTTGATCTAACGCTTAAGTGGCTTACAGGACAAGTAACAGTGTAGATGGAGAGGACCACTTGGATGTTTATATGACATCCGATCCGTTCATATGGTGGCCCCCACAAGGATGATGAAGGGGGAAAAAAAATCACATTTCAATCTCGCTGAAAATTTTGTTGGGCCCCAGAAAGATTTCAATTGTAGGCGTCCCCATTCCTACTGTTCCCCGTGATGTGGCCCAGTTGAGGTTTTTTATCAGCTTTATCTTTAAGATCACGATCTAAAATGAACTGGCACAAATGATGGACCGAGTGGATTTCACACCGAGGTTTTGGTTGTACGGGCTCCCTAAACCATTTTATTAGAGGAAAGCCCAACTTATTGAACGAGTCAGACCCGAATCCTCTGTGGGGCCACCGTATTGTGTGTGTAGCATCCACTCTGTCCATCAGGTGAGACTCTCGATGTCAGGCCCTGGGCCAAAAAATCAGTAAGGGCCGCAGCTTAAGTGGGCCACACCACATGGTGAACACAAGTGGACAACTGATGGCGGAGCTCGTGTCACTCACTCAACTCAGAGAGCTTGCGTGTTGGAACCTGCTGCCTATAACTGAGAATTCCGGTCCAAATGAATGGGCCCGGTCGGGTCGTTTGTGAAGGCCTTCATGCAGTCTTGGGCCTAAACCCGTACAATTAGTTGTCATAAGTTGGAAGTCGTACTGGGCTCAGTCCAGATACACCCCTGATGTTGATGTGGTGGACCGTATTATCAAGCAATCTTAGCCCTTCACTTTGTTTCATTTTTTGTTTATAGCATTTGGAAGGGAATGTTTGATTGTTTCTTTGAATAGTCAGAAGAATTCCTACAAATCGGAGAAAATGGGGATTGATGATTCATCTCCTCGAGATGTCTCCCACACATCCAGCTTGTGTTGCTGGACTGGATGGGGCTGGCATCCCTGCATGCCGTGATGATCCACTCTCTCTCTCTTGGGAAAATTGGCCGTGGAAGCGGAAGTCGAAATGCACAAAGTAATGCGAGATCAAATGAGTAAACAAGAAGAAATCAATCACACACAAGCATTCACCATAGGAGACTTCGAATTTACGTGAAAAATCCCTCAACGGGTAAAAAAACCACGGCACAGAGCGATCCACTATGAATAACAGAAGATTACAGAAATTGACAGCCCACAAGCATGGAATAAATAGAGAAAACCCCAAGTTCTCTCTCACACAACTCTCTCCCATCTTCCTAACACGATTAGTAAACCTTGGACACCTTAGGATTGTTGCTAAACACGTTTACAACCCACTTAAATAGGTAGAAAACCCAAAATAGCAACCTCTTACGCAATCCCACATGTTGTGCAAGAAATCGTGTTGGCGCTCGACCGGTCACCCAACACAAAAAACTGTCCAAGGAGAATTCCACCTTGTTGCCTCACTGCCGATCGGTCGGAGCCCCCTTTAGACCAGTCGGTTGACTAGTCTAGGGCCACGAAATCTACTTAGCCTTCACGTGCATCTGGGCCAAACATTCAGACCAGTCGCCCGACCGGTCTGAGCACCCAAACCGTGCACAAACATTTGAAGGCTTTCCAACAATCTCCATTGAGGCTTCAAATGTCGAATCAACACCATTCTCGCAACGTCATCTCATCTTCAATCATAGTTCCACCGCTTCCACCACCAACTCTAACATTTCATATTCATACCATTTTTCACTCTTCTCATGTGGCCCTTGGGCACTTGCCACATACGAGCAACCATGGATCTCGCTGCCGATCCCGCAGCTCCACCGTGAATTGTGCTCCCGGTTAACATGTAAAGATGGCCACACCTCCGTGCCTTTATACACACAAGTGCCCCTTTCAACACTTCACAACAACGATCGCAACCGATGAACACGCACCCTTTCACCTCAAGTGCACCAAGAGAAATCACATTCATCTTCATCTTGGGGACGTGCTTCACATCTTCCAGGACTCGTTCAATCTCATCGAACATCCTGATGCGCACCGTACCAATACCCACAACCTTATGAGCGTAGCCATCGCCCATAAACATCGATTTACCACCATACTCCCTGTATGTCGTGAATGAACTCCGTCAGGACAAACGTGATATGAAGCTCCTGAATCTAAAATCCACTCACTACCGTGAGATCCCTTGCCAGATACAGTTAGGACTTCACAAAGATCATCATCGTCCTCTGCGATATTGGCTCCCTCTCCAGAAGAATTTTCATACCTCTCTTGCTTCAACCTGGGATTCTGACAATCATCTCTCATGTGGCCCTCCTGACCACAATTCCAGCACTTCACCTTAGCTTTCCCTTTGCCCTTGGTCTTAGATCCCGACTTCGAATATCCCACATGCTCAGAACTTCTTCCCCTCATAACCAGTGCCTCTAAGGAATAACAGGAAGCTACGTCACCGCTTTTCTTTCTCATTGCCTTCGACTGAAGGGTTGAGATAACGGTCTCGACGTTTATTATTTCCCTCCCTGCGCACACAGAGTCCCCAAACGACTCATATGAATCTGGAAGAGAATTCAACAAGATGCATACTTGATATTTATCCTTCATCGGTTCATCGATTTTCACCAACTTGCAAACCAGCATATTGAACGTACTCAAGTGGTCCTCCACTTTCATTCCCTCAGCCATCCTCAAGGTGAACAACTGCATCAACACATACATGCGATTATCTAGAGACTTTTTGGCATAAACCTTCTCTAGCTTCGCCATCGTTTCAGTCGCAGTCTTCTCCTTCATGACATGATAGAGAATATCATCCATAAGGTTTAACAGGATTGAGGTTCTAGCCTTCTTGTCGAGCCTCGTCCACTCATCATCTTTCATAGCCTCGGGTCGCTTTCCAAGAGTTTCATCAAGCCCTTGCTGAACTAGGAAGGATTCAACATTCACCTTCCATAGCTCAAAGTTATTTTTCCCGGAGAACTTCTCTACCTCGAACCTTGTGCTTGATCCCATCTTCTCGTCTCAGATCCGAATTCTACTCTACCCCAACTTTATCTCTGATACCACTTGTTGAGAAAACCGGTGGCGGAAGCGAAAGCCGAAACACGCAGAGTAATGCAACATCAAACGAGTAAACAAGATGAAATCAATCACACACAAGCATTCACCACAAGAGACTCCGAATTTAAGTGGAAAAACCCCTCAACGGGTTAAAAAAACACGGCACAGAGCGATCCACTATGAATAACAGAAGATTATAGCGATTGACAACCCACAAGCAAGGAATAAACAGAGAAAACCCCAAGTTCTCTCTCACACAACTCTCTCCCCTCTTCCTAACACAATTAGGAAACCTTAGACACCTTATGATTGCTGCTAAACACGTTTACAACCCACTTAAATAGGTAGAAAATCCAAAATAGCAATCTTTTATGCTATCCCGCGTGTTGCACAAGAAACCACATTGGCGCTCGACTGGTCGGCCGATCGGTCGCCCAACATAAAAAACTGTCCAGGGAGAATTCCACCTTGCTGCCTCATTGCCGACCGGTTGCCCGACCGGTCGAAGCCCCCTTCAGACTGGTCGGCTAACTGGTCTAGGGCCCCGAAATCTTCCTAGCCTTCATGTGCATCTGGGCCAAAAGTTCAAACCGGTCGCCGGACCGGTCTAAGCACCCAAACCGTGTACAAACGTTTGAAGGCTCTCCAACATATTCTACCTTGAACAGGTTATGATCTGAATTCCAATGCAGCCATCTGTTTATAGCATTCTAATGGATGCTCAAATAAAACTACTCACTCACCTGCATCCAACTGAAAAATTCAATGGATTAAGATGCACAGTCCAATGTTATCTTCCTAAGTCTTTTGAACCATGTGATTTGATTCGTTCTTCATAGCCATGAGAAAATCATCTTAGGTGATCTTTTTGTCAACAGGTTTTCCATTCCGAATACTGCAATATGGAATATGGGCCATTTTGTGATCCAGAGCGCCAAATTTACAGATCCAAAATTATAGTTCTACGCTCCTAGTGTAGTGTAGATTAATTTATAATGTCAATCCATAAGATTTATACTTTGATTTACGATGCAACAAGCATGCTTATGATATCACACATGTGGGACCTATATTGATTCATATATGAAACTGCTACAATCCGAAGATTGCACACCCAAGTGCAGGTAGCGAAGTAGTAAAATACTCGGTAAGACCGAGGTCGATCCACAGGGATTGGGGTTAAGAACACTTCAAGGAATTAGTTTAGGTGAGTGAGATGAAATCTGGTTTATCCACGAGAGTGGAGCAAGTTGTGTGTGGTGAATGACAAAAATAGAAAAGGGGCTAAGGCATTAGGGATCCACCTTTGATTCATTCTGCAGGATTTGATTTATTGGTCCAACTATAACTCAACTGGAATTGAATAAAGATTCATTCCAATCGAAAGATGAAACAGTTAAACCATTTGCATATTTCATAAAAGATGGTGATCTGAACCGATTGATTTGACCATGAAGCACTCGTTAGTTGATCGCAGGGAATTCCAAGCATCCACTGTGCCCGGAGTCGACAATGGATCAAGGAATTGTACAGATCAACAACTTTGCCAACAAGTCAACCGATAAGATCACAATTCATACGATCAAATGCATACTTACAAGATAGGAGGCTTTGATTGACCGATCCAACCGTTAAGATCTCATCTATCGATCGCAGGGAATCCAAAGCATCCAATGTGCCCGGAGTCTACAATGGATCAAGGGATTTTACAGATCGATGACTTTACCTGCACTAGCTCGATGACCGTAGGGAATCCAAAGCATCCAACGTGCCCGGAGTCGACGATGGATCAAGGGACTTTATCGATCATGAACTAGCTAATTGGTGTGCAAGGGATCCCAAGCATCCAACGTGCCCGGAGTCGACGATGGATCAAGGGGCTTGCACAACAATAGCGTCCGCCGAGGTGGATAACCGAACCAATCAACCAAAGAAAACTCCAACATTCACACACCAATGTTGAACCAAAAGAACCAAAGCTTGCAAATTTCTTCAAAGGCTTCACCCCTAGCCTTAGCTAGAGGTTTAGCCAACCATGCTACAATGGAAGACTAAATTCTCTACAAAAGAGAAAACTACACTACTCTACTTCTAAAAAAAAAGAAGAAAAGAAAAGAAGACTTGGATTGTGGGATTTGAGGGATTTGAAGGATTTGAGGGATGATTGAAATGAGGAGGAGAGGCCTCCTTTTATAGCCTTATGAGGAGCTTTCAAGCCTCCTCCCAATCCTAGGTGGCACACCAAAAGTTTCTTTAGGTTTGGGAATGGAGTTAGGCTTGGAGTGCCCAAAGCAAACTTTGCTTTTAGGTTTGGGCTTGGAGTTAGGCTTGGATGGACATGTGGCAAGAAAAGTACTCCAAGCCTAGGTGTCACTCCAAGCCTAAAGCAACTTTTCTTTTAGGTTTGGGCTTGGAGTTAGGCTAGGATGATGAGGTGGCATTCCATGCCTTACACATGTGTGGGGAGAGGGAGAGAGAGAGAGAGAGAGAGAGAGAGAGAGAGAGAGAGAGAGAGAGAGAGCTCCTCTCTTGCAGCCATGGTGGAGAAGAGCTGCTGCCTTTTGATGGGGTCCACCTTGTTGTGTGATGGACAGCTGGTGAAGTGGCTTCAACTGCTGGACGTGATGGAGCTGAAGATGGACTGGACGTGAGGTGATTCAGCTGCACGTGCAAGGTGGGGGCTGCTGAAGTTAATGACATCCACCAGCTGGACTTGGATGGACGGCTGATGAAGGTGTCGCTGCAGCTGGTTTTGAAGTAGTGGGGTCCACAGCGCTGGCCATTTGATGCAGATGGACGGTGGAGAGCCTTAGCTGCCACGTACATGAAGCTGGAGAGAAGACCACCTGCACGAGTGGAGAGCTGGATATCGTCCGGCCCTTGTAGGTTGGCTGGACATTGATGATGATCGTTGAATGCTTGTTGGCTCCACACATGTACAAGATGAGAGGGTGGATTGAAGATGGGTTGAAGTGGGGTCCACTTGCAGCGGTTTGTGGAGCTTGATGGAGCTGATGACGTCCACCTTACTGGCCTGGATGGAAACTCCTTTGGAGTAGCTGGACGGCTAGGATCTAATCTCCAGCTGGACAGGTGGAACTGATGGGTGGCTGGAGAGCTTGGACAACCGTCCATTGCTGGACTGCTGGCCATTGATTTTCCAGCAGCTGCAGTTGGACGGTGGAGATGGATGACGCTGATGCTGATCAAGCTGCACGGACACGCTGAACCGTGGATTGGATGGGGTCTCTGCACGTGTGGTGACTGCTTTTGGTGATGAATCGTCTGAACCCTCATGATGAACGGCTGGATTTCCAGCTGTAGATGGGCTTGATGATGGCATGATGTGAGATGGACGGTGGAGCTGACTGCACGTGCAAGGTGGGTCCACTTGCTGACAGATGAAGGAGCTTGCAGGTGGGTGGTATGATGGACGTTGTTGCTTGGTGTGTTTGATCGTCCACCAGCTGGAGCAATGGACGGCTAGGATGGAGTTGCACACATGCAGGACGCTGGGCTGCTGCTGGAACGTTGGAGTGGGGCCCATTTTGATGGACGGCTGCTGTTTGAAACAACATGATGTTGGAGACGTCCTCTGACATGGAAGAACTGTTGCTGGATGATGGGCGTCCATAGCTAGTCTGCTGAAGAGAGTGGGGTCCACCACGATCTGTTGTAGCTGGTGGACGGCTGTTGCTGATCAGCTAGCCACTGAGTTTAATGGACGGCTGGAGATTACTGCTGGACCCATGGCTAGCACGTTGGTGATAGTGGAGGACAATCCCCAACTGTTGCTGATTTGCAGCACGTGTGAGCAGCTTGATACACGTGATTGTTGGGTCCATCATCTGCTATTGGAGACGTTGGATGCATGATCAACGGCTGGAGATAACACACCATGAAGCAACAGTTTGGACGTTGATGGTGGACCACTGCACATGCGGCTGAAGGTGGTCCTCCTGATGGACTGTGGCTGATGAAGGGGTCGCTGGTTGCTGATCAGCTGGCTGTTGATTGCTGCCTGGCCATTCAGATGCAGCACATACGTGCTGATGATGGATGGCAGGTGATTGCTGGACGGTCCACTTGATGATGGTGGGCTGGATCTTGAAGGGACCCACAGCTTGGACGGTGGAGATGATGTTTAATGATGGACAGCTTTGATGGCGTGACCTCCACGGCTGAAGTGAGTGGATGGCTGAGGTTTGGACGTGCTTGACAGGTGGGGTCCACCTTAATGGATGGCTGACGCTGAACGTGGCCCACTTGTTTTGTTGAATGGGCTCCACAATAGCTAGATTTTGATGCTCATGAGTGAGTGTGGCTCGCCTTGATGCACAATTGGTCCCAAAAGTGGACATCTCATCTTGACCGTCCAAACTTGTGTGATTGCCCAAACACAACCATCCAAACATGCACAGCCTCAATTTTCCCAACGAGCAGTTGTGATGCAAGCTACCGTACATCATGATGGTCCTTCGATCTTTATGGTTCGACTTCCTTCAGGATCGCCACATACTTTATCTTGATCATTTTAGGGCCTTTAAATCGTCTTGATTGACTCGGATTTTGTCCAACCTCTCCTGATCACCTGAAGACACATGTTTGGACCATGGACACATGCTGGTTGGCTGCAAGATAAGCATCTCTCGAGGAGCTAGAGCCAACATTTTTAATATCAACTGAAATTGCGTCAGGTAGCCTACCACGACACCCTACGCATACACGTGCGGAAGCTTGAGGAGCAACTAGAATTATGGCTAAACCTATAGGAGGGGGTGATTAGGACCTTTTAAAAAATCTTTTCGCCTACTTTAACAAATCAGCAAATTAAAATACGTAAGCGATTAACACTTCGGCTTCCAAGCCTAAGTGGGTCCAATTAAAAGACTAGCAAGAGATAAGAGCAATAAGCAACCTAGTCTAATCAACTCATGTGGACTAGAGAGGATGAATCAAGAAATGCTCAAGTCAACATGAGGTAGTGAAAGTACATCTTGTGAGTGTGGATGTGCCTATCAAGTGCCTAGCATACACTCCTAACTAAGCATTCATAATTAATCAATTAAACATAATGCATAAAGAGAAATGTGCTCAAGATCAATCACAAACACAAGGATGTATAGTGGTTCGACTACTTGTCTACTCCACTCCCGGTTCAAGTACTCAACCCCTTTGAGCACGCCGGCATTCACTGAAGAGTTTAAATCTGGTTCCTCCCAACCAAGGTGTTTTAATTCGGATCCACCCAACCGGGGAGTTTACAGGTTCCTCCCAACCTACACGTTTGCACCCGTGTTGGTGGCTCCCCCTTGGAGACTTTGTTTTAGGCCCGACTAACGTGCCAAGGAACGGCTGACGTCCCTAGATTTTAGGCCCAACTAATAGGCCAAGGATCGGCTAACGACCCCGGGGCGAGTTTGTCAAACAAACTCTACACTCAACTCCCACAGGGAATTGAGTGGATGGACTCTTAACAAGACAACCTTACTTGTCGGATTGAGCCCCTTGTTGCGCCGTCTTGGGTTGCTTCTTCTCGCTCTCCCGTGCTTGAATCAGCTCCCCTTGTGCTCCCCCGATCTTTGACGCAGCCGCTTTGCCAAGGCTTCAGCTCCAACGATCAACTGCCTTGCATATGATCTTCTTTGAGATGACCAAGGTGATGGGAGGATGGTTGAATCTCCTACATGGGATATGTAGCTTGTTCTAACTAGGAGATTCACCTAGAGGGTCTTCTAGAGGTATTGGACAAGAGATATAACTATGTGGTATAGTGTCTCACCTCTAGAATTGAGAGAGGAATCAAGTCATCTCTATGTTTGCATTTGAATGCCCTCACTTGTGATTTACACACAAGGGATATGACTTGAATCTCCTCCTCTTTGAGGCCTCATATGATGTACAAAAAGTATGGCAAATAGGCTCTCAAAACCCTCTCTAAATGCCCAAGAACCGAGCTCAATATTTATAAAGTTCGAGCTCCAACGGTAAAAAAACAGGCAGATTCGCGCATCTCCGATTGATCGGAATAAGGTCCGATGGATCGGAGACCTGTCCGATTGATCGGAGACAAGTCCGATTGATCGGAAATCTATCCAGTGAAGTCTCTGGAAGATATTTCGATTGATCGGAACACTGTCCGATTGATCGGACGGACCCCTTCCGATGGATCGGAAGACTGTCCGATTGATCGGAAATATGTCCAGTGGATTTTCAAGGTTGCTGGAAAAATTTCCGATTGATCGGAGCTTCTGTCCGATTGATCGGAGTAATATCGGAGCCAACGTCCGATTGATCGGAGATCAATCGGAAACTGCTGTTTTGAGCTGTTTTGTTTACAGCAGCTTCCACCTCTTTAATTAGTCTAATTTATCATGTTTTTCATGGAGTTCTAAGACTAATGATGATGACTAAAGGTATACCTAGGTGGTGCAAGTCATCTAAGAGGTTATGGGTTAGGTTTTGGTCAAGGTAAGGCACACCAAGGCATCTCTTTTACCTGTTTCTTCATCCTTGATGCAGTCGGTCCGTCTTGAGTCTTCGGTCTTCGTCTTCATTAAGCTCAACCGACACTAGACCCACTGACCTAAGTAATTGACAAACAAGGTGCACTAGTATGCCACAGAAAAGTGCACTAACATCAACGACATCGGCTGATATATCCCATAATATATCATGCATTTCACATGGGCAATACGAAATTAAGATAGTATATGAAATTCTTGGCATCGCAAAAGATATCATTTGATATCGCAATGCATCACATAATCTTGCAAATATTGCGAGATATCATGACCTAATCCCTTGCATAAAAATTCTCGATGTCTACTGATATCGAATAGAAATGTGGAAAGTCCTGGACTTTCTTCAGAAAATTCCAAAAATTCCATTCTAAATCTCTTTTTCTCAATTCCTCTCTACTTCTACTTAGATCTGTTGCAGATCTCGGCCATTCCTTGAATCTCTTCAAACAATAATATAAATTTCGAGTTGGAATCAAGATCCAAGCCACTTTAGGGCCGTTTTCGATCCAAACCCATTTCAGATCTTTTTTTTCTTCTTCTTCAAAATTTCACTCCTAATATATGTACAACTCTGTGGGTTTAAACCACAACCACACACATCATTTATAGGTATGTCTTCTTGTTTTTGTAAATTATATGAATTGACTTTAAAAATAATTATATTAGTTTAGTCAAACAATGCATAGATTAGGACCCTATACAAAGGGAGCCTATACTTGTTTTTTTAATGATGTTTTGATTTCTAATTGTGTATTGATGTCTCTTTTTTTTTAACAATCTCTCAAGTTTTTTATTAAAAAATTTGACCAATTTTCCAATGTTTCTCTATGTTTTCCAACAACAACAACACATTGCACAATACAACTGATATATCCCATGCGATAACTGACATATACCTGTATCCTAAGGGTGTGAGACATCATGAATGATAACATGGAAAATATTGGTTAAAGCCATAATATCAATCTCCATCCGACTTGAAGGCTGAAAATTCAAACAAAATTGTTGGAAAGTGAGAAATAAACAGTGCATAAGAGGAAAAGGGACAAGATGGTATTGGAATCCTATAGTAAAATATCTTTTTTCCATTAGGACATTTTGTTTACAGGATGCCCATCAAAATCACCAACAAAGAGAAACAGAAAGAAATAAGATTCCAACCATAGATTTCATCATTCATGTACCTGGCGCGAGTGAAAAAGGCATCACGCCATTAGAAAAAATCGATCCAATCACTGGAAAACCCACAACCAGAAGCCACTTATTTTGTGCGACACCTAAGTCGCAACAACCAATGCGGCTGGAAAATATGTAGAGGTCTTAATTGCCAAGAGCTAACTTCTTGAAGCTGATTATGCATTCCAATGCCTGATTGAATTCAGTGTCCTCAAGGGCAATTGTGAAGCGGCAGAAACTCGGGATGCCAGTCCACGAGCTGCTGTTGATGCATAAACCGGTGGCCCGAAGAAGAGCTTCCCGGATATTAGAGTCGGTGAGCTTGGCTTCATAAGAGGCACTGCTTGGGTCCGTGCCTTTTGATTGATCGAGCTTGAGGGTTTTCCCTAGATAAGCTGATGGCTTTGCAACCATGGAAACACCACCACGGCAATCAATTGCATCCCAACCACAGCTCTTCAGTGTCTGTTTCTCAGGGACATCAACAAAAAGGACAAGTCAGCTGAAAGGAGATGAAAAGTAGTGCAACTCATACCAGAATGTTTTTCAAATAGGAAATTTCTTTCCAAATATCAATTTACTGAGAAAACAGCATTAAAAATTTTCTGACCAACTTGGAACTCTGCCAAGTTCACTTGGTTTTGCTAGGATTTTGAGCAAGGAATTCAATAACGGTAATGGTGCTGTAATGACCAGAGGCTTACGGCCGTTACGGCCCTATAACGTTAAAAAAACAAAGAAAGAAAGAAACTATACCGGCCCATTACAGGGACCTAATGGCCATTACAGGCCCATCATGGGCCATTTTTTTCAGAATGGTCGTTATAGCACTGTATTGCGTCACTGGCCCCATCATTTTTTAATACCATGATTTCAAGGTCCTCCAAATAAGATTCT
This sequence comes from Liriodendron chinense, assembly GCA_003013855.2. Classification (NCBI taxonomy): domain Eukaryota; kingdom Viridiplantae; phylum Streptophyta; class Magnoliopsida; order Magnoliales; family Magnoliaceae; genus Liriodendron; species Liriodendron chinense. The sequence goes on from ML058513.1 coordinate 6,040,386, forward strand.
CTGATTTTAAGGTTGACGTGCCATTTGAAAACTAAAGCTCAGAAATCCGCCTTTAGACTTCTGAGTTTCAAGTAAACTGGGACAATGAAAGGAGAACTGACTCATAAAATCAAAGTTACGAGTCGGTATCCTAAGCCTGGCAAATCAAGTCAACTCAGCCAAGTTCTGAATCAATAAGCAAGATTTTGAAAAATGGGCTCGAGAGGCTTTTAGGGCCTTGGAATTGGAAGAAAGTAATGGGTTACGTGCATGCACCATTAAAATAGCACTCAGCTGGGCTGGGGAAAAAAAATCAAAATGCTGAATAGCAAGGCAGGAAAGACCCAGTTGAACCAGTTCAAAATCCAGGCTCCAAGCTGGGCCCGGCCAGTTGATGCCCCCAAATACTTTATGCCTTGAATGAAGAAACACAAAGAACATGGAGTCCCAGCCCTAGCAGCTAATATGCATGACTAAATTTTCAAAACCAATATCTTTAAAGCTTTGAACATTGACTGCTGTAAAGAGGAAAAAGGGATAAAAGGGAAATATACCTCCTTTAAGCGTTTAGATCTACTTTTCAGGATCTTTTTCTGCTCAGCAATAGCCTCTGATAGAATCCCTGCTTTCTGCTCTTGCAAACCCAATAGCTTCTTTATAGCATACTTAACAGTGCTATGCGGCTTGCTCAAGCCTGGAAATGAATAAAATGATTCAATCAGAAGAGGCTGGTTTAGAACCAGAAACCCGAATGAGAGTCCTCCGGTCAGCATCTCGAAAGACAGCCCCCCAAGCAAAGACACACAGAAACCAGAGTCTGAGCCTGTAATCTTTGATAAGCTGTCTTCCAAATTCCATCTGCCCCAACCATCTGTTTCGAATTCCAGTCCTGAAAATGAAGTATCGATCAACACCCTTGCTCCAAACTTGGCACACAGAGACAGTATTCCTCGGATCTCTTCGTTGCTATAAAGCGAGCCTGTTGGGTTAATTGTTGGTCCTGAAACATAAACCCACGGCCTCTTTACTGTGCTGAGCAAACCCTCGAGTGTCTTCTCTGTAATCTTAAACCCTTCTTCTGGACTGGTAGGAATAGTCACAATGTTAGCTTTCATGAACTTGGCAGCAGACACGTAAGTTCCATTTGAGCCAGAAGGAAAGAGCAGAGTGCCACTTTCTTGGATGCAGCAAAGGACCATCTTGTTGAACAGAGCCAGCGGGGAGTCCCCATATATGAACTCTAAAGTACTATTTGCTGGGAACCCGTAATTTCCCTTGATTAACTGCTGGGTCGCACTCTTAACATCAGTTTCGGATTCAACCATGTTCTGTCTAGAAAAACTCTCGAAGACGGCACCCTTAACGGCTGAAGGAATAGGCAGGAAGCTTTGATCTACATCCATGTGAATCAATGATGAATCCTTTGGCTCCGTAATGGACAGCTCTGCGTCGTTGAGTGTCGAAATGGCAGAACTTGCAAAGTCAATCATCTCAGCAGACTTCGTCTTTGCACATTCCCTCTGCAGAATTAATAGGAGTTTAGCCAAATGCAAGCATAAACCCTCAGACCAATATTGTACTTGTGAAAGTATACTGTATGAATCACAAAAGCAGGTGTGTGGAAATTTGCCACAAGCTGCTTATCGGACCAGGACTGCAAACCGATGCTTCAGGTTGTTTGCACGGAAACCTTGGTTTCCATCATAATAGAATCCATGATCTCATCCATATGGGCCAGCAGAAAAAAAATGCAAAACCAACAAAAACCTTGCTTTGGTTTTTTGAATTTAGTCATTCATCAACCAAGTTAAATCAATATTCTGGAAACCAAAAAAAAAAAAAAAAAAATCAATTGAACTTCTAATTTACCAATTGCTAGAAGCCAATTAAGAAAAGAAAAACAAGCAGGAAAAAAACAGTATTTCAGCAATACAGCCAATGGAATAAAGTTTCAACAAAAATTTTATCAACTCAGAGCAATGTTTAAAAACTCAAGATTAAAATTGGAATCATTCTGTTGATTTTTTTCAAGTTCAACTGTGTTGAATCAATGAAAAACTCACTGATTGTAGACGTCAATCATCAGAGTCATTCATTAACTTGGCTGAGTTTTTTACAGATAAAAGACTTGCTACTCATTGCCTGGCCAAACCATGTCAACTCAGAGTCTATAACTGAGTTTTTCAAACACTGTTCCAGAGAATTGAGGGCCTTTCAGCTATCAATAACCAATTGTCAAAAATGGGGGGAAGAACCTGTGAAGGGGGATGACGGTCAGCAAGCTGAAATGCCAGAAGCTCATGGAAGAGACAACCATAGTAGTACTGACTAAACAAAGCAGTATGCCCTTCTAGTAACTCAACAGTCTTGGATAGAGCATTAAATATGCTCTCTTCTTCAGAAATGACAAAAGCTACTTCCAAATCTGAATACACCTGAAACCAAAGTTATCATCCACCGTTAAAAGAATAATCTCAATATAAGCAAACCAAGCCAATTTAACACTTGAAGAAAATGTATTCACCAAGATATCTTTCTTTCTTCTTCTTTTTTTAATAGGTTTTGACTTGGTCCAGAGAATGAAAACCTCACTGATTTTACAAGTTAGGATTTTGGATAAGAGGTCAGCCAAATCAAGTTGACTCGGGTGAGCTCCATGAGGATCATTGATTTTCAAGAACTTAATATAGCAGACCCTTAACTCACCTGATTTTTAACTAGACCACACAGAATTGCTGCGTGTGAGGGCAGAGCATTCCCAGAAAGATATTTCAGGACCCCATTTGAACTAGGTAGACTTGATAGCTCAAGATGGTCAGATATGTCCAAGAAAAGTCGTGACCCAATGTCTCTAGTAGTATCTAAAAGGTGCACAAAAGCAGAACTGGTGATTGCCTCAAAATGTTCCATGCCTGTAATGACAACTTGTGGTTTCAGCTTCTTTATCAACTCAATCATCAGATCTGATTGGCGAGGAGCTTCAATCACAGTAAGGACATCATCTGCAGTCTTGTCATCCTGCAGAAGAAACAGGACAAAAACAATGGCCACGGGTGATTGAAGTGTCAGGAGCATCTCATCAGAAACTAGGAAATTTAATGTTTTCAGGTTTTAGAAGTAATGGCAACTTTGAAAGGTAAAAGAATAACAAAAGAGCTGCAATGGTACAGAACATTGCCAAGTATTTTAACACTAAAAACACAACTTTGAAAATTAGTTAGCCAGGATGGAAACTTGTCTTGCAATTTAAAATTTTGGCCACATCAAGTCAATGAAACACTTGTCAATTGTATAGAAAAAATTCCAAATCCATTGTCAATGAGGCAAGTGAAGCCTGATCAAACTGAGTCAAACTCAACTGAATTATTCTTTAAGCAATGAGTTTGAACCCCATTATATTTTACCTAAATTACAATAATTACTATTAATGTGATTTTTTTTTTCTGGCGCTCTACTCACCAACGAAACTATATGAAATACAAACTTAAGAATGATGGCAGTATTCGCGGAGCTGACACTAGCAATATTCTTCTGATATGCATGGTGACATGTGTATCCAGTCTCATGGATAGATTAGAAGGGGAAGTCATTTGTTATTGAAGTCATGAACAATACATTCCTTTCCAGCTCATGGATATTTTGTTCATGTCTGGCAAATTTATGGAAGTAATATTTTGCTAGTTCTCCAGAAGGAAATCATGTATATTTGTAGTAACAATGTGCCCCACCAGGTCTATGATTAGGCTACAGTAAATGAAAGAGAATTATGGCACCTGATAAATTAACATGTGCACTTATTTCTTTGAAAAGTCACAAGCATTCCATTACAGAAAGATAAAATATACTTAGAACTGAAGTCTACACAGAAAGGCCATTACGAATTAATGAAAAGGCATAATACATCCCTGACTTTGTCATAATGAAAATTTTATCCAATTAACCCGTACAAGTTTTACATAGAAACCATAACAAATAACACATACTTCTGTAAAAACATTACGAGTTAAGATGGACATTTTTCCCTAAAAGCCAGCGCCATGCAGTTATATGACTCGAACAATCAGTTGCTCAGGAATTAAGATATAACTGCAATTGACCAAGAGTAAATGCATACAGGTGGCTGAGATTAAATGCCCTTTGTGTCCCATGGAGATTCTGTTTTATCATGCTCATTGGGAGGTAATGAGATTGCAGATGCATTGGCTAAGGATGATGTGATACTGTTGTTTTATGTCTCTTCACTATGTATTCTCTGCATTCGCTCTAGTATTTCCTGATGAATAGATTTCTGTTATCTGTGAAACTGTTGTTACCATACAATACAATTCTCCTCCCTGAATTAAGCAGATTCCATTTAATGTCAAACAAGCAGGAGGAGTAGTTCAATAACTGGTAAGTTAAATGAAGCACAATGAAATCAACAAGCATTGCTTTGTTGTTTCAGCAAAGCATGCAGTGCTTAAGACCAAAAGTACAAAAGAAAGAAATAAGAAGAAGAGTATATATGACTTGTTCCCATACCTCAATTGCCAAAGATGTTAACCACTCCTTGGGTAAGTGCCTGGTCAGATGTTCATCAACAACAGCCAGCCGTGGTGAAAACAGTCGAAGAGAATTCTCGATCGCCACAGCCCTTGACGGGAATACAACAACATTCTTGTGCACCAGTGAAAATGGAGGAAGTCAGGACTTCTTTTCTACTTCTTTTTATTTTCTATTTTTTCCATTTTTCATATTAAAGAAAAAAAACATTGAATATATGGCAATCCCATATAAAATTCCAAATACCATAATATAGTAAGTTCTTGTTTGTTTAACATTGCAGGACAACAATCAGTCATATTAGTTGAAAGATAATTCTATTGACACCTATCAGAGACCTTAGCTCCAATGTGTAACTCAGATATAGAATAACAAAATTAATTGGGACAGTGCTTGGTCAGATGTTCATTGACGACAGCCAGCCATGGTGAGAACTAAGAACAATGGAAAAGCATTTTGAATTGTCATAGCCGTTGACAGGGATACAAGTATACAACAACATCCATGCGCAATAGTGAGAATGGTGGATGTCAGTGTTTCTTTTCTTTCTTTCTTTTGTTTTCTTATATAGTGGGAAAGCATTGAATCGAACACAAAGTTTGCATGAACCCTATAGGAAAATATAAAACAGACCTACAGCAATCTCTCACAAAAATTCCAATCACCAGAATATAGTAATTTCTTGTTTGTTTCAAGTTTCAACATTGTGAGACCACAGTCAGCCATATTAGTTGAAGCATCACCATATTGTCACTTATCACTCCAATATATAATTCAAACATAGAGAATTAATTGGAATGAAAATTATAGATTAGGTAATACAACGTAACCAGTGCCAAGGGGATCATCTGAAAATAAATGGAAAGTGATGCAGACCACTTCCAGCAATCGAAATAAGGCCCAAGTGGACCCCACATCTGCATGATGGATATCTGTCCAGGGCATGATTAGAGGGTTTGAGCACTTTTTGAGCTCCATATCTCCAAACACAGCTTAGAGTCAAATGGTGGGCTCCAAATGTGGATATTGAAGAAAGGTCAAAATTGCAGGCTTCTAAAAGCCATATGGTTGAATTTAGAGATTAATGTTCGTTTCTTCATTTAATTGCTTCTTTAATTGTATTGGACAGTTATTTTAGCTTGGGTAGGTCTTTTTATCATTAGAGTAGTTTCCTTTTGTGGTTGAAAGTCTTCTCCTTTATACGGTTGTAAGGGCAACATTAAGGAGATGCGTTATTTGATTGGATAAAAGATACCAGTTTCTACTGTACTACAGTTATAGATTTGACTCTATGTGATTATCCTTAGTCTTCCCTTCATCTTGTTTGCTCTTTCCACTGGTTTTTCACCCATCCTATGCCTGTATTTGTGATCTGTAGCAATTTGAAGTGATTGGGTACTCAGTTTTCCACTACTAATGTTCAGATTCAGTATATGTAAGCAAAACAGCTTAGCATCACATCTGGTTGCAGATAGGAACTAAATCTGAAGTTCAGTTGTCACATTGAGTTTCCATCATAATGCCATATTGTGGTTTTACTTAGAATGTGATTTTCTGAATCAAGAACAGATTCTAATGATTTTCTTTAAACAAAATAACAAACTATAACACCAACTGATCACTTCAAAAAAGAAAGGAAAAGGAAAACTAAGAATAATAATAATAATAATAATAATAAAAGGTTCAAATCGTAGGGAGACAGATGCTTGTGTTAGTGTTTGACGTGTGCACGTGAATCACCCAAAATAAGCCAAGAAGGCCTGACTTGACAACTTGTCGATACCAAAATAAATAAGAATAAAAATTTGAGAAAAGGTGTAAGGAAAACAAAGAGAATGCTATTTAACTATTACATATAACTTTATAATAGTCGTCATAAATTTTTTAAGCATAAAATACGAATATCTGAACATTCTTTCTAGTGTATATGCTTAAGGGTGTAAGTCTAGGTGTCGCATAATTTCATTTTTTGTAAAGTAACCAAATTTTATGAAGGAAACCTTAAAGACAAACTACATCAAAAGCATTGGGAAAGATGATGAGAGATCATCGCATCCATTACAAGAAGACATTTCTCTCCAGAAGTCAAGGATTTGCTCCTGCCACAACCCTTAAAGACTAACAATCCCCCTTAGTGTGTTATGTGTATAGAAGTTAAATCATACTTAACTAAGATATATCGGGCAATATCACTGTTGAGTGGAAAAATTCACAATAAAAGGTCCGCAGCCCTGGCTACATGCACATGGATTCCCCATTTGCACTTGCACCTTGCGCTGGGTGGTATTTCTGCCAAAAGGAAGGTGCTAGTCTTTCCTTTGAACCAAGTGAACAATGTTCATGCAAAAATCTCCTTGGCTTCCGCCATGTGGCAAAAGCCGCAGGCTTCTGCCCTTTGAATGAGTGCAGCTGGTCTTATGTGAAATGGGCATTCCCAGACTGGCACAAGGATGCCACAGTAGCCATGTGGAACTTCCAATCATGTTTGTAAGCCTATGTGATACTTCTAATCACCTGAGGCAACAGAGTTTTTTTCACAAAATTCATAACTAGGTTAATACTAAACTAATAAAAAGCACCCCTAGGTTCATAAAGGTACAAATGTCTTCTCACATTTCTTGCTAACTGTAGAGGGAAATAAGTCTTGTATGACATAGGATTACAAGGAAGCAATTCCAAGAAATGCCTGGACGCACAAAGTAACAGAACCATTGGAAGCTACAGCAGCACATACTAATTTAACGAACCATCTTAACGATGTTATACCATGAACTTGGCTATATTCAATAAGAAGCAATTGCAAACAAATGACATCACTAAAACAATTGATCGAGAGAGTGAGGGTGAGAGAGAGGAACCCAGCCATAAACCCATGCAGTTTGGGAGATCAAAAGCTTCCTCGGGGTTTTATTTTCGATGGAGAGTTGGTTGTGGAGATAAAGTCAGATTGAGAAAGAGATTCTCTAGGAAAGATTGAGCCCTTCCTAAAGAGAGAAGTCAATCTTCCATTGAGGTTTCAAGGAGAGGAGCTATCCGGGTTTGTGGTTGAGAGGAAGATCGGGACTCAGGAGTGGGAGGGTCCTAGATCGTGGTTTCAGTGTTGCAAATCAAAGGAAAAGAGAGGCATGAGGATAGGTCAAGAGGCAAACCCTTGTTCAGGAGAAATGATTCTCTACTACACGAGTCAAGAACTTTCAGCGCCGAAGTCCCCAAGTGAAGAGCTTCTCCGACAAGCAGAGACTCCTCAAGGCGAGACAAAAGTATTGGCTTTGGCTTTCCCACTTAGCGAAGTCCCCCAGGAGTAAATGGCCAAGCCCCGCCGACTATTCCCACTTCGGTGTTTGAGGCTGGAGAAGGACGGACAATGGTCTCTCAACGGCATCCCTTGGCATTCAAAAGTCATGTCATTCCACTTCTTGGACTTCCCCACTCCTTTTGTTTTGAACTTCCCGAAGGATTCGAAAGAATATATGATCTCGAGAGTCTTCATGAAGGCTAGGGTGGTCATGGACGTGGTTATTCCAAAGAAGAGGGGTACATTCTCCTACCGTGGTTTCACTTTTGTCCATATGGAGATGGCTGAGGAGGTTGCTCAAGCAATTGCCCTCCATTGGTCTGGCTATAATGACAACAAGCTCTCTGTCCAGATGGCTCGAAACAACCCGGATTTTGTCTCCGATGGTTCAAGAGGGAAGATTGAGGAGGTCAGAGGCTCTGGAGTTTCTCCCATATGGTGGCTAGCCCCCCTACACAAGAGGGTGTTTGGCGGTCTCCGATTGCTTGTTCAAAGATGCGGTTATAGGAGTCTCTTCTAGCGAGATTCTGTCAAAAGCGCCGATACTTTTAGCGTGGCCAAGATGTCGAACGATCTTTGGGTCCAAAAAGTCAACTCCACTTTAGGCCCTGAGGTCATAGTGGATCCCTCAAAGGAAGATGTAATGACGGTAGTGTTTCAATGGAGTCTAATTGTTAGTGCTAAAAGGAGCCTCTCTTGCTGACATTAAGGTCTAGTTAGAAGCTTGCTGTAACATAGAGGGTAACCTTAGCTTCAAGCCACTGGGAGAGAAGGATGAACTGCTCCTCAACCTTAGGCAGGACGAAAATATTCATCGTATCATTTTGGCGAGAGCGTTGTTCAACGATGGTCTGGTGACCTCCTTGTGCAGATGCGCACACAATTCCATTTTCGGTTCAATGGACTCATGGATTTAGTGCAAAGGCAATCCTTTATAGTCATGGAGCCAGGAGTTCCTGTTAGCCATTGGCAATTACATTGGAGAAGTCATGTCTTTTGACGCAATGATGGAAAGTAGGTGGGAGCTCCGAGCCACTCACCTTATCATAAGGACAAAGAGACTCTTTTCCACCCATTCTAGGATTCCTGTCTCGGTGGGGGAAGATTGCCTCAAGATTCACGTCGGGGGGGGGGGGGGGGGGGGGGGGGGTAAGCTCCGCCTGATCCTATGCAACATCCATTAGAAAGAAGGAACATTGTCACGTTGATGTACCGGCAGAGTACCATTTTTTTCCTCTAAAGGTTCGTGGAGACCGTGTTGTCTATTAGTCAACACTTGTTTCGATCACCGTTGCTCCCATTTTGCCACCTGGCCTTTCCTCTTGCCATGTAGTGAATGGCGTGGACGGCCAAAGATAGCTTGCCTTGGTGGACCTAACACGTGGTACAATCATTGGCAATCTTTGGTATGTCGAGGTTTGCCTCTCTCCTCAAGCAACACGTGGTCTAGGCAACCCTCCTCTTAAGCCTGACTTAGTTGATGCCATGCAATTTTTCAGACTTATGACTCACCCGCTCCACCTTGGACGACGAGAGCTGCCCCTCTGAGCCACGTGGCTGACAACAACAAACCCTTGAGGTTAATGGTGGCACTTCTCTAATGACACTTGCCTCGTTGATATCACTTCACGTGACAGTTGTCGCTGGTCCTCTTGAATGCACTAACAATATGGTCGGTCAGGTCAAATTGGGGAGGGGACGTGTGGTCTGACTTTGTCGTCTCTCAAGCCTTCTGGAGTCTCTTGCTTTGACACTGACGCCAACGGCTTCGTCAGCAAAGGGTCTTTTGTGCTGACACATGGCTTGTCATCGCCACCTAGTGAGATAGCTGATGTAATCGGCCATCATCTCATCGCCCCCGCCTCTAATTGTGGCCCGACATCGCCACCCAGCAAGACAACTAGCGTCATTTTCCATCACATCATCACCACTGCCTTTAACTGTGTTATCAGTGGTGGCCCTACCATCTTAACAAAGGCGTGCTCCAATAAGACGCATGGCTTGTCATCATTGCGTATCATGTTAGATGTCGATGATAGCCTTAATTTCTCTAACTCCTTAGGCCCTCTCATTTTGACATCTGGCTGGCTTAATAATATCGAGCTAGCAAGAGTTAAAGAGAGCCCTTCTTTCTTTAACACGTGACCCTCTTTAGTCAGTTCCTTCAACTTTTCCCTCCTCGCTCATTCCCTCTCTACCCCTTGTATCCTCCTTCAAGCAACATGTCTTCCAAGAGTCCACCCCTTATTGCCTGGCCTTAATCGGCTTTCCTCTGAACCCCGCCACCTCTTGTGACCTCCACCTTCTGCCTTTGGACCCGAATCTCTCCCCCCATGAACCTTATCCATTTCCATGCAACGAATCCCTTCCCTCCCTCGGAACATGAAGTTTCCCCCATCCAAGTGGTTCCCCTCCTGTGGATGCTTCCTCTTCGATCAACCTTGACGTCACCGCCTTCAAGTTCAGGCTATGGACCCTTCTACTCTAGATCCATTCCCATCCCTTCCTCAATCCGTTGGCTCCCTTTCCTAAGCTTGTATCAAATCCCATTCCGTCAAAATGTAAGGACCCTCAATGTATTATGGACGCTTTTATCCTGTTCAGAAAATTGGTTGGTGTTTCCTTTGGAGAACGGAACGATGATTACATAGCCCTCTTCCAGTTTGTCATGGGAAGAGGTGCTTTGTCTACTCAAGAGGCCAAAAAGTCCTAGAAATCCCCCAAAGGCCGGAGAGAGCTTGTCAGTCTTGAGTCCTCAATGAACTATGATGTTGGCTCCAACTCCAGAAGTGCAAAGAAAGGCTGACAGGTAGTGCAAGTTCCCATGAAGCTCATTTCCCGGGATGTTTGAGGCCTAGGATCTGGGTAGAAAAGAGCTCATGTTAAGGACATTTCTCATCAGTTCAAGGCACAACTTATAGCTCTTTAAGAAACTAAACTTCATACTATTAATTGGTATATGATGGATTCCATCTGGGGTGTCTCCCATAGAGAGTGGGTGATGCTTGATGTGGAGGGATCTATTGGTGGCATTTTGGTGGCCCAGGACACCAGGCCTTGGGTCAAAGAGGACGTTCTGATTGGGGAGTTCTTTGTGGTTCTGAAAAAATCCTTCATCTGGTTTCCAATGGGTCTTCTTAGTGATCTATGGCTCTTACAAGAATCCTCGAGGCACCTCCTCTAGGAAGACCTCAATGTAATTGGAGTCAAATGATCACTGTCTTGGTGCCTGGGTGGGGACTTTAATGTCATGTAGTTCTCATTCGAGAAGTCGAATGGCAGTCATCTCTTTAAAAGCATGAAGCTCTTCTACGATTGGGTCGGCAAAAATGATCTTGTGGACCTCCCTCTACTGGATGTGAAATATACTTGATTGAATGGCCAAGATGCACCAATCCTCTCTAGTCTCGATCAAGGTATTCCATAACGGTAACGGGGGCCGTTACCTTTACGATATGGGTCGTAACGGCTGTCATGGCCCCCGTAATAGCCATTACGACCTCTTTTTTTATTAAAAGAAAAAACCCAAAAAACCTATATCCGCCTCATAACATTGAGAAAAAAATTGAAAAACCTGCATTTACCTCATAACAAACCATTATAAGGCTGTTATGACCTTTACAGGGGGCGTAACGGCCATTAATGGTGGTTAGAAGTCATTTTTTGAATAACGACTATTACGATCGTTACGACCCCATAACGTGTAACAGTTGCCACTGTTACCCTTACGTAACGGCCTTTACAACACACCATGGTCTCGATAGATTACTCGCTTCCCTTGACTGGCTAAATTACTTTCCAACAGTCTTACAACATGGCTTACCTCATCCCACCTCTGATCACTACCCAATTCTTTTGGATTTTGACAAGGAGAGTTGGGGCCCAAAGCCATTCAAATTCAAGATATTGTGGCTCGAAATAAATGGTTTTTCCTCTATGGTCAATAATTGGTGATCCCCCTGCGTTTTGTACTTAGCTAAAAACTTAAGCTATTAAAAAATAAGCTGGTGCATTGGAGAAAGCAGCCTCTCAAGAGCATTAAGGTTGACGTGAATAAAATCCTCTTGGCCATCTCATCTTTGGACACTAAGGAGGCCCACTTTCTTATGAAGATAAATCCTCGAGATCTACTCTCCATGCTAAATATTCGAGCAACGTCAAGCAAGAAGAGATCAAGTGGAGATAACAGTCACGCACCCCTTGGCTCAAGGAAGGAGATAAGAACACCAATTTTTTTCACTGCATTACTAGTAGTGCGAGGGCCCACTACAAGAAGATAAGTAACATTTCCACTAAGGGCCTTTTGTTTTTCAACTTACACTATAAATGCATTGTAATTATGTCATCATTACTTACACCTGTAATACGGCAACAACCCCAAAGTTGAGGATGACAGCTACCATGTTTGGGCGGTTTTTTACTCTAAAATAGACGCAGGAAAACGAGGAGTGCGTAAAAATTGAGGGGCCCACCATGATGTATATGTCATATACATGTCGTCCATTCGTTCCACCTGGTCATTTTTACGACAGGACCCAAAAATGAGGCAGATCCAAAGCTCAAGTGAACCACACCAAAGTAAACAGTGGGAATTGAACGCCTACCGTTGATAACTTCTTGGGGGCCATAAAAGTTTTGGATCGAGCTAATATTTGTGTTTTACCTTCTTCCATGTCTGTAGGACTTTATGAATAGTTTGGATGACAAATAAATATCATTATGGGCCCTAGAAAGGTTTTAGCTTTCAATGGTTGAGGTTCATTAGGACCATTGTTTCTTATGGTGCGGTTCACTTGAGCTTTGGACCTGCCTCATTGCACCTATCGTTGATAGCTTCTTGGGGGCCATAAAAGTTTTGGATCAAGCTAATAATTGTGTTTTACCTTTTTCCATGCCTGTAGGACCTTATGAATAGTTTAGATGACAAATAAACATCATTGTGGCGCTAGGAAGGTTTTAGCTTTCAATGGTTGAGGTTCATTAGGACCATTGTTTACTTTGGTGTGGTTCAATTGAGCTTTGGTTCTGCCTCATTTTTGGGCTCATGCCCTAAAGTGAGCTGGAGGAATGGATGGATGGCATGGATATGACATATACATTAGGGTGGGCAGCACAATTTTTATCAATACCAAAAAACATGGAATTCACTGACATAGGGGAGAGGAAAAATGTAGTTTTCGATGCAACATTTCCTCCTTCAAGCAAATGCCGGTAAGAAGTAATTATTACATATTTACAAGTAATTACAGGGGATTTGTAACAACCAAACATGCCCTAATGGTAACAGATTGGGATGAGCACTAGGTTTGTGATCATATTGTTTCTTTCCATAGCAATTTATTGTCCTCTGAAGGTTGGACTCGGCCTAAGTTGGATAACCTTGCTTTTCCCTGGATCTCTGTCGTGGAAGCAGTTGCCCTTGAATCCCCTTTCTTTGAGGCGAAAATCAAGGTTGTGTTTTCCCTTGACAGAGACGAAGCCCCCGATCCTAATGGGTTTCTTATGGCCTTTTTCCAAGCTTTCTAGGATGTGATCAAGTCAGATTTAATCAGTTTCTTCTCATAATTTTTCTCTAATGACTGGATGCCTTAGGTTATATGAGCCTACTTCGTTGCTCTCATCCCAAAAATTGAAGGTAGAACCCATCTTAAGGATTTTCAGCCCATTAACCTTCGGGGGGGGGGGGGGGGGGGGGGGGGGCTATGAGATTATGGCCAATGTCCTTGCCTCCAAGCTTCGCCTTGTTCTTTCTACTGTTGTATCTGAAGCTCAAGGTGCTTTCATGGCTAATTGTTAAATCCTTGACCATGCTCTCATTGCCCACAAATGTATTGACTCTCATCACCAAGATGGTAGGAGTGGAGTTGTCTGTAAGCTAGACATTGAGAAAGTCTTCAATCATATCAACTGAGATTACCTGGACTATATGATGGGTCTTCTTGGCTTTGGGTTGAGATGGCGCAGATGGATTCGGATTTGCATCTCCTCAGCTAAATTCTTTCTAATTAATGGATCTCCCAAAGGTTTCATTTAGTCTTCCAAAGTTTTAAGACAGGGTGACTTACTATCCCCTTTCCTCATTGTCATTGTTGTTGAAGGCTTTAGCAGAATGTTGGGTAAAGGCGATTTAGCCGGCCTCTTTATTGGGTCTAAGGTGGTGAATTCCGGCCCCTCCATTTCACACATTTACTTCATTGATGATACCCTCCTCTTCTATGATGCTGAGGAGGCGTCCGTCAAAAACCCCCCAAAAAATTATTTATTGTTTTGAGGGAGATAAATATCTCCAAAAGTCAGATGCTTGGCATTAATCTCTCTTCCTTGCCATTTCTCAATTAGCAGCATTTTTTTGTTGCAAGGCAGGCTCCTTCCCTTCCTCATACCTTGGCCTTCCTCTATGCATAAGGAAGCCTATCAAACACCTGTGGGATGTAGTTATTGAGTGAGTTGAGCGGAAATTATCTCGCTTGATGCATCGCTCGTTGTCCCTCGGGGGTTACTTGACCTTTATTAAATCTGCCCTTTTCACAACCTTCCTTCCTACTTCCTCTCTCTCTTTCGATGCCCGAAGTCTGTTTTGATCAAGCTAGACAAGCTAAGGAGAGATTTTCTATGGAATGGGAAGTCCAATGGCCACAAGTTCTACCTTCTCAGTTGGTCAAATGCCTGCAAGCCTATCTCACATGAGGGCGCTGCTATCCAAGATTTGGCTGTAGTGAAGTCAGCCCTTCTTGATAAATGGACCTGACGTTTCTTAAAGGCTTGCAGCTAGTGTAGAGAGATCATTGCCAGCAAGTATGTGATGGGTGGTGGTGGTTGTTTTTCCAAACCCTCCTCTCTTTACAGAGACTCTAGAGTGTGAAAGGCCATTGCAAACTTGCAACTCCATATGCAAGAAGGCTTCTCCTTCTCTCTTAGCAATTGGTCCCACATTCATTTCTACATGAATTGTTGGATCTCAGATGGGCCACTCCTCTCTTTTCCCCAGCTAGGCTCAAGTCGCCTCGGATAGGCCCATTTTTGCAACCAATTGTTTCTCTAACGTGGGTCTAGGATCTGGTGTCCTTGTACGAGAAATTTATTAGATTTTGAGATGGAAGACTTCCTCAAGCTTCTGGAACTTTTGAGTGGCATTTGTCCCTCCTAAGGTATTGAAGACTCGCTGATCTAGTCCTTGAATAGTTCGGGTAGGTTCTTGGTCTTCTCGTTATTCAAGCTTCTCAGTGGTCCCCCTCAGGCAATGGGGATGCTTTCCTTCCTTTGATTGGTCATAGTGTCTGTTTGGCTCCTCGCTAGGGGGGGAATTCTCACCGTGGCAACCTGCAGAAAAGGGGGATGGTTCTGCCTGCTTTGTATGGAAAGTGCGGAATCAATCAACCACCTCTTCTTCCACTGCCCCTTTGTCCAGGGGGTGTGGTCATGCATTTTGGCCCTTTTCCACACTTCATGGGTCATGCCTTTTGCTGCCAAGGATCTGCTCTTTGCCTGGCATAGGGGAGACGCTGGAAAGGACCACAAAGTGTCTGGCCATCATGGCTTCCTTTTGGGTCATTTGGCGATAGAGGAACAACTGTTGCTTTCAAAATTCCTCCTCTTCAATCTCTCGGGTAGTGGCCTTCATCACTAGGGATGTTATGAAGTGGTCATCCTGTCTCTCGATTCCTGACCATTGTATTCTTTCTTCTCCCTTTGGGTTGTAGAAGGCCTGACTTGTTTCTTTGCATTGGGCTAGTTTGTTTTTATTCTTGTTTTTGTTTTGTCTTTGTTTTTGTTTTCTTTGGGTCGTAGCAGGTCTTGCCTGTTTCTCTTTTCACCTTTGGCATTTTTCTTCTAATAAATTTTGTTAATCTTAAAAAAAAAAAAAAAATCCAATGAATAACCCAATTAAACCTACAACATTGGAATGCAGGCAAAGCTTACCCACACACCAGAACTAAAAAGAGAATAAGTGAAAGAAAGGAGTGAAAAACTGAACAAATAGTAGTTTCTTACATTGGAATTAAGAGGTACATGATGATATATCCTCATAAATCCTGCAATAAGATCGCGAAATCGTGTGCTTCCAGCTGGAGGCTGATAGGGAAAAAATGAATTCTCTTTCAGAACACTGGCCAGATAAGCTAGGAATGGGATCTTCTCATCAGCTACTGAATCATCATCAAAAGATAAATCCAAGGAACTGCTGATGTCTTGGAAGCCATTCTTGAGAAAATCAAATATGATCTTGACCTGTCAATTTACTGCAGAGTGTCAGCCATGTGCATTTCTGCACCATAAGGTCAATAAGTATCTGCCTATAAAACAAATTCAGTGCATGCCTGATTTGGTTGGCGAATTTGGCAACTGTAAACTGATAAAGAATGTGAAATGCGACCACCGGACTTCCCATAGGCCCAGGCTGTTCGAGCACAGATAGGCTGATCACCAACAAGCCCCATGTAGAACTCAAAACGATGAGGGTTATTCTTCTCAATTTCGACTAAGGCTGAGATGTCTGTATCAGCGGCCTGAAATAACATGTTTACAGTGATTACTTTCCTTGGAACATCTATTGCCATGACAGAAATTGCTCATTAAAGAGAAACAAAGATTATATGTCGATTAAAAGAAGGAATCTGTAAATGGCCAGAAGGCCATATATTTACCAAAGCTTCAAGCTTCTTAAAAAATGG
The DNA here is from genome assembly GCA_003013855.2 of Liriodendron chinense. NCBI lineage: Eukaryota > Viridiplantae > Streptophyta > Magnoliopsida > Magnoliales > Magnoliaceae > Liriodendron > Liriodendron chinense. The sequence goes on from ML058513.1 coordinate 6,056,874, forward strand.
AAAAAAAGAAAGAAAAAAAAATCAACCACCAAGCTGTGGAGTTCGTCGCTTTCACATACCTGAGTTATTTTAGTTTGCCAAAGCTTTGTAATGCGGAAACCACGGCGTTCAAACAAGCGCTTACAAACACCTTGACCAGGACGGCCTCCAATATTGAAGATCATGATACCCATGGGTTTGATAATAGAAATGCCTTCCTCAACTGCCCTAGCAATCAGACCTAAGCCAAACTGATCCTCAACAAAACCCTGAATAGAAGCAATAAAGATATATTCAATATAAATTCGCTGAAGCTGAATAGGGATTAAATAAAGGAGAAAGATACATCACTCAGTTTAACTGAAATGACTGTTTGATTTAGTATGAAAATCAAAGGCCTTATTACTGCACAGTTGTACCCAAGCATATCTTTTAATTAACATTCAATCTTCACACCATGTTCATTACAGATAGGGAAAAAGGCTAAGCAATGTCCATTATAATTGTTCAAGAGAAAAGATTATTTCCTCAAATGAGTTGTGTGATGATAGGGACCCCTCGCACCTTAACAACAGCAAATGATTGATAAGGATTGCATGTGACTTTACATTGGAAATATCTTTCAGAAAATACTGAAGTTTAATGGATACATGACCCTTCAAATATCACAATAGCATCAGTGTAAACAATTTCAGTTTCAGTGACCATTTATTCCTCTTTACATAACTGAAGCTGGACCTGATCCACTTCTGGTACCATCTAGTAAATGTTTTTTACTTTTTTTATTTTTTAAATAAGTGCCATCTCAAAAGATATGCATATATGTCAATCAATCCACATTCGCAGAATGATGGACACCACGTGAGTGCACCAATGTCTGTGAATGGGCAGAAAGGATGTTTCTGTTCAACAAATCTATGCAATTTTTTTTTTTGTACATTTGCTCTTAAACATTTGTTTCTGACACCCCAAACAGGTGAAGGATCAGATGGTTTTTAACTACCAACTAGCATGTTTTTTGCATGATTCTAAAACTCATTGGATTAACTCAAAACTCAGCCAAGTCAACTCAACTCCACAAGATTTTGGGCCAAGTTGCTGGGAAATTCGGTTGCCTGACTCAATCCTGGCTCGGGACGACTCATTAAGTCAACTCAACCACTTGTTTGACTCACGTGACTGGAACCAAGTCACCAGTCACAGCGTGAATATTAATAAAATGTAAATGAGGAGGGAGGTTATCGAACCCATGACCTCTGCTAGAGGAAAGATGAACTTAACTAGACCATTGAGTGGCTTGATGACAATATTTGCATTTTATATTACTTAACTATGTTATCAAGTCCAGTAGGGATGAGTCTTTGAATCAAATCAACCTGGCTGAACATTGAGTCGAGTCGAGTTTTCAGGTTTTCAAACTATGGTTTCTTGGCTTACTGATTATACAAGAGGTGCACTGATAATCTAAAAGTCTGCATCCATCATCATGTGCACCAATCCAACAGTTTGCAGGGATGCTAGTTACAAATTGGAACCAGAAGTTCAATTACTTCTAGACCTAAATAAACTCATAACATTGGATAGACTTGTAGGAGGATAATCAGCCACAATCACATTAAATGGCTACATGTAAGTTGATTGTTGCTCCAAGATTTCGTTATAACTGATACTGATGCGGACATCAAGCCCTTTAGGTTTATCAGCGTAGGAGGCGAGTAACACCTATATCTTTATGGCTCGATGATGACGGGCTTGGAGCGTTCATGACGACTTGAGGAGCATCGAAGACCTTACATATGTAGTTCGAGACATTTGAAAAGACCCCACATTGGGAGGACATGTGTAAGTTGCTTGGAGGAGATGATTGGACCGTTGGATCGCGATGATGATGTGATCGGACCGTTAGTTCGTCATGGCCCACTTTCATCGTGCCATTATCGGAGGCCATCGGGCATCTTAAATTTGCATTTATTATATTCATTTTTACTTATTTGAGTTTTGGGTCAGTGTGTGCACGTTTTTTCATGTGAATGTCTTTTTTTTTTTTGAAATTTTGTTAGTAGGGGTATTTTGGTAATTATGTTAATTTCGAATTTTATAAGGGTATTGCCCTAAAAAATTTTCATTAGTTATTGATTATTGATTAAGAAAAGCTTGGTAGCTCCTCTCTCTCTCTCTCTCTCTCTCTCTCTCTCTCTCTCTCCTGGACCTTTATCTTCTTCTCCAATCCTCTTCTTCTCCTTGCTTTTTATGCCCCTCTAACATTCCTCTAAGATAAGTTCTTCCTTCTCTCTCTATCTCCATTATCCCCAATCCTCGAATCCTAAATTTGAAAATCGAATCAAAATTCCAATTTCTTAGATTTTCGAATCCCTAATCCGAGAAAATCCTTGATCTCTCGGACTAGTGATTTACATTGGATATTTGGGTATGACCATGCAAGATCGGGAGGTTCCATCCCTCGCCGGATCTAACCTATGCATTATTTGAATGTCTTACTTCGTGGTTGTAATGATGGCCCACTCCATTGCATGTCTCTTTATGGTTTTCTTAGTTTATGATGGTTGATGTTGAATATTTATATTATTATTGTCTTTTATTTCCGTTGGATTATTATGTTCATACACATGCATCATAATTAGGCCGTCCTGCATCAAATTTGGTATCAGAGAATATGTTTTGCATGGTTATGTTTAGATTGAGTTACCAAATTAGGGCTTTCATTTTTAGGTCTGTTTTAGGAAATTTCCATATTTAGAAAGTTTCCAATTTTAGAAAGTTTCCAATTTTAGAAAGTTTCCTAATTTAGAGAATTTTCAGATTTAGAAAGTTTCCAATTTTAGAAACTTTCCAATTTTAAAAAGTTTCTTAATTTGGAGAATTTCCAGATTTAGAAAGTTTCCAATTTTAGAAACTTTCCCAATTTGAATTTTTTTAAGATTTGAGTCGCATCATGTAGAATTAATTAGTGTCAATTCATTGTAGTTTAAATTCATCACATTCATATTGTGAGTCACCCAGTCCGTAGAGTCTCCCCGTAGTGAATGGAGTATAGCCGTTTGAGATCTTCAGAGCCATTAAGTGTTGTCGTGTGGCCGTCGAAACCCAATGGAAAACCGAACTCCGATGAGTTGGCCTATTTTAATGGTCACATGGACCCACAAACATTCCTTGATTGGCTTGAAGACTTGGACTATTTTTTTATTGGTATGATATGTCGAACTACAGTCAAGTGAGGTTTGCCAAGTGGAAATTGGAGGGCCAAGCCAAGTCGTTTTGGACAGATTTGGAGCGACGAATTGATAGAGTTGGGAAAGCCCCGATCTCACAATGGGACGAGATGAAAGAGTGTTTGAAAGAAAAATATCTTCCCATCTCTTATCATCAAAAGCCCTTGGCTCAAAAGAGAGTTGCCTTACCTTCCCGTCCAAACACAAAACCAATATGGTCCCCTCCTTGTAAAGTGGTCCAACCCATCATTAAGGAAATCTCGGCTTATGAACAATTTGAGTGTTTAACACCAATTATATTTCCTTGGAAGCGAGATAATACATTGGTGAATGGCTAATAGGAAGAGTCCAATCAAGTAGTTTATGAAGTGGAAGAGTACGTGCCTAACATCAGTAGTGAGGAAATGGAAGAAATTGAGGCATCACTCATCATCTTTAATGATGCAGAAGTGTGTGTTAGTGATGAAAAGTCAAAGAGTTTGAGACCGCATCACTTCTAAGTGTCATGTGTGATTTGATTGATGAAGTCTCACAATCTGTCTCTTACCGTGGTGAACACAAATGAAATTGAAGAAGAGACTAGTGAGGATATGATGGTAGACACCCACATGACTTGTGATATCCCACCAGATGATTTATGGGATGAATTTTTACCCAAATGAGACATTCAACACACAATCGATCTTGTCCCTGGGTCGATCCTATCAAGCTTTCCTCCATACCAGGTGAACCCCGCAGAAAATACAGAAATGCAACGTCAATTTGATAAACTTCTTGGGAAAGAATTCAATAAGGAAAGTTTGAGTTGGAATTTTGTTTTGTGTGCCATGCCTGCCCTTTTCACATTAAAAAACAATGGCATATGGCGCACATGTGGGCATCTCCTGGCCATCCACAAAGCTTCAGTCAAGTGTCATGCCACCTTGTGACGTATTCACTTCATGGTGGATATGATGGCCAGAGTCCCTATCCCGCATTTTGATGACATTTTGGACATAATGGCTTATGCCAAGATCTGCTCAAGACTTGGTATTAATAGTGTGTGTTCTCAAGTGTTGGGATATCTGAAAATCATCCTTGTTTATAATACTTATAAGGAGAAATTATGTGTCACCCATGAGAAGTGTCCTTTTGTTTCAGTTTTTCAAGTTCTAGGCTATATGATTGTTTATTTTGAGTTCATTACTTTTTCAGAGAGTCATTTAGTTTCACCCATGTCTGTCACCCAAAGGTCTTCAGAGTCAGCCAATGCATTTGCACGACACATTCATGAATTGCATGCATATATTAGATAGCGGATTAATAGAAGCAATGATAGTTATATGCTTTCAGCTGACTCGCATCGTAGATTGCAAGAGTTTCAGGAAGGAGACTATGTAATGGTGAGGATAAGGCCAGAGCGATTCTCACAGGGTACCGCTAAGAAATTACAAGTGTGTAATGCTGGACCATTCAAAGTACCGCAAAGAATTGGGTCCAACGCGTATCGGATAGACCTTCCACCTGAAATGGGCATTAATCCAACGTTTAATGTGGAAGATCTAGTCCTTTCCCCTAATCCTACCATTGATCTTTATTCTCTTTCATGGCCACACTATGAGCCACTCCACCCCTTCCCCACCTATTATTCGAAAGAAAGAAATTGAAGGGATTGTGGATGAAGAGATAGTTTCCATGGGAGATGGAGGTTTCCAGAGATATCTTTTAAAATGGAAGAACAAGCCACCGCACGATTCTACATGGTTGACAGAAGCGGAATTGTAAAGACTTAGTCCAGATTTGTTGGAGATGCACCAGAGCTTTATCTTGCCGGAGTCAAGCTCTTCTCAGACGAGGAGAATGATGCGGACATCAAGCCCTTTAGGGTTTATCAGCATAGGAGGCGAGTAACACCTATATCTTTATGACTCGATGATGACGGGCTTAGAGCGTTCGTGACGACTTGAGGAGCATCGAAGACCTTACATATGTGGTTCAAGGCATTTGATAAGACCCCACATTGAAAGGACATGTGTAAGTTGCTTGGAGGAGATGATTGGACCGTTGGATCGCGATGATGATGTGATCGGACAGTTGGTTTGCCATGGCCCACTTTCATCGTGCCATCATCGGAGGCCATCGGGCATTTTAAATTTGCGTTTATTATATGCATTTTTACTTATTTGAGTTTTGGGTCAGTGTGTGCACGTTTTTTCGTATGAATGTCTTTTTTTTTTTAATTTTGTTAGTAGGGTATTTTAGTAATTATACTAATTCCGAATTTTATAAGGATGTTGTCCTAAACCTTTTTCATTAGTTATTGATTATTGATTAAGAAAAGCTTGGTGGCTCCTCTTTCTCCTCTCTCTCTCCTGGAACTTCATCTTCTTCTCCAATCCTCTTCTTCTCCTTGCTTCTTATGCCCCTCAAACATTCTTCTAAGATAAGTTCTTCTTCCTTCTCTCTCTATCTCCATTATCCCCAATCCTCGAATCCTAAATTTGAAAGTCAAATCAAAATCCTAATTTCTCAAATTTTCAAATCCCTAATCCGAGAAAATTCTTGATCACTCGGACTAGTGATTCACATTGGATATTTGGGTATGACCATGCAAGATCGGGAGGTTCCATCCCTCGCTGGATCCAACCTATGCATTATTTGAATTTCTTACTTCGTGGTTGTGATGATGGCTCGCTCCATTGTATGTCTCTTTATGGTTTTCTTAGTTTATGATGGTTGATGTTGAATTTTTATATTATTATTGTCTTTTATTTCCACTGGATTATATATATTCATACACATGCATCATAATTAGGCTGTCCTGCATCAAATACATATCATTCAGGTAGCCTATCCGCATCTTTATGCTCTTGTTTTAAGCATGAGAGAATGTCTCCAGTCTCCGGGTCCCACACAATTTTGCCTCTTATTCATTCATTATGAAATAGTTTAAGTGGAGTGTTATTTATATGTAAGAAAAGTCCACCATCCACTTCCATTCTCAACTTAAGCCGTCACCACCCACACTCACGGTCTATATATTTATGAAGAGAAGTCACAAATGGAGCATGGATACAAACCAGCTAAAAACCGTTATCCATGCTAGAAAAGTTGCTACCACCTTACAAGCTCTACTTGCTAATAAAACACAAGTTGATCATCATCACCACCTCCATGAATGCTGAAGACTCAGTTTCTGAATTCCCAGATATTTGGATAAGACTAACGATAATGGCAGCCCCTTCCCCCAGATTTGACCAGTTAAGTATTTCTACATGATTATACTTAAGAGCAGTTACAACCCGTAATCTGAGATGTTTTTACTTGGAAGTTCCGCCGAAAATATCCTTGCAATAGTCAGGTAAAACAGGAATCTTTTTTTAATGGTAAAACAGGAATCAATTATTTTACCAATGAAGAAGCATTTACTCCCCCCAATAGACTCAGACTAAATCAAATGTGCTTAAACACTTATTTGAAGGTAATGCATTAGAAATGTACAGCACTCAAAACTTCCGCACATGTCCTCATATTAACTAGACATTGGCACACACAAAGTTTTTATGAAGAAATCTTCCATTGACCATTACAAAAGAGGAGATTTCCTTAACAAGTATAAGGAAACATACAAGTACACATAAAACAATAGAAGTTTCTGGAAGCCTCTTTAAAATTTTTGACTTCCAAAATCTGGATGCTAACAGATTGCAAAACAATACCATTAAAAAGAAAACATCAACTGAAGTGAATTAGTGAGCAAAAACTAACCTGGAGCGCACAATAGTTACTTAAGGAATATAGGAACTCCTCACTGGCATTTTCACTAATCATCTTTGACATAGCCTCTGGATTTGGGTTGAGTATCTGAAAAAAAAAGGTATTCCTTTGAGGTGACAAAGTAACAGACACCACCAATTTGTTTATTGCTACCATAATATTTTCTGGGCTACAAATTCTCCTAGACTCAGTAAAGCATAGGAAAAGAATACACAAATAAAAATATATTTTAGCAAACACACATGACTAGAGGACTCCAGGTATTAAAAGTTGTGATACCTGAGGTATGCATCCAACAATTCGTTCAAGCTCTATGTTGTGATCCCGACAATAAGCTAGCAGGTCAGATTCATGGAACTCCACCCTATCAAGCAAAGTTTTCTTCTCTCCATCATAGATAGGAAGCCCATTTTCATCCAAAGCATTTAAGTATAAATTAATCCGAGCAACTTTGACTGCCCTTGGGTTTATATCAAGACCATAAACCTGTTAAATAGTCATGTCAGTGCTTCCTGATGAATTACAAAGGGGCTATCTAAAAGAAGAATGACAATGCGCAGAAACTCAAATTTATACAAGGTCGGCATATATGAAGTTGGCAATAAGGATAGAGAGCATTCCCCTGAATCGAATAACAACATCAAGGCAAGATCCATGCTAGTTGTCACTCTGAAAACTAATCTAATCAGGCATGGGGCAGAACATGAATTAAAGAATATCCGGCACAATGGTTAAAATCAAGATATGACAAACAACCTTCAAAGGGGACCACTTCTCAGCAAGAGCTATTGATATCCATCCATTTCCACAGCCAAGCTCAGCAACCGTCTTGTCCTTGAAAATGGAATCAGGATGCCTGTTTATTCCTTCGTAAAAGGTGTAAGACCAATCTTCCGGTATAAAAATACTTGGAATCTCCAACAATGTCAATTTTTTTCTCTTCTGGTAACCTGCAAGCAGCAAGGGAAAGTCTTAATCTCAGCCATGCAATATCTAGCATGCAGATTGTAAGACTCAATTACTCGAATCTGTATATACAAATTTAAGAACAAAAAGAGGCCAATTGAATGCAAGTATCTGAATTCACAACACAAAGAAGCAAGAAAGAACATGTACCCATCACTAATCTGACATAAATGTACTCCGACTGTGAGTCAAAATATGCAGATAAATAAAAATTTTGTCTCAACTTGACAGAACAGTAGTTGATCCATTAAAAATGAAAAAAAAAAAAAAAAAAAAAAACTAGAATAACTGGTCTTCATATAGAGGTTTAGTGGTCTCCTGACTCCCATTGGTTGCATGGCTGGGGACACGCCACTTTTCATGGAGCAGTCCTTTCATTTTCCATCAACCGGAGTAAGCAGATTATTTTCGACATTTGTACATACACCAAGAGAGCTGCCAACCATGCCATTCAGGGATTCGTTCTTAAAACAAGTATAAAATTCACTAGACACAACGAATAAATGTAAAAGAAAATAAGAAATCCACAAATGTTTCAAGCATACGTTGCCTCAGAAAAGAAAACAAAGGGGAATCCATGACATGTAATTCTAATACCTACAGATAAAATGAAAAGAAAAGAAAAATGTGAATGACTTCATCTCGATTATAGATAAAACCAAACTGAGAAATGATCACATTCAACACTGTATACGAACTTTCACACTAGAGCCCATCCTTTCGTGTCAATGTCACATGTGTAAGATATCCTTGTCGTGTAGAAGGCGGTCAGGCCATGAACATCACATGGCGCAACAGTTATGCGGGTCCACCCATTGGATGGGCCATGTTGTTAGAATCAATGAGACATCCAATTGTCACCTAATGACTGGAACGGCCTAGTTAAAAACGAGGGAGGTGATTTCCATGGTGGGGCCCACCTTATGCACAGATCTCTTATCCTATGCATGCGACACTAGAAAGAAGTCCATATGAACGATTCACATACAGTACCTGTACTTGATCTCATCTCTCAACAGTATTTACTACAAAAGAATTTTACAAACAGAGAAAGAAAATTCTGAAATTAAAAGGGAAAAAATAAAAAATAAAATTATAATAATACATTTTAGATAGATCTTCTAGGAATCACCTTCTCCAGAAACAAAAGCGTCCCAGTATTAAAATAGTCCAAAACTGTACTATTGTATTGCCAAAACTAGAAAATAAAGGGTGTGTCTCTCAATCAGGGTGGGTGTAAATATCAATTCATAAAGAAAAAAGAAACTGAGAAGGATTTAAAAAGAGAGAATCAGAGCTAAAAATAAATAAAAAAATAAAAAGATAAAGGATTAAATGATCTCAAATGCCATTAACAAACAGAAAAATAAATTCATCCATTTCACACACACACACACACACACACACACACACACACACACACTAGTCCAAAACTGTACTATTGTATTGCCAAAACTAGAAAACAAAGGGTGTGTCTCTCAATCAGGGTGGGTGTAAATATCAATTCATAAAGAAAAAAGAAACTGAGAAGGATTTATAGAGAGAGAATCAGAGCCAAAAAAAAAAGATAAAGGATTAAATGATCTCAAATGCCATTAACAAACAGACAAATAAATTCATCCATTTAACACAAACACACACACACACACACACACAGATCAACCTTGGAAATCGGCGAGGAGGACGTCATGAATGCGGAAATGGAAGGTATCGAAGCAACGATCGGAATCTTCCTTGGAAACGAAGCGATTCTGAAGCGAGGCCAAGAAGATCCTGGCATCAGCTCTGGAGTTAGGATCCTCCAGCTTCTCCAGCAATGATTTCAGAGCATTGTAAGCAGAATCCCCTGACTTCTCGCACTCCTTCAAGAAATCCTCCATCCCTAACAGCATTTCTTCCCTCGCTTTTCTTCTTCTTCTTCTTCTTCTTCTTCTCTGTATACAGAAAAAGAAAAAAACGCGAAAGAAAGACGACGGAGAACAAGTAAACGGTTGGGAGAGAGAGAATGAGAGGTGGGTGTGGTGTATGGTGTATGCGGATGGCGGGGCTTTAAAAACGAGTCCACATCAGTGTGCTTGCGCGACTCCAAATTCGAAATTATTGAAAAAATAAAAGAGAAAAAGTAGTTCCAGAGCCTTGTTTCCATTCATCTCAACGTATTACAATACAATACATCGGGGCCTTAACCCTTCAATCTGATCATATTTCAATGATCCAAACCGTCCATATGATAATTTTTATCTTGTATGGTTGATTATATTTTTTATAATTTGCATCTTTTACTCTGAACATGAACCGTAGCCGTATTATAATAAGAAGGTTAAAACATTCAATCCAAGAGTTTTTTTTATGCATCCCAGGGAAGTCTTATCAAATAAATGGTTTGTAAAAAACCAAATCCGACGGATAGAGTCCCAACGTATCTTATTTCAATGCGTCGGGATGTATTCGAGTGAACATCTACATTTGGTTGGAATGCGTGCGTACCATTTTATCTGGACCGGAATCCTCCACCACACCTGTTTTACGCATCGCGTAAAACAGCCATGTCTGTATGGCCCATTTTATTGCAAATATAAAATCCACTCCTTCCATCAGGTTTTATACTATATTTGAATCCCTAATGTAAAAATTCAGCTAGATCCAAAACTAAAATGGCCCACACTTCATGGAACAGTAGGAATAGAATGTGGACCGTAGGTTTGTATGTGGGACCACATGTGGTGTATCTTTTATCGAACCCATTAATCAGATCATAAAATCGCCCGGATAAAGAGAAGATGCAAAAATATTCCAGATAAAAAAACCCAGGCGTGAAATTAGTGGTTTAAGCAATTTTACATTGTTCCCATTAGTGTGGCCCATTTGAGATTTAAATAGGGATAATATTTAATAATTACAGCAAAGATAGTGGTTTTCACATGATGGACGGATTCGATTTTGCATATATAATGTTGTTAACCCCACTAAGCATCTGTGTTTTACGCGCTGGTGTTGTCGACGGTTCCGGTCCGTTTTAATGTCGCGGTAGGTCCACACTCCTATGTGGCTCTGCACAATTTAAAAAAGAGGCCGTGTCTCTTCAACCGTACACATGGCATTGTTGTACGTAAATCCAGACCGTCCAAATTTCTGGCTCAACTATGTATGGCCAACCTAATATTCGCACTGATAAGATGATATTAACCATACGATTTTCCCTTGGAATTTGGAATACTGGTTATTTATTTTTAATCACTAATTGGACGGTTGGGATTTTTTTATCAGTATAATGTTAGAAACATCCTATCCGTGATATGAGTCACAATTTGGATGGTCTGGATAGCTTTACCACAGTGATACATGCGAGAAGGATGATTCACCACGATTTTTTTAAACTGTGCAGAACTCACACAGGTCCCTGTCTGCATCTGATCCTCGCCCTCCGCCACATGAAGGTAATAATGAAATCGGATTGCGTTCTGAGTTACTCGGAACGCTCTTATCGTATTGAGTGAACTCTGTTGGTTATCCACGCCGTCCATCCGTTTCTGGGCTCATTAAGGGGTTGTACCCAAAATTGAAGCATATCCAAAGCTCAAGTGGACCATACCACGAATAATGATTTCCACCGTTGAAACCTTCTTAGGGCTTAGAGTAATGTTTATTTGTCATCCAACTTGTTCAAAAGATTACACATGGATGAATAGAAAACGCAAATAATAGCCTAAGAATTTTTCAATGGTAGACGTCACACTGCTTCATGTGGTGTGGTCCACTTGAACTGTGGGTATGCTTAATTTTTTTATCTCAAGCAATAAAATTATCTGATAAAATGGATAGACAGAGTAGATAAAGTACATAAAAGACGGTGGGCCCCACAGAGTTTGCTCATTACGCAATCCACTTCGGGTAATATTTGGCTGCGTATGTAAGAGCAGGGCTCGTGGTTCTACCGATCAAAACGGTTAAATGAGGTGGGGACCGTATTTTCGAAGACATGGCAAGCGGATTGCATACTGAGTAAACTCTGCGGGGTCCACTGTGATTTATGTATTTCATCCGCTCAGTTTATCCATTTTAAAAGACAATTTTAATGCATTGTGACAAAAAATGAGGCATATAAAAAGCCAGCTTCAACCATGTTTGGATGACAGATAATCATCAACGCAGGCCCAAAAAAAGTTTCAAATGTGGAAATAATTATACCCATTGTTTCTTTTGGTATCATCGGCCTGAGTTTTGAATATACTTCAATTTTGGTTTCAACACTTTAAATAATCTAGAAAAACATATAAACGGTGTAGATAAACTACATACATTTATAGTGGGTAAATGTGGGCCCAATTGAGTTTAATCAGTATGATGAGAGTGTACTAAGTAACTCTGGACACAATCCAATTTCAGACATATGATGCATTGGTCGGAATGTAGTCGTCCTTAGAAGCACTTTGTGGGCCCTAATGTAGGGAAGGATGTGACAGGGTCAATAATGGTCTTCTTTAGAGGATAACTAACTTCAATCTATAAGGCTCTTTAGAATCCACTAGAACTTTTTGTAATTCATAAGAGAATAAATGATGGAAGTCAAAAATGTTATTGATAATATGAAGTCTGGTTATCCTAAAATGTGTTTAGCAACATTAAATACTAAAAAAACAAATCCTAAGAACAAATTAACAAAAGTTCTAAACAAAAACGAAAAGAAAACGAAAAATTGCACAAACTATCTTAGACAATAGGTTGTGTCTTAGGTGGCATCGAACTTAACCTTCAAGGGTATTGAAGCCAATTGAAGGACATCTTCAATGGCACCGAAGTTGGCCAAAACTTCACAGGGTACGGACTCACTGAACCTCCATAATTCGATGGCACGAAGCCCTACTCGGTGGCACCAAAACCATCTAAATTTGCACAATGTTGAAACTGGGTTTCTTGCTCAAATTCGGTCGACTAACCTATGACGTAAATAGCCAATTTCTCTTAGACTTGGGCTCCTTCATTCGATCCATCTTTGCCATGAACAAAGCCACGACCCGTTCAACATCAGTCCCACCATGATATTTGAGTTTTATCCACACTATCCATCCATTTTGCTTGATCATCTTAGAGCATCAAGATCCAAGCCTCAAGTTGACCCCACAATAGTAATTGAATGCTCATCGTAAGAACTTTTTGGGAGTTGCAAAAGTTTTAATCAAGCTGATATTTGTGTTGTCCTTTCCATCTTGTCTAGGATGGCAAATAAACATGAATGTGGGTCTTATGAATATTTCAATGGCAGGTGTCATTGTCGCGACTGCTTCCTATAGTGTGATCCACTTGAGTTTTGGATCTTCCTCATTTTGGTGGTCATATCTTAAAATGATCAGGCAAAATGGATATTGGACCACATAGATAAAATCCATACATCACGGTGAGCCTGCACCTTCATGGACCGAGTCCGTCTTGGCATGTGTAGGAAGCAATCCACATACGTCCCCGTCGATTAAAGTCATATACATCAGACAACCATCATTTCTTCTTACCCTCTTGTGTCGATGGGGAGGCCATTGATCAATTCGCTAGTACCACTCAATTTGTCATGATTCGAACCATATCCATCCAAAGTAACACATCAGCCTGGTAACCAGATGTACATTCTGTTGGCCCGATTTCACCTCAAAATGGCTAGTCATTATTGAGGAGCCTCTTCCCAATATATAGCCCAGCAATCTCCCCAGCCTCTAGCCGATGTGTGACAAACCCAACAATCCCCTCCTCCATCGCGGATAGGTGCTCCTGACTACCGCCCTCCCGGGATTGTCAGGCATTGGACTCTCGGGCACTGCCCCCCTCTCTTGTGGGCTTTGGGTATGGGGGGATAGGGGCTCCCGAGCATTGCCCTCCCTGAGCTCTCAAGCACTGCCCCCCTTCGCTCACAGACTTGGGCGTAGGCGCCACCACATACTGGCTTGGCTGGGCCATCTTTGATATCACTTTGTTGTGTCGATTCCATCTCAAAATGGCTAGTCATTATTGATGGACCTCTTCCCAATATATAGCTTAGCAATCTCCCCTGCCTCTAATCGATGTGGAACAAACCCAACACATTCCAGATACACATATCAGCCTGCTGCACGTACAACGCCAAATGTGTGGTGACCCAACACCACATAATTACGTGGTGTCAGGACTTTGTGGGGCCCACCATGATGTATCTGTCTTATCCACGCCGTCCATCCAACTCATTTTAGGGCACAAGGTAAAATTGAAGTATATCCAAAGCTCAAGTAGAACACATAACATGAAACAATAGGGATAATGAGGTCCATTGTTGAAACCTTCTTAGGGACCATAATGATGTTTAGTTGTCATCACCAGGTTCATAATGTCACACAGACATGGATGAAGCTAAAATACGCATATCAGCTTGATCCAAAACTTCTGTGGCGCACCTTTTCAATTACGTACAAGTGTTCGATTCATGTTTCCTGTGGTGTGGTTCACTTGAGAATTGGACATGCTCTAATTTTATGCTCATATCCTAAAATGAGCTAGCAAAATGAATGAACAGTGTAGATGAGACACATATATCATGGTGGACCCTGCAAAGTCCTAACACCATGTAGCTACATGGTGCTGGGTCACTGTGTAATCTGCTGCCTAGCTTTACCGCCCTAAACGGAAAACGCTCGGGTGCCTCACCCGTGTAAACGCCTAGGTCCGCGTAGCTACGATGTAAACGCTTGAGTTACACCATCCGTATAGTATAAAAACACGACAATGGATCCTACACAAAACTAAAGGTGGGCATATGCCCATCTAGCTATTTCCTGTGGTGTAAGCTGCCTGCGCTTTTAATAATCCGGATTTTTTTAGTTTTGATATTAGTGCACGAGAAACATACCTAACATCCCAGTGGATGTCATGAAAGTTCTACCCATGTGGCTTTCATGGCTAGACTTATGCAAAGCATTTTCCTTTGTGCATGTGTGGCCCACTTGATGAACTGATAGATTGGACTCATTCGAGTGAGACATACTGATTCTATTATTTTTCAGGGCAGGCTAGCTCAAGTCAAGCCTTTGAAGCTCAAGTCGTGAGTCTTAAGGAGGTGTTGGGTGCATGGTATTAAAAGGGATTAAGGGGGATGGAATTGCATTTGGTACCTTGCATCCATCATTTATTGTTTGGGGAGACTGGGTGTAGGTGGGAAGAAGAAGTGCACTTGGTCCTTTTGGAGAAAAATTTTGCTACACCCACGAGTTAGCTACGCTAGCTGCACCTGTGTGTAGCAATGATGGCAGCATGATGTATTGGTTATATCCGCACCATTCATCCATTTGACGAGATCATTTTCGCACATGATACAAAAAATGAGGCAGATCGGAAGCTCAAGTGGGCCCCAAGAATTTTTTAATGGTTAGCATTCAATTCCCACTATTTTCTGTCATGGGTCCACTTAAGCTTTGGATCTGCCTGATTTTTTGGCCAGGCAATAAAATGATCTTTCTAAATGGATGGACGAAGTGGATATAACCAATACATCATGGTGGGTCATTACTACACCCGGTGTAGCTAGCGTAGCTAACTCGTGGGTGTAGCAAAATTTTTCTCGTCCTTTTGGCTTTTGTAACCCCCGGCCGTATGCTTGTTTCCCGCCCAAATTTTTTTTTTTTTTGAAATAGTGGGTCAACATCACTAATTTGTGTGGATCCCACCATAGTACATGGACTATATCCACACAGTCCATCCATTTTTTGAGATCATTTAGGGCATGGGCCCAAAAATTAGGCAGATCCAAAGTTCAAGTGACCCCACCACAAAAAGTAGTGGAGATTGAACGCCTACCATTGAAACTTCTTATGGGCCATGGAAGTTTTTGGGTCAAGCTGATATTTGTGTTTTCCCTTTTCACTGGTCTATTTGACCTTATAAACAGGTTAGATGGCAAATAAACATCATGGTGGGCCTTAGGAAGACTTCAACGATGGCCGTTATTGTCCCCATTGCTTGCTATGTTGTGGTCCACTTAAACTTTGGATCTGCTTCATTTTTAGGCCCATGCCATAAAATGATGATACAAAATAAATAGACGGTGGAGATACAGTATATACATCACGATGGGCCCCACAATCCCCCACAACCCCTGACGCATTTAATTATTAACTTCATTTCCCCTAATGGCCCGCTTGGCACCATGGATTTGAGGAGAAGTGAGGAGAAGTGGATTTCATTTTCATCAATTCCACTTCTTAGCAATTTCGGATTTTCTGTTTGGCAGCTAAGATTTGGAGAGAAATCAGACGACACGAGAGAATAGACGATGTAAATTTTAATCCCACCATATGCCCACTGTATTAGCCTCGAATTTTAAATCCATGTCATTCATTCATTTTTACATATCATTTTATGCTAGGATCCAAAAAAATAAAGTAGATCCACATCTAAAGTGGACCATAAAACAAGAAAAAGTGGAGAGTGGGACCTTTATGATGCACAAAAGTTTTGAATTAAATTGAATTTTTTTAGTCTCTTCATCCAGGTCTTTGTGACCTTATCAACAAGTTGGATGGAAACTATACATCATGTTGGGTCTCATAGTTAGGGATACATTACAGTGGGTCCCACGTTGGGAAGGATTTCTCCTCAAATCCCACCTTTTATTAGAGGATTTGAAAAAGAGCTAAAAATGCCTTTTTTTTTTAAATCTCTTGGATTCCTTTCAAATCCAATTCTCATCAAATCCATGGTGCCAAACAAAATAAAGCAACCAGTTTCTCTGCACTTCTCTTCAAATCCATGGTGCCAAATGGGCCATAAGGGACGTCGATTGGCTAGTGACCCCAACACTAGCCCTGGGTTGGTGTCAAAATTGTGGGTCTCACCATGATGTATGTGTTTTATCCACGCTGTCCATCCATTTTCCACCTCATTTTAAGTCATGGGCCCAAAAAATGAGGCAGATCCAAATCTCATGTGGACCACACCACAGAAACAGTGGGAATTGAACGTCCACCCGTTGAACACTCCTCGGAGGCCACAGAAGTTTTGGATAAGCTGATATTTGTGTTTTCACTTCATCCAGGTCTGTGTGACATTACCAACAAGTTGGGTGGCAAATAAACATAACGGTGGGCCCTGGGATGTTTTTAATGGTGGCCGTGCAATCAACACTGCTGTGGTGTGTAGATTTGGATCTGCCTCATTTTTGGGCCCATGCCCTAAAATGAGGTGGAAAAATGGATGGACAGCGTGGATAAAACACATACATCATGGTGGGCCCACACCGCTTTGACATCAGCCTCGGGGCCCGTGTTGGGGTCACCAGCCAATCCGCATCTAGTCTTAAGGTTCGGGAGCGAGTTAGATGTTACCCTGGTAACACCTTAGTGGGTGTTACCTCTACGGTGTGGAGCTCATCGTGATTTATGTTTTATATATCTATACCGTCTATCTGTTTTGTCATAACATTTTAGTATATGATCCAAAAATTTAAGAAGATTCAAATCTCAGGTGGACCATACCACTAGAAACAGTGATAAATAACCATTAAAAACGTTTTGTGGGCCACAAAAGTTTTGGATCAATCTGATATTTATATTTTCCCTTCATCAAGACCTTATTGACACTATCAAGAGCTTGGATTGCAAATAAAACTTACCAAAACCTTACCATGGGCTCTTTGGAATTTTTAATGGTGGAGCACTCAATCGCACTGTTTCTAGTGGTATGATCCACTTGAGATTTGGATCTGCATAAATTTTGGAACCTCATCTTAAAATGGGCTATATAAACGGATGGACGGAGTGGATATACAAAATATCATCCATGTGAGCCATACGGTAGGGGTAACACCCACTAAGCTGTTCCCGGGTAACACCTAATTCGCGCCCTTAAGGTTCGGCCGAGTCCGGCCAGTGCCACGCTTTTTCAGAAGATCCTCCACTCACGGTCGCGTTTTGATGGAATGCGGAGCAGCATCACAGCTGCAACATAGGAGCCCTGGCCCACCTTTGGATGGCATATATCTAGGAGATCTGGACCCTTCATTAGGTATTTCAAGCTGTGGACGTGCCCTGGGCCAAAAATTAATACGACTATGCTGATCAGGCAGATCACAAGTGAATGAGAAAATCGGCTGTTAGGAAAAGGTCCAGCAGACGAAATTCAATGTAAATGATTGCTACGCTGATTTGTACATGCACTGCCTTATGAGTAGCCCAGATCTATCACACTCGTGCCGTTCGAAGGTGGAAACGAGACTCGTCATGACACGCTTGACGCCGCACACTGCATTCTATCAAACGTACTCCCAAGAAGTACCGGGGGAAAGCACCGTTGCGCGTTTTGAGGAACGGGTGTGCTAACATGCACGCAGATGCATAAAGGCTTTGTGCAATTCCCTCCTAGACGCACACGTGGCAAGCGTGTCGGATGATTAGCACTGCTGTTTGAGTTAATCACTGGACGGATAATCCATGTTGGAAAAATAAACCCGATTGGACTGCTGTGGCCATGGGATCAGTGGCCTACAGAAGGAATGGCTCGAAGTACGATCCTCATTCAATGTGCAAAACTGATAAGTGGTCTAATTAATGAGATTTTCGGTCCGTAACCTGTCCACGTGGTGGGCCCATTCCCACTAGCCACTGGCCAGGAACATTTTCTCGTGCACATCACTGATAAAGTTCCGTGCAATTCCTTGCCAATGTACGCGTGTAACATGCTCGTACAAAGACAAGGGTATGTCCCATCATCCCTTAGACGAGCGAATAAGACTGGTTACCAGAAGGGGTTTTTGATTGGGTACGGTGCGAACCGTACCACAGCGACCGCACCCAGTGGTGAGCTTTCAGGGCCCGGTTGGATCGGTGAAGAAGACGAAGCGGATTGGCTGGTACACCAGCGAAGTTGCTGGTGTAGGGACGTGGCGGACGCAGAGCGAGTGCGCAGTCCTCAAGCACAGTGTTTGTACGAATGGTTCAAAGAAGATTAAGGCTATGTGAACCCCACAACCATGTATGTAGTATATCCAAACCGTCCATCCATTTGGCGAGATGATTTTAGTGTATGATACCTAAAATGAGTCATATCCAAAACTCAAGTGGACCACACCACTAAAGGCATTGGGGACAATGATTATCACCGTTAAAACATACCCAGGGTCCACCATGATGTTTAT
Source organism: Liriodendron chinense (assembly GCA_003013855.2). NCBI lineage: Eukaryota > Viridiplantae > Streptophyta > Magnoliopsida > Magnoliales > Magnoliaceae > Liriodendron > Liriodendron chinense. The sequence continues at coordinate 6,075,951 of ML058513.1, forward strand.
TTGTCATCCGAACTGTTCATAAGGTCACACGGACCTGGATGAAGGGTAAAAATAAATATCAGACTGATCCAAAACTTCTGGGACCTCAAAGAAGGTTTCAATGGTATACGTTCAATCTCCCACTGCTTTCTGCAGTGTGGTCCATTGGATCCTTGGATCTATCTTAGTTTTTGAGTCAAGCATTAGAATGATCCCAAAACATGGACGGACGGTTTGGATATAACAAGTACCTCATGGTGGGACCCACAAAACTTGATGACATCACTATACTAGCAACCCCGCTGGTGTAGGGTGCACAAGCCAATCCGCTTCCGAAGAAGACGTGCCTGTATATTACATTCATGTCATATGCATGGATAATCTTTAGATTCTTCTGCGTCATTTCACCCAATGTAAAATAACAAGCACTATCATACATGCCATTTTCTACCTTTGTGTTACATTCTTGAACGGGAAACAATGCATTTTGATTGGGTTTCTCAAACTCCATCAGCTAAAGTGCACCATACCAGTAGACCAGGTGCTGTTTCCTTACCAGCATCTAGTTGTAAAGATATTGCTCAATTATACCTCTTGCTTTTACTATTCCGCTCCATCATAAATCTCTCACCTAGAAATCTCCTAGGAAGATTGTTCATTTCTGTACATTTTATCATTGATAGCATGACAAATATACTGACGAAACCTATTTACATGAGAGAAGTTTATTTGGTGTAGAATTTCTATTTGGCTTAATGTTTTTTTTATCTATTAGTAACGTTTGATAGTTACTATAAATATTTTTCATATTATTAAAAAAACTAGCCATGACATAAGAAAAATGAGGCATTTCTTCTCAAGAGATGACATATGTCTCTCCCCCTCTAGTGTGTGTATGTACGTATTTGTGACTCTCCCCTCTTAGTAGTATGGATGTGAAACCTAGTCTCCTATTTGCTCTCCCCTCTTAGTAGTATGGATGTGAAACCTAGTCTCCTATTTGCTCTCTCTCTCTCTCTCTCTCTCTCTCTCTCTCTCTCTCTCTCTCTCTCCCCCTGTGTGTGTGGTCTATAGAAGGACCTATCATCTTAGGAGATTTTTTTATCAGAAATTTCTTATGCAGTGGAAGAGTGAGAATGAGATGTATAAATGGGCAACAAAAAGATCCATATAAAGGTATCCAAGGTTAGGATGAAATTGTGAATTAAAAGAATCTATTTGAAAGATCCATAAAAGGTGTCCAATAATAACATGTATAGATTAAAATCTATTTTTCCTTGCAAGTGGAACCTGTTGGATTAGGAGGGCCGGCAGCGGAAGCAAAGCTGAACACAAACAACAAATTGAAACAAACAAGCCACATAATGCTATCACAATGCATGCAATCACCCACACATAGACAATCCGAATTTAACATGGAAAAATCCCTCGCGGGTAAAAAACCACGGCACAAAGCGACAACAATCCACTATAATCTCAAAAGTTACAAGAGATGGAACCCAAGACCCAAAAACCCAAGCCCACAAAGAGAAATCCTAAGCTTACCCAAGAAGAAAACCCTCTTCTTCAAGCTCTTTCTCTCACCTAGAAGCTCTTTCAATTCCCTTTGCAACCTTAGCCACTTCTAATCCCGTATTCCCCCTTAAATAAGTAAGAAAAACGGATTTAGAAACCCGTTACGCAAAAACCGCGCAAAATCTGTGTTGTACAAGGAGACTGCCGACCGGTCGAACACCCTTGCCGACCGGTCGAACACCCTTACCGACCGGTCGGCCGGATGGCCTAAAAACTCCACAGCAGCAACGCTGCCTTGTCTATCTCTGTGACCGGCCGGTCGGACACTCCCACCGGCCGGCCAGTGGCCTCTGTGTAATCTGATTTGAGGCGTCCGTTTCCAACAAACTCCACCACGACTCAAATCACCATGCACATCCTGGCCACGCACAATCTCCACCTCTACTTCGTCATCATTATAGTCCCGTTGCTTCTCATGCCCCATCGACCTTATCATTGCATCTTCACACGCCTTGTTGCTCTTCCCATGTGATCCTTTTTCTCTTGCCACATTCGAACAACCGTGGATCCCGCTGCTAATCCCACAGCTCCACCATGAATTGTGCTCCCGATCACCTTGTAAAGATTATCGCACCTCCGTGCCTTGATCATCATGCATGCTCCCTTCACCACTTTACAATACCGATTGTAGCTGATGAACCTACACCCTTTTGCCTCGAGTGCACCAAGAGATATCACATTCATCTTCATCTCAGGGACATGCTTCACACTTTTAAGGATCCGTTCGACTCCATTGAACATCCTAATGCGCATCGAACCAATCCCTACCACATTGCGAGCGTATCCATCGCCCACAAATACCGATCCACCATCATACTCTTTGTATGACATGAAAGAACTTCGGGTCAGGACATACATGACATGATGCCCATGAATCCAAGAGCCACTCTCCACCAAGAGGCTCTATGCCGGATACAATCAATACATCACAACCGTCACCACCATCCTTTACGGTATTGGTTCCTTCCCTAGAAGAATCTCCAGATCTCTCCTGCCTTTTCCCGGGATTCAAACAATCCCACTTCACATGTGATGTAGGACGGGTCGCTGACTATTTCATGGCCCAGATGGAGCAAAAGAAGACCGGACGGGGCCGAAAGTGATCCGGACCGTCAGGACCGTGAATCGGTCGTATCTCACAATCCGGAATGAGTTACGGGACGTATAATATATCAATTTGGGGTAGCTCGAGCTACTTTAGCCAACCAACCCCGCTACGCCGGGTTGCCCAACCCGAAATCGCGAGAATCGACCGTATCGACGGTCATTAGGCTAGTTTATTTTCATTTTTACTATTTATAGTAAGTTTTAATTCGATCATAACTTTGCATCTGTAGGGTTTTAGAGTTAGTGCCCAACATGAAAAGGGCTTAGAATATTTCGTAGAACAACGTGGTTGAGGCCGTTTGATAACTTTCTATTTTTGGCCGAAAACCAAGAGTTCTAGTAGGATTGAACGACTTCTATAAATAGTAAGTTTACTATTTATAGTAAGTTGCGTTTTCTAGGAGTTTTAGTTGGAGTTGGATTTTGATACTTTACCTAGGGTTTAGTTTCCTATTTATATGCATTGTAATTCCGTTTTTATTCATTCAATCATCAATTATTCAATTATTCGGAATTTATTTCCTCTTTTTATCTTTTATTTCTTCTCGTGGATTCGAGAAACTATCGGTTAGGGAGACGGTGATCGACCTACCACGTCCTCCCTAGCGACTATGAAACTTCTATAAATAGTAAGTTTACTATTTATAGTAAGTTGCGTTTTCTAGGAGTTTTAGTTGGAGTTGGATTTTGATACTTTACCTAGGGTTTAGTTTCCTATTTATATGCATTGTAATTCCGTTTTTATTCATTCAATCATCAATTATTCAATTATTCGGAATTTATTTCCTCTTTTTATCTTTTATTTCTTCTCGTGGATTCGATAAACTATCGGTTAGGGAGACGGTGATCGACCTACCACGTCCTTCCTGCGTCATTGGTATCAGAGAGAGGTTTCTTCCTCAGGACGATGACCTCTAATGAAGGGATGGATCCTCATCCTAAGGACGGTGCTCCAAGGGACTATCTAACGGCGACAGCTTTCGAAGCAGCGCAACGGGAGAACCGGTTGATCCTGCAAGGTATATAGGCAACCCTCGACCAGATTGCAGCATCGCTAGCTCCGCTTCGAGCCCAAGGCGACCAACAACCACCAACCGTTGCTATACGGGACAATCATGTTGTCCGTAGAGTACCCCAGGTGGATAATCGTAGGGCTACACCAGACGATTCAGAACCAAGCGATGATGAGGTCGAAGACATTTTGGTACGACGACCTGCGCTAGGGAATGAGCGTGTGGAACGAGCAGAACGAGACTATCGGGGCAAAGCTGATCTTCCCAGCTTTAATGGCCTACTTCGAATAGAAGAGTTCCTCGACTGGCTGGCAGAGGTCGAGCGATACTTCGACTATATGGAAGTGCCGGACGACAAGAAGGTAAAACTAATTGCTTATAAATTTAAATCCGGTGCTTCAGCATGAAAACCTACAGGTTTCCCGCGCCCGTCAGAATAAGGCACCCATCCGAACATGGCCTAGAATGAGACAACTTCTTAGAGCTCGATTCCTCCCTAGCGACTATGAACAAATTTTGTTCCAACAATACCAAAATTGTCGTCAGGGAAATCGAACCGTAGCCGAATATCTTGAAGAATTCCAACGATTGGCTACAAGGAATAATTTATCGGAATCAGAGGCACAACAGGTATCACGATTCATTGGTGGATTGCGATTTGCAATCCAGGATCGAGTCCAGATGCATCCGGTATGGACGTTGAGTGAGGCCAACCAATTGGCCACTCGAGCAGAAACACAGTTGTCATGGCCCCCTGCTCGACCCTATCCGGCAACACGAAATCCCAACACCGGACCCACTCAAGATACAACGCTGGCCAAAGGCAAGGAGCCTATAGGAGGGCGTCCTCAACCTCCTACGGTCACGAACCGGGACGGGGGAAGCGGTTCCTCAAGACCTCAACGTACAGCTCCCACTACAGCAGGTTCCAGCAGGATCCCCAACCCATATGGTCGGCCAAGACCAGACCATTGTCTCCGTTGTGGCCAACCAGGTCACTGGTCGAACGCTTGCCCCCAACGCCCTGCAGCACACTTAACTACGAATGAAGGCGGCGTGGAAGGCGAGTCAACAGAAGACAACCCTGAATTGGAACAGGCCGAAGAGGGGGACACAGAAGATGTCGATTGGCTAACTGAAGATCATGGGGAATCGCTAGTAGTAAGACGACTACTTTACGCTCCCAGGAAGGAAGTGCACCCACAACGACATAATATTTTTCGCACAAAGTGCACCGTGCAGGGCAAAATCTGTGACGTGATCATAGACAGTGGGAGTAGCGAAAATATTGTCTCGAGAATTATGGTGGATAAGTTACATCTGCCTATGACGAAGCACCCTACCCCTTACTCTATCGGTTGGATCAAGAAGGTGAACGAAACCAAGGTAACTCATCAATGCATTATCTCGTTTTCCATTGGTAAAAGCTATAAGGACGAGGTCCTCTGTGATGTGGTTGACATGGAAGCCTGCCACATGTTACTTGGGCGGCCATGGCAATCGGATCGAGATGTGACCCACAGTGGACGGGAAAACATATACATGTTCACCAAAGATGGTCAGAAAATTATTTTGGCCCCTATGACACCAGACAAACACCCTGAAGCTTCTAAAGTGGAGGGGAACTCTCTCCTTACCATTCGCGAGTTTGTTAAGGAATCAAAGGAAACGGGCGAGATTTATGCCGTTATGGTAAAAGGCGAGGAGCCAGGATCCTCTAATATTCCTCAACGCCTTAAACCACTGCTAGAAGAATTTCAAAGTACTTGGCCTGGAGAGTTACCTGATGAGTTGCCTCCCATGCGAGACATACAACATCACATCGACCTTATCCCAGGGTCCAGTCTACCCAACTGACCGCACTATCGGATGAGTCCGAAAGAGTGTGAAATTCTACAAGGACAGGTGGATGAACTGATCCGTAAGGGTCTTATTAAAAAGAGCATGAGCCCGTGTGCCGTTCCGGCACTCCTTACCCCAAAGAAGGACGGAACATGGCGTATGTGCATCGATGCCGCGCGATCAATAAAATAACAGTTAAATATCGATTTCCAATACCGCGATTGGATGACATGCTGGACATGCTCGAGGGCTCCAAGGTGTTCTCGAAACTGGACTTACGGAGTGGATACCATCAAATCCGTATTAGGCCAGGTGACGAGTGGAAAACGACCTTCAAGACCAAGGAAGGGCTATATGAGTGGCTGGTTATGCCCTTCGGTTTGACCAACGCACCAAGCACCTTCATGCGTTTAATGAACCAAGTGTTGAAGCCGTTCATTGGCCGTTTCGTTGTCGTTTACTTTGACGACATTCTAATATACAGTCAGGATGAAACGGAGCACATGACCCACATCAGAAAAGTGCTACAAGTGTTGGCCGACAACAAGCTATACTTAAATCTGAAAAAGTGTAGCTTCTTAACTGATCAATTATTGTTTCTGGGGTTCATCGTATCGTCCACGGGTATCCGAGTGGACGAAGAAAAGGTACGAGCTATTCGGGATTGGCCGACTCCGACAAACATTCATGAGGTACGAAGTTTTCATGGGTTGGTGACCTTCTATCGTCGATTTGTGCGGAACTTCAGCAGTATCGTCGCGCCGATTACCGACTGTATGAAGAAGGGTCCGTTTCAATGGACCGAAGGGGCTGAGAAGAGCTTTGCAGAAATTAAACATCGGTTGTCCACTACCCCGGTTCTGGTACTCCCTAATTTCGACAAGCTATTTGAGGTAGAATGCGACGCATCTATTGTCGGCATTGGGGGAGTCCTTTCTCAGGAGGGCAGGCCGGTTGCCTTTTACAGTGAGAAACTCAGCGACGCACGACAGAAGTGGTCGACCTATGAACTTGAATTATATGCAGTGGTTCAAGCACTGCGCCATTGGCGCCATTATCTTATTCAAAGGGAATTTATACTGTACACTGATCATCAGGCCTTAAAATTTATCAATACTCAGACTAACGTGAATCGTATGCATGCTAGATGGATTTCGTTTTTACAGGAATTCACGTTCGTTCTGAAACACAAATCAGGGCAGCAGAACAAGGTGGCAGATGCACTAAGCCGACGTGCATCCCTTCTTATTACAGTGAGCAGTGAGGTGATCGGGTTCGACTGCCTCAAGGAACTTTATGCCGAGGACGAGGATTTTGCAGATGCATGGAAAAAGTGCCAAGAAGGGCACCCGAGTGACCTTCTAATTCAAGATGGTTTCCTCTTCAAAGGAAATCGACTTTGCATCCCGCAGAGTTCGTTACGGGACAAAATTATTATCGAGCTGCACGGCGGTGGCCTCGGCGGTCATCTAAGACGAGATAAGACTCGAGCGATGGTGGAAGAGCGGTATTACTGGCCGCAACTTGCTCGTGATGTGGGCAGGGCGGTACAACGATGTCATATTTGTCAAACCGCTAAGGGACAATCTCAAAATATAGGTCTTTACACGCCATTACCCGTGCCAGATGCCCCTTGGGAGGATTTATCTATGGATTTTATATTAGGGCTCCCACGTACACAACGCGGCATGGACTCAGTGTTCGTGGTGGTAGACCGATTCTCCAAGATGGCACACTTCATTCCGTGCAAGAAGACCTTTGATGCGATACACGTTGCGAACATTTTCTTCAGAGAGGTTGTGCGACTACATGGGATTCCTAAGACGATCACTTCAGACCGGGACACAAAGTTCGTTAGCCACTTTTGGCGAGCCTTGTGGAATCGGTTCGGTACACGACTTCACTTCAGCAGTGCTTATCATCCACAAACAGATGGACAGACTGAGGTCGTCAACCGCACATTGGGCAATCTCATCCGTTGCCTTTCAGGTGACAAACCGAAGCAGTGGGACATGGCCCTGGCTCAAGCAGAGTTTGCGTTCAACAACATGGTAAACCGATCGACAGGAAAATCTCCGTTCCAGATTGTTTATGGGTGCGTTCCTCGTCACACACTTGATTTGGTTCCCCTGCCCAAGCTTCCGAGCACGAGCGTTACAGCTGAACATATGGCAGACCGAATCATGGACATACATGCAGACGTGCGCAACAAATTACAGGCTTCGAACGAGAAGTACAAAGAAGCGGCCGACAAGCATCGGCGCGCCAAAGTGTTCGAAATAGGAGATCAGGTGATGGTCCACCTACGTAAAAAGCGATTTCCTACCGGGACCTACAACAAGTTGAAACACAAGAAGATTGGACCGGTACCGATCATTCGCAAGATCAATGACAATGCCTACGTTGTTGATCTTCCAGATGACATGGAGATTTCAAGGACTTTCAACGTGGCAGATCTGTACGAATATCATGAACCAAAGCTGGACGAGAACTCGGGGTCGAGTTCTTTCGAAGTGGAGGAGACTGATGTAGGACGGGTCGTTGACTATTTCATGGCCCAGATGGAGCAAAAGAAGACCGGACGGGGCCGAAAGTGATCCGGACCATAAGGACCATGAATCGATCGTATCTCACAATCCGGAATGAGTTACGGGACGTATAATATATCAATTTGGGGTAGCTCGAGCTACTTTAGCCAACCAACCCCGCTACGCCGGGTTGTCCAACCCGGAATCGCGAGAATCGACCGTATCGACGGTCATTAGGCTAGTTTATTTTCATTTTTACTATTTATAGTAAGTTTTAATTCGATCATAACTTTGCATCTGTAGGGTTTTAGAGTTAGTGCCCAACATGAAAAGGGCTTAGAATATTTCGTAGAACAACATGGTTGAGGCCGTTTGATAACTTTCTATTTTTGGCCGAAAACCAAGAGTTCTAGTAGGATTGAACGACTTCTATAAATAGTAAGTTTACTATTTATAGTAAGTTGCGTTTTCTAGGAGTTTTAGTTGGAGTTGGATTTTGATACTTTACCTAGGGTTTAGTTTCCTATTTATATGCATTGTAATTCCGTTTTTATTCATTCAATCATCAATTATTCAATTATTCGGAATTTATTTCCTCTTTTTATCTTTTATTTCTTCTCGTGGATTCGAGAAACTATCGGTTAGGGAGACGGTGATCGACCTACCACGTCCTCCCTGCGTCAACATGTCCTTCTTCACTACAATTTCAGCATCTCACCTTATGCCTCCACTTGCCTTTTGATTTAGATCTCGATGAAGGAGATCCTCCACCCCGCTCAGAATTTCTCCCCCTCATAACCAGTGCCTCATCAGTAGAGGGACCCACGCCGCCGCTTTTCCTTCTCATTGCCTTCGCTTGAAGGACTGAGATAACGGTTTATACGTCAATAGTCTCCCTACCTGCGCACAAAGAGTCCTTGAGTGACTCATATGATTCTGGAAGAGAATTCAACAGGAAAAACACTTGATCCTCGTCCTTCATCGGCTCATCTACATCCATCAACTTGCAAATAAGTCTATTGAAATTGATGATGCGGCTCTCAACATCAGCCCCCTCAATCATCCTCAAATTGTACAACTGAAACTTCAAATATATGCAATTTTCAAGAGATTTCTTCGCATAAATATTCTCCAACTTCGCCCATGTTGCAGCCGCAGTCTTCTCTTTCATGACGTTATACAAAACCTCATCTGTCAGGCACAACTAGATTGAGACATTGGTCTTTTCATCGATCTTCGTCTACTCTCCTTCTTTCATAGCTTATGGTCGCTCTCCAAGGAGCGCATCTTGCAATCATTGCTGAACTAGAAAGCCTTTCATCTTCACCTTCCAAAGTTCAAAATTGTTTTTCCTCGAATACTTCTCTATGTCGAACCTCATGCCTGATGCCATGTTCTTGTCTCAGATTCGAATTTCTACTACACCCCAACGATCGCTCTAATATCAGTTGTTGGGATACGAGGGTCGACAGTGGAAGCAAAGCCAAACACAAACAGCAAATTGAATCAAACAAGTCACACAATGCTATCACAATGTATGCAATCACCCACACATAGACAATCCGAATTTAACGTGGAAAAACCCCTCACGGGTAAAAAACCACGGCACAAAGCGACACCAATCCACTATAATCTTAGAAGTTACAAGAGATGGAACCCAACACCTAAAAACCCAAGCCTACAAGAGAAATCCCAAGCTTATCCAAGAAGTAAACTCTCTTATTCAAGCTCTTTCTCTCACCTAGAAGCTCTTTCTATCTTCTTTGCAACCTTAGCCACTTCTAATCCCGTATTCCCCCTTAAATAAGCAAGAAAAACGGATTTAAAAACCCCTTGCGCAAAAACCGTGTTATACAAGGAGACTGCTGACCGGTCGTCCAACTGGTCGGACACCCCTAACGGCCGGTCGGTTGACCGGCTGGATGGCCTCTGTGCAATCTGATTTGAGGCGTCTGTTTCCAACAAACTCCCGCCTTCCTTAGTGCAAAGTGGTTACACTGCATGTGACATCTACATAACTTTCTTTTTGGCATTAATACCTGATTTTTCCATCGATGTCTCCTCTAAATAATGTTGCAGACTGTCATATTTGATTCAGTCATGTGAATTATGATTTTCTAGTACTATCTAAGCACATATGATGGTTGTTTAGTACGAGAAAACAAATAATGTTATTTGGACAAAGCTTATTGTTGCATTCGTATAGACAAATAATTAAATTCACCATCAATAACCCTTAGGGCCTGTTTGATTTTTCCCCTCAACTGTAATTACCGTGTAAATGGGTAATGATTATTTACCCAGGTAATTACTGCATCATTCCCTATGAAGACAGTGACGGTTACTTTTCCTAACACTAAAATCGAGAAATTTGTACAATAAATGTGGGGCCCACTGTAATGTATGTGGCTTATCCACACCGCCCATTCGTTATGCCAGTTGAATTTAGGACGTGGACCAAAAAACGAGGCAGATCCAAAGCTCAAGTGGACCACACCAAAAGAAACAGTGGGAATCGAGCGTGTACCATTAAAAACTTCTTGGGGGTCCTAAAAGATTTGGATCAAGCTGAAATTTATGTTTTCCCTTTATCCATGTCTGTGTGACCATATGAACCGGTTAGATGATGAATAAACCTCAATGAGGGCCCAATGAAAGAAATTACTTTCAACGGTGGACGAAGTAAGACCACTGTTTCCTTTCGTACGGGCCATTTGAGTGTTAGATTTGCCTCATTTTTTTTGCTCATGCCTCAAAATGTGCTAATAAAACATATGAACGGCGCTGATATATCATATACATTATGGTGGGGCCCACAGCTTTGAGTCAACACTTTTGGACCGATTTTCGAGGTGGAATTACTCACCCATTTCCAAACAAGGTGTTTCACCACGTATTTACCATTTACCACGTATTTACGTGTATCATGGAAAATCAAACAGGCCCTTAGATTATGATCTCAGTCCTCCGTGTTATAGTGGTGGGTATTGACATCTCTCATTGCGAGATGTCACTCTAAATAACATTGCATACTACTGCATTTGGTTCAGGCATGTGAATTATGATTTTTTAGTATTATCTAAGCACATATGATAATTGTTTTGTATGAGCAAATAAATAAGGTTATTTCGACAAAGCTTATTGTTGCATTCGTGAAAACAAGTAATTAAATTCATTATCATTAAGCCTTAGATTATGATCTCAGTCCTCCATGTTGTGGTGGTGGGTGTTAACATCTCCCATTAGGGGACGTCACTCCTCCTCTCCTTTTCTAACCCCCCCTCTCATTCGATCATTCGTCCGTAGATATGATGACATATGGTGAAGCCTAGTTTGTATAAGTTGTCATTGGCTCTCCTGCCGTCCATATTAAGAAGAGCATAGTTAGAAAGAAGTGAATTTCATTAATTCATCTTTTGGGATATTTTTTGGTGTGAGATTTCTTGTAGTGATGAGAGAGAGGTAAGTATTGTATTTATATTTCTCTTATTTTTAGTAAAAAAGAAAGTTTTGTATTCCTATCCTATAAGTAGGTATATTGTTGAACAACGTAGCTCCTCATACCTCTTATCTCTTATTTTGGTTTTGTTTTCTTTTGTTTTTTCCCTTGACTTATGTTAATCACATGTTAGTAGTTTTCCACGACACTCCATATTGTGGATTCTACGCAAAGGGGCATCCTAAGATATATTGGTTCACATGATTGCTCATAGGATTGGATTTTCAACATTGAAAATTCAAGTTTGAATGGGCTGGAGTAGTTCCTTCCCAAGTAACCAAAGTCAAACGCCATGACAAACATCCGAGAGGGTGAGATAAAGCTAACCAGCAGGTACTTGAGGAAATAATGGCAAACGAGTTCACGTCGCTTCACTGACCAATCCAATGATCGTCAACTGTGATGTCCTTTTTGCAGAGTCGCCACGAATACTGCAAGGGAGAGTTATTTGATGCTCTGGCGTCATGAACGCTTAATACTCAGGCATTTAGGTATTGCGCATGAGGAACATGCTAACAAAAATCAAACACACTAAATTATGGATCTCAGGGCCACTGAGTCAAGAGTCCTAGTTGAACAATCTCAACATTTGAATTTTAGGCAGTTGTTTGTTGAATTTGGACAATTACATATTTTTCCTTCTTAATTGTCTGATAAATGTCTACCGATCTATCACTTAAATAATAATAAAATATTGGTATTTTGCTTTTCCTTCTTCACAATATTTCAAAATTCTAATTTGGCGGTCCCATACCTTCCCCATTAGATTTCTGTTGGCCAAGAAATTCCGTACCAATGATCATCTTAATTTTTGACACGTTTATTATAATTTTTTTCTCGAGTTCAGTTATTGGTGAAGATCTAATGCAGAAGATATCGGGCCCACCACAATCCAGATTAGTCTCAATCAGACTACGATGTATCATTGCAACTTTTTTTTTTTTTTTTTCTATTTTTTTTTTATTCACACCCCACGTGCATCTACCACTAAGCCATGCGATCTAGACCAGAGACATCTTGACTCTTCTGCTAATTAGAGTACACTTTTGGGTTTGTGAAAGTGGGGCCTATGGTTCAGTGATCCAAGCGATTGGATATTTTGGCCACACTATTGATAACCAGACCCTTGGAAACCTTCAAATGATGGGCAGTGAATAGATGGTAAGAAAGAAAATAGGGGCAGTAGTCCAAATTCAACCAACAAATGGTCAAATACTGGGTGGTTATAATCTTAAAATCTTTGGATTCATGGTTGATAAGCGATCCATAGCGAGGGCCATCATAATAACGGTTTAGATCACTATGATCCTGAATCGGATTATTCGAAAGATGAAAAAATGTAGCATACTTTATGAACACTTCCCTCAGCGTGTGATAATAGTACCTCGTCGAACAGCAAACGTAAGCATGGGATGGTGGAGAGCATTGATGACTAACTTGCGCCCAGGGGGTTCTGGTGGGCCACGTGATTAGCGTGCGCACTCCCTAGATATTCAATGACGACGAATGAGTTATAACGGAAAGATAGAGAGGAAAATGATGACGGACACCCACTAGTGGAGCATTGAATTGTAGGCTACAATACACCGTGCTTGCGGGCGTGGATTACGAAATTTCGAACCGTTTTAGCATGCACCGGGGTATGTCACCTGATCAACCTACGCACCCTTTCAGCTACCTTCTATTCTCAAGTTGCCCCTGTCTATAGGTAGGCAATTCGAACCGGTGGATTCGTGATTGTGGGCCACTGTGATGTATGTGTTTTATATCCACGCCAGCCATTTGTTTTTTCAGGTCAATTTAGGACATGAGCCTGAAGATGAAGCAGATCCAAATGTCAGGTGGACTACACGACAGAAAAAAGTGGTCATTAAATGCCCACCATTAAAAACTTACTAGGGGTCTACTGTAGCGTTTATTTGCTATCCAACCCGTTGATAAGGTCACACTGACCTGGATGAAAGGAAAACAAAAATATCAGATTGATCCAAAGCTTTTGTGACCCCCCGGGAAGTTTTTAATGGTTGGCGTTCAATCACCATTGTTTCCTGTGGTGTAGTCCACCTGAAATTTAGGTACACTTGGCTCATGTCCTAAAATGAGCTCGAAAAAGGGATGGACGGTGTGGTTGTAAAACAAATACATCAAGGTGGGCGCCACAGTCACACACTCGATCAACCGAATGTGCATCCAGCCAATTCTGTTTCCGCTGCGTACCGAGAATTCATGAGACAAAAAAGAGAGCTCTGCAGTTAGCTATCAAAACGATGGTCGTTTGGGCAAAAATCCTTCTAAATTGGAGTTAAGCCTAATAATGATTTGGTGAGGCCCAATGTCCTCCGTCGCCAATTCTGATTAGTCTCCCTAAAAGGGCACTCTTCTCTAAATCAGTTTGGCTGCACTAAAGTGGCAAATGGCCATTTTACCACACATTTGGGAGCTTGTGAATGGAGGTAAATGAGAAATGAAAATGGAAGTAAATGAATTAGAATTAAATGGCTTATTCAATTGTGTTTAAATGGGAGAAAATTATATGCATTTGAAATCAAAACATCCCACTTGGGGGAAAGGAATTAGAATGCATTGTAATTTTTTAATATATTCACAGGAGTATATGTAATATCTCAAATTAGCTTTAATATCTAAATTAGTATATATGTGTGAGCACTTGTTGCCATGCCTCAATAGTAGACTCGCAAGAGTTTCAACACGAGATAATGGGTTCGAGCATCCTTGTGGAGTGTATGTGTGCGGGTGTGAGTGTATGTGTAACACACCCCGATCCATAGCTTAAAGTGGTAGATTGAGTGTAGATAACCTCATTTCAACGCTTAGGTCTTGGTATCAATTCCTAAGTTGGGGTGGCTAACATTGTGGTGTGATTAACAGTGGGGGTGGGTGTACTAACAATAGGGTATGTGTACTAACCAAAAAAACTAAAAAAATGAACATTGCGTGTGATTAAAAAAATAAAAAAAGTAGGTTAGTTCACACATCCCACCGTTAGTTCACACACTCACACGATTAGTCACCCTCCAATGTTAGCCACCCCCACATTGGGATTGGATACCTTGACCTTAGTGTTGAGACGAGGTTATCTTCACTCTATTTGCCACTGTCCCAAAGGTGTGTGTGATAAAAAAAAAAAAGAAGACTGATATTAACAAAATGATGGTAATAAGCTCATTAAAAGCATACATACATGATATTTAACAAAATGTTTGTAATAAGCCTATTAAAATATTTACTTCAGCCGAAAATGAGTGAATTTGAGCCTCAAGTGAGTGAATTTGAGCCTCAAGTGAACTATTCATTTAGATGGCTAACTTTCGAACAATTTGATTAGTGATGTAACCAATAATTAAATTGTTTTGAAATATCATTAGTGTGCCACGTGTATGGTAGACATATGTATAAGAGCGCCTTTGTTTATTTGTGTGACTTTCTAAAGGAAGCTCAAATAACCATTTCACTCTGTTTACTTCTGAATCTTCTTTAAAAAGTTGGATTTCACTTACAGGCTCATTAATTACTCCTATTTATCTCCAATTGGGTCTCTCCATCTAGTGATACTTATCATGGATGGCTTGTATTTAAAAAACCACACATATTAGATAATCCAGTCCATCTTTTTATATTTTATTTTATGGGTTAGTTCACCCACCCACCCTTATTAGTCACATCACAATGTTAGCCACCTCCATTATATAAGAATCGATGCCATGACCTCAATGTTGAAACGGGGCTATCTTCACCCAGTCTGCCACTTGAGCTATGTACCTGGTGTCAGTCCATCTTTTTTCACTTTCCCATACTGAATACTTGATGGTAACCATTTTTTTTTTCACCATTACTTTAAAAGCCACCGATGAAAGGAAAAGAATAATTAAATCTGCTTCTATTTAGAACCCTTTACCATACAAAGTTAGGCCCACAAGATGGACGGTCTCAAATAATAAGTTAATCTAGCTACCACTTATTGTTGAGAGATTGCTCCACCATACATTGGTCCATGTTTCGGTTTCAAATCTTGGCCCAATACCCCCATTAATTAATTCATGGATTCAAACACGCTGGTACGGATTTCTCAGCCCTCAATGTGGACCGTCAACAGTTTTGCCCCTTAATCAAGGTAAATGTGGAGGCCACTGTTTAGATGGACAGGATCATCCAATCTTTCTTTTTCGTTTCTTTTTTTTTGTTAGTCATGCAACACACCCATACGGTTAATCACACGATGCACACCTACCTACTGGTGGGTTAGTGTGTCTCCTTAGCACTTCGAACGTGAGACCTACTTCGAATCAATTTCCTCCATAGTTGATCCCATCAGATGGACATTCCTGGTTAAAGAGCGCGGTTTCATTGGATCCCCGAGGTGGGTGGATCCTTGAACGTGGGGTCCACCTTGATGCATGTTCCTTATATCCAGGCTATTCATATGTTTTGAAAACTCATTTCAGGACAATATACCAAAAATGAAGCAGATCCAACTCTCAAGTGGACCATAACACAGGAAACTGCAGTAATTCGACCATTAAAAACTTCTCATGGTACACAAAAGCTTTGGATGGACCTGATATTTGTGTGGTCTCTTCATCCAGGTCTTTGTGACCTTATCAACAGGTTGGATAGAAAATAAACATTCCGATGGCCCCCATGAGGTTTTTAATGGTGAGGATTTAATAAAAATGTTTCTTGTGGTACGGTCTCCGAAGATTTGGATATGCTTCATTTTTGGAGCCATGCCCTAAAATGAGCTATCAAAATGGATGGATGGTGTGGATTTAAGGAACATACATCACAGTGAGCCCTACAATTAGGGATCCACCCAAACCGCGGCCCTGATTAAAAGATGACCTTGCGGCGTGTAATGCAGCCACATTGCAGAGCAATGTCATCTCCCAAGAGCATATAATCATGTGTTGCGGAACATGATGGATGTAGTATCATTGTGCTGCACGCTGCATTTCTTTTATTAGTGACATGTTCACATGCACGCGATGTACTTCACATCACAATTGTCTTCCTTCTGAAGTATCACCTTTTTAGAGCATCTGAGCCGTGCAAGAGGTGGGTCTTATCGTATAGACTATATGGGGAGAAAAAGTGACAAATCCATTGGCAAGATGGGCCACATCTGTACATTGTGTCAGATCATTGGCTGTCCGTTGATTGTGATGGTGTGGTCCCCCTGATGAATGGAATACTATGGTCTTCATCTATGATGATATTAGTGGTTCGGCCCACCTTTTGCATGGTTCAGATTTTTACACAAGTGACAAGTTGTTGGGAAAAGAGAGCTATCAATAATAATGTGAAAGTTCACATACATGGCTGAGTGAGTTGAGCACGTTTGTCACTCAAGTAACATTTGATAAGGCCACGCGCGTAAGGCAGTTCATGTACATGCCACCGAATGTGCCACCTTAGTATAGAATCATGAAATCCAAGCCATCCATCATGTGGACCCACCATATGTCTCTGCTTCTTCAGAAATAGTAAATGCGTATTGCATACCGAGTAAACTCTGCAGGGTCCACCATAATGTTTGTGTCTTATCCACGTTGAAATTTAAGCATGTCCAAAGCTCAAGTGGACAACACCACTAGGGATAATGATGTCCACCGTTGAAATCTTCTCAGGGAACATAGTGATATTTATTTGTCATCCAATCTGTTCATTATCTCTACTGTTTCCTTAGGTGTGGTCCACTTTAGCTTTGGATATGCTTAAATTTAGAGATCATGCACTAAAATGAGCTGGAAAAACAGATGGACGGCATGGATAAGACACACATCATGTGTAGGCCCCACAGAGTTTACTCAGTATGTGCCAGATGCTCAACCAGCTTTAGACATATTCAAACGAATCGGTAAAATATGCCAAAGCGTCTTCATCCGTCCAGAGCATCAAAACAATCTGATCGCATGATAGACAGCTAGGATCTCATATCCACATGCGCGGGCTTGAGTGGATAAAAAAAAAAAAAGCCGGCTAGTTTTTTTTTTGTTTTGTTTTGAATGGATGCTATTGACTTGACTTTAAAACCTAAAAACAGGTGGCCGATTCGGTCAGGTTGGGGTAACACCTAGTTCGGTCAGTCCGTGACCGTGGGTCCACCTTGATGTATGTGTTGTATATTTACGCCGTCTATCTGTTTTTTTAAAGACCATTTTATAGCACGGGCTCAAAAATGAAGCAGATGCAAATCTCAGGTGGACCACACCACAGGAAACAGTGGTAATTGACCTATTAAAAACTTTTTGTAGGCCACAAAAGTTTTTGATCAAGCTGATATTTGTGTTTTCCCTTCATCCAGGTCCATGTGACCTTATCAATGTATTGGATGGCAAATAAACATTATAGCAGGCCTTAGGAAGTTTTTAATGATGGGCGTTCAATCACAACTGTTTATACAGTGTGGTCTACCTGAGATTTGGATTTGATTCATTGTTGAGCTAATGATCTGGAAAAATGGATGTACAGTATGTATATATACAACACATACATCAAGTGGGCCCATGGTCATGCCTGACCGAACTCATCAAGTGGGCCCACGGCAACGCCTTACCGAACTCGTGTTACCCTTACCTGACGGAATGCACTCCGGAAAAATGGGGGTGCAGGTCCATGAAGGAATAAAGAAGTGTAGAGAGCAAAATCTAAGCTTTGTTTACTACCTTAAAAAGGAAGCCTGATGAGACTAATTTGTTTTTGTACGTTGGGACCATTTGATTTAATATCGTGCAGAGAATTTAAATATAAGATATTATCATGAGAATATCGCGTGATTATCATAATCTCCTCAACTTTCGGCTTTTTAAAATTTTGTTGTGAAATATCGTGGTTTTAATGAAATTCATTCATCTTTAACTGTGTTATAAGTTATATAAATATTATCATTATTTTATTTTCAGCTTAGATTTCCTTATGGTATGTCATAAAAATGTGAGAATCTGTTGCGAGATGGGATTGATTATTGAGTAAACTCTTTGGGGCCACTGTGATTTATGTATTTTATCCACTCTAATCATCTATTTTACTGGATAATTTTAGGGCTTGAGCAAAAAAAAATAGAGTGTATCTAGAGTTCAAATGGAACTCACCATAGGAAATAGTGTGAATTTAACAGTCTATGTTAAAAATTTCCTAGGGGCCACAAAAGTTTTGGATCAAGATGATAGCTGTTTCCCCCCTTTGTCAATGTCTTAGGGATCTTATGAACAGGTTGCATGACAAATAAACATCAGTGTGGGCCTTGGGAAGGTTGCAATGGTGGAAATCATTCTTCCTACTGTTTACTGTGGTGTGGTCCACTTGAGCTTTGGATATGCTCTAATTTTGGTCTCAACCCCTAAAATGAGCCTGGAAAAATGGATGGACAGCGTAGATAAACCACATCTCATTACGTAATCCAATTTCTTACGTGTGACCTCGGCCTCACTCAAGATGGTGCGGCCCTTACTTTGGGGTTACCATGCGGCCCACCTTGATGTATGAATTACATATCCACACCGTCCATCTGTTTTTTCAAATCTTTTTATGGCGTTACCCCAAAAATGAAGAAGATCCAATTATCAAGTGGACCATACCATAGGAAACAGTGTTGATTGACCATTAATGGGCCACAAGTTTTGGATCAAGCTTATATTTGTTTTTCTCCTTCATTCAGGTTTATGTGACCTTATCAACATATTTGGTGGTAAATAAACACTACAGAAACATTAAGGTGCTCCTTAAGAAGTTTTTAATGATATGATGATTAATATTCACAACCGTTTCTTATGGTATGGTCCACCTGATAATTGAATTTGCTTCATTTTTTAGATAATGCCCTAAACTGATCTGGAGAAATGGATGGATGGCGTAGATACCTAATACATACATCAAGGTGGGCGCCACGGTAATCCCATGGTAAGGACCGCATCGTCTTAGGTGAAGTCAGGTCTCACTTAATCCACTCTCATGATCTACGTGGGAGTAAATGCCAGCATAGTTTCAAGCATGGTAACAAATTTTGTTATTTTGGGAAGACATTTTTCAAGAGAAATTCAAATTATTATTATTTTCTTTTTGTGTATTATTAGTAAACCTCACTTATAATAAACAGTTACAAATTATTTATTAGAAGCTGAAAAGTAATTTTAAAGTTTTAAACATTCCTATTGTTTAGAACATGTAGAGCCCAAGTTGTTTTTGCCCATGTAATTGGTTTTAAGAGAATCACGGCCATTGAGATTTTATAAGAGATTTAAAGAATTTTTTCAATATAGACTGATCTTATTTATAAAATAAGAGGGAAAAGGGTTGTATTTGATTGGAGCTGCCACTAGCTAATTAATCTGATTCAATAGTTAGCTAGATTATGTAGAAACGTTATGATAGAGAATCTGACGGTTGTCTGCTCTAAAATGACTCATTGATTTGCGACTGAAGATTATGGGTAAAGGGCAACAGTTATAGAGAGAGAGAGAAAGGGTTATGCACCCACTCTGCCCGTACAGACGTACGATCTCTACTTCACAGAATCAAATGAACTATTAAGGATCATGATTAGTTCTTGCGCATTAATGATGCAATGTATGTGTAATGCTGTGTTAAATGCAACGCCTATAATAAGATGCAATCTCAACTAGATAAATCTGCCTTGACTGTTCCACTTGCTGAAGCGATAACCAACTAGTCTAAGTTTTTTATTGGCAAGATTCAATCAACTCGGTGAGCTGTAGAGCATACGTTTGAACTGATCGGGTGCACAATGCTATATATGGAATGCTTATATAATGTTGTGTGTGTGATGCAGTGTTGAATGCAGTGCCTATAATAAGTTGTAGCCTAGGTTGGATAAATCCGCCATGACTCTCCCACTTGCTGAAGCGATAAGTCCAAGTTTTTAATGGGCAAAATCCGATTAACTCGATGAGCCACAAAGCATACATTCGAACTAATTGGATGCACAATGCTATGAATGCAATGCTTATGGATAAGATAAGCAAGGGAGGTGGAGAAGGGAATAAATGTTGTATGATGCTTATGTAGGATGGACGTAGTTAATTGAAAGTTGGACGGTAAGATAGATGATAATGTTGCAAGAATTAGATCGAGAAGCTTGGATTGAGGCTTTGGTTGCTCAGGTAGCTAAGGCTTTAGGCTAGACTAGGTTGACCCGGGCTGGACTCACTCTTTCTTCTCTTTTCTCTCCTTAGCGGAGGAATGAAATGGTTAAGGATTGGTGGCTTCTCCTTAAAAGGAGTGGACTTGGAAATGAGAAGGTGTTGGATTTTCTAGGATGAACAGGTGTGTTGAAAATGAGAAGAGGAGGGGGCTGTTTATAGCCCCTAATCCTGGTTTTATGGTAATTCTTGGCAAGTTTAGGGTTGGAAAGGGTTTGAATGGCTTGAATTTGAGATTGTCACATAGCATGATTTCAATGGTTGGATTGATGGTGTGGATCATAAATTTGGTGCAAGGGAGGGGCACAAGAGTCTTTTCGCATCGCCATATGCCTGGACCTTACAAAAGGAGACTTCACCTGCGTTGCCTCTCCTTACTAAGGCAGGAGAGCTGCCACATGGCCGAGAGGACCCAAGGTGCCGCTAGAGCCACATGAAGCTCCTTGCTTTGGCAGGTGAGCTCCCATGCACGTGTGGAGGCTCTGCTCCCTTTAATGCTTGGCTGCTGGTGCTTTGAATTTTTTAATCGGCTTTGGGTATATGGGCTTCGATAAAGATTAGTTTAGGGCTTGATTTAACTAGGTGAGTTGACTGGGTAGTTTGATTAGGTAAGTTGACTCATGCGAGTTAACTAGATTTAACCAGGTAGAGTTTAGTTGGGCTTATTGGGTTTTGACTGAGTTCTGGGGTTAAGGTTTTGGACTAGGTTTGGTTTAGGGTTAAGGTTAGGTTGTCAAGGTTTGATTTAGTGGAGGGTTTGGTAGAGTTGACTTGGTCCAACTTTACTTAGCTTTTCGGCCTGGGGTGGGGGTGTTTACACCCAAATAGGTGGGCTCGCAAGATCTGATGGTCTACATGATTTCAGGATCTTTGCAAAAGCCAAAGATGTACTATGAAATTTATTGATCCGCCTAGTCACTATGGGAGCAAAGAAGTTTGATCATCCTTTTGATTCTACGATTAACAGTCCCAAATTGCGGTCAATAATTTTGATCGTATAAAGGATGGGTTAGATAGACAATGACTTCCTAATCTCAAAATATAATCACCAAACATAAGGCAGAAAATATTACGTAAGGGGTATGCGCCCCATAGGCTATATCCAGCATTTACCCATGCCCACAAGTGGGCTCCCCATACCAATTTCCTTCATATTCCTGGAAGCAGTCAATGCACGTTCAAAGGTCATTCTCTAACCTTTCTTTTTTCGAAAATTATAGATAACTCTGCTTTTGCTGCTGTACCAACTCTTTTGGTTTAATATAAGTATATAATTAATTAGCACTTAGATTAAAAAAATACATAATAAGGGCACAGCCCATGGGGAAATGATACGGGAGGGTAGCGCCGAAAGCGCTAGAATATGGTAGAAATCTCTCTACATTACATGTGAAAGGGTTAACCATCAATCCAAACCGTCCAATTACTAGGCCTCACTGTTTGAGAAATCGTACTTCTCAGAAGACCTAGCTATCACTTATCTTTAATTTCCATCACTTTTCTTGCCCTTAATGCTCACCATTAACTACATTCTTTTTTTTGACTTTCCAATGTTAAATTTGAAGGCCACTAGATGGATAAGATCATCCAATGTATGCGTACTTCAAATAAATTTCAATCGATGGTTGGTCCCACTAGATGGACGTTCCTAGTTGAAAGATGACCTTGCCAAGCATACATAACGCAGCAACATCGCTATATGGTGTCTTCTCTCAAGAGCTTTTGCCATCATGAGTGGGGGACCGTTGTTTACATGCACCATTGTAATATAAAGTTTCACATCACAAATTGTATTCCCTCTTGAGTACCACATTTTTAGAGCATCTAAACCGTGCAAGATGTGGGCATTACCGTAGAGACCAGTTGGGGGAGAAAATGGGACCAATCCAATGAGTAACTTGGCCACATCAGTACATTGTGTCAGATCATTGGCTGTCCATTGATTTTTACGGTGTAGTCCCCCTCATGAATGGACTACCCTGGTTTTAACCTTAGATAATCTTCGTGGTTCGGCCCACCTTTTTCATGGCTCAGATTTATACGCAAGTGGCAAGTTGTTGGGAAAGAGAGCTATCATAATGAAAGTGCACACCCATGACATAGCCTCTAATAAAACATCATTCACCAACACACAAACGAGACGTTTAGTCAGTTAAGCACGTACGTTCATCAATCTTGGTGTTAGGTAAGGCTACACGCGCGTGTAAGGCTGTTCATGCACATTCCACCGAATGTACTACCTTAGGACAGGAACATAAAATCCAAGCCATCCATCATGTGGATCCCACAATAATGTCTCATCGTCCGAAGAAATCGACTCGTTTCTACCGCCAGATGATCGACAAACTTTAGACATGGTCAAACGGATCAGAAAAACTTGCCAAAAGCTTCCTGAGCATCAAAACAATCCGATCACATGATGGACAGCTTGGATCTCATATTAATGTGCCGCGCTTGCACATGTGCGATAAGATGTGGGTGTTTTTTGTTTTTTTAATGGATAGTCACTTGACTTACCAAAAAAAACAGTTGACTGAGACTTGAGGGGCTAAAAACGTGGGTGCAACCCCAAAAAGAAGGAAAGAGGCATATGTAGCAGAATCTCAGCTTTGTTAAGTAACTAAAGAAAGAAAGTTAGTGGGACTAATTTGTTTTTCTCTATTATTTGTTTTGGTACTTTGGACCATTTGATTTATGCTGTAAGATAGCTGTTGCTGGCATTGTGACAGATATCACGTGATAGATATCCCCATATTTTGAAACTGCAGCTATATTTTCACAGAGAATTTGAATATATCGTATATGATATTATCATGATATCATGGCGAAAATTTTATAATGTCCTCAGCTTTTTTTTTTTAACAACAATTTTGTTATAAAATTATCGTGATTTTAATGCAATTTATTCATCTTTAATTGTATTATCATTTTTAATGCTTTATTAAGTTACTCAGCAACAACTTTTAGGTGCCGGAAATGAGATGGGACTATGTAGGTCCCACCGTGATGCTTATGTTTCATCCATGCCGTCCATTGATTTTGTCATATCATTTTAATGTATGCCTAAAAAAATGACACAGATTCAAATCTCAAGTGGACCACATCACAGGAAGAATGTTTAAATGGTTAGCATTCAATTTCCACTGTTTTCTGTAGTCTGGTTTACTTGAACTTTGAATCTGCCTCATTTTTTGGCCCACGCCCTAAAATGATCTCTACTAATGAAAGGAGGATGGTGTGAATACCACACATGTTTCATGGTGGGGCCCTGGAAGTTTTGGCTTCGAAATCTGTGTTACATCAGGAAAGCAAGTCCTCCTCACTTTCAAATACAGTGGCGTATGCATTCATTGATGGTGGGAGAGAAATTACATGTAAATAAACTATTTCAAACAGCCCCTAGATGTCAATATGGTTGCAAGAATAGTGACAGATCCTGCTTCCAGCAACTACTTGGGTTGTGCGATTTTCAAATTTTGAGGTTTTTCTTTTGTTTTTTATTATGTATCATTAGGTAAACCTGACTTCAAATTACTTATTATAAACTGAAAAATAATTAAAAATTTTTAAACATATTTCTACTATATATAACACAAGGAGCCAAAGAGATTTTTGACTATACAGTTAGTTTTAAGAGAGTTACAGTTACTTTTAAGAGAGTAGTGGTCTTTGAGATTCTAAGGGCCAATAAATGAAATTTTCAATATAAATCTTAGATGGTTTTTGAGATTCTAAGAGAGTAGTGATCTTTGAAAATTTTCTAGAATTTGACAATCTTAAATGGTTTGGACGTAATCCGGGTCAACAGATAATTTGCATTTTACCAGCTCCTCCCTACTCCTTTTTTTTGGTTGCAAATAGCTCACTCCCACTTTTTTTTTTTGCACATGCCTGTAGCTACATGGCGAGCCCTTATGGGGCACATACATATAATGCAACCTCATGTTGGGCCATCAACGGAACACGAGGTCAATCTAAAGCTCAAGTGCATCATAAGACAAGCAAAAGCATACAAAGGCTCATCATTGTGATCATGTAACATTTATCTGTAACATTTGTTGTGCAGCCTCATGTAATTAGAACATCAGACAACATGAGGCAATCTAAAACTCAAGTGGACCACAAGATAGAAAAATTGTGGTTTAATTGTCCATTGTTGACAACCTTTTTCATTTTCTCTGTGCATATAGCTGTACCTCCTCCCCCTATCAAGCTATTTGGATGACATCCTTAAAATGACATTAATTAATGAAGTTAAAATTAAAGGAATTCTTTCCCTGTCTACTTGACCTTTCAGCTAAAGACTTAAAAGCCTCTGACTTGTTAAACTATTTCCATAGAACCATTTACTTTCTTCAGTGTTAGACTAAAACCTGTAGTATGTCTCAATTTCCCTCCCCACCCGTCACTTCCTTTCCCACCTAGCCACATCGTAACCTCTTTAATGCCAACGAGGAAGCTTGGTGGGCCCACCATTGTGATGTTTGTGACAAATACACCTGGTCCACCAGTTTGGCCAAGTCATTTTAGGTGGTAGGCCCAAAATTGAGGTAGATCTAAAGCTCAAGTGGGCTGCGTGGAATGAAAATGCTTGCCATTAAAAACTTCCTGGGTCATCTGTTATGTTTATATGCCATCCAAAATAGAAGGTTGATCCAAAACGTCCATGGCCCCCACGAGTGTGTCAACGGTAGTTGTTAAATACTCATTGTTTATTGCCATGTGGCCCATTTGAGCTTTGGATTTGCCTATTTTTTAGGCCACGGTATAAAATGATATGGAAAAACTGGTGTACAGGGTTTGTCACAAACATTGCTGGTGGGCCCCATGAGTTTTTCAGGGAGGAAGAGATTCAACTGTGGGTGTTCTATACTCACCGTTTTTTCTGTGCGGCCCACTGCTTCATACCTTGAGCCTAAAAATTACTCAGTGATAGGATGGACAAGGTGGATTTCTTATAAACATTACAGTGGGCCTCACAGTTTTTCAATAATTGGAATTAAATCTCAACTATTACCTGTTGCGTAGCTCACTTGAGTTTTGGATACCCTCATTTTTTTGTCCTTGTCCTAACATGAGCAGGTAAAAAGGATGGAAATCCCACGACAGGAATGTCATTTCTTAGAATCCAGATCCTCTTGTAGGCTTCTAAGCAGGAAATCCCTGCTTGGAGCCTTTTCATTGGTCTACATTAACACATAGGTCTGCAACCCTGTCACATCCTCAATGCAACCTTGTCATACCTCAGTGCAACTTGGTCACATGATGTCATACAGTGTGATGTGGACCAATAAAAAGGCTCCAAACAGGGATTCCCTGCTTGGAAGCCAACAGAGGATCTGGATTCTAAGAAATGACATTCCTGTCGTGGGAATGGCAATAGCCCAGCCCCTCTGTTTGGATAACAAGTATTTTGCCTTTAAATAAGATAAATTATTTGATCTATGATTCATTGGGAGAGTTTCAACCATGACCATTCAATTTTCCATATTTCTTGTTGTTTAGCCTCCTTGAATTTTGGATCTGCCTCATTTTTGGGCCCATCCCATAAAATTAGTTGGAAAAATGGATGGACAGGTTGATTTCTCAAAAATATCATGGCGGGTGTTATTGCTGAAAAGTGGTCAACAAATTAGGTGGCTTGATCTCTACCTTGAGTGGATAGATGCCGTTGATCTCTTGTCGGTGTACAGACTAAATTTAAATGAGAGTCTAGCTAGATCTTGTAGAGCACAAAGGAAGCTAAGAGGGGTGGTCGGGTCCGGCTAATAGTCATTCGATGCCTAAGTTAGTTGGGTGGAGGAGATCTAATGCAGGTTTCTGGATGGAATAGTGCACAGCCTGAAGGAAGCCCAAACTAACATTGCCAAAATGAAGGGCGTCCAATAGAACGTCTACAACTACGGCTTCCAGGACTGCCAATCTATGGTCAAGAAAAAGTATAGACCCTAACCAGGGACTGATCTAAAAAGGGAGAGGAGCTCGTCTTACGTGAGCTTCTTGTTCCCGACCTGCTACCACAAGACATAGCTGAAAGTGCGTTGGTAGTCTAACACGACACCCTACGCATATACATGGAAGCTTGGCGGAGCTTGTAGAACTAGAGATAAGTCTTAGAGGGGAGGTGATTAGGACCGTTTAAAAATTCATTTTGAAAACTTCTTACCTAATTAAACTAATTAAGCAAGAACACTTGGCTTTCAAGCTTAAGTAGGTCCAATCACAAGGGTATCATATAATAAGCAATTAAACAACCTAGCCTAAGCATGCATAGATAATCAAATGATTTAACTAATTAAGAACATAATTTATGCAACCTATGTAGACTATATGAGGATGAATTATATGAGCTCAAGCCTACACTACTTAGTGAAAGTACATCTTTTGTGTGAATATGCCTATCTAGTGCCTAGCATTCATTCCTATTAAGCATTCATAATGAAGCAATTAAACATACAATGCTAAAATAACAATGTGCCCAAATCAATTATAAACACAAGCATAGATAGTGGTTCGACTATGGGTCTATTCTACTCCCGGTTTAAGTACTCATCCCTTGAGCACACTGACATTCACTAGGGAGTTTAAATCAGGTTCCTCCCAATTTAGGTGTTTCAAATCGGTTCCACCCTACTGGGGAGTTTTGATAAGGTTCCTCACAACCTATGACGGAGATTTTACTACTTTATCTCTCAAAGAGGATGTATACGGGTTCCATTCAACTCAGGATTTTAACAAGGATCATCCATACCCTTTAGTTCTAATTCTAGAACCTAGCGTACACTCTCGCCGAAGGTTCCCCTTGGAGACTTGATCGAGTTTGTAAATCCAAAATCTCACACTCAATCCTCTATGAGGAAGTAGTGCAATCGGACTCTCATAATGACACTTACTTGTCGGATGAGCCCCTTGTTTAGTGCCTTCTTGGATTGGTTGATCTCCACTCTCTCGTGCTTCAATCAACTCTCATTGCTCCCCCAATTGTGTTGTCGCTGCGTTGCCAATGCCTCAGCTCCATCGATCAATCACCTCGCATGTGATGCTCTTGAGATGCTCAAGGTAATAGGAGATGGTGTAAATTCTCTACAACTAGTAAGAGTTGGTTACCTAGAGGAATTTCACCTAATATGATCTTTAGAGAGGTTTAGACAAAGGATCTACCTATGGTCAATGTTTGATCAAGAGAGAGTAAGTCCATCTTCACATGAGCATTAAATGCTTCATCTTGTGATCAAACACACGGAAGATGACTTGAAATGCTTATTATTAAAGTCTAATGGTGTGGGCAATGATGATTGCTTCTAATGCATTAAAATATCTCCCCTTCGACCAAAACCAAAACCTAGCCATTATATAGAAAAAGCTTCGACGAATTCAAAACGGTTATAAACGGCTAATATCCAACAGGCCGGCCCTCAACAACGACTGGTTGGTCAATTGGTTGAATTATGGCCTGGACAACTGATAAGGTTGTTGTCTTAACTAGGTCGAACTAAGGCCTGAGATGTTTTTTTTTTTTTTGCTTGTTGTCCCATATTAGGCTTTGACGACCAGTCGACCATAGGTCGGGATCAATCGGCAAACTTGTTTTGCTAGCTGTATTGAGTTGTGTTTTAAAACAGCAAGGGTAACCTCTTTGGCCATTCTTTAGGTAGTCTTTTAGGACACCTAAGGCCAATCTAAGATGACTAATTGTATGCATATTGGGTTGAGGTTATCTAGAGGTTTGCGATTTGGTTAAGTTCAAGGTTCAAGGCTCACCAAGGTACCTCTTTTACCTGTTTCTTCTTCCTTGATGCAGCAGGTTCACTTGAGTGTTCGGTCTTCGTCTTCTTTAAGCTCAACCAACAATAAACTCACTGACCTATGTAATTGACAAATAAGGTGCACTAGTATGCCACAGAAAAGTGCACTAACATGCAAAAACAAAAATGCATGTACAAGAGATTACAATGATATTGAAAAAAATACAGGACCATTGACATGACTAACTAAGCAGCTCCTCTTCAGTTGTTCCCCCAAAACCTATCAATCCCACAAAACATAGTACACTTATTTTGGTGGGACTTGATCTTTCTCCCCCCCTTTTGTCAGTAATTGACAAACCAAACCCTCCTCATTAATATATCAATTAAGGTTTAAGAAGGAGATGTTAGAATGTCGCAGTTATAACTATAAGCACATGCTACCTAAGAAGAGTATATGGATGCATGAACATTAAAACATGGAGCATGCATGGAACATGATTAATAAGAAAATGTAACTATCTAAGCATAGTTGATCATGCATAATTGGTCATTTAAGATAAATATGAAAGCATAATGACCAAGGCATTAATTAGCATACATTAAGCATAAATTCAGTAAGATTATGCTAATCTAGGCAGGGTGATAGTCTAGCACAAAATATACAAATCGAAAACTAGGCTAAACTATCAAAGGCGGGCTAATGAGACTTGAATCCTCCGATATGCCCCTAGGCTTATAAATGAGGCTGAAATTCTCAAATTTATCTATAGTATCTAGATTTTATCGACCATTACTAACTTTTCTAGTTTTGATCTTCCTAAGAGTGGCTAATTTCCAGAACTCTCTCATAAATTGCAACATGAGGTGGGGGGTTAGGAACTCCTTCTCCTAGAAGGAAAAATAGTCAGGATCCTCTCTTAGATTAGGGGGAAAAGAGGTAGTGGTGGAGGCCATGAGAATTCTCACTGGTTTTTTGCTCCCATCACTATTGGAGTCACTAGATTCAGATTTAACTCCTACGTGTTATCCCATGTTGCTGGCATAACCTTCTTGCCATGTCTTTTGAACTTTTCTTGGCATTCATTGCCAACATGAACATATTCATCACAGTTGTAACATTGGACGAATTTGAGTTTAGATCATTTTTCTTTAAATTTATTACCCTTTTTGTCTTTTTTGTCACAATTCCTCTCTCTTTCGAATTTGAAGAATCTCTTAAATTTCTTATTCAATTCTTCTTCCTCATCATCCTTAACACTATCTTCGGAAGTCTCACTCTCAACTTTCTTTTTCTTATATGAGTGCCTATGTGTAGTCTTCAAAGCAATGTTTTTATTCTTAGAAGGGCCCTTAAAGTGTAATTCATGTGTTTGTAGGGAACATAAGAGTTCTACTTTTATGTTATCTACGTCTCTACATTCTTTTAAGGAAATGACTTTAGAGCTAAATCTCTTCGAGATGGACCTAAGTATTTTTCTACAATTTTTTGAGTTATAAATTAATTTTAATCTAGAAAAGAATTCCATAATATTTTCATCATCATCCATCTTAATAGTTTCAAATTGTGTGATGGAGTTGCAATTTGAAACGTTTGACGATTGACGTTCCCTTATGTGTGATCTCTAATATCTCTCAAGCTGATCTACTAGTCTTACAATTACATATACAATTAAATTCTTTGGATGAGACAACAAAAAAGATTGCGTTAAGACACTTGACATTGTAGCCACAAAGAGACCTTTCTTGGTCATCCCAATTTCTCATAGGTTTGAGTTGGGTGACCAGAACTCCATCTCGATCCACCGTTTCCACTGGTGCGGTCCAACCATCTTTTACGATGTCCCATACTATTGGATCAAGGGACATTAAGAATACACGCATCCGGGCCTTCTAATACGTATAATTTGACCTGAAAAAAATGGTGGTCGAGTTACAAAATTACTCCCCTCTTGGTTAAACATCATGCTATAGTTCCAGTATCGGATCTTATTCTAGACGGTTAACTCCTTGAAGAGTAACCCACTCTGATAGCAATTGAAATTACGTCAGTAGTCTAACACGACACCCTATGCATATACGTGGAAGCTTGACGGAGCTTGTAGAAATATGACAAGTCTTAGAGGGTGGTGATTAGGATCATTTAAACTAATTAAGTAATAATAAACTAATTAAGCAAGAACGCTTAGCTTCCAAACTTAAATGAGTCCAATCACAAGGGTAGCATATAATAAGCAATTAAACAACCTAGCCTAAGCATGCATAGATAATCAAATGATTTAACTAATCAAGAACCTAATCTATGCAACCTATATAGACTATATAAGGATGAATCATATAAGCTCAAGTTTACACTACTTAGTGAAAGTACATCTTGTTTGTGAATGTGCCTATCGAGTGCCTAGCATACATTCCTATCAAGTATTCATAATTAAGCAATTAAACAGACAATATTAAGATAACAATGTGCTCAAATCAATCACAAACACAAGCATGTATAGTGGTTTGACTGTGGGTCTACTCCACTCTTAGTTCAAGTACTCATCCCTTGAGCACACTGGTATTCACTAGGGAGTTTAAATTAGGTTCTTCCCAACCTAGGTATTTCAAATCGGTTCCACTATATCGAGAAGTTTTGACAAGGTTCCTTCCAATTTACGACAGATATTTTATTGGTTCATCTCTCAACCATGATGTTTACGAATTTCATCCAACCCAGGAGTTTGACAGGGATCCTTACCACCATTCAATTCTAATCCTAGAACCTAGTGACGCTCTCGTCGGAGGCTCCCCTTACAGACTTGATCGAGTTTGTAAATCTAAACTCTCACACTCAATCCTCCATGAGGAATGAGTGCAACCGAACTCTCATAATAACATTTACTTGTCGGATGAGCCAATTGTTTAACGCCTTCTTGGGTTGCTTAATCTCCGCTCTCCCGTGCTTCAATAAGCTCTTCTTGCTCCCTCGATCGTGTTCCCATTGCGTTACCAATGCCTCAGCTCCAGCGATCAATCACCTCGCATGTGATGCTCTTAAGATGCCCAAGGTGATAGGAGATGGTGTGAATTCTCTACAACTAGCAGGAGTTGGTTGCCTAGAGGAATTCTACCTAATAGGATCTTTAGAGAAGTTTAAAAAAATAATCTACCTATGGTCAAGGTGCCTAAAACATCTAAAGATTAAGAGAGAGCAAGTCCATCTTCACACGAGCTTTGAATGCTCCATCTTGTGATCAAATATAAGGAAGATGACTTGGAATGCTTAGTATTAAAGCCTAATGGTATAGGTAATGAGGGTGCAGTCTGAAAGAGTGGCCTCACCACCTCGTCTGTGGGCACCTCAACAGGAGTTGCAGTCCTTAAAACATCCTCCTCCTTTTCGGAGCCTGCTCCGAGAAGCGGGATGTGGCCTCACCACCACGATCACCTGTGTCAATTTCAGAGTCAAACTCCTCGGACTGTCTTTTTACCCGGGAGTCAAAATAAGGCATAGTGGATTCTGAGTCTTGACCCATTTCGAGAAAGGCATCGGAGTCCGACGACTTAGACATGATGAACATAAAGCAAAAGGCAAGAAAATATGAGAAGCATGAAGTAGCAGAGAGCATACCAAAGCTGCTGGCACGAGGACTTACGAAGATTGATCCAGGAGTCAAATAGATCTAAGGCACAAGCAAGAGAGTAGGTCGGTAGAGCTCAGACGTAAAATTTCCAAATGGTAAAAATGGCTAAGGGACTAGATTACTTATAGGCGAAACCCTCGTGCCCGTACAAAGTCATGTGGCAGTAAGAGATTGGCTCGGCCAAAGGCACGCCTCCTCGGTTATCGACCTGTCTACATGTCTCCTTGACATTCGCCCCTACTAGACATGACGCTTCGATGACCTAAACCGTGGCCACATGGCGTGACGGGGTAGGTTGAGCATTATTGTGCCATATCGACTAACAGAGCCATCGCTACGTGTTATCCACTAATTCGTCCGACCTAAAAAAGTGTTGACAATATCGTACGATCATGATGACAGTGCTTCGAAGAAAATGCTTGGCTAATGATTCTCCAGATCTCGCAATTAATGCATCAGATCTCATTCTTCGGATATCAGACTGAAAGTATAATTTTTTACTATTCCCACCATTAGTAGCTCGACTCATCCCTTGTTTGCTACTCCCCACCCCTTGCCAAGCTCGGACTAGGGAGTAGGGAGGCTACTGTTATAGGTAAATTCGAACTGACCTTGACTGGATGGGAAGGCCCACGGGCCCAGGTATAGGTCCTTGGGCTCATACACTGACGTCAATCGGGTGAGAGCCGACCAAGATGGGAAGAAAGCCAAGGACCAGAACTGATAAAACGACAGCTTGGCTTTTACAAAGGTAGTTCGGAAACGTCGGAGCGACCCGAACCGGACTGTTCTGCTTATATGGTTGACGAACATTTAGCCCGGCCTTGGCTTACACCACTACCAAGCTGACTTGAGCTGCAACCTCCATAGGGCGCGCAGAAGTCTCGGGATTGCTCTGAAGAAGACTGAACATGTCTCCTAACGGCATTGGTGTGATGTACGCCTTCGATAATTGCACCGCCCTTAGCGAGTGTGACGCCCATGAATGTAGCCACGATCATGGCCTTCTACGGCTCTCCAAAAGTCCTATAAATAAAGGAACGACCTAAGGTAGGCACTATTCCCATGATCATGGCCTTCTATGGCTCTCCAAAAGTCCTATAAATAAAGGAACAACCTAAGATAAGCACTATTCCACCCAGAGACCTGCCTTTGATCTCCTCCACCCAACTTAGGCATTAGAGGGCTAACGGAGGGACCCCAACCACCCTTCTTAGCTTTCTTTGTGCTCTACAGGATCTAACAAGACTCTCATTCAGATTCGAGCCGCACACTGGCAAGAGATTAGTGGCATCCATCCACCTGAAGTGGAGATCAAGCCACTTCATATGTTGACCACTTTTCAACAACGACATTGGGCATTGCTACTATTTTTGGGGTTATGACCTGGAAAACCAATGTTATTAGACCTGGATTAATAGGCATGATGCATTTATCTTTTGAGTAAACTTTTATTGAATATGTTTGCATGGGATTATGAGGTATATTCTCTTATACTCTTAAGCACTCAAGATTGAGCTATGGATCCAGGGAAATGATTATGCTTTAGCTCTTCTTCATAGTCCATGAAAGTGGGTATAGCTTGGTTTCTTCATCAAGGTCTTCGAAGTACACATAACTATATATGGAAGTCACTTGGTTTTCTCATGACATGAATAGGTGGTTAACTTAAGGTTTGGAATGTATATCAAGTGTTTAAAAAGGTTGCCTGGTACATTTGAGGTTTTTAATTGGTTAACCATGATTTTTTTTTCAACCACTAACCTTATAGTTTTAAACTATTGATTTGTTTTACTCAAGCTTGATGAATATCTAATAGTTAAGATCTGTTTTGATCCATATCCTAGGAGGCATTTGAATTGCCTAGGTATGGTGACCATGATAGGAAAACGTTTTGGACGGTTGGGGTGCATGAATTAGGTAGGTATGCAGAAATTCTTTATAATAAGGTATACAAATGTTTCTTAGAGTGGCTGAGCACCATGTGATGTGTATCCTCGTGCAACCCTTCCAAGAGGAGAAGAATGAGAGCTTGGACATCCACACCTTTTCTCCCCATGGTGGACGTCTTTACATAGAGCAGAAAGAGAGAAAAGAAAGTAGAGAGAGAGAGAGAGAGAGAGAGAGAGAAGTGGGCCTTTAAATGTGGCAGTCCAATTCATAGACGGCTTAGGGTTAAATCCGCCCCCTACCGGAAGTTCGACAGAAGCTCTCACCTTTACTCATTTGCAATAGATTTGTGAGAGACTCTTTGTGTTGAAAGATCGACAACAACATTTGATCAATGATTCTATCTCAAGTATGAATAGATTTTCTTTTTCGTTTTTTATGAAACATGGTCGATCTAAATACTAAACAGGGATCGTGTAATTATAAATTAATTGATTTTTAAAAATATTTTTCCTGCTACATTTCAAACTTAAAAACCAACAACTGTTTCAACTGTGTACGTTCAATAACCCATTGGTTTCCCACCCTGTAGCCCACTTGAGTTTTGGATCTGTCTCATTTTTAAGCCCACAAAATGACAGCGCTAAAATGGTGGATGAAGTGGATTTCCAAAAAAACATCTAAGTTATAGGCTGCGTGACTTTTTAATGGTCCCATAGTGAAACAAGAGAGGTAGAGACTAGAGAGTGTCTTAAGGCTGGGTTGTTTCTTACCATATGGCCCACTTGAGTACCGGAGTTGCCCCTTTTTTTGAACCACCCCTAAAATGATCCGGCGAAATTCGTGGAAATGCTGGATTTGTCTAATACACCACAGTGGTTTTCAACGTTTATCCCCGACCGTGGCTCTATTTTACCACATTATACTTCCATTTCAACGAAAGCCAGTGCATGACACCGTTTGCATGGCACTACTTTGTGGGGATTTACCAAAACCCTGTTGTACATTCACACACCGTTGAAAAACCTTCCAGGGCCACCTAAATGTATCTCTGTTTTGTCCACTTCGTCGATCCACTTTGCCAGCCCGCTCAATTTAGGGCCTGAGCCAAAAAATGATGCAGATCCAGAGTCAAGTAGACCACACTATAAGAAACAGTGGGGATAGTGATGCCCACCGTTGAAACCTTCCAAAGGCCCACCATGATGTATGTCTTCTTTCCATGCCGTCCATCTGTTTTGCCAACTCATTAGGGCGTAAGCTGAAAATTGATGCAGATCCAAAGCTCTAGTTCGCCACACCATATGAAACAGTGGAGATAATGATGCTCACCGCGGAAACCATCCTACAGCCCACCACCATGTTTATTTGCCATCCAACATATTCATAGGGTCACACAGAGACCTAGATGAACGAAAAACACAAATATCAGTTTGATACAAAACTTCTGTTGGTGGGCATTCAATTTCTACTGTTTTATCTGATGTGGTACACCAACAACGCCTTTGTAATATCCACTCCATCCATCAAATTTGTGAGCTGGTGGAAGAGAAGAACCCTAAAAACTAGGCAAATCAAATGCTCAGGTAGGCCACCACACACGCAACAGTGGGAAATGGGATTTTCAATGGTTTTCTTTAAATCCCACTGTTTCCTGTAGTGTGGCCCACCTAAATTTTGGATGTGGCTAATTTTTTGGTCACATGTCCACTTGTGAGCACTAGGAAAGGATTAACGGAGTAGATGTCACATATGGACATTGCAGTCGGCCTACTAAACTCGCCCATACAAAGAGGTTTTCCGCTCCCACCACCGAAGTAGGAACATGCCATACAAACAATGCATGACGAAATCGGATTGCGTCCTGAGTTACTCAGTAAGCTCTTGTCGTACTGAGTAAACTCAGTTGGGCCCACCTGTAAATGCATGTAATTTATCTACACTGTCCATCCGCTTTTCCAGATCATTTAAGGGGTTGAAACCAAAATTGAAGTATATCAAAAACTCAGGTGGACCATACCACAAGAAACAGTGGGTATAATGATTTCCACCGTTGAAAGCTTTCTAGAAAAAAAAGACACTGATGAAGGGGAAAAAGAAATATCATGTTGATCCAAATCTTCCGCGGCCCCTAAGAATTTTTCAACGGTACAAATTCAATTCACATTGTTTCATGTGGTGTTATTCACTTACGCTTTTTTATATGTTTAATTTTTTGTCTCAAGCCATAGATTTATATGTTAAAATGAATGAACGGAGTGGATGAAATACATAAATCACGGTGGACCCCGCAGAGTTTACTCAGTACGCAATCCGCTTCCATGCATGACACTGCTGAAATGACGGTGAATGGGGTAGAACTGTAAAAGCCACTTCAACGGAAGGCTAAAAAGTCATTTTTTTCACTTTAAAATCTAAAAAACCTAACAATGTAAGTCAAAGTCAACCTAAGCGGTAAAATGTCCGCATGTAAAAAGTTTAAGCTGGTTAGTGGAAATAGTTTGTAAGTAAGAGGTTTTCGACGTGATTCCATGAAAATAGTTTTAAAGTAGAAGGTTTTCGATATGGCCTAAAACAAAGGCTGTAATATGGAAAAATTCCATAACTAAAAACATCAATATTCTCTTTGGATTTTTTTAATTTTTCCACAAAATCATACCAGACTTTCAGAATCTCTCTTTGTTTAGGTGCCGCTCTCACTTTCAACCATGTAATGTCTCCAATAGTTTATTTATTGAGAAATGAGCGGTATAGCGTATTCATTACTTTCTTACCTAAAGCCAGTAATTTCCTGCTAACTTGTCACCCATATCCAATCCATGCAAAAGGTGGGACACCATCGATAATCTTTTAGTATGAAAATCAAGCTGATCCATTCATTGGGAGGACTACAACATGAAAATCTATAGATTGCCAATGGAATTACTCGGTGTATGAATGTGCACCACCCAATGAATGGATCATCCTGATTCTAATACCATCTGACCATCATGGTGTAGCCCAACCTTATTCACGGATCAGATATTCTAAAAATGTAACACATTTGCAGGAGAGAAATGATAACATAAAAAACAACCATTCTATCTACTAATTCCTCTTCTTTTTCCTCTCTTTGAGGTGTTTGGATGCACAATCTACCTGGATTGCAATAACCAGGTATAAATAAAGAACAGCTACTACCGATTCCAAACTATGGACTTTCACTTACACCTTGGGACAACTTAGTTAAGGCAGTCAAAATTATTGCACCAAGGTTCAAGATATCTGAAGGGTAGTGAGCCAACCATCCAAAATAAGAGAACCGATTGTATCATATCAGGACCGCATTAGAGGACCAGCAACGGATTCCTCTACAGTTCATGTGGGATACATCATAGGGAATAATGGTGAGAAGATGGCAACCATGGGTCTCTTTGTAGGGCCCATCATGGGGTGTATATTCCATCCAACCTGTTTGTTTAGAAGTGTGCCACACCAAGATGAAGAGATTCTTCAAAAATCAATGGGGGTCCAAAATTCAATCAGGACTGCGTGGAACTTTGAGAATTTACATATTAATTTTTTACTTTGTTTCCCATGGTGTGGCCTGCTTGATACCCACACCTTTGGGACAGTGGTAGACTGAGTGAAGATAACCTCATTTCAACACTGAGGTACTGGTATCGATTCCCAACGTTGGGGGTCGCTAACAGTGTGGGTGTGTGTACTAACAATGGGATGTGTGTACTAACCCAATATAATAATAATAATAATAAAATGGTGTGGCCTACTTCAGTTTTGAATGTGGTTGATCTAGGAATGTATGGTGAAAATTAAAGCTTGGGTGTATGGATGAAGTTGATTCCACGGGCACAAGAGCGGAAGCCTCTTTGGCAAAATTGTGAAAAGTACTGGAGTACATGCGATTCCAGATTAGACCGGAAGCCTCTACGACACTTTGTCTACGCAGTGGGTAAAACACTGGACCAGAAGAAAAGCCAATGGCAGCCATACATGCTAGGAGAGGAGCTGCAGCTTTGGCAAAATTGGAGTCTCCAACTCCGATGGGCTACCATTGCTATCACATCGAATACCCCCACCCCGGCGAGCCCAGGATTTCCCCCAAACAACCCTCCAACTTTTCACATTCTCCTGAACATTTCTTCATGTGCGACTCTTCACTCAGCAACATCTACAGAAGAACACAAGACAGGCAATACAGAACAGCTCTCAGATTCATCACCTCTCTATCTAGTGGTGCTTGCATTGGAGAAGCCTTTCCAGAGAAAGACCTATATAAAAATCTGTGAGTTTCTCAGACATCAAAGGCCCAAAGGAACGGTAAAGGAAAAGTAAATGGTCCAAAGTGCCCTAAACCAAGGATCAAGAAACAACAAAGAATGCTTCCATCTAAGAGCTAATCTCTGATTGACAAGGACTTCACACATATATCATAATGGGTGAAGAGCACCATATACTCAAGAAAAAGATCGTATAATTATCCTCAGCCCAAATTGCGGTTTAAACCAGCCAACGCCTCTTGGAACCACACAAACTCTCAAGAGACTCTCCTCTAGATAACCTCACACATTAACAGACTGACCCCCAATGTGCCCTCCTCTCAAAATAGCCTTATCCACACATGTTTCCAAAATTCACAAAAGGGGCTCTTATATGTTGTATTGGAAAGGGGAGAACTTCCCAATCCATGCAAGTACCATTTCATGATTTTCAGAAATTCTACAGTGGGTAGAAATCCCAAAACCCTGAATTATTTTCTAGCAGCTTGAGTAAAATGCAACCTTAGTGGACCTACAAGATTAGGAAACTGGACCTACATCCTCCACCTTCCATCATTCCCCCACCAAATGCACCAGCATTTCTTCATGCATTACTAAATCAATCCACATTAGATTTCAACTGTTTAATTCTAGGATGAACCAACAGTTAAAGATTTTTGTATCCAAGTGGCACTAAAACAGCGCTGTAAGTTGGGCCAGAAGCAAAAAGGTCCTTGGAGACTAGACCGCATTATTCAGGAATCAGCGGACTTAGCCCATGCTAGCACATTCTTTTTCAAACAGAGCTGCAAATTCTCTAGCTGACTCTTTAGCGAAAGAGGGTGCTAGGGTGAACTCCCTATCCAGGCAGACTATTCATCGTGGATAGTAGATAGTTTCTTTCTTTCTTTCTGTTGTATAGCTTGTAAGTTCTGGTTTCTTTCTAATAAAATTTCATATTTTTTCTTTTATTTATTTTTTGGAAAGGCTTCTAATAAAATTCCATCTTCAACTTTCGGTTGGAGGGGGCAAGGGGCACTAAAAGATATATTCAGAAGAGAAATTGGCTTCCAACATTCTAAATTAAAATTGAGCAAGGTATGAGAACAACCCAACAATAAACTCCAGTAGATACAGTATTGATCCACACAACTTATTGACAAGTGAGTAAAGTACTACAATCCATGATTCTACTTAATTCATGATTGCACCTTGAGAGGATTACCCAATCTTTCCAGAGAGAGAGAGAGAGAGAGAGAGAGAGAGAGCAGAAGGGAAAAGAAACTAAACAGCCCCCAAGATGGTCCCAGATATCATTTCTTTCCACATCAATCACCTGCAAAATAATCAGTACTCTTCCATAAATCAATCTCATACACTCAGAAACCTTTAAACTGAAATGCCGAAACAATTTGAAAAAACCCAGGTCTACTAAAGAAAGACCATCACTGTGTGCGTTTAGAAGCAACAATGACAACAGTAAGACCAGAGAATTTTAATCTACAAAGGAGGACAAATTCTACTGCAATGGCAATGTCATGGTTACCTGAACCCCATTTCTAAATAATAAAAATCCTTGTAAATAAATATGAAATGGTAAGTACAAGAGCTGAAAAGAAAATCCAAAGGAATAACTGGAACTATTTAATATAAGGCAAACAGCCCAACAGCAGCAGCAGCAGCAGCAGCAGCATTAACAAATAAGCAAATTCTCAAGACCTCCAAAGAAAGAAAGAAAAAAAATCCAGTTCCTGACTACTCACATAATCCATATCAGAAAATTTAAGAATTAATATAGAAACAGCAAACCATTTCTCTACATTGAACCAAAAAACACCTTTTCTTTATTTTTTGTCGAGGGATTAAGAAGCTAAGTTGGTCCTTTTGGGGTGTAGTTGATAAGTTGACAGTAGCTCAATTTGGAATTCAGGGGCATCTAGGATTGAAGTTATGAAATTGTAATAGAGAAGTTAAGTTGGTCCTTTTGGAGCTAATGGACATCTGGAAATCAAATGATGCGGGAGTTCTAGGGTCTTTAAAGAGGACTCAAAAGCTTTTCAAAAAATCCTTCATCTGTCCTTCAATCGTCAAAAGCCATCAAGTGGGCCTTGTCCCTGGATATTGTCTTTCATTGCAGATAAGGTATTTAGCTTCAAATTAAATTATGTATTTCACCATATTCACAAAGGGAAGCAAGTGAGATGGTTGAGACACTAGCCATGGAGTGGATGCTCTGTCCTGAGTTCCATCTGTAGGGAAACTCGCATCCTCTGCCTTGATGGATGACTTCAGTCTTCTTCTTCTTTTTCTATCAGCAAAGATGATTCTACTAAAGAGGCCCGAACGGCCAAACAGCAACTACAAAAGGTTACAGCAGATCAAAAAGGGCCAAACCACCTGGCGGCCAAAGACCCAAATTAACAAAGGAAAACAAACCCAAAGTTTCCGTCCAAGAGCAAACAAGAAGTTTGACTTGACAAACAACAGCATGAATCTCAGAAGATAAGAACTTCTGAAACTGCACTGTTTCTTCCTTCCAAAGAGCCCATGAAATTGCCGTGAAACATAATCTCCACAGCCTTCATCTCTTTCCATGGAAAGGACCTAGCTGCCAAGCATTGAACAGAGCTTGAATCAAAGGCGGCATAACCCACACCACCTCAAACTGGAATCAGCACCAGTTCCACATAGCTGATGCAAATGGACAGAAAATGAAGAGGCGGTTCACACTTTTCGCATCCCTCAATCATAAGCTGCACCCATTCACTATTGTCATATTCCTCCACTGAAGATGGTCAATGGTGAGGATATAATTCCGGCCTGCAAGCCATGTGATGCAAAGAAGAGCATGAAAAAGTAAAGAGGGATCACCATCTTCCTCAAGTAGTAAAAGGATTGAATCCACAAGGTAGTTTCCTTGAATCCAAAAGAAAAAAAGAGAGAAAACTTAAATATTTTTATCGAATAATGTCTAATGTGTATGATTTCTCCGTTACAACATTAATAAAGAAAAAATAAAACCCTAATTTGAAATTACACAAAATAGTAAAATTCTAACCCTAATAAAAGTGCTAATTCACATGGTGTGCCGTAAAGGCCGTTATAGGGCCGTAACGGCCAGTTACGTAAAGGTAATTGTGGCAACCATTACACGTAATAGGGTCGTAAAGGCCGTAACGGAAAAAAATGACCTATAAAGGCCGTTACAGCTCCTGTAACGGCCCATTACGCCCCCCGTAAAGGTTGTAATGGCCCCGTAATGGACCGTTACGGGGCCAATACAGGTTTTTTGGATTTTTTTTTTCAATAAAAAAAGAGAGGCCTTAGCAGCCCGTTATGGCTCCCGTAACGGCCATTACACCCTGTATCGTAAAGGTAACTGGTGGTGGCCATTACGGCCACCGTTACCTGTTATGTAATACCTTGCTAATTCAACTAGAATAAAGCTTACCCAAAATAATAAATTTTTCCAAAAATAAAAAGTCCTAAATTAACTTTACTAGAGCAATCCTAGCATGATTACCATCAATCTCCAAAAAAGACAAATTTAGAAATCTAAAACTCTAAAAATAACGAACGATTCCGGATCAAAAGTTATGGCCGATTTACGGTTCACACTTCAAACAACGATTTCTCCCTATCCGGAATGAATTTCTTCAAACCAGATATACCAGGGGCCCAATTAAGTCATGCCCTACGTAGGAATAGGCCCACATCTGACGGACTACTACTGCTTCCATTTGGCCTTCTTTTGGCCCAGCCATGCTAAGAATGCATATGTGCCACGTCCTACATCACCATGCAAACTGATGACTCTAGTAGGGGCTTTTGACATCCACACTCATCCTTTTGGTCCCTCGCCGTCAACATGGTTAGAAATTTTTTTGGGCTAAAGATTTCACCAAGAAAGAACCAGATGAGTCCCATTTCCAGACTGGTTATCTTCAGATGAAGGATCAATAGCCATTGCTGCTAGCAATTCCATTAGGTTGGAGAAATCAATAAATTCCTCCAACAGATTTCTTCTGAAAATGGGGGACCAAACGGGCTGACCGCTTCTCAATTCATAGAAGTCTTTAACTTCAGCCTCTTTATTGATTGCCGAGGCATTCAACTAACTGAAGGAATCCCAGAATGAAGCTTCTGCACACCAGCAGTCCTGCCAATATTTTATGGTGGCCTCATTTCCTTCAACAAATGCCAAGTCTTGAAGAGCATAGAGCTCCACACCTAAAATTGCTTTCCAGCAACCTCAGTTCCTGTACTGAGCTGATGAAAGAGTTGCTCTATCATCGCTCCCCCACAACACCTCCAAAATGCTGATTGTTCAGATTTAAAGCAATTTATCTATTTTCCCAACAAAGCCTCATCCATCACCTTCAACAGGTAATCCCACCCCACCCTGGCTGGTCGGTTTACAGGAGTAAGAAATCTAATTTCTCAACTGATAGAAGAAAGATTTATCATACAATGCTCACTCTGAGCAAAGCAACATTTCTTCCCAGGCAGCATCTATTTATCTGGTAGGCCCCGCAGCAACTGTTCATGCCCCAACAAGAACTAACCATCTGAAATGAGGCCTGCATGTGGACCACTTCCGCCAATAATCCACATTCAAAGGGAAAATTACACCAATCAGACCTGTTAGGTGTGGCTTATCAGGAAGATTTTGAGTAGGTGAAACTGTGGATGGTCTTCCTGCCTCTCAATCAACCTCAATAGGAAACGGGTGCCTGGTCAAACTTTCTCTGCAGTGTTTTTCTAGGATTTTAGGACTCAGTAGAACCTAATTTGTGGTGCACAGGAGTTAACTTTACCTCTATTGCTAAGGTCATCCTGGAGAATAACTCCACACTCCACATCTATCACCTTAACCCAAAGACAAGCAACAAAAATGTATTAAGGTGGCTTGAACTGATCTAGTGTGTGCGTGTACTGGCAACAACATGATTCATTATGAAAATAAGAGACTAACTATAAATTAAGACAAAATCTGTTCCTGATACACAGGAAGGTGTGAGAAACACCTTCCTTAATTAAAGCATCCACAATGGAATTGACCTCCTGATGCAGAACAGCTGGATCATGAATGAGAATGCACCAGTGTACCCCACCTGCTGGCTTATTATCCATCCAATTGGCACATTGGGCCCACAAATCCAAGTGGATGGCCCACACATATGATCCAATTGGACTATGGAACTGATTAAAAGTCTTAAAAGTCTTTTTACACCAATCCCCCATGATTGTGGACTATATAAAAAACTGTACAAACATATATAGGGATCCATACACTTGTCTACAAGAATACTAGTTTATTTGGACTTCTAATTCAGTTCCATATTAGGAGTTCCCTTGATTCATTGTGGAGAGAAACATGGAAGGAGTGACTTTGGACACTACAAGGGCAGAGGCCAGGTATTGTGATTATTTGGAATTGTTGTCCAAAGAGTATTGGTGGCTGGAAGGTTCTCAGTATCAGTCCTCTTAAAAAATGTTTTCAAAGGATTTAAATGGACATTCTTTGTAGTGTATGGGCCAAATCATCCACTACTTTCTGGCAAGAGTTAGTGTCAGAAACAGGTGGCAGGATCAGTGGTGTGTCGGGGTGAATTCAACATCATTAGATTGGCCCTTGGAAAGCTTAATGATAGTCATATTACACAAAGCATGTGGAACTTCTTGAATTGGGTTGATAGGAGCTAAGTGGTTGATGTTCCAACTGGCGGTGTGAAATATACTTGGTCTACAAATCAAAATTGTCCAATCAGGTCTAAGTTAGATAGAGTTGTGGTTTCAGCTGAGTGGATTGAGGAATTTCTGTTGGTGGAGCAATGGGTCTTCCTTTTATGATTTTGGATCATTGCCCTATCATCTTGGAGGCAAAGGGGGAAGA
This sequence comes from Liriodendron chinense, assembly GCA_003013855.2. Lineage (NCBI taxonomy): Eukaryota > Viridiplantae > Streptophyta > Magnoliopsida > Magnoliales > Magnoliaceae > Liriodendron > Liriodendron chinense. The sequence goes on from ML058513.1 coordinate 6,120,086, forward strand.
CGTAGGTAGCCTTTCAGTTCAAGTTAGTGTGGTTGAATAAGGGATTTCCTTGGCTTGTTAAGGATTGATGGATGTCCTTCTTAGTTGATGGTTGAGATGGTTGAGCAGGTCATAGACTTCTTTTTAAACTCAAACTTCTCGAGACAAAGATAAAGCAGTGGAAGAAAGATAACTTCTGCAGATTAGAGATCAATGACAAGATTCTTTAAAATTTCAAATGCTAGACTGTAGTTGCACGATCCTTCTAACTACGTGCCGCTCGCACTTTGAATTGCACTTCGGACTCACGCTCTTGCTTCCGCTTCCTAGCTATTTATACTTGCTAACAATTTTCAAGAAGAGGGCTCAGCTATATGCTAGACTAGTGGAGCTTAAATGGAAGTAGCAGTCCAAGGCGGTCTGGTCGAAAGAGGGAGACAAGATCACAAAGTTTTACAATTGAATTGCTAGTGCCAGATATCAATGCAATTGGATTCAAAGTCTCTTGGTTAATGGGGACAAAATTGAACAAAATGAAGCGATATGTGGTCAAATTGTGAATTTCTACTCTAAATTTCTCCAAGAAGAGGGCCAGCTCGGTCAAAGCTCAAAATTTTATATTTTGATCATATGGCAGTAGAAGATGTGTAAAATTTAGAAAAGCCATTCGAGGAGGAAGAAGTAAAGCTTGCAGTTTCTTCTTTGGTGAGGGGGAAGGCTCCTAGCCCAAATCAGCTCACTGTAGTTTTTTTTTTTTTTTCCAAACTTTTCTAGGAACAGGTGAAGGAGGATCTGATGGTATTTATCTCAGAATTCTTTGATAGAGAGGTGAATGCATCCTTCATCTCTCTAATACCCAAGAAAGAGAGGGCTGAATGTCTAAAGGATTTCAGACATATTAGTTTGATTGGGTCACTTTATAAGATTTCAGCAAAAATTCTCACCACATTGATTCGTGACATATTAGTGATGGGGGAATGTGATATCTAAATCACAAGGAGCTATGGCGGGAAAATTTTAGACAAAGCCTTGACTGCTCATGAATGTATTGATTCGAGGTCCGGGAAAGGTAATAGGGAATTCATCTACAAGCTTAATATAGAGAAGGCTTATGATTATTCTCAACTAGAATTTTTTTTAATCATATATTGAGTTGATTGGGGTGTGGAGTTAGAGAAGCTAGACTCAGGGGCTTGTGAATTTGACCAGATATTTTGGTCTAGTCAATGGCTTGCCTATCCTATGGGCTTCTTCAAACTTCAAAGGTTCAAGAGAGCTTTGACAGGGAGATCCATTATCGCTTTCTTTTTGTGGTTGTGGCAGAGATGATTAGTAGAATATTAGAAAATGCAGGCTCAACAGGGTTTGGTTAATAGGTTCGAAGTAGAAAACACACATCCGGATCTCCCATTATCAATTCACAAATAACATGCTTCTGTTTTCTGATGCTTGCAAGTCAACAACCATAGAAAGTTATTAGGTGCTTCGAAGCTATTGCAGGGCTTACGATTAACATTCGTAAAAGCAAGATTCCAAACATCAGGTTGGCCTCTAAGTAAATAAAGAGATTAGCAGGGATGTTCATCTGCAAGTAAGCAGTCTTCCCTCCACCTATCTAGGCTTTCCACTATGTACTAGCAAACCTGTTATTCGCTAATAGGATAAGGTGGTTAAGATGATTGTAAGGAAACTCTTGAGTTGGAAGAGTACATATTTGCTACTTTGGGATAGACTTACGCATGCTATATCCAATATACCTCTGTATTTCATGTCCATATTTCTATTGGGATTTTGACCGTACTGATACTATAGTATGGCCAAATTCTCCAAGTGTCTCAGCCCTTCAAACTAATTACCTATGTAGCCCCCTGACGCTTTTTCCAATTTTTTTTAGACGAAACTACTCCTTGCTTTGAGCCCTGCACCTACTAGGTAATAATGATAGGAGAAAGGACGGCTTATGGCCTTGCGCTGGATGTTAAGAACTTAAGAGACCTTCCAGTGGGGCCCATTGTGACTTGGGTTTTTTATCCACACCGTCCATCCATTTTATGAGCTCATTGTAATATATAACTCCAAACTTGAAGCTTATCGATAGATGAAGTGGACCACACCACAAGAAACAGTATGAGTTGCACGCTACTGTTGAAAACTACTTGGAGGGCCATAGAACTTTTAGATAAATATGATATCTGTGGTTTCCCTTTATTCATGTATCTGTGATATGATGAATAGGTTGGATGACATATAAATATCATTGTGGGCCCCACAAAACTTAGTGTGTACGTAACCTGGTTAGTTGTAAGTCGGTACCGCGAAAAACAAGCTTCGTGATAAGCTTTCCACAGTTACGTTTCCTGATGCAAAATTTGCATCCGCTTGATCAAGTGGCCCATCGAAAGGTAGATCCAATCCATTGATAATGTTCGTGGCCCATGATTTGCTAAACAAGCAAAATTCCATTCACTTCACGGCTAGATTGCCTGTGCAGGAACACTTTTGCACCGTGGTCCATTCATCATGGGTCCCAAACAGTTCTGATCATCTGGTAAGATAGCTTCAGCTAACTTGTGCTTAAGCTAATGACAGAGTCATAGTTAAATTTCAACTACTTAAAATGAGACAATGAAGATATGAAAATATCCCGATTTATAAGAGGAAAATAATTGGCATCCTAAAATGAAGCCGGAAAGAAACTTGTAGTGATTTATATTCATTGCAATCAAGAAACTACCATATTCCACGGCTAAAGACGTGTGGGGGCAGGACGCGGTGTGCCACACACTACTGACTTGACTTCACCAAGTTATGTAGGCCCCACCATAATGTATGTGTTATATCAAAACCGTCGATCTATTTTGCAAGATCATTTTAGTGCATGAGACCAAAAAAGAGGCAGATCCAATTATCAAGTGTACCACACCACAAGAAAACAGTGGTGATTGAACGCGCACCATTAAAAACTTCCTACGGCCCATTGTAATGTTTATTTACCATCCAACATGTTGATTAGGTCACACAGATCTGGATGAAGGGAAAACATAAATATCGGCTTGATCAGAGCGTTCTGTGGGCCCAAGAAGTTTTCAATGGTAGGCGCTCAATTCCTACTGTTTCCTGTAGTGTGGCTCACTTGAGCCTTAGATATGCCTCATTTTTTGTCTTATGCCCTAAAGTAGTATGGAAAAATGGATGGACGATGTGGACAAAATATATACGATTGTCATGTGTTAAGGGTTGAGGTTATGATGTGTTGTCGAGGTTGTCATGTGTTAAAGGGCGAGGTTGGCAAGTGTTAAGGGCGAGGTTGGCAAGTCGATGTTGTTAGGGTCGAGGTTGCCTGCGGAAGGCTTTCCCGTGACATTATCCTCAGATTTTGGTCAAATCCGCTCCGTCCATTCTCTCCGGAATTTTGAGAAAGGTAACTGTTCGGAGAACGATTGTCATCTTCCGATAAGGTAGCCCACAACACGAAAAAAGTATGTATTGTTTCCGCAACTGTTCAGCTTTTTTTCCTTGTTGTGGGCGACAAATAGCTTGAAACAACATGTATCTGACACGATCTCCAGCAAATCCCAGGCCACGAACATTATCAATGGATTAAATCTACCTTCCAATGGGTCACTCGATTAAACGGATGCAAATTTTGTTTTGGGAAACTGTAACGTAACTGTAAAAAACTTCTTATAAAAGCTTGTTTCTAGCAGGTATCAACTTGCGACTAACAGGGTTACATACACGCTAAGTTTTGTGGGGCCCACAGTGATGCTTATATGTCATCCAAACTGTTCATAATATCACAGATACATGGATAAAAGGAAAATACAAATATCATATCTATCCAAAAGTTTTGTGGCCCACTAAGCAATTTTCAACAGTAGCGTGTAACTCACACTGTTTCTTATGGTGTAGTCAACTTCATCTATCAATAAGCTTCAATTTTGAATTTATATATTACAATAAGCTCGTAAATGGATGGACGGTGTGGATTAAAAACATGAGTCACAATGGGCCCCATTGAAAGGTCTCTTAACATCTAGCGCAAGACTATAAGTCAACTACTTCTCCCGTCATTATGACCTGCTAGCCGCAAGGCTCAAAGCAAGGGGTAGTTTTGTCCAATTTTTTTTTTGGAAAAAGCGTCTGGGGGCTGCTACATAGGTAATTAGTTTGAAGGTTGGCCCTACTACAGTGTAAGTACAGTCAAAATCCCTATTTCTATGAGAGCATGTGGATGTAAAATAGTTGTATTTGAGTGTAGTCCACAGGTAGCATGATCTCTTTCCTTTTCCCCTATGGAATTAGATATTCTAATCATGGGCTAACCCTAACATACAAGACGATCACTTTTAACTAGAACCGTCTATCTACATTGTCATGGCATCAGAGCGGGTTGCTCGGCCATCTGTTTCTAGCAAAATCTCTGTCAATGTCATCAAATCTGATAACCAAACCTGATCCATCACAGCCACCATCATCTGCTACTCTATCAAAATACATCCACCACCTAGACTCTATATGCCACCAAAGTTATCTGAGTTTTCATCTGTTCCCAAATTTGTCTTTCCAACACTCTAATCTAAAATATTCATTTCCAGCAGCCTACTAGTCATCTTCCCAAACCAAATTCAAATCCCAACCAAATCCAATTGTTGAACATAGATCTTATTTTTATACAGCAGAGCAACCAACCATCCATCATTCCAATCTTTGTATGCAATAGTTAGCCACCTATCTCAAACACTAAACACATGATTGGAGCACTTTTTTTCCCAGCAGCAGCAGCAGAGATTCCATCGTCACTCACCAAATTTATTAATTCCACACCGTCATTGTCCATCGACTCCATCTTCACCGATCACGTACACCAGATGTGATCTCAATCGACAGATCTAATCTCTAGTCTCTCATTTTCCTTGATTGTGATCTCCCTAATGGCATATTTCCTCATCAAAGATTTCTATGTTAGTGTCTCTCTTACCAAGGTTGTGTATTACAACAGAAATTGAAGTGCCTCCATTACTATTGCTGGTTACCCAACTAGAAACCACTGCCCGACCAAACCCCCGCCAGACCCAACCAGCCATCCAGTTCTATCATGTTGTCCTCAAACCACATCCATTGCAACCCAAACCCATGAAACCACCAACATCGCTGTTGCAACATTGCCGGAGATCTTTACTTCAGCCCAGATCTGTCACTTTTGCTAACTAGATCTGGTTCACAAAGACTGATGAATGGCAATTGTTGATGATCACACCCATCTCTATCCACTATCTGCAACACCAATCTTCATCAGCACCTACAACCAGCACCCATCTTCATAAGGTGTGTGCGCCTTCTTAAGGTATTTGAGAGAGCAACAGAGTGTACCCACTTAGGGCTGTAAATGGTCGGGTTTGGGGCGGGTTTAGCCAAAACCAGACCCGCCCATTTACTAAACAGGTTTGGGTCCAAATTTTAGACCCAGACCCTTTTACTAAATGGGCGGGTCCGGGTCGGGTCCGAGTCAACCCATTAGACCCATTTATAAATGGGTCCGGATCTGGTAGAGGGAGATCCACCCAGACCCATTTATAAATGGGTCGGGTCTAATGGGTCCAGGTCGGGATCAAGTATGCAAGCATTTTACAAGGCCTAAAACCAGGTCTGGACGGGTTTGGGCTGGACGGGTCCGTTGAAACATAGACCAAACCCGCCCACTTACTAAATGGGTTCGGGTCGGGTCGGGCTTAATATAAAGAAAACCAGACCCAGACCCGTTTAACAACTGGGTCTGTTCTTGGACCCAAACCCATACCATTTAACAAATGTGTCGGGTCTAGGTCGGGTCTAAATGGGTTGGGTCCGAGTACCCCATCGGGTCCACTGACCCATTTACAACCTTATACCCACTTTCATACTTGTTCAACCTAGATCCATGACCAGAGGCAAGAGATGTTGTCATCTGTGACATTCAAAACTCCTGGATCTGTAGCCTCAGAGATGGGATTCACTTATCTTTTAGCAACCTAAGATGCAATTCTAGCCCTAGGAGTGTGACTTTCTAGGAAACCTTTGGTGAGACTACATAGAGTTCTGTGAGGTGTGACTCTACATACAATATATACCCAATTTTATTCTTTATTTCTTCTCTGCTGCAAACTAAAGAAAGGTTAAACTGAAGCATCATAGGTGACATTTGTTCTTTAAAGTTGGTATGTATTCTCATCTATTCTAGCAGATTCAATTCCATCTTTCATTGCTTTGTCAAACTGGTATTAGAGCAGCCCCAAGTTGGCAACGGTGCTTCCCTTTCCTCTTCTTATTGGAAAAGACAAAAGTAGGAAGCATGCTCCTACTTCTTTTGTCTGGACTCATATTAGGGTTCCCCCAAGATATAAATCTTGGTTGGCTGATTGGAAAGGACTAGTTCTTAAGAGTAGATAATTTAAGAAACAAAAAGTTGATAATCATGAACATATGTATTCTTTGATTAAGTGAAAATTACTGGGTGGATGGCTTGTCCATTCGCATTGGAGGTTGGTGGAAACTTTGAGACATGGGCGATGCTGGCTTCATCAGCAGCTTTTCTGGAAGCTTGGGAGATGTTCTTTGGGATTAGGAAAACGTCCTTACGGTGCGCCTACAGCTCCTCACAGGGTTGTCGTCAATTTGGAAGGAACACAATAATAAAACATTTTTCAATAAAGCTGAGTAGAAGGGATCGGTCTTTCTCAAGAGTTGTAGTAGAGCTATTGCTAGGATTTTTGGAGTTGGTAGTTCAGGTTAATAAAAATAGTTGGTGACTCGAGGGGTATCTAACTCTATCTCAAAGGAGATTAGCTGAGGTATGTTGTCTGGGGGATGAATCATTCCTCATCATCACCCATTGTGGGGTAGATGGTTTGGGGTGCTCCCTCTTCTGTAGCTGCCTTTTCTTTTTAATAAATAAATTACATTACCTTTCAAAAGACATGGAGGTAGTATAAAAGGAAACTGTCTGAGATGATTGCATGAGAGTGAAGGAAGCAAACTTGATATGGGATCAGTATGACAATTTGACGATTCACACAAGAGCATCATAAGAGATCATCATGATGACTTGGAGTCGGAGAATGGAAAAAATCAGGAAAACCCCAACATCACGATCAAGATACTTAAGTGCTCAAGGATCAGGTTAAACAACTGGTTTTTCTTTTTCTTTTTCTTTTTTTAATGATGCAATCACTGATTTGTTTATCTAGGAAAGAAATAATATCATTTGCAACTAAAAGATGGTACATTGACATCAAAGTCAAAACTTAGGTTGTGTTTGGTTCATGGTCATTTTACGAGTGGAGAAAAATAATCCACGATTTTGGAAATCTATCTTAGGATAATTCCAAAAATCATGAAATGGGGCTCTTTTGTGTTCTATTGGAAAGAAAGAGCTCTATTGTATCCGCACAAGTGCAGTTTCATGATATTCATAAGTTCCATTAAGATTGGACATCCCAAAAATTGCAAATTATTTTTCCCATTGTAAATCAAAACCAACAAATAGCCCAACAAAACTTGTTGAAGTCAAGTCTTTCACTAACAAGGGATGATGCTAGATGTGCCCCATATTGTTACTTAAGATTATGGTCCTACTGCCAAACAGCACCAACAACCCGCAAATTTTATACTATCAAAAAGCCTATTGAATTAAGCAGGGGCGGTTATGGTCCTTATGGACATGGTGTTGCCTAGGAAAAAGTCTAACGATACTTCCCGAGGATTTGCGTTTGTGAGAATGAGCTCGGAGGAGGAATTAAGCAAGGCGGTGGAGATGCTCCATGGAGAGAGCTTTGGGGGCATAAAGCTCATGGTTCATAGGGATTCAAACTAGAGCTTAAATCCAAGAAAGGGGTAGGCACAAAGAGGGAGAAGAAGGTATTTACCCAGCAGAAGGCCACCAGCACAGACCACTCATTCATGGCGGAGAGGCTTTTGCCAGTTAGTCCGGGGTTCTCTTCTTTGAAGGAGGCGTTGGTCGGTTTGCAGCAGAAATATATAATCGAACAAAGGCAGAGGATAGATATGGGGACATGGAGGAGGCTGCAGGAAGAGGGGTGGGGAAGGAGAAAGGGTCAAGGAGGAGGAGGAGGAGGTAGGAAGAGGGTTGGGGACGGAGAAGGGCGGGATACGATGGTGCGTATGCGTATTAGCCAGGAGACGATTCTTCGGTCCAAGGAAGCCTTGCAAGGATTGGTGGTAACGGAGGAGTTTCGATTTATCAGGTAAGGTAGTGGATAGCTGATTGCTGCAGGATCCCGCCGGAACTGTACAACATCAAGCCCATCTGTTTCAATGAGCTATGGCTACGATTGAATCTAGGATCACATATCGACTTAGGAGCTTTGGCGGGAGAGGTCTGCAAGGACGAACCTATATCCAGGATCCTGAGGTGGGGGAGTTCTCAATGTTTGGCATGGAAGACTTCTGGGTCCTTATTTTTTTTTTTTTTTTTTGGGGGGGGGGGGGGGGGGGGGGGGTTGTGCCTCTAGAGCTTTGGAATGAAGATTTTTTTTTCTTGTAGCCACTTCTTGTCTAGGTGATCTCCTGGAGTTAGATTTGAAGACGAAGCTTGGGGGGGGAGATGGGAGTGATTAGGACTCAAATCAAGCGAAGGAAGGAAGATGCTTTGCCACCGCACATCTCTGCTAGAACGGGGAATAGGAATTGTTTTTGGCTGATTCAATGGGAGGAAAAGGACGCTCCACTTCCCCAATGAGGCGATATTTGGAGGTCAAGGGAGTAGGGGCCGTCGACATCAAGATCTTAGGGAGCCATTGTTAAGGCTGTTGGTGCACCGGATTCGTGTCCCTCAGGAGTACCGGAGCATAGGAGCGAAAGTGGCCGAATTCTATTAGTGAAAGGAGAGGCGGTAGTGAAAATGGGAATGTAGGAGATACGTGTGGCATCGAGGCATCAGCCGGAGTCTCGATACAAGGTACAAAGGGCAGCTTTTCATCTCCTCTAGACGCGCGGACGGAGGACATGCTTCCACGCCAATTATGTATCTGCAGCAATTTGAGGGAGATCGAACCTGCTCCAACCCTAGACAAGGCAAGGGCATGTGGCAGCACATTTAGGGGTGATGGTACATTGGGGGAGGTTCAGGAGGACGATTCGCACCCAAACGGCAACCTCGGGATAGACGTGGTTGGTTCGGAGGCTCTGAACCAGGGAAGTTCAAATCTTGACCTTTCCCTTCGTGCGGATCCGAGCCTAGACCCTAGCCCCATCCCCGATGTTGGTGGTTCGAGCGCTTTGCACACGTTTTCAGGGGCTTTTAAGGTGAACAAGACACAAGGAGTGGATGCGAGCACACGTGACTTGGAGTCACATGAGACCGAGGACCGGAGGAACGGGATGATTAATGCGTCCTTGTGTGGGGCGGTAACGCATATGAAGTCCTCCATTATCTCGGATCGTGCAAACCTGACTATCCCTACACACACATGCGAAGAGATTAATAGTCTCACCTTCAATGACCTATCTATGTTCCCAGAAACTCAGCAAGGACCTTCTTTTCCAAAGATGAAGATCTTTTCTTTCCTGGAAACCCGATAGCGCGGACCCTCTCGATTGTGAGTCTCCCCTTTCCAATAGAAGTAGAGATGTAATGACAGAGCAAGCCTTCCTCTTTTTCAAGAAGAATCAGGTGAACACATTATTGAAGTGGAGCCTCTTCAGATCATGGTGGGAAGGATGACAAAGGACGTGTCAAGCGGGTCGTTGTTGACAGCTGATGGCAACGAACAAAGGGCCAAGCTGATTGAGATTATTCAGAAGAAGTGGATCAGGGTACGCAATGGGGCACGTGGGAAGAACAATTAGGTTATCATTCGGCAATCGCCCGGAAGACTACGTTAAGCTCTTCCAGTTTGCAGAGGCACGTGGGCAACCTTTGGTAGGATCGAGACCTCCCAGACAAACTCTCAGCTCTTCGGGTAGCAACAGGGAACCACAAAGCCTAATTTCAAGTCCTCTCAGCGGTGGGAAGAAGGTGGAGGGAGGGACTCAGGGAAAATGGGGTAATTTTGTTCCCAAATGAAGATATTATCCTAGAACGTTAGGGGCGTGTGGTCTAAGCATAAGAGAAGGCTAATAAAAGATATTTGCGAACGAAGTAAGGCAGAGGTGATCTGCTTTCAGGAAACGAAGGTTCAAAAGTTCAACAACAATCTCCTGGGCACTTTATGGAAGGCCAATGATGCTAAGTGGGCAGCACTCGATGCTGAGGGTAGTTCGGGGGGAGTTCTAATAGCTTAAAAGTCTTCGTCTAGGACTTGGTGGACACTTGGAAAGGAGCTTTCTCCGTTTCGGTTATTTTAAAAGAGGTTTCCTCTGGCTTTTGCTACCTTATCTCTTCAGTTTATGGTCCTAATGCTGATGACAGAAGAAACGTTTGCTAGGAGGAATTTACCGCAAGCAGAGAAAATTTTAACGGCCCGTGATGTATCGGGGAAGATTTCAATATCACGCATTACGCAGACGAGAGGTCTCGTGGTGGAAGGGTCACTGTCGCAATGCGTACTTTCTCAAATTGGATAGACCAACAGGAATTAGTGGATCTTCAGCTTTTGGGATCCAGATTCACTTGGTCGAACGGGAGGATGAACTCGATTATGTCTAGACTAGACAGATTTCTAGTCTCGCCTGAACGGATAGAAAAGTTTCCTCTCGTAACACGGAGTGTATTTCTGAAACTGACATTAGTTCACACCCAGGGTGCTTCTTGCGATCGACGAAGAGAACTGGGGCCCAAAGCCATTCAAATTTGAAACTTCCTGGCTGAAGATCGACGGTTTTTCAAATCTAATAAAAGAATGGTAGGCAGGGTTTGAAGTTAAAGGCTTCGCGAGATTCAAGCTTTGTCGAAAATTGAGACTCCTTGAAGATAAAATCAAGTCTTGGAGGGCAACAGTGATGGGCAAAGGGAGACAGAGACAGGCTACCGTTCCTTCAGAGCTACAAATTATGGATGTGAAGGCGAATGGAGGTGCCTTGTCGTCAGAAGATTTGGTGAGGAGAGTACAGTTTTTTTTATTTTAAAGATGAGCATTTTATTTAAGGGCAGCAAAACTGCCGAGAAGAACAACCAAGACAGAGAAAAAGAAACAACAAAAAGAGAAGGAAACTAGAAAAAACAAAATTAAAAAAAAAAACCACGTCGAACAAAGGGGGGAATTACACCCAAAACCGAGACCCCACCCTCCAACAAAACAAACCACAATCACTGAGCCCAGTCCCTAAAAAGACCTAGCACTTTGGAAAAGACAACATGTCGAGGGAGAGGCAGTGTTCCTAAAAACTCTATTATTCATTTCCGCCCAAAGAGCCCACATAACTGCAAGAAGAATGCAACAGTTAGGGTTATGGAAGACGAATTAAAATGGAGGCAAAGATCACGGAGCATGTCGATTAAGGAAGGAGATAAAAACACCAATTTTTTTCCATAGTTTGGCAAGCGCGTGCTAGAATAAACAAGATCACTAGTATTTTGGTGGATAGGACTCGAATAGAAGATAAACAAAGAATTTCAAAGAAGGTTATCCTGTTTTTCAGCAACCTTCTCAAGGGAGAAGGATGGATTAGGCCCAACCTCAACCAGTTGCAGTTTGAGAGGCTCTCCACTGAGAAAGCCAATACCCTTGAATCTCCCTTCTCCTTGGAAGAAGTGAAGAGTGCAGTGCATGCATTGGAAGGAGACAAAGCCCCTGGGCCGAATAGGTTCCCGGTAGTATTCTATCAAACGTTTTGGGAAACGATCAAGGTGGATGTTATGGATTCTATGAATGAGTTCTATGAAAGAGGCCGCCTTTCAAAAGACATGGGAGCTTCCTTTGTAGAGATGATTCCGAAAATTTCAGGAACGACAAAATTTGAAGGATTTTAGACCGATTAGTTTAATCGGTGGCTGGTATAAGAATTTGGCCAAAGTTTTGGTGTCTCGAAGGGAGTTCTTGGGAAAATCATAGCAGAAAATCAAGGTGCCTTCATCCCGGGAAGACAAATTATTGATAGCGCTCTCATCACCTACAAATGCTTGGATTCGAGGCATAGATCGAGGTGTAAAGGCATTCCCTGCAAGCTCGACTTCGAAAAGGCTTACGATCACGTTGATTGAGGTTTCCTACAATATATGCTTCAGCGGCTCGACTTTGGATATAAATGGAAAAGGTGGATGGGGAATGTGTGGGCTCAGTGAACTTCTCGATTCTTCTCAACGAATCTCCTAAAGGTTTCTTCAGCACCTCCATGGGGTTGCAACAAGGTGACCCGTTATCTCCCTTCCTTTTCGTTATAGTTGGGGAGGCCCTGTCAAAAATGTTGAGCAAAGGCCAAGATGAAGGCATGATTAGTGGATTCTAAGTAGAAGGAATGGAAACTCTGATTTCCCACATTCAATTGGCGGATGACACGTTACTGTTTTGTGAGGTTGATCCGGAAAAAGCTTAACAATTTGAGAACGATCGTTCGATGCTTTTAAGTAGTTTCCGATTTAAGGGTGAATATGGCAAAGAGCAAGATGTTTGGGGGTGAATATGGAGGAAGAAGAGTTACAGGAGTTTGTTGAGTCCTTCGGATGTGCAGTGGGAGCCCTCCCGACTTCGTTTGTGGGCCTTCCCCTGTCTATAGGAAAGCCCCCAAAGTGTATGTGGAACAAGGTGATTGATAGATTTGAGACATATCTAGCGAGATTGATGTGTAGATATCTATCTTTTGGTCGGCGCATCACTCTTATAATGGCAGCTCTCTCGAACCTTCCCTTATACTTCATGTCAGTTTTCAAATGTCCGAATTCGATAATGGCTAGACTTGAAAAGTTAAGGCAAGATTTTCGATGGCATGATATGGAAGATAGAAGAAATTCCACTGAGTGTATTGGAAGGAGGTATGCAAGCATTTCAAAGGAGGGACAGGCATAAAAGATCTAAAAAATATGAATCAGGAGTTGTTAGGCAAGTGGATTTGGAGATTGGGAATCGAGAATGGAGCCTTGTGGAACAAGATTATCAAAAGTGCGGGTGCTGGAACAGAGGTTGGTGGACTAAAGACTATACCATCTATAGATCTTCGGCCCTTTGGAAAGGCGTGGTATCTATCAAGATGGAAGTTATGAAAGCAGTAAGTTTCTCTATTGGGAATGGTGAGCGTATCCGTTTTTGGAAAGATATTTGAGTGGGAGACGTTCCATTGAAAGAAGAATTCGAGCGAATTTATCGTATCGCCCCAAATCCGCATATTATGATAGCCGACTCTTTATCTTTAGTAGGGGAAGAGGTGGTGTGGGAACCGCCTATGTAGAAAATATCTTTGAGACGAGGAGGTCGATGAATCCGTGGCCCTTCTTAGTCGAATTCATTTGTATCGGCCGAACACGTCATCCCCGAACAATGTATGTTGGAGGTTTGAAAAGTCTGGTGTCTTCTTAGTCAATTCCTTCTATGAATTTTTAAGCAAGGATTCTATGGCAAGAGGAGGTAACAACGGAACATGCTTGGAAGTATAAAGTCCCGCCCAAGATCATAGCCTTTGGGTGGCTGGTTGGTAAGAAGGTTCTTATGGTGGATAATCTGCGAAAAAGGGGAATGTGCATCCCAAATATATGCCTTTGTTGCATGAGGAGCGAGGAATCGGTGGACCATCACTTTGTCCATTGTAGTTCCATTAACTTGATATCTTATCCCGGTTCCAAGTGGTGTGGTCCTTTCCTTCAATAGTAGGCAGCCTTTTGAAGACCTAGCACGGTGTTAATCTGGGCAAGCGAAGGAAAGGCTTATGGAGAATGTCCCTTTTGGCTATCTGGTGGTGCGTGTGGGAAGAAAGGAATGGTAGATGTTTTTGTTGGGAAAGTAAGTTGGCTGAGTCTATATCTTAAAGGGCCAAAATGTTAAGTATTGATTGGGCTTCCTATGGTGAAAACTTTGGGTTGTAATCTTCTTTTCTTGGTGTGTAGTTGGATCGCTATCTCAGCGGTGTAGCTTGTCTTTTTGTAGCCTTTTCGCTTTGCTTAAAAAATTAGCTTTATCTTTCAAGAAATAAAAAGCCTATTGAATTGATAATGCAAATGTGATTGAATGACTAGAAATACAAGAAGATAATCGAAGAAGGAGAGAGAAATGGCAAGATTTCACTATGGTGGATGGGTACGAGTTCCCATCCAACCCCATTCTCTAGACAAGAGCCCTCACAAACACAAAAGTAAAATGTCATAAAGTGCCTTACTTTCTCTACAACCCCTCTTTTGTAGAGACCCAACTAAAGCAATATGAAATTACTTAGTTACCCCTACTTACCCAACAAAACCATAAAAAGCAAGATACATGGGGAAAAAAAAAACCCAAAAGAAAAAAGATGATGGTCATCCATCTGCATCAATTACTCTAGGGTCTGTTTGGGTGCCACTTAAAAATAATTGCATCTCAATTTAGTTAATCATAATTATGCTATAGATAATGATTGTTGGTTATCAAGAACACTTTTAATTCTACATAATTACGATTAAATAAAATGACATGAAATCAACTTTAAGTAGCACCCAAACAGGCTCTTACTGATCCCAAGATCACACAATTCTGATCAAGATTTGAGTTATGACCAAAGTACAAATAGGGTACCTACTAAGTATTAAAGCCAATGTTGTTTATCTTACTACAAGGGGTATTCTAGTTATTATTAGAACAGCTGCAAGTGTCAGCAGTTACCTTATTTGAATTGATGGTTGGTATTAGATTGAACATGGAATTAGCCCTAGTATATTATCTTCTTCTTTTTTATGTTCTTTGAAGGCATTTTCATAACAAATGAGAGTTCAAAATTTCAGGACCAGATATTACTCTCCCTTTCCCATTGATGCATTTCTTACAAGCATCACATTGGTCGCTTCTGATCACCAGGAGTAAGTTGAGAATGACCCAATTGCAACAAAGCTACAAATTCAGAAACAGAGAAATAGAAGAAGACCCATTTCTTGAGAAGCAGTAAGATCGCTAAGACCTCAGATAGCAATATCATTTAAAAAAAAAAAAAAAAAAGCCTATTCATCAACTTCAAAGGCAAGAAAAAAGAAAAAAGAAGAAGATTCGTTTGGGTACAATTCCAAAACTAGACATAATATATGAAATGCAAAGGAGACAATTTTA
Source organism: Liriodendron chinense (assembly GCA_003013855.2). NCBI lineage: Eukaryota > Viridiplantae > Streptophyta > Magnoliopsida > Magnoliales > Magnoliaceae > Liriodendron > Liriodendron chinense. The sequence continues at coordinate 6,135,223 of ML058513.1, forward strand.
AAAGCATAAAAGAAAGAAAACCCATTTCCCAATTAGTTGGGATAAGGCATAGATGATGATGATGATGATGATGAAACGAAAGAAGACACATTTCCCATTTCCACTACATTACAAAGAAAAGCCCAATTTCCTCAAAATTTTCCACAATATCCACCACATAGACACATAATAGTGAGAGAGAAGGAGAGAACAGATCGGTCGGTGCACCTTAGATCAAGAACTTTCAGTGAGAATGGGAATTGGAGGAGTGATGGGGTTGAGGAGAATAGAACTTGTTGTAGGCAGCTTCCCCGACGAGGTAGATTCCAAAGGCGACGATGGCGATGCCGAGGCCGGGAGTGGCGTGCCTCAACTGGTTGCCCAGCATCGGATGCTTCCGCCATTCGTCTCTCCTCTTGAAGAACTCGCCCGTCGGTCCCAGCGGCTTCGCCATCGCTTCTTCGATTTTCACTTTCTCCTTCTTCTTCCTAGGGTTTGAGAGAGATGAGAAATGCGAGGAGGGTTTTGATTTGGGAAGATGCAGGTCTTTTTTTATGAGACAGGTGAAATCATAAGATACGCTATCTGCATCGTCGCTAGACGCGGGTTTCGTTCCTGACAAATGGGAACCATAGTTCGGCAATCCAGACCATCAACCTGGTTCTTCTCACCTTGGATGAACAGCGTTTAAAATATTTCCTCTAAATTACAGATTTAAACCTTTCGATGATGTCTTTAAGTATAGACGGTTAAGAAGAGAAATACATTAGCGGTCCAAATTCAACTGAAAAGAGCCTCTACTAGTTTGCTTCTGGAAGTTGTATGAGAGTGAAAATCGTGCGATGCAACAGAGGGACGGACTTGATTACTGGACCATGGACCCACTTGTCATAGTTTGAAAACCCGTGTGCAATACTCGGGTCTCGTATCGTACAGCTCCTCAGGACAGAGTTATCTCTCGCTCCGCTGTGCTGCACCGATCCCCTTGGGTTGTACCGTAATCGTCCGCGACACCTGTTCTAAGCAGTGCGTAAAACACCTAAGCCCCCTGTTCTAACTTTTATATGTAAAATCCACTCCGTCCATCAGGCGATGAACCTAATTCCCACTGCACATGCAAACCTATCAACCTGATTTAAATTATATATATAAAAAAAAAGAGCTGACCCATTCGCCTTAATTTCCAGTGCTGTGGTGGACCACTTGAGTTTTGGATCAGGTTATTTTTTGTATCTTCCCTTCATCCTGGTGAGTCAGGATTTATGAACCGTTTTGATGAAAGGTACACAGCGTGGTGGCCCCACGCCCAAACCTGTTGTTAGAAACCCACCCAAATTGTACCAACTGCTTGAGTTGTGGATTTAGCTTATTTTTTGCCTCAGGGCCTAGTATCCAGGGGCTCACCTGACGGACGGAGTAGATTTCACCTATACAACATGATGGTCCCAAAGAGCCAAGGTGTTTTACTCAAACAGGTGTTGTAGACGATTCCAGCCACTAGCCTCAGTAGATATGCCGTGTTTGGTCAGTGTCATGGTTAGCTGAAGCAGTCGTGGATCTGTGGACCATCCACACCAGCAGGCACAGATTAGATGCTTCACGGTCATCAAAGAAGATGGCCTATAAAGTACATCCGAATTTTTTAGGGACACATATCGTTCATCCAGCGGGCCCCATCGTAGATGGGTCACACCTTGAAAAATCTTCCCATCATTGTTGACCGTAGGATTTTAATGCATGGTCCATCCATCATTTGATCCAATGACTATTTATGCATCCAAATCATCGGGGCTACGAAATCAAACGCACACACTGCAGTGTAAGCGGCAACGGAGGATCGAGTCCAAGCTCCTGTTGGACCGTCATATATATCTACCTTTGATAGGGTGTACGAGTATGATTTTAGGCCCCGCTTGGATACCACCAAATAAGTTACTTTTGTGCTTAGAGCTAGAGCCGTACACGAGTCGAGTTTTGCTTGCTCGTTGCTCGACCTGAACCACCCAACCCCAGCTTGTGCTCGACACTACTTGGCCAGTCGAGTGTGGACCTACTCAATTTGCAGATTGAGCAAGTTCGAGTTCGAATCTTTCGGGCGAAAGGGGGAAAGTGGATTATTGACGTCGGACAGAGAGGGGGTAGCCGGTGTTGAGCGGATAGGGAGTGAGGTGGTCCAGTGGGTGATCAGACAGAGAAAGAGAGGATTAGGGTTAAGGGCTTAGGGCAACCAGGACTCAAGTAGTCATTTTTTGAAATGAAATGGATTATGATTTTTTTTTTTTTTTTTTGGGCTGAGTCATGATCCGAGTCAAATCTAAGTTGAGTCCAGCATGGCCCTGCTCGATGTCCGACTCAAACTCATTCAAACTCGACTCGACTCGACTCAAACTTACTTTCAATCCAAGTTGAGCAAGTTTTTTGAGCTTACTTGATTCATGTACAGCTCCACTTGCTGATAAGTGACTTATTCCTTAAAAGTAAGTTTATAAGTTTGGTTTATGATTAATTATAAGTAACTTTCTCCTTTTCATAAACTGTTGAAGAGAGAATCAGGAGGGATGAAAGAGAGCGCGGCTCTCTTGTACGGTCCATATCAAAGGAGGCCTCACATGATAGATGACTCCGTATTAATGTGAACCCACCCACATAATAGACGATTCATATCAAAGGTTCACCCATAATTATAAATAACACATTTCCAAAGAGGTCTAGCATGATGGACGACCCACTTAAGAGGTGGGGCCAATATAATGGACAGTCCACATTAAAGGTAGCTCTAAATGATAGGCAGTGGATATTGAAGTTGGGCCCCACGTGATGATGCCCATATCGAGGTGGACCCACATGATGGATGATCCACGTCAAAGGTAGGCCCCTAATGATGAGTGGCCCACATCCAAGGGGAGCCCCACATGATGGACAACCCACATTGAAGGTTGGACCCACATGATGGGCAAGTAATAATGGTAGGCTCCACATGATGGATGATCCATATTAAGGTGGGCCTCACATGAGGGACAGTTTACATCATTGGCTTAATGAGGCTTCGCATGATGGACAATCCACATGGGAGGTAGGCCCACAAGATGGATGGTCCACATCAAATGTGGGCACCACATGATGGGTAGTGGATTTTGAAGATGGGCCCCACATGATGGACAATATAACATTAATGGTGGGCCCCATATGATGGATGGTCAACATTAAGGTGGGCCCTACCTAATGAATGGTGCACATTAAAGGTCAGACCCTAATGTTAAATGACCCACGTTCAAGGTGAACCCCACATGATGGATGACTCACAATAGTAGAGGCTACACAATAAACTATCCACATCAAAAGTTGGCCCCACATAATGGACAATGGATGTGAGGGGGACCAAATAGACTTGAGATATAATTACTTATGATGTTGAAAATCAAACATGCTTCTACTTTTTGGATGACAAGTATTTAGTTTACCAAACATATTTTTCTGCTCATTAAGTTGAAACCAAGATAATTTACTTATCTTACAAGCCTTAAGTAACTTAGTGCCTGTTTGGATTGTAAGTTACTTAAGATAAGCTACTTAGTGATAAGCAACTTATCTTGGTTTATATTAGGGCTCTCAATGGGTCGGATCTAGATCGGATCCAGTTGGATCTAGCTCCAAGTCCGTATATATGTAGACGGATTCGTATCAGATTTGGATCCAACTCGAATCCAAAAGGTGATATCCATATCCGATCCATTTATAAATTGTTAGATCCATTTTCGATTCAAAATCCATATAACCATCGGATTCGGGTCGGATCTAGGTCCGAATCCACCCCATTGCAAATCTAAAATTATATATAATATAATATATTTAATTTAGTAGAAAAATGATGCAAATCCCACTATTTAGTGTGGTATGGTCGACCTAAGAGTGGCATGTCTCAATTTTGAGACATGGCCTAAAATAATCTGTAAAATGGATGGCCAGCATGAATATATCATATACAGTAAGGTGACAATGAGTTGGATCTTAATCGGATTCGGATCGAACTCGGATATATTCCTGTGAATCCAAATCTGATCCATTTAAGTAATCGGACCTATTTTAAGATCCAAATCCGATCCATTTAACTAATCGAACCTGTTTTAAGATCCAAATCCACTTTATATGGATTCCGAGCGTATCGGATCTTGGATATGACCTGCTCCATTGAGAGCCCTAGTTTCTACTTAATTAGCTCATAAGTACGTTGTTTAGCATGTTTGGTAAATAACATACTTATCATTCAAAAAGTAAAAAAAAGCATGTTTGGTTTCCGACATCATAAGTAATCATCCCTCAAGTCTAATTGGTTCCCTTCACATCCATTGTCCATTATGTGGGGCTAACCTTTGATGTGGATCGTCCATTGATCATGTGGGGCCCACCTTGGATGTGGGCCATTTAGCATTAGGGTCCGATCTTTAATGTGCACTATTCATTAGGTAGGGCCCACCTTTGATGTTGGTCACCCATCATGTGGGGCCCACCATCAATGTTATTGTCCATCATGTGGGGCCCATCTTCCATATCCACCTGCCCATCATGTGGTGCCCACCTTTGATGTGGACCATCCATCATGTGGGCCCACATCCCATGTGGGCTATCCATCATGCAGGAGCCCTGCCTTGGATATGAGGCCACTCTCATTAGCCCGACCTTTGATGTAGACCAGTCCATCACGTGAGGCCCATCTTGATGTGGATCATCCATCATGTAGAGCCCATCATTATTAGTTGCCCATCGTGTGGAGTTCACTTTTAATGCGGATTGCCCATCATGTGGGCCCCACCTTCAATGTGGAGCCAATCTTTGATATGGACCATTCATTGTGTGAGCCGTTCATCATGCAGGGCCCACCTTGGATGTGGGTAATTCATCATTATGGCCCGACCTTTAACGTGCACCATTTATTATGTAGGTCCCGTCTTTGATGTTAGTCATCTATCAAGTAGGGCCCACTGTCAATGTTATTATCCATCATATGGGGGGCCATCTTCAATATCCACTGCCCATCATGTGGACCCATCATGCACACCCACACTGTCCATTCATGTGGGGCTGGCCTTGATCTTTACCTGCCATACAGTCATGGTAAAAAATCTACTTGATAGGATATTCTTAAAACCTTATGATCTCTTCACTTTGGTCTATGGGCTGGGCTTGGTCAATGATATTCAGGTGCAAGCGAGTGATTTTATACTGACCTAATGTGGTCCAACCCATCCTGACCTAACTTTATACGTAGATTGATCATGTGCCACAAATATGACATTTCAATCAATTGATCCATCTTGATTTCGACCATTTTTTGCATTCTAGTAGAATGTCTATTTCTTTGTGCGTGTGTGGCCCACTTGATCAAATGGGTAGATCGTGTTATTAAAATTTGAAGGTATGCATCATCCTTGAAACCTAACTAGTGGGCCATAACTTATTATTGGTAGTGCTAGAAAGATGAGAGGTTCTGCTTATTGGACCATCTCTGCATGTAAGCCTCACTTGCCTAGAATTAGCCCGAGCTGTCCTACTTACAATCTATCAAGCACTTATAAAAAGTGAAAAGGCTAAAATTTTTAGCCCAAGTGATTATGTTATTTTAAGTAGAAAAGTTACTTATCATTAATCATAAACCAAACTTACTTATCTCAAATAAGTTATACTGCTGTAAGTAAAAAAAGTAACTTACTTGGTTGTATCCAAACGGGCCATTAACGTCCCAAAAATAACAATGTTGTAATAACCCAATCAGATTGATGTTGTGGCCAAGTCCAATTCAATGGTCTGCTACCTTTTACGAGAATTTAAAGTAAATAATGTCATTCCTCAAGGAAGCAACACAAATTCATGCTTTTTGGCTGTTGCATAGTTTGTTAACCCGGCTGGTCAACCAGGATTCGGATGAGTCAACTCGGCTGGGTCACCTACTTGTTGACCGATGTTAACCCAGCTGGTCAACCAGGACTTCGGATGAGTCAACTCGGCTGGATCACCTACTTGTTGACCGAGTGGAGTTGCACATGGATTCAACTGATTTGGGGCTGATCTGTCCGAGTCCCTGACTAGTCTTAGACCCATTTTGAAATTTGAAGTTGCACTCGGCATTTCATTACTCATCTATGCTGTGTTTCTGTCAATATTACCTGCCATCTTTTCCTGTTAAGTAGGCTAGGTCCATAGCTCAAGTGGCAGATTGAGTGAAGATAGCATCGTTTCAACACTGAGGTCATGGTATCGATTCCCATAGTGGGGGTGGCTAACATTGCGATGCAACTAACAAGGGTGGGTGGGTGTACTAACAATGAGGTGCGTGAACTAACCATAAAAAAATGCTAAAATTAAATAACATAGGCCCGTACTATTTTTTTTCTTTTTACCTTGGGTTAGTAAACACACCCACACTGTTAGTCACCCTGCAATGTTAGCCACGTCCTACACATCCAAATGACTATTTATACATCAAAATCATATGGGCTACGAAATCAAACACACGCACTGCATTGTAACTGGCAATGGAGGATTGAGTCCAAGCTCCTGTAGGACCGTCATATATCTACCTTTGATAGGGTGTACGAGTATGCTTCTAGGGCCCGTTGGGATACCACCAAATAAGTTACTTTTGTACTTAGAGCTAGAGCCATACACGAGTTGTGTTTTGCCTTGCTCGTTGCTCTACTCGAACCACCCAACCCGTGCTTGGTGCTCGACACTACTTGGCTGAGTCGAGTGTGGACCTGCTCGATCAACAAATTGAGCAAGTTCGAGTTTGATTCTTTCGAGCTGAGGGGGGAAAGGGTATTACTGGCGTCGGACAGAGAGAGGGTAGCCGGTGTTGAGCGGACAGGGAGTGAGGTGGTCTAGTGGGCGAGCACAGAGAGAGAGAGTTAGGGTTAAGGACTTAGGGCAATCAAGACTCAAGTAGTCATTTTTTGAAATGAAATGTATTTTATTTTTTTATTTTTTTTTAGGTGGGGGGGTTGTTATATACTCTTAAGTCATGATTCGAGTCGATCTAAGTTGAGTTGAGCATGACCCTGCTCGATGCTCGACTCAAACTCACTCGAAGCTTGACTTAAACTCATTCGAGCAGCACAAAATTAACTCGACTCAACTCAAACTCATTTCCGATCCAAGTCGAGCGAGTTTTTCGAGCTTACTTGACTCGTGTACAACTCCACTTGTTGATAAGTGACTTGTTGACTCGAGCTTCTTTATAAGTTTATAAGTTTAGTTTATGATTAATTATAAGTAAATTTCTACTTTTCATAAGTTGCCGAAGAGAGAATTAGAAGAGATGAAAGAGAGAGAGCAACGGTCCATATCAAAGGAGGCCCTACATGATAGATGACCTCGTATTAATGTGGACCCACATAATAGATAGTCCACATCAAAGGTTCACCCATAATGATAAATAACTCACTTCCAAAGAGGACTAGCATGATGGACGACCCACTTCAAAGGTGGGGCCAATATGATGGACAGTCCACATCAAAGGCAGCTCTAAGTGATAGGCAGTGGATATTGAAATTGGGCCCCACGTGATGATGCCCATATCAAGGTGGACCCACATGATGGATGATCCACGTCAAAGGTAGGCCCCTAATGATGAATGACCCACATCCAAGGGGAGCCTTGCATGATGGGCAACCCACATTGAAGGTTGGGCCCACATGATGGCAATTAATAATGGTAGGCTCCACATGATGGATGATCCACATTAAGGTGGGCCTCACATGATGGACAATCCACATCGTCAGCCTAATGATATGGCCCATATCCAAGGCAGGCTTTGCATGATGGACAACCCACATGGGAGGTGGGCCCACACAAGATGGACGGTCCACATCAAATGTGGGCACCACATGATGGGTAGTGGATATTGAAGATGGGCCCCACATGATGGACAATATAACATTAATGGTGGGCCCCATATGATGGATGATCAACATCAAAGGTGGGCCCTACCTAATGAATGGTGCACATTAAAGGTCGGACCCTAATGTGAAATGACCCACATTCAAGGTGAACCCCACGTGATGGACGACTCATAATAGTGGGGGCCACGCAATAAACTATCCACATCAAAAGTTGGCCCCACATAATGGACAGTGGATGTGAGGGGGACCAAATAGACTCGAGATATAATTACTAGTGATGTTGAAAACTAAACATGCTTCTACTTTTTGGATGATAAGTATGTAGTTTACCAAACATAGTTCTGCTCATTAAGTTGAAACCAAGATAAGTTACTTATCTTACAAGCCTTAGTAACGTCCCAAAAATAACAATGTTGTAATAACCTGATCAGATTGATGTTGTGTCCAAGTCCAATTCAATGGTCTGCTACCTTTTACGAGAATTTAAAGTAAATAATGTCATTCCTCAAAGAAGCAACACAAATTCATGCTCTTTGGCTGTTGCATAGTTTCTTAACCTGGCTGGTCAACCGGGACTCGGATGAATCAACTCAGCTGGGTCACCTACTTGTTGACTGATGTTAACCCATCTGGTCAAGCGGGACTCGAATGAGTCAACTCGGCTGGGTCTCCTACTTGTTGACCGAGTAGAGTTGCACATGGACTCAACTGATTTGGGGCTGATCCGTTCGAGTTCCTGACTAGTCTTAGAACCATTTTGAAATTTGAAGTTGCATTTGGCATTTTGCTACTCATCTATGCTGTGTTTCTGTCAATATTACCTGCCAACTTTTTCTGTTTAGTAGACCAGTTCCATAGCTCAAGTGGCAGATTGAGTGAAGATAGCCTCGTTTCAACACTGAGATCATGGTATCAATTTCCATAGTGGGGGTGGCTAACATTGCGATGCGACTAACACGGGTGGGTGGGTGTACTAACAATGGGGTGCGTGAACCAACCCATAAAAAAATGCTAAAAAGGAAAGAAAAGTAGGCCAGTACTTTTTTTCTTTTTCTTTTTACCCTGGGTTAGTACACACACCCACACTGTTAGTCACCCTGCAATGTTAGCCACCCTTCTTTCTACTAGGATTCTGGCATTATCTCTTATTCCATTTCTCGGCTTTTTCATGAGTAAAAAGAGGTTTTCTGTTTCACTAATCCTCCAAGGAATATCATTCACACTCCAAGCTAGCTAAAGCGATTGGACGATTGTAATTAAGGCGAGATTGAGGATGGCTGGGAATGCTCAGTCTCATCAGAGAAGTTTTTGCTATGAAGGCAATGATATTTTCTCAGTAGAGAATTGATTCTCAATTAGCTAGAATCCAAACAATGGAAAAATGAAGAAAAGTCGTAATTGTTTGGTAACTGTTCATACCAAACATTAGATGGCAATGTGTACTGGTCAACATTGGTTCTCTTCTTTGTATGGAAAACACGAGTCTGCATTTCAAAAGTTCATAGGACACTTTGATCAATAGTTCAAAGAGATAATAAGCACACAGTTGCATGGACGCGGATCTAAGTAATGGGAATCCAACCCTCTATGGTAGTAAGCATGTAATGGCAGTTGCAGATTCCCTTCTTGTATCATGGTGCATTTCCTAGATTAACCATTTGTTTGTTCCTCACCTGTGAAGTTCCTTTACTGAGCACTCCAGCAGTGTCCAGATGCACCAATCTGTAGAAATGGTGCCCATGGTTGCCCTTTGGGAATCTTGATTTAAATAAAGGGTGGATGGAAGATTCCCCAGCATATTCTAAGATCAGACGTTCCTGGCCCTTAATCAGTTTCCTATAAATGGATGGTTAGGAGAAAGAGCGGATAGAAACTATAAAAAAAGAAAGGCCAAAGGTTGGATCTCTTGGATCTTCCAATCTGAAAGAGTTTTGTTGCATTCCCTTATGTGGTGGATCACATAAGATCAATGGTCTGGAACATAACCATGGGACCCAATTGTACAGAATGGGTGCATCTGGGCGCTTGTTTTTTTACTATGCATCAAGCTATAATTCCTCGCTGGAGAGAACATTGGAATTATATAGCTTCACCCAGGCACCCACAGAAACAGTAGCTTTCACTTTCTATGATGGTTTGCTCATTCCATTAGCCACATCAGTACCATCTGATTACCACCCAGCAACTAATTGACATCTTAGAAAATTCTTTCCATTTGATATTTTTCTTCCTCTGCCAGTTGTAATTCTGCAGATTGCAAGCCATACCTGGAAGTGACTACACCCAGTCCTGATGGATAAACCCATTCTTTCTTTCTACTCATGGTGATCCAGTAGAAACGAAGTTGTACTATTATTATCATACATGAGGAGAATTGCAGGTGCAAAAGACAATACTACTAGAGAAACCAGCAACTTTCAAATAAATAACCACTCACTAATAAATATACAACTGGGAGCAACAGAACACATTGTCCCTTACAATCTTAACTTGTAGTCTAGAGAAGTCATAAGTTTGTCTTGCAAAACAGATTGACCACGTATCAAACAGATTCTTTTCTATTTAAACCCATACAACGCATTCCCTGCATATATGTAATTCAGCAATATCTATGTTGATCATGAACTGCTTGATAGTCATTCTGAGCCAAGATTACTTGCCTTCAAAGACCCCAAAAGGGCTTTTGCACCAATCTTCGCTGATGTTTTCTTATTACTACTGACACAAGTTTCCTCATGGATGATTCCATCTGCCATGATAGAAGCAATCCCATCTTGGAATGTCGGCTTATCATACGATGTTCTCATGCGGAGTTCTTCAAGCTCCTGCACTGGCTGGTGTTCTAGTGTATCTGGGGTAGCCATAGGTTCCAAAAGATGCTTTTTGCTCTCCCAAACAGCATTCATATCAAATCCAGAATCAATAAGAATAGCCTCAACAATTGATTCGTGTATGTCTGCAAGCACCTTACAAATAAAATTGTTTAGGGTGTCAAATTAAAGATTTTCTTTTGGACCTGAAATATCTACTTAAAAACAGTGATAACAAAAACGTTGGCATCATGCAAGCCTGTTATTGTAAGCCATTGATTGAATAAAAACACAGCAACAAAAACCAATGTATGAAGGCGATGATTTGTGTGCCAAGATAGGTGCAGCAACAGGTTTTCTTGGTGGCTAACATTGGAGACTTGCAAAAGAAACAACATGAATAAACATCACCACATCTCAACTTCAAATATTCATGTCTTTGAATGGAAAGGAACTCTGATTGGACATTCACCACTAGATAGAGGAATTAAAATTCTCTCGACTTGTAATTTACAATCATGAGTTGTAGGCTTGTAGCCAATCATCACTCCAAATGAAATTTTCAAGTGCACAGAAAAAGTATGTAAGAAGCGAATCATGTGATGGAATTTGACTTACCGATGGGAAAGCTGACTTTGCTTTTCACCCAAATGTTGAGTCCGGAAATGATTGCCCAAAGCTATTAGCGAACAACATAATTCCAACATCTAGGCCAGGTGATTGATGAAGAATGTGTTTGTACAGTCCAAACTTCACTGATATGAGGGCGTAGCATTCTTTGTTTGCAGAATTAGCCCTACGGTCAGTTAGAACTCCAGGGGAGATCCCAGGATATTCCATGTAAAAGTGGAGAGTGATGAGATAGGAGAGAATCTATAGAGAGAAGGATGGTAATTGTCCTATCAGTGTGATTTTCGGGCTATGTTCCATCCAGGGATAATGATGATGAACTATTAGTAGGGGTGGGGTGACCCATACCTGTAGGGCCAATTCTTGAGCCCTGATACTTGGCCTGAGGGCGGGACCCAGGCCAATGATGGATGGCCCAGTCCAGTATCAAGTGGGCCACTGTTATACAGAATGGATGGTATAAATACATTTCTTAGTGATTCCCATTCAATGTACATGTGTAATTCAAGGGCTATAGTTGGATCCAGGGTCATGTTTCAATTATTGAAACTGTTTATATGACCAGACTCATAGTGGATGGAGAATTATATATATATATATATATATATATATATATATATATATATATATATATATATATATATATATATATATATCTTGTATTGGAATTGTTTCAATAGTTTGATCATTAAACTCTTTTCCTAATAGAGCTGACCCTGTAAGGCCAGGAGCGTTTCTGCTTAGTAAGGTCTAGGGTCAACCCCAACACCAGCTCATTGCCACCCCTAACCAATGGTATGGTCTAGCCCTTCAATAGGATAACACCAGCAGGTCCTAAAGATAATTAACAACTCGTAAGCATGAAATTAGTAAATGACATTAATAACCCATAATTCGTGAGAATAAGTTAAAATGGATGTTGTAATGTCGTGTTATGCTAGTGAGAGGTACCTCATAGCAGAATCCTGGAATATATGGAACCCAAAACGGATGGACGGCGTGGATTTATCAAAAACATACTGTGGCCCCACCTTGTTTCCCAGCGCAGTAACTTCCTGGGCAAGGCTTTCGCAGGAAATCCCTTCCCCGACCCGTTTTGGGAGCTCATTTTATGCCATTAAAACAAAATTGAACCGGATCCAAGAATCAAGTGGGCCTCACTAAAGGAAAAGGTGGGTAGGTAAATTACTACCGTTGGAACCTTCTTGGGGTCCACAGTGATGTTTATATGACATCCATACCGTTCATAACGTCACTTCTACTGGGATGAACTGGAAACACAAATATTATCCTGATTCTAAACTCCTGTGGCTCCACAAATATTTCAACTGTGGACATTTAATCCTCACGTTTTCGGCCCACTTGAGTCTTGGATCCGGTTCATTTTTGTTTTCATTTCCTAAAATGAGCTCCCAAAATGGATGGACAGAGTGGATTTATCAAAAACATCACTGTGGGCCCCTCCTTGTTCCCAGCGCAGGAACTTCCTGCGCAAGGCTTTCGCAGGAAATCCGTCGCTGTTCGTCAGGGGCGCGACTTAGGTGAGACCCCGGAACCAGTGAAGTGGGTGGGACCCTGACGTGGCGTATTAGGATTGGTCCACTTGGGCGGGCGCGTGTGAGAGAGCCACACGTGAGGGACGGCATCAATTAACGGCGTTACCTGGCTCCGCCTGTCCCTCTTATTTCTCTCTCCGCTCGTTGGCCGCCTCTTCCCCTCGCTCTCCACGTACCTCTCGCGAGAGTGGAGTGATCCTGGACGCGGATTAGCTACTGATAGGTTGAGTAGCGATCTAGCTACTGAAGTGAAGTCACCAACTTCTGTGGGCCCCGCCATGATGTATATGTTGTATCCACACCATCCATACATTTGGAGAGTTTATTTTAGAACATGAGATAAAGAATTAGTCAGATCCAACACTCAAGTGGACCCCACCAAAGAAAACAGTGGGGCTTGATCTCCTGCCATTAAAATCTTCTTGGGGACACAGAAGTTTTCGATCAAGCTAATATTTATGTTTTTCCTTCTTCAATGTCTGTGTGAACTTTTGAACAGGTTGGATCTCAAATAAACATCATGGTGGGCCCTAGGAAGGTTTCAACGGTCGTGTACTGTCCCCACAGTTTTCTTTAGTGGGGTCCACTTGAGCTTTGGATCTGTCTCATTCTTTAGCTCATGCCCTAAAATGATCTCTCCAAATGAATGGACGGTGTGGATACAACACATACATCATGGTGGGCCCCACAGTAGTTGGTGACGTCACTTCAGTAGCCGGATAGCTACTCAACTCAACGTGTCAGTAGCTAATCCGCGTCCATCTTGTCCTCTCTCTCTCTCTAATAATGGCAGCGGGAGCACCCCAACCCAGTTTTTTTTTTATTTATTCCAGATTAACTGGGCCCACTGTAAATGCATGTGGTTTATCTACACCGTCCATCTGTTTTTCCAGCTCATATAAGGAGTTGAAACCAAAATTCAAGCATATCGAAATTTCAGGTGGGCCATATCACAGGAAACAGTGGGTATAATGATTCCCACCGTTGAAACCTTTCGAGGGCCCGTAGTGATGTTTCTTTGTCATCCAATCTGTTCACAAGATCACGGAAACATTGATGATGGCAAAAAACAAATATCAGCTGGATCCAAAACTTCCGTGGCCCTCAAGAATTTTTCAATGGTACACATTCAATTCACACTTTTTCCTGTGGTGTGGTCCGCTTAAGAAATTTAAATGCTTCATTTTTTGTCTCAAGCCATAAAATTATCTATTAAAGGGGATGAATGGATTATATAAAATAGATAAATCACGGTGGACCACATCTAGTTTAATGCAAGGGTTTTGAGATCGTACACAATCCGCTTCCTTTGCGAGGGAGAGGAAGAGACGCATGGAGAGAGAAAACGGAGAAAACAGCCGTTAAACGATGCCGTCTCTCACGTGTAAATGCCTAGCATATATGCCGCTTGGTGGACCAATGCGGCTCCGCCAGGTTAGGATCCCACCGACTTCGCTGGTTCCGGGGTCTCACCAAAGTCGCGCCCGTTCGTCAGGGGCGCGACTTGGGTGAGACCCCGGAACCAGCGGTGTTGGTGGGACCCTGAACCTAGGGCCCACATGGATGTACTCCTTGTAGATCCATGCCGTCCATCTGTTTCTTCATATTATTTTATGATGCAGTTCCAAAAATGAAACAGATTCAAAATTTAGGTGGACCACACCCCAAGAAACAGTTATCATTCAACCTTGACCATTAAAAACTTCCTAGAGTCCGCTGTAATGTTTATTGACCATCCAATCTGTTGATAAGGTCACGTAGACAGGGATGAGAGGAAAAAACAAATATCAGGTTGATAGAAAACTTTTGTAGCTCACAAAAGGTTTTTAATGGTCATTAACCAGTGTTTCTTATGTTGTAGTCCACCCAAAATTTTAATCTTCTTAATTTTTGGTACCATAGTACAAAATAATCTGAAAAATCAGATTAACCGCATGGATCTACAAGGAATACACCCAGGTGGGCCCTAGGTTCAGGGTCCCACCCACGTCGCTGGTTCCGGGGTCTCACCCAAGTCGCGCCCGTTCGTCAGGTAGTGATTGCCATACACAAAAAATAAGATGAACGGAACCCTTGAATTAACCCTATTGCACGAAGGGCGTAAAGCACTCTAGGCTCCGTGGGGCCCACAGGTTGTATGGGTAAAATCCATTCCGTTAATCAGGTATTTATCATTGAGTCCATGGGGATGGGACCAGGTGTAACTCGTTCCTGCGTCCATGTGTAGCTACAAAAATAATCCTCATTTATAGGTTCTAGGAGAAATGTTGTGCTGTTCCCATTCATTCATGTGGACCGTTGAAGATTTTTGCTTTGTGTTTTCATCTAGCTGATCTTCCATACATGCGGTTCTAATTACAGGGTTTCCCACCTGATGGACGGTGTGGATTTACACATACACTACAGGCGGTCGGATAGAGCTCCGGTGTCTCTAACTACTGCATATTAAAGCTGAAGGCGTTATAGAATATCCCGATGCGGGTCAAGGTGCGTGGTATTGGTAGACTTATCAATTGACTTTGGACTACCGCACTTCTTTGTCTGAAGCGGATTGGCTGATGCACGACGTGGCCCAAGCTCTGTGGGGCCCACCCCAATGTATGTATTTTATCCACGTCGTCTATCCGTTTTTCCAGCTAAAATGATGCAGGTCCAAAGCTGAAGTGGACCACCAATCGGAGTTTTTCTCTTATGATTATTTCACCAATGAATAAATGTCGACCACCAATCAGATTTTATGATTATTTCACCAATCTGATATTTGGATCAGAATTCAGTGACAACAATTTTTAAAATTTAGTTGGTTTACATTAAGTTAATATATGTAAATTACAACATCTCTAAGTGCCTGCGCATCAAGCATCATATGCCGCCTGAGTATCAAATAACTCTCCCCATGTTTCCAATACAAGACGGATTTCCTGCGAAAGCCTTGTGCAGGAAGTTCCTGCGCTGGGAACCAAGGGGGGGGGACCATAGTGATGTTTTTTCATAAATCCACCCCGTTCATCCGTTTTGGGAACTCATTTTAGGACATGAGAACAAAAAGGAACCGGATCCAAGACTCAAGTGGGCCTCACTAAAGGAAAAGGTGGGTAGGTAAATTACTACCGTTGAAACCTCACTGGGGTCCACAGTGATGTTTACATGACATCCATACCGTTCATAACGTCACTACTACTGTGATCAACTGGAAACACAAATATTATCCTGATTCGAAACTCCTGTGGCTCCACAAATATTTCAACTGTGGACATTCAATCCTCACGTTTTCGGCCCACCTGAGTCTTGGATCCGGTTCATTTTTGTTCTCATGTCCTAAAATGAGCTCCCAAAACGGATGGACAGTGGTGGATTTATCAAAAAAATCACTATGGCCCCGCCTTCGTTCCCAGGAACTTCCCACGCAAGGCTTTCGACAGGAAATCC
The DNA here is from genome assembly GCA_003013855.2 of Liriodendron chinense. NCBI lineage: Eukaryota > Viridiplantae > Streptophyta > Magnoliopsida > Magnoliales > Magnoliaceae > Liriodendron > Liriodendron chinense. The sequence continues at coordinate 6,151,522 of ML058513.1, forward strand.
GCGCCCTTTATAGATGGAGAAGCCATGAGAGGTCATAGATGGATAAAATCTTTTGTTGGATACATTTATGTGTAAATGATCTTAACCACCCAAATTAAAGACCGTCGATCAAATGGTTAATATTTGTGGGATCGGTGTGATGTTTGCATGATAACCCACCGTTGATGTTATTAGACTAATTAAGTGCCCCTACACTTGGCCTTTTTAACTTTCCTTGGAAGTTGTGGATATGGCACATGTGCACATTGTTTTCAAATCCACGTGTCAGAGATTTTTCTGTTACTAAGATGATACGAATGATGTACCAAAAATAAGGTGATCACCGGAACCGCTGCTGCTAAGAACGATGTACCAAAAATAAGGTGATCACCGGAACCGCTGCAGCTGCATAAAATAATCAAGTTTTGTGGGCCCCACAGGTTGTGGGTTTAAAATCCGTCCCCCGTCCATAAGGTTTTATTGCGGAGTCCAGGCCATAGGGCGAAGAATCCGCTGGATAGATAGCTCTGGTGGGCCACACTATAGCGAACAATTGTTCGTGATTTTGGGATTTGGGGAAGGTTGGTTTGATTTTGAAGGTTTCAAAACGCGTGAACTGCATGCTGTGGGGAAGGAATTGGGGCTATTTTGCAGCCGCGCATGCGTCTCAAACGCGCGAAAGCTTACAAACGCCTTCCGACCGCTGGTGCGGACGCCGGATTCGTGTGACAGATCCTAGACCGTTGGTCGTGTGGGGGAAATGGATAGGTACGCTGTCTGCGTCCTTCCTCAGTATGGACGCAAAGCTTCCACACTGATCTGTAGAAGGAATTGGGGCTATTTTGCAGCCGCGCATGCATCTCAAACGCGCGAAAACTTACAAGCGCGTTCCCACCACTGGTGTGGACGCCGCATTCGTGTGACAGATCCTAGACCGTTGGTCGTGTGGGGAAATGGATAGGTACACTGTCTGCGTCCTTCCTCAGTATGGACGCAAAGCTTCCACACTTATCTTACAAGCCTTAAGTAACTTAGGGCCCCTTTGGATGGTAAGTTACTTAAGATAAGCTACTTATCATATAATTAACTTATCTTAGTTTCTACTTAATCAGCTCATAAGCATGTTTGGCAAACAACGTACTTACCATTCAAAAGGTAAAAAAGCATATTTGGTCACCGACATCATAAGTAATTATCCTTCAAGTCTAATTGGTTCCCTTTACATCCATGTCCATTATATGGGGCCAACCTTTGATGTGGATCGTTCATTGATCATGTGGGGCCCACCTTGGATGTGGGCCATTTAGCATTTGGGTCTGATCTTTAATGTGTACTATTTATTAGGTAGGGCCCACCTTTGATGTTGGTCATCCATCATGTGGGGCCCACCATCAATGTTATTGTCCATCATGTGGAGCCCATCTTCAATATCCACCGCCCATCATGTGGTGCCCACCTTTGATGTGGACCATCCATCATGTGGGCCCACATCCCATGTGGGCCGTCCATCATGCAGGACCCGCCTTGGATATGGGTCATTCTCATTAGCCCGACCTTTGATGTGGACCGTCCATCATGTGAGGCCCATCTTGATGTGGATCATCCATCATGTAGAGCCCACCATTATTAATTGCCCATCATGTGAAGTCCACCTCTGATGTGGATTGCCCATCATGTGGGCCCCACCTTCAATGTGGAGCCAATCTTTGATATGGACCATTCATTGTGTGAACTGTCCATCATGCAGGGCCCACCTTGGATGTGGGCAATTCATCATTATGGCCCGACCTTAAACGTGCACCATTCATTATGTAGAGCCTGCCTTTGATGTTGGTCATCTATCAAGTAGGGCCCACCGTCAATGTTATTATCCATCATATGGGGGGCCACCTTCAATATCCACTGCCCATCGTGTGGACCCATCATGCACACCCACACTGTCCATTCACATGGGGCTGGCCTTGATCTTTACCTGCCATACAGTCATGCTAAAAAATCTTCTTGATAGGATATTCTTAAAACATTATGATCTCTTCGCTTTGGTATATGGCTGGGCTTGGTCAACAATATTCAGGTGGGCACAAGTGATTTTATACCGACCTAATCTGGTCCTGGCCCATCCTGACCTAACTTTATATGCAGATTGATCATGTCCCACAAATATGACATTCCAATCAATCAATCCATCTTAGATTCGACCATTTTTTGCATTCTAGTAGAATGCCTATTTCTTTGTGCGTGTGCGGCCCACTTGATTAAATGGGTAGATTGCATTATTAAAATTCGAAGGCATGCATCATCCTTTAAACCAGACTAGTGAGCCATAGCTTATTATTGGTAGTGCTAGAAAGATGAGAGGTTCCACTTATTGGACCATCTCTGCATGTAAGCCGGCCTAGAATTAGCCCAGGCCTGTCCCACTTACAATCTATCAAGCACTTATAAAAAGTAAAAAAGCTAAATTTTTTAGCTGAAGTGAGTATTTCTTTTAAGTAGAAAAGTTAATTATTATTAATCATAAACCAAACTTACTTATCTCAAATAAGTTACTTTTTCTACTTCTGTAAGTAGAAAAAGTAACTTGTTTGGTAGTATCCAAACGGGCCCTTACAATCAAGGGGCACTTAAGGACCGACTCATTTAGTCCTGAGTCAATTCGAGACTTAACCAGGTCGGGCTGAATCACCCTCAATTTACAATTCTGACTCAGTGTCAAGCTGGATCCGGTCCAACAGTACTCGAGTCGATTCATACAAGTTAACACAGTTCTCATATTGGTCTTAAAACTTCACAACCCATGCACAGGGCATATCCAACCTCAACCAATCAAATTTCAATATCTTGGCCCCCAATGTAAATCAGTGGAAAAAAACTGACGATCTCACCTTTCCGTCGTTTTTCTTTATTTCTTCTCATGAAAATTAGCTGAAAATTATAATAAAAACAAAAAAACAGAAGCAGATGACAGCCTCGCAAGTTCCTTCTTGCATCTTTTGACGAACTCAATTTCAAAATATACAGAAAATTTCATATGAATGAATGATGATTGTGCATTAGATAATACAAATCTCTGAATTCCACCCGTTTATCTTCTGAATCTGTTTTCCATTGCCTTTGGCTTCCCGCGTTGCCCAAACCATAGAAGTCGCCCAGGTTTATGAGATCGAAGGGGGGTTCCTTGCTTAACCTGGTCATTTAGTCAAACAAAAAAAAAACAGTGATTTACATTGCCTATTTTTACTTGAAGGACCTGTTCAAAAAAGGGGAAAAAAAGGAAAAGAAACCATCCTCTGAAACGATGTTTTCTTGTGTGTTTGATTTGCAAAGATAACAGCGGATTCCAGAAGGAATCATCACCCTTTTCTACTATTGCAGTTCTCTAGCACAGGATTCAAAGTGGCTATTGTCTAATGAATCAAGGATTTCTACTCGAAACAATCATACCCCTATAAATGAAATAAACTTCTCATTACAATTTCCAGTTTTTGGTTTCTTTTCCTTTCTTCTCCCGCTTATCAAAGAGGCCCTAAATGAGATTTCTAGCAGAAGGAAAATGGAGAATGAGAAGCATGCAACAACGGCCTACCTTTTCTCTATATGGTTTGGTGGTTTTCCAACAAAGAAGTCCATTGCAGCCGGGTCCTGATTCATATCCCCTACAGAGAAACAATCCCAAAGAATAAGAGATGCAAGTACAATATGCAGAAAAAAAGACTGTAAACAGATGTAAATGAGAGAATCCAAGATTATAACAGTCAGGCAAAGGTCTCAGAGACAGTTTTAGTCCATTTAGGAGAAAAAACTGTAAGCCAAAAACGCAGTCCTTACCAAAACATTCAGCCTGGTTTGATAATAACCAAGAATGAGACCGTGATGGAATTCTGCCTGGACAGATTATGTTTTGCTGAGATGGAGCCATGGAGCTATTTGGTGCATCCCACAACACTCCTCCCACAAAGAAAGACCACATTCACACGAATATAATTTCCCATTTGCATTTGGTGGACATTCCAAACACCGCCATAACCCTGTTAACTGAATATAAAAGCATGAACTTTACAAAGCCCACAGGCAGCCACTTGTTCCAACCTGGAACATGTGTGGGAAACCCAGGCCGTTCATCAGGTAGGGCTAACATGACAAGAAATCAAGCTGTTCAAGTCATCAGGTCAACCACATGTATGGAAAAAAATTATGCTTTGAAAATATTTGCAATGGTCAACATTCAACATACTCGTGTGGCTAGCCTGATGGGCAGACTCGCCTAATATCCAAGCCAGGCATCTAAATGATGGGACCCACCAGATGCATTCCTCAGATGTCCCACACATGCCGGGTTGGCTGGTGCAGAGCTGTGTGTGGGCTTAGCAAAACTTGAAAAAGCATTTACAAATTAAATTTAAAATTATCAGTGTCACGGGATGCTCAAACTAATAGATGTTCCGAAAAATCAAATTCGAGTAAGAGAGCCAGATTTTGTCTATTTATCCCTATGAGTGCCGGACCTAGTCCATTGGCAGGTTTTAGCGAGGGTGGGAAGTAATAGGAAGTACCCACAATTCGTTTAGGGACATGCTCCAGTGGTACTGGTACCACTGTAGCCTTACAGTGGTACTAGCCAGATGTGGGGCCCAGTGATGCGTTCGCGGAATCCAACCCATCCATCAGATGTTTCCCCTCAAAATACCCTCAGACCTCAAAAAATAGCCCAGTCCAAAACTCAGGTTGGCTATAACGCATGGAACATGTTGAAAGGCCCACTGTTGATTGGAGTGGAAGGATTACCATGTTGAATATATAGAAATCCAGCCCATTCAGACCCTTTATCCACGCCAGATGAAGGGTCAGCCCAAAAACAAGGCTGTTTTACTACTCAGGTGTGCCCCTATTAAATTCAAGGGTGGGCTTTCCCTCCCAGCTTGTTTCCATTGTTGTGCTCCACTTCATTCTGGATCTGAATGAGTATTAGGCCTTCGGTGTTTCTTGAGGGGACAAATCTGATGGATGGGTTGGATCGTCTGAATACATCACGCGGGCCCCACATTTGGCAGTACTGGTACCACTCGAGCGCACCCCATTTGTCTAAATGGTTTTACAAAGACCAGGTTCAAGCTAAAACAAGAAAATAGATGCAGCATTGCCACATAATCAATCTACGAAAGTTTCTACAAAGAAAATAAATCAATCAAAAGAAGTAACTCACAGGTTCTCTTTGTCGAAACTGGCCACAAAGCTGTTACTATGCAATAAGCTTGGAGACATGGCATAGTGATCGGTCCGTTTGGTGCTCTGGTCCACTTGGTCTTGGCCTTGATTAATTTTCAAGGCCTTAATATCATGGTTAAGTTCATCCTCCCAATGCTTGCAGGACACGGCCAATGCCATCACAGATGCTGCTTCCTCCTGATGGGAGATGCCATCCTGTGGCAGTACTTGATTCCTCTCGGGTTTCAACCGACTAACCGATCCAGGCGTGCTTTTTTCCGCAGCTTGTAGCCATGCGCTCTCCAGCCTCTGCTCATCAATGGCTGAGCGTATCATTTGCATTGGAATCTCCTGACTTTTCTCCTCTGTGCTGCATACTTCATTATTTCCTTCTGTGGAGAAGACAGCTGCAGTTGCTGTTCGGAAGCTTTCATCTGGAACCGAAGAGCCATCACACGGATCTAGCATTCTTCGCACCATGCCCTCAGGTTCACTAAAGCTTTTTCTGTGTACTTTGAGGGGTTCTTTGTGTAGGTCCTGATCATCAGGACCATTTAATTGATTACACTCTTCTTTTCTCTCCTTATCCATCATCCCGGCCATTTCCATCTGCTTCTGGGCCATGGATTCTGGCTGCATCTCTGATGGTTTTGATGCTTTTATAGAATTTTCCTCATCTTGCATAAGTCCAATTCTGACTTCCACATCATGTCTCAGAACTATTTCAAATGAATTTGTGATACTGCTCAAGAATCTCTCGGCTCTGGATTTGATATTCCCATCCCCAAATGCTATATAGGCAATGAAAACACCTGGATGAAGTAGCTTATTAGAGAGAGAGAGTAGCATTTACTGAATTTCAAAAAAGACTTTGGAGGGATGTCTGTATGACTAGGCTGACTTACACAACAAATCAGTCATGCACACAGCGCAGACTAAGCTAAAGCAAGTTTGTTTCGATCGATGAATATCACAATTTTTGCACACATGCTAAATCTTTCACCATATGCTATCATGGTTAAATGGGTCAGCAACAATGTTGGAAAATAAACTTGCAGAACTTGAACTAAACCTAGTCAATTCAGTTTGGCTAGGATTCAAATACCAAATCCAACACTGTTTTTATAAAGCGAACTGGCCAGGTTGATGAGTGCTTCTACCCATTATTCACCCTGACCGGATAGCCATCCACTGACTTGGTCAAGTTGAAATCAGATTCCAAAGACCAATTTCTAAGTCAAGTTTGAGTATTTGAATGTCAGTTTGGAGTCCTCAAATCAAATGCCAAGAAGAAACATATCAGACAGTCCATGTTAATGCCACCCACAATCTAGCAGCCAATCTAGCAGCAGCCCTTCATGCCTAGAAAGAAAAATACAGACTGCATAGCATCGGATCTAGGGCCGACTTGGTCAAGTTGAAATCAGATTCCAAATACCAATTTCTAAGTCAAGTTTGAGTATTTGAATGTCAGTTTGGAGTCCTCAAATCAAATGCCAAGAAGAAACATATCAGACAGTTCATGTTAATGCCACCCACAATCTAGCAGCCCTTATGCCTAGAAAGAAAAATACAGACTGCATAGCATCGGATCTGGGGTTCTCAACAAGCAAGGCCAAGGTCTGTCCAAGTCTGGCCCAAAAAATAAAAACAAGGCCCGAGCCCAGCCTGTGCACAGGACAGGCCAAAATTGACAGCCCTGACCCCTACAAGAGCCACAGCGTGACCCTCTCACCCACTTTTGTGTAAGATTTGAGTTGCTCAGTAGGTATACCCCACCTTGCATGTAAGGGGTCATTTGGTAGCATAGATTCGGTGGCAATAGCAAAAAGTTGTTGCGTTTGACAGGGTGTACACAGGTGGTAAATGGAATTCATCCGTTTTGAAATCATTGGGAGGAAGTGTGATTTCAACCCCCCCCCCCCCGGCATGATATTTAAGTGAAATCCACCCTGACCACCACATGCATCACCTCATTTTAGCCATAGAGCCCAAGAATTAGCCCAGTCAGAGATTCAGGCAGGCCATACAAAGGGAAACAATTGGACGAGGGACGCCCACCCTTGATTTTTTTTCAGGGCCCACCGTAGTTATTATATAATATTCATTCCAGCCATTAGATGCCAAGCCAAAATTTAGGCCTTGGGACAAAAAATCAGGCCCATCCGTGATTCAGGTGGGCCACACGAAGGGGAACAACTTAGAGAGTGAGCATTGTTCAGTATACCATTTCCCTTTGCATGGCCCACTTGAATCTGATGCAGGACGGCCCTAAATATGATGCATGCTCATGAAAACAATTATTCAGCGGAAATAAAAGCAATAATAATAATGAAATCTAGCATCAATCATCATAAACTAAGAAAATCATAAAGGAAACATGCAATAGGACGGGCCATCATCACAACCATGGAGTATGGGATTCAAGTAGCGTATAGGTTGGATCCGGCGAGGGATGGAACCTCCCGATCTTGCATGGTCATACCCAATCGATCAATGATGATCACTAGTCCGAAGAATCAGAAAGTTTCTCGGATTAGGGATTTGAGAATTTGGGGGTTTAGGGTTTAGATCGATTCTCAAGGTTTAGATCGTGGGGAATAAACAAAACAGAAGTTTAGAAGGATAATAATAGAAGATGAAATACCTGGAAGAAGTTGGAGGGGCACAAGAAGAATAGAGAAGAAGGAGATCAAGGAAAAAGAAGAAGCACCATGAGAGAGGGAAAGAGGAAGGAGGCAACCAAAGGTTTGCACTTTTTCATAAATCAACAACTAATCAAAAAGGTTTAGGGCAACACCCTTATAAAATTCGGAATTAGCATAATTACCAAAATACCCCTACTAACAAAATTTCAAAAAAAAGACATTTGCATGAAAAAAACGTACCCACACTAACCCGAAACTCAAATAAGTAAAAAATGCATAAAATAAACTCAAATCTAAGATGTCCAATCGCTCCAATGATGGTGTGATGAAAGTGGGCCACAATGAACCAACGGTCCGATCACATCATCATCACGATCCAACGGTCTGATCATCTCCTCAAAGCAACTTACACATATCTTCCCAAGGTGGGGTCTTTTCAAATGTCTCGGACTACATGTGTAAGGTCTTCAATGCTCCTCAATAGTCGCCTATCCACAAGGATGGTACTTGTGGTTGACGCTTTCTTCGTTGGTACACCTTGAATGCTTTTGTTCCGCATCATACTCCTCGTCTGAGAAGAACTCGACTCCGGCGAGTTAAAACTCTTGTGGCGCTCTAGTAAATCTGGATTAACGCTCTGTAACTCCCTTCTATCAACCATGTAGATTCTGATGGTGGCTTGTTCTTCCATTTGACCAAGTATCTTTGGAAACCTCCGCCTCTCATAAAAATGATCTCTTCACCCAAGATTTCCTCAATTTCTTCTTCATGGGTAATGGGTGGGGGAAGGGGTGGAAGGGGTTGTATAGCAAAATCAGAACAAGGCCATGAAAGGGACGATGGATCAACGATGGGATGGTGGGAACGGACTAGATCTTCCACATTAAGAGTTGGGTTAATGCCCATTTCAGATAGAAGGTCGATTCGACATACGCTAAACCCAATTTTCTCCACAATCTTGAATGGTCCAGCACTACGCGCTTGTAATTTCTTAGCGGAACCTTGTGAGAACCGCTTAGGCCTTATCCTCACCATTACATGGTCTCCTTTTTGAAATTCTTGCAATCTACGATGAGAATCAGCTGAGATTTTAGAATCATCATTGCTCTTATTTATCCGTTGTTTAATATGTGTATGCAAATCATGAATATGGCGTGCGAATGCATTGGCTGACTCTGAAGACCTTTGGATGACAGACATGGGTGACACTAAAGGACACTCTGAAAAATCCACGAACTTGGAATAAACAATCCTATGGAAATAAACAATCCTATGACCTAGAACTTGGAAAACTGATACAAAAGGACACTTCCCACGGGTGACACACAATTTCTCATTATAAGTATTATAAACAAGGATGATTTTCAGGTATCCCAACACTTGAGAACAAACACTAGTAATACCAAGTCTTGAGCAGATCTTGGCATCAGCCATTATGTCCAAAATGTCATCAAGATACGGGATAAGGACTGAGGTCATCATATCCACCATGACGTGAATACGTTGCATGATAGCATGACACTTGACTGAAGCTTTGTGGACGGTCAGGATATGCCCACTTGTGTGCCACATGCCATTATTCTTGGAAGTGAAAAGACCAGGCATGACACACAAAACAAAACTCCAACTCAAACTTTCCTTATTGAATTCTTCCCCAAGAAGTTTATCAAATTGACACTGCATTTCTATATTTTCTATGGGGTTCCCCTGGTATAGAGGAAAGCTTGACAAGACCAACTTAGGGACAAGATCAATTGTGTTTTGAATGTCCCATATGGGTGAAAATTTATCCCATAAATCATCTGGTGGGATATCACAAGTCATGTGGGTGTCTATCATCATATCCTCACTAGTCTCTTCTTCAATTTCATTTGTGTTCACCATGGTAAGAGACATAGATTGGGAGACTGTATCAATTACATCACACATGACACTCGGAAGTGGTGTGGTCTCAAACTCTTCAACCTTTTCATCACTAACACACACTTCGTCATCCTCAACGATGATGAGCGATGCCTTAATTTCTTCCATTTCCTCACTACTGACGTTAGGCACGTACTCTTCCACTTCATAAACATCATGTTTGGATTCTTCCAATTGGTCATTTACCAAGGTATTATCTCGCTTCCAAGGAAATATAATTGGTGTTAAACACTCAAATTGTTCATAAGCCGAGATTTCCTTAATGATAGGTTGGACCACTTTACAAGGAGGGGACCATATTGGTTCTGTGTTTGGACGGGAAGGTGGGGCAACTCTCTTCTGAGCCAAGGGCTTTTGACGATAAGAGATGGGAAGATATTTTGCTTTCAAACGCTCTTTCATCTCGTCCCATTGTGAGATCGGGGCTCTCCCAACTCTATCAATTCTTCGCTCCAAATATGCCCAAAACGACTTGGCTTGGCCCTCCAATTTCCACTTGGCAAACCTCACTCGATGATAATTCGGCATATCATACCAATCAAAAAAATAGTCCAAGTCTTCAAGCCAATCAAGGAATGTTTGTGGGTCCATGTGACCATTAAAGTAGGCCAAGTCATCAGAGTTCGGCTTTCCATTGGGTCTCGATGGCCACACAACAACACTTAATGGCCTTGAAGATCTCAAACGCCTATACTCCATTCACTACGGGGAGACTCTACGGACTGGGTGACTCACAATATGGATGCAATGAATTTAAACTACAATGAACTGACACTAATTAATTCTAGATGATGCGACTCAAATATGGGATTTTTCCAAATTAGGAAAGTTTCTAAAATTGGAAAGTTTCTAAAATTGGAAACCTTCTAAATTTGAAAATTTTCCAAATTAGGAAACTTTCTAAAATTGGAAAGTTTCTAAATCTGAAAATTTTCTAAATCTGGAAATTCTCCAAATTAGGAAACTTTCTAAAATTGGAAACTTTCTAAATCTGAAAATTTCCTAAAACAGACCTAAAAAATCAAAGCCCTAATTTTTTTGATAACTCGATCGAGACAAAACCATGCAAGACTAATCTCTGATACCAAATTTGATGCAGGACAGCCCTAAATATGATGCATGCTCATGATCACAATTATTCAGCGGAAATAAAAGCAATAATAATAATGAAATCTAGCATCAATCATCATAAACTAAGAAAATCATAAAGGAAACATGCAATGGGACGGGCCATCATCACAACCATGGAGTATGGGATTCAAGTAGCGTATAGGTTGGATCCGGCGAGGGATGGAACCTCCCGATCTTGCATGATCATACCCAATCGATCAATGATGATCACTAGTCCGAAGAATCAGAAAGTTTCTCGGATTAGGGATTTGAGAATTTGGGGGTTTAGGGTTTAGATCGATTCTCAAGGTTTAGATCGTGGGGAATAAACAAAACAGAAGTTTAGAAGGATAATAATAGAAGATGAAATACCTGGAAGAAGTTGGAGGGGCACAAGAAGAATAGAGAAGAAGGAGATCAAGGAAGAAGAAGAAGCACCATGAGAGAGGGAAAGAGGAAGGAGGCAACCAAAGGTTTGCACTTTTTCATAAATCAACAACTAATCAAAAAGGTTTAGGGCAACACCCTTATAAAATTCGGAATTAGCATAATTACCAAAATACCCCTACTAACAAAATTTCAAAAAAAAGACATTTGCATGAAAAAAACGTACCCACACTAACCCAAAACTCAAATAAGTAAAAAATGCATAAAATAAACTCAAATCTAAGATGTCCAATCGCTCCAATGATGGTGTGATGAAAGTGGGCCACAATGAACCAACGGTCCGATCACATCATCATCACGATCCAACGGTCTGATCATCTCCTCAAAGCAACTTACACATGTCTTCCCAAGGTGGGGTCTTTTCAAATGTCTCGGACTACATGTGTAAGGTCTTCAATGCTCCTCAATAGTCGCCTATCCACAAGGATGGTACTTGTGGTTAACGCTTTCTTCGTTGGTACACCTTGAATGCTTTTGTTCCGCATCAGAATCACAAACCAGGCAAATTTTTTTGGCCTTACGGCTAAAATGGGGCGACACGCCTGGTGATCAGGGTGGATTTCACTTAAGCATCATGATGGGCCACGTGTGAGAATTTTTATATTTGTGCATGTGAATCACGTCAGTGACTTCTGTAAAAAAATTGCTTGAACTTGACTTCAAGAATTAGTGAGCACCACTGATGTTTAAGTAAAATCCACCCCAATGACCATGTCCGTCATCCCACTTAGCCGTAGGGGCCCGAAAATCAACCCGGTCCATGATTCAGGTGGGCCATATGAAAGAAAACAGCATACGGGGCAACACTCACCTTCCAAACTGTTTCCCTTCGTGTGGCCCACTTGAATAACAGATGAGCCTGATTTTTGTCCCGATGCCTAAAGTTTAGCTTGGCATCTAACAGTTGAAGTGGATTTCATATCATCATCACGGTGAGCCTTGCAAAAATCAAGCGTGAATGTCCCTCTCCCTATTGTTTCCCTTTGTATGGCCCGCCTAAATCACCGATCAAGCTGAATTTTGGACCATACAACTAAAATGGAGCAACGCACTTGATGATTGGAGTGGATTTCCCATAAACATCACAGTGGACCATGTATAGGAATTTGTAGAATCCATTAGATGTGTGCTGACAAGGTTTCACTCCACATGCCAAGCACAAATTTTTTATTCTAGTAGATTCCATCAACAGTGCCAAACACAACTGAGGATTCCAATTCATATGTATCCCATGGTAATTGTGTTATGGATTCCAATTCATACGGAATCCATGCTGCCAAACAACCCCTAATGTGCCCAAAAACCAGGACCAGTCTAACATCACTTGGGCTACACACTTTTAACAGGTGATATATTATAGAAATGCCCTTAAAAACCCCAAAGGGGCCAGGAAAGGCTCAGCAGCCTGACTAACAAACAGGGTTGAAATTTTAAGCCCGAACTGGCCTTCAAGCCTGATACTCTGGCCCAAGCCCAGCCCAAAGCAGGCCAGACCAGGAAGCACAGTGGACCAGCCCAGCCCATTGACAGCCTTAATTGCGTTACAGCTATACCAAATATCCTATCAAACAACTTGCATTCTCATAAAAAGAAAGCCTCAAAGGAATGTTCCTTGCAATTGATAAGCAACCTTCTTCCTCTTCCTCTTCCTCTTCTTCTCTTGGAAGAGCAATTGCACTTGATAAGTTACCTAAGAACCTGAATGCCTCATATATACCAAATAAGATAGATTAACACATACCTTCAGATTCTGAAATCGACACTAGCTTTCCATGGGTGCATAACAACTGCCTCAACGTCTTTGAATGACATCTTTCTATACAACTTCTCCAGATCTCATCCAATTTATTTGGGTTCACAGATCCAAAAACCATATTTCCAGCTGTAGTATCTTTATGGGCGGCAGCCAGTGCACTGCCCTCCTCGAATTGACTGCTTGGGGGCAAGGAATTTAAACTGAAGTGTTCTACCATCGATCTGCTCGATGATGGATCAACAAGAGGGCTACTATAGCCATCAACTGTTCTAAGCATTGAAGCTGAACGAGACTTCCACAACGCATGTGAACCATCAGGTTTCTTCCCATATGCCAGAACTTCCATGCCAGTGTCCAGTGCATCTTCCTTCACCTTCTTCTGGGTCTGTTTGCTGTTGCTGCTTAAATATGTAGGTGCCGGTGAACACCCAGAACCGAGCTGTAGCAGAGCTGCAGTAAACCATGTTGAGCGCTCACTCGAAACCCTTAGCTGCTTGTCAGCTTCTGAAAGAATCTTTAGAGCTTGCTTTAATCTCTCCAACTCTACTTCAGTCACTGGAGTAAAATTCAGAGGGGGGGGAAATGAACAAAATAATACAAAATGAGCTACTGATATCCAACTCAAACTTCACAAGGTATTTTAGTATCAGAAAGGATTTAGAAAAGGCAAAAAACTTCCAAGAGTTTGTCAACCGTCAAGATGATTTTTTTTTTTTTTTTTTGAAACGATAATAAATTTCTAAGTACAATATAATGCTTTCTAGCTGAAGTTCTGCATACAACGCAATGGTTGCCAGTAGCCAAAAGAATACATTACTATTATTAAAAGAAAAAAGAAAAAGAAGACGAAGATAATAATCCCCCCCCCCCCCCCCCCCCCCAAAAAAAAAAAAAAATTTAAGGTTTTTCCCTGATAACCATTTTGGTGTGTGCCCGAAGCAAGTGGTTGGCTGGAGCATCTGATGCAGAAATCTTTTAAGGTACAGAAGTTATTTGATGACTAGCTATGAAATTCGACCTTTTAAAACATCCAAAAGAGGCATATAGAGAACTACAATGATCATGAAATTATGAGGTGCGTATTAGGTTGCACCAAATTTCATGATATTTCCCCCAAAATTAGACTGACTAATTATGGAATGTCATGAAACTTCATGATATTTGTTGCAACAAAAATTGCACCTTAGAGAAATACTTTTTTATTGGTAAAATTATTAAAAAAAAATTAAGGCTTTTAGCTTCAAACTCATGACCTCCTTGAAGGAGATGAATGTCCCTAACCAAAGAATAACACACAACAAAAACATGCATGTGGCAAATGATCTCACCCATGCATGCACACTCAAGCCGCACCAAGCACAAAATCATGCATTTCATGCTACATGGGGTGTGGGTTGTGTGTTATTGTGAACATCCTTACAGGGAAAACAATCTAATTTAGTACTGATTTAAGTAATAGGGAAATTCAATAACAAAGAATATGTTTATGTACTTACAACTTCTCCCACCAAAAGATGAAGCACTGCATCTCGAATCAACCAGCCGATAAGTTCCAGCAATAATATCCATGATGAGGCCTGCTAATTGAGACATCAAGGCAATTGGATCAACGCCAGAATTCATCAGTTCTCTGGCTCTTTTAACTGTTTCTGCCGTTTCTGATGACATGGCTAACTCCAAAAGATCAAGTAATTTCTCATCTGAAACAACTCCAACCTAGCAACAATGTATGAACAAAGTCAATTCAGATCCTACCACATAAAGTGCTCAAGAGTCAAGAAGCATAAAAAACAAGTTTCTCATGATCTTGTTTTGCATTCAGAAGTAGAGAAGATGCATCATTGTAGTGACCAGTATTAAAAAATGCATTGGAGTCAGGACTGATAAGTTAAGACTAGAGCTGCAACTTGGGTCCGGCTCAACCTGAACCTGATTGACCCAATCCAAGTTCAGGTCAGATTGGGTTGGGTTGTCGGGATCCTCAAGTTGGGTCAATGTTGGAAAATGCCAACCCAAATTGAAATCAGGATAGGTTCGGGTTAACCAATTTCTGGCCACGTTAGTTGGGTTTGGGGAAAATCACATGTTTTTGGGTCAGGTTGGGTGGGGTCGGGTCAGGTATAAAGGAATTCATGTTGGGCTTGGGTCGACCCTCAACCCTACCCGACCCACCTGAGTTGCAACCCTAGTCAAGATCATTAATTAGGCAGAGAGTAAGGAGTACAATTCTTTATAAAGTCCAATAGATTCTTTTATTAAAATCAATGGACTTTTCATTGATTATTTGATTTGCCCAAATTGGACTCAGACATCATAAAGGCTTTTTAGAAACTTGGCCTGAACTGTGCCAGAAAACTTCCATAACATAGGTGAGAGACCTATAAACAAACAGAAATCATGAGCACGGGAGGCAAACTTACAAGATCATTTACTAGAGATGTGGTGATTCTTTTGCCCAGCAAACTCAATTGATCTAACATCATTTCTGCATCTCGAAGTGAATCCATCGGAGTTCAATGCAATTAGATCCAGAGCATCTGCTTCAATATCCAAATTTTCTTCAGCACAAAGCTTCTTCAGCCTGGTCACTATATCAGCATCTTTGATCTTGGGGAATAGGTATCTCTGACACCGTGATACAACAGGTACGAGGCAAGCTGTCCGGATCAATAGTTACAAATATGAAGACAACTCTTGACGGTGGTTCTTCGAGGAACTTCAGAAATGCCGACCATGCTTTGGATGGTAACATGTGGCATTCATTGATAATGAAGACTTTGTATTGTGAAACTGGCGGCGCAACAGACAAGTTCTTCAACAGGTGCCTTATTCTATCTAATCTGTCCTTATTGGTAGCATCCACTTCCCTCACATTTGTGCTCTTTCCAGAGGAAAAATCGGTGCATTCCCTACATAACCCACATGGTTTGGCTTCTTCTGTAGACAGACAATTCAAAGCCGCTGCAAATATCCTTGCTGTTGATGTTTTCCCTGTTCCACGAGGACCTTGAAAGAGATACACAGGGGCAATCCTTCCCCTTGCAATGGCATTTTTAAGTGATTGGGCAGCAATATTCTGCCCAATCAATTCATCAAAAGACCTAGGCCTATATTTCTGGCTCAAGCTTCTATGATCTGTTGCTTCATCCGCTCCCATAGTTAATGCTAATTCTAGTCCTTCTTGGCTTCTGCAGCTTGACCACCTCCTTCCATCCAACCGACTCGAAGCTTCCAAGTCAAGCTCCCCAAAGTTAGTTGACAGCTCATCACTTGCTGTATCTATAGATGAGCCTCCACCACCGTGACTATTAGTCAACAAGGGAAGACTGTTGGAAGTTTTTGAAAAACGCTTCTGCTTGTGTGAAGGCAATGGTCTTTGTTTATGATATAGTGACTGGCTTCCACAGAAAATGCTACTTCCTTTTCTCCTTAGGGTATCAGAAAGTGAAGGAGAATAACAACCTCCACAGCCCCTGTGCTTAGTTCTCTTTGACCAATAGCAAGAAATTCCACATCCTTGGCTTCTAGGTAAATCCAAATGATCCAATTCATCCTCATCAAAAGAAGCTGTAGTACCATCCCAAGACCCAACAGTGCTGGGGTATTGGTCTCCATATCTATTGAAAGAACTAGTTGATGCAGGGGTATAAGAATAAGATGAGTCTGCCCTTCTAGTTTTCTTTAGTATTTTGGATGAGTAGGACCAATTCTCATATCCAGACAATAATGGTGACGCCGAGCGTGAAGCATATCCTGTTTTCTGACCAAACTTTTGCACTGAAAGCTGTAAATCCTCGGAGTTGCAATACTCTGTATCATCAGACTGCCCAACAGAAAGAACTCCTAAAGAGCTGGATGGAAGATCCAAGTGCTTTGAAATTATGGAGTTTCTGATAAAGCGTTGTTTCGAGATGGAATTTTTTTTCAATTTCCTAGCCACTCTTCTCGTTTGTGATGCAGTGCTTCCCTCTCGCGCTCTAAAGACCACTATGGGGTCCTCAAGATATGTGTCGCTCCTAGAATCCCCATTTTGAGCATCGCTCAAGCTGTCTTCAGGGCTTCCTGAAGCAGATCCGGTCCTGTTGTCCCTATCCAACTTCACCCCACTGTCACTGGACATACCAGATTGTTGCCTCCAATTGTAGAGGAATACCTTTTTCCGATTCTTTTCGCTTCTTGGAGGCAAACTAGAGCCAAATTCTGACAAGCCACCAGGGGTTTTAGCATCATTAGAGTTTCCTGCGGTACCATTACCATAGTTCCAACCATATCTAGCAGCTAGCGAGCCATGGCTCAAAGGAGACCTCCAAGACGAACTAGTTTCTGGGTCACGTAAGAACCTTGCTTTTCTAAGGGCAGTAAGCTCCTTCTTCAGGTGAAGCCCACTTGGACCAACACGGGCATTTGACATTTTCTATCACACTTCAAAAACCCAACTCCAAATCCCCATTCAATGAAAAGGTTTAAAGAAGCTAATTTAATGTTTTTATTGCAGTGTTCACTAGAATACCCAAGCCAAATCCTGTAAATCTTTCAAGGACTCTCCTTTTCTGAATAATCTCTGAATTCATTTTCGAATTCAATAATGCCAAAAGAATCTAGAATAGACGATGTAATAATAAAAGGCCAGACCCTCATCTGCAAGATGAACAACAAAAGAAGTAAAAACACAAAACAGATCCGACTACTAAACTTCTTCGTGACTGTTTAAACTATAGTTAAGCAGAACAATGGTAGTAAGCAAGAAACTAATTCTTCCTAGCACTATAATATTTAAATCCTTTTTGTCAGGGAAGTGTGGTGCAGTTTCCTTTTGTCATGCGTGGTTCACTGGGTTTTCCCCCACTCAGTCAACGATCTCCTAATTCAATGGCATGGTGGTGGAGTAGGCAATCTGGTTCGGAAGGTGTGGAGGCCATCTCTGCTTGCAGGATTATGGAGCATCTGGATTGAAAGGAATAACAAATGCTTCAATGACACTTCTAGGGATGGGAAGTCCGTTTTCACCATGGCGCGGTCCCTTGTTTCGGGTTGGGCAGCTGCATCCGATAAGATTAGAGTGTGTAATCTTTCTACTTTGGACTGGTTGTCCTTGTAATTCTCTTTTATTTTCTTTTCCGGCTTGCTGCCTTTTCTAATAATTTTCAGTTACCCTTAAAAAATAATAATAATAATAATATTTGAATAAGAAACTTATATAACGAGGAGCCTTTTTTAAGCTTCAAAGTTTTTTAAACACAAGAGAGTTGAAAATAAAGAAACTAACTTGACATCCACACGTGAAATGCATTGAATAAATCTCAACTGAATATCCTCATAAATGTTTCTAAGTGAAAAGCCTTCTACTCAAATCCATCATTAAAATCCTAGCCCATTGATGTATAACTGAAGCTAGCATTCATATCAAGTCTGTGTTCTGAAAAACTGAATGAGATGAAATCTCAAAAGAAACTGAGATGTGTTTTTTTCCATTTTGTTCCCACATGTTCAAGAGGACTTCATTTGATTTGTTTCAGTAATGGGGATTTAAGGAAAAAAAAAATCTATGAAGACAATGAAAAACAACACAAGACTTGGCTTTGAGAAGTGAAGCTTGATTCATTTCAGATTCGAGGCCATAAAAACCTACAAGTGATGCCACATTTGAATCCCAAACCTGGAAAAGAGAAAAGGCCACCATGCTACTAATAATCACCTAAGCAGCGCAAAAACTGCAATAGTAAAAAGCTTAGGCGTATAAGAAATGAAATCTCAAAGAACAAACATTATCAGGATTTTGTAATTCAGTACTGAAAGTATCAGGTAAATGCAATGATCATAAAACTCTCATTCAAAAGAATTAAGTCTAAAAGCAACAAAAACCAAAATAAAAAATAAAAAATACAATCTGATTTCTGCAGTTTAGAGCAAAATATTTGAATAAAAAAAAAAAACCACATTATTTGAAGATATGAAGGATAAGAGAATCTGAGGTTTCATTGAAACTTTGGAAATGGACCAGAAAAATAGATTGAAGTAAAAAAGAAGATTGATTATATATTAACCAGGACATGTTTCGTTCTTAGAGTGTCTAAAGTTCTTTGAAGTACTTAAGCAACAAGAACCACAAGTATACAATGAAGAATATCTTGGCAATTTCGTTCTTAGAGAGTGTCTGAAGTTCCTTTGAAGTACTTAAGCAACAAGAACCACAAGTATACAATGAAGAATATCTTGGCAATCTCCACAAGCATTGGAGACGAACCACAAAAGGAGCTTGAAATTGGAAGAAGTTTAATTAGCATACTGGTTCGGTTGTTATAATTGGGCATCCAAGGATTCACCAAATCCCAGTTATACCACACTGCTGATGATATCAAATTTCACAAAACCTCTGAAGTCTGTAATGAAGTAATGAAATGACTAGAAATTGAAAAAGACATTTTGAGAACTTAATTACCAAGAATGTAATCTGAGTTTGTAATTAGGTGCGAAAACCCATGAAATAAAAAGAAAGCAATAAAATAAATAAGATCTTAGCTTACACAAGAACACAGACCATGAGACTGATGATTAGCATGAGATTTAGAATGAAAAAGACAGTTGCATAAACTACAGAAAATGTGATCTGGGTTTTGGCACAGAAATCAAAGGATTAACAAAAACCCATAACATTAAATTAACAGTGGTAACAAAATAAAGATCTTGGTTCACCCAGTGACTTCAGAAATGAATTGATAATTATCGCTTGAAAATTGAAATGAAAAGTAGAATAAAACATTGCAGATTACCAAAAATTACAATCTGGGATCTGGAATTAGGGCATCAAGAGATTCAAAAAGAAGAAGAACGAGGGGAAAGAAATAAAGAAACTTGCCAAATTGAAGAACTATAACAATCATGTGAATAAGATATTAGCATCAGAAGAACTTATGCAATCAACTGATATATAGAGAGGAGATTTCTTAAGGCATAAATTGCAAAAAAAAAAAAAAAAAGATTTCTGTTTTTGCTGTTAGTCATCCAAGGATTAAAAGAAGAAGAAGAAATTTCATAACTTGGCTGACAATGACAACCAAATCAAGATCTTACATGCAGATCTTAGTGCGCTGATTAAATGCCGTGCATTTCATCATCATCAAAACCTTATCTCAACTAATTGGGGTCTGCTAAATACCTTGCATTTACTAAACAAAATAAAAAGATCTTAGCTTGCAAGAAATGAACTAATAAAATACCTTCAAAACTGAAATAAAAATAGAATAATGAAGCAAGGGATGCACTATTTACACCCATCCTGGTTGATTTGAATATATACATTCTGAGTTTTGAGGACTCAAAAAGTATAAAATTGAACCATTTCAATTCTCAAAACAGAAAACCAGTGAACAGGAATCAATCGTTGCAAGTGTAGATATCATCATTCTTACCAAAATTTTGAAACGGAGTTTGTAGTTTGGGGTCAAAGTATTCAAACAAAAAGAGGAAATTAAAGAAACAACGGCAGCAATTATAAAAGTCAACAAGATCTAAGCTTACATAAGAGCTTAGGGAATAGGAAATAAACCAAGAAAAATTCTCAAAATTTGTAAGGAGAATGAGATATTTGAAAAAGATATTACCAAAAGTTCCATCTGCATTTTGTCATTACTGATCAAAAGATAGGGAAAAAAAAAACGAAAAAAGGAAAAAGAAGAAGATCGGAGCTAACATAATAGCTTAGGAATTAAGAAATGAGCCGATAAAATAGCTCACAATTGGAATGAAAATGAGATAATGGAATCAGAAATTACCCAAAGTGCCATCTGGGTTTTGTCATTACTCATCCAAAAATTCAAACAAGAAGAAGAAGAAGAAGAAGGAAAAGAAAAGAAGAAGAAGAAGATCTAAGCTTACACAGTAGCTTAGGAATTAGGTAATGAGCTGATAAAATAGCTCGGAAATAGGAAAGAGAACGAGACATTTGAGCACAAATTACCGGAAGTACCATCTGGGTTTTGTCAGTAGTCATCAAATGATTCAAAAAACAGGAAGAAAAAAAAAATTAATTAAAGCTTACACAGTAGCTAAGGAATTAGGAAATGAGGTGACAGAATAGCTCGGAAATTGGAATGAGAAGGAGATTTTTGCAGCACAAGTTACCAAAAGTGCCGTCTGGATTTTGTCATTTGTCATTAGATGATCCAAAAAAAAATCAACAAAACAGCAGCAGCAGCATTATAATGAAAGGAAAAAGATCTGAAAAAAGAGGGTTTCAAGTGCAAAAAAAATTTTTTTAAAAATACCTGAAATTTTTACTACTTGGATTGCTGAGATGAAGAGAGACAGATCGATGGAAGGAGGAAGGATTGAGAGAAAATGCGGAGAATCTGTAGCAGAGTGTGGAGCAGATTCTACAGATCTGACAGTTTTTATTACAGTGCTGAAATTTCTAGGGTTAGTGTTGGCGCCCCTGACAATAATATAAAATCAAAACTCCCTCCAAACGCGCGAGATTCTCCTTTAGAAAATAACCTTCATACTCTGGCAGAACGGATGGTCCATGGTCAGGCACTCGAAAATTGTACACGTGTTCTGGAAGTAACAGAACTTAAACCATCAAAATAGTGGGACCCACTTTAAATACAATCGGAAGCAGATTCCATAACGATCCTCTAATGGAAATATGATGGACGGTTAAAATGATAAGTTGGCAATGGTCTGTATTCAACAGATAAATGTTCACTCATCGGTGCTTAGGTTCGTTGAAGAAAAATTCTAATTTTGGTTATATATTCTATCTACATTACTTCCTACTATGTGAACGGTTTATATTTAGTTATTAATGTGAAAAGTGACCATTTCTGAGTGAATGTGTATGAACCATGACGCACTGCCGGAGTAAAAAATAAATCCTCATGCTCTTTTGCATTTTTAATCGCGGATGTTACGCTCTTAAACAGTGACAAATAATGTAAGGGACCCACCTATTTACACCCACACTTTTTTAATGGCACCCTTGTTTTTTACTTTTGGTAATACACTAGTGCAGAAGGCTGTAACTATTTTCATCTCGCATGGGATTGTACACATGTCATTACGGGACATGATCTGGACCGTTCATTTGGTGGGTCTCACCTTGGTGGAGCAGTTTCTACATTTTCATGGATGGATGATCTTTACTCATTGGTTGGTGGACCTTTTTCTTGGTAGTGCACTTATTTCTACTGTGCATTTGTGTTTTGCCAATTGGACGGATAATTCGTCCAAACAGTCAGATGCTCAATGGATGGAAATGGTGGGCCACACCCAATGAACAATTAGACAGTGGGCCACTGTGTAATGTGTCCCTTTTCTGTGGAGGTTTGCAGTGATCAGACCAGGCCAAATAGATAACTGCTCTGTGAATGTGCTTTCACATGCTAATGCGCTTGGATTTGGATGGCAGTGTAGGAATGTCATTGAACTTTGTGAATATTCTCACACGTGGCACACGTATGTGGTTATCCACACCATCCAAATCACGGCTTGCATTGTGGATGGAGAACTTTTATAAAGTCCCACTGATCGAAAAATCCTAACCGTCCAAATGGAAGCTATCAAACGGATGGTTAGTGGGAATTTTCTGAGGGGCCTGACTACAGGCAAAATCATGTGATTTTAGTATCATCTGATCCGTGTAATTTTTACTAAATCAGGTCGTCCAATAACGGTGGTAAAAGATCTTAACACAGCATTAAGCTTGCCACAAATACTGGATGCCCATCGCTGGCTTTTCAGTTTTAACGGTAGGAGATACGTGCGCATTGATTATCCGTGCACACCGTGCGCAAGTGAAGCAGTGCACACGGAAATAGCCTACAGCATTTGGCCGGTGGCACGTGTGGAACTCTGACCACATTTTCTTCGCTATTTTGGGAAGTTGGTGGCCGGCCATGAGATGAGAACCACAAAACTCGAATGCAGGAGTGCGTACTGAGTTACTCAGTATGCTTTTATCGTACTGAGTAAACTCTGTTGAGCCCACTGTGAATGTATGTGGTGTAACTATGCCATCCGTCCGTTTTCCTAGCTTATGTTAGCAGTTGAGCCTAAAATCAAAGCATATCCAAAGCTCAAGTGGGCCACACCACGGGAAACAAAGGCATGGAAAACAAGAATATCAGCTTGATCCAAAACTTCTGCAGCCCTCGAGAGTCTTTCAATGGTAGACAATGTTCAATTCATACCGCTTCCTATGGTATGGTCCAATTGAGCTTTGCATATGCTTCAGCTTTTTGTCTCAGGGCCTAAAATTATCTGATAAAGGGGATGAACGGAGTGGATAAAATACATAAATCATAGTGGACCCCACAATGTTACTCCGTACAAGCGCTCCAGTAGCCCCTGGATTTGTACTCTCCGGACCACATGTAGGATTTTACTTGGGAAGGAATAGAATGGATTTTAGTTCGTATCCTCTGGATTTAAAACCAAATCAATGTAAAAGTCCAACTTACTTGGAAGATTGAGTCTCTCTCAAATTTAAATCTCTCAAATTCCTAGCTACCAAAAGCATGATCCTGAAATCGCTTAGTTTAGTTCGTTTGAAATCAAGTGGTTTTGAAATCAGAGCTATGACGTAGGGAAACAAAAAGAGTTCTTTTGGAGGATTGGATTCCTCTCAAATCCGCTACCGAATGCACTCACTTAGAACTGTGTAGATTTTAGTTTGTAAGGAGTCGAAGGGATTTGAAATCAAATCTTTAGGATAGGAGTTCAAAAAGAGTTCTTTTGGAGGATTGGATTCCTCTCAGATGGAAATCTCTCCATTTCCTAGTTACCAAATGTACTCTCCTAGAACTATGTAAATTTTAGCTCCTAATGAATTGAGTGAATTTGAAATCAGAGTTTTGAGGTGAGAGTAGAAAAATAATTATTTTGGATTCCTCTCAAATCTAAATCCCTTTAAGGGCATGTTTAGATGACCAAGTTTCATAGTTATGTAGTATAAAACTCACATCATTACTTCTTATAGGCTATAGTTGATTGTATAAACTAAGCTATCAAATTATAATAATCCATAGTAATACCCACAAACTTGGATGGGTGGATGTGCGTTGACATGTGATAGTTTCATGGCCCCACCATGATGTATGTACTATATCCACACCGTCCATTCATCTTGTAAGTTCATTTGATGGAAAGAAACAAAAGATAAGCCACATTCAAAATGAAAATTGACCACATCACATGAGTAGTCGGAATTGAATGCATGCCATTAAAAACTTCTTGTAGCCCATAGAAGTGTTGGATGAAGCTGATATTTGGAATCGTGCCCTAAAATGATGTTGCAAATTGGATGGATAGTATGGATATAACACATATTAGGGCAAGTTATATCCACATGTATATAATCATGTGGATAGATTACATGCATATAAAAAAAATTAAAGCCGTGGTATTGATATTATATACAGCTTTATTTCAAACTACTATGATAGTGATAATCATTACCCATTTACACTAGACCACAACATATTATAGTGGAACTGCATCATCCAAATAGGCCCTTAATTCCTAGCAATCAAATGATCCACTGGAATCTTATAGATTTTAGTCGGTGAGGACTAAGTGGATTTTAAATCAAAACTTTGAGGTGAGAATTCAAAGGGACTTCTTTTAAAAGATTGGATTCCTCTTAAATCCAAATCTCTCTCTCTTGGTTACCAAATGTCCCCAAAATAATAAAGTGCTTCAATTCCATGCTTCCAACCAGGCTTTTATCCTTTTTCATATTTTAACAATTAATATTTAAAACAAAGCAGATAATATAATGAAGCCTGGGCAAATCAAGTCAAATGTCACTTATTTTTCCAAAGCAATGTTGAATCTAATAAGTCTCTCTTAGTTTATTAATTCTATTAGGGTATGTTTGGCAAACATTTAAAAATAAGTCATCTTTTTTTTTTGTTAATTATAGTTATGTATTGGAGATCTTTTAATGCATAGTTATGGTTTACTAAAATGGAATTGTATATTAAAG
Source organism: Liriodendron chinense (assembly GCA_003013855.2). NCBI lineage: Eukaryota > Viridiplantae > Streptophyta > Magnoliopsida > Magnoliales > Magnoliaceae > Liriodendron > Liriodendron chinense. Next base: position 6,176,573 of record ML058513.1, read on the forward strand.
ATTGTGATCCTTTTGTGTTTAAGGTATTTTTTAATTTAACAAGGTTATAGGTGGTGTACTTCTACCTTATTGGGGTATGAAATTCGCAAAGTTCTGATCGCAAGGATGGACATTCTGTCATGTAAGGAGCATGTGCAAAGGCTGCACATGAAATAATAAAGAAAAGAAAAAAAGAACTTAAGCAAAGGTCATGCGACCGCCGCACCCAAGCTCAAAGCACTTGTGCGATGGTCGCGTAGTCAGAATTCTCACTACGTGGCGACCTCACCGCCTCCGCGTGAGCCACAACCTGCCACGTCGCCTTCACGCGATGCAAATTGAAGCCTCACTTGGTGACTCCTCATTGGCTATTTCTCCACATCTTTCAGCTATATATACCCCTAATAAAAAAGAATACCTCTGGTTATTAATTACCGGTCACAAGAGAGAGCTTAGATACTCTACCAGAATCCATCCTCGATTATAAAAAACCCTTGAACACTGTTGTAATAGCTAGATCATCAAGGATAAGTCCTCCTGTGCGGCAATGCTGGCCTTTACGCAACCATCGCGCAGATATCCAACACGGTGGTTTTCAACCCTATGGTCTGTAAATGGCAAAGGGGTAAGGGTTGCCCGAAGGCTCCAGCTCGACCGCCATGCCGTAGAAGTCTTCAGCCATGTAAAGGTGTTCGTAGCTCGCGGGGGGTACGATGCCCCATCTGGTTACCAGGTCCTGTGTCATGCACGCCGCACTAGGCCCCCGCGCGGCAGTTTTTTGCCTTCGCGCGATATGTTTCTTGGGAGCAAAAATATGACCAATTAGTGACTCTTTTAAGGATGATTTGAGTCCCGAATCTACTCAGGATCATCTTGAAGCCCAATTGGGTCCCCAATCGCAGACCATCCCTTCATGCATAATCCTCCTTAGGCGCCTTGAAGTTGCTACATTAGTGTTTATAGGCCTATTTGTTTAAAACATTTCATTTGTAAACATGAAACCTGAATAAAGGTCATTACTGTGTCCACATGGGACTACGATATGTCAAACTAAGGAAACATAATCTACAAACTATTGAACCACTCAGTCTTACAAGAAATTGAGTCAACGCTAAGGACCCCCCACCATTCAGAGTCATATAGTGTCCTACCCATTTGAAATGGAATCTACGGACATAACATAAGATATCCAGAGTTGTAACCAGTCTTCTCAAGGTTAGCCATCCCAAAGACGGAGCTCAAAATTGCACTATGCGATTAAAGGCTAATCAGTTGCCTTGTCCCAAAACAAATTAATTGGACATATATACTAGACTCACAGAGACGGTGTTGTCCACACAATTAACTTAATAAGTTTAAGCGATCCCTTTTTCTGTGGTCTAGATGACCCATTTCTTAAAGACGTAATCCCTTATTAACATGGTCTTTTGCTTTTTAATAAGGGGTTATTTGTATGGTGTAATTAAAGGCCTAGTGCTAAATCAAAACTTGGAATGTACAAAACCTAAAATCTCTTGAATAAAATTTCTTATTTACGCCTTATCTCTTATGTGTTTATTTTATGTCATATGTGAATGCTTATGAATTCTCTAATTCCCTAAATAAGAAATACAAATGCAAACTAAATACATTTCATACAGATTCCCATTTGATCCAATTCACAATTTTAACACACCTTTTTAGGAAGTAAAAAAAAAAAAGAAAGAAAAAAAAAGAAAAAAAAAAGAAGAAGATTGTGATCTCCAAGCATTTGCCAAACTGGCCTTACATTTCTTTAAACCTCATGTGGTGGAGAAGTCCAGGATTATGCTGTACATTTTGGGCTTCAAATTAATATTCCTAAAGGCAAGCTGGCATACAAAATTCTTGCCCACTATTAAGGCAAAATCTCATGTGTAAGATGCTTAGAAATCCTACGGGTAGGATTATATACAGAACTAGATGGCATACAGAAGGTTGTATGTTCCACACAATCTCTCTCTCTCTCTCTCTCTCTCTCTCGTTTTTCTCTCACGCAAGGTTCAGTCAGTATCACATCACCATCACTCACGGTTTTCTCTTACATAAGGTTCAGTCACCATCACAACACCATTAACGTCAGTTAGCCACCTCTCTATCACAGCTGAAATTATTAGAGGTGTAGATTGTTTTTTCATTGAATGCGTCCGTTGGGAACATGTTCGGGTTATTACCACGAAAAGTAACGTGGTCGCGCTTATATTCGCTTCGGCAAAGTCGGTGTTTAAGTGATCAGACACCAAATAAGCCACTGTGGACACATAATTTACGAAGTATATAAATGGATTCTTTATTTTCCAGCCATCCATTTGTTTTGATTTGATAAAATGTGGTCCGCCCAACGGCCCAAGGGATGATTTCAGTGGCCCACTTGATGAAGATCTCATTAGAAAAGCCTCCTAATCCTACATAGTTAAAAAAAAAAAAAAAAAAAAATGAGGTTCACACAGTAGCGAGTCCCTCACCCCTCGACAAGATCATAGAAGAAACAAAGCATATGAGGCGGCTAGATCTTTCAAAGCATATCGGGTTTTCTCCACTGTGATAAGTGGGGCCCATGATTCTTAATCCAGACCGTTGTTCTGTTGCTCCATGCAGTTGACAAATAGTACGTCTAAAATCTCCTAGATTGGAAAATCCTAGCCACGAATCTTTGGATCCTTTTCATTCGATGTGGACAGTTTCTATGTTTTTCTCTTATTAGCCGTCTATTTATGTGCCCAATTCAGAAAGTTTACAGTTGTACTATTATGTAGGGCTTTTGGGCATGGCCCATCCATGGTAGGAATCAACGGTCCACATGTCAAGATTACAAGATCACCAGCCCAACTCATTGAAGTATATACCCACGTGTCCCATTTAAACATCGGGTGGTATCCCAAAATTCCTCATGCGACGAAGCAATAATGGGAATGATCACGTATCCAGCTGGGGCCCACCGTGATGTGTGAGTGCCATCCGACCCGTCCACTTGATGCTCCCCACATGTGAGGTGTAGATTTCCAAACCCAGATTGATCCATAGCTCAGGTGGGCCAAATAAAAGGAACGATGGAGGAACATTGGGCTGGGATGACGTCCACCACAGAAACTTCTAGGTGGAATGTGGGGTCCACCGTTTTGTTTATGGGTCATCCAACCCAATCATCAGGTGTTCCCCACAAGGATGAAGGGACGGTCCAAAAATCAGACCATTCCAAAAACAAGTGAATATATAGGCTTTATACACGAAATCATATTTACTCGACTTATCTAAATTTTGGATCGGAACGATTCTATGGATTGGAAGTAAACATGGATAGGAGAACCAGATAAACGGTTTGGATCTCACATAAACATCATGTGTGGGGCACATCCGAAACGAACGTATGGTAATTTACCATACGTCCAAAAGCATGTGATTATTTCTATTTAATAATTTGCTCGATAGAGGAGCTGAGAATAGAGACAAGGAGCCTGTGTTCTTCATTGGGATTTGTGTCCAGTTCCTCATGGAGACATGTGAAGCCTTCACCTCCTTTTAAGGCATTCAGGGGCCCACCTCTCTGATGTCCAGATTCACCACTTCCATTCCATAATCAAAATACACCAAAGTATGCAATTAAACAAATGGGTTTTTATCCATATTCTAATATGACAATCTATCTTTCATTGGACTTTCATATCTTCATGTGTGTGCACATCTGCTTAAATAATTAGATGGGCCATGTGATTGGTGGTGGAAATAACATCCTCAACAGTACTGACAAAAGCAATAATCAGAGTATAATATGAAGATAGGGCTGGGCTGTCGGCATGCTTCATCATGGTTAATATTTCTATTTCAGGCATGAGATGCAAAGGCCATTGGAGATTGAAGAGGTGATTAGTGGCACAGGTGTTGGTGCTGCATACGCGTGTAACATGTGTGTCATTCATTAGTGGTCACTTTTGAGATGGAGACTATTTGGGGAGCAGATTAGGTGTACGGCCCTTACTGTGGGGCCCACCTTGATGTATGTACTCTGTATCCACGTGGTCCATTTGTTTTTTCAGATCATTTTAGGCCAAAAAATGAAGTAGAGAAAATTATCAGGCGGGCCATACCATAGGAAAGAGTGGTGATTGAAAGCCCTACCATTAAAAATTTCTTAGGGCGCATCTTAATGTTTCCCGTGCTTATTTGCCATCCAATCTGTTGGTGAGGTCACATGAGCCTGGATGAAGGGAAAAGAACAAATTTCGGCTTGATCGAAAACTTTTGCATTCCATTAATGGTTAATCACCAATGTTTCCTATGGTATAATCTACCTTAAAATTGGATCTGCTTATTTTTTGGGTGATGCCTTAAAATGATCAGGAAAAACGGATGGATGGAGTGGATAGAGAATACATACATCAAGGTGGGCCCCATGGTAAGGGCCTCACCCTCTTGGTGAGTTCGACTATTTGGTGTTGGAAGTGAACGAAAAAAGCTTCCCCCCCCCCAAAAAAACTGCTCCCATCTATCTTTGAGATGGTTGTTTTTTTTTCTCTCTCCAAAGTTTCAATTGATTTGATGTTTCTAATCTCCTATTGGACCACTAAATGTCCACCTCTTAGCCAAGTAGGAAATTAAATAATTTTTTAAAAAATGAAAAATTCATTCGAATCTAACCTCACAATTGACATGATTTAATTTCAATTCCATATATTCCACTTGTAATTAATAATTGCCTGTGTATCAACTTACTCTACGGGAGTATTAAAGTTATCTATTTGTGAAAATAAAGAGGAGAATAATAATTACATTTTGAAATTCCTAGCACCATCGGCTTTCACATCCTTCAAATAGGCAAATCTTTACCTCATCAAAACACCAATTCCCCCTTCCTTTTTAAAGAGTATTTATTATGCATCCTTTCAATCCCTTTAAATACATGCATTTTTTCATGGTGGCGCCCACGGATGTACATCAATGTCAATAAGTATTTTTGGGTTCAACTTTCTAGGTAGAAATACTTTCCAATTCCCATCTCTAACAAATATGTGTAAAAAGTAATCATTAGTTATTTACATGTATTTGCCATGTAAATAAAAAATCAAACAGCCCCTTATGGGTAATATATATTCTATGGAGAGAGAGAGAGAGAGAGAGAGAGCTAGCTGTGAATATATATTCTGTAGTGAGAGAGAGAAAGAGAGAGCTAGCTGTGAATATATATTCTGTGGTTAGAGAGAGAGAGAGAGCCGGTTCTTCACTTTTTTGCCTTTGAGCATATAATGGATTGGCATGAATTTGTGAACAGATTGAAAGAGAACCATGTAAATTTCTGTCATTGTTTATGTATTTTTTTTCTTGGCATAACTATTCTTAAATCTAAGTGTGGTTATGCCGAGTTAGGTCAGGCCAATCACCCTTTGGTCAGCCAGGATCAGGCTTGATAAATTTTAAGTGAGATGAGTTGAGACATGGGGTAATATTTGGCCGTTGGGGTCCAGTTTGAGCTGGCATTCTTGGACCTTTTTAGTAAACCAATCGGGCTTGGGTCAGCTCTAACATAACCAACTCGACCAGACCCATTTGCCATTCCCTGTCTGTAGTCAAGGTACATGGTCTACTCGCCCAGTGCAAGGCCATCTAATCGTTGAGCTGGGTATGTCATGGTAGGACCCACACGGTTTATGGACCCAACATTGTAGCGCTTGAATGTTTGCGGCCGGACGAGTGGACCAGTCTAGTTTCTGTCATGATCTTGTGGTGGATAATAAATGTATAAGAAACAATTATTATTCTCATTTAGGAACAATCCAACTTGAGAAACAGTGATGAGTACGTGACGGTTGGTCGATGTCCGGTTGGTTTTGTGCACTTATCATAATCATCAAATTCCAAGGTTTCCAAATAAAATATTGAGGTATTATGAAATAGCCGACTCTTTGCTTGGGTTGTAAAACACGATACAAGTGGGGCTCATGCCTCGAACCATCATATTAAGGGGGTGTTTGTTTTCCAATTCAGGTAAATGAGTATTAATTATCACTTACACATGTTTGGTAGAAATGAGTATTTCCTCCTTGAAATTACATTTGAAAAGTATGAACTTAAAATCATGGGCCCCCCTATAAGGTCCTCTGGATTATGTTAAATGTGGCCCACTCAATGCCTGATCAAATTACATATATTATCAAGCATTACATCACACCTTAGAAGATAGTGATAAAGTCACAATCATTCTTTTTTTCTTTTTTGTCTTTTTGGATAAATTCCAAATCATTCAATGCTGATGACATGTCCCACCATCCAATATTACCAAGAGTCGTGATTTAGTGAGCGGCCTGCATGCTAAGGGGGTGAAATGCATGTAAAAGATCCGTCTTCTAGCAAGTGTGAGAGATCCTAGCCATTCCTTAGGTGAACATGCCATAAACTAAAAAAGTAATGTTTGTCCGCACATGTCAAGCCCGTATGACAAGAAATGGACAGTTAAAAAAAAGTTCAATGATAAAACTCAACATTCAAGTATGGCTCACTTGATGAGTGTGCTACTCTGTTTTTTAATATATCAATTGTACCCCTTTTTTTGTACATGGATTGTTCATGGTGAACCCTACTTAATGAATGGCTTGGATCTCTTACAAATATGCTGCACACACAGAATTCTCACACACATTCTATCCCCTCTTGCAGTCACACGATGTGCTGCTCTCCTAATCAAAGTCCTAAAAGGTACATTTGGAGGTAACTTTCACATAAAAATCACCGCTTTGTTGTTGACTTGGTTCACGACGAGTGAACTTTTTAGCGCCTACTTGGTTAGGCCATTTCATAGCCGAATATATTAGATGGGTTTACAAATGGGCCACAAAACCTCGCTGTGATATTCAAATGGAAATAACCGTTTTGATGTGTGCATAATTGGGCTTGTTATGAGCAAGGCTTAAAGTATAGTCTAAAACCAATCAGATAAGTACTGGTGTCAATCATGAATGACATGGGTGTATTGTGTTAGGATTAGAGCTGAACACGAGAACCGAGTAAGCTAAAAAAACTCACTCGACTCGGCTCGAAAATGCTTAACTTGGCTCGCTTCGAAAGTGAGTTTGAGCTGAATTAAGTCATTTTTTTGTGCTCGAATGAGTTCGAGCGAGTAACGATCATGGCCTTGTTCAATTCGGCTCGACTTGAACGTAGGATCGAACTAGGCTCGATATGACTTGTTTAGACTCGTCATTTGACCCGGAGTATAAATACATAAAAGGCTAAAAAAAAAAAAATCCCTAAATCTAATCCGACTCGAGCGCCTCCCTCTTTCCAAAACCCTAACCCTCTCTCTCTCTCAATCTCTCTCTCTCTGAGCTCGACGGCCGGCCACCCCCTACTGCCCTATCCGCTCGACTCCGACCACCCTCGACCCTCTTTCTCTCTGAGCTTAACCTCTGACCACCCCATGCTACCATGTTCGCTCGACACTGGCCACCCCTCGACCTGCCATGTTTGTTTGCTCATATGTGCATGCAACTCACACAGGAGAGGCTCTCTCTCTCATGGTTTTTTTATTAGTCATGCAATACACCCACCCTGTTAGTTGCACAATGTACCAACACAGGTCAGTCACATGATGCACCCACCCATGGGTGTATAGCAGCCATCATCTTCTTCGTTGGACTGTCTTGAAAACTCATACTCGAGCTAAGCTCAAACTTGCTCGATCTGCTTGCCGAGTATAGCCATGCTCGACTCAGCCGAGTAGAGTCGAGTACCGAACAGAGGTAAGAGGGTTCGAATCGAGCACCAAACAGGGTGATGTTGGATTTGACTCGACTCATGTGATGGAGTTTTCCTCCTCACGTGACAGAGGAGAGAGAAGGTGAACTGGAAGTGGCCAGGCGCCCGGAGCATTTAGTGGCCGAGCGACCGGAATTCCTCCAAAATAGGCAGTTTGCTGCTGGATATTTTTGGCGATTTCCGGGCGCCCCACGGTTTTGGTGACTGGGCGCCCCATGACCCGGCCGGGCGCCCGACCATGTTGGTCCGGGCGCCCGAAATTCAGTTTTTTCTAATGTTTCTTGCTGGACTGTTTTTTAGTTGGCTGGGCGCCCGACCCTGCGCGGACTGCTTATACGCAGTTTCCTAATCTGGCTCTAATTGCTCCGTTTTTTGTACTTAAGCGCTCCAAAACGGGATTAGGGTATCCCATGCTAACACGTCCAAGGTGAGAAAGAGAGAAAGAGAAGAGAGAGAAAGAGGAGGCTTGTAGAAGGGAGAAGTTGCTTGAAGAACTGCGCAACGGTCGTCTCAGCGCTTCTACGTCCTCGGGATCGGTGAGATCGTTTCTCCTTTACTATTCTCTTGTAGTTTATCCATCCCTGCGTGGGTGAAGAAGTTTGATCCAAGCGGTGTGTGCTTGTGATCGGTTGTAACAGTTCCCTGAGATAGTGGACTGTTAATCTGGACTAGGTCCCGTGGTTTTTACCTCTTTTGAGGGTTTTCCACGTAAAAACTCTTTGTGTTCGTGTGGTTGATGTTTATTCTTGATTATTGCAATAGCATAGTCCATAATTCTAGTGTATTGGGGGGCGAGATCCGAAGGTTTGTGTGAAACGCACCCAACAAAGTGGTATCAGAGAGTTCAGGTTATTTGAACGGTGTGGGATCGGTTCTGAAATTATGGAAGGTGGCTTATCAAGGATGATCAGCCTCAATGGTTCTAACTGGACCATATGGAAGGCCAAGATGAAGGACTTGCTCTATTGCAAGGACTTGTATGCTCCAATTCTAGGCATATCGGCGAAGACAAAGGATATGTCAGATGATGATTGGAAGAAAGTGGACCGGAAGGCGGTGGGGTTCATTAGACAATGGTTGGATGATTCGGTTTTCCACCATGTGTCTACAGAGACCTCAGCCGCTAGCCTATGGCTGAAATTGCAAGGGCTGTATGAGAGGATGACAGCCGACAATAAGATTTTCCTGATAAGACGACTTGTGAATCTCAAGTTCAAAGATGGTGGTTCTGTGGCTGAACACATGAATGAGGTCAGCAACATTGTAAACCAACTCTCCGCCATAAAGATGGTCTTGGATGATGAACTTCAAGCTTTGCTACTGCTTAGCTCATTGCCTGACAGTTGGGAGACATTGGTGGTGTCTCTAAGTAACTCCGCGCCAGACGGAAAGGTATCCATGGATCAGGTAACAAGCTGTCTCTTCAATGAGGAGACAAGGAGGAAGTCCCTAGGGCCTGCTCAACAAGAGGCCCTTGTGACACAAGATCTGGGGAGAGGAAAGAACAGAAAGGACGGAAAGGCCCGAGATAAATCAAGAGGCAAGTCAGTTGCCAGGAAAGATGTTGAATGCTGGAATTGTGGCAAGAAGGGCCACTATAAGCATGAATGTCACAAGAAGAAGAGTGACAAGAAGGGTAAAGGAAAGGAGAAGGAAGATGAGTCAGATTCTACTGCGGTCGCCTCAGATGGTGACGTTGTTGTTATTCTTTCGGCAGATCACGATACTTGTCTCACGGCTTCGAGTCAGGACACCGACTGGGTGATAGACTCGGGAGCCTCGTTTCATGCGACTCAACGCAGAGATTTCTTTACAAGCTACAAGTCAGGTGACTATGGGATAGTGAAGATGGGAAATTCTGGTGTTTCGAAGATTGTAGTGGTCGGTGATATTTGTTTGAAGACCGATGTGGGCTGCACATTGGTTCTCAGGGATGTGAGACATATTCCAGACCTTCATCTCAACTTGATGTCGACGGGAAGGCTGGATGATGATGGATATGAAAGCCAGTTTGCTGGTGGGCGCTGGAAGCTCATTAAGGGTTCGTTGATTGCTGCTAGAGGAAAGAAATGTTGCACCCTTTACAAGGCAAGTGTCAGTGTGTGCAAGGGTGGATTGAACGCAGCGGAAGATTCAGCTACTGATGTGTGGCACAGGCGTCTAGGCCACATGAGTGAAAAAGGGCTTCAGCTACTAGCGAAGAAGCAGCTCCTTCCAGACGTGACAGGTATACCTCTAAAAACCTGTATTGACTGTTTATCTGGGAAACAGCATAGAGTTTCTTTTGTTAAAACTGCTTCTCATACTAATAAAGTACATGCATTAGATTTGGTTTACTCTGATGTTTGTGGTCCTATGAGGACAAAAACCTTGGGTGGGGCATTATATTTTGTCACATTTATAGATGATGCATGTAGGAGGGTTTGGGTGTATGCTTTGAAATCCAAGGACGAGGTCTTTGGTGTGTTTAAAGTGTTTCATGCTATGGTTGAGAGAGAGACAGGCAGATCATTGAAGTGCATCCGCACTGACAATGGTGGTGAATACATAGGTGACTTCCACGAGTATTGCAAGTCACTAAGTATACGGCATGAACAGTCAGTTCCCAAGACCCCCCAACATAATGGTGTGGCTGAGCGAATGAATCGCACCATTGTAGAGAGAATCAGATGCATGTTATCCCATGCAAAGTTGCCCAAGATGTTCTGGGGAGAAGCAATGCACACGGCGGTGTATTTGATAAACAGGTCTCCATCAGCCCCGTTGAATGGAGAAGTACCTGAGAATGTGTGGACTGGACGTGATCCATCGTACAGTCATCTCAGGGTGTTTGGATGCAGGGCATCCGTTCACGTACTAAAGGACGAGAGGTCCAAGCTCGATATGAAGATCAGGCAGTATGTGTTCTTAGGGTACGGTAATGAGAAGTTCGGTTACAGGTTGTGGGATCCGACCGAGAAGAAGCTCGTCGGGAGCAGAGATGTGGTTTTCATTGAAGATCAGTGTATAGAAGACATTGAAAAGCCAGAGAAGACCCAACCCAGTTTAGGTGAACTGGAAGACATGGATCCAGTTACTCCTCCCGTAGTGCCTGATGACGAGGGAGTACAGCAAGGTGCAGAGGATGAGGGAGTCCCTACAGAAGATGGACATGGGGAGCAGCCCCAACTTGATCCACCTGTTGAGCCACAGGTGAGGAGGACATCAAGGGACAGACATCCATCTAAGAAGTACTCGCCGCATGAGTACATTATGCTCACTGATGGGGGAGAGCCAGAAGACTATTCTGAGGCCTTAGCCGACGAGCATAAGGGGGAGTGGTTGAAAGCTATGCAAGAGGAGATGGAATCCTTGCATAAGAACCACACCTATGATATGGTGAAATTGCCTAAGGGCAAGAAAGCTTTGAGCAACAAGTGGGTGTTCAGAAAGAAGAATGAGCAGAAGAATTCACAGACAAGGTACAAGGCCAGACTTGTGGTGAAAGGGTTTGTTCAGAGAAAAGGAATAGACTTCGAGGAGATATTCTCACCAGTGGTGAAGATGACATCCATTCGGGTGTTGCTTGGGTTGGCGGCTAGCATGGATCTAGAGATAGAGCAGTTAGATGTCAAAACTGCATTTCTCCATGGTGACCTGGAAGAAGAGATCTACATGCGTCAACCAGAAGGGTTCGAAATCAAGGGCAAAGAGCATATGGTGTGCAGGCTTAGGAAGAGCTTGTATGGGCTGAAGCAAGCTCCTAGGCAATGGTACAAGAAGTTCGACTCGTTCATGTTGAAGCATGGATATGACAGAACGGAGTCGGACCACTGTGTGTTCACACGCAAGTTCTTAGACGGTGATTTCTTAGTTCTGCTATTGTACGTTGATGACATGCTCATCATGGGAAAAGACATCAAGAAGATTGACAGGCTGAAACAGGAGTTTGGAAAGTCTTTTGCGATGAAAGACTTGGGCCCGGCAAAACAAATCCTAGGAATGGAGATAACCCGTGACAGAAGCAGCAGGAAGCTCTGGTTGTCACAAGAGCGGTATATTGAGAAAGTCCTACAGCGGTTCAACATGAATGCAGCGAAGCCGGTCAGTACTCCACTGGATGGTTACTTCAAATTGAGCGACAAGCAGTGTCCCAAGACGAAGGCGGAAGTGGAAGAGATATGGAAGATACCTTACGCGTCAGCTGTAGGAAGTTTGATGTATGCTATGGTGTGTACGCGCCCACACATAGCATATGCGGTTGGTGTTGTCAGCCGGTATCTTGCCAATCCTGGCAAGGAACATTGGGCAGCAGTGAAGTGGATACTGCGGTATCTGAGAGGTTCATCCAGGTTGAGCCTCCGCTATGGTGACGGAAAACCTGTGTTAGAAGGTTACACAGATGCAGATATGGCAGGTGACATAGACTCCAGGAAGTCTACATCGAGGTTCAAGTTCACATTTGCAGGGGGAGCGGTCTCTTGGCAGAGCAAGCTACAGAAGGTCGTAGCATTGTCGACGACAGAAGCCGAGTACATTGCAGTCACAGAAGCATGCAAAGAGATGCTTTGGATGAAGAGGTTCTTACAGGAACTCAGCCTGAAGCAGGAGGAGCACGTGGTCTATTGCGATAGCCAGAGTGCTATACACTTGAGCAAGAATCCAAGTCAGCATTCCAAGTCGAAGCACATAGAGATTCGGTATCACTGGATCAGGGATACTTTAGAACAGAAGGTGCTACAGCTTGAGAAGGTCCATACGGATGATAACGGGTCAGACATGATGACCAAGGCTTTGCTCAAGGGCAAGTTTGAGGTTTGCAGAAACCTGGCTGGCTTGAAGAAGGAGAATTTCTCCTGAGTCGGAAAGGGGGAGATTTGATGGAGTTTTCCTCCTCACGTGACAGAGGAGAGAGAAGGTGAACTGGAAGTGGCCGGGCGCTCGGACCATTTAGTGGCCAGGCGACCGGAATTCCTCCAGAATAGGCAGTTTGCTGCTGGACATTTTTGGCGATTTTCGGGTGCCCCACGGTTTTGGTGACCGGGCGCCCCATGACCCGGCCGGGCGCCCGACCATGTTGGTCCGGGCGCCCGAAATTCAGTTTTTTCTAATGTTTCTTGCTGGACTGTTTTTTAGTTGGCCGGGCGCCCGACGGTCTGGTGACCGGGCGCCCGACCCTGCGCGTACTACTTATACGCAGTTTCCTAATCTGGCTCTAATTGCTCCGTTTTTGGTACTTAAGCGCTCCAAAACGGGATTAGGGTATCCCATGCTAACACGTCCAAGGTGAGAAAGAGAGAAAGAGAAGAGAGAGAAAGAGGAGGCTTGTAGAAGGGAGAAGTTGCTTGAAGAACTGCGCAACGGTCGTCTCAGCGCTTCTACGTCCTCGGGATCGGTGAGATCGTTTCTCCTTTACTATTCTCTTGTAGTTTATCCATCCCTGTGTGGGTGAAGAAGTTTGATCCAAGCGGTGTGTGCTTGTGATCGGTTGTAACAGTTCCCTGAGATAGTGGATTGTTGATCTGGACTAGGTCCCGTGGTTTTTACCTCTTTTGAGGGTTTTCCACGTAAAAACTCTTTGTGTTCGTGTGGTTGATGTTTATTCTTGATTATTGCATTAGCATAGTCCATAATTCTAGTGTATTGGGGGGCGAGATCCGAAGGTTTGTGTGAAATGCGCCCAACATCATGTACAGCCCTAGTTAGGATATGTACTGTTCACTCAGCCAACACTTTTGTAGGTCAAGCTTTGCATTGAGTTAACAAAGGGGCAGCTTCCCTCGCACAAGTTTTGGAGGCATAACTCTCAGTCTATAGAAGGCAATTTTGTAATTTCACATAGAGTTTTATGTAAACCCCAATTCATTTAGTGGTAATACATATTCTATGGTGAGAGAGAGGGAGAGAGTGGGAGCTATCTTTATATTGAGAGCCACTTCTTCACTTTTTTCTCTTTGAGCATGTAGTGGATTAGCATGAATCTGTGAACAGATTGAAAGAGAACCACGTAAATTTCTGTTGCCGTTTATATTTTTCTCTCTCTCTATTTTCTTTCGATTTTGATATTGTTGTATATGGTTGAGAATATATCTTTCTCCCAATATATTGATCCTGTATTGGCCTAAAATAGCCAGAGATATGCCAATACATATTAGTATCCAGGTGAACAATACCATATGTAACAAGCCTGTTTCAAACCTTTAGAATATTGTAGTGTGAAGATAGCATCGTTTCAACACTGAAGCCATGGTATCGATTCCTGAAGTAGGGGTGGCTAACATTACAATGTGGCCAACAGGGGGTGGGTGTACTAGCAGTAAGGTGTGTGTACTAAACCCCCCCCCCCCCCACAAAAAAAAAAGAAGAAGAGAAAAGCCTTTAGAAGAAAGGTTTTAAAGGATGGTGCCTCCGTGAGGGCCCAAAAACAGCTTTTGTCGAGAAAAACCTATAAAAATTCCCGGCATTATCATTATTTCGTGGAAGGTGTTTCCTAGAAATTTTGAAAGGCTCTATAATTGTTGAAATTTCCCCTGCATTATTAGCACTAGATGTTTTGCTGGGAAGTGGTAGGGATGTTTTGCTGGGAAGTGGTTGGGTGCAGGGCCTTGTACAGCAAATAACGTGCCGGGGGCCTCTCTTTTTATCCGAATTAGCCAAGTAGTGGGACCCATTACCCACTGATTATTCAGACCTCTGACAAATAGACATTTGGTCATCGAATTTGGACTGTTTACTGTTCTTCATTTCTCCGTCCGATAGATGCCCAGCAATCACATCAATCACCCAGTTCGGATCATGTGAATTTAGTAACTGATGTACCTATCCAGACCATCCAAACTGTGGGTCCCATTGTGAATGGAGCATATCTATAAAAACATGAAAACAATCCCAGACACCCATTTAGTGGCTATCAAGTGGATGGTTGATAGTAAATAGTAAGTGGTGGAAGTTCGGAGGGGAAGTCAGATGATCAGTATCATGTTCTCAGTGCAATTTCTTGGCCATTCTCCATTCACAGCTGGGTCAGCCATTTGGACAGTCTGGATTGGTGCAACTGTGTTATTTTCACGGACGAAGAATCCATGCTTGTACAGGGCAACTAGATACATGCCTTCACGTAGGCTATAGTGGCACACGTTTGTAAGATCCAAGCCATCCATCAGATAGGTCTCACCTTGTAAATAACCAATTGGGTCCACCCATCAGGTGAGACACTGTTACAAACAGGTTGATGGCTTATAAAAACTTACCAGAATTACAATCTTTGTGGCCTATCTAATGAGTGGACTGGTTGATCTTTCTTCCCAGGGATTTGGGACCCATTAATAACGGCTGACTGACATCTTGCATCTTGCATCTTGCATCCATGATGCAGGACAAGGGCAAGGAAATTACGTTGATGTTCAGAATCAAAAGAAATTGGGTTAGAACATTCATCTATGGGTCTAACACGCACTATCACTTTTGATAGCTACAACTCTTGAGTACAATATACTGTTGGGAAGCTGTTAACAAGTCCTACATGTTAGCCAATGTTTTAAGGCAATTGGCCCTAAAATAACATATTTAAATAAGTTTGTTTTATTAGTTAATTTTGAGTTCGAAGTCTCAATTTATTATTTTTAGTAAGTTATGATTTTTGCTATTTTGATAGGCCACACTAGGTTTTAGGCATGATTTAAACTGTTTCATATGGTGAGGTCCACCTCAGTTTTAGATCAGTGTGATATTCACTATCTAGGCCAAACATTCGATGATGAATCTGATGGACAGTGTGGATCTCATAAACATGACACTGTTCATCCCAGATGAGTGGTATGCACGCCCTTGTATGCCTACACGTAGCAACGCCAGAGTTTTCCATTATATATGCCCTGTAGACGTTGAACTAGGGACATGCACTCAGGTTTTTATTTTGGACGACTGAAGGGTGCCCCTTGGTAGAATAGGAGAGCGATCACGTAAGTTCAAGAATCTGGTTATTAACGGGCCCATCTGTGATGTGTATCTGGAATCCAGACCGTGCATCTGGTAAGAATCCTGATCTTCACAGTATGTACCAAGAATCAACCCGATCTAAAACTCAGATGGAAGTACCAAAGGGAGAAATGTACAGTCACGCTTAAAACTTACATATAACGTATTGTGGCCCACCTGAGCTTTTCAATGGTCCGAGTTTAGGTGTGTCCCTTCGTCTCTGCGGGGCTTACTTGATGAATAGGTTGCATGAAATATACATAAGACAGCGGACCCCACATTCTATCGGTTTGCATGGTTGGCATCTTCTTATCTGATGTCCATCATTGTTCCCTTTGGTGTGGCCCACCAGCCTTATGGATGAGGCTGGATTTTGGGATCTACGGCCCAACAGTTGGGGCGTGGAGGGCCAATGTAATGAACGGGTTGGATGTAAGTCACACGTCCATGCAGCCCCACCCATTCAATCATTCAATGGGTCTAGCCCAAGATGGGCCATGCGTCAAAAACCTACACGGTAATATACCAATCTCTTTCTTGTCACAGTTAAATGCTGACCAAACCTTTATTCAGCATCTTCACCGTTTGATGGACCTGAATCATCTACAACACCTGTTTTATGGCAGTGTGTAGAACACCCAAGCTCTTTGGGACCCACCTTATAGTATACATGAAATCCACACTCCGTCCATTGGATGCTAGGCCCTGGAGACAAAAACCAGCCAGACCCAAAACTTAGGTGGACCATATCATAGGGAACAATGGACATGGGACACCAACCATAGGTTTTTGTGGGGCCAATATGGCCTGTATCTTTCATCAAACTTCATCAGCTGTGACTCACTAGGATGAATGGAAGATATTCTGATAATGATATTAAACAAAAATGGAGAAAGAATAAGATGTCATAAATACATCCCAAAAATGCACCTAACCACTATAAAACCACCATTTTATTTATTTATTTTTTTAACACACCCACACCCACCCACACCACAATGGGTACTCGAAACCTATGACCTGTGTGTTGAAACTCTTGTGAGTCTACCACCATGCTGATTGAATGAATGGCGTGCAAATGTCAGAAATCATATGTAAATGGTGAAATCAAATAACTCTAAATCCCACCAAAGGATTATTCTAGGAACATTTTTAGTCATTAGGATATTAATGTGACGGCCCATATATGGAGAGACATACCTCTCTCTCTCTCTCTCAAGCTTATTGAGTCTCTTGGATAATCATCTTGAATCAATGAACTAAAAGATCCGTACTATTCATTTTCTCCATTTCGCAATTACATTGCAAATTTGCAACCATGTTTTGGTGTTTTAGTGATAAATATTAAATAGTAACATATAAGGGTCTTCCATAGAATGACATAATCAAAGTGCTATCCTTGAATCAATGGTCTCGGTTAAAACAAAATAGAGTAGGTTCGAACAAGGAATGCTGATATGCAGGTCCAACACTAGTCTGCTGATGCCCTCCTCCATGTGCTTCCCTCACATGGTAGACATGGTGAAATGTCTGGTGATTGGTACTGTCATTCTGTTGGGCCACCATGTGGATAGATCATCTGACCAGTGGCCTGAACAGTAAAGAGCATCGGTCCACATTCAACCAGCAAAACTCACAACATGAGGATGTTACATTTGCCTAGTCACTTAAATCTTTGAAATATGGCCATCTACATGTTGCATCGCCAGATCAACAATTCTCATCGCCAGATGTGTTTCCATGTGCACTGTTAGGAGGGGACTGCATAGAACTTCTGTGCAGCAATCTGCAGAATGGCATCCTTCATTTCAAAAGCAAAGTACATCACCTTCTGTACATGATCTTCTCATGAATCTCATCTCACTTGAGTAGCTTCATACCCTACAAGGAAGATCAGAAGCAGTTATATTGTGCCTTCCTAAATATATGATTATTTGAAATTATATGAGAAGGATGGGTCATTCACATGGAAGAACTCAGCATGGATGTCCAAATCTAATTCAAATGGATTTGAAGCTTGAAAGTAGAGAGGTAGATAAAATGGTGAAAACTACAATCATCAGTGACTATTTTAAATAGCAGGTTTTTCTACCTTAGATGTCCTCAGCTCATTAACTTCCTTTCGGAGAGAATCGTCTGATAATATCAAACGTGATAGACCACCTGTGCTTAACCTGCAATACAATGGAGGGCAAATGATAATTTACAACATCCAGAAGCTTTCTGCTTTATGTAAAATAAACGATTGTCTTGGTCTCATAGGCTTTGATGTATCTGTATGTGTGCAAGAATCTGAAAGATGCCTAATTGCCTGCAACCAAAGTTCCAGATATTGTTTGAATGTATTGTATTGCTACTATATTCCTGATATAGTACCTTCTGCCATTATTGGCGTTGCCATCATGCCTAATTTATTAAGATTATCCTGGCAGGAACGTATTGATGATGCTCTTCAAAAAAAAGAAGAAAGGAACGTATTGATGATACTTAATACCAAGAATTTGTATTGGAATGCACCAATGGCACTAACTGATGCAAAGGACACTTAAAAATATATTTCCCTATCACCATATGGAAGTTCATACCGTATCACCGGATGAAGTTTTCGTGAAACATTCCTGATGCACTGCATTACATTCCAATATTTGAACGTTGGCTGTGACAAGGATCATCACTAGAATCAAAAGATCCCTATTCTGGTGGGATCCATCATTTCAGGGCATATTGGCACTGAACTTGGAAAAAGGATTGGGTGCAGTAATTGATTCTCAGATTAAAAAGAAAAATCATATTGGCCAGTGGGTGAAGCATCCCTTTGGAAATTGGGATTGAGCGAGAACTCTGTAGCATGGGGAATCTGGTAGGCTCCTGCATTGTGGGAGTCTAAAGGTACAGAAATGAGGAAATCAAAATGGTCCTTTCCATGTCATTGAGTTCCGGTGATTTTAGCCAAGCAGGAGTAGTGACTACAACAGTGGGGCTGGAGCTCTTCAAAGATTCCATGGCCAGTCCTCTGATCAAAGAAGGTGACTCTAAAAAGCTTTACATTGGGCATCTGGTTTGCATTTATAACATTGAATAGGCATGCATAAAGTTTAAATTGGTAAGAAATTTCAAGAGCCACATATCATGTACCCCAAATGTTTTGCTGCATCTGCTACAGAACCATCAACAGCATAAATCAAATCCAATAATGCTCTCATTCCCTACATTAGAAAAGGAACCAATATAAATAATCTACTCTTGCACACAATCAAAATCCAAGCAAACCATACTTTCAGTTCTAGTACAAGAAAATATTGAGAATTGATACCAATGCAAACTTTGGGTTATTGGGTCCAATTTGGGAACCAACGTCCGATCCTCTAATTGTCGACTTTGCAGGAAGAATCTGAAGAAGTTCCAGAGGAGGCTTGTATTCTTCGAGGTCTATCGCATTCCTGACTAGTTCAACAAAAGGAAATATGCTCCCTATCAGCAGACATGCATTTCCATTTTAACTTAGGGAAAACCAGCAAATCTAAGAGAGACTTAAGAGGTTAGGGCAACAAAAACATTAGACTGGTTTTGAACAGAGAAATTTAAATGGACCTTATATTTGCTGCTTAAATGGAAATGGTAGCTTAGCTAAGAACTGAAACTTCAACAAAGAAATAACGAAAACGGCCATATGGCTGTTCCTAAGGGAAAATAGTTTCTTGTCCATTCTTTTGAAGAATTTATTACAATGTCAAAATGTGGAAATTTCGGACAGCCCTTCGTATTTTGAATGTGTTTCATTTGCATATCATAATTCAAGTTCACCCATGCATGCAAACAAAACCCATACTTTGCATATCATAATCAAACAAGCAAGAAGAATAGAGAATAATATAAGTTGTTCCATTTGCAGTTCAAGTAACTTCCAGATCGGGAAATTTCAAAACGACCTCTTAACATTTTACAAATTGTCCCCCTTTTCTTTTCTTTTTTCTTTTTTTAAACGGTGTTTATAAGACGTTCCATTTGCACAGCAAAATCAAAAGAGTCGGTTTCCTTCACATTTCGTACAACACCGAAACTAAGAAAATGATCCAAATGGCCCTTATACATATCATACCAACCAAAATGCAAGAAGAAAACATTCCATGCTACAACATCAGGAAATTTGAAAGTGACCATTTAAACTACCTAAGCTGTCTCATCTGCATAAGCAAATCAAACAAGCAAAAACAAAATGAACGACATTTTGATGTAACCTTTAAGAGCCAAAAGAGTGCGTAAACGAGCTAGGGCTGATGCTCGATTCTTATGCTGTGACCGGTCCTCCACAGCCTGCAAAAACAAGACACATTGGTTGAAACAGAGAAAAGAAGACTGTCATCTTGCTCGATAGAATGTGAAATGCACAAAATGAATGGAAAACAAGTATTCGTCAATTGTGAACCATGTGAAATGGCAATTCCTTGAGGTCAACTGTGTGAAATGCCCATTCCATGAGTGTCACAAAGCATGCCACGTATGAACCCAACCCACCCCCAAACACACCACCCGCCCACCCGAATGTGGAGCTGGTAGAAATGGATTGGATTTAAAAATTTAAAGGCATGCCGTGTGTCACCACCCGCATAAAATTCACCCGGAGCTTTCAAACTAGAGCACATGTGCCACATGTCCTCCTCATACAGGTGCCCACTCGGATTGCCACCATTGCCTCTGTAGACTACCAATGCTGACATTCTAGAATATCATCGTACAATTTAAAAATAAATAAATAAAACTTAGAGAAAGCATGCCACATGTTGTAACGGCATAGTTAGCGTTCAAAAGTAGACGAAATCGTGCCCCAGCATGTCATTGAACCATATTACGACATGGAGGCCAAATAGAATTTCATCGAACACCCTGTAGGCAATAACTAAAGAGGAATGATCATGCACAATCCAGCCTGCCAATTCTCTCATGCTGCACCTTTTCTCCTGCAAACTTGTCAAGGATGCAGGACATCCAACATCCGAGCCATGAAAAGGTGGGAACTATCTCATCTAGCACAAGAATCAGGCTGATCCACTCATCGGGTGGGCCACGCATGTACACTGGGTAAGATTGTTGTACGTACACCGATTTCAATGGTGTGGCCCACCTGAGGAGTCCACGGTCAGCGTGATCCATACAGAGAACAATAGAAGAAGAAGAAGAAGAATAAGAACCTGGGCGATGATTCCGGTGGGGATGTGCTTGAGGCGGACGGCACTCTCTCGCTTGTTACGGTGCTGGCCACCAGGACCCGATGCCTTGAAGGTGTCCATGTCGCACTGGGCCATCAGCTGCTCGTCCGATAACGAAAGGAAATCTCTGGAGGAGCTATTACTACTACTGCTACTAGCACTAGAACTAGCACATGCAGAGAAGGATTTCACTCGGAAATGGATTTGAGTATGAAGAGGTTTTGGTATTCTGTTAGCTGTAGAAGAGGGAAAGCTCTTGAAGAAGCTCCTTAAAACCATCCCTTTCATCAGGGATTGAATTTGGGTTTGAGCCATCTCTCTCTCACTCTCTCTATCTCTCTCTGCAATTTGCTTTTGAAGATGAAGGCAACTAGGCCGGCCCACCCACCGACCGGGCTAAGACCCAACTGATAGGCCTTTTGGAAAGATGCAAGCTCGGCTCGATCTCAGTTACTCATAAGTGCACGGGTCCAGCCTTTGGGCCCCTAGCCAGTCATCCCAAAACCGGCCCAGCCTATTTGCAACCCTGCTTTTTAAAAATGAGGATTTATTTGATACTCTGGCTGCGGCAGATGCCTGATATGCAGGCGCTTCGAAATGATACATGTGGTATAAATTAACTCAAATTAAACCGACTAAATCGTGGAAACCACTGTCAGTAAGTTATAGGCCAAAATTCAGAACAATTCTAGCATCTAATTTTTGGACACTTGTTTACTAAAGTAAGGCCATATGATATTTTTCATTTTTAAACCAGTCCAATAAATGACCAGAAATCCAACGGTCACATAATCAAATAAGGATAATGTCTGGTTCTGATATGTTTGACTTGTACACATATCTAAATTTGTGCACATAAAATCCAAAATGGTATACATAATTAAATGAGTTGAGATGTTTAAACTTTCAACCACATAAACTAAGGGAAGTGATAAACGATGATAGATAATGGCAAAAGGGGAAGATAAAAACAGGAGGAAGTGTAGCAAAAATAAAAACTACATGTGGTGCTGTACACGAGTCGAGTCAAGCATGGCCCTGCTCAACTCGGCTCGCCCAGCAGCCACCCCCTGCTTGATACTTGATTCGACTTGGCTTGGAGCCTAACTATCTGACTCGGTTAGCAGATCGAGTGAGTTAGAGTATTTTGTTTCGAGTTGAGTATTAGTTCGCTCCAAAATCCAAATCAAAGTCATGAATGATGAAGGGAGGATAGGAGGAGAGCACATCGGACAGTGGACGGGCAGGGAAGGCTAGTAGGTGGCAGGCATGGAATGACTGGACGAACTGTTCAGGTGAACTGGACGAACTTTTGGGTATTTATATTAAGTATCATATGGCCGAGTCGAACCAAGTCAAGTCAATTTGAGTCGGGTTCGATCCAAGTTGGAGTTGAGCATTGTCCAACTCGGGACTCTATTCGAATTTATTTGAGCACCCAAAAAAGGACTCGACTCGGCCCAAACCCACAATCGAATCGAGTCGAGTCGAGCTTTTTCGATCCCTGTTGAGATAGTTAATCGAACTTACTCAACTCGTGTACAGTGCTAACTACATGCATAGAGAGAGAGAGAGAGAGAGAGACAGAGAGAGAGTGCTTATTGTTTCACTAGCGAGTGACACATCTTTATATTTTCTTATGCTGTGACCTACTCTAGCTATAAATTTATCTATTTATTTGGGCTAATGTTTTAACATGAGTTGACAAAACAGCCCAGACTATTGTAGTGGGCCTCATAGGGATTGTGCTGAACACCCTCCCTACTCTTACACCTCATATTGACGACATGCAAAGAGTCGAAGCAGGCTATTTGCATAAAAGAATTATAAAGATGTAGATAAAATTTAAGCTATTGAAAGCTTTTTATAGGTAAAATCTGAATAATACCTTAGACAATAGTTACACTTACATCTTACAATTTTTAAAATTTCCAACTTCATTTAAAATATTTTCTTTTAACCTTCGAATATTGGAAGTTTTCCACACTACAACTAGTTAGAGAGGCAAAAATGTCAAAACCATTTTTTTTTTTTTTTTTTTGTACATGTAGCATCAAGAAAAGTGTCAGTTGCAATTCTTGCACAAGGAGGACAAGAGGAGAAAATTAGAAAACCTGAGCCAGAGTAAAAGATTAAAAAAAAGGTGAATTGTAGCAAAGGTGCATGCTAAGGAGTGAGAAGGTGCTCATGATTTTAAGTGTGGGTGACTCATCTACCTATTTTACTCATTCACATCTTTTCCTACGGTGTGGTCCAATCAAGCTTTAAATTTACCCTATTTTTAAAAATACATTCTAATACAAGCTTATATAATATATGTAAGGCATGAATTTCACGTGTGTCTCGCCTGCTAGCCCAGCTGGAAGATGCCTAAGCGTTTCAACAGTTCGAGTGCTAACCCAACTGGTGGGTGGGTGCATTGTTTGACTAACCATGTGGGTTTGTTGCATGACTATGAAAAAAGAAAAAGGTATGGAAGTGAGTACCACAGAGCCTTTGTTACATGGTATTTTTCCCACTTGTGGCTACACAACAAAGAAGAGAAGTTAAAACCGGCAAAATTACTTGATTGTGTATAAAATTTAAGCCATTTACTTAATTGATGTTCTCATGTTCTTAAAATGTTCAATGATTTTCAACCTATCAGAAATGTTTAAAAAGCTGTTGCCTTTGGTAAGACGGTGACATTCAATCTAAGGAGCATTGACTAACTAAAAGCTTCAGAGCTGTTAAAGGAGGTATCAAAGTATTCTTTCGTACAAGCACTCTTAGGCAACCTGACCGAGACCTTTTTCTTAATATAACATTTAATTCACGAGTCCTACAATGGCCCACCAGGTGGCCATCCTACATCTCACAGGCGTCACCTCGTGAGCTATCACATCCTAATTTGAAGATACACCTACATTATCCACCCACACCTCTTGGATGATCCAACATCCATAA
This sequence comes from Liriodendron chinense, assembly GCA_003013855.2. Classification (NCBI taxonomy): domain Eukaryota; kingdom Viridiplantae; phylum Streptophyta; class Magnoliopsida; order Magnoliales; family Magnoliaceae; genus Liriodendron; species Liriodendron chinense. The sequence continues at coordinate 6,200,425 of ML058513.1, forward strand.
AGAGTAAATGACCGGAGTTCATAACATCATATCAACTCATCAGTGTGGCTTTACACGAGTTCCTAAGAATAGTGTTGTGGAAACTGAATCAATGGACAATCCATATCGAATATCTGACTTTACCATGCATCAGCCAAAAGCCTTGGACACAAAGCCAACGTGTAAGATTGCTACACGTGGCATCTATATAACGCTTCAATTTTAAGAGTACATAAAGATGCATCTCCATCAGAGCGCCACACATGTCGCACTTAGGCAACATTGCTCGCGATGTAAAGAACTTCAATCACCTCATACAATTCCATGCACAGATCATTCATCACTGCCTCCACCACCATAGCTATTGGATTGCCACCCTCCTCGGCCAATGCGGGCGCTTTCGGGCTCCGCTCGCTTATGCCCGCCAGCTGTTTGATTCCGTGCCTCACCCAAATGTCCTCCTCTTCACATGCATGCTCAAGTTGTACTCTCAATTCGGCGCGCACGATGATGTGATCTCCCTGTTTGGTCGAATGCAGAGCTCCGGCGTAAGGCCAGACGCCTTTGTCTTCCCGATTGTGATAAAATCGGCGGGAAAATCAGGCGTCGGAGTCCAAGCGCATGTTCTGAAATTGGGTTATCATTCGGACCGGTACATACGGAATGCGGTGATGGATATGTATGCGAAGCATGGACCCATCGAGGTCGCTCGGAAGATGTTTGATGAAATGCCTGTGAAAGCAATTGCTGATTGGAATTCGATGGTGTCCGGGTACTGGAAGTGGGGTGATGAAGTGGAAGCTCGCCGGGTCTTTGATATGATGCCGGAGAGGAATATCATCTCTTGGACTGCCATGGTTAGTGGGTATTCGAAGGGCAGTGATCTGGAGAATGCGAGGAGATTTTTCGAGGAGATGCCTGTCAGAAGCGTGGTCTCATGGAATGCGATGCTGTCAGGTTATGTGCAGAACGGGCTGGCAGAAGAAGGGCTGAGATTGTTTGAGGAGATGATGGATGCGGGAGTTCAGCCTGATGAGACGACATGGGTCACAGTCATCTCATCATGTTCGGCTTGTGGTGATCTTCGGCTTGCGGAATCACTTGTTGGTTCCCTTGACCGGAGGGCAATACAGATGAATTGCTTTGTTAGGACGGCGTTGCTTGATATGTATGCAAAATGTGGGAGTCTAGTGACTGCAAGGAAGATTTTTGATGAGATGTCCGTACGTAATCTGGTTTCTTGGAATGCAATGATATCAGCTTATGCGAGGAATGGCGATTTGACGTCGGCTAGGGAGCTCTTTGATAAGATGCATGAAAAGAACGTCATTTCGTGGAATTCAATGATTGCTGGTTATGCACAAAACGGCCAGTCTGCTACAGCAGTTGAGCTCTTCAAAGAAATGTCCACAACAAAAAACCTGAAGCCAGATGAAGTGACTATGGTGAGTGTTGTTTCAGCCTGTGGGCATCTTGGGACTCTAGAATTGGGTAGATGGGTAGTGGATTTCATCGCCAAAAACAGAATCCAACTGAGCATTTCCGGGTACAATTCACTGATTTTCATGTATTCAAGATGTGGGAGTGTGGAAGAAGCTAAGAGAATTTTTCATGACATGCCATCAAGAGACATAGTGTCGTATAATTCATTGATTGCAGGATTCGCAGCCCATGGCCATGGTTTTGAAGCTCTTGATCTAATGTCGAAAATGCAAGACGAAGGCATCAAACCAGACAGGATAACGTTCATTGGCCTTTTAACTGCCTGTAGCCATGCTGGCCTATCAGAAGAAGGCCGCTGGATTTTTGAATCAATCGAACACCCAGAAGTAGATCACTATGCGTGCATGGTTGATCTGCTGGGCCGCGCTGGTGAATTGGATGAAGCCAAGAGACTAGTAGATAAAATGCCAATGAAGCCACATGCCGGAGTCTATGGGGCTCTCCTCAATGCCTGCCGTATCCACAGATGTGTTGAGCTTGGGGAGCTTGCTGCGGGTCAGCTCTTTGAGCTTGAGCCAGAGAATTCAGGCAACTACGTATTGCTTTCGAATATATATGCATCAGTAGGGAGGTGGGAAGATGTCGATGGAGTTAGGAAGGTGATGAGAGAGAAGGGGGTGAAGAAAACGATAGGGTGCAGTTGGGTTGAATTCAATAAGAAAATCCATCGGTTTATAGCTGGAGACCAGTCACATGAGCGGACGGAGGAGATTTATGGGGTCTTGGCAGAGTTGGGGAATAGGATGAGGGAGCTAGGATACATGGCTGACAAGAGCTGTGTTTTGAGAGATGTTGAAGAGGAAGAGAAGGAAGAGATGGTGGGGACACACAGCGAGAAGCTGGCCATTGGATTTGGGCTAGTGGTCAGTGAAGTAGGGGCTGTGATTAGGGTGGTGAAGAATCTTAGAGTGTGTGGGGATTGCCATCTAGCTATAAAGATGATTTCAAAATTGGCCGGAAGGGAGATAGTGGTGAGGGATAATAACAGGTTTCATAGGTTCAAGGATGGGGAGTGCTCCTGCAAGGATTACTGGTGAGACATTGGCGTAGGGGGAGCACATTTTCGTCATTTGCTAAGATAAAAGGGTATCGGTTTGTAGCCATTTTATAGAAATGAAGGGAATGATACTAGGTTTTGATAGTTCATATTGATGCCTGGCCTGCACCCCATTTTAAATGAGTCATTAGCCAAAACTTACAGTGAACCATTTTCTAATAGACAAGACCGGTACATAACCAGTGGTCCAAATTCGACAAGCAAATACCCATCAATCAGATGGAATTCAACAAGCAAATACCCATTAATCAGACAGATTTCGACAAGCAAATGCCCATTAATCAGACAGTATGGTCATTGAATCGATATTATTGGGGGGTTATGGACATATATACAGCGAGTCCAACAATCTGAACTGTTAACGGTTTGTGCGAGTAGAAAGCCCCCATGCTCAGGCTTGTAAAGAACACATTATCAGTTTAACCAGTAGGGGGGAAAGCCTCAATTAGGTGGGCATAAAAATTTGCCACGCTAAACTCCATAATTCAGTTCAAATGAGCAAATTGGTTCACACTAAACCCAAAATGTGGTGGCGTTTGCTTGGCTTGTTGGCAAATGCAGGGTCCTTATGGTGGACATCCTTCAAGAGAGACAGATGATCATTCCCAATGTTTGTGTTATGTGCATGCAGATCGCTAGAGTTGGTTGACCACCTCTTCTTGCATTGTGCTTTTACCAAGGAAGTCTGGGATAGGTTTCTTAGTCTATTCCAGATTCATTGGGTGATGCTAAAAGCCATCAGTGAGATGTTCCTCGCCTAGCATGAAGGTAGAGTGGCTCATTATGGAAGTTGTGGAGGCTCCTCCCACCCTCCTTCCCTCCCTCTCACACAGCCGGTCTCCAGGCCATTCCGGTGGAACGAACAATATATGCTGCCAAGGCAGTATTCAGTAATGCAAAGTTAGATCTAGTGTCATGAGCTAATTGTATTACATCTCTTGAGCATTGTCTTTTGGCTTCTTTGGTTGCCTGTCTTTCACTCTCCTTTTTTTTTTTTGTGGATTCCTCACCTATGCATTGCAATAAATAGTAACCTTTCATTTAAAAAGAAGAAGAAGAAGAAGAAGCTTGGAGTGTGCAGTCTCAAAAATCTCAATCTCATTTAGTAAAGATTATCAAACTATAACATTAAAGCTTAAACTCGAAGGGTCTACTGCAATGGGCCTTAACTGGTCCTGAGCAGGCGGACGAATATGAGAAGTGCCATTGGCTCAATGAGGCAGTGGGTATACAAAGCCATTGCTGGGAGAACCTGCAAAACAACAGGGGAAGCTGCAAAAGCAAGGGCACACCCAACATGATATACAGAAATGATTTCCCACACATAATTCTGGAATTATTGTTGCAGAAATCAAACTGAACTCCTCAATAAGCCTATATGTACATTTCCTGACACAAGTCTATAGAGCTATATAGGAACCTAAACAGATCTGCGACAACAGAAAGTTGAAAATGTTTCACAGAGCAACGTGATTGCTTTATATAAATATATGGAATAGATAGTCAAGGTAAACACTTAGCCATGTTCTACCTAGCTGTTGTTAAAACTTCAAAGACACCATGATCTCGAAGGATATATACGACTGAGGACACAAAATGAGAGAAAACTGAGTCTAAATACCAAAATCCTGACTTGCGCCTGCGAATCATTCACAACTTACTCCCTGCTTCTGAGATGGTGCCCAAACTTTTGAAACCTATTTATATGGGTTCCCAAGCTCCCGAACCTATCTTTCCAACTGCCCGAGTGCCTTTCTAGACTCTTGCCCTCTTGTTGCTGCAAGCTGGGCACTTGTACTGCTTGATATGCTCAGCCCTGGCGGGAGTTATTTTAACACACTTGCCATGGAACCATCTTTCACATATGTCGCAGCAGATCCAGAACTCGTCATTTGCATAGTTCTCACCGCATGCTCCGCACAGGGTCAACCCTTGCTCTTCCTCCTCTTCGTCCCTGCTGTCCTCATCTTCCTTTGGGGGCTGCATTTTCGTCGACTTTGTTTGAGAGTCTGACTGTTTTGGTTGCTAGAGCCAAAAAAAAAAAGAAAAAAAGAAAAAGAAAAAGAAAAGAAAAGAAAAATTATCAGCAAAATTGAATTTACGATTCACGATTCAGATCCTGCAATCTCGTGTCATTCCCGTGGATCACAGTTCAACTTGAATCCAAGATGAGGACGTTGAAATGTAGAACTGAATGCATACGGTGAAACTTAGGAATAGCACAAATAGGTAACAAAATGAGAGAGGAGATTTTGATGGTTTGGCCATGTGCAATGGCCAGCAAGAACTGCAGCTGTTAGGAGTGAGTTGGCTCGAGTTAATGGCTCTAAAAGGGCAAGGGGAAGGCCTGATGTGGATAGACAGGTATTCTATAACGGTAACGGTGGCCATAACGGGCACCACCGTTACCTTTATGATATGGGTTGTAACGACTGTTACAACCCCCGTAACAGCCATTACGGTCTTTTTTTTTATTATTGAAAGGAAAAACTCAAAAAACTTATATCTGCCCCTTAATGTTGAAAAAATTTCAAAAAACCTGTATCTGCCCTACAACAGACCATTACAAGGTTGTCACGGCCTTTACAAAGGCTGTTAACGGCAGTTATGGGTCATGTTTTCCATAACGGCTGTTATGGCTGTTACGACCCCATAACGTGTAACAGTTGCCACCATTACCTTTACATAACGGCTGCCGTAACGACCTTTATAGCACACCATCTGGCATTGTTATCAAATGGCATATCCAATCATATGCGCCCCAAGGGCTATGTGCATATGTGATTGGACAAGCATATGCCATTGCACAACTCCCCACAATTTTTTGTTTGAAAAAAATAAAAATTCAGAAAAAAAGGAAAATTGGAAAAAAAAAATTAAAAATTATGTAAAAATACTAGAAGTGTGAAAAATTATTTCATAGTTTTATTACCAATTTCATTAAAATTTTGTTATATTTTAATACATTAGACTATTAGACTATAACAAGTCAAATAGCAAGTACTCGAATGAATGCGCATGCAAAAAAATGTGAAAAAAAAACAACATAAAATTTTTATTGATGTGATTTTGAAATTTGAACAGAGGATCATTTAGACTAGAAATTTTTATTGATTTGACTTTGACGGGCATACGATTATGTTTAGACTAGAAATTTTATTGACGTGATTTTGATGGGTAAGCGATAGAAAAAGCATAGTTATGGCACATGCGAGAGCATATTTCTATATGCGACCACCGCATAGTGCCCAATAGTCATAAAACCTCATATGCCACTATGGCATATGTGATATATACTGTCAAAATGGCATATGCGATTGCATATGACAACACTAGATAGAGGTAGTAATAAAAGACTTGATGGCCTATGGTTTAATTGAGGATATGGTCCTTGATAGAGTGGAATGGAGGAACATGATTCATGTACCTGACCCCAATTAGTTGGGATAAGGCTTAAATGATGATGGTGGTGGTTTTAAATTTCAAACTTATGGATTAAATGAAGTAAAACCACACATAACATACTAAGCTGACATCTTTGTAAGTTAGATTGTACTGTTTAGTGCATTTGGACAGGCCATGGAATGGTATGAATTTATCGAGCTCAAAGAGAAATGTTACAATATGGCCCACATGCTCACATCTTACTTATTCGTGTTACAAACATTTTCCATGTGTTTGTCGATTCTTTTGAGGGAAAAAAGGAGCCTCAAGTATGTATATATATATATATATATATATATATATATATATATATATATATATAGAGAGAGAGAGAGAGAGAGAGAGAGAGAGAGAGAGAGAGATGCTCACCTTCTTAGGTGAGCACCTGTGTGCACACACGTGTCTTGGGCACAAAATCAGAACCGTCCATGTGATGCGGCCCCTCATGAAACCCCCCCCCCCCCCCCCCCAAAACAAGTTTCAGCCTGATCCAAAATTCTGGTGGGCCATGACAACAGAAAACAGTTTCCTCCCCTTGATTTGGAACTCTCTTTTCTATGGCCCACCAGAGTTTTGGATCAGGCTGAAACTTGGTCCCTAGGGGTTTTTTGGGGTGTTGCATCACATGGACGGTTCAGGTTTTGTGCCCATGACGTGTGTGACCCAACTAAGAAGGTGCGCAAGACTCTCTCTCTCTCTCTCTCTCTATATATATATATATATATATATATATATATATAGAGAGAGAGAGAGAGAGAGAGAGAGAGAGAGAGAGAGGGAGAGATGAGCAAGACTCTATATATATATATATATATATATATATATATATATATATATATATATATATATATATATATATATATATATATAGAGTCTTGCTCATCTCTCTCTCTCTCTCTCTCTCTCTATATATATATATATATATATAGAGAGAGAGAGAGAGAGAGAGAGAGAGAGAGAGAGAGAGAGAGAGGAATGCTCACCTGCGCACTAGTTCTCACAAGAACTTGTGAGCACTTTTTGAGAACTCATCACATGTGATGTGAGCCCAAAATCTGAGTCGTCCACATGATGCAGCACCCCAAAAAACCCCTAGGGCCCAACTTCTACCCTGATCCAGAACTTTGGTGGGCCATGGTGAAAGGAAACGGTTTCCTCCCTTGATTTGCCTCTCTTTCTCTCTGCTACGGCCCACCAATGTTTTGGATCAGGTTGAAAGTTGGGCCTTGGGGGTTTTTTAGGGGTGCTGCATCACGTGGATGTTCAGAATTTGGGATCAAATCACATGTGATGAGTTCTCAAAAAGTGCTCACGAGTTCTTGTGAGAACTGGTGAGCATTCCTCCACACACACACACATTTATATTTGTATGGCAATGTTACAATCTAATTTTAAGATTTAATTCAATCTGACCTTCCGCTGTTTACAATGTGAAGTATTGCATAAAGGAGGGACTCAGACACGTGCGGAGTTGAAAATGTAAATCACATAGACTCACCGTCTTCAAGCTTGACTTGCTCTTGCCGCTGCTGTTGGGGGTGGCTGATGGTTTCTCCCTTGGTTCCTTTTTGGCGGTCCCAGTCACGATCTCGAATATGGTGGGAAGTTCATTCATCATTTGGAAGAGCCTCTTCCTGTGTTTACAGCCCCAACCAAAGGAGTGGAGTCAGAAATTACATTTTTAGTGTGAGTATTTTCCTTGGGTTGAAGCTGAGTCAGAAAAGAGCTGAAAACCAAATATTTTTGCACATCACAGCAAAGGTAATACAGCTTTCGATTCATTTATAAAAGGTTCCTCTTCCTTTCTTTTCTTCTTTGAGAGATCGAGATCTCGAGAGATAAAAATCCCAATGGAAACCTGATGGCACACACCTTTTGCTAAAGGATTATATCACATCATTTGCCTCTCTATCTGCATAAATAAATGAAATATTTATCCTAAAGGTGGTCTCAAATCTCCTAGAAAACATCTAAACCCCAGCAGCACAGAATGATTGGAAGAAGGCCCAGGAAATAACATTAGAAGATCGCCCTCCATGATCAAGGGATCGGAAAAGCTATTGCAAATAACCTCAAATTTCTCTAAGAGAGAACGTGTACACAACACTAGGCTCCTGCCAACCTGTTAATCTGGAGAAAAGCACACGGATTCCTCCTCTCTCTGATTTTAAAATCAATGAAATTTTATTGAGGAAAAAGGGAAAGTAGGGAACAAATTGCTGATAAAAAGAGCCAATGGCTCAGCCACTTTGGATAGGCAGGCCACATCACTGGGTTGTGTAAATAAACAAAATGCTCATTCTAGACATGTCAAAAAATGCCAAACCCAAGGCACAGATGTCTCCGAGTAAGCCCATGAAATAAAATTCAAAGAATTGCTTTCGGGAAATCAAGTGTTTAGAAAAGCAATTGGAATATCCTTGAACATTGTCTTAGAGCTGGCCTAAACCATGCTTGCCTTCCACCAACAGGTCAATTTGGAGAAAGACCTGAATTCTCAGTTGCATCTCCTAGGCGGATGGGCACTCCCATCTCAGGCAAAGTGTCTATACCATAGTTGCCATGAAATCAAAATCAAGAGCCAATGCAACTACTAACCATATGAGCCCAAACCTCAGTTTGTCCTATAATAATAAATAAATAAATAAACTGTTTTACTATAAGAAACATGATGAATTCATTCAATAACCAAAGAAGAACAACATACAAGGCAATAACAGAAGGCAACCCTATTGTCATCGGCCAATGCTAAAGTAAAAAAAACAAAAACAGCCTACCAAAACACAGGCCATTCCAAAGAAAAAGCTGAAAAAACCAGGACACCAATCACCCAAAAGTCCCATACTCCCATCCACTACGAAGCTCAGCAAGGGAATTCCTGTCGAAATCTGGGAGAAGGGCCCATTCAATAGCCAAAGAGGCAATTGAGTGCTTAAGAGAGTAGATGGTGGCGGACTTGCATAAAACAATTCCAGCATCTCTCTTTCCTAGTGAATGGGAACATATTCCGAATTATTCTGCCCCTAGCCAGAAATGGCCTCTGTCCAGCCAGCAATCACCAAGAAACCAACCTGTTAATCACCCAACAAACTCAAAAATCAAGAAAGATGCTCCCAAACAGTCCTAGCTTTCCGATAGAGAAGAAAAACATGGTCTGCTGATAAATAAATTAAAAAAAAAAAAAAAAAACCTGGTCCACCAAAGAAATTAAATTCAAATGTCTAGAAACGCTCAACCAAAATGGTCCTACTAATACTGGCACAATGCATTCTCCAGGATGAAAAGGCTGTTACCAGTTTCAACCAAAACATAGCCAAAACTGCAGAAGCAAGGCCTAAAAGCTAAGGCACAGAACCTTTCACTGTCAAGTGCACTAACAAACTCTACTCATCAAAGTGGACATCAGTATACCATTCAATCTAGAACCTCATCAATTATTGGTAAAGAATAATAGAGTACTCCATCACCAGCTCACTCTATTTCTATAAAGATGATTATTGAGACCTCTTGAGAAAGCATAAAGCGGTGTCTTAAAACCTGGACCAGACTAGTATGGAGCCAGTCACAAAAATTGGCCAAGTCACTAGAAGGTCGGCACTTTTTTTTTTTTGTTCAAATGTATGATCACCCGATGGAGTTCAGAACCGCAACCTTCCTATGAAATTAGAACCTAGATGTCCTATTGACTGTTCCAGAGGCACTTTATGTGTTTACTTGTTTCATTATTCCTTTTATTCAATGACACTTCAAGAAGATTTTCTGGGTCGGTTCACTGAAACCTCATTGATCTACAGAGTGTGACGCAGCTGGAAGGCAATCTTGAGAATTGCAGAGCTGTTTAAGAAGGAAATCTCACATATGGTGGGCAACAGAACATGCACACGCTTCCAGGAGGATACGTGGTGTGCTGACAGGCCACTACATTTTATCTTCCCCATGCTTGCCTCGGTTGCGGCAGGCAAGGAGGTGCTAGTTTCACAGTGCTTTGAAGTGTTAGGTCCCATGTGGTCTAGTCCCTCTTGTCACAGGAATTTGGATGACATAAGAGTTGGAGATGGTGGGACTGTTGAACCTTCTGCAGACCAATTCCTCTCATGTCTAATACGGATAGTTCGGTAGGAGACCGGAAAATTCAGGCAGATTTTCAGTTAGATCTTTCTATTTGTCGGTTTGCCCCCTAGGTAGAGGGAATCTTGTGAAGTGACTGAATTCATTTGGTCATACTGTGGTCTTCAGATTATTGCCTTCGGTTGGTTAGTGGGCAAAGGGAAAGTGCTTACTATCAAGTATCAACAACCTCTGGAAATGACAAATGATGATCACAAATGAATGCAATTTATGCCTTTGGGATACTTAGTTGGCAGATCGTTTCATCAATCGCACACTGCCCATTTGCTAGCGAAGTTTGAGGGGTTCTTTGACTTGTTCCATTGATGTTGGGTGATGCCTATGTCAATTGGATCCTTCTTGGTGTGGCATGGGAGAGGAAGTGGTTCTAGAGGGGGAATTTTGTGGAATCTCACACTCCTCACAGGTTTGTTGTCAATTTGAGCGGATCGCAATGTTAGATACTTTTCTAGTCGGCTGTGTAGTACTGCTAAGGTGTTCAGGAAGACCAAGTTAGGTGGGGCTTCTAGGGCATTGACTTTTAGGGCATTTGCTGGTGCACCTTTTAATAATGTTGAAGCATTTTGGTCTGAGATCTCGTAGTCTGTAAAGCATTACTGCTTTTTTACTTGATTCCTTCTCTAATTTGCAGTATCCCTATAGTAGTAGTAGTAGTAGTAGTAATAGTAATAAAGATGTAATGGGTTGGAACAGGTCACAGCAGCTAGTGACTGGCAGTTGACAGAACAGTTCCGCATTGGTGTGAAATCAAATGTTGATCAGTTCTAATGTTCAAAGTGTTTTCCCATGAAGCAGCAGTTCAATCCCAAAATAAATGTACAAACAGCAGGAAGCTATGTAGTTATTCATTTCATTCATACCTGCAGTTACAGACTTATAGTATCAGAACCACACAACAAAAGTTTTGGTTATCAATATACACCAATCAAAATATTAAAGCTTTTGCTTGGGTTGCTAAGGCAAACAAGATTCTCACTTTAGATAATCTAAAGAAGCTAAACATGGAACTTCTAAAGCGATGCACAAGGTGTAAATGATGGGAACATCAGAGGACCCACTTGAGTGTACCGGAGATGGAGACGACCACCTACATTAGTGCAACTCTCTTTGTGGATGGAAGACGAGTTCCAAATGGGGCCCACTGGGCAACTTTGAAGACCCCACATGCATTGGACGTTCATGAGGAAGACCCCACTGTGGGATGATACATGTAGGTTGCTTAAGAGTTTTTTGCCTTAGGATTTTAGTTTTGGGTCCATTCGACCATTGGACCATCTTGATCAGGCCATCAGACCGTCAAATCTTCCAGATTTGGACCGCATGGACCCTGATTTTTATTTTATTTCATTTTATGTTATTTTTAGGACATGATGGATGGTTTGGATTACTTTTATTTGCCTTGAATATTTTACTTCGAGTTTGGCCCATGGAACATTAAGTTGGGTCATATTTGTAATATTGTTTTAAATTCTACTATAAAAGCTAAAAGGGGGCGTCATCCAACCTTGATTTGATTTTTTGAAGCAAAAGAAAAACAAAAGCTTGAAAGCTTGTTCTCTCTTGAGAAGTCCCGCTTTCATTCTTCTTTAGGGTTTGTGAGGAAACCCTCCCTTCCAATCCAATTGTGGAAGGGTTAGAGACTAGCTTGGTGGTGGACTCCTCCAATGTTATTTCTTCCTCTTCTCTTCTCTAACAAGGTACACAACACCCTTTTTCTTTCTTCTTCTTCCACAAATCTTCTAAACTCTACAACCCTTCCATCCTATATTCCTTCCTCATCAAAACCCTCAAAACCCAACCTGCCTTCAACCCACTTGCATGTCCATACGGACCAGCCGTACAGACATATGGACACCCTCTTGTCCCTCTTTTCTTCATCTTCTTCTCCCTTACTTCCTCCTATACACTCCCTAATAGCCCTAGTCCCAATCTCTAAACCTAAAACCCAAACCCTAAGTCCCCAAAATCCCTAAATCACAAAACTCCCAAAACTCCCAATTCCTAAATCCCAAAACTCCTTAGGAAAATCTGATTTTGGACAAACCCCTTTTCCCTAAATCTGAATTTTCTTAGCACCATTATTATTACTTCATGTAGATGTGGCATTATCTATGCTAGATTGGAAATCCCAACTTCCAAGGGGCCATTCTTGAGACATTTCATATTTTCGTGCACTGTGTATGTGATTAACTTAGGACCATCTAGTTGTTAATCTGAATTTCTTATTCTATGGTGTGGATGTGCTTGAATTTATTTGTTGATTGTCTGGTTATAGTGTATTTTGATCTCACCTCATTCATCCTAGGTTAGTTTCACTCATCCTACATCAGTAAATCTAAAGAAAAGAATTGACTGATATTCTTTCAGTGCTTAGTGGCTTGGGAGGCATGGGCCTTCTTTCTTTCCCGATTAGGAATTGCCTGGACATTCAATAACTCAATAGGATCATGGCAAAATAGCTAGATGGGCCATTCAAAGACTGAAAAAAAGAAAAACCTTTTGGAAGAATGCATATTTGAGATCCTTCAGGGAGTGTGCAAAGAGAGGAATGCTAGAATTTTTTAGGATAAGAGATCCCCATTGGAAAGCATTCAGGGGATGATTTTTCACATGATCATCAATTGGGCACTTGCAAGAGATGAATTCTAAGAAAGTTCTAAGGGGGGATCCCCTGGGAAACTGGGGGAATCCGCAATTGAGGCTGGGAGATGGATGCTCTACAGACCTTTCTATTTTTATTCTTATGCATCCTCTTTGTAGGTCGTAAATTTTCACCGTAGTGGCAGGCCTATGTCTTTGAGTGACGAGAGGGTCACCTTCAAGTTGGGCCTGCTCCCTAATATACTGTTTTGTAATTCTTTTGATGGAATGAATACAATTTTTGCTTTTCAAAAGAACAAAATATTAATCCTATGGGTTCTTTATACTAAATCTATGTTACTGAAAGCATTTATTCATACTAAATTTGCTTGACTGAAGAGAGAACCCCTTATTTGACATGCTCACCAATAAGTTCTTGTTTTAGCAACACAACTCTTTTCTATGAACCATTATAACTTACAAACCATTACACCTAACATTGAACTTTTACCTCTTTTATCTTAAGTGTTAGAACATAGGAATTGGTACTGCAAACTCTGCATAATCTTCTTCTCAACAAGAAACAGCACCTGCCTAACAAAAGCAAAATCGAACTTGCAGCACAGAAAGAAAAATAACGAGAGTTTACATAGAACATTCACAAACCACCTCTACAACTCATGGTTAAGAAACACAAACAGAAGGAACAAAGTTCTGATTCATAGGTTTTAATAGCCTGATTCATAGTATTAAACTCGAGACATTAACTCTTCAACACCATCGTCCTTTCTATCCATGCACTGTATTGTCCTCGCTCAAGAAATGACCAAGGTTGAGTTAGTATTTTTTTTTTCTCCACATTGCTTACTCACAGCAAAGAGTACATGCTAGAAACATCATGGGTATGGCACATACACTTAAAATGAAATGTTAGCCACAGGTTAAATGCCCACTTTGAAGTGTTTGTGCAACATAGACCTCAGCAGAACCTATTTTTGTTCCTTAGAGGGCAATCGGAAAGCACCTCTGGCTTGCAGCCAGGAACTTAACAATGCACCATGTGTCCAAAACCACATTCTTCATGCTGGCAACTAGATAAAAACTCGCTAGATTCGTAACCAATGGTTTAAACTTCATACTAAAAACGAAACAATGCGAGTCAGTATGTTAGGTAAATCATAAAAGCAGGGCATCCATGCAAAGCATAAAAAATTCTAATGGTAAGAAACATTCTTTCAACTTTCGTTTGTGAGATGCTACTTTGATTTGAAAGATGAAGGTCAATCACACATTAAGTGAAATCATAAGCCAACTGTCAGCAGCAAACTAAAGCATGACAGATACATCTATGACAGGAACTTGATATGCATACATTTCCCAAATGCCATACCTAAAGAACTTACACTGAACGAAAGGTCAAAATACCAAATGGAAAATCTTGCCGATGCAATAAATATGCACATCCACACATGAGTATTTATTCACCACAGTTACCACTCGTCATAAATTTTACATGATCAGAATCGATCACTGCTGCTCACTCTCTTGATACCTTTTTTGCCTTCTTAGTAAGCACTCAGCAGTAGCATTGATATTGATCTGAGTTGAAAATCCACCTCATGAATGCTAGCTACCATCCCAAACAGATCCATCATATGAAATCACGTATAACCATGTCAGCATCATATCATTCGTTACCTTTACTCCTTTTTTTCAATTAAAAGACTGTCATTGCAACAATTGTGCATTGGAGGTTAATCATCATGATGAGCTGTAGCTTGGTTTTTTTTTTTTTTTTTTGAAAGATTATGATTTATTTATTAAACAAGAGCAAAAAGCTCTAAATACAATAAAATTACAGTCCTGCTAGAAGTGATCCAACATTTGGATCAAATTCCTTTGATACAGAAATCCACCCAATTACATCCATTTTGGCCTTTCTACATACATTTGCCTCCTATTCGCTTTTGTTTTGGAAGCATCAATTGTTCCTCTCTCCATATGGTCCATATAACTGCCATCATCACTAGGCTTCGCCATTTTACTTCCTTTTTCCTCATAATGCCTCCAGGCCATGCTAGAAAAAAAAAGTCAACAACCAATACCAGCATCACCCATTCTGAACAGAAGAAGGCAATAAATCTGTCACATACCTTTCGTGCAAACAGGCAATGAAGAAAGAGGTAGTCCACCGTTTCTGCCCCTCTCACACACATAATGCAACAATTAGGAATACTCTTTGCCTTTTCTGAAGGATATTGATGGTAAGAATCCTATTCCTGCCTGCCAACCACATGAACGCCACCACTTTAGGGGGAGCTTTGCACGACCATAAGAAAGATAACCGGCCTCTATCTTCACTTGGAGGCAAAACGCATCGTAACTTGTAGGAGCGAACTGTAAACCGTCCTAGTCTTTCTGGTGACCATACCATTGAATCCCTCTCACTTGGTTGCCGCCTAAGACATTGGAGTCATTCCAATAGTTGCGCAAACTCCTTGGATTCCACGTCCATTAAGTTTCTTCTACATGGTGGCGCCCACACCACTGATCTGCCCACTAAGGATACACATTTATCAATCATTACTTCCAAAATGTATGGCTACCCGGGCTAAAGATGGAAGGGCGATTGCAAGCGGATAATCTACTATCTGTAAGTCCTGTCAGAATCGAATTCTTTTCACCAATATGATGCAAGACCTACTAAAAGAACCAAGGAGATGTCACCCTTTTTTTCTTTTTTTCTTTTTTGAAGATTAAGGAGATGTCACATTGACTCCTTAACACGATAACAGGAACAATAGCATGTTTTTACACTCACAATTTCATTAATAACAAAAGCCTGCATAAACAAGGAAACAATTTCCAGCTAATTCTCCCACCCCATGCCGTATAGTACAGTCAACGGACAAACAAATAAACAAAAGCTTACAGGCGTTGAGCTCTACTAGGAGCGAATCATTGACATAAAACAAAGGAATTGACTGAGATATATTTATAAAGTGCTTTAAATGCCACCTGCTTTTTTTTTTTTTTTGGGTTGGGGGGGGGGGGGTTATAAACAGTTTCTAAAATGTTATATATTTTCATTATTGGAGAAGAAAAGGATAGAACCAGAAAACCTAGTAAACAGATTTTTTTTCTTCTTCGAAGAATGCAAGAATTTATCAAAAGTGCCAAGAGGCGAAAAGCAAAACAAGACAGAAAAAAAAAGGAACAAAAACAAAAACAAGAAAAACAAAACAAGGACCAAGCTCAACTATACAACAAAAACAAAAGACTGCCAAGATAAATAGGCGCCAGGAAGCCTTAGAGATTGCACCTCCGCAACTACCGTGCCAGAGAAAGGGAGATCACGAGCTTCACAGGGCATCACCCAGGCGACGTGCAATCTATCAAAGATAATAGGCCAGATCTTGCCAGCATTAGAGCAGTGAAGAAATAGGTGGCTGATGTATTCCACAGCCTTCTAACAGAGGGAGCCATATGTTAGGCAGACTCAGGCCCTGACGCTGCAGATTGTCAATAGTTAAGATTCTTCCCTGGCTCTGGCTAGGAGCCGGGCAAAGAGAGCAATTTTCAAGGAGGCACCATACTTCTAAACGAAGGAGGGAAAGGCTGGGCTGACTTGGGGCAGGAGGGGAGCTGAAAAACTTGAACAGAGAGTGGACAATGCACTTCCTAGAAGGAGACTGAGACCAGAAAAAGAGACAAATTCGGAGAAGGGCGGATATTCCTCATTAGCATTAGCAACTCGATAGAATCCTCTGACAAAGACCTCCTGCAAGGGAACACTAAACCCCAGACCCAACATCAGAAAAACAGGATACAACGGAAACTGAAATATTTAGAGCTAAACGGGCCAATCTGCTAAAAAGGGCTTTAAAAGGCCTATTAGAGGCCCATATATCCATCCATAACCGAATACTCACACCATTGCCCATAGAAAAGGAAAACTGATCAAGTACGCTTGGCCTAATGGAAGAGATAACTTTCCAGACTAGGGAGACACTGTAGAGAGAGGGCTTGGTGAACCATCCCTCATCCTCAAGGCCATACTTACTGGCAAATATCTCTTTCCACCGGGACTTTGATTTGAATTAAAATGACCAATCCATTAACCAAGGAGAGCAGAGCTGAAGACTATTAAATTCCAAATACCTACTCCACCCTCTAAAAGGGGCTTACAAACTTTAGGCTAGCTAAGTAAATTAAATTTATGGCCTAGCATTTCGTTTCCAAATGAAGTTCGTTCTAAGCTTTTCCAATTTGGACAAAATAGATTTGGGGCATCAGAAGAGAGAGAGGAAGTAAGTGGGAGGACTAGATTGGGCTGCTTTTATAAGGGTAAGGTGACCCCCAAGGGAGAGATAATGACATTTCCAGGTCGTTAATTTCCTTTCCACACGTTCAACGACAACATCCCAAAGATGATTGGCCGGCTTTCCTAAACAAAGAGATAAGCCAAGTTAAGTGGAGAGAAAGGAACCGGCCTTGCACCCGAAAACCTCAACCAACTGAGCTAGGACCTCAGGGGAGAGATTGATACCCAACATTTCACTTTTGAAAAGATTCACCATAAGGCCAGAGATGGCCTCGAAACAATGAACAGTTTTATGAAGGTTTTCAAAAGCTAGCAAAGAAGCATCACAAAAACTAAAGTATCATCTGCAAACTGGATATGAGAAATAGAAGATCTTGAATTAGCGACATTAAAGCCGCTGTAAAGACCAGTTGACACACCTTTCTCGATCATTCTGTTGAGGTCTTCAATAGCAATAACAAAGAGAAAGGGAGAGAGCGGATCACCTTGCCTTAGGCCCCGGGAAGAGAAAAAAAAGCCTTTGGGGGAGCCATTAACAAGGATAGAGAAGCGAGCAAAGGAAATGCAAGTCCTAATCCAACTACGCCACTTAAAACCAAATCCAGATGACCTAACATGTAATCAAGAGAATTCCAGTCAACATGATTGGAAGCATTTTCAATGTCAAGCTTGTAAACAACACCACCTCTACCCTCACGATTCCTTGAGTCAATGCACTCATGAGCAATTACAATGCAGGGGCATTTTCACACCGGGCTCGAGTGGGGCGGCTTGCGGACTCAGAAGCACACTTGAGGTGGGTCGGCTGTGGACTCAGGGGGACCATGGATTTGGGCCCACCCGTGGATTCGGGGCCCACGTAAGAGGATTCGACCGAAGGCCTAGGGTGACCCGTGGATTCGGGGCCCTCTCGACATGGGCTATGAGATAAAGGGATTGATTCGCCACACTCTAACAGTTCGAGCTTTTAGAGCAAGTGGTTAGTTGTCCTGCATCAAATTAGGGCAAAATCTAAGATTTATCGATTAGGGCACCCTATGCTATAGAAACATAATTGGTCAAAGTTGAGACGCTAGGACCTTGGCTAGGATCTTGTAGGGACTCCCTAATAGGCTAATCAGTTGGAAATCCTTGAGATAAGCCATAGCTTTGATTTTAGGAATGAGGGTACTGAATGAAGCACCAAAAAACTTGGAAAATGCTAGAGGAAATCCATCTAGACTAGAGGCCTCATCTCTACCAAGGCCAGAGGAAATCCACCAAGTAAATAGATGAGAACTACCTTTCCAAAAAGTAAAAGGAGAACGACCATGCCACACTTAGACTTGCACTCTGAACCTACACTCTTAACCTCCTATGGATACAAAAGGCAATTTCTAAAGCTAGACTAGCTCATCCAAAACTTCAAAGCTGAAATATCACACCTTTTTTCCAGGAAAAAAAGTTTCAATACTCCACTAGTTTTCTCATTTTTTTTTTCAAAGACATTCCTAATCACTCAATTTCCATGCAATAAGCAATAATAAATTATTGAATGTATGATTAAGACCAGTAAATAATTTTCAAACTGCCTCATCCATCTACTAGAAAGGCATGTTATTAGATAAATTCAAGCATATAGAAAAAAAAAGCCAATATATGATCTTTACAAACACGACATAGCTGCCTATTCAGGTTGTCGAGTAATCATGATGCATTAAAAAGGACACATCCAAGAGTTAAATGAAATAGGCAACAAAATTTGGAGCTGTGAGATTCATAGACTCGCACTGATCGATTGACCAATTCACCAAGCAGAAAACCAATACACTTGCTAGAAGACTCGCCTTGCTAGATGCAACTGTAGAAATGAACTTATGGACCTTTATATTCTTTACAGTAAAAAAAAATAGGGTTCAGGTGGCAATGAATATTTGAAAGGGCACACACAAACTGATATAGATACATTTCAACGAGAGAGAGAGAGAGAGAGAGAGAGAGAGAGAGAGAGAGAGAGAGAGAGAGAGAGAGAGAGAGCGGGGTGGGTCACCTGTCATGTTTGTCGAATCCAAAACGTGCGCCAAAGTAGAATGCTACGGCAAGTAACCAGGCATCACTGTGAACTGCAACCAGTGATAACCAGTCCTTCTCTTGCATTCCATCCCGAGCAAAATTTATTCCAAGTGCTGGCTCAGGAAGCTCAGGAGGTACCTCCTCGGCAGGCAGGTTAACTTCCCAAGTTTCATTTGGAAGTCCATACAAACACAAGTTCTCTTTATCTGTGAGCACAGCACAAATGTCTTCAGAAGCAATATGACAAATTCTCTTCATGACTGGCCTACTGATACAAACTGAATGGCTAGCAACACTCAAAATCCCTGAATTCAACTTGTAAATCAATCTTTGAGTACGGCTCATCTGAGCCAACAATTATATTTTCTTTTATTAAGTTACCGTTTAAAACCATAGTATCATTACATTGGTATTATCATAATTATTTGTGGGTTCTTGTTTCTTTCTACTACAATGCTGTTAATAACAGTAATATCCATTGTTGTTATCATTACTATTTACTACAACACCATGGGATCTATCTCTCCAAAGCAACTACTATTGCCTCTTTGTTTTTTTAATAATCATTTATGATAAGCTATTGCATCTTAGTTGAAGCTGATGACATTAGGGAGCAACAAAAAGTAGAATAGAAGCCATATGCTTCAAGACCTTGAGCAACTAATAACTACAAGATCCAAAAGCAAGAGAGGCACCTGAAGTAGAAAATCGATGCAACTAAACTTCACATCATCAATTGGGTGGTTCAAGAGATGGGTGAAATAAATTTATTCTTTGTGAGACAAAGGTTCTTATGCAGTGTGCTACACAGATTCTCGCTTTTAGCAGTGGCATGAAGCTGATGACACGAGGGAACAGCAAAAGGTAGAACAGAAGCCATACACTTTACGACCTTAAGAAACTAATAACTGGAAGATCTGAAAGCAAGAGAGGCACCTGGAGTAGAAGATTCATGCAACTGGACTTCACATCATCAATTGGAGGTTCAAGAGATGGGTGGAATTAAGTTATTCTTTATGATTACAAAGGTTCTTATGCATTATGCTAATTGCTAACAGATTCCAACTTTAGCAGATGTAGTGCTTGTAGTATTGGTATCAATGCATGTATTGCACCCTTGGGATATGGAAACATATTGGTATCGCATGGATCAGAGAATGTATCATTGTCTAAGGGAAACATTGGGGAAACACTGGAAAATTATAGAATTTTTCAATGAAATTTCAAGAGATGTTAAAAGAGACATGATTACACATTTGGAAAACATTAGAAAAACCAAGTACGGACAATAAGTTTCCATTGTATATGGTCCTAACTCCTAAACTATATGCAGTCTGACAGAAGTGATGCACTTAATAGTTAATATCCAAAAAGAGTTCATATGATTCATAAATCATATAATACAAGTACCAAAACATACCACAAACCAAAAAAGAAGCAAAAATAAATCAGCATTAAAAAATGATACCTCAATTATTTTTCACTTTTTTTAATTAAAAATAATTTTTTTCCAGAAATTCAGGAAAAAGTCTCTAACCAATAGAATGGCCTACAAGTAGTATCCACTGACCTTTTGAGACTCTACTTGCAATTTAAATGGGTAGAACTGAAAGATTCTTGAATTTTCTACAAAATGTTCTGGTTTCCCCACTTTTGAAAAATGGAGATTCAAATCCATGATTTTGCATCCAAAGCATGCATAAACATGATTTAGTAACTTATTTATAACGCTTTAGAGCAAAAGAATTAAGTAAAAAGAAACAAAATCACAAAAATCTTATGGAAATGGGTCCTGGCCCCTTTTTGCTCTTCGATCACAAATTTTCCAGCCAAACGTTGATTTCTTTATAAAACAACTCAAAGAAAGTTGTCTAAATCTTGCCAAGAAGGTATTCTTAAAAAAAAAAGAAAAAAAAAAAGAGGGGGGAATGAGTTTTGGGGATTTTTTTTCTTTCTTTTTTTTTTTTAGATTTTTTTGGAACGGGTGTGTTGCCTCGATATCATCGATACTTACCACATGTATCAACAATATTGGGGAATATTTGTAAAGGGGCACTGAGGTATTTTGCAATATATCTGGGCAATATATCAAACGATACATACGATATTTTCATTGAAACAGGGGAATTTTACAATTCCCCATGTTTCTTATCGGGCCCATGTGATATTGATAGCATCAGGTCGATACCATCTTTACTGGAAACACTGAGAAGATGTGATGTTTGGAGTTGATATGGTTAACATAACAACGTGGAAAAGGTAATATTGACCAACTTGGTTTGCTTCTCACTGAATGCTTATCTAATCCATGATCATTTTAAACAAAAGACAGACAAGACTTAGAGCATTGCAAAATTGCATTTCGGAAATTTAACATGTGTACCAAAAAAACAGCCTAGGATGTGCTCTCTGCTGAAAGTGGAAGAATGCATTAGTCTAAATCCATGATCGTTTTAAACAAAAGACCAACAAGACTCAGAGCATCGCAAGATTGCATCAGTTGAGGAGTTTCGGAAATGTAACATTTGTGTCCCGAAAAACAACCTTGGATGTTCTGTCTACTAAAATTGGAAATCTGTCCCATGCAAGAAGACGACAAAATGAAGAAGAATAAATAACTTCACTTGCTTTTGGAATCTCCAATTTATGCTACAGCAATAATTTCTTTGAAATGCTAAATCTCATATAACGACAGTGACAATAAAAATTACTATTGCTAAAGATAACTCAGTCAACAATACAGAGATGGAAATCAAGAAAAATCAAAAGGTAAAAAAAGAAAAAAAAAAAAAAGATCTGATATTTCAACTTCTTTCAGTTAACCCCAAACAATCTAAGCAAGAATACAAATATAGATTGAAAATTTCCCTCTTAAATTCAATTTCTTTCTCTTCAAGAAAAGGAGAGTAAAATTTTGAATAGTCCAAAAAGCAAAGAAATAAAAGCAATTGAAATATGTAATGGAATTCATTGCTAAAACAAGAGGAAATACATGCTGCTGTCTAAAAAATGGTTATTTTCAATTTAATGATATAAAAAAATGAGAAAAAAAGAGTTTTTGTGAATTCAATTACCAGACATCTCATCCGTCAAAAATAAGTTCAAATGCTATTCTACAGAACGAAAAAGAAAAACACTCTTTAAAACAACAACAACAACAACAACAACAACAACAACAAAAATCAAACATGAAAAAATCGATAAACAATATAGTTTCCATAAGATTATAAAAAATAAAAAAGTAAAACCCTAATTCATCAAATGTAGAAGAACTCACCGGGATCACATTGCTGATAAAAACTCTCGACATCTGCAACAAAAGCAAACACCAGAAATAGAACCAATCGTCAAAACAAAAAATTCAAAGATACAGACAGATTGTTAAGAACCTAACCAATGCGCCAAAAGCCCCAGGACTGATGGAATGTGTAAAGTTTAGGCTCTTAAACCCTTGGGATCGTAACATTCCACCACGCTCCGCAGCCAACGTCCACGGCGGCCCACTCTTTGGTGGCACTCACTCTGGCCTCTATTACAGGTAGCCCTTTGCAGGGCATGGTAGAGTGGGCCGCACTCACTCTGGCCTCTATTACAGGTAGCCCTTTGCAGGGCATGGTGGCTGCACTCTGGTTATCCAGGTAGCCCTTTCCACTTGGCGGCTTCACTCTGGTTGCTCAGGTAGCCCTTTCCAGGGGTCGCCCCTTCCATGACTCGAACACGAGACGTGGTGTTGGCTTTGATAGCCATTGTTAAGAACCTAACCAATGCGCCAAAAGCCCCAGGACTGATGGAACGTGTAAAGTTTAGGCTCTTAAACCCTTGGGATCGTAACACAGATAGAGGAATTGGAGAAGGAATCGAGAATGCCCGAACCGGAGGTGAGAGCTTTGATCATGCCGGCCCTCCGGCCTTTGAAGTCCTTGAAAACCTCCTCCACCGTTCGAGGATTGTACGACGCTCCTTCCATAACCAACAAAACACAGATGTATCTGGAGCTTTAATGGCGTTTCGGAGAGAGAGAGAGAGAGAGAGAGAGAGAGAGAGAGAGAGAGAGAGAGAGAGAGAGAGAGAGAGCTTTGTTGTTCTGAAGGGTTGTGTGAGCGAGAGAGATTAGGGTTTTTGCTTTGGAAGCCCTAAAAGGGAAGGAGAGAAAAGGGGGTTGGAATCTTCGAATTTTGAGAGCGGGATTGGTATTTTTCGAAGCGTTTTTTCTGTTATTTTGCTATGCCTGTCTGCAACCAGAGAAGAGAAGGAAAGAGCTTGATTTCCGTCCTCATGGAGGAGGAGCATTTTAAGGTTCGTTGCGCAATGAACTAGTCTTTGGTTCGTTGACGCTCTATGGTGGGTGAATCAGAACCACCCAGCAGGTGGGCCCCGCCGAGATTAACAATGTAAATTCGTAAAATGGAAAGAGGAACACCGTTAGGTCTTGGTCATTCATCTGAGAGTATTATAATTTCTAGCACCTTCCTAATGCATTTGGATGCGAAATAATGTCCTAATGCGTCCGTTTCTTGTACTAACTCGTCGGTGATCTGTACCATCAATCCGATGGGCCCACTTAGATGATTGCGTGGAACATCAACCAGATTTCCAACCCTTTGCGGTAAGTTCTAAAAATTAGGTGAGCCGACGTAGATGTTTGTGAGAAATCACGTTGTCTCCTTTCAGAACATGAAAAGTTATTAAGATTTAAGACCAAGGGGGGCTGCACTAGCAGGAAAAGGTGGTGTAGAGAAATTTCTATCATTGAAATCTCTCCTGGTGTTTACAGTGATATTTATATGTCATTCCTACTTGGATGAACTGAAAACACATATATTAGCTTACTGATTCAAAACTTCTATGGCCCCACGAATATTTCAATTATGGACTCTCAATCCTTACGTTTTTGGTCCACTTGAGTCTTAAATCCGGCTCATTTTTTGTCACACTTATCTCACAGAACGGATCAACGGGGTGAATTTCTATCCAACATCATGGTGGCCCCACCTAAATTACCACCGCAGGAACTTCCGCTTTCGCAGGAAATCCGCGTCGTGGGAACCTAGCCAGATATCGGGAAAATTCTCAAAGATTGAATGGCTGCAATCTTCTAGATTTTGATTTGGAAGTTTTTTTGGAGCGTCTCCCATCCGCTCTGTGCCCCCATCAGATCAACAGTCTGGATCACTGAATCATGGGCCCCATCTACAGAGATTGAGTTCTTTCCTTTCCAAGTAAAAGTACTTTTTTTGCATCAATTTACATTATTTATATCCAGGCAGCACATGACGCTTGATACACAGGTACATACATTAACTTAAAAGCCGACCAAACTGTATAACCCATTGTCTTTAAGTCCCATGCCCCCAAATCAGATTGGTTGAACAATCCTATCCTCTGATCCGTTGACATTAATTTGTGAAAATAAGACCATTGGATATTTTTCATTTTCAACCGTCCAATAAGTGTCCATCAATCGGATATTAAGATAATTAAATAAGTGTAATTTTTTAAATTAATGATACATCTAAACAGGGAATCATAACTTGGACCGTTTAATTTGATTTACTAGTAAATAATTTCAAAGTGCCTGCCTATCATCCATCACACTTGTACAAACTCGATTCTGTGCATATCCGCGCTACAGTATCGCATGACCGGCACGTGGATCTCAAGCCTTTTAACGTGAGCGGTCCGATTCAGGGAAGCGGATTGCCTATGCCCCGGGCACAGAGATATTCCTGTGCCCGGGGCCGTGTGGGGCCAACAGAGATGTCCGTGATAAATCCATTCCGTCCATCTGTTTTGCAAGATCACAATAGAACGGGAATATAAAAAACAGGGAGATCTAAAATTCATGTGGGCCATACCACATGAAACAGTGGGATTTAATGCCTGAGGTGGCAGAAGTTTTGTATAAGGATGATATTTGTACCTACAGTTTATCTGATTGGTAGTAACCCTATGAATGGCTTGGATGACATATAAACATTATTGTCAGCTCCAGGAAGGTTTCAATGGTGGACCCACTGTTTCATTTGATGTGACCGGCATAAGTTTTAGATCCGTCTGATTTTTTAATTTATATTCAATTTTTGGTCTTTCAAAATAGATGGAGGAGTGAATTTATCACAGACATCTCTGTTGGCCCCACGGTTATGTAACTCTGTCCAGGAGCGATGCAGATTGAGTACTGCTATCCCACCATGATGTATATGTTTCATCCGCGCTGTAAATCTATTTTGACATGTGATTTAAGGCAGGACACTAAGAAGGAAACAGATTGAAGGCTCAAGTGAACCATGGCACAGGTGGCTATGAAAGTTTTAGTTTTGTTTCAAGCTGATATTTATGTTTCTCCTTTGTCTTGGTCTGCGTGACTTTGTGAACAGGTTGGGTGACGAATAGGGTTGTGCATCGAGCCGAGTCGAGTCGAGGTGGGCCAAGCTTGGCTTGACTCGTCTACGCTCTCCTCGAGTTCGAGCTCGAGCTCGAGCTCACCCTCGAGCTTACCATTGGAGCTTCCCTTGTTTGCTAAAACTTTCGAGGCGAGCTAATGGATTGAGTCGAGGCGAGCTTACCTCGAGTCGAGTCGAGCTTGCTCCCACCTCAATTTATTATATTTTTTACTACAAAATACAAATTAAAAGTCAACAACATTGAGTTCAAGAAGTCATACATATATTAGGGGAGAATAGTATATCTACGGGGTGGGACCCCACCATTAAAATAACCTAGCTCTGATCAATTTTTTCTTTGGCCAGGTCACACATGCATTGAATGCAGACCACTAGTAATATTTTTTGAACTATAATTAACACAGTACATGCATAGCTCACCACATGAATGGACTGCCCTAATTATTGTGTGGACCTCAGCTGATTCATGGATCAGATGCACCACCTCCCTCGTAAAATTGCAATCAATAGCCTCATATGGTGTTTGGTCTTACCATAGCCCCTGTTTTGTAGATATGTATGGCGTGTGGTCTCACTGTAGCACTTGTGTTTGTGTAACGTGTAAAACACACAACCATTGTGTGCTCACCATGTTTTGTACTTGAAATTACTCAATCCATCAAATATGCTCAGATACGCTCAACAAGGAATGTTCTTACCTGGATAAAATAATAAGATTAAGAAACCCCCCAAACATGTGAGGGCTTTATATGTCTTAAGCTTGAACCACAATGTGTGTGAGGGGAGGGGGGAGAAAGAATCAAGAAATAAGAAGATTGGATTTTTTTTTTAACAAATATCTATTCAAAACAAGTCGAGTTGAGCTCGAGCCGAGTCAAGCTTGAATCGAGTCGAGTCGAGTCGAGTGACCCAATGGTCGAACTTGACTCGATTTCTGACTCGAGCTCCTAAATGAAGCTTGGCTTAACTTGTTTTATTGAGTCGAGTCGAACCGAGGCGAGCTTTTTCAAGTTGAGTCGATCGAGTTTCTCGAGCTGACTTGGCTCATGACCAGCCCTAGTGACGAATAAACATCGTAGTGAGCCACATGAAGTTTTCAAAAGTAAAGAGTTCAATCTCCATTGCTTCTTGTGATGTGGCTCACTTGAGCCTTTGGAGCTAACTTTTTTTTTTGGAATCATACCTTAAAATAATCTATTAAAATAAATGGACAGCGTCACAGTGGACCTACAACAGGACCGTCCGTCTCTTACCCTGCGGGTTAGGACCTTGTCATGGGACACGTAGCTAAGCATACAGGGGCTCCAAGGGGCAACTGTGATGGATGGGTTTTATCCACACCGTCCATCCATTTTTCCATATCAATTTAGGCTACAAGATAATAATAAAAATGATGTAGAAGAAAGACTAAAGTGGACCACACCACATCAGTAGGGATAATGACACCCATAGTTAAAACCTTCTAGGGAGCCACCATGATAGCTAATTGCCATCCAACCTGTTCACATGGTTAGAGACCGACCTGGATGAAGAGGAAACACAATATCAGCTTGGTCCAAAATTCATGTGACCCCCTAGAAAGTCTTCAACGGAGAGTGTTTAATCTCCATTGTGTGGTACACTTGAGCCTTAGATCTGCCTCATTTTTAGGCATGTACCCTGAATCAAAGAAATTGATGGACAGGGTGGATAAAACCCCATTCATGATGGACGTGGGTTGGCTGGTGACGCCAACACCACCAGCAAGCTGGTGTCAAAGTTATGTGGGTCCCACCATGATGTATTTGTTTTATCCACGCCGTCCATCCATTTGCTACGGATCATTTTAACGCAAGAAACCAAAATTGAGTAAGATACAAAGCTCAAGTAGACCACACCAATGGAAACAGTGGGAAGAATGATGTCCACCATTGAAACCTTCCTAGGGCCCACATTGATGTTTATTTGTCATTCAACCTGTTCATAAGATCGCAAAGAGCTGGACGAATATAAAAGACAAATATCAGCTTGATCCAAAACTTCAGTGGCCCCCAAAAACTTTCCTACCGTGCATGTTCAATCCACACTATTTCCCATCTTGTGGTCCACTTAAGATTTTTATCTGCCTAGTTTTTTTGTCTCATGCCTTAAAATATGTATAAATGGACAGATGGCATGGATAAAACAAATTAATACATCATGGTGGGATCAATAGAGCTTTGACACCAGCTTACTCGTTGGTTCGCGTCACCAGCCAACCCACGTCCACTCGTGATGGTGACTGTCAGGGCCCAACCGTTCCGGGCGCGGATTTCCTGCGAAAGCCTTGCGCAGGAAGTTCCTGCACTGGTAACCAAGGCGGGGCCCACAGTGATAATTTTTTATGAATCCACCCCGTCCATCCGTTTTGGGAGATCATTTTAGGACACTAAAACGAAAATGAACCGGATCCAAAACTCAAGTGGGCCTCACTAAAGTAAAAGATGGGTAGGTAAATTACTACCGTTGAAACCTCCCTGGGGTCCACAGTGATTTTTATATGACATCCATACAGTTCATAACGTCACTACTACTTGGATGAACTGGAAACACAAATATTATCCTGATTCGAAACTCCTGTGGCCCCACAAATATTTTAACTGTGGACGTTTAATCCTCACGTTTTAGGCCCACTTGAGTCTTGGATCTGGTTCATTTTTGTTCTCATGTCCTAAAATGAGCTCCCAAAACGGATGGACGGGATGGATTCATCAAAAACATCACTGTGGGCCCCACCTTGGTTCCCAGCGCGCTTTCGCAGGAAATCCGCGCCCCACCAAGGAGATCAAGCCACAAAAGTTATGGCAGGAAGTCATTAACCATATTCAATGCCATGGGTCCCAAGGGACACTAAGCTACGCCCTTTTTTTTTTTTTTTTTTTTTTTTTCCGTGGTTCCAAAAGTTAAGAGCATGCTCCCGCCATATTATATAAAGCAGGCTGGCAGAGTCCTGAGCAACTCAGTCGATGGGCCAGGCCTGGGTTTGGATTTGACCCGGATTTTTAACGGTTTCAGTCCAGCATATTCAAAATTTTGAATAAGAAGGATTTAAGGGGATTTGATGCTTTTTTGTCTTCTGATAATAAAGAATCGAACTGATTTGGATTTGATAAGAATTTAAGTCGTTCAGGATGGCTCTTTTCCAACTCCCACTTCAATATTAGGAATTTAAATCCACTTGGACTAAAATCCACTCAATTCTATAGGATTTCAAATCCACTATGGAATGGGAATGGGACTAGCCTTGATTAATTATAATCCGTCCACTAGAGCTTAACAGTGAGAGAAAAAGGAAGAAAGTAAAATTTTAATATCTAAGATGAGCATTTACTACTGGTTTCTTTAACACAAATGACTTCTGTTCGTGCATAAGACTTAGCTTGAAAGAAGTTCTCATGGTGATAGTTGATAAAGGGATTGATGAAGGGTGTATGGCTATCACATGATCTTAGTTGTTCAACCCTTTTATGCCTATTTTTGGCACACCTTATGGGTGAATGAGATATCACCACATGTCGGCACTACATACCTAGTAATGATAGAATTGTACTCATGCTTAAGGATATCTTTTGCCTATTACCCTTCTATGACACATCACTTGACATAATTAAATTGGCACAAAATTGTGCGCATGCTTCTGAGACGAAATGATGAATGGCACGCAGCCCTAATTCATTTGACAGGTAAGAGAGGAAGTATACTCAGCATGTCTATAAAGACACATCAAGATAAGGATCCTATCATAGATTCATATATGCTCGGTGAGACTCTCTCACAATCTTTCTAAATTGAGAGATCTCCCCAAAGATGTTCTATGCTCTTATGGTGATTACAAAGATTCGAAAATTGGACCAATATGTAAGTTGATGGAAATTGATGGATTAAGGCTCGATATGGATCCAGTGGGACTGGTCCCACCAAATTCATGGATCTTTATGGTCACGATAAAGGGAGAATTGAAAATGGTTTGTGACTAAATTGAATGAGACATAGCCCTAAAGATTCATGGATCTTAACAACCATGCTGGTAAGAGATCTGAAAACAATTTTAGATTTACAGAGATCTCTTGTGGGGAGAGTATGTAAGCGTCATGGACAAAAAGGATCTTGAACAAATAAGGAAACCTAACGAGAGTTTTGCTTCCTCTAAAAGTTCTAAAAGGAGAATACGATGAATAGCTTGAGGGTCACGCAAAACACATTCTACTTTCATGATTTTTATCTCTTATCTTAGCCTAGTTAAGTTTTACTTCTGTTTTGCTATGCTACGGAACATTTGAGGTTTAAATTAGTCTAAATCGATATTGTCCAGCGCCACCACTGTATTATTATAGGAGTAGGATAAATATCTACAACCCTCTATTGTTAGATTCTGATCGACTGAGTCCTTACTTGGAAGATCAAACACCCTAGTCATATTCTGCTAATTATTTACTTAGATCGCCTGTCTGTACGGATGGTTCAAGTATTTATATCTCGTATTATTGTATTCTCTGATTTATTTGTTACTCTGTCAATTGTGATGAACATTAATTCATAAATCAATAAAAATCGATATTTCAATAAAAATCGATATGTAAGAAACCAATAGTAAATGCTCATCTTAAAAACCTCTTTTATCTTACTTCGTTTATTTTTGCTTCATTGAGAAATACATTTACTACAATTACGGATGAAAGAACAAGTTCTTGAGACGTAAAAAACACTATTAGGAAGGATTAACCACCACCCTTTTGCAAATCGCCTAATCACTATTACAACCAGTGGTTGGGAATGCAATTGAGTCCTAGAATTCATTCATGGTCGCACTTTCCTAATCGCACATATTAATTGAATACGAGCACTTGTTGAACATGTGTGGCCTCATGTTTGATTGAATTGCGCAAACACAATCAAAAGCAGTATTGATGTGATAGATCTAAATTGATGTTGGGCTGTTTCTAGTGCAAAAGTCATCCATTTTCATTGGCGTTGATTAAAGATTAGATTCATTCCCCTAGAATATTATAGAAGG
The DNA here is from genome assembly GCA_003013855.2 of Liriodendron chinense. Lineage (NCBI taxonomy): Eukaryota > Viridiplantae > Streptophyta > Magnoliopsida > Magnoliales > Magnoliaceae > Liriodendron > Liriodendron chinense. The sequence continues at coordinate 6,230,928 of ML058513.1, forward strand.
ATGGACAATCAAATGTGAACCCCATTTGATAGATGATCTAAAATAGGAATGCACATGGATTAGACTAGATTGGTTCAAAGGGAATTTCAAACTCGGTCCATTTAACAATTAGAATTTTGGCCCCATAACCAACTTATTAAAATTCAAGTTGGGTATGCGTTGTTCGTGGAGCCTTCAAAGTGTGTTGAAACAGGGTTCAATGACTGGTCGCCCGTTGGGCACAACCAGTCGAATTTTGACTGGGCAAAGCAGTTTGGACGTTGGATAGTTTCTAGCTTCTACCGTTGAAATCTCCCTTGTGTCCACAGTAATGTTTATATGCCATTCATACCATTCATAACGTCATTCCTACTGAGATGAACTAAACACCAATATTAACCTAATTCAAAACTTTTGTTGCCCCACAAATATTTCAAGTGTGGATGTTCAATCCTCGTATTTTTGGCCCACTTGAGTCTTGCATTCGGCTCATTTTTTGTCTTATGTCCTAAAATGAGCTCTGAAAATGGATGGATAGGGTTCTCACAAACATCACAGTGGGCCCCACCTAGGTTCACGACGCACAAACTTCTATTAACACTTCACGTCAACTGCGAATAGGGCATGCCTACAAAAATTGATGAGAATAAGGGCAAATAAGTAATTCTAACGGAAAGACATGCTTTCTGGCCGAAAATAACGTTACGCGGGTTTTAGCACGTATTTAAAAAAGTGAGGCAGTCTACTTTAAATATTTTAAAAGACGGCACTTTCTTACAAATCAATTAAAAGTTAGGTGTCTGTATGCAAAATTCCCTATTTTAAAAGCAACAGATAGGACAAACATAATAAGCTATCCAGTGCAGATGCATTGGTATAGGCCTGTCTAGACATAAATATCCAAAATAGCATATCTAGGACACAACTTTAATAGTCATTAAAAGAGAAATAGCCTAGCTATTCTTTGGTCGGGCGCGGATCAGCGAGTCCCAGTGGGACTAGCATAAGGGGTGGTTTCAAATTTCTGCAAGCCCCACCATGATGTATGTGTTTTATCCATGCTGTCCATCCATTTTTCCATCTTATTATAAGGCATAAGTCCAAAAATGAGACAGATCCAAATCTCAGGTGGACCCCACGATAGGAAAACAGTGGGGATTGACGCTTAATGTTGAAAACTTTTTGGGGGCCACATAAGTTTGGTATCAAGCTAGGTATTTGTTTTTTCCCTTCATTTAGATCTATGTGGCCTTATCAAGAGGTTGGATGGAAAAAAAACATTACAGTGGGCCCTCAGAAGATTTTAATGGTGGAGGTTCAATCCCCACTGTTTTCCTGTGGTGTGGTCCACCTGAGATTTAGATCTAGTCTCATTTTTGGGCTCATGCCGTTCTCATTTTTGGGCTCATGCCTTAAAATAAGATGAAAAAATGAATGGACGGCATGGATAAAACACATACATCATGGTGGGGCCCATAGAGATTTGAAACCACCCCTTATGCTAGTCCCAGTGGGACTAGCTGATCCGCGCCCTCTTTGGTCAGGGTACCTATAAAATCTCCAATATCATTATAGTGTACTTTTTAAGCTAGAAGTTATGAAGAATTTGCTTTTTGGGCTCACCTTGATCTTATCTAAGGAAGTTGTCATTTATCACCATGCTTTCTAGTATGGTTATTTAGTAAATAAGGGTATACCTTTGCTATAATAAAGTGCAAAGAGGGCCCCCCCCCTTCTTTTTTTTTTTTTTCCTTCGTAAATAGTTTTTAGCGGGTTCTTAATTTCAGATTTTGAAAGGATACAATGGTATCAAACTAAGGCATCCTTTGCGGTGTGATTGAAGGGTATTCTAAATCCAAAGAATTTTAAATCCACACTATTAATGAGTTTTGCAATCTCTCCTTTAAAGCAGAAGAGTTGCATATATAACAAATATGTGCTTGGTGATGTTATACCAAAACAATCATACTATCAACTGCATTACCAAAATTAAATTAATAGAATGATCCGAGTAGACCAAACATTGGCCATGTAAATCAATGGTTAAAAGATGTTGACTTGTCACTCAATTGTGAACTTATACTTGTGGCTCATTTGAGGCTTGGAATTTCATTATTTTTTGTCAAAGCATATATTTAAATAGGCTGATTACAATCATTTTGTCAAACCTCACATATGTACACAAAAAAGATAAGAACCTTAATTGCACGTAGTCGGAGCTAAAATGGTAAAGAAGGTTGCTATAATACATCCTAATCTTGTTTATAAGATATGTTTCCACCATGGCCTTTAGATCTAGGGTCTCCAATGATCCAAACCATGTATACGATGGCTATCACCTTAAATGGGTATATAAAAATAAATAGGATATATAGCTTTTTGGTATCTTTATCTCCTTGATCATTTGACTATTTTCTGTTAGAGTATTCACATTCTTTAAATAATCAAAGGTTAAAATTCTTCAGTCTAAGACTTATTTTGGATATCCCTATTCACAATTAGGCCCATCATATAAATGATTTTAATCAGTAAAAATGATCCAAATTCTAGGATGGATGTATATCCTACTAAATTATCAAATGACCCTCATACATTCTCTCATCTATCCCTCTCCATATCTTGCAATCCACTTCCTCTCCATATAGCATCGCCTCACCATATTTGAGCAACCTATCATACTTGTTTCGTTGCGAGATTACCCTGCCCTTGACTTTTCGGAAATCAATTAGGAAAGTCACGTGTTTTGTTTAAGAAACTGTACTTTGATCTCCTGCAATTTGGGTCTTTCTGCATCATATTTAGATCAGCCCAAATCCTCAGCATAGGACTCCCAAAGCATAAATTTCTCTGGCGGACCAATGATCGACATCTCTAATTGAATGCTCAACCTCCAATTTCGGAGATCCCACACACACATGATAATAAGCAGCTTCCCTTCGCTCGGTAAGAGTGACTCATTTTCAAGCTGGCCCGCGCTGGGCAAGTTAACCGAGTTAGCTCAGTTCTGTGTCCAACTCTAGGTAAGAGTGACTTATCTGTCAACTTTTCCACTCTCACACCAATAAAACCATACTTTGCCTAGTGCAGTCATATGTTTTTCAGCTTGCTTGGTGGTTTTCTAAGAATACATGTATACAAAGAGCCCATTTGCAGGCTATCATATGTGCCAACATGGCCCATGTGTATAAGATCCCCCCACATGCATCTGGTGGGGTCCCACCTTGTAGATGCCTCTACCTGAAAATCAAGCCAGTCCGTTCATAAGATGGGCCACAATGTTAGAAATAAGAGGACGACTTCAAAAATCTTAGCTGTGTGTTTTCTAACCATTCACTTTCCATGGACCTAGCTCAAATGATTAGTGGGCATGTTCGATTTCAGGTAAGGCGCATTTTCATTGTGGGACCCGCTTGATGGATGGCTTGGATCTTATACACTTAATACCACTGCGGCATATGGGGTCGGTGTGTAGATGGGCTCCCAGATACGGTATATATGTGCATTTGTCTTAGTAAAGCCTACTAGCTCAGATATCACATGCCATGCATTGTGCAAACTGCAGGTGTGTCTGATAGGAATGGCAGGATTTGGGCCCAGCCCTTTAAACTTGGCCTAGCCTAGACTTGGATTGGGTTGGGTTGGTGATGAATGTTAGTTGGCCCAATTCAATCATCAAGATGAGGTTGGCTCTTGCCCAAAGTGAACTTGTAAGACCAGGGCCAGTGCCAAGGCCTTTCTAGCCTGATTAAGCCCTGGTCTAGGGACTAGAGTCAGGTATGCTCCATTGCTAATTCGGTGGAATTATTGCTCCTAACATAAAGTTGATTAGCTCATCTGGTGAACCATGCGAGTCCATAGAACGTGAACCGTTCATCAATCTTCACTTCAGCTCGAACTAATCACCTCCACCCAGTTGTATGCTTGGAGTTTTTGTTCCACTACTGCCCTGGAAAAAGATCTCTGCTATATATGACTCGAGCAGCGTTTGGCCAATTTCACCCTTGTAATTAGTACCATGGTAGGGTGTAAACTCTTAATTTAAAAATAAAATGGGATGTGATTGGTTCTTCAACTAGGGGCACTTTTTTTTTTTTTTTTTTTTTCATTCCTTTTATGCAAGTAGCCGGCTCCATGTCACCTCAACGTTGCATGTAGCTTGTCCCAGAAAGTAGAGTAGAAAGTTTGTAGTACAAAGGCTTTTGTGGAGCGTGTTTGGGTGACTGTGTCACATCCACCCGACACATTTATCATGCTGACTCATGTTATGATGTTTATTTAAAAATAAGGTAGATCTAAAACTCAAGTAGGCTACCATTGATCGCCTATTCTTTCTCTTTCTACCCATAGTTGCATCTTTTCCCTCCACTTCTCTCCTTTTCCCCCTCCTACTCTCTCCATACGAGAGAAAAAAGGAAAAAGAGTGGGGAGGGGAAGACTATGAATTCACACAGGTGCGCTCTCCATGCAGAACGAGAAAGAGAGAAGGCCTTAGACTGGTTTAACAGGTGACAATCCATTTCTACTTGTTTCTAGTGTTGTGGTCTGCTCTAGCTTTTGCTTTCTGTTGTTTATGGACTAATTTTCTATATGAGCTCGTGCATTGCACAAAGAGGACATCACACCATCAACATGGTAAGCCTCAAATAACCTTTTTTCTCATGAGGTCTCTAAAATCATGTTGAATGTGAAGGCTATTGGGCTACCCATGCATGGAGGAGGAATGTTGGAGTAGGCAACTTGCTCAAAATACCCTTAGTCTTTAGCCGCTCCATGACTAATTGCTGGGATAAAAACTAAAAACCCCTTATTTCGGGATTTCTGAACCAACTACCCTCCACTCATTAGTTTTGTTACTCTCTATCCTCGTGTTTATTAAGTAACTTTTTTTTACCCCACGTCGATAAAGGAAATGGTGGAATGACATTAAAGGCATGTTTGGATACCACCAAATAAGTAACTTTTAAACTTAAGTTAATAAGTTACTTTTATTAACTTAAGTTGTTTGGTAAACACCATTATAAAGTAACTTGTATGATGAAAGTTACTTATTGGTGGTAAGTTTTTTTCTTGCTTTTCAACCTACAACTTTTCAACTTCTCCTCTCTCTCTCTCTCTCTCTCTCTCTCTCTTTCTCCATGTGATGGATGGCCCATGTTAAATGAGAATGAGATGAAAAGTTAGCTTGTTTGGATTAAAGATTATCGAGGTAATATTTGGATGGATAAAATGTTAGCTTGTTTGGATTAAAGATCATTGAGGTCATATAATGGAAAAGTGCTATTATTATGATTTTACCACTGCAAAATTAAACTTGGTAATCGTCGGTCAAATGCAAATGTTTTTATGAGACAAGTAAATAAATTTGTATTTATTATACTTTTTAATTGCATTACTATGAAAATCTAGGATTTAAAACATAAACATTAGTATATGGATTGATGATAATATGATTAATTTGAAGAAAAATGTTATCATTATGATTTTACCATTGCTAAATCAAACACAGAAATCAACAGTCAGGTCAAATACAAATGTATTTATGAGACAGAGAGAAATTTGTAATTATTACATTTTTATAGCATTACTATGAAAATCTCTAATCTAAAATATCAATATATTTTGGTGATATTTTACATTAAAGTAATGTAAAAATATTTTTATAATAACTTTACTATTGATAAACTAAATATGGGAATTAATGGTCAAATGCAAATATTGTTAGGAGATAAGTAATTTTTAATCATTGTACATTTTCTTAAAATTATCATGATAATTCGTGAAACAAACATCCCTGAAAGAGCCTTATGAGTTCAATTTTATTGCCCCTAAACTCAAATGAGCGATCATAGGTAAAATGTAAACATCTTCAGGAGTTTGGAATGCACTTTTCTATTACAAACCGGCCCTAATGGCCATTCTGCCCTACCATAGAGGGTTGGGATGCAGTTTGGATCATACAGGATCGTAAATTTTTTGACCTAGGAAATCAAATTCATATAGTGGGGCTCACCAGATTAAGGGGCATTTGGCGCATGGTATTAGATGGGATTAGGTGGGATGGAATTGCATTTGGTTTCGTGCAAATTCCATGTGGTGTTTGGGGAGGATGGGAGGGTTGGGATTAGGTCGAATGGAATTGCATTTGATCCCACGTGAGATTTATGTGGATTTTGAAATCCCGCACACATGTGGGCCTCACATTGATGCATGTGTTTTATTCATGGTGTCCATCATCCATTGTGAATTTGGTTCATTGATTGCAATTCCATAGTCCACCAAACATGATCTTACTTAATTCAATGTTTTTTCTACGGTAAGAATTTGATCCCAAACATGGGATTGGACAGTGAAAATTCCATGGTATTATAAGACATGTAATCGTTGTAGGCTAGCGGCTTGGATCATAGGGGATCGCACATTATGCGGAAAGTAGACAAAAGCAAGGGGCGCGAATTAGGTGTACGCTGGGGACAACTTAGTGGGTGTTACCTTAACCGTGTGGGGCCCATATTAATCTATTTGTTATATATCTACACCGTCTATCTATTTTCCATATCATTTTAGGATGTGATCCAAAGCCCTAAGAAGATCCAAATCTCAGATGGACCATACCACTAGAAAAAGTGATGATAGCCATTAAAAACGTTTGGTGGGCCACAAAAGTTTTGGATCAATCTGACCTTTATATTTTCCCTTAATCAAGACCTTATTGACATTATCAAAAGCTTGGATTTCAAATAAAAATGACCAAAACCTTATGATGGGTTCTTTGGAATTTTTAATGGTGGGGCACCCAATCACACTGTTTCTAGTGGTATGGTCCACTTGAGATTTGGATCTGCATAATTTTTGGCATCTCATCCTAAAATGGGCTGTAGAAACGGATGGACGGAGTGGATATACAAAATATCATCCATGTGGGCCATACGGTAGGGGTAACACCCACTAAGCTGTTCCCGGGGTAACACCTAATTCGCGCCCAAAATCAAGTGCGTGGTAGCAGTGCAAGCTCTCTACGCACAAGGACAAGCAAACACCGGATAAATCACTTGGTTAACTACAAATATACGAAGCTACTCTTCCATATCATGCGCACCCTCGCTCACGACATCACCTTCTACGCCTCCCTGATCGAATCCTGTTCGTCCACCAAGAACCTAAGCAAACTGCAAAAGATACACGCTCGAATCCTGGCCGTCGGTATCGCCCACCACGACTTCCTCCGGGCCAAGCTCGTCTCTTCCTACGCCAGCTGCGCACGCATGCACGAAGCCGCCCACGTCTTCTCCCGCACTAACCGACAAACGACCTTCCTCTACAACTCCATGATCAAGGGCTACGCTTCCATCCACCTCTACCACCAATCCCTCCATGTCTTCCGCCACATGCTCCAATGCGGCAAGCTACCCGACCGGCGCACGTTACCCTCAGTCCTTAAATCCTGCGCCGGGCTCTCTTCTCTCCACCTCGGCAGGCAGGTCCACGTGGCGGTCCTCGTCCATGGTTTCTCCTCCGACGTGGCAGCCTCTAATTCGCTGGTGACGATGTATGCGAAATCAGGCGACCTGGATTCTGCCCGTGCGGTGTTCGATAAAATGACTGAGAGGAACTCGATCACGTGGTCGGCAATGATCGGCGCGTACGGCGCGCACGGCCTCTCCGGCGAGGCCCTCCGGCTGTTCGACGGGATGCTGACCGCCGGGGAGACGCCGGACGGTGTCACGTTCACGGCGGTTCTGACGGCGTGCAGCCACGGGGGGTTGACGGAAGCGGGGCGGAGGGTGTGGGAGATGATGGAGGGGAGGTTTGGGGTGCGACCGGTGTTGGAGCATTATACGTGTATGGTGGATATGTTGGGGAGAGCGGGATACGTGGAGGAAGCAGAGGCGTTGGTTGGGGAGATGGACGAAGAGCCGGACGAGGCGCTGTGGAACGCGCTGTTGGGGGCGTGTAGGGTGCATGGAAAAGTGGAAGTGGCGGAGAGAGTGGCGGAGAGGGTTTATGGTGGGAAGCTTGGAATTTGAGTTTTGCTGATCTTGCAATTTCGTGGATACGGATATGGCAGAGCTGCATCTCCACTGTACACGTGGCAAGGGATGTAGCAATTGTGTCCATCCATCTACTGGGCCATTAAAGTGGACGGCTTTTGACATCAAACCTATCAGACGATCCCATCCATCGTATCCGTAGAAAATGAAAATAGTTGATGGTCCATAATTCAACGGGATAGATTGAAACGTTGAAGAAAATGATGAGTAGGAGAGGTGGCAGACTTGTCATAGATTTGGGCCATTTATCAAGTAGGAGACATGGTGAGCATGACGAATTCATAATAAAAGTCATAGCACAAGGTTGATGCTGGGTTCCAAATTGACTCAAACCTCCTTTATCCGTGCTGGGGACGAGCAATGAGAGCACAAAACTCCTATATACATAATGTAATTAACTATTATATAGGTTGATTATAATCAAGCTATTTAATAGTCTATTACATGGGTTGATTACAATCGATGAGTATGTTGTAGTGCGAAAATGCCATGGATAAAAAATAACGTTGGACGGTTAATCAAGCAGATCAAACTTGTATGGAAAAAAAAGGTCAATCAGAAGAAAAGTTCAACATTCTAGATACAACATGTGTGGTTCGCTTGATTAGTGTGCTACCCTGATTTTTCGTATATGACATGTCTACAATGCGCCCATTTTATGTAAATCCATTTTATGGGGCACAGCTTAGCCCCAGGTGATTCCAAGGGGCGAGATCCCTGCATTCTGTTCATGAATAAGCCCATTTCGGGTGTTGGGTGCCAAGGAAGTCTTCGATGTCTTTATGAATTTTCAAGATAGCTTGAGAGATGATGATAGAAAGTTGTAGTTCTTACTCTCCACCCACATACGACAGTGTAACGGAAAATGGCCCCTCACAAACTGATTGGATGTGGCCTCTCCCCTACCTTTTGGTTGACTCAATACCCCACCGAGTTGACTCAGATCACCATGGTTTTGCCAAATCCAATCTCCAATTTTATAAAACCCATCCAAGACATGATCAGATTTACTGGAGCACTTAATAAAATCAGCCCGTGACCTGAGTTTGTAAACAGAGAATGAGATGATATTATATACATAATAAGCTACTGTAAGAGGTCCATGTTGCACATCACTTAAGTGGAATTGAACGGATACTATAAATACAAAATAACTATACAAATACAACTTCTGATTCTACCCGTTAGGAGCATGTATAGTACGTGCGAAAAAGAGAAAACGGCAAGGAAATGTACTTCTTTAATACATTTCATGATGTCCTTGCCCACGAGAACGCCTTTTTTTGCATGTTATATATACCTGTATCTTCAGTACCTGCATGGGTCCCTACCAGTGTCTCCTTATATAATGTATAGATAGAGGTTACGTGCTCGCTCATCATAAGAACCTTGGTATAACCATTGTTTCCCTATGTACTGTATAGATGGAGGATATGTGCTGACCATCATAAGAGGCTGGGTATAGCCTTGAATTGCATCAGCCCATCTCAGATTTGAAGTCTCTGAGTAAGTTCGCCATCTCAGATTTTGAAGTCTCCAAGTTCGCATGGGATTTGGTGCTACAGATCAAAGCTGTGACTGTTGAAATGGAAAATCGGTTGATTCCAGCTGCCCCTTATGTTCTGAGATCTAATCTCTCTAGCAACACTGGTTTGAAGACTTGGAGGGCCACATACAATGACACCCACGTCCACGTGCCCCCACCGCTCTGCAGCAGACTCGAAAATTTCTGGAAAGAAAAGCAGAAATGGAGTGAATGAGAAAAGCCTGATCACATGGGTGTAGAAAAGTTCAGTCGCCAGAAATTTACGGCGTGGAGATGATGCAATATGAATGAACGGGGTATTTTGTGTTGATAGTTGTTTTCTGGCCATATGAAACATCCATCCCAATCCACTCGATAAATGCTTCTGAAATGTAATCGTGGCATTTTTCAAATTTTCATCACATATACAGCAAAGATTCTCCATTTTTCTAAGAAACATTCTGCATTGGACATACAATATGGATATGTCATTCATCTCACAACCATTAACATGGCAAACAGGAAAACAGAATCAGTTTTATTTTTCTTGTTTATTGGTATTTATTTATTTACATATGATATAGTCAATTAAATTTATATAAGAATCTGGATATCTTGTTCCATATCTCACGACGTTTTGAACTGATATTTACACATTGTAAGTAGTGATATATCGTTCAATAATATCATGCCACTATACAAATTCGCTGGCATAGCAGTTGTTATTATTAAGAAAATGCCAATTTGAGAGATCCAGATCACTGTCATTGTGGACACCGCTGTGGATGGACCATGCCCCAAGAGTCACCTTGACAAGAAAATCCTAACCTTTAGATTGTGCCCTATACATAGATGGCAAAGAAGAGAAACTACACCAAAGGTCCACATTCAACTGGCAGAAAGGCCTGATATTAGGGTGTAGGATCTTCCAATATCAGAAACTCAGTCATTGTCCATCCATGGTGGTACCCAATATGCTAATTGTTTTAGACCAGAGAGCTGTAGGCCCCGCTTGTATAAACCATATTTTTTTTAGTATATTGTGCATTGAGAATCATATAATTCCCAAGTTCCTAACATGATTTCTTTGAATTAAAAAAAAAAAAAAGAAAAAAAAAGTGGTTGGATTGTTACCTTGGAAGTTTGGCCTACAACCATATCGTGTGGTCATTGATCCAGCAAGATTGGTTCGACTCGCATCAGTTTGCATTGCTGGTTCACTAAACTGCATTAATTTAGTCTTATCTTCATCATAAACACCACCACCATTCAATTTTTCATTACTAGAAACACTTCTTTCCCATTGATTCCAAAAGAAGACCACCAGACCTCCGAATATGACAACGCCAGCAATCATGCATATGACGAACATAAGTCCTTGAAACCACCAAGAAGATATATGAAAAGGTCTTATGTAAAATGCATCCAAGAAGCCCAAGAGAATAACAAACCCAAGTGTCGATACAATGCAGTAGGTTCCGGACCAGATATTGTTCCCGGTGCCAACCAAACTGGACATAGGACATCCACTGGCCACAGGAAAAGATGGACAATCCCTGCTCTTGTAAAGCATACCCTCTTCCTGAAATTAGAAAGGAGATTGGATTGCAGTATCCATTTTGTAAATTTCTTCAAAAGTGAACTGATATTACACCCTCTCTTTTTGATACACACCCCTTTCTTTCTAACGTTTTGGTATTTGGAAAGAATTTTTTGGTGCTATCAAAAAGGGTCCATGTATAGGAAAAAACTAGGGTGTATGTATCATTGCCCTTGTTGAAAATGCATCTACAGATGGACAGTCCACACCTACCAACGAAGGCTCTGATTCTTGAGTGATGTAAGTTTGAATATCTAGATTCAAGCTATCAGAAAAAGATGGGCAGATGGCTTCTGCATTGACCGCGGAAACAAGAGAAAGCTCTTTAGATTTCTTCACAGCCCAAACAATCAATACATGTTTTGGCAGGCAGGGCTTTTTCTCTCTAATCCTGTTCAGGATGTCGCTCAAGATAGCTAGGAAAGGTGAAATTCCAATGCCGCCAGCTACCAAAATAAGGTACTCATACCTAAATGAACAAAGAGTCCAAAATCAGTCAATCCATCAACAAGCAATAGAAACGAACTGTGGCGAAAAAGAGAAATTATAAAATGTGGTGATATGCAGTGTAAACTATCTGATCAGGAAGGAATTATAGTGTCTTGATGTGCCAGGACAATTGCGGTGTCTTGATTGGCCTAGTCAATATGAATAGGGCCATCGTTCGCTGATCCAGAGTAATGGATGTGATGAGCATTGCCATGGATGTGGGATATTTGCAGATTGAAATATCCTAGCCATCCAACCTTTGGCCTCTTTTTATAAGCCAATTGAAGATTTAGAATCTTCCTGTCCAGAAGATTTTTGGGACATACAAGATCCATCATATCAATGGTCTGGATCACCCAATCAGGACCCATTCATATTGACTGTATCATGATACTTTCATTCCTCTGCATCAAATTCTCAAATAGACTTTTAAAACTCAAACCAATGAAGCAAAAAAGGAGTACATACGTCAAGTGGTATGGTGCCTCGTGCCCATATGGCCCCTCGACAGAAGCCGTTATCATAGGGCAAGGTTGAAATGGCAAGCCTACTTGAGGCTGCTCTGGAACATTGGAGATACTATCTCTCAGCCTCCTCGTCCATTCTCCAAGAACCTTTATAAGAACAGCAAGATGGTGTTTTCCATCCAAGGGACTTGAGGAAACACTGAAGGGATGCCACTGTAGCCAAGATAATTCCCTCACTTGAAGGAAAACAAAACTAAGAGCATTGTACCGCATATCTGTATTATTGAAGTGCCAATCAGAATACATCGTACTCAATAAACTGTAATATGGATAAATCATCAAAGAGATGCCAGAAGAAGAAAACGACCATTGTATAATTACAGGTGGTGTTCATTTACCTACGAGGAATCACTGGAACATGGATAGTGTTCTGATGCATGTCGCATGTGCCCATTTGTGCAAGTAGGTCTGAAGGTTTGGTGATCCTGATCATTTATCTGATGGTGCCATCAGATCAATGGACCAGATCAGTGTACCATGGCCACATCTGTATGCATGAGGACATGATTTGTCTTGATGTATCAGGATCCAACAACTCTTCACACAAGTATTTATCTGGACTGTTGATTTGCCATAAAGCAAAAATCATCCAGCATAGAGATCCTACTCATCCATTCATTAGTCCATTTTTTTTTTTTTCTGACAGTTGATGTATTTTTTGTCCTAGGGATAGGATCTTCCAATCTAAGATATATATTTCTTGGCATTTCCCATCCAGGGTAGGCCATCAGATTAGCATGGCCCTATCCATATCAACTGATACATCAGGACATGACACATGTCCTGCTGAATCAGGCCCCACTGTTTCCTCTTTATATCAATGTATTCATTTCTGCAAAGAATTATTTTTTTGTGAGAGATTTTTGAGAAGCAGTACTTTGTGGCTTTGAGAGAACCACTTCTATTGTTCCACAAGGCAGGCACGCAGCCGAGAGTACGTCGACGGTTGTCCGTGATTGGCAGAACCTCAAGAAGCGATCGAGTAGGAAAAGGAATATCCCTCCAGCAGCCATGCTGAAAATGAAGTCGCCAACATGCAATGCTAAAAAAACGACAAAAACTACATACAGCTGATGCGTGTAGAAGAACAGCTCGAAATAATGCTTCCTCACTGGATGCAGAGACGTCACCCACATCAACAAACCAGCCAAAAGGCTAATCACCCCAGGAAAATTGGCAATACCAATGTCTCTCCAATCAAGCAACTGCACAAGTAAACCGATCAACCGATAAAATTTAGTCAATATTGACCCTTCATGAACTGCATGATATATGATCTACGTGTGAGATGAGATTCTAGTTAAAAATCGGTCCTGCAAGATTTGAAATATAATAGGCAATGATATTTTCTCTGCTGACCTCGAATCTATCATAAAAATAGTCGATGAAGACATCAAAGATAACTTAAGCCACATTCAAGAAAAGGAGAAATGCATTTATAAATCCAGCATTTGAACTCACTCCACGTATGAGAGTGCCCTCCACTGCCCATGCGACTACATAACATAAGCCATGTAATGTAAAGAGCGCCATTGTAAGATGTCCCAGCCACACATGGTATCTAGTTGCATGCTCGAAAGGGATATCAACGAGGCGAAGAAGAATTGACCCCCTTGCAATTGGTAGAAATAAAATTCCCAAGCAAAACAATCCGATCGAACCTAAGCGAAGCCCGAAAATCTCTAACATGAAGCAACTGCAAAATGAATGCAACTTGATGCATTAGTAAAGACAACAACCTTCATATCAAGAAAAATATATGCTAGGTCATACTCAAATATGTGTATTTCGTCTCTCTAGGGAAATATGCTTAGGGCATAGTTGGTAGAAAATATTTTGGTGATCATCCATACTCTATATAACATGAGCAACTTTTGGACATTTCTGCCCCCACAATTAGTTTTCCCAGGGCAGACAACTTCGAATATTTAAAGGGCAAAAAAAAAACATTTTAAATGAAGCCAGGGGTACTTGGGAACTAGAAAATGTAATTGTTGTCTGATGTAAGATCCAAATTTCACCTGAAAAAGCCTGCAATGGCTTTGACTCTACTGTAAGCGGTGTTTCGATAATTATACCCCTATAATTAGTAACAGACGAGGCACTCTACAAGGGCATTTTGTCCTTCTACATCTTTCTTTCTAGTAATCCACACCCAGTCTGCGTGTAGCCTGCATGGAAGGCAGGTTATTAGCAAGCCTGTGCAACAAAGGCTCCATAGGCTATTGCGATAATTGTGTGGCTTCCACTTTGTACATTTATTGTACCGGTTCATGTCAGGACGTCCAGCCCAAAAAAGAGGGAGATTGGAAACTAGAGTGGGCCACAAAATTGGAATGGATGGGTCGTCCATTATAGAACCCTGATCTCTCTATCTCTCTGCTTCCTCCCTCGCCCTTTCCCTCCATCTCTCTACCTTTCTCTTCCCCAGCACCGGCTCTCTCATCTTGCCACATGCGTTTTACATGCCACAGCCCCTAGTAGAACATAAAAAATCAGGTTCAATGCCTAACATTGGTCCTCTAAAAATAGGAAGATAGTCCTTCTATGATGGTCAAACCACTTGCAAAACAAATATGTTTTGATTTCAAGTGACTCTCCATTCAAATTTGTCATCTAAACAAAAGCCCCTGTCTAACACGATTGCCGGCAACTTCTTGACAACTCTATGAGAACAAAAAACCTTAGTATGTTTCTTCTATTGTTTCCTTGTACTAACAATAAAGTTTTTAAGTGTTACCATGAATCTCATTACAATTTCAATGTATTTCACACTTGCAGGAACTGACACAAGGAATATCTATACACACGTGTTTGCATTTTCTATTGAAGTTGTATGAGATTTCACAGTTGACATGCATGTATTGCTGTGATCAATTTGTTGTGACTAAGTGGAGCTGCCCCAGGTTGGGAGCACCTCAGGAGAAGGGTGCTTCTTCTGGACTTGCAACAGGTTTGTAGATGAAGAGGCTTATGAGTTATCTGAGCATGGAGCCACAATGATCTTGGAGCAGTCGAAAAGAAACCATTTTAAAAGTAGACATAGAAGTTCCATTTGGACATACAAGCGAATTGAACTGTGAACATTTAATTCGATCAAGAGGAAAATGACAATACTAATGATGTGTCCTAGACTGCTAGTACTCATAAGGAGAAAGCAACCCTCAGATTACAAAAACAATGTTATTGTTGTTTGGAACCCAAACCCTCAATAATGAATTCTAATGAAAGAAAATACAGTTCAGATATTTGCACTTTAGTAGGTTAGTGATTGCGGCGGTTAAAAGAAAAAAATTGCCTATAGGCTATAACCTCTATTATTTGAGGGTTTAGGTGGATAGAGCTAGAATCAGTCTGATGTTGTCCCACCATGTTCTTCGATAGTGCATTGAAATGCATCCTAAGGTTAGAGCCACATGGCCTTGTGGTGCCAGGGATCGGAAGGCTGATAAAGAGACATGGGCTAATGAGCAGGCCCCAAACTCCCAAATAATACAGTTGGAGATGAGTAGGTCAGTATAAGCATATATCTGTAGAACCAACTGTCAAGAGAGGCAGTGCTAATGGACCCTCCATCATCATCATCATCATCATCTAAGTCATATCCCAACTAATTGGGGTCAGCTACATGAATCCTGTTCCACCATTCAACTTTATGAAGGGCCATAACTTAAGTTAGAGCATAGGTCATAAGGTCTTTTCTTACTACCTCCACCCACGTCCATGTGGGAGCCTTCAACTTACAGGAACTGATGGACCCTCCACCATAACAGAAATCCTAGAAGAGCCCCAAAATCCAAATTATTTTAGTTCTTATGGCAGTTGATCTGGGAAAGAAGCACAAATTTATAGGACTATAAAAGCATCAGACTATAAGAAATAACACCTAAAGAGCTATGTTTGTCTGACAAGCAAAAGATATGACTGATTGACCAAGTTAAAGAAAACACCTTTTCTCTTTGAAAGGCAGGCGAGATTCAGACATTCCATGATGAATTTGTATTGCATAAGCAGAAACTGCCCAGATAATATATGCGGAAAACAGGAGTATCCCAATCAATTCTGCAGCAGAGACGACACCAAAAGGTCCATCGACAAGGACAGGAAATGTCCATAAACGGAACCTTGGAAATTTCGGTTTCTTCATCCTGTAAGTGAAAGGATTCTCTGTGAGTAACGAGATTGTGTCTACCAAAGCTTACGCAAACATATTCATACTGTATAAAGATGTGATTCTTCTCATCCTATTCATTCCTATACATTAAAAAAATAGAACTGATGCAACTCGGTGGAGAATTTTATACTGCAAACTAAATTATGGGAAACCATACTCTTCATTTTCACTTGGGAAAGCGGTCACATAGACAAATGCTAGAAATGCAACAATGAGAATTGGAGCGCTGAATGCCAGGAATATACTTCCTGCAGTTTGCAAACAAAAACAAACGTTACCAGTTAAACATAATTCTGTTCAGGGCTCCCAAAAAAAAAAAAAAAGAAAAAAAAAATATGAAGAACACCATGGGTGCTTACCTGTGACCCCAAAGACAGTTTCTCTGGTTGCTCCAAGCCATTTCTGGAACGATCCTCGCACAAACTCACTTGGGAAGAAAAATATAAGAGCAATCCATGCAATAAAGATCCCCCACATCAAAATTTTGAGTACCCATTTCACCAAAGATGCTGAGAAGGCAGTCCTCTTGGTGGCACCATGCTTGATATCTCCATTCAAAAGAAGCGGTTCGCGAGATGAAAGTTCAGCCATGGGAAGATCTCACTACTCTGAAACTCAGAGTAGAATACACCAAACTTATCCTTTCCCTCCTTCCAGTCCTTTCGCCAATTCCTGACGGCCTAACTCCCATTAAATACTACTACAACTAGAAAAAACAAATTCCTTGGATAAAATTACCATTTCAATCATGTAATTCTATATCACTAGCAGATGTATGTGTTTTTTTTTTACCCAAGCGAAAGATACTTGAAACACAATAATGGGTGTTCAGTAGTTCACAGAGAAAAGGATTAATTGGTAGAGATTTTTCTCTTTTTCTCGAGTTACTTTCAACCATCGAAGAATAAATTAACTTAAAAATGTATACCACCAATTCAAGAGAGAGAAATATCTACTCTATTTGAGTCTTTACTGCCAGTTGAAAATGAGAACTAAACAACCAGTAACCTTGGAAAAGGAAATCTTTCACAAGGAATTGTTTGGATTAGTACCCATCAACTGTTTTCTCCAGGCTCCTTCAATCTCTATCATTTGGGGGAGTCCTTGTCCAAATAAATGCATACAACTTGTCCAATACCATAAATGCAAGAAAAAAGAAGAAACACACAGCTACAGAGATTCCAACCAAACCAATTGGTACAGCTTAGTTGAAAACTACTTATTTCATGACCACCCCAAATAAAAAATAAAAAAAAAAACTCACCAATAAGCTTTTTTCCTGAATAGCTATCACTCCTTTCTCCTTGGAGATAATCCTTTCAATATACAAATTAATAATGCACGCCACACATTCTATAATTAACAAGATAAATACAAGAGAGGTAACGAAGAAAACTACAAAGACACTCCAACAAAATCCTAAGTACAAAATTCAAGAAAAAAGAAGAGGAAATATGAAATGGGTATCCCTCAAAATTTCAAATTTATCAGAATAATACAAATAAAAGAGGGAAAGAACTATAAAGACCCTCCAAACAATCCAAACTACATAATTCAAGAAAAAATAAGAGAAAATATGAAATGGGCATCCCTCAAAATTTCAAATTTATTATATACTATAACGACCCAAAAGAGAGAGAGAGAGAGAGAGAGAGAGAGAGAGAGAGAGAAGATAATTTCAGAAATGGGTGTACCTCAAAATTGAAAACCACCAAAATTAAGAAGAAAAAAAAAAAAGAGAAAAATCTCTCACCAGTAATTATTTTTGTCATATACCCATCACTCCAATCTATCAACTGTATTATATCTGATAGGAATATTTTTCCTAGAAAAACGAGAAAATGAGAGGTGTGTATTACCTTGGTCATTGGCGTCCATGTAAATGGGGTCAGCACAAGACACTGCACTGAAAAAGATGAAAAGAACACAAGGCCAGTAAGACCACATGAGGGTAGAGATGATGGAGATTGTTTCATTTGGGTCTGTATGGCAATGAAAATGAAATGGATTGGAATGAGTGGTTGAAACCTGGAGAGAGAGAGAGAGAGAGAGAAGAGAGAGAGGAATCTGGTAAAGAGACAGTTGCTTTCAGTCGGAAGGAAGTAGAAGTTTGATTCATCGTTCTGTAGCTGTACGAGTTTGTGTTTGATTTCCTGCGAAAACCTTTGCCGGAAGTTCCTGCGCTGGGAACTTAGTGGGGCCCACCGTCATGTTTGTGAGAAATCCACCCCGTCCATCCTTTTTGTGACCTCATTTTATGACGGGAAACCAAAAATGAGCCGGATACAAGACTCAAGTGGGCCTAAAACGTGAGGATTGAACTTCCACAGTTGAAATATTCGTGGGGCCACAGAAGTTTTGAATCAGGATAATATTTGAGTTTCAGTTCATCCCAGTAGGAATGACATTATGAACGGTATGGATGGCATATAAACATCACTGTGAACCGCATGGAGGTTTCAACGGTAGGAATTTCCCTAACCCACCTTTTCCTTTAGTGCGGCCCATTTGAGTCTCAGATCCGGATAATTTTTGGTCTCATGTCATAAAATTATCTCAAAAAACGGATGGACGGCATGGATTTCTCAGAAAAATTACAGTGGGCCCCACTTAGATTTCCATCGCAGGAACTTCCTGCGAAAGCTTCCGGAAACTTAGGACTGATATGATCCCCGACCTGAGGCATTGCACAGTGTGCTTGGTTTTTCAGGTGGGACCCATCAGACCCATGGTTCAGTAATCCAGACCATTGGTCTGTTGGGTGCCACCGTAGATGGATTTTGATACTAAAGCATACATGATAGAAAATCCCACGCTTTCGACCTATAAATAGACGGTTGAGAAGAGAAATACAGCACGAGATTGGTGTATTTTTTTGGTTATTGCCCATTCACCTCTGTACACAACAAAGCAATGGTATGGATTACTAAAACATGGACCCCACTTTTCGGAACTGAAAACCCGAGTATACTAGCAAAACCTGCGGCCGAGGGCGTAACTTGTTCTGAGGTTTGAGAGGGAGCGATTTAGCTGTTAACCTGGTAACACCTTAGTGGGTGTTACTCCTACCGTGTGGGGCCTATATTGATGTATTTTTTGTATATCCATGACGTCCATATGTTGTTACACATAATTTTAGTACGTGATCCAAAATTATAAGAAGATCCAAATCTCAGGTAGACCATACCAATAGAAAGAGTGATGAATAATCATTAAAAGCATTTTTCGGGCCACAAAAGTTTTAGATCAAGCTGATATTTAAAATTTCCCTTCATCCAGACCTTCTTGACATTATGAAGATCTTGGATTGCAAATAAAAATCACAAAAACCTTACGATGGGCTCTTTGGAATTTTTAATGGTGGGCACTCAATCAGCACTGTTTACAGTTTTATGATCTACTTGAGATATGGATTTGCATGAATTTTGGAAGATCAACCTAAAATGGGCTGGAGAAACGGATGGACGGTGTGGATATACAAAATACTATCCATGTGAGCCACACGGTAAGAGTAGCACCCACTAAGCCGTTCCCGGGGTAACAGCTAATTCGCTCCCGGTTTGAAAGGGGTCGTTGGGCTTTCTTTTCGACGTCTTGCCAAAAGAAATTATTTGTTACTCTGGTAGCGTATGACGCTTGATACACAGGCACTCAAAAATTGTATGCTTGGCATACATTAATGCAACCCAAAACGATTAAATTGGAACATCCTGGCTCATTCATAGTCCAAAAAATATGATTCATATTTGTTTCTTGAAATAGGACCACTATTATCATTTTAAACTGTCCAACAATTTTCTATTAAATCAGCCAATTGTTAGAGAAGCATAGTTGATCGGGTTTCTATCTTCACGTTATTCATGGATTCTTGTATTATATTTTAGCTGTCAATTTTTATACTGTCAATTACGATGTATCATAAGTTCACGGGAATTTTGTGGTGACCTTTATATGGTGGTGCTGCCATGTGGCGACTTCCTAGCCATTGAATTTGATGGCGTCAGGTCCGGTGTATATAGTATGAATCATTGGTTTGGATGGGGCTAAGATAAAAATTATAGACAATTGAAATGGACCCATAAATGCTATTTTCTATACTGTATCTAGTTATTTTTTATTTTTTATTTTGTTTTGTCAACTTTTACAGTGATTTATTTGGAGGCAATTGATCAAACGGATAAGATGGTAGTATTAGCCTTGTTTTTGAATTATCAATAACAATTATAATGTAATAAAAATATCATTATTAAGATTTTAAAACATTTATTTAAACATATTATTTTAAATGTAATTCAATTGCCGAATGCAAATGTATACAAGATAAGTAAAAGAATTTATAATCATAATAAGTTTGCATTAAATCGCAGAGAAATCTCCTACTCAAATGTGCATCTGATATATATATATATATTTTTTGTTGATTTGACATTTTAGTAATGTTTTTTTTTTTTTTTTTTTTTTTAAAAGTTAATCATGTAACACGCCCACCCTATTAGCTAGGCAACACACCCACTTGGTCAGGACACATGAAGCACACACCCACTGACTGATGGAGTTAGTGTCTCCTTAGCACTTGAACTTGAGACCTGTTGTTGAAACGCCCAGGCATCTTCCAGCTACGCTGGTAGGTAAGACACAACATTTTAATAATGTGAATGTATCATCATTACAATTTTATTCAGAATTGCCAGTTAATTACTTATTTCTCAGGAGACAAATATTAATATAATTTATAATCATTACACTTTACATTAAGGTTAAGAAGAGAAATACAGCACGAGATTGGTGGAGCTTTTTGGTTATTGCCCATTCACCTCTGTACACAACAGAGCAATGGTATGGATTACTAAAACATGGACCCCACTTTTCGGAACTGAAAACCCGAGTAGACCGGGCAAAACCTGCGGCCGAGGACGTAACTTGTTCTGAGGTTTGAAAGGGGTCGTTGGGTTTTCTTTTCAACGTCTTGCCAAAGTAAGTTATTTGTTACTCTGGCAGCGTATGACGCTTGATACACAGGCACTAAAAAATGGTACGCTTGGCATACATTAATGCAACCTAAACCGATTAAATTGGAAGATCCCGGCTCATTCATAGTCCCAAAAATATGATTCATAGACACTTGTTTCTTGAAATAGGACCACTATTATCATTTTAAACTGTCCAACAATTTTCTATTAAATCAGCCAATCCTAGTCGATCGGTTTTCTATCTTCACGTTATTCATGGATTCTTGTATTATATTTTAGGGGCTCGGATTAGGCACGGCCCCACCAAGACGGCGAGGAGATGGATGAATGCGCGGCATTGGTGGAGGGCAGTGGGCCGCACTGATGTGATGGAGGGGCTGTCAGCACAACACTATCACATCAGTGTAGGCCCGACCAGCTCTCCACCGTCTCCTCGGGGTATTACCTAATCTGAGTCTATATTTTAGCTGCCAATTTTTATACTGCCAATTACGATTTACTGTAAGTACACAGGAATTTTGTGGTGACCTTTATAGGGTGCTGCCGCCATGTGGTGACTTCCTGGCCATTGAATTTGATGATGTCAGGTCCGGTGTTTATAGCATGGATCATTGGGTTGGATGGGGTAAGATAAAAATGATAGACGATTGCAACGGACCCATTAATGCTATTTTCTACTGTATCTGGTTATTCTTATTTTTAATTCTTTTTATCAACTTTTACAGTGGTTTATTTGGAGGCCATTGATCAAACGGATAAGATGGTAGTATTAGCCTTTTTTTTTTTTTTTGTTATAATTTAGTACCTGTCTGGATTACCAATTACAGTTATAATGTAATAAGCATCACACCCTCTTGGTTAGTCACATGATGCACCCACCCACCAATAGAGTTAGTGTGTCTCCCTAGCACTCGAACTTGATATCTGCTGTTGAAATGCCTAGGCGTCTTCCAGCTAGGCTAGTAGACAAGACACAACATTTTAGTAATATAAATGTACCATTATAACAATTTTATACAAATAGGAATAACCAGCCAATTACTTACTTTTCAGGAGACAAATAGTAATATAATTTATAATCATTACACTTTACATTATGGTAGCAATTCACCAATTGTTTCAACTATCACAGCAATGTAAAGGAAGTGTGCAATAATTACCATTTGCATGCACCCTTGAAAGGGGCTTTTGAAGTTAAACCCTATTAAACCAAACCATAGCTGGCATACTGCGTTTGGATGCACCATGGATTAACAAAACAGGTGTAAAAAAGACCCACTTATCAAAAATCAAATAAAGTGGACCTAAATATGTAATAATTATTATCAGTGTAATTACAACATCACTCTCAATGTAGATGTTGATGTTTTTGCTTTTTGAATGTTAAAATCGATCAGTGTGAATTTTATGTGAGGCCCGTTTTGATGCATATGGCTTATCCACGTCGTCCATCTATTCTGCTAGACTTTAGGGGATGAGGCAAAAAATGTTCTGATAAAACAGAAGGACAGAGTGGACATATCACATACATCATAGTGGGACCCACAAATTTAAGGTATCCATTTTCGACTACTCTATTTTCAAATGCGAAGAATGAGTAACAGTGACTTATTTCTTAGATATATATTATGGAAACAAAAAATCAAACAACCCTTAAAAGGGCAAGCTTGAAGACTCTTTTTAAGAGAAATCCCTTTTACAAAAGTGTGCCCAACCAGCACGAAAGGTAGTGGGTATTAATTCTACTTATATCACATGCTTTGCCTGATGAGCTCTTTTTGCCTCTTATCACACAGACTCATGATCCACCGTCTGTTGCCGACCATCGAGGCCTACATGCTGAGTATCCGATAATCAGAACCATACATATTATGGGCTCTATGCTACATGAGCCACCACAATAAACTTACACTGAACGGATAATTGTAAGCATCACTATCTATAGATGAACTGCCAACAACGAAAGGAAATTTTACAGTGGCTGGCATTTAACTATTAAAAAAAAAACAGAGGTTGGGATAATCCCTGAAGTGTGTTTGGACTATCTTATTTATGGTATAAAGAGAATATGGACGGTTCAAATCATAGGAAATGTGTAGTGGGTGTGATCGATGGGGACCACACAATTGCAAGTTTATCATTGAGATCATCTTGTTACTTTATCATTGAGATCATCTTGCTTAGGTACCATCCACCAGGAATCGATCGATGGGGATCACACAATTGCAAGTTTGGATGATCTGAGCGGCCTATTCAGTGGGCATCATCATGGATTGGTAGTGACCAGAAAATTGTAAAGATTGGACATCTTGGACGAAATTTTTTCAAGCTGATTGTGGGACGAGATCTGGTTTGCTTTTATCACGTCTGTTAGTGCTACAAATCCATTGACATGATTTCTGGACAGCATTCCACACTTTTTGGACGTCTACCACTGAACCTTCTTTGGCCCCGCAAAAGTTTTGGGTTAGGTTGATGATTTGGTTTTTCCTTTCATCATAGTAGGACTCACCATATGAATGGGTTGGATGGCATATAAACATCAAGATGGGTACTTGAAAGGTTTCAACCATGGGCATCCCATCTCCACTGTTCTGGTGTGACCCACTTGAGTTTTGTATATGCCTCATTTCTAGGCTCCCGTTGTAGCATGTACTAACATGAGTTGACGCAAACAATGGATAGAGTTGATGTCAATCACACATCACGGTATCCCCTACAGCTTTTTGTTGTGTGGACTCCCTTCAACAGTGGTAAGAACTTCACGGCTCTCTAAAGTGAAAAGTGTTTTGGTACATCTCAATGCAGCATCAAGTGGGCCCGTGACAAAGATGGCCATATAGAAAAGAACATCTAATCACAATGAGGCAGTGGATCAGCTGGCATTGTCGTCAGCAATCAAATGAAAGCAATTTATATGGCGAGACGACAGGCCACATAGTGCGCATTACAGCCAAGTATTTACTTGATCATCTCGGACCACACATGAAAATAATATTAACATCAGACATCAGGTGACATGCCCTCCCAGGCAGCATCACCCCTTATCACCTCATCGAGATTGATAATCATCAGACAATGTTATCGTGACATCATGATAATATCACGATATTTTCAAAGGATGTCTTCTACTACATGAATGTATCTTAACATCATAACACATACAATAGATTTCAGCAATGTAGTCCCTAAATCCATCATGTAGATATTGATGCCTCGGTGCATGCATATTGCATTAAGATTTCCGCGTCATGCTTCCTGACCTTGAATCATGTGACTTCTCTTATTGCCTGCTATACAAGTTTCAGCCACTCCAATGACAATACATTTCCAAGCATATCTCATGCTCCCTCATTACTGTTGTTATTATCATGATTATCTTTGTATGTGTGATCCATTGGAGTTTTTAAATGACACATCAGATGGCCAGTCACTGATATAGACTGCCCATTTGTTAATAGCACTTGGGACAGGTGTTTGCTGTGCAAATCACGCAGATCAGATGATGCCACCCATCTGATCATCAATAGTATGAAAAGTGGATAGTCTAGATCCAGAGGAAACAAACATAGGTCCATTCATCAGCTTGAAACATCTCTGTCATGGATTGCTTATGATTCCAAAGCAGCACTTGGGTTCAGTGATGCTAACCATCTGGTCTATAGAGGAATCAAGTTTCAAAATATTGTTCCAACATACCGGATCACCATGTGAATATTTATCATGAATGATATATGAATCTTGGGATGATATTGAATTTTTCCCTAAAGATGGGGAGGAATGCATCTTTGTTTCCTTCAAGTGATGATAAAAATTGACATGAATGATAGTTTCCGAGGCATCGATGTCTCAATAGAAATGTTTTCATCAGTCGACCCAATCGAGATTGAGAACAGCTCAACAGGGGAAGGGAGCACACCCCTTCCCAAACAAAAGCATTGCTTAGATTGGTAAAGAAAATGAATACAAAAACGAAAGTTGCAGAAAGAGAGTATTAATTAATTAATAAAACAAAACTTGCCACGATACAGAAAGAAAGAAAAATGGCCCAAAATGACAAGGCTACACGCAAACAGATTGAAAACTCGCTGCTTATCTTTTTCTAATATTGGCTTTGGGACCCTTCCTCTCTCTTTCCTTGCGTTGGCAGACCTTCAAGGGCTAGAAGTTGCTTATGAAGCATCTGAATCTACGGCTTTGAAGACTTTCTGTTTCCTCTTTTCCCATTTTTTCCGTGTTTTTTCCCCTTGGCAGATTTGCTCTTCATGTAAGATACTCTATTAGCCTTTTGTTGACGGGTCTTCCGCACCTGCTCGGGATCTCTCAGCTCTGATGGCACATGGGCATTAGGCACTGCATGATATTTCTTGCCCCCTTTGAAGTGTCTGTTATCCCCCCGCATCCGACGATTACCTGAAAAATGCATAGAAGTTTTAGAAACAATTTTGAGACAGTCATGTTATGCTGTTTCCGTACGCATTTTCGTTTTCAATATCACAACTTCCAAGAATGTGAATGTACACAAGTACGCATGTCTGTATGGCAGAAGAAACAACAAATGAGGCGACACAACAATTTATGAATGAATGCTGAAACAGAAATTATGAAAGAAAACAACGGATTGATGATTAGCCTACGGCCAGTTGCAGGTGGTCGTTCCTCATTTACGTCCTAATGACAACGCATTTCAGATGCACGAGAAACATATTTCTTGTTGATCAACATAAGCAGAACCAAACACACCAATGGTGAGAGAGCTCAAAGCAACAGATAGCAAATGTATGATGGTGATCCATAGGATGCACATAATGCAAAATCTGAAAGAACATGTCAGGAATACAGAGTAACAATTCCGTTAAGTTTTTATTTTTTATTATTTTTTTAATTTATAACTCAGGCTTAACCATAATTAGCAGAACTCCATTTTGAAGAACAAACCCCCCATATAATTGATTAAACAGAGGCTTGACCTAGAGGCTTGCACCA
Source organism: Liriodendron chinense (assembly GCA_003013855.2). NCBI lineage: Eukaryota > Viridiplantae > Streptophyta > Magnoliopsida > Magnoliales > Magnoliaceae > Liriodendron > Liriodendron chinense. Next base: position 6,257,226 of record ML058513.1, read on the forward strand.
GGGATCGGCATTGAGCCATACCATTTCGCATTGGTTATGGACGAGTTAACGAGGCACTGACAGGAAGAAATCTCATGGTATGTTGTTTGCAGATAACATAGTTTTGTTTGACAAGATGAAGGACGGCACAAAGCTAGATTTATGGAGTGCTTTAGAATCTAAAGGATTTAGAATCAGTTGGACTAGAACAGAGTATATGGAGTGTAATTTTAGTAACGCAAGGAGTGAAAACGAGTAATTTATTAAGCTTGCTCAAAATTACTGATTTCGATACCTTGGCTCAATAATTCATAAGAGTGGAGAGATTGAGAAGGATGTTGTGCACAGAATTCAAGCTGAGTGGAAGAAATTGAGTTGTGCCTTTGGAGTTTTATGTGATCGTCGTCTACCACTCAAACTAAAGGGAATATTTTAGAGAATAGCTATAAGACCAGCCATGCTTTATGGGATAGAATGTTGGGAGGTTAAGAAACATGGGATGAGTGTAGCTGAAATGAGGATGTTGAGTGTTGGGAATAGGGACGCTGGCAGCGGAAGCCGAACAAACACCACAGCAGTATATAAGATCAAACGAGAAACGCAATGTAATCAAACCACAAGAGACAATCCGATTTTACATGGAAAAACCCCTCAACGGGTAAAAAACCATGGCACAAAGCGATCCACTATAATTAACAGAAGTTTACAGATAATGAAGAAACAAAGCGCCCACAAGAGAAATCCCCGAGCTACCCAAAGCTTATTCTCACATGAAACGGACAAACACAATCATTTTCTTCATCCCGGAGAATCCCAAGCTTTCCCCAAGCTCTTTCTCTTAACCTAGAACCCTCTCAATCTATCTAGGAAACATGGCCCCAATAGCAAAACTCCTAATCCTGCATTACACCCCTTAAATAGGCACAAAACCGAAATTAGAAACCTCTTGCGCAAAACCACGCAAGAGACCGACTTGCAATAGGAAACTTCCAAATTCGTCACATCCAGCCACACCACCGACCGGTCGGAGCCCCCTGCAAACCGGTCACCCGACCGGTCTAGGGCACATGGAATATGTCCAGCGGCCTCGCTGTGCATCTGGGCTAAATCGTCAAACCGGTCGCCCGACCTGGTCTGAGCACCCAAACCAGTGCATAGTTTGAAGGCTACTCCAACATTGAGATGGATGGGTGGTAAGACGAGCAAAGATAAAATTATAAATGAAGGCATTTGAAGGAACTTAGGAGTAACACCAATAGGTAATAACATGGGGGAGAGTAGACTTAGTTGGTTCGGTCATGTGCAATGGACACCAAGAACATGGATGGAGGCAGCAAGGAAAGACGACCTATGGTCTAACTGAAGGTATCTCCCTTGATAGTGTAACAAGATTCATGTTGCCAACTCCAATAATTGGGATAAGGCTTAGACAACGATGATGATAATTGACTACACTTTCGAAACTCATTTTGGAAAATAAGCAAAAAAATTATTTTTTTTCCAGGCAAGCCAAATTAAACATGTCCCCCCACCATAAACTCTTCAAAAAAAAAAAAAAAAGAAGAGCTTTATTCCAAACAATTTTTGGTGGCAATTTAAGAAGTAGAGATTGGTGGTTGCCACCATTGATAAAATTGAGCAGGTGTACAGTTTTAGTAGAGACGGACTGACTGATATGCAGATTACTTGAAAAAAAAGGATATGAGAGAGACAAAGAACACCATTCAACTATCTATATACATTATTTTTCATACATATAGAAATTCTCATTATATGGGTGTTTAGGATGCTAAGTAAAGATGTGTGGTTTAGTGGTTTTTTGTTATGAACGGGACAGGGACGGTTGCTATCAGAACTGAATGGGCTTCCCCACGGGGGCAATCCAGAAAAGAAGACCTAGGCCAGGACATTCACATTCACGAAAAATCAAGATCTATCCATTGGTTCTAACCTTGATCAAAGATCCTACATCTGATCGTATGACTGCTTACGTCGTAAGCCTTTGATTGCTCATTAGTTAAAGTTTTCTATTTTAACCTTATTTATATATAATATATTAGACCCATATATGCACGCCTAGATTTTTTGTTTTTCAGTCCACACCTAAGGGCATGTTTGGATGGTATGGTTTAGGTAGTATCGTATAGTATTAAGCGCATACCGAGGCAAAGCTGTTGTTTGAATTACACCCTGGAAGTGAGCTTGCTTTTTGCTCTTGAACACTGAGATGTCAAATCGGCGTATTGGGTCAGTTTTCCAGAGCAATCCAGAATGATTCGACTAGACTGGCACTGATTTCCTGCCAAAACCTTTCGTTTGCGAACCAAGGTAGGGACCACTGTGATGTTTGTGAGAAATCCACCCGGTCCATCCGTTTTGCGAGCTCATTTTTGGACATATGACAAAAAATGAGCCAGATCCAAGACTAAAGTGGGCCAAACGAGAGGGAAATTTGGCTAAAAAAAGTGTACCATTGAAACCTTCCTGGGCTCCACCTTGATGCTTATATGCCATCCAAACTGTTTATAAGGTTACCCATTGGGATTCACTAAAAACACAAAAATATCTCGATGCAAAACATTTGTGGCCATTCTAATGTTTCAACTGTGACTGATCAATCCCCATTGTTTCCTCTCATCAAGCCCACTTGAGTCTTGGATCCAGCTCATTTTTGGATGCATGTCCTAAAATGAACTCTCAAAACGGATGGACAGGGTGGATTTATCACAAATATAACGGTGGGCCCCACCTAGGTTCCCAATGCAAGATCTTCCTATTGTAGGAAATCCACCTAAGATTCGTCAGATCTTCATGGCACAGTTTGGGCGTAGTTTGGGTGGATCTCCAGTTGGTGATCCTGTGGGGCCCACTATGACGTATGTGCCTTACATCCACACCGTCCATCCATATTGACAACTCATTTTAAGGCATAGTCCAAAAAATTAAGCAGATCCAAATCTTAGGCGGACCATACCATTGGAATATTTATTTGCCATCCAACCCGTTGATAAGGTCGCAAAGACTGAATGAAGATTTGCATGGTGTGCCACTAGGGCTGAAAGTCGGGCGGGTTCAACCCGACTGACCTGTGATCGACCCAACATTGGGTTGGGCTTGGGCAGAAAGTATCAAACCTGATCTCAAGCTTAGGCTATGAAAACACCAACCCGATGAAGTTTGGGTCGGGCTTGGGTTGAGGTCTAGGGTTGCCTGACCCAACCCGAACCCAATCTATATACAAGTTACTTATAATTTTCTTATACTTTAGTTAAGTAAACTTATTAGTTTATATTACTTTAGTAAGTAAACTTATAATGTTTGAAATTTATATGCTTGAATTTGAAATGCTTGAATATTAAAGTAGTTATCTTGTATTTTAGCTTATTTGTTTAGAAAAGTGAATTTTTTTACAATAAATAACTACATATATATAATTAATAAAGCCATAGGTACAAAAAATAAGACGTGTATTGAAACATAATACACTAATGTAATAACGAAAATATTAGCATGTATCAACCCGACCAACCCGATCGAGCCCGCTTGGGTTGGGCTTGGGTTGAGAATTCCCAATCCAGGGTTGGGTTGGGTTGGGTTAGGGTTGAGCACCAACCCGACCCAACCCAACCCACCCGACTTTCAGCCCTATGTGCCATACACCGACCACGGTGGTGTGTTGATGACACTGAGTTTTGTGGAGCCCATCATGATATATGTGTTATATCTTAATCGTCCATTCATTTGGCTAGATGGTTGTAAGGCTTGAGCCCAAAAATGAGACAGATCCAAAGCTCAAGTGGACCACACCACAGGAAACAATGGTGATTGAATGCCTACAATTAAAAACTTCCCAAGGCCCACTTCAAGTAGATCCGTAATGTTTATTTTCCATCTAACCCCTTGATAAGGTCAAGGGAAGCTGGGTGACGGGAAAAAACAAAGATAAGCGTGATCCAAAACTTTTATCGCCTGAAAAAGAAACTTTTAATGGTTGTTTACCACTTCTTCTAGTGGTGTGGTTCACCGGAGATTTGGATCTTCTTAATTTTTGGGACAATGTCTTAAAAGTAGCTGAAAGAATGGATGGATGGCATGGATATTTAACACATTCATCAAGGTGGGCCCCACATGGTAAGGGAAAGGTGGTTTTATGTGGTAAATACAGTCACATATGGTTAATCCAAACGGGTGCTTATACATTACTTAGTACTGGCTAAACCCTATGAAACCCACGATTTGATGGACGATTCCACTCACAACAATACAATACCAGCCAAACCGAGAATCCAAACAAGCCCTTATAAAATCTGTAATTCTTATCCCCCAAATTTTCAGTGTTTTTGTTTTTTGACTGATTTTTCCCATATTTTTAACGATCAATGCTAAGTTAAACTGTTAAACGACAGTGTAAACCTCTACTCCCTCCCTTTCTTACTGGCATTGAGGATTAGGTCCACCCATAATTTGCTCCATTCCCTCTAATGTTACTCCATTAGATCATTTTCCTGTTAATGCATCCTCAGCCTGTCTTCATATATAATTTTAGTAGAATGGCATCCTGATATCTAAAGTTTACGAAACCATCATATAAAACTGCGTAAACAAGTAGCAAAGAAGGGAATTCTTGCAGTGCACATTGGGTAATATATTGTAATAGCATGATTATGCAACACAAGCCATCTGAGAGGGGACTAACTAGCATTATATGAAGTGAAGCTGACAGATACTAAGTGCTAAAACCAAGGACTCAATTGAACCCACTTATAGGAAGTAGTCATACCTCACAGAAAGTTTGCATGCTTTCCAACAAATTAGTCCAAAGACAGTAAATTACATCAATGATGATGAAGAATTATATGGTCATACAACATGGACATGATTTTTATCAAATAACACATACAACCAAAATACTCATGATATGATGACAATTTTATATATATAAAAAAAACACAATAATGCTCTCAACCAACAGTTGGCTGAACATTGGCTAATGTATTTCCATTGGCCAACCAAACTGCAGATCATAAACTAGAAATGTCCACATGAAGGCTTTATCATGAAGAATGTCTAAAATTCAACGAAATCTTCATGGGAAGTTGTCAAAGCACACTTTCTCTCACATAATTGTTAAAGATCAAATGATTGATGAAGAGAAATCAAAGAAGACGAGATTCAATATACGTTTGTATACCAAAAGACTATATATTTCATTAATGAAGTAATATACTCCCAAAAGTATTAAAAAAGTTCAGTCAAAGCTCACAAGAAAAGCAGCAGCAAGCTTCCAATAAACAGGATTTTGTCTGCTTTCAGGGATTACCTGCTAAACCAGTGCCCTCAGCATTGCTGTCAGTGGCCATTCCATTAAGAGAGATATTAATGTGTGACCGTTCTTTCCATTTCTTGTATATCCCTGTCTTGCCAGCTTTTACCTTTGCACCACTCTCTGTCTTGACCTATGTTACAAGAATTAAGAGACACAGTAAGGTAGAGAAACAGTTTATGCACTAATAGGCATTCCTGTAGGTAAATAAAAGAAGAACATATTGCATGGAAATTTTTGCAGAATTAGCTCTCAATAATGTGAAATTAGATTTCTTGCAAGACAATGGCCTCGGAAATCATCAACCTGTCAAATAACTAGAGAAAAAAGGAGTAGAGAAAATTATTCCTGTATCCAAATAGCCCGCAAGAGCCTATATTTTGGTCGATGTATGAGATCATTGGGCAAGCCAAACATTTCATGCCACGTCCTACCTTGCACAGGGATGAGAAAAAAGGGTTGAGAAAGAGGCTTCTTGGATTAGAAGAGGGAGTCTTATGGGTCACATTGTCGGCAAGTGTTGAAACTAGAACACTCACAAGCAACATTCAAAACTCAATTATCCAACTTGAAAGTCTGCTAAATCAACTCGGTTTTGTGTGAATCCAAGTCCAACAGTGGGGCACACTGAGATCAGGGGATCAAGTGCCCATGTGGTGTGGGTGTGTGCGTGTGCGTGTGCGTGTGGTGTGGGTGTGTGTGTAAAATAAAAAAAAAAAAAAGTGCAACTGTAAAAATCTGCAAGTTATATTCAAATCACATGAAATTGCTCTATTCAATTTGCTAAAAGGTTCAAGGTAATGCAATTCCTGCAAAAATCACGAATTCATTTCAATGATAGGTTATGTTTCACATTTGGTTGCAACGGCTCCCATAAGTAAAGAAGAATAAGAGAAACAGCATAGCTAGCTCTGGAATCAATTGCCCATCTATATTAACCTTGCACCATAGTTCCCGTAATTTCAATGATGAAAAGAAAATTCCAGAAAAATTATATTGCACCATACTTAGAAAAACTGCATTGGAGAATACACACCTATCAAAATAGGTTTATCTTTTTTATTCTGGAAACCATAAATCCAAAAACCAAACACAAACTACTACTTGGTTTGAATTAGTTTACAACAATGTACAACATGATACCTTTCCAGAGGCCGTCACGCGTTCACCATTGTTTAACTTGATGTACTTTTTACCTCTCTGAAACCAAAGTAAATCAAAACTTTACAATTTTCAAAATACTTTTAAGTAAGAAAAGAATTAGGTTTAAGTGTTGAAAATACCTTATCCCAGTGATAAACAGATTTTTGTTTCTGCAAACCAGCACCGTCATCTGCTACTAGATCCAGAACAGCAGCTTCTAGTCTGTAAGAATAAATAGCATCAATAGCAGCAAACAAAAGAGGAAATATGTTGAAACTCTTGATTTACCACTCCAGATCAAGGTATTCCAAAATGGTCATGTCCCAGCCGTAATGGAAGAAATGACCCGTTACCAGGCCGAAATAAGTTTTTTTGCTTTCAAAAAAGAAGAAGCTGTAATGGCCTGTACCGAAATGGTTATGGCAGGTGCCATTACGGCCACTGTTACTGTTATGGACTACCTTGCTCCAGATGTAATCATGTTGCTTAATGGAAAAAAGGACACATGTAACAAAATGTCGTGCTTAATGGAAAATAAGGACACATGTAACAAAATGTCGTGCTTAATGGAAAATAAGGACATAATAAACAACATTTTGAAGAATAGTACAAAGAAATTCACAATGCAACAAAAATTACCCCCATCCCCCTTGATCTCAATCTCTCCATCAATCTCTCGAATGGGATGCAATGAATAGTATCTAAAAGCTTTCCCTCCCTCCTTCCCTCAATCTTTCTCTTGATCTCTCAAATGATATGCAACGAATAGTATCTAAAAGCTTGTAAAATTGGAATCCAAGTTGTAGTTTGTACTGGACTAGAGCAACTTAGTCTTACGTCAAAATGTTGTAAGAATGTAATAAAATCCTAGAAGATACCAATCGAAAAATAAAATAAAATAAATCCTAGAAGATGTATTGATTTTATAATTTTTTTTTTTTTTTTTTGAGAGAGAACAGAAAATTTATTTTGCGAGAAGAGAATACAAGACCCACAAAAACAACTCAAAACTACTAAAAGGGGACGGCAGTCGGGGCTGCCTTAACATAAATCATCCAATCTTTAACAAGGCTTTTGATGCAAGCAATCACCTCTAACACTCCTACTACCGCATTCCAGAAGCAAAACCTATTCATGGCACCCCAAATGGACCAAAACACAAACAGAATGAGCAAACGCCAAACGGCTTTACGTTCATTTCCAACTGAGCAACCTTGCACGCCCAAAGCAATTTGTCAACCGATCTCGGCATAACCCAATGAACGTGGAGCAGCGAAAGGAAGTGATCCCAAACTGCCCTGGCAAACGGGCAATGAATGAAGAGATGGTCGATCGTTTCCCCATTTCCCATGTACATCAAACATATGTTCGGAAGGATCATCGCTCTTCTTTGTAGATTATCTATGTAAGAACTCTCTTTCGGCCCAACCAAACAAAAGCAGCAATCCGAGGAGGAGCCCCATAGAATCAATGATTAAAGGGGTGAGTCGGGGCCGACGTGGGTGGTTGGGCGGAAATGAAAGACTGAAGATTATAAATTTTTAGAGAAGAGAAAACTGATCCTTTATAACGAAAAAGTTGTGAAGTTCCTGGCCACAGAGCACAAAATGAAAAAAGCAGTAATATATTCAGAACCTCGCAGACAAGGATAAATGGAGAATGGGGAGGCTCATTTAGTAGGAAAAGATGGAGAATTGCTCCGTTGGCTGTTTTTGGGCTATTTGGATGGAAAGTAACAACTGTTGTTTTTGTAATATTAAGGGTACTAGTTCAGGTTTTCAGCAGGGCTGATTTGTATATCAGGGAGTGGGCCCCCTGAGGGTTCTCTTTCTGTTTAGTTTCTTTTTCTTCTTGTTTTGTTGTTTTGTTCGTTGCCTTTTGTTTTTCTGTTATGGCCTTTAGCCTCTAATAAAATTTCATCTTTCCAAAAAAAAAAAAGATAAATGGAGAAGTGGTCAGAAGTATCAACTTATCAACAGAGAAACAAGTATTGTACTGTTTTTTTATTGGTTTTAAATATAATCTTCAGATATTCGTGTATGACACTGTTCACAACATGTGCTCGGAAAATAATATTGAACTCCGTTTTTTTATGTACTCTTTCCACCGTCTCTCAAGCTTCTCCTGCTCCACTAAATATTTGTTTTAATCACTGTCGAGGGTAATATCTCATTATACTGCTTTCATTCGCTATAATATGCGCTGAGTGATTATAAGTTTATAACTATAGCTGATATCCGACTCTTCAAAAAATCACTGTTAATTACTGTAATCAAACAATAGGAGGAAACAAAAAGTATCGAAATCAGCCCCTTGTTAATATGAGACTATGGGAGGAACACAAAGCTCTTTTGCATGCAAATTAAACACAAGGGGAAAGAGAAATTTACTGACATAAGTAACTAACTTTAAATTACCTGCTTGATCCAAAGCCCTCGTTTGCCTTTACTGCCAATCCTGCCTCCAGATGCTGGAAAGTACAGATATTGAAACCCCTATTAATTATCTTTCCAATGTTTCAAAATAATAGGAATAAAAAAAATAGATTATCGGAGAAGAAAGTATGCACCATTGACCCTAAATGTGTTTACTTGACAAAACTCCCAGACATGGTGAAGCCCAAGAGAAGAAATATATGACACGATACAATCACCGGCCTAGCACCATCATGATAGATAATATATATATGTATAAAAAAAAAACCTACTTGATTTGTCGGTATTGAACTTATGTAGTACTCCTCATCCTTAAAGCTCTTTGCCTTTCTCTTCGAACCGTGAACTTCTAGCATGGATACCAAGAGAACACAGAGACAGTTCAATTCACAGTGTTTGCTTTTTTTTTCTTTTTTTTCTTTTTTTTTTGAATTTCACAAGATAATTATCCCAGAAGTACACTAATATGACTAGGAGAGGCCAAAGGATGAAGAAAAAAAAAGAAGCCAAAGGATAACAAAAATGATGGGGGTTGTTATGATTCTATGAAGCCTATTCTAAAATCACTATAAAAAAGAAGCAGAGCAGTGGAGAGTGTTCACCATTTATCACCTAAAGAACAATAGAATAAATGTGGGGAGCCTTTACTTAAAAAAAAAAAAAAGGAAATAAAGAAAGGAAAAATATAGGGTCTTAGACTTGACCTAGCAAGATAAGATTAGGAAAGGACAAAACCTTTTTTCTCCCTTTCTTTGGGAAATATCCTATCCGACTCTATATCCTGCATCAGGAATAATAATAGAAAATAAATTGGTTAATATCAAGTACAAAAGGAAAACCTCTAAAAGATGCAGTAACTTTTCATTTACAAGAATATAGTCCAATTAGACCCTGCATTTAAATGTATTTTTCAGTCGAAATGCAATTGAAGATAGATATTGGCTAGCCATACAAAGATTGCCAGGCCTGACAAAGAGTGCCAAAATTTTAGAGCTAGGATGCCTAATTTTGTTTGAATAAATAAAAGCCTATCCTTAAAGAAATTGACAACTGATCTTATTGATAATAATACCAGCAGAAGTAATCAAGCAGCTTGTATATAGTCATCAAAGTACACTAAACATCCCAAAATCTAATGCAGATAAAGTCAAAGAGGAATAGTAGCATGAACTAGATCATCGAATGGAAACAAAATTCTTTAGAAGTTCAGAACATACAATAATTACATCCAATCTTTAAAAGTTCAACACGCAATACTCAGAACTCGAGTGAGCCAACTTGGTTATGACCTTGACCAAGCATCACTGATTTATTAGAAACTATCAAGACACCTTGATAGGTACGGGGTACAGGTAGGGGTACTTCAAGGACACTGTCAACACCACATACAAAACAAATGTTTTGGCACTCATTAATTTTCAAAAGGAAAAATAATAATAATAATTCTTCATTGGCTCCATTATCTCGTCATGATAAGCAGAAAGACTAGTAACCTCATATTGGTGTGTACTTAAAACCTCAGATTAGATTTCAGTTTTCCTTCCTTTTCTGACAGAAACTTAGGGCCTGTTTGTTAACGTGGAAAGAAATCACAGAATGCCGAAAGAAATCACGGAATGCATTTAGTGTTATTTGTTAACGTTGAATTCGGAAAGCGCTTAGGAATTTTGTCCCGATTTTTTTCGGCGAATGAGGCCTGGCTTAATGGGAATCCAGAATGCGCTCCGCCAACTCTTTTTCAAAATCCAAAATTACCCTTTTACACCAATTTTCTCCTTTGCACAATACATCAATCGATTTTAACGTGTGGATCTTCTCTAGGCATACCATGATTTGTGTTACATCCACACCGTCCATCAACTTTTGCAGATCGTTTTAGAGCATGAGCCCAAAAAATGAGGTACATCCAAAGCTCAAGTCAACCACACCAAAAAAAGCAATGGGAATTGAACAACTACCATTAAAACCTTTCTAGGATCCACTGTGAAGTTTATTTGACATTTAACCTCTTCATATGGTTGCACAAACGTGAATGAAGGGAAAACACAAATATCAGCTTGATCAGATTCTTCTGTGGGCCCAAGAAGTTCTCAATGGTAGGCACCCAATTCCCACTATTTCCTATAGTGTGGCCCACTTGAGCCTTAGGTCTCCCTGGTTTTTGGTCTTATTCCCTAAAATAATATGGGAAAATGGATGGACGGTGTGGATAAAACATATACATCGCCGCAGGCCCCACAAAACACCTAACAGGACCGTCCTTCTCCAACTAGTTCCGAGTGGAGGAAGTACCCAATCACCACTTGACCGGTGCGAAGCTTTTCGCATGAATTGGATGCACTGGAATGAGAGATGGGGCCCACCATAATGTTGGTGAGAAATCCACCCCGCCCATCCATTTTATGTGCTTATTTTAGAATATGGTACTAAAAATGAGGCAGATCCAAAACTCATGTGGGTTGCACAAGAGGAAACAGTGGGGATTAAGTGACCACCATTGAAACATTTGTATTGCCACAAAGGTTCGTATCAAGTTAAGGTTTTTTATTTTTTCACTTTATCCCAGAGGGAATGACCTTATAGACAGTTTGGATGACATATAAACACCAAGGTGTGGCCAGGAAGGTTTCAATGGTAGGAAACTCTTTCTTTAGTTTTCCCTCTCGTGTGGCCTCTTTTAGTTTTGGATCCTCCTGAGTTTTTGTCTCACGTCCTAAAATGATCCGGAAACATAGATGAATAGACTGGATTCTCACAAACATCAAGGTGGGCCCCACCTAGCATCCCAGCACAGCAACTTGTTATGAAAGGCTTCCCAGAAAATCAGCATCCGGATTTGAAGGGGAAGCAGTTTGCGTGGTGTGTCACATGCCACCGACCTCCATTTTAGGTTAATGTCACTTATGTGGCCCCACTATGATGTATGTGTTATATCCACACTGTTTATCTATTTGGCGAGAAAAATATAGAGCATGAGTACAAAAAAAAAGTCATATCGGAAGCTCAAGTGAGCCACGCCACAAAAGGTAGTGGGAAAAACGACTCCCACCGTTGACACATTCATAGGCCCAACATGATGTTTATTTGCCATTCAAACTGTTCATAAGGTTGTACAGACCTGGATGAAGGGAAAAACCAAATATCAAATGGATCTAAAACTTCTCTGACCCTGAGAAGGTTTTAATGGTAGATGTGGAATCCATGCATGAAGTTTTTAATGTTAGGGATTCAATCAAGACGGTGGGAGACAAGGGCAAATGTGTCAAATTAACATATTTCAAACATTTCAGTTGCTAGTTAACAAACAGGTTGTTCTAGATTCGATATTTAGTTTCTGACTTCAGATTCAGATTTTAGATTCAGATTTCAGATTCAGACTTAAGACTTCAGATTTAACAAACAGGCCCTTACATTTTGGTCCACTTAATCATGTGGCTATGAGCCTTTGATACAATCAGGCCCCACCATCACATCTCATATCAAAAGATGGGACCCAAGCTCCGTACAGATGACAAAAGATGATTCCAGACTTCCAGATAGGTGTACAATCTGACCCACACATCATCCAATCATTGGATTTCTCCCAACCTGTCCAATCAGATTTGTTGGTCCGATATGAGGCCTGGTCAATTGTGGACCCCAAATACATGGACTGTGAATGACAGCACTGAGCACATGTGCCTTATTCACATGTGTGCACTGTCCACATCTATACAAGCGCATGGTTTAGAATAAATAGCAAAGTCAGTTTCCTACTTCCATGCAAATTAGTTCATTTCCTTTACTTTGATGCAAATTAGGAGGTTGAGTCAAATTAGGAAATTTATTAACCAATAATCGATATAAATACATGTATTCAGCCAAACATTAGAAACAGATTTATGAATAAAACCTCAGTTCGTTTTAGACTCATACACTAATTCTGAACTGGGTTTAGTTTAAGGATTCAAGCTCCTATTTGCTGGAGTGATTCCACTTGGGTTTCTCGATTGGAATGATTAATTTCCAAGAACCTTTTCATTCAATTGTTCTTTTTTGTTTATCTGATTGTTGTACTCAATATCTGATTGATTGGAACCCATTGGGGTTTCTAAAGTTCAATCATTATACTTAGTGAAAATCTCAATATACAGTAAAGCATCTGAACTTCCTACATAGATTCTTGTAACAGTTGATAGCCAATTGTTTGGTATTCTGCTGCATCACCCAATGTTTTTCTAGCCATGTTCACTATGTTTTTCAAAACTAAATGTCTGGCCATGCCATTTACTTGATAAATCTAAAAAGAAAAAGAAAAGGTGAATGCTAAGAATATTTTTGTTGTTTTCATCATCTTAGGATCTGGTCATCCTGCACTTCCTCAACCTAATACAGATTATCTTGTGAATGACTAAACATGGCTACATACATTTTTCTGTCACGTGTCAAATAATTAGTATCTGTACTGTATTCCTCCCCAGCACCCGTACCGTACTCAACTAATATTGCTACATTCAACATGATTCCTTCCTTGTGAATCATATAAACGCCTAGCCAGGGTCCTTACTCATGCCTCAGTGGTAGACTCACAAGAGTTTCAACATGAGGTCATGGGTTCGGGTTCGAGTACCCACTGTGATATAAAAAAGCCACTGTGGTGTGAGTGCATGGGTCTGTGTGTGTGTGTGTGTGTGTGTGTATAAAGGCCAAGCCACTTTGCGCTACCGTATGCAGACAAAGGTCCTCCAGCTGCCTCTTTTCCATTCAATGAAGACAGTTGGGAACCTTTGCACACCCTAGAACTTGTAGAGATAGTTTGGAAACTAGAACTAAGAACAATGGGAATCATAGTGACAAATTGAAAATTGTTGTGAAGTTCATTCAACCAAAACTATGTTCAGGACATATTAAGGTAAGCATCACATCAAAATACTTTCTAATTCTATGGAAGTACTTCATGGGATCATTAGAAAAGTGATCTTTATTGATGAATTTTAACTGAGTGTGAATTCAAACGAACAAGATTTGCATGATAGTTACTTCATAAAAAAGGCCTACCTTCGCCACCTGATCACTAGATCGTTGCTGATGCACCAAATTGATGACCTCTTCATGAATAGCCCTTTTCTTCTTCATGACATCAACCCATTGACTAGAAGGACCCTGTGATTTACATTTTCAACACAATTTTATACACACACACACACACACACACACACACACACACACACACACACACATATGCATATAAAAAAAAAAATGAAATGTTGATCGTGGAATAAGATTAAGGAATTAATGTTGGCACTCTACTCCAAACATTGGAAAAACTGCAAGACTAAGATTATACTCACCTATAAGTATTATCCTTGTGAAGACAAGGACAAAACCATCATATAGTAAAAAGAGGCAGTAATCGCCTTATGCAATATTGCAAGCATGCTCTCAGTATATAACATTTTCATACAAGTAACCAATGGATCTTCATTAAAGAAGAGAACAGTTAAAGGCAGTGAAGCAACAAGCAAGCCAACAGACAAAAATTAACACTTGAAGAGTAAGTCAATGTTGAAGGAACTATATCATACATCTATCAATCACTCACCCCATCTGATAGCCAAACGGTTCATGTCATAGTAAGCTTCTCAGAGGATGATGAGATATAATACACTGGCAATAAAGAAAGTTCCAGAAAAAAGAAATTCTGAATGAGACATATAATTCTTCATCTTGTGGACAATAGCAAGCAAGTGATCCTCAATCAGTAACTCAATCATAAAAAAGTTTTTAAAAAAATTTTAAAAAAATTATGGCCAAGTTTTAAGTGCCCTTCTCCACAACCATCACATCCCATGGACTACCTAACTCCACCATGGACTAACATGCCGAAGCTCTTTAAGACAAATTTCCCTTGAAGTTAAATCTCAGCTAAACAAAGAGTTTGGGCCTGGTTTGAGCTGACTGGCTAGCTGATGCCAAAACACAAATACACAGACACACACACTCTTAAACAATTAAGTGCTTGAAACCTTTTTGACAATAAGAAGGAAAGAGCAATGGATATTAATTTCTTAATTCACAAAGGGATGTTTTAGACATTTTTTAAACCCCATAAAACTTTCTAATGTTTATCAATTAGATACTGTTTGGTCTTTAGTGGTCATTTCGGAACTTTTAGTTGTTTTTTTTTAGTCAATGTAGGACCCTTTTTTTTTTTTTGGGTGGGGGGGTTAGTGCACACATCCCATTGTTAGTACACCCACCCACACTGTTAGGCACCCTGCAATGTTAGCCACCCCCCACATTGGGAATTGATACCTAGACCTCAAGTATTGAAACGAGGTTATCTTCACTAAGTCTACCAATTTAGGACCTTATAGGAATGGTTTATATGTTTCTGAATTGGATTTTACAAAGACTCCTTTTGAGACTAAAGTACCAATTAGTGAGGGCCATTTAAGTTAAGAGTTTTTCTAAATTTTTCTGTTCTAGAATTTTTAGCAGCT
This sequence comes from Liriodendron chinense, assembly GCA_003013855.2. Lineage (NCBI taxonomy): Eukaryota > Viridiplantae > Streptophyta > Magnoliopsida > Magnoliales > Magnoliaceae > Liriodendron > Liriodendron chinense. The sequence goes on from ML058513.1 coordinate 6,272,588, forward strand.
AAAGCATTTCTTATCTTAGGAAACAATAGTAGAATGGAAGTCTAAGATTGAATTGAATAAAGGGCTTCCTAGAAGATTTTTCGCTAAGGAGAGTTGCACATGAGCATGCTTCTGCATGTTTCTTTATTGTAGGACATGTACAGATTTGGCGATATATGAAATTGAGAAATGTAATTTAGAGTTTCCCCTTATTGATTGTTTTGATGCGGTAGACTTGTGATCCTCTTCTTATATTTCTGTTTCTACACCGAATCTTGAGTCAAATTACTCACGGTTCAATTTTTTTTTTTTTTTTATATGCATGAGTTGGTATTACAACTTCTTTCTGTTGGAGGATTGTGATCCTGGCAGATCCCGGTGATTGTTATGAAGGCAAGAAGAGATGTACTAGAGGCGTTTCAAGAGTGGATCCTTCAAGTGGCTACCATAAAATGAGGCTTTTGAAGAATCAATAAGATAAGTCAAGCAATCACTCCATCATCAAGGCAATTCCAAGACATGGTGATTTTGGTAATTTTTGTGTCGTACAGATGAGGGTGTTGAGATTGGTGTGTGGAAAGACCAGTAGGTATTCAATTGAGCATGAGGTAATTTAAAGCAACCTCAGAATACCCCGACAGGGATTGAGATGGTCTGTCCAGCCATATGCTAAGAAAATAATAGCATCATGATAACGTGTCCAAAAGAAATTAGGACACTTTGCCATCAACAACTTTCTAGCTAATACATAATTCGACTAATTATGAGTCACAACTTGTAACACATTGAATTCCCAAATCCTCGTTTAACCCCACCATCTAATAACCAGCCAAGGTGTTCCATATCGGTAACAGTGGATGTAACAGTCACCACCGTTACTGATACGTTGTATCGGCATAACGGCCGAGGGGGCATAACGGCCAATACGCCCCTATATCAGTTGATTTTTTCCCCCAAAAAATATACATAAAATTCCAAATAATCTAAATATTCCAAATATATATTTATTTTTTAATATGTTTATGGTGATGTAATGGTCCACTCTTTGGTGAGAGTGTTGTATCGAGTTGTCTGAAAAATTTATGAACTTGACAACCTGGGATTGACTACAAAACTGCTATATTTAATTTTCTAACTATCTAATATAAATGTTAAATATATTAGAATGAATGTAATACCAAAAGATCTCACATTGAATTTTTTTTGAAGAAAAATTGAAATTAATGGTCCAGATGAATGTGTTACAGTCATATTCTAGATGAATGTCTTACAACTTAGTGGGTGAGGCCTGATTATGGGGCCCAACTCAATGTATGTGTTACATATCCATGTTGTCCATCTGTTTTGTCAGCTCATTGTAGGGCATGATCCAAAAAATGAAGCAGATACAAATCTCAGGCGGACCAAACCATAGGAAAAAGTGCTCATTGAACGCCCACCATTAAAAACTTCCTAGGGTCCAATGTAATGTTTATTTGCTATCCAACCTGTTGATAAGGTCACACAGTCTAGATGAAGGACTTGGATTTGGTAGTGACACTGCCAGTATGAGTCGGTGTTGGAAAAGCTCTGTGGGCCCCACCATGATGTATGTATTTTATCCACTCCGTCCATCCATTTTGCGCACTTATATTAGGGCATGAGCCAAAAAGAGGCAAATCCAAATCTCAGGTGGACCACACCATAGGAAACAATGGTGATTAAACGCGCACCATTAAAACACCCTAGGGCCCACTCTTAATGTTTATTTGCCATCCGAACCGTTGACTAGGTCACACAAACCTTGGTGAAGGGCAAACACATATAAGCTTGATCCAAAACTGGTGGTCCTCAAGAAGTTTTTAATGGTGAGCGTTCAATCACACCACTATCTCCTATGGTGTGGTCCATCTGAGATTTGCATTTGCCTCAATTTTGGGCTCATGCCCTAATATGAGCTCGCAAAATGGATGGACGGATTGGATAAAACACATCCATCATGGTAGGGCCACTGAATTTTTCCAGCACCAACTAGCACCGGCGGTGTCGCTACCGAATTTAAGCACTTGGGAAACACAAATAGCAGCTTGATCCAAAACTTTGTGGCCTCGAGAAGTTTTTAATGGTGGAAATTCAATCCTTGTTGTGTGGTCCACTGGATATTTGGATCTACTTCATTTTAGGGACCATGCCCTAAAATGAATTGAAAAACTGATGAATGGCGTCGATATACAACACATAAGTTAAGGTGGGCCCCACGAAACATGCAAATGCAGTTAGTGTTATACACCACCGGGCTATAGAGCTGGGCACGGGGCGAGTTAACTCGGCAACTCGACTCGTCCGACTCAATTCAGACCCGACTCGACCCGAACCGAATGGTTTAGTCGGTCCGAACCGAGTATAGATGGCCCAATCCAAACTCCAATCGAGTCAAGTCCGGGTCACCCAATGACTCGACTCGACCCGGACCGAAAACCGACTCAAATGGACTCGACTTGATTCGAAACCCGACTCGACTTGGGTTCCACTATTTCCATTGTTTCCTATGGTGTGATCCACAAAAAAGTTTTGTCTACTTCGTTTTTCTGTTTAAGTATTAAAATAATCTGACAAAATTGATGGATGGCGTGGATATATAATGAATATATCGAGGTGTGCCCTATGGTCAGGGTTGCACCCACATCATTGGTTCCAAGTTGGCAGCCAGTCACGCTCTCAGATGCGACGGTACGAATTGGAGAGTTATTTGATACTCTGGCTGAGCGTGGTATTCCATACACAGTCAAGCATAAAATGTATACTTGTCACACATGTAACTCAAAATAAACCATCCAAAACTACTTTAAAATTATCTATATGATTGAAATATAACACTTGATAAGTTTATAATCTTTGATTTTAATAAATGTTTTATATTGAATCTGAACCATTGATTATTTTCTACTGCTACAGGTCCATTCAGTTGTTCTCCAATCAGCTATTTACAAGATTTATTCTATATAAATTTACTTCAAGATATATCTACGATTAGACCCATAAAATGGATGGTGTAGATGGTGTTGAAAATTTGACACGTATGTGAATTCCTCGGCATGAGCATGAAGCGTCAGACTCTACTAGAGTATCAAGGTTATTCTTAAAAGTAAATGCGCGCATGTGGCTTTTTAAATTCAAATGGAAAGATGAAATGCATGATACTCTAGCCGCCTATGACGCTTGATACTCATGCACTCTGAAATTGTACACATGGCATGTATAAAATCAAATAAAAATGACTAGCTTGTGAATTCACCATCTCCAGATCAAATACCAATATCAGACTACATGGAATATACTAAACTTTAATTCATGGACACTTGTTTGTGAAAATAAGACCGTTGGATATTTTCATTTTTAATCATCAAATAAACCTCCACCAATAAAATATTAAAAAAAAAACAATTTTTATTATAATTTTTACGGTTTAAGTGAAGTAATTGTATCCCAAGCATGCAATTTCTAAGTGCCGGCGTATTATCCATCATGCTCCTCGAGAGTATCAAATATATATATATATATATATATATATATATATATGTATATATATATATATATATATGTATATATATATATATATATATATTATATATATATATTATATATATATATATATATATATATATAATTTGGAAGGGCAGCATGTAAATGTGATCCAGCTGCCAGGTCTGGACTCCAATCTTCAATTAAATCCAGTATATATTTGAATCTTGGCAGATGAGCGAGGTTGGGAGTGGATTAGGAGATCCGACCCAATGCTGACTCGACCCGACTCGGTTTTTGTGACTGGGTCGGACTCGGTCTAGGTTAGCTCAGGCCTGGCCGGACTCGGATCGGATTAAGCATGCTGGACTCAGTACCGAGTTGAGTCAAGTCGAGTTCAGGTCAGGTCTATTTCAAGAATGGGTTGGGTCGAGTCAACACTAACTCGGCCCGACTCGACTCAACTCGATGCCCAGCTCTACCAGACTACTAAAAAAATTGTAAACATGGTTGTGAAATGACCACATATCCATTTGTGTGTGTGTGTGTGTGTGTGTGTGTGTGTGAGAGAGAGAGAGAGAGAGAGAGAGAGAGAGAGAGAGAGAGAGAGAGCGCTAAGTAGTAGAAGAAGAAGCAAGCTGATGGGTTGCAGCTGCAGTCGTTGTAGAAGAAGAAGAAGAGAAATAATTTTTTTTTTTTACTCTTTTTTTTTTTTTCCATTTGCTTCTCTGTTACAAGGCTGTTATAGCTTGTAACGGCTGACACGGGGTCGTAACCGCCATTACGGTTCCATTTTTCTCCCCCATCCTGCTTCGTACCCATATCGTGTAACAGCCTTAACCGTTACCGGTACGAACCATTTTGGTACACCCTGTAACCATCATGACAAATATCTGAGATTTTGGAAATTTTGTGATAATATCGTGAGAAATACACTAAACAATATTATCACAAGATTTTCAAAATCTCGATAGATTTTAAAATAGTGTTTTTATCTCAATATTAACTACAAAAATAGAAAGAAAATTAAGGACTTTGTTATGCAAAATATATTTTTAAAATTTAAATTTATTTAATAATTCAAAATAAATATTTTAATTTTCAGCGAGATTTTCCAAGAATATCCCAAGAAAAATCTAACAAATTGAAAATCTCCTAAGAAATTTTAGGATTGAGAAATTGTTGAGAACAAGATTTGTCACTCTTCTAATAACTAAAAAAGTTTTTCACCAATCTTCACATATAATGATGCATCATGCATCATAGATTCTAAAACATTGCTCCAATTGGGCACTCTACCAAAATATTAATTAATGTTATCCCTTTCCGATTTGTGCACCAATTGACATAATTTTACACCCATATTTACCCTTTTATTTTTGAAGATTGTGCCCATATTTACCCATTCCTTCTTATATTGTCTTAAAAAAAAAACTTCTGTGGTTAACCTCTATGTGCTAAACCTCTTTTTTTGAAGAGGTGCACGTTGCTTATGATAACTTGAAGCTTTCATCCCTAGTCCAAATTGCTTCATACCTTCAATCAAGCAGTGTTGAATGCTTAGTCCACTGACCTAATAAAACCATCTTGCTACATATTGGCAAACTATTTCTCGATCTTCTATTTTGTATCTATTTTCAGTAGTGGTTTGTACCTTTCCCCCTCTCCTTTTCCTTCCCCTTTCGTAATGCATCCACTGGAGTAGCAGTTACAAAAGCATCCATTGGACCTACTTGGCAAGATCATTTACTAGTACGCTAGACACAACATGATTATTGCCAGTAGTTCCGATAAATTGAACTTCTTCCATACTATCATTATGTTCTTCATTATCATGTAAAAGAAGAGAGAAAAAGTGTTGAGAGGAGAGAATAGAGGGTTTACAAGCCCCTTCATAGGATGTCAAAATACCGACAAAAAATGGTCGATGAATGAAGTGGACATTATTTTGTGGTTGTGATCCCTTAAAGCAACTTACATAGTACATACACCAGAGATTGTGTACTCTAATAGTACCCATAAGGGTACCTCAGATAAATTCTTGAGCAGGCCATAAAGAGGATGGGCACTAGACTTTAGGGGCACACCTAGAGATAAAAACTCACCTTGGGTCCAGAAGAGACGCAAGTGTCCCAAAACACCTGGACATGCACCGAGAGAACCTTTAACTACATTGATTGAGATTGAAGGGCATAAAACGAGGACAAGGGGAAGGCCAAGGTCTTAGATTGAGTTGGTGAGAAGGAATATGACGGCTCATTTACTTTTTTTTCTCCTTTTTTTTTTCTTTTTCTTTTTCTTTTTCTTTTGAGAAGTTGCTGAATTTTATCAAAAGGGAGGAAAGGCATCCTCACAAAGAATTATAAACAAAACCACAAGAAACAAAAAAGAGCAGCATGAACAAATGCAAAGAATTAAAGAGGACAAAGCCCAAGAGATGACATCCCTCTTGGCTTTCATGAAGACTTCCGCATGAGCTTTCTGGTGACTCCAAAAGCCTCTCTCATTCTGCTCAATCCAAATCAACCATAACACCACTAAAAAGAAGAAGAAGAAGAAGAAGATATTCTCCAAAAGGATTCTCCCTTTGGGTCTAAACCCATCCCCATTGCCACGATGAAGATAACACATCACTGGATCCCGACATTACCCAACAGCACTGAAACAACTCCAGGAAACAAATCCAGATCTCTCTTGAGAGAGACAACGAATAAATACATGGTCCATTGTTTCCACGTCCTGCATACACATGATACGCACATTTGGCATGATCATGTGTCTCTTTTGGAGGTTATCGAGGGCAAGGCCTCGGATAGGAATTATTGGCGACACAAGATTGACAAGGCCGGCCCCAAATAGCTGGGGCAAGCTATGTTGAGGATGATGACAACGACGATGACGACCTTTCTTGCTAGGGTGGCCTGGCGGGCCTTTTGAAATAGCAAATGAAAATTGAATCGTGCTTCATCCCTTGTTGAATCAGAGGAAGACTCAATACATTTAACTAGCGAGAGAAACTAGACATTTCTTTATCCATGCAGATGTGCAAATACTAGACTTTGGTGGAAGGGAAAGCGTGTGTTAGGGGACACCAGAAATTTTATTAGAGAGAGAAGAACAAGCACATACAAAGAGGATAAAGGATCATCCTATTAACATAAACTTGATGAAACGCTCCAAGATTCCCAAAATACTTTTGAAGGCCTTTCCACAAAGAGTTTATGCAATCTAGTCCATTCGATGACTAGTTGTTTGGCCTAAAAAAGATAATACCTGGCGTACATGACTTGTCCTGGAATGACTCTTCCAGCGATGGATAACCACCTTGTTAACTAGCAAGTGGGTTATTCGGTTGGATAACGGGCTTACAAGTGAACCACTGAATATCTGTACGGACTGAAGATTGGAACATGTTACAATCCCTGTTCATCTCCTACTATGCTACCCCTGCCCATGCCTACCCTGCCTTCACCTCTCCATGTCAGATACATCGATGCAAAATCTTTCTTCTAAGCTTCTCCATTCATAGAAAAATGCACGAAATATTTAATTATCGAGGAGACTACTAACCAAAAAGAAGAGCATCACTATCGCTTGATAGTCAAAGCATCCTTACGTGACTCCAACTCCCGAGTGCGGGCAAGAGCAATGGCGGTGGAGACAACAATGAAGAGGAAGGGATGATTACGAAAGAAGAATGCAATCCTTTACATGACTGAGCTTCATATAATGGGCTGGATGAGGAAGGGATTAGCACAAGACAATTCCAGTAGAATAACAAAATCAGCTTCCCCAACAAAGGCACAACACACTCCAATATGTCATCCAATACCCTAAATTTAGGCCCACTTTTCTTTTCTTTTCTTTTTTCTTTTTTGTTTTCGAAGGATGAATAACCTTATTCAAGAAAAGGGGAAAAAGTACAGCAAGGGACTGAGACACCCCAGAGCGGGGGCTACTACAACTCCCAAGGAAGGCTAATAACAAACATAAAATATACAACACTCCTCACAACACACCATAATGACAGTACTACTCTCCTCTCAGAGATTACCATGCCTGGTCTAAACGCTCCAACTTTAGCATCGTGGTCAGCTATGTCATTTGTTTTTCTAGGGGAGAATATTAAGGAGAAGTGCTTCCCCCTGCATGGATCAATGACTTCTTCAATCATGTCCACAACCCTACACAGAAAGATCCCATAAGTGGCCCAATAGATTGTATTGTTAGGGTCCCCTTCAACCACTGCTCGGAAATAAATTGAACCATGACAGGATCCTCACAGCTTGGAGAATTTCCTTCACCACGGTTGAGTCTTCCACTCTTGACGGTCTGGAGAATTAGAAGAAAATGACGCCCAAGATGTACCTTGCTACTCCACCTATGCCTACCAACCCCGGATTCCGTAGGAACATCCATCAAAATTAGCTTTCACACAGCCCACAGGGCAGCAGTCTACGCAGCTCTAAGGCCTTGTGCCGGCCCACAAAAGATAAGAGTGTCCTACCACCCTGACTCAAGCAGAACAGAGGGAATTGATTTTAAGGCTGTTAACAGCTCTAGACCATTGACCAGGAAGATAATGTCATTTCTAGCTATCTATATTGCTCATAACACTGCATGGCGAACCATTTTCCACAAGATCTTGCCAACCCGACCCCATTCAAATGATACCAGCAGCTAATCAGCCCATAAAATGAGGCCAGCATTAACAAGAAATCCCACATTCTATAGGACCCTACCCAAAGTGCAGAAGCAAAAGGACACAGAAGAAACAGGTGATTGACTAATTCTTCTACTTTGCAACACATAATGCACCTGTTTGGAATTTGCATGCCACTTTTCCTGAGATCATCCACTGTTAGCATTTTCTCCGTCAAGCAATCTAGACGAAACCCTAACTTTTTAGCAGCATCAGAACATTCCAATTCTTGTATAAGGAAATGATGGAAGATTAACTTTCTTGCCCAAATTTATATATATATGCGATCCAGCACTAACAGCAGGCGCTAGAGGGACATAACCTCCTCATCCTTAGATTCCTAAAGAAACAGGGCTCCAAACTACTCAACGACCCATCCTATTGAAGACCTAGATAGCTAGAGGTCCAGAACCCCTTCTGTTGCAATCACCATGTACAAGTCTTCAAAGACATTGGAAAGTGGCACAGGACCACATGATAAATCCTCCCAAAATCTGACCAAGCCCTGTCCCCAGCTCTGAATCTTGTGAGATGCTTGCAAAACTCTTTAGCCCAGGAAAGTCCCTCTCCACATGGAACAATCATGAATGTGCCTTGGCCCCAAAAAGTAGCAAAAACCACCGTCCAGTAATCCAGTGGGCAACATGTATGCTGAACGTAGACTGCAGGCTATCCTTTTTTCTAACTGTCCATTGTTCTCATAATATGGCCCTGATGAGTGTCTAGTCCTAGTCACAAATTCCTAGAACATCTCTTACAGGGAGCGCATGCAACAAAAACTGTGGGGCCCACCTCGATGTCTGTATGACATCCACTCTGTCCATCAGTTTTGCCACCTCATGGTAGAACATAAGCTAAAAAATAAGGCAGATTCAAAACTCTAGTAGGCCGCAACACAAAAAACAGTAGGTATGGAAACACCCACGGCCCACCACTGAAACCTTTCTAGGGCCAACCGTGATGTTTAGATGGCATCCAACCTGTTCATAAGGTGATCCCCACCAGGATGAAGATAAAACACAAATATCAGGTATTGACGGTGATTCTCAAATTTTGCAGAACAGAATGTGATATGGCTAGATAGAATGCAATAGAAACAAAGACAGGGAATGGGTTACCTACTCCTAATGGTCATCCTGATCCAAAACTTTTATGGGCCCTAAGAAGGTTTCAATGGCGGGCATCCAAACTATTTCTTGTGGTATGGCCCACTTGAGTTTTAGAGCATCAGTGCATCTACACAGTTACAGAAGAGTAAATGGTATTGAAACATGAAGGGATAATGAGATTAGAGTTATGATGCCTCTTGGACATTAACAACATAATTTATATAGCAGGAACAAAAACAGCGAGACTTGATCGCTGAAGTACTGAAAGAGTTTTAGCAAACAGCAATGTAACAAGTACATCAAATTCATCAAAAGCAATTCTAAAGACAAAGTAATCAAAGTGAAAGAATGTTACTTGAAAATGCTTTGCTTTAGCAGCTTCGCCTTCAGCCTCCAAGATGGTCTGCTTTGGTCTAGCACATGTTTTCCAGCACCAAATAAAACATTAAATAACTTTAGAATTTGGAGGCTACAATTCTCCTCAACATATATGAACCGTCTTATGAAGCATGAGCAAACAAGATGAGGGAAACCAATTTATCATTATATCATGAACAAACACATTCAAGACACTTAAAATCAGAAATTGCGTGTCAAAATGCAAACGCCATAACAATTTTAGAAATCAGACAACACTTACCTAAAAGCTTTTAAGCGCTCAGAGAATGCCAGTGCTGTTAACTCGCTGGATCCCAGCTCATTTTTAAAAATCGGGTGCAATCCTTCACAGGGCATAACCTTTGCTCTTCTGATGGATTCCTTTGCAGGCAGAGGCTTTGTCTTTGAATACAAGCGAAATGCATTTGTGCACGTCTTCTGCAAGGAAATCAGCTCTGTACACCCATCAATGATTTCCCGAACTCTGTCAGCAACAAGATCTATAACAGTCTGGGGAAAACGTCCATATACTGTTTCACCATTTGCAATTGCCTGATCAATTTTAGATAACACTCCATCCATGTCTTGCAGAACCTCCTCCTCAGTGGGTGCAGGCCTAACTGGCTTCGAGAGAAATAGATGAAGATCCAAAAGGTAAGGCATGTCCTCTGATGTAATGAATGAATACGCTGTACCGGTTCGACCAGCTCGGGCAGCTCGCCCCACTCTATGGACGAAAATCTTGGGCTTCGGAGGGAAGTCCCAGTTCACGACATTATCAAGCAATGGAATATCGATACCCCTCGCAGCAATATCTGTCACAATTAGCAGCATTGTCTTCCTAGCTCTAAATCGTGAAACGTGAATTTTGCGAGCATCTTGATCCATATCACCGTAACAAACAGAAGGCTCTATGCCTTCTTCTCGAAAAAGAATATTGAGAAACTCTACATGATGCTTTGTAGAAACAAATATCAAAGTTTGCTGATCAGAACTTATCTGCTCCCTAATTAAATACAACAACGCAGCATGTTTTTCTTCCTGGCGCAAGGTGAAAAAGGCGAGCTTCAGGTCAGGGCTAATCCTTGTGTCCAGATCAAGCCGCACAAGTTGTGGGTCCCTCAGACCAGCCTTGGCAAACTCTGCAAGGGCGCTTGGTAAGGTTGCACTGAAAAGTAGCGTTTGTCGTGTCTCACTCAACTGCGAAAGGATTTTATGCAACTGTTCAGCAAAGCCCATGCCAAAGAGACAGTCCGCTTCATCGAATACAACATACTCTACAGTGCGCAAAGACATGCCTTCAATCTCAGCCAAATGATGCATGAGCCGACCAGGGGTTGCAATTATAATATCGGGGTTTTGTGCAAGCTCTTCAAACTGACTTTCCATGCTATCACCACCAACCAGCAAGCTGATACGAAGGTCTGCGTGAAAATAAAATATGCAAAGCAACCACAAATTAAGAACTGAATCATCCAATTGACCAGTTGGGGTCTTCCAACTTATGTGACTTTTGGACGGTGGCCCATACATGGTGGGACCCAGCACATGAATGTACCATGTGTCCCCATAGAAATTCATGTTAGTTTTCATTCAAATATACTCCTGTGCAATCAGCATTCTTCATCAAAGAAACTATAACATGGGACTAATCTTCATCAGACCAAGCATAGGACCATGAATATGTGGGGTAAGCCAGCACAATCCAAAGCCTTCAACTGGTGGGGCCTGCTGTTGATTATCCATGGCCCAAAACCCATGCTAGTTCAATGACCCTCACTATTCTATTGGAAATTTTGGCTCATCAAATGTAGACACGTTCACATCAGACAACTAGGATCATCCTATTTGTTATCGAACCATAAGGCTACAGTTAATCCATGGCAGGGCACAGTACATGAATGGTCTTGATTTACTTATAAATCCCTATAATTTCACATAAGAATCTACGGAAGCTACAGCATGTGTCTATGTAATTTGACTCCTATGATAATTCACCAGCATTTGAAAAATGGTGGTGACTCTTCAACCGTACACATCAAATGGTTGTATGGCAGTCCAGATTGACCAATTCAGTGACCCGATTGACGATGGAACATCACCAAAACGATTAGCAACAATCTGAATTTTCCCTTGGCATTTGGTCCACTCACTACGTTTTACTCTTAACCATCCATTCGACAGCCATCAATCGAATGGTTAGGATTGATTAATAAGTCTGAGTTTAGATGAAAGGCAGCAGTACATGAATCCAGCATATGAGGGAGATAAGTCGCCGCCATTTTCAAAATGCTGGTGAAATATCAACGGATGTAGCCCATAATCTCGTAATTCAGCATCGACAAAAGGGAACTGACCTGTATATCGGCCAAGCTCTTTGGTGAATTTCAAGGTCTGGAGGGCGAGGTCGCGGGTGGGGGAGAGAATGAGGGCGCGAACGCCGCTTTGGGGGAGGTGCTGGTTGAGGCGGTGAAGCATGGGGATGAGGAAGGCGGCGGTCTTGCCGGAGCCGGTGCGGGCCATGGCGACGACATCGGTGCCGGAGAGGATGAGGGGAAGGGTCTTCCGTTGGATAGGGGTGGGGACACGGTAGCCCTTTCGCTTGATGCCACGGAAGACGTTGGAGCAGAGGCCCAGCGATTCGAAGCCGCCAGATTTCGCCTTCTTCTTCTGCTTCTCCTTCCTCTTCAGCTCCGCCTTCGAGCTCACGTGAAGCAACCCCATCTCTCTCCGCTGTTAAGACGAGGAAGAAAGACAAACCTCTACAAAAACCTCTCTGCTGTGAAGACGAGGAAAGAAGAAATAAAAGGAGCGAATGCCCTATACCATGGACGCTGATTTCCTGAGCTGGGAATGTAGGTGAGCCCACCGTGATGTTTGTGAGAAATCCACGCCGTCCATCTGTTTTGTGAGATTATTTTAAGATGTTCGACCAAAAATGAGCCGGATCAAAGACTCAAGTAGGCCGTAATAAAGGAAAAGCTGGGTAGGGAAATTCCTACCGTTGAAACCTCCTTGGGTCCACAGTGATCTTTATATCCCATCCATACCGTTCATAATGTCATTCCTGCTAGGATGAACTGAATACGCAAATATTAACCTCATTCAAAACTTCTTTGGCCCCACGAATATTTCAACTGTGAACGTTCGATCCTCATGTTGTCGGCCCACTTGACTGTTGGATACAGATTATTTTTTGTTGAAATTAAAATGAGCTTACAAAACAGAATGACAAGGTGGATTTCTCACGAACATCACCGTGAGCCTCACCTAGATTCCCAGCACAGTAACATCTTGCATGAAATCCGCGTAGATACTGGGCGCTCCGAGTGACGATACGCAGACAGTAAGCAATGGTACACATCACACATATTAAAGAGAATTTTATAAAGTAATATAAAACTTACATTTCTATGCCTTTTTAACTTACATTTCCATGCCTTCGTAAAAAGATTTTCAATAGAGCTGCACACAAACTGACAGCTCGCTCGGCTCGGATAAAAAAAAGCTCGGTTTAGCTCGATTTATAGGGTGGATCACGCGAAGCCGAGCTTATTTTATGGGCTCGTTGAAAATTTGAGCCAAGCTCCTAAGCTCGATTCAGCTTGCCTCGAAATTAGGCTAGGTTCAGCTCAAAATTAGGCTTGGTTCAACTCGAATAGGCTCAATTCGACTTTATATATATATATATATATATATATATATATATATATATATATATATATATATATATATATATATTATCCGAGCCGAGCTTATTTTATGGGCTCGTTGAAAATTTGAGCCAAGCTCCTAAGCTCGATTCAGCTTGGCTCGAAATTAGGCTAGGTTCAGCTCAAAATTAGGCTTGGTTCAACTCGAATAGGCTCAATTCGACTTTATATATATATATATATATATATATATATATATATATATATATATATATATATATATATATATATATATATATATATATATATTATCCGAGCCGAGCTTATTTTATGGGCTCGTTGAAAATTTGAGCCAAGCTCCTAAGCTCGATTCAGCTTGGCTCGAAATTAGGCTAGGTTCAGCTCAAAATTAGGCTTGGTTCAACTCGAATAGGCTCAATTCGACTTTATATATATATATATATATATATATATATATATATATATATATATATATATATATATATATATATATATATATAATAATAATAATAATAATAATAAATTTTTTTATAGAATCGAGTTTGCCCTCGTCCTAAACCTAATCCATTTTTTCATTCGAGCGCCCTTGCCCGTCCCCCTTAACCCCCAGTCGCCAACTTACCCTCGCCCGGCTTGACCAGTGACCCCCTCCAACCGTTCGGCTTCCTCTCTCTCTCTCTCTCTCTCTCTCTCTCATCTCTAATCTCTCCCCTCGTCGCCTAGCTAGCCAACGCCTGACCTGACTTGCTCGGCTCTCTCTCTCTCTCTCTCTCTCTCTCTCTCTCTCTCTCTCTCTCTCGGCTAGTGAACAACTAGTCCTCAAACAACCAGATAGGCAGAGCTGCCTTCTCGACCTTCCATGTCCGAAAGCTCAAATTTAAGCTCGAAAACTCGTTCAAACCAAGCCAAGCTGCCCAGTTGGGCTCAATGACTAAGCTGAGCCGAGCTCGAGCCCAGCCACTTTGCTAGTCGAGTCGAGCCGAGCTTGGCAAAGCTCAATTAGATTCGACTCGTGTACACCTCTAATTTTCAATGAACCACCTCATTCAGCTTTTTCAGACGCATGTGAGCAATTGGGTCGACTACATGGTGGGTCCCATTGTGATGTTTATGTAAAATCCATCATGACCACCAGGTGCACCACCTCATGCTAGGCCAAGGGACCAAAATTCAAGCTCATTGGTGATTTACGTGCACCACATGATTGAAAAATTTGTACATGGCAATGATCATCCTCCAAATTGTTTCCCTTGGTATGCCCCCACCTAAATCACGAGTGGGCCTAGATTTTAGGCCCTACACCTAAAGATTTATGTTTCATCTAATGGTTATAGAGAATTTCACATAATTATTACCGTACTTATAAAAATCAAGGGTGGATGGCTCTCTCCCAGACTGATATGTGTTTATGGTGTGCCACACCAAAAGAAATAGTCGGGGGATGAATGCCCACCCCTGACTTTTATGAGGCCACCAGATAAACATATGAAATCCACTTTAATCATTATAATCCATGCAAACATTTAGACCCGTCTCCAAAAACTCATACTCATTTGTGATCCATGCCGGACACACTAATGGAAGCAGATTAGAGGGTGAGCATTGCCATGCACACTGTTTCAATTGTGCCGACAACCTAAATCACAATGGAGCTGAGTTTTGGGCTCTTGACCTGACATGAGGTGACACACTTGGTGGTTGGGGGATTTCACATGAACATTATGGTGGGCCCACATGGGCCACCCACCCATTTCCTCCCAAGAGTAATGGAATTTAGTGGAATGATAATTACATGCAGCTTTTTGAAAAAGGTACTAGAATGTAAATTCTATAATAATTAAGTAGTTTTTGAAAACTTCCCTATATTAAATAAAATAAAACCAGTTCAATTCTGCAATTACTTTGGACAAGTCACAATCCCAAGATCATATTGGTTGAACAATCCTAACCCAAGATCAAATTGGTTGCACAATCCAGACCTCAGGTTTTCATGGACAATTGTTTGTAGAGATGAGGAGTGTTGGATTCTCTTTATTTTCAATTGTCCAATAAATGTCCACCAATATGAAGTTAGATAATAAAATATGATTAATTTTTCATTAATGAGACATCTATAGTAAGCACATAATCAAGAGTGTTTAATTTAGCTACTTGTATGCCAGGTGTGTAACCTTTAAGTGCTTATGTATCATCCATCATACTCTCCCATAGTATCAAGGTATTTCTTTACTGCCGAGGTTTGGGCCAATACATCCTAATGTATTATCATATATGAAACTTAATGTGGAATCTGAGGCTTCTTCCCATTATTCAAATTGTTCATAAGATATGGCCTTAATTTGTATGGTGGAATGATGACAAATAAAAGCTTTCATTTGAATTATCACAGCCCTTTTGATAGTTTAACATGAGTAGCGACCATAACCCTCTTATGATCAAAGGTTTGAAACAGTCAATTTGAGAGTTTTTTAGGGCGTCCCTCATATGAAGGATCCTATTAGAATGAACAGTTTCACCCATCTTGCTTGCCAAACTGGGTAAGGTTTTTGAGTTCTTGACACATACCACCCTCCAACTTTGTTATACGTCTAAGTACCATATTTTTAATGTTGCCAGATAAACTAGTCTATTTTTATACTTAGATTAAAAATTTTCAAATGGTTAACTTTATGGATTTATTGTTAAAAAGAATATTAACTATTAAATTTAATTGTTGAACACATAAAATAATGCTTTTGTTCCTAATTTTACAAAGACGAGAGAAGTTCTCATTTGGACAAGATCTAATTTGCTTGTTAGGTGTGCCCCAACATAACCATGTGATCTAGACCATTTAAAGCTGGACTATTAATGGAATTTGATCAAAATTGTTCAAATTATGGATCAAAGCCATCCCAACACCATGTATAACCTTTTGTATTTATATAGGGGTAAAATGAGATTCTCTTGTCTCTACGAAGTCAAAAGTAAAAATGTTGTTTCATATGATCAACAATCGAATTTAATTGTAAACAATCCTTCTTAATTATGAACCTTTACGAATTTTTAATATATAGCTCTATGCTGAGAAGAGGAGAGATTACTATTTGCCAATACTGAGAAGGAAGAGGGTTATTTGGCATATGGTATGAAAAGAAGATGGTACATGTGAAAAACTCTTTTTCTTTAATTGTTTTAATATATTGTGTCCACATGAGTTGTGAAATGTCCAGTTTCTTATTCTAGTACATCCAAATAATGTTGCTTGCCAGATGGAAAGATCAAATCTCACACACATGTTATATTATTGACAAGTAGGTGAGTGTGGCTCCCACGGGCATGTGGAATTGGCAAACTTTATTTATTTTTCGTTATGTTTATCTTGAAAAGAGTATGTGGTTTTTTTAGGGATAATTCACTTGTATGATTTTGGCTCCATATTCCATTCTCGAGTGTGGTTGTGCTGGGTCGGTCAGGTCCAACCCAATTACAATTAAGGGGCCGGGTTGAGTCTAAGTGGCGCTTGATACATTTTAAGTGGGTCACATCAGGCTAGAGGGAAATGGGTCGTGGGTTAGGCTCAGGCATGAAAATTTTGGCTTATTTAGTAAATGGGTCATGCTCAAGCTGACCTAGAATGGACCACAACCCGACCGACAGTCACCCTTACTTATGGGCCTATGATACTGGACCTGAGGATATATGCTCACAGGAAATCTCATTTTTTCTTTCCCCCAATTTACTCAGTATGGGGCCCATGTTTAGTGGTCAAGAACCCCATCTATCAGGCCCCATTGTGGTTGTGCCATGTGCCAACAATCTATTCAATAGGATGATCTAACCTTTCGTATTTTCAGAATGCAAATAGATGGTTTGGATGAGGAGTTAGTGGTCCTGAACCCCATTGGCCCCATTGTGGATCTGCCATGCCTCAACAATCTCTTCAATAGGATGATCCTAACCTTTTCAAATTTTTGGAATGCAAATAGATGGTTAGGATGAGAAGTACCGTCAGTCCACACTAAACTGATAGAAAGGCAAAAGATCGGTGGCTAGGATATCTTATTATGGGATGTCCTTGGGCCATCGTTAGGGGTGCAAATGGGTCCGTATTGGGTCGGGTAGGGTCCAGACCAAACCTATTCAAGAAGAATTGGTCGAATATTCGACTCAGACCCAGTGTATTAAAATTCAGGTCGGGTCTATGTAGGGCTCAAGTCAGAAATAGTGACCTATTTATTTAAAGGATGGATCTGGGTATAAGAGGCCTCAAACCCGACCCATTTATCACATGGTTTGGGTTTGGGTCAGGCCTTCGTTGAATATAGAAATTACAACTGAGTTTTCATATGAGTAATGTTCCAAATGATCTAATTGCTGCTGACTATCAATTTTGTACCATACAAACTGTTTGATCTAACAATTACTACCCAGATATAGCCAATTCGATCGCATTTGGATCTTGCAATAAACAAGCTGTCCAAACAGCGTCGGCCCACTGCAGGTTCGAATTTGAAGCGTCAAACGAGTGCTACAAGACCTTTGATGTGCTCGCCTTGTTTCGTTCTTGATGTTTGATTTGTTACTGTTTCTCATCTTTCATACATTAGTGGAAAGTTTCTATAACTCAAAGCTATGGTTGTTGAAGTGGAAGATTGGTCCATTCGATGTGCCCCATATGTTTCGTGATCTGCATTCTGCTGCAACACTTGATTGAAGACTTGGTGGGCCACAAACGATGACACCCACATCGACTTTTCCCCAATGCTCAGCAATGGAGCTGAAAATCACTGAAAATAGAGCAAGAAAAATATTCAGTAGTCCATTCAGACACCACACAAGCCAAACCAATGCTGAAAGAAGGACAGTTGCAAGGGCTCAGGTTATGTTTGGACACACTATTGGGTCTAATGAAGCAAAAACAACTAAATTGTGGTTACCTTCCTCAGCATTCATATTGAGGAACCATGCTCCAAATTGCAATTGCATTACTTTCAAGTTGGATTTGAAAAGAATCCATGTGTAATTTGAGGGCTACTTTCTCGTCATGAATATGAGGAAATCGGTAAATTTTTTGTCAGTTCCTCTCAATCGGAACTGAATGTTTGCAATTCATATGCTTGTGCCTCCAAACACAGCCTTAAGGTTGCACTGAATATAAAAAAAATTCATGACATTTCATAGTTAATAAGTCTAATTTGATTCAAAATTTCATGTTATTTCATGAAATTTGATGCAACCAAACACACCCTAAACTATGATCTCATTGATATTAACTAAAATGAGATGAATTCATTTTTAAGTGACACCCAAACATGCCCTCAACAAATTGTTTCAAATTAACAGAATGCAAGCTTCAAATTCAAACAAGAGAATGGAAACCTATGTGAATGAAATATGCATCGTAAGTGATTAGCATTTCAGTGTATCCTTACCTTCGAAGTTTGGCCTGCATCCATACTGCAGTTTGGCTTTGCTAGCAAGATCCGATTGAAATGTACCCGTTTGCATTTTCCGCTCGCAATACTGTGTTGGGTCATTCTTGTCATTGCTGTTCATGCTTTTTGTGCGGCTTGAAAATCTTGTTTCCCACCGATGCCATAAGAAGATCACTGGACCTCCAAACAGGACAATGCCTGCAATCATGCATGCTAGGAAGAGAAGGCCTTTGAACCACCAGCATTTTGGATCGGAAGGTGTTATATAGAATGCTTCCATCAAGCCCAACAAGATTAAGAAGCCGATTATCGATGATACGACGTAAATTCCAGACCATATGTTATCGCCCGTCCCTACCAAACCTGACATGCTACTACTTCCGTCGGTCATAGGCAATGCAGAACAGCCTGCACTCTTGTAAAGCTTGCCATCTTCCTGTAATTAGAAAAGAGATGGGGAGTGGATTAGGCAATGAGAGAATTGGTGGGCCATACCACGCACATCCACTATTCTTTGGTGTACGTGTACATCAATCCATATGTCCAATTCGGGTGCCCCATGTAGATTGAGCATGACCCATATGTCAAACTGTTCAAACAATCTTAACCGATGATTTTTTTTCCTCATTGTGGGAATTACTTAATTTGGACGGCTAGGATCATTCGATCACATTCTGGTTGGTCAAGGTCGATGTGCACCATATGGCAAGTGCGCGGTGAATCTGTTAAGAGTGCGATTCTTATTGTAGAGAAATGCATAAATGGTGTTCAAACCTACCAATGCAGGTTCTGATTCTTGGGTGATATAAATTTGAATATGCAGCTGCAATTTATCAGAGAAAGATGGACAGATAGATTCTGCATTGATCATGGACAGGAGAGAAATCTCCTCAGATCTCTTTACAGCCCAAACAACCAATACATTCTTCGGCAGACAAAGTTCGTTCTTTCTAATTCGGTGCATGATGTCTCTCAAGATAGCCAAGAAAGGTGAAATCCCAATACCACCAGCTACCAAAACAAGGTTTTCATACCTAACAGAGAAGAAATTTCCGAGCAGGTCAGCTTATCTTCACAAAAAAAGAAAGGACTCGCCTGAGTCAACTCAGTGTTAGATGGCACCATGCGGTGCTACTCGAATTGACTCAACATGACTATCTAAAGCAGTAGAACAAAAATGGAAGAGCCGTACGTTAAGTGATACATCGATTCATGCCCATATGGCCCTTCAACAGAAGCTGTTATCTTAGGCCGCTTTGAATTGTCGACATTAGCTTTCAGCTTTCTTGTCCAATCTCCGAGAACCTTTATAAGAAATGAAAGGTGACGTTTCCCATCCAATGGACTCGATGAAACACTGAAGGGATGCCATTGCAGCCGAGACAATTCCCGCACTTGAAGGAAGACAAAACTGAGAGCGTTGTATCGCAAATCTGAAATACCAAGATGCTAGTAAGAACTCATCAATCTCGATCAATCGCTCAATGGTAAAAACGGTCTCGAAAATATCATGGTAGATTGTTTTTTTCCTATAGCATATTCATGTTCGCCTTTTCACTTCTATTTTGTATTCTTTCAATTTCTTACATGGTATCAGAGCCAGTTCTGTACTTTAGCCCAATTATCTAATATAAAAAGATTAAACTACCCTTAAATATATAAGACTAAAATACCCTCTAATATGTATAGATTTAACTGTTATTTCACCTACAATAAACATATGAAAAATGTTTGCAAGGCAAGCATGAAAACATTGGAGAAGAAGCAGTACTTGATGGTTTGGGAATGACCAATTCCATTGTCCCACATGGAAGGGATGTCGCCAAAACTACTTCGACGGTTCTTCGTGACTGGCAGAACCTTAAGAATCGATCAGCAAGGAAGATCAGTATTCCCCCACAAGCACAACTGAAGACAGAATCACCGACGTGAAGAACTAAGAAGACGATAAATGCTGCATATAGCTGATGGGTGTAATAGAAGAGCTCGAAACGCTGCTTCCTCACTCGATGCAATGACGTGAGCCACATCGACAGACCCGTTACGAAGGCCAGTGCTCCGGGAAGATAAGCGATATTGTTACATTTCCACCGTGATATCTGCATACACAAAAACCAAATGCATTGATCGAGAAACAGAAATGGGGTGGTGAACAACAATGTGAAAATTCAGAAATGAGAGGAATTGTGGAATGCTTGTGGTTCTTAGTTCTAACAAGTGGGGCCCATGGTTTGGTGATCTAGGCCGGAGGGACACTTGACTCGCACCATAAACGCCCCCCATGTCAAACAACCACTTGCTCTAAAAGCTTGAGCCATTAGAGGATGGCATATCAATGCATATCAAGGGATTTTAACACATGGCATCAATGCATTTAGGCCCACCTGATAGACCAAAATGGCACATGTGGGGGCATGTGTGGAAGCTAGGCTCTAGACTTCAAAGTTCCAAACTCACCTCATGTAAGAGACGTCCTTGGAGTGACCATAGGACCACAAAACAAAGGGCATGCAATGTAAAGATCCACATCATGGCATGGCCCAGCCAAACATGGTATCTGGTAGCGTGCTCCATAGGGACATCTATGAGTCGCAGGAGTACGGATCCCCTTGCAACTGGTAGAAATAGACATCCCACGAAAGTCAATCCGACCGAACCGATCCGCAGACCTACTTGGGTTAGCATTTTATAACTGCAAAAACCAATCCCATTATTTCATCCAATCAGATATGAATTCATTCTACAATCTTAGCCATGATCCAACTTATGCTTAGTTTCCAAGTGGCCCACCTATGATCAACAAAGACTATTGTAGTAAAAAAAAATCATGGGGGCAGAATTTTTAACTCGGTGAGTGACTCGCCTTGAGTCATTGCCAGTCGCACCGACTTGACGGAGTCAGTGAGCAGACTTGACGAGTCTCGCCATATCTCGGCTGAGTCACACTTAAAAGCCAGTTCCTCACTAACTCCACTCCAAATCTCACTGAGCTGAGTTGACTCAGCCGAGTTTCAAGTTGAGTCATCATGTGTTAGAACCATGGGTGGACCCCTCCTATCTAATCATGTGATCAGAGGTGGGACCGGCCTACTTGAGCCCCACATATACATCCACACCACAATAAGGTCTGAACCTGCATGGCTGATTAAGGAAGAGTTTTTTTGGATCCGGTTGTGTCCATGATCAGTGTTTCCATTTTCTTTCTCTTGGTTTAAACCAGCATCGTATAGATCTGAACCAATCATCATGCAGGCTCGATCAGGGATGGGCCATGACCTGTAAGGTCATACCCATGAGACAAACAATCAAGGTTTTCTGAGTGAAATGTACCTCTTTTCTTTTGAAGGCAATGGCAATTGAGACATGGAACGATAGTTTTGTACTGTATAAACACACAATGCCCATATAATGTATGTGCCAAACACGATTATCCCAATCAATTCTGCAGCGGAGACAATGCCAAAGGGTCCATCAACTAGGACTGGGAATGTCCGCAGCCGGAGTCTCCAAAATTTCGGGTTCTTTGCCCTGCAATTCGAGCAATCTGAGCTGGTTATGCATTCCCATATAAGAAGATGAGATCCAATACTGTTAAGAAGAAAATCAGCCTAGTAGCAAGAGGGTGTGTTTGGATGCACAGTCGAGTTGAACTGCAATTATCAGTTTAATAAGGTGGTAATTACCATAGTTTGCAAACCAGGCGGGTCAACTTGGGTCGTGCCAACTCAACCTGGGCAAGCTCATGGGCCTGGTCAGTGGGTCTGCTAGACCAGCCAGGCCCTGATTTCCAGGTAACTAAGCCTTGTTTTCCCAGGCTAACTCGGTCTGGTTTCAATGAGTCAGCTGAATCAAAGAAAGGGCATTAGGTAAATTTTATGAGGACAAGAAGAAGATGATTGTACAAAAATACATATATTTTTATTAATAACCCACTTGGTTGACTCAGGACTCGCCGGGTTGACTCGACCCAGTGAGTGACTGAGTCACAAGCCGAGTCCAAGTTTGCAAACTATAGTGGGAACAACCAGATTGTAATTTTCTAAGCATGGCTTCAAATTTCAATTGTCTTCTCTCAAGTTGGATTTGAAAGCAACCTAATAGCATTTTGAAGGTTACTTGTTTCACACACTAGGAATGTCATCACATTTTCTTTGCAGTTTACATCTCTTTTTATCAAACTGAGTGTTCATAATTCAATTCGATTGTGCATCCAAACGCAGCATAAATTCAAATCGAGATATCTTTTGACCTACTTGGGGTTTTCTCTCGGAAAGGCAGCTACATATATGGCTGCTAGAATTGCAATGATGAGAATCTGGCCACTAAAAATCAGAAGCACGCCTCCTGCAAATTTACAAACACAAATGTTATGTGGTAGCTTGGACCTCAATTCAAATTTCTTTCGTGACACACATGCCAACAGTGCAAACTTATGTGGGATCTGGCCATTCATCCCGTGGGGCCCACTATGGCACAAAGATCAAGCACCAAGTGGGCAGAACATGTGCCACATTTATTTTCTAACCATCCATTTTTTTCGTGCAGTGCGGCCACCTGATGAGTTGATGGGTCCATTGTTGAACCGTGGCATGTTCAAGTGGGCCCTAATCATCACACACGAAGAAGAGAGCATTGGTTGCACATACCGGTTGGTCCGAAAAACGTCTTCCCAGTGGCTGTAAGCACTTTAAAGAAAAATCCTTCCAAGGATTCAGTTGGGTAGAGATAATACACAGCAATCCAAGAGATGAAAACTGCCCACATCGCAATTTTGAGTCCCCATTTCATCAAAATCGCCATAGAAGATTTCCACTCGACATTATCACAGCCAGCAACCATTTCTCCAATTGAAACTTCCCGTCGAGGGATGGTGAAACACTACTCTGAAAATCAAAGTGAAACATATGCTCTTAAGTTTTTCAACTTCTCACCATGATCACATAGTACTAAATTCACAAAAAAAAAAAAAGATCTCTATATAATAAAAATGATCACATACAGCCACATATTTCCAGCCAATGTCACGCTTATGTAGCACATCTGATAGTGTGAGAAGGTGGGCCTCACCATGAAGATAACCTGGGTTGAAAATCAGGCTGATCATTGGACAGGCCATATGCTTGATATCAGTGGAACAGCTGATGGTCTGAGTCCATGTAGATGTATGGCCCACCTAATGAGCGGATTGGCTTGATTTCCATGGCAGGTGTTCTTCATGGTGTGGACCACCTGTATATGATCATTTCTCAATGAGTTAAGAAGCACCCATTACTTATTTCTCAATGATATTGCACTAGGTGCAACATACCATATAAAAATGCTACAAATCTAGATAGAATTGCTGCCTGGACTATGAATTTCCAATGCATGAATAAGCTCTTACTCACATGAATTCAAGAGAAACATATGAAGAAATAGGAAATGGGATGTGGGTTTTATGTTTCTACCTCAGTATGGCAAGATGAGATTATCAGAAGGTGGTTGGCATGGATGAAATAATTCATACAATTCAAAGGACTGGATTTGAATAGGCTGTGGAGGAGGAAGAAAGAAAATAAATCAGTGGATATATGAAGGCAAGTGTGAAAGCGAAGAAAGAGGTTAGGGGACGGCACGCAAGTGAGAAATAATGGCGCCATACACGACCACGTATTCATTCTGAGAAGTACGGTCAATGGATTGTTAATCTAGACCATTGGCTGGTTGCATCATACCATGACTGGACCATGCCTTCAAAATCTTATTGATGGGACAATCATAAACTTTCAATTTGTGGCCTATGAATACACTGTCAAGAAGATAAATAAAGCAACGGTCCGAGTTCAAATGAAAAACTCCCTAAGATCGATGGCCAGGATCTTGAAACCTGTTTTAGGAGTGAGGTCCATCTGTAGTGGGCGGAAACTTACGAGTGGCTGGATCGCTGATCAGTGGGCCCCACTTATCAAAATCAGAGACAAACGTAAACTGTACAAAGACGCGCGTAGCGTATTGGATAATTCCTCCCATAGCCGGTAGCGTGCTCGAGTTCAGTTGCAATGAGCTTTTGGTCATCGCCCATGTTGATTTTTTCTACCTTCCCCACAAAGGATGGTGGATTTTCTGTTCTCTCTCTAGAGTCGGTGTCCCGAAAATAATGCAATCGTACCATCCGATCCTGTGGCCCGAAAAGTCAATGGTCAAAGAAAAAGCCTACATTCAACCAGTATAAATGACGGCCAGTGGACGGTCCAAGTTGTGCGATTTTGGTCTTGTAACTCATCCACAAGGTGTCTCAGAAGATGAACGGTCCCGATTACCTAGAATATTTTCGTGCATCGCGATAATGGCACTGCATGCAACTTCGGGAAAAAAAACTTGGATACTCTGGCAGAGTGTGATGGATGATACGCAGGCACTTAATAATTACACGTGTAGAGTACAAGTAAATATGTGTCCCAGATTACATGCATCGTGGGCCAAAAAATATGCTTATTTTATTATGAGGCCATCGGATGGGTGGACAGTTTAATATTGGACGGTTAGGAATGAAAAATATCCAATGGTTGCATTTAAAAAAATAAGTTTGCATGATTAAGAGGTTAGGATAATTCAACCAATCTGATATTGGGACTGTGACTTAGCAGACAATGAACACTACAATTTAGTCCATTTAATTTTAGCCAATTGACCGTGTATCAAGTGCCGTACTCTGCTAGAGTATTAAATACCTTCCCTGGAACTTTATGCAGCGACCATGATAGAGGCATTCATATTCCTCAAATCCCAATGAATGCAGGGGCATACGATCCCGCACGTGACGACTCGGCGTGAGACATACAGGAGAGCGGATTAGGTGAGCCCGTATACATACACAGAGGGTTTTGCGTGAGAGATCCTGGCCATTCATTGGTACAATTCTAGCGTCACCATGCTTTGATTTAAAAGTAAGGCAGTATTTTTATGACGTCATTCAAGAGATCACGTTGAACATTGACCGTCAGGCGTTGCTTTCTTAGTACAAATGTGGTCCATCTTTTGGCAGAATTATTTCCAGAGTAAGGCATATTTATACCAATAATTGTTTGATCAACGGATCAGATCTTATAATCATATGTAAATATGACAGTTATTCCGAGAAGCACTCTATTTATCTCATGCGAGCAAAAATACTTGGTATTCATATGAAGGAAGTGGGGAAAGAGCCCA
Organism: Liriodendron chinense; assembly: GCA_003013855.2. Lineage (NCBI taxonomy): Eukaryota > Viridiplantae > Streptophyta > Magnoliopsida > Magnoliales > Magnoliaceae > Liriodendron > Liriodendron chinense. Next base: position 6,298,536 of record ML058513.1, read on the forward strand.
GCCGCCTCGTCATAAAGACTTGAAAGTCAGCGATCAGGCACGTGACGTCACACGCATCCATTTGAACCGGCAGCAACACCGGTGCAAGCAAAAACTGTGGGGTCCACCGTAATATGTACTTGTGGCGTCCATTCCATCCTTCAAATTTCTACAGTTTATTTTATGATGTGATAAAAAATCCAGGCCTATCAAAAAATCAAGTCGGCCACACCTCAGGTGACAGAGGATTTGAGACGCCCACGGTTGATACCTTCCTGGGGTCTAACTTGATATTTTTGTGCCATCCACCCCTTCATAAGGTGAGTCCACTGGGATGAAGGAAAAAAACAAAATATCAGCCAGCTCTAAAACTTAGGTGGGCCATAGGAAAATTTAAATGGTAGGAGTTCTTATACACGTTGCTCATGGTGTGGTCCACTTGAGTTTGAATGGTCCTATTTTCTAGATCGCCTCGTCTTAACATGAGTTCATCCATGATGGGTCATCATCAATGGTCTGGATCTCCAAACCCCCCACTTGTACAACTCAAACCTCTAAGACACCATACAATTGTTGCCTGTGGGTCTAAAAGCATATGATTTCCCGGGGGAGAAGCACTAGGGCTTACGCTCGGCAAAATTAAAATTCCACACCACCTACCAACCCGTACAAAAAAGTCACTGTTTGTTCCGGCCTTATCACGTCGGGGTCTCGGGTTAGCCCATCAGAGTCAATGTTTGAGTCGGCCTTATCACTTGCGAAATTTGTTTAACCCACTAGGTGTGAGTATTTTGGTAATTATTTTTACTAAGGTGAGAAATCCTGAGAAGTTAAAGACAATCAATAAAACTCTCTCTCTCTCTTACACACACATACACAAGAGAGTTTTCTCCATCTTTCAGCCCACGGCCCCACATGGCCACGCTCCAAAATCTCCATCGAATCGAGCTCCTTTCTCATCTCTATGCCCATGAAAGCATGACCCGTTTATTTAACGGGTTAAACGAGTTGGGCTGCGGGTTACTCATTAAATTAATGAATGGGTTTAGGTTTTTAGATTTTGACCCGTTAGTTAACAAGTCAGGTTTGGGAAAGGAAATTTTTAATACTACACGAACACGATTCAACACGACCCATTACAAGGCCTAATAGGCCTCATGCCAAAATGGCAAATGTTACGAATCTTTGCCGTTCATCATGTGGGCCTCACCTAGTACGTGCTCTAGCCAAGAAAATAGGCTTAAATGTCCATCAAGTGGAATGGTTAAAGGCGTGTTTAGACGTATCTCAAATTACAAGGGACAATGATGTTATGGAGAACCTGATGGTTTGCTTGAAGCACATAGTTTTTTTTTTTTTGTTTTTTTATTTTTTTATTTTATTTTATTTTATTTTATTTTTGCCATTTTGATGTAGGAGAAGTACCCCCTAGTGAGGGAAGATGATCAACGACGTTCCTAATGGAGATGGATCGAAAGAAGATTCAGAAAAATTGTAGAAAATTTAGCACCATCGGGAACCTTACCATTCATCATTGGGCGTTCGACCATCCATCAGGCCCAAAATTCATCTGAATTTTGCTTCAACCCCCTAGGTAGTTTTGTTCGTCATTAGTCGCCCGACTACTCTTCATCGGGTGCTCGAAATTTAACTGGAATTTGAATTTTCTCTTTGGACTGTTTTTGAGGTCAGCGGGTGCCCGACCATGCGCGAATAGATGGGCAAATTTTCTGATTTCTTTCTAATTTTTCAGATTTCTTTCCAAAGTGATTAAGATTCTTCTCTATTACGTTTCTGAGGTTATTAGGGTTGGTTTTATCTATGAATAGTTGTTTTAATTCTTTGTTAAGGATATCTCTTCTTTGATTAATAAAAATTTCAAACTTTTTTAGTGTTTATTTCTTCGTGGATTCGAAGATAGGTCTTGTGGATTATAGATATCCCCTCATGGATTCTAGAAAAACTGGTTAAGGAGTCCCAGTACCTTCATAGATTCTGAGTAGGTATCTTGTGAGAGAGACATTGATCGATCTCACCCCGTCTATGTTGCGCCAAGTTGATATCAAAGCGAGGAACAACCTCGGGAAGATGGCTTTTAGCGATGGCCGCAATAACACCCCTCTAGCTTTGCTCAAGGGTTTCAATTTCTTTCGGAGAGGATAAAAACTCTCCACTAGGCGAATCGAAAAGCTAAGTAAGGGTTGCAGGCTTCTCTCGACCGTGTAGCGGAAGCCGTGAAACTCCATGTTCGTAATGGGATCCCGCTCCCTAGGTCCGCTGGATCTTACAAATGGATGGATCGGATCAATCGATCCTGCAAGAGGACGATAGATCTTCTTAACTTCAACGGCCAGGATCGCATTAACAAATGGATCTCTAAAGTTGAGTATCTCTTCGACTACATGCAGATTCCTTAAGAGAGAAAAGTTTCAATCGCGACTAGCCACTTATATGATGACGCTTGAGGTTGGTAGAAGCATGTTCTGTATTGTCAGAAGCAAGAAGGAAAACCACAAATTCGCTCGTGGCAGCAGATGAAACGATGTACGTTGGCCCATTTTCTAATTGACGAGGAGGACCTGGTTGAGGCGGTGTCGCCACAAGTCTCCAACCCCGTCAACAACCCATATGTCATTCGAGCAAAAATCGTGCATATCGTCGCCAAGGCATTTTTACAAGATGTATTGGACGCAAATGATAGGCCTTAGGAAAAAGTGACATGTCTTGTGCCAGAGGAGGTAGAGTCTCTTCTGTTAAACCGTTTCTTTCGTCAGTGCAAGAAGAACTGGTTGAAGAGAACGAACAGGTGGTCGATCAGGTCTTTATTACAGATTTGGCGTTGCTACAAATGAATGAAAATCTGAATGATGATCCGAGTTCAGATAGCTCCACTTCTGAATTTTGCATGTCATCGATGATTGATGACATTGTAATCAAGACAGGGATGATCGGGGCTATGTTTGAGCAAACAAAGGATGTTGATTCCCCTCATATTGCTAACGATGTGGTGCCAAAGTTGTCGGAGTTCCAGGTCATTGTGTTCGGTCAGGTGGCAACATCAACGACGCCTTCTCTAGGGCCCTAGGAAACAACAAGTCATCGAAGGTGCCTGAAGTTGAAGGTAGATTGCTATACCATAACTTAAAGCAAAACTCGAGGGCGAGTCTTCTTCAAGTGGGGGGGACTGATGTAGGGGAAGAATCCCCTAGTGAAGGAAGAGGATCGACAATGTTCTTAATGGAGATGGATCAGAAGAAGATCCAGAAAAATGACAAAAAATTTAGCAAATTCAGCAACATCGGGCGCCTTACCATCCGTCATCAGGCACCCAACCATCCATCAGGCGCTCGACAACCCATCATCGGGCATCCGAAATTCATTCGAATTTTGCTTCAACCCACTAGGCAGTTTTGTTCGTCATTAGTCGCCTCACCACTCTTCATCGAGCGCCCGAAATTCAACTAGAATTTGAATTTTCTCTCTGGACTATTTTTGAGGTCGGCGGGCACCCGACTACCCTTCAGCGGGCACCTGACCATGCGCGGACAGATGCACGGATTTTCAGATTTCTTTCTAAAGTGATTAAGATTCTTCTCTATTACGTTTCTAAGGTTATTAAGGTTGGTTTTATTTATAAATAGTTGTTTTAATTTATTGTTAAGGACATCTCTTCTTTGATTAATGAAAATTTTAGACTTTTTTAGTCTTTATTTCTTCGTGGATTCGAAGATAGGTCTCATGGATTCGAGATATCCCTTCGTGGATTCGGGGAAGATTGGTTGAAGAGTCCTAGTAGTTTCATGGATTCAAAATAGGTATCTTATGAAAGAGACAGTGATCGATCTCACCCCGTCTACACTGCACCACATTCACATGCCAAATCATCACCCATCGTGTTTCACACCAGGCAACAACAAATGCTAATTTAGGTGGAAAGGTATTCCACTTCGTAGGCTTTGCAATGCAAGGGACATCCAAACACACCCTAGAAAAGCTGCAATTCATAGTAGAAAGTGAGAAAAACTTTAATACTCTGGTGGCATACTGATGCACAAGCGCTTACAAATTTCCGGCGGAATACAAGTAATTTAAATTAAACTATCCAAAATTATGGGCCCCAATTTAGATGTATCATGATGCACCATAGATTACGTTTATTTGATTTGATTAACCGACTGCTAGTATAGTGTGCATTTATTGGACATGCAGTTAAAGATGCCAATATCCAATGGTCCTATTTCAACAAACAAGTGTTCACCTGAGGATAAGGCTTGTTCCACCAATTTGATTTTGGGAAATGTTACTTATATCACAATTTATTCATTTTAATTTGAGTTAATTTATGCCTCGTGGGCAATTTAAGAGTGCATGCATATCAAGCATCATATATAACTGGAGTCTCAAATAACTCAATTAATAACAATGCGGTGAACACACGAATGTTAGAGATAGAGAGAAGGTTGGGAAGAAAGAATATTAAGATGAGGGAGGTTGACATCTTAGGGTTTTGGGAGGTCTCCCCCTCTTTTATTAATAAATGTGTAATTACATAAATGCCCTTAAGTTTAGATGGGTTTAACCCACATAATTCTTCACTAATACTCCATCTCAAACTAAAACATACATGTTAACCATAACCAACTTGCCACTAAGAAATGGAAATTGTGTATGAGGAAGAGACTTGGTTAAAATAGCAGCTCACTTTCTAATTAAGAGTTTATGTGCTTTGTGATAATCTCTTTAAACAAAAATTTCTCCATAATAAAATGACAATCCACTTTTATTTATATTTTGCTCTTTCGTGGAAGACCAAATTCCTAGCAATGTGTTTTATTATTGGGTTATCATAATAAATGCATCATTGTTCCTCCTTTAAATAGTAAAAACCTTGGAATAGGGATTGGACTTGGAGAAGCTCACGGACAACATGGCCCATCGCCCTATACTCCACCTTAATTACTATTGGGTAGCGACACTCTACTAATTTCACTTCTAAATCACTAAGTTTTCTTTAACGAAGGTTGATCCCTGAAATTGATCAAGCTATCTCGATCCTTAGGAAGTATTTTAGAGGTCAAAGATTCTTATTCTAAATCTACTTTTGGATGTGAGCTTTGGCCTTTGATCCCTTAATGTTAAGGTGGAGTATAAGGTATCTAGATTGGGTAGTGACACTCTACTAATTTCACTTCTAAATCACTAAGTTTTCTTTAACGAAGGTTGATCCCTAAAGTTGATCAAGCTATCTTGATCCTTAAGTATTTTAGAGGTCAAAGATTCTTATTCTAAATTTGCTTTTGGATGTGAGCTTTGACTTTTAATATGCCCACAAAGATCCCTACAATGATGATGTCATCCACATAAACAACCAAGGCAGCCATCCCTTTGAAATTGTGCTTCATAAACACAAAATGATCCAGTCAAAATCTATGAAAGCTGAAATCAATCAATTCTTTACTCAACTTCTTAAACCAAACCCTAAGAAATTGCTTTAGACCATAAATTGCCTTCGTAAGTTTATACACTTTCCCATTCTCTTCTTGATAACAGCTCTAAGAGGTTGCTCCATGTAAATTTCTTCAGTCATTTCACCATTGAAGAATGTATTCTTGACATTTAACTGGTACAATGGCTAATATCTAGAAACTGCCATAGATATCAAAACTCACACAGAGTTTAATTTAGCAATGGGAGAAAATGTCTCCTTATGGTCTTGTCCTATAGTAGTCTGAGTATACCTATTGGCCACAAGCCTAGCTTTTAAACATTCAGTAGGTGTTTGATAGTGTAAACCCATTGAAAAGCGATTGTACAGTTACTAACTGATAATGGAACCAATGTCCATGTCCTAGTATAGCGAATAGTAACCATTTCATCTTTTATATAAATATCTGTGCCTCTTGTTTCTTATTTTTATTTTGGCCTATTCTCTTTTTGTGGTTTAGCTTAGCCTACATCGTCTGTGCATGTGTTTTTCTGCAATAGAAAAAACATTGGCTTATTAATTGTCCATTCAAGTCAATAGGGAAGCCATGTCCACGTCCTCTGCCTCTTGAACGACCACCATCTCCTATATTTTATTAATAATTGTGTTTACATTAATTTTCTTAAGTTTAAATGGGCCTAGCCATATAATCCTTTGACGTCAGCAATGTACAAAATATAACTTGCGATGACTGCCATGGTGGTGGATAGTTCATGCCAATCTTATTGCTGAATTTGAAAATCCAAATGAGTTATACATGACCTTCGATTTGTAACTATACATAATAAGAGGTGTTGATTACACATGAAGGCTATGGATGTTGTAGTGGAAGATTGGTTTGTCCAATCTGATGGCAACATTAGACCTCTTAGACTTAAGGCTCGGCAGGCCACATACAATGACACCCATATCAATGTTTCCCCAACAGTTTGGCATAGATTCAAAGATATTTGGAAATATTATGAAAATTTTTAGATGGTTCTTGATTCATTGAGCATGATGCAACTATTTAAAGATAGAAATAGAAAATTTTCTTACTAGATGGTTAAATTTCAAATTTTTTTTTTTTCCAGTCTATTGAAGCTCACATGATTCAACAAGGGACTCACTTGGTTATCCAGGGCATTCCTTATGGGTTAATCTTATCGTTTGGACCGTTCATCAAGTATTTTAAAAGCTGGCCAAGATATCAGAAGTTTTTTTATTGGTTAATCGAAAGTTTTAAACTGTTAACTTTTAGTTTTGGCTCTTGATTTGTTTGGAATTAAGCTCGATGAACATCCAATGGTTAAGATTTGATGATCCATACCTTAGGCCGACATGGGATATTAGCTGAAGATGGTGGCCACAGTAAGTGGGGGAATTTGGTCAGTTGAGGTACATGATTAAGGCAAGATCACAAACTCTTGATGTAGTAGGGCATATTGAAGTCTGCAAGGTGGTGGATAAATGGTCTTTTCCCTAAAATCCTAGCTCTCTTATAAATAGATCTTATCTCACAGGGGGATGGCGCACCCAAGAGAGAGCCTTCGGACGCCCAAGCACCCTAAGGGCGTCACCTTAAGAGAACAAAGAGAGAAGAAAAGAGAACAATGAGAGAGAGAGAGAGAGAGAGAGAGAGAGAGAGTCTCCTTCCCTCCTTTACATTACACTTGTGACACGTGTGGGGTCGACGACTCTTGTGTTTGGCCCGGCTCGACTCCAATGCTGACACGTGGCTCTTCTCCTCTTTATTTGTGATAGATCATGAAGAGACTTTTTATATTGGAAGATCAGCAACGGTTTCTGCATGTAGGTATCATGTTTATAATTTTCGTGCTTTTGTCATTTTAGAAACTTGAGATTATCAAAACGGACATTAATAGGGTTAATCACATGATCTAAGCTTTTGAGAAACTTTAAAATGTTACTGCATTTCAAAAAATCTAACACCACACATATATGCTGAATGTGGATTATTGGTCAATCTCTTTAATCGTTGCATTTTCGTACATAGGTGGCCCACCTGATGTCCTTTTTGGGGTCATGGCATATATAGATGAGTGAAGATCACACAAGCACGTGAATTGATTTATGTTCAGAGAGTAGGATTCATGGACGCTACCATCATGAGTGGCCATTGGATTTCTCCTTGGACTGAAGACACTGTAACCAATTAGAGGGAATTTGTTTGAATTCGACAGGGGCAAGTTCTTTCAGTTAGTTATTCACAGCTGGAATGTTGGAGGTGTCAGCAAACCCCCTGATATACATTGTTCTGTCGTTCCCTAACAACTCGAGCTTTTAGAGCAACCGGTCAGTAACATGGTATTAGAGCAGGACGTCTAGTGTTCAAGTCCCGGGGTTTGCAAAATTCAGTATTATAGGGCATCAGGTATTGTATCAGCCCAGACCCCTGATACATTGTTCTGGACGTGTTGTAGATGATTTCAGTCTGTTTCGGTGTAACCCAAATCGCCATTGACAAAAACATTATGGAGGGGTTTCCCAGGAGGAATATTTTGTTTACTGCCTTTCACACTCCAAATCACCATTCATTCATGGCGTTTCAGAGTGCCAAGCAACAAATATTGATTTGTTGGAAAGTTGTCCTGTGCAGTCCCCCTTTGCAATGCAAGGGACATCCAATCACACCCTTTCAAAAGCTAGGGTAGATGGTCCACATTTGAAGTAGAAAGCAGTTAACTAATAACAATAAGGTGAACACAAGCTGGCTGATTCCTGAATGTGATAAGACATGTTCAGAGGCAGTTCAAAGAACACAAGAGATACTGATATTCTAATAGAATTCTCTAAATACAAACCATCTACATAGCTTGTAATGATACACATATCTGATCCACCCATAATGGCAAAATTACAACTTATGATGACCGCCATGGTGGTGGACGGTTAATGCCAATTTCAGTACTGAATTTGAAGATTCGAATGAGTTTTATGATCCTTATTCATAACTGTACATAATAAGAGGTGCTGACTACAGATCAAAGCTGTGGATGTTGAAGTGGAAGATTGGTTGGTCACGTCTGCCCCATATGTTTCGGGATCTGCACACTGCAGCAACACTAGATTGAAGGCTTGGTGGGCCGCATACAATGACACCAACATCGATGTTCCCCCAATGGTCTGAGACGGAATCAAAGATCTCTGAAAAGAGTTTGGAAATTTGAGATAGAGCTTGAGTCATTGATCATTTTGAAGCTATTTAAAGATAGAAATTGAAAATTCTCCTAATCAGATGCTTAAATTTCAAGTCTTTTGTGTGTGTGTGTGTGTGGAGATGATGAGGCTAAAGTAGCAGATGGGAATTCGTTAACCCTACTCATTGAAGGCATCTGATCTGCAATGAACGAATTTGACTTGGAGGATATTAGTGTTTTGGAAAATCCCACCTTGAAACAGGAATCCCCCCATAGTCAATGGTTGGGATTTTGTTGACAAAGGCCTGACTACAGCTAGTCGAAAGATTAGCCATCTGCATTCTACTCTTCCCAAATCTGCCACATTAGGTGGGTGGTGGGCCCCACCTTGTATATGCAGTAGCCTGATACTGTTTGGGTCATGAAGTAGGCCCCACTGTGTATGTACATTGAATGTGGATCGTTGTCACTCCTTAATTGCTGCTTTCTCATACATGTATATGGTCCACCTGATGAGATTCTCGGGCCATGACATGTGTAGATAGTGAATATCTCATAAACACACACATTAGCTGATGTTCAGAGAACAGGATTTTTCAATGGCAGAAGAAACTAACCAAGGCAAGCTCTTTCAGTTAGTCATTACTGGATGGAGAAGTGATACTTGCAAACAGAGGTTTTCTATCTAGCTATGAAAATCAAATCATAAGCCAAATGGATATTCCAAATGATCAAGGACTATTTTTCAAGTTGATGATTTCTTGAAACAGACAGCTAATGTAGGTTTTATAGTTACCTTGTATGTTCGGTCGGCATCCGTACCGTGTAGTGCTCAATCTACCAAGAACTGTAGCATGTGGGCCGATCTGCAACTTCGGCTCATTGTAAAGTGTCAAGCCTCTCTCCTCACCGTCATCGCTACATTTCTCAGAGCTTGAAACCCTTTTCTCCCAATGGTGCCACAAATAGACCACAAGACCTCCAAATGTGACGATGCTTGCAACCATGCATACAATGAATAGAAGTCCTTGAAACCACCAACTTGTTATTGTGAATGGTTTTATATAAAATGCTTTCATCAGAGTCAGGTAGACAAAAAATCCAACTGTTGATAAGGAAAAATAAAATCCAGACCATATGTTATTCCCTGTTGCAACCAAACCGGAAATGTGACTTCTATTTTTATTGTGGAAAGAGGAGCAGTCCGTGCTTCGGGGAAGGTCACCATCTTCCTGCAATTGGGAAGCAGAGATTTCAGATTCTGTTTATTGATGCCTCAAAACATTTGTAGTACATTGAAGAAATTCATATAGTGATGGGAAGTCAACATATACCAAAACAGGTCCTTGTTCTTGAGTGACGTAATTTTGAATCTCTAAATGCAATTTATCGGAAAAAGATGGACAGAGGGACTGTGCATCGATCATGGATAGAAGATAAAGCTCCTTGGATCTTTTCACAGCCCAAATGATCAATACTTTTTTTGGTAGACATGGTTTGTTCTCCCTAATCCGGTGTAAGATGTCTTTCAAGATAGCCAGAAAAGGCGAAATCCCGATGCCTCCAGCTACCAAAATAAGGTTTTCATACCTAAGAGAGAAGAAGTCATTGAGGTTGTCAGTTTATCTATCAAAACGAATACGGTGAAAGACTTGCAGAATTCTCAACATCTTGGGTTTCTACATCTCATGTATTAGTTTCACAAATAATTTAATACGTCTCATAACAATATAAGAATTTTTCTGTCTTATGTGAGTATTCAGGAGACTATCAAAGCCAAAAATGATTTTATCCATGTTTTTGCCACTCCAAGAAAATTGTTTCAAGTTGCACAAAAGCTCCCGTTTTTCATCTCCAAGCGTACGAGTCGCAAACTTCTATCAAGAACTAAAATTTCCATCAGCATACTAATGGAAAACTCACAGACTATCAAGAAATATACTGTCAACATGTACTACCTTGGAACAATGCAGTTGTGAAAGAAGAGTACATACATCAAGTGATATGGCGATTCATGCCCGTATGGCCCCTCGACCGAAGCTTTTATCTGAGGATGAGGTTGAAATGCTAACCCTCTTTGAGGCTGCTCGGGAGCATTCAAGAGAGTGTCTCTTAGTTCCTTCGTCCATCGCCCAAGAACCTTTACGAGAATCGAAAGATGATGTCTGCCATCCAAAGGACTTGAGGAAACACTGAAGGGATGCCACTGTAGCCAAGATAACTCCCGCATCCGAAGAAAAATAAAACTGAGGGCATGGTAATTCAAATCTGGAATAGTGAGATTACAATTAGAACATACTACTCAACATTCCTACTCATCGCACATCAGTGTCGCATGTGTGTGAGACACCTAGACCATTCATCAGGTGGGCCCTTCAGTGTATGTGTATACATGAAAATCAGGACCATCAGGCCATTGGGTGGGCTTTAAATTTACTTTGAATGCAAACTGTTGGTCGATTCCTCTTGGCCATCCATTTCTTTGAATATTTGTGCCCCACCTGATGACCAGACTGTTTTTTTGGACTACCTTATACCTACTGCAATGTCCACTTGATGAACGGCGTGGATCTTTCATTTATGTGGGGAAGTGTACTACAATCCATCAGATTTCTCCAACAGCTCAATACAATAGAAAATTGCCAGAATAGTATTACATTGCAAGTATTGAGACTGTTCGGGAAGCATACCTCTTGGCTTCGAAAGAATCAATTCGACTGTTCCACATGGAAGGCATGTTGCGGAAATTACATCAACAGTGCTTTGCGATTGGCAGAACCTCAAAAAGCGATCGAGTAGGAAGATGAAAATCCCTGCTGATGCTTCACTGAAGATGAAATCTCCAATGTGCAATGCGGAAAATACAATGAAAACCACATATAGCTGATGTGTGTAATAGAACAGCTCGAAATTACTCTTCCTCACTCTCTGAAATGATGTCACCCACATCAACAGGCCAGCCAAGAGGCTAATTACTCCAGGGAGATTGGAAATGCCATCGCTTTGCCAATTTACCATCTGCATACACAAACCAACTGCACTAATGGGTGTTTGGGTATTCATGGCTCCCAAGGTTGATAAGACTGCAACAGCATCAAAACATGGTTTAAAAATCAATTTGGCAGTGAACCCAAATGCTACTTTAGTCAAGAAGGTAACGTGGAACTCAAGCGTCACTAATTGCAATTTGGGATAAAGTAAAAATCAAAGAAGCGGCATTCTATCACATAAAAATCAAAGAAGCGACATTCTGTCACATCATTTTTACAGAACTCAAAGAAAGAACAGTCATATGCATAGCTGATAAATCTACAAACAGAACTTACTTCATGTAAGATCTGACCTTGCATTGTCCAAGCGACAATATAAAATAAGCCATGTAACGTGAATATCGCCATTGTGACATGTCCCAACCAAATATGGTACCTTGTTGCTTGTTCAAAAGGGACATCAATGAGACGGAGCAAAACCGATCCTCGTGCAATTGGGAGAAATAGAAATGCCAAGCAATACATTCCAATTGTACCCAAACACCCCCCTGAATATTCCAACATTAGGTAACTGCAAAAAGCAGCTAACGGATTAGTCCCCACATAGTGAAGTAAAGCGGCTAACGTATTAGTCCCCACATAGTGAAGTCTGCAGGAAATAAGTTTTCTTTCAGTAATTTACCGCTTCTCCATAGAAGTCGATGGCATCTTAGATATCAAGTGATGGTTCTGTATCGTATAAGCAGAAAATGCCCAAATAATATATGCAGCTAGCATGATTATACCAATCAGCTCAGCAGCAGAGACGACCCCAAATGGCCCATTAATGATAACAGGGAATGTGGATAGGCGAAATCTCAAAATTCTCGGTTTCTTCGTCCTAGAATCACACAAGGAAAAGCTGATTATGTTTGGGCAGAATTCAAATATGGAACTCGATATTATTTCATGAAAATCACAGCTTAGTATCTGAATAATGAAGTACATCAAAGCACATACTTATGGTATTCTTTTTGAAAGGCTGTTACATAAATACTTGCAAGAAATGCAATAATAATGACTGGGCCACTGAACGTTGGAAATATTATTCCTGCAATTTTCCAACACAAATGAAATTTCAATCACGATATCTTGAAATCGCAGATTAGACATAGGCTGAAAAAAAAAAAAAAAAACAGAGAGATTAGAGTGAAATTTCTAGGTCTATTTCAATATGAACTAGCACTTACCAACATATCCATAAAAAGCCCCTCTCTTATCATCATACCATTTGCGAAATATTCCACTCATGAAATCACTAGGATAGAGAAAAATCAGAATGACCCAGAGAATGAAAATCAGCCACATTGCAATTTTGAGTGTCCATTTCGCCAGCAACACCAGAGAGTGTCTTGGCTTGAGAAAGCTCTCATAAAGTCTCGTGTTTGAAACAACCACATCGCCAACCGAACTTTCCGCCATAGTATCAGAAGCTGTTGTATGATGAAAATAAACAAAATGAAGGCATGCTCACCAATTACTCAAATCTCAATCTGCAAATAAAAAAAACATGAAATGCTACAAATTCCACCTTTTCAAGTATGGCAGTGCGGAATTGATTGATGGTGTCGCAGACTTATTTCTCTACCAATAATCAAGAACTTCCTGCATTCAGAAAGTTAGGAAAAAAATTAACATCATATGTTCAAAATGTGGGATACAGATCCCTTGTTTCTTGATGGTCTGTCACCTGAGCACATTAATCCACTAAAAATTGTACCAAGATATATTAGAATTTCGAAATTTGAACTTCATGTGCATAAGAAACACAGGCTTTTTGTATGAATTGATTGATATTCATTACTTCTTTCTCAATCATCTTTTACCTTTGCTGATTAGTTCTAATAAAAATGCTACCAAGCTAAAATGATAGCCGCTTCAACTTGGAACTTCTAATGCATAAATAGAAGCTAACTGATAATAGAAATAGAAAAACTAATATTTATGTCAATTTGATTGATACCAAATTAATTTCTCAATAATCTTTCACTTACACACATTAATTCAGATAAAAGCTGCTACAATCTCAGGTAGGTAGCTTGAAGTTGGGTCTTTCAGTGCATGATTAACCACTTCCAATCAGCTATGCTACAATATCAAACTTGTTTCTTTTTCTGTATTGATGAGGAACTGTTTTCTTTCTTTCTTTCTTTTCTTTCTTTTGTTTTGGATGATCAGTCACTTGATTTCATCGATTCAGATAAAGATTCTACCAAGCTAGAAAAAATGAAATGACCCTCGTCTGAATTATTAAAACTTAATTGCCAATGCTAAAATCTCTATCTTGAAAGTTTTCCGATCCCAATCATGGATTATCCATTACTTCTTTATGAATGAACTCTCAATAAATTACATTAATTAAAATATAACTGTTAGAAATATCAATGGATAATATCTTCCAAGTTATAATATGCGATACTAAATTCTCCACACAGCCTTGTTTTCATTTGGATTGGAGAGTACCCATTACTTAATTTTTAATTATATTTAACTTGACAAAACATTTTGTTGGATTTGAGTGTTGAAAACAATTCAAATTATGTAAAATTAAAAAATAAAAGGAAAGTTAAAAAGAAACTCATTGAGTTTTTGAGTTGAGGAGTGATTTGAATCACTTAGCTTGAAATTGAATTTGCATTCCTTGGACCGTGTCCCAAATGCAATAGGATTCTCCAGGCAATCAACCTCCAAGATATACCGACTATCACCTAGTCCCAGGTACACTCATTGTACGTAGGCTCAATCCACATGCAGCCTTAACCCGAAAGTACTGAGTTAACTCAGAGACAAACTCAGTAAATAAAACTGAGAGAGAGAGAGAGAGAGAGAGAGAGAGAGAGAGAGAGATTAAACCCAATTGGTGCAACCACCCGAACTGACATATTTCTCTACTTTAAAAAGTGAAGAGATGTGAGTGTCAGTACACTCGCATTACACCGCAGGTGTGTATATGCACACTACGCCCAAAGCCGATGCCCAGTCCGGTGCGCACACATGTACACGTGACACGGCCATGACTCGGCTTATCGTGCATGTGTGTTGCAAAGAAACAATCTCACACAAACTCCCAAGTCCCACCGAAGGCCCAAACCTTTTTACACCATAGATATCCCAATATAACCTCTTTAATTATATTCCTTTTGCATTTTCGAGGTAGGACTAATTCCAATGCAAGATACATAAGGGACAAAAGTTTTAAAAAAATTAAAGGAAAAGTTTCGGTGAGAATTTTGAAAACACCAAAAATTTTAAAAATACTTAAAAATTACAACACATTTGCTAGTTAGATAAACAATCATTTGAACTTTGAATTTGTAATTCACAAAAAAAAATAAAGAAGCCCTCCATTACAATGTTTATGTCCAAATAGATGATGTTACTTACTTGATCGGATTGCTTCATATAAAAATGGTGCTACCTAATTAGATAGTGAAATCTTTTGAAATTTCAATGCACAAAATGGGCATTAATACTTTTGATGTTATTTCACTTGAGTTCATTAATTCATGGAAAGATTACAACTGCAGCTACAGTTTACCATTGAACTTACTTTCAATGTTCAAGTAGACATTAACAAACAGCAATACTAATATATCCATATCTAACAGGCCTTTTCTGTAGCTAAATCCATGAATACCCATAATTCTTTTTTGCGGAGTTTCACTTAAATATTACAACATCTAAAAGACTGGATAAATATATAGTCAACTTCCAACGTTTAAATAAAACAGTAGTTGGGTTAGGTAGCCATTTGAACTTTAATCTTCCAATATTATCTAATCTAATAAAAAAAAACTAAACTATCTATCAGTAAGATTTCTTGTTTGAATTAAACAAAAGCTGCTAATATTCCTTGAGAAGAAGAAAAATTCATGAGACTGAAAGATACATAGAAAATGAGAGAAACCCAGTCGAGATTTGTACTTGTAATGCATGAATCAGCACTTGGTAACAGATGCTTGTAACATGAACTTTAATGAAATGATGGAATTTAGATAAAATGGGAGATGGGATCTTCATTTCTACCTTCGTAAATGGAGATGAGATGATGATGATGATGAGTTAGTGGAGGAGATATCATTGCTGAGGAGATGTTAGTGCCATTTGAAAGGGAAAGGCTGCATGGAAAATGGCTGTGGCAATGAGGGAGCTTGAATAAGTGGCTGGTAAGGAGGAGATGATTAGGACTTGGGTTTCGGAGTGTAGAACACAGCACGGACGTCCGTACTGTGTAATGTGTATACATGGCAAAACTCTGTAGGCCCACCATGATGTATGTGTTTTATCCACACCGTCCATTTATTTTGCCAGATCATTTTAGACATGAGATCAAATGTGAGGCAGATCCAAAGCTAAAGTGACCACACCACAAGAAACAGTGGGAATATGACACCTACCATTGAAAACTTCTCAGGGGCTATAGAAGTTTTGAATCAAGCTGATAGTTCTTTTCCCCTTCTTTCATGTCCCTGTAACCTTATGAACAGGTTGGATGGAAAATAGACATCATAGTGGGTCCAAAGAAAGTTTCAACGGTGAGCGTCATTATCTCCACTGCTTTCTGTGGTGTGAACCTCACTTAAGCTTTGGATCTGTCTAAGTTCAAGACCAAATGATCTTGCAAAACAGATGGACGGCGTGGATAAAACATATACATCATGGTGGAGCCCACATGGTTCTGCCACGCATACACAGTATGGACGTCGGTGGGTGCCGTGTTCTACACTACGCAGTTCCGTGTGTACAGATGATTGAAAAAAAAAAGAGAGAGTGGGGCCCACTGAGCGATGCTGAATTCTTTCCGTCGCGTTGACAGTGAACGTGACTTTTGTCATCGTGCATGATGATTATTCTTTTAACTAGGGTTGTCAATGGGCCGGGTTTGGGCCGGGCCAAGATCTGTATAAGCCCGGCCCGCCTCTCCCTACGTATGTCCAAACCTGGCCAGACCTGTGACGGGCGATATAGTCTAGCCAAAGCCCTCCCCAAGGTACAAATGCAGGGTTCAGCCCGAACCCGGCCCTAGCCCAAGCCCGGCCTTTTACGTAAAGAGAAATTATCCCTTGTGAAAAAAATCATCGACACACTATAGAAAATAAAAAGAATTTTAAGAAGGAGATGAATTTTTAGAAATTTTTTTTATATAATTAAAATTTTGAAAGGAGGGTAGATATTTTAATTTAAATTTTAAATTAAAACATATATTCGGGTCAGGCTGGGTTGTCGGGCTTTAAAATAGTTAGTCCAAGTTCGGCCCGTTTAAAAAACGGGCTTATACATTAAGCCCGAACCAGAACCACGGGCCGATACTCTAGTCCAAGCCCGGCCCAAGGTGGGCCAAGCCCTATAGCCGGTCGGGCCAACCCGGTCCATTGACAGCAATTTTAACTTTACCAGTTGTTTGATAGACCGGCAGGTCGCATGACCATTCATACGCATGCATTCAGATACTGTATAAATTGAATTTATTAACTTAATATAAACCGTCCATTTTGTGGGTTCCATTGTGGATTGATTTATCAAGAACAGAGATATTAAGAAAAATGATTCTATATGAAAGATTGGTATGCTTTAAATGGGAGGGTTTGAGAAGACAGGCAACTCTCTGCAAATGAATGTACGTTAATTTGATATAAAGTTCAATCAATTTCGTACTGATATGCGCGCACAGATACACGAGGGCCAATGATCTAAATGGTTTTGATTGGTGCGTGTGTACAGGGGCTGCGTGCATGCCGATGCATGATGGAGCTTTGGCTGCTTGTACGGCACGTGTGACGCACGTTGAGCGAGGACGAGCGATAAAATGAGAGAAGGGAGAGAGGTGACGTGATGCGACAGCCAAGCTAGGTGGGGCCCACCGTGATGTTTATGAAAAATCCACTCCGCCCATCCGTTTTTCCGGATCATATTAGGTTCTGGGCCCAAAATGACGCAAATCCAAAGCATAAATGGGCCGCACAACAAAGGCTTGTACGTCCACTGTTGAAACATTTGTTGGGACATACATAAGTTTCGAATCAGATAACTTTTTGTGTTTTCAGTTTATCCTAATAGAATGACCTTATGAACGGTATGGATAGCATATAAACATCACGGCGGACCTCACCTACCTTCCCACAGTAAAACATGCAAGAATAAGGGGTCACTCTACACTCTGTCCATGCGTTTGTCTAGCTCATATGTTTTTTGGGCTCGTGACCAAATTCAGATCTTAGGCGGACCACACAACAAAATAAAAAGAGTGATGATTAAAAAACCCACCATTAAAAACTTCTAGTGCGTCAGGAGAATGTTTATTTACCATACTACCTATTGATAAGGTCACAGAGGCATTAGAGGGAGGGACCACATCTGCTGCATTTTGTGCTCATACCCTAAAATGAGCCAGTGGGATAGAACATACATCAAATGGGTCTCACAATGAGGAATCCATCGGAGCCGCCTCTCAAAATCCAATGCACTAATTGTCAGATTCCTCTAGTTATGACTAGAAGTAAAAAATCAGCTAGTTCCAAAATTAGATGGGTTACACCGTATAGAACCGTATAAATGAGATACTGACCATAGGTTCATGTGTGGACCATCATGTAGTGCGTACCTGTTAATCATGTCCAAATCATGAAGATGAAGAAACCAACAAGTTAAAAAACTCAAATGAACTCATTGCATGAACTTATTTTAGAAGCAATTTGACATTGTTTTCATCGATACAGTCCACATGAATGTTTCATTAAATTATTTTTTGTATGCGCAATCAAATAATGGTTCTCACTTGATGAACATAGTAGATTTTACACGTGTCACATGGTATTGTTTATGCAATTCGATCAAACACAAGGCAACATGCGTGAACGCTGGCCTAAATTTGTTTAACGTGTGCAATTAGGAAGTACGTGCGTGCCACAATCATACTTGACTCGAATGTTTAATTGAATGCCGGTGCCCCTGTGTTGAGATGGATCGATTAAGACTAAATCCAGAGATCCAGCTACCTTCTCAACTACCAATTGTAACAACGATCAAGCAATTTGTAGAAGAGTATGAGTTAATCCTTCCTAATGAATTCTTTTTTTCCTTGTGTCTTAAGGACATGTTCTTTCCCACCAATATTGTAGCCAATGTATATTTCTCAAACAAATAAAGATGAACAAATAAAATTTAAAGGGATGGGGGGATAAGATAATGTCGATTTTATTATTTGTAGATGAAGCTTATTACAATCGACATAGTGTAAAATAAAATAGAGAATAAAATGAAAAATAAATACTTGATTTGTCTGTTAAACTAGACAATTTATGCAGATGATCAGTAAAATGTGACCAAAGAATTCGATTTCCTAAGTAGGAAGTCAATTGATCAAAATTCAACAGCAAAAGATTGTAGACATTTAATTTATTCCTACGATACTGTAGTGGTGATGCTGGACTGTAGCGATCTAAGTTAAAATTAGGCTAAGCTATGAAAAAAAGTAAAGATAAATGTACAAAAAAAAAAGAAAAAAAAGATTGTGTTTGGCGTGGAGCCTGAAGCTTTTAATCGATTGCTGCTTTTATAGGCTTTTGGGAGGCAGTGGCCGTGCATAAGTTTTCGTGTTGTGAGAGATTTAAAGAGTTGTTTGTGCAAATATCCTTGATTTTAGCGTAAGTGTGGCCTACCCACGTATAGCCACGTGTATAAGAGAGATTCTTTTGCGTGCGTCGGTTGAAATCCTCATGTCACTAGACCCCGCATTGGAAAATTGCTAGAGTCCCCAGGCCGTTTGGCTTTAGCATCGGAGATCCGTAGATAGTTGGTTTCGGCAGGATTCTAGCATTTAATTTTGATAGAGATATATTTTGATAAGACTTTAGCATTTAATGCTTGTAGAGAGACTTGCTTTAATGGGAAGTGGATTGCAGTCCTTCCTCAATGCATCCATGCTGATCTATGGAGGGGACCATCGTGATGTATCTGTTTATCTACGTTGTTCATCCATTTTATAAGATCATTTTAAGCCATGAGACCAAGAATGAGATAAATCCAACGCTCAGGTGGACCACACCAAAGATGACTCATCTTGAATTTAATGCTTTGTGCATTTAATGTAACCAAGCTCGCTATTTGGTGTGGTGCACTTGAGTGTTGAATCTACCTCATTCTTGGTCTCATGCCTTAAAATGATCTTAAAAAAGGGATGGATGACGTGGATAAATAGATACATCACGGTGGGCCCCTCCATAGATTAGCATGGATCTGCCTAATTCTTGATCTCATGCCTTAAAATGATCTTAGAAAAGAGATGGATAGCATGGATAAACAGATGCATCACAGTGGGCCTCTCCATAGATCAACATGGACGCATTGAGGAAAGACACAAACTGTGTATGCTTTAATGAGACTCTTTATTTAACAGTTGAGAGAGAGAGAGAGAGATAGACTTATTTAATGAGACTTTTTATTATTATTTATTTATAGAAAGTGATAGAAGTTTAGTATTTAATGTTCTCTCATATGCATGTGTTTAACCCCTCCTCTTGAACTCATCTATACCAGATATCATGGTTGCTATATGACATCTTCTAGATAATTGGATCTAGCCGCACCGGGCCAGGTGTAAACAATAGCCTTAGTATGCGAGTATGATTTTGCCTCTTATTAAGCGTATAGTGCGGACGCATGGAAACATCTCATTGGCTCATGTAGGTGTATTAAAAACAGATGGAAAAAGATAAACCCACTGAACATTACACAATCTACTCTTCGTGTGGACCACACATGGAAAAAGGAGTTGTTGTAGAATACTTTGGTTAAAAATAAATGAAATAAGGATGTTAAATTTTAACCATTAAGAGGTATTGGGTGCACACTTACACCTTTTTTTGTGCCTCAGTGGTAGACTTACAAGAGTTTCCACGTGCTGTCACAGGTTTGAGCTTCCCATAAATAAAATATGTTTTTTTTTTTTTTAACATATATCTGACACAAAAATATTGCTAATATCCATGCTGTTGCATTGAAGATGAAATGTACTGCAGGCCGGATGGAAGCGGCTTGCAGGAGTTGCGTTGGGCTCACCCTGATGTATGGGTTTTATCTACAGTGTTTGCCCATTTTTTCATGTCATTTTAGGGCATAAGACAAAAGATGAGGTAAATCCAAGTCTCGAATTGGACTACACAGCGGGTATTGAATGACCGCCATTGAAACCTCCTTGTGGGGACAAAAGTTTCGTTGGATTAAGATGAAGTTTGTGTTTTCTCTTCATCCAATTTTGTGTCAGCTTGGATGGAAAATAAACATCACAGTGAGCCCTATAAAGATTTCAGCGGTGGCAGTCATTATCACCGCAGCCTCCTGTGGTGTGGTCCACTTTAGCCTTGAATCTGCCTCATTTTCAGCTCAAATCCTGAAACGATAAGGAAAAGAGATGGATGATTGATCGGCGTGGTTAAAACCCCTACATGACGGGGGGCCAGAGCCCCCTACCTATCCGCTTCGGAATCGGACGCGTATGATTTTCCAACTCCATACATGAAAGAGAGTGTCTGAGTGGAAGGTTACATCCATCCAACGGAATATGATGATGGTTAGTTTCAGAGCGCCTTTTTTTTTTTTTTTTTCATACAAAGTATGTTTGTTCATACATAGCTTACATCTCCGTCAATGCCGGCTGGCGTTGGGCCAATCAGGAAAACTTTGATCCCTTGGGAGAGTGTGATGGTTGACATTCATGCACCCAAATCTTGCACGTGTCCTTTTTTTTAATTTAAAAGAAACCGTCCAAAATGTGGGTCCAAATTTAAATTGTGTGTACACTAAAAATCACACTGATCTGATTTCTCTATAGCTTGATTGGTGGACATTCAATGAATGGTCTAGATGAAAGATAGTCAACTGTCGTAATTCGGAAGGAAAATGCAGACTAATCAAATGCTTGGATCGTTCAATCAAATATGAATTTCGGATGACTATCAATCTACAGTGGGCCCCAATATTTGAACGGCTCAGTTTAAACTAAAGTGCGTTATGTGTACAATATTTTAGTGGCTGTGTATCAACTATCCAGTTGGGCGAATAGCATTTGAAAACTTTATCGAATGGAACAGAAACATCAACCTCATCTGTAATTAGTACGTGTAGTATTATTACAAGATTCCCTGTAGTTGTGGGCCCCATCCGCCAGCAACTAAAGTGCCGGATCTTACACCAATGCAAGATACATAAAGCTTTCTGACACAAACTCCGAGTCCTACAGATGGCCTAAACGTTTTTACAAAATATATATCCCACATATAACCTCTTTAATTATACTCCTTTTGCATTTTCGACGTAGGATTATTTCCAATGCAATGCAAGATGCCTTAGGGACAAAAAGTTAAAAAATAAAAAATAAAAAATTAAAGGAAAAGTTTCAGTGAGAATTTTGAAAACACCAAAGATTTTAAAAATACTTTAAAATTACAACACATTTGTTAGTTAGATAAACAGTCATTTGAACTTTGAATTTATAATTCACAAAAAAGAAAAAGAAAAAAAAAAGAAGCCCTCCAGTACAATGTTTATGTCCAAATAGATGATGTTACTTACTCGACCGGATTGCTTCATATAAAAATGGTGCTACCTAATTAGATAGTCAGATCTTTTGAAATTTCAATGCACAAAATGGGCATTAATACTTTTGATGTTCTTTCACTTGAGTTCATTAATTCATGGAATGATTACAACTGCAGCTACAGTTTACCATTGAACTTACTTTCAATGTTCAAGTAGGCATTAAAAAACAACAATACTAATATATCCATATCTAACAGGCCTTTTCTCTAGCTAAATCCATGAATACCCATAGTTCTTTTTTTGCCAAGTTTCACTTAAGTATTACAACATCTAAAAGACTGGATGAATATATATTCAACTTCCAAAGTTTAAATAAAACAGTAGTTGGGTTAGGTAGCCATTTGAACTTTAATCTTCCAATATTATCTAATCTAATAAAAAAAATACTAAACTATCTATCAGTAAGATTTCTTGTTTGAATTAAACAAAAGCTGCTAATCATTCCGTGAGAAGAAGAAAAATTCATGAGACTGAAAAATACATAGAAAATGAGAGAGACCCAGTCCAGATTTGTACTTGTAATGCATGAATCAGCACTTGGTAACAGATGCTTGTGACATGAACTTTTAATGAAATGATGGAATTTAGACAAACTGGGAGATGGGCGCGCGGATCTTGACTTCTACCTTAGTAAATGGAGATAAGATGATGATGATGATCAGATAGTGGAAGAGATATCATTGCTGAGGAGATGTTAGTGCCGTTTGAAAGGGAAAGGCTGCATGGAAAATGGCTGTGGCAATGAGGCAGCTTGAATAAGTGGCTGGTAAGGAGGAGATGATTAGGACTTGGGTTTCGGAGTGTAGAACACGTACAGCACGGACGTCCATACTGTGTAATGTGTATACATAGCAAAACTTTGTCAGCCCACCATGATGTATGTGATTTATCCACACCTGTCCATTTATTTTGCCAGATCATTTTAGGACATGAGATCAAATATGAGGCAGATCCAAAGCCAAAGTGGACCACACCACAAGAAATAGTTGGAATATAACACCTACCATTGAAAACTTCTCAGGGGCTATAGAAGTTTTGAATCAAGCTGATAGTTGTTTTCCTCTTCTTGAATGTCCGTGTAACCTTATGAACAGGCTGGATGGAAAATAGACATCATGGTGGGCCCAAAGAAAGTTTTAACATTAGTGAGCCTCATTATCTCCACTGCTTCCGGTGGTGTGGTCCACTTGAGCTTTGGATCTGTGTAGGCTCATGCCCAAATGATCTCGCAAAACAGATGGACGGCCTGGATAAAACATATACATCATGGTGGAGCCCACATGATTTTGTCAGGCATACACAATATGGACGTCGGTGGGTGCCGTGTTCCCCACTAAGCAGTCCCGAGTGTACAGATGATTGAAAAAAAGAGGGAGAAGTGGGCCCACTGAGCGATGCTGAATTCTTTCAGTCGCGTTGACGGTGAACGTGAGCTTTGTCATGGTGCATGATGATTATTCTCTTAACTTTACGAGTTGTTTGACAGACCGGCAGGTTACATGATCATTCATATGCATGCATTCAGATACTGTATAAATTGAATTTATTAGCTTAATCAAAACCGTCCATTTTGTGGGGTTCATTGTGGATTGATCTATCAAGAGCAGAGATATTAAGAAAATGATTCTACATGAAATATTGGTATGATTTAAATGGGCGGTATCGAGAAGAGATATGACTCTCTGCAAATGAATGTACGTTAATTTGATATAAAGGCTGTCCAATCAATTTCGTATTGATCTGTGCGCAAAGATACGCGAGGGCCAATGATCTAGATGGTTTTGATTGGTGCATGTGTACAGGGGCTGCTGCATCCCTATGCATGATCAATTGATCGTGCTTTGTATCATTGTATGCTTGTACGGCACGTGTGACGCAAGTTGAGCGAGGACGAGGGATAAAATGAGAGAAGGGAGCTGAGAGGTGATGTGATGATAAAGCCAAGCTAGGTGGGGCCCACCGTGATGTTTCTGGAAAATCCACCCCGTCCATCCGTTTTTCTTGATCATATCAGGTGATAGGCATATAAATGATGCAAATCCAAAGCACAAGTGGGCCGCACAACAGAGGATTGAACGTCCACTGTTGAAACGTTGGTAGGGCTACGGAAGTTTCGAATTAGGTTTTTTTTTTTTTTTTTCATGTTATCCTAATAAGAATGACCTTATGAACGGTATGGATAGCATATAATTAATATCAGGTGGACCTCACCTACTTTTCCATAGTAAAACATGCAAGAATAAGGGGTTACTCTACCTTCGCACACAAGCTCAACTTATCTCCTATCCACGTAATCCATCCGTTTGGCCAGTTCATTTTTTTTTTAACTCGTGGCCAAATCCAGATCTTAGGTGTACCACACACCACACACACGCACACACAAAAGGTGGTGATAAACGCCCACCATTAAAAATTCCCATAGGTCATTAGAATGTTTCTTTACCATGCAAACTGTTGATAAGGTTAAAAGGACATTAGAAGGAGGACCTCTCTTTACATCAGAATCAACTAGATCTAAAATTAGATGAGTCACACCATATAAAACCATATAGAACAACATGAATGAGACGTTGACAATAAGTTCTTGTGTGTGAAATGCCATGTAGTGCATCTTTTATCCAACATGTTAATCAAGTCCAAAGTCATGAAGATGAAGAAACTAAAGAATTGAAAATCTCAAATGAACACATTGCATGAAGTTATTTTAGAAGCAATTTTACATTGTTTTTATAGATATAGTGCACACAAATATTTCATTAAAGTATTATTTGTATGTGCACTTAAATAATTAATGATTATCACTTGATGAACATAGTAGATTTTACATGTGTCATATAGTATTGTTTGTACAATTCAATCAAACACGAGGCAACATGTGTGAACGAGGGCCTAGATTTGGTTAACGTGTGCAATTAGGAAGTGTGTGTATGCTATAGTTGTACTTGATTCGAATGTTTGATTAAATGCTGGTGCCTGCGGGTTGAGATGAATTGATTAAGACCAGATCCAAAGATCTAATTACCGCCTTCTCAACTACCAGTTGTAACAATGATCGGGTAATTTGCAGAAAGGGTAGGAGTTAAATCCTTCATGATAGATTCTTTTTACCTTGTGCCTTAAGGATTTCTTCTTTCACTAATAATTATAGCCAATGCATTTCTCAAACAAATAAATATGGATAGATATAATAAAATATAAAAAAAAAGAGCTAAGACAATGTCGATTTTATTATTTGTAGATGAAGCTTATTACAATTGACAGAGTGTAAAATAAAATGGAGAATAAAATGAAAAAAATACTTGATTCGTCCATTAAAACAGATGATTTATGCAGATGGTCAGTAGAATGTGACCAAAAAATTTGATCTCCTAAGTAGGACGTCAATCCATCAGAATTCGACGTACAATAAATTACGGACATTTAATCTATTCCTATTATACTGTAGTGGTGACATTGAACAATAGTGATCTAAGTTAAAACTAGGCTAAGTTATGTGAAAAAAGATAAAGATAAAAATAGATTCTGTTTGGCGTAGGCTTGCAACTTTTCATCAATTATTACTTTTATAGGCTTTTGGGAGGTGGTGGTTGTGCATATGTTTTCATGTCGTGAGAGATTTGAATAGTTGTTTGTGCAAATCTCCTTGATTCTCTACATAATGTGGCTTACTACGTATAGCCATGTGTATAAGAGAGATACTTTTGTGTGCGTCAACTGGAATCCTCGTGTCATTGGACTCTTGCATTGGAAAATTGCTAAAGTCCCATGTCATTTGGCTTTGGTATTCGCATAAAGTTGGCTTTGGTAGGATTCTAGCATTTAATTTTGATAGAGATATGTTTTGATAAGACTTTGCCATTTAATGTTGGTAGAGACACTTGCTTTAATGGAAATCAGATTGCGTCCTTCTTCAGTATGGACGCAAAGCGTCATGCTGATATGTGGAGGAGCCCACCATGATGTATCTGTTATTCACACCGTCCATCCCTTTTCTAAGATCATTTTAAGGCATGAGACTAAGAATGAGACAGATCCAACGCTCAGGTGAACCACACTAAAGATAACTCTTGCATTTTATGCAACTTTTTTGTCATGTAATGCACCTACCCTGTTAGCTACGCAACGCACCCACACAGTTAGTCATACAATGCAGTCATCCACCAGTGGGTTATTGTGTCTCCTTAGCACTCCAACCTAAGACCTGCTATTGAAACACCTAGGCGTCTTTCAACTAGGCTAGCAGGCGAGACACTATTTAATATAACTTGCATTTAATGCAACCACGCTCACTATTTAGATGTGGTCCACCAGAGTGTTGGATCTACCTCATTCTTAGTCTCATGTAATGATCTTAAAAAAAGGATGGACGGCGTGGATAAATAGATATATCACGATGGGTGGCCCATCGACAAGATCAGCATGGATGCTTTGCTTCCATATTAAGGAAGGATGCAATTCACGTCTGCTTTAACGAGACTCTTGCTATTTAATGCTGAGAGAGAGAGAGAGAGAGAGAGAGAGAGAGAGAGAGCCTTGCTTTATTGAGACTTCTACTTTTTGTAGAGAGTAAGGTTGTAAATGATCGAGTTTAGGGCGAGTTTAGCCAAAACCAGACCCGCCCATTTATTAAATGGGTTTGGGTCAAAATTTTAGACCTAGACTCTTTTACTAAATGTGCGGATCTGAGTCAACCCTATTAGACCCATTTATAAATGGGTATGGGCCTAATAGAGGGAGATCCACCCAAACCCATTTATAAATGGATCTAGGTCTGGATCTGATATGCAAGCATTTTTAACAAGTTTAAAATCGAGTTTGTACATGTCCGGGCTTGAATGGGTCCCTTAAAACATAGACCAAACCCGCCCACTTACTAAATGAGTTCGGGTCAGGTCAGGTTGGGCCTAATTAATATAAAGGAAACCAGATCCAAACCCGTTTAGCAATTGGGTCTGTTCTTGGACCCAAAAATCGTACCATTTAACAAATGGGTCGGGTCTAAAAGGATTGTGTTTGGGTATCCCATCGGATCTGCTAACCCATTTACAGCCCTAGTAGAGAGTGATAGAACTTTAGCATTTAATGCTCTCTCATATGTATGTCTTTAACCCCTCTTCTTGAAGTCATCTATACTACATGTCATGGCTACCATGTAGGTGTTTTATAGATCATTTGATCTAGTCACATTAGGTCAGGTGTACATAATGGCCTCGGTACACGAGTATGATTTCACAAATTATTAAGCATATAGTGCCAACACGTGGCGACATCTCATTAGTCCATGTAAGCATCTTAAAATAGGTAGAAAAAGATATACTTATGAACCATTGCACAATCTACTCTTTGTGGACCACTCATGGAATAAAAGGAGAAGTTGTTGCACTACTCTCGTTAAAAATGAATGAAATAAGAATGTTAAATCTTAACAATTGAGTGGTATTAGGTGTGCACTTGCACTTGTCGTGCCTCAATAGTAGAGTTGCAGGAGTTTCAACACTGCGGGTCAAGGGTTTAGGCTTCCCTTGCGTAAAATATGTTTTTTTATTTTTTATTTTCTTAATCCGGGACAAAAATATTGCCATTATTCATTATCATCGTTGAAATCTAATGCAGCCTGGATGGAAGTGGCAGGGTTTCATCATGATCACTGATGTATGGGTTTTATCCACGGCGTTCACCCATTTTTTCCGTATCATTTTAGGCAATCAGACCAAAAAAAGGCAGAGCCAAGTGTGGAAGTGGACTACACAGCGGGGATTGAACGATCGCCAATGAAACCTCCTCAGGACATGCAAAAGTTTTGGATCAAAATTAAGTTTGTGTTTTCTCTTCGTCCAGTTTTGTGTGATTAATTTGTCCACAGCTTGGAATAAACATAACAGTGAGCCCCAGAAAGGTTTCAACGGTGGGAGTCATTATCACCGCTGCTTCCGTGGGTCCACTTTAGCCTTGGATCTATCTCATTTTTAATCTAATGTCCTAAAATGATATGGAAAAATGGATGATCGGAGTGGATAAAACCCATACATAACGGTGGGCCCCAGAGAGCACTGCCTATATGATTTTCTAATTCCATACATGAAAGAAAGTGTCTGAGTGGAAGATCACATCCATCCAACGGATTATGATGATGGTTAGTTGCAGGGCGCCTTCTTTTTCATACAAAGTCTGTTTGCTTGTTCATACACCTCTTGCATCTCAGTCAATGCCGGCTGGCGTTGGGCGAATCAAGAAAACTTCGATCCCTTGAGAGAGTGTGATGGTTGACATTCATGAACCAAAATATTGCACATTTTTCCTTTGCTTAATTTAAAATAAACCGTCCAAAATGTGGGTCCAAATTTAACTTGTCTGTACACTAAAAATCACACTGATCTGAGTTTTCTATTGCTTGATTGGTGGACATTCAATGAACGGTCTAAATGAAAGATAGTCAACTGTAGTAATTCGGAAGGCAAATGCACACTAATCAAATGCTTGCATCTTTCAATCAAATACGAATTTCGGATGACTATCAATCTACAGTGGGTCCCAAAATTTGAACGGCTCAGTTTGAGCTTACGTGTACAATATTTCAGGGGCGCGGTTTGGGTGGATCCCGGATACAATGAGGTCGGTGGATTCCCAACTGTGGGGCCACTGTGATGCATGTACCTTACATCTACACCGTCCATGTATTTTGAATGCTCATTTTAGGGCATTATAAAAAAAATGAAGCAGATCCAAATCTTAGGTGGACCATATCACATGAAATAGTAGTGATTGAATCCCCACCATTAAAAACTTCGTGAGGGCCACTGGAACGTTTATTTTCCATCTAACCTGTTGAAAAGGTAACAAAGACATGGATGAAGATACTAAAAATATACCAGCTTGACCCTAAACTTTTGTGACCCACGACAAGCTTTTAATGGTTGAGTACCATTGTTTACTGTATTATGGTCCACCTGAGATTTGGATCTACTTCATTTTTTGAATCATGCTCTAAAATGAGTTTTCAAAATGAATGGACGGCGTGGATGTAATACACACATCACACAGGTGATGGTACGGCAAGGGATCCAGCGAAGCCGCGCCCATATTTCAGTGGCTGTGTATCAACTATCCAGTTGCGCGAATAGCATTTGAAAACTTTATCACATGGAACAGAAACATCAACGTCTGTAATTAGTACGGGTAGTATTATTACAAGATTCCCTCCAGTGTGGGCCCCACCCGCCACCAACTAAAGTGTCAGATCTAGACAAATGCTCCTTTGTGGGCCCCCTCTATGACTTTGATAAGGGTGATGTGATCCACGGTCCGCATGTGACCACGTGGCACACGTGTGTGAGGTCTGGTCTTTCATCAGGTGGGCCCATTGTAATTAACATGCCCGGACCTAAGGTGGGTTCTTCTGGTAACGTGGTCTACTTGATGGGTGGAATTTCCAGGGAATGTTCACGGTCGGATCTGATGGTCCACCTGATGTGTGGTCCTGATCCAGCACTGTGGTGCAGCGTTGGTGGCATGGTTGAGACATCTGGGCCATCCAGGTCCTGACAGAAACATGCATTACGCTCTGACCATTGTCGGGCCCAAGATCATATACCATTTGGACTCATGCCAAAAGGCAAATGTTCCATATATGTGCCGTTCATCATGTGGGCCCCACTTAGCAGTTGTTCTGGCAAAAAAGCAGTGCCAAGCTGCCCAGCAGGGGGGCCTGCACATGCATGAAGAGGACAAACGGATGGTTTGGATGGGACGGAATCCTCTACAACACTTGTTTTAGGCAGCAAGTTCTGTGGGCCCACCGTGTTGTCTGCGAGACATCCATCCGTCCATTGAACAGGTAGCTCTCTTCAATGCTAGCCCTGGGGTCAAACTTCAGCCATATAGATAACTCAGGTGGCCCACACCACAAGGAACAATGGAGATGGTTGCCAACCATAGATTTGTGTATGGGGGCCACCACGGTGTGTTTCTTTCATCAAACCCGTTCATCAGGGGTGACTCACAAGGTTGAATGGAATACACAAAAATTAGCCTGATCAAAAAGTCAAGTGGGCCACACTGAGTGAACTCAGAGGTTTTAGGCACAGCTTTGCACTACTTTCATTGATGTGCCTAATCTGAGATTTTTTTTTTTTTACCAGGCTGATCTTTCGAATTAGAGCGAACGTAAGGGTTCTAAGCTGATGGATGGAGTGGACTTCAAATATACAACTTGGTGGGCCCCACAAAGATTGGGTGTGTCGTGGATGATTTCAGTACGTTTGGACGCACCCCAAATCGCGATTGACAATCACATCAAGGAGTGGTGATGGTTTTCAAGGAGGAATATTGTGTTTTCTTCCATTCACACTCCAAATCACCATTCATTGTGTTTCGGACTGCCAAACATCAAACATTGATTTGAGTGGAAAGTTGTACCTTGCAGTCCCACTTTGCAATGCAAGGGACATCCAAACATACCCTTTAACTAATAACAATGTGGTGAACACAAACTGGCTGATTCCAGAATGTGATAAGACATGTTCAAAGGCAGTTCAAATAACAGAAGAGATACTGATATTGTAATAAAATTCTCTAAATGCAAATCATCTGCATAGCTTGTATGATACGAATATCTGATCCACCCATCATGGTAAAATTACAACTTGTGATGACTGCAATGCTGATGGGTGGTTCACGCCAATCTCAGTACCGAATTCGACGATTTGAATGAGTTATATATGACCTTCTATTAGTAACTGTACATGATAAGAGGTGCTGATTACAGATCAAAGCTGTGGATGTAGAAGTGGAAGATTGGTTGGTCCCCACTGCCCCATATGTTGTGGGACCTGCACACTGCAGCAACACTAGTTTGAAGGCCTGGTGGGCCGCATACGATGACGCCCACATCGACCTTCCCCCAACGGTCTGAGATGGAGTTGAAGATCTCTGAAAAGAATTTGGAAATTTGAGATGGGCCTTGATTCATTGATCATTTTAAAGATAGTTAAAGATAGAATAGAAAAAACTCTTAATCAGATGCTTAAATTTCAATTTTGAGGATATTGGATACACAATGAAAGTATCTGACTCAGAGGAGATTGGTGTTTTGGAAAATCTCACCATGTATGTGGACAGGAATTCCCCACAGTCAATGGTTGGGATTTTGGTGACAAAGGCCTGATTACAGCTAGTAGAAAGACTAGCCATCTGTATTCTACTCCAAAATCTGCCACATTAAGTGGGCCCCATCATGTACATGCAGTAGCCTGATACAGTTTGGGTCGTGAAGTAGGCCCCACCATATATGTAGATTGAATGTGGATCACTGTCAATCTCTTTAATTGCCACTTTCTCATACATGTGTGGCCCACCTGATGAGATTTTTCCAGCCATGGCACAAGTAGATGAGTGAATATCTAAAAAACACATACATTAGCTTATGTTCAGAGAATAGGATTTCTCCGTGGCAGAAGAAAGTAACTAACAATGTGGGATTTGTTAGAATTCAACAGGGGCAAGCTCTTTCAGTTAGTTATTACCAGTTGGAGAAGTGATACTTCAAACAGATGTTTCCTATCTAGCTATGAAAATCTAATCAAAAGCCAAATGGGTATCCTAAATGATCAAGGACTGTATTTTTCAAGTTCATGATTTCTTGAATCAGACAGTTAATAGAGGTTTTATAGTTGAGACCGGATCACCTTGTAAATTCGGCCGGCGTCCGTATTGTGTAGTCCCCAATCTATCAAGATTCTTATCGTATGCGCCAATCTGCAACTTCGGCTCATTGTTCAGTGTCAAGCTACTCTCCTCACCATCATTGCTATATTTCTCAGAGCTCGAAACCCTTTTCTCCCAACGGTGCCACAAGAAGACCACAAGACCTCCGAACGTGATGATGCTTGTAACCATGCATACAATGAATAGAAGGCCTTGAAACCACCAAGTTGTTATTTTGAATGGTTTTATATAAAATGCTTTCATCAGAGTCAAGAAGATGAAGAATCCAACTGTCGATAAGGAAAAATAAAATCCAGACCATAAGTTATTCCCCGTAGCGACTAAACTGGAAATGTGACTTCCTTTCTTATCATGGAGAGAAGACCAGTCCGTGTGTTGGGGAAGGTCGCCGTCTTCCTGCAATTGGAAAGCAGAGATTTCAGATTCTGTTCATTGACACCTTGAAGCATTTGTAATTCATTGAAGACATTCATCTAGAGATGGGAATCTACATATACCAAAACAGGTCCTTGTTCTTGAGTGACATAAGTTTGAATCTCTAAATGCAGTTTATTGGAGAAAGATGGACAAAGGGACTCTGCATCGATCATGGAGAGAAGATAAAGATCCTTGGATCTTTTCACGGCCCAAACGATCACTACATTTTTCGGTAGACATGGTTTGTTCTCCCTAATCCGGTGCAAGATGTCTTTCAAGATAGCTAGAAAAGGCGAAATCCCAATGCCTCCAGCTACCAAAATAAGGTTTTCGTACCTAATAGAGAAGAAAGGGTTGAGCAGGTCAGTTTATCTATCAAAACTAATGCAATCAAAGACTTCCAAAATTCTCATGGTTGAGGTTCTCAGAAACAGGAGTAAGGTTGGAAATTATTCTATGATGTTGATAGTGATTTCTTCTTCTCTTATGAGTGATTTAAACAGACAGTATCCAAACAATACAAGGATTTCTTCTATATCTTATAAGAGTATTTAGAAGGCTTCTTTTCCTACATATGGTATCAGAGCCAAAATAGACCTTCTCTATATATCTTTGCTGCTTCAAGAAAATTGTTTCTACTTTCACAAAAGCAGCTAGTTTTCATCTCTAAGCATACGAGTCACAAACTTCAATCAAGAACTTCTAAAATTTCCCATCAACATGGTAAAATTCAAAGATTATCAAGAAATATACAGTCACCATGTGATATATTAGAGCAATGTGGTCGTAAAAGAAGAGTGCATACATCAAATAGTATGGTGATTCATGGCCATATGGCCCCTCAACAGAAGCTCTTATCTGATGATAAGGTTGAAATGATAACTCTTTTTGAGGCTGCTTGGGAGCATTCAAGATTGCATCTCTAAGACCCTTTGTCCATTGCCCAGCAACCTTTGCAAGAATTGAAAGGTGGCGTCTACCGTCCAAAGGACTAGAGGAAACACTGAAGGGATGCCACTGCAGCCAAGATAACTCCCGTACCCGAAGGAAAATAAAACTGAGAGCATTGTATTGCATATCTGGAAGACCAACATAACAATTAGAACATGAAACTCAACAGATTGAGCCCTGCACAGCTAATCAAACCAACTCATCCCACACCAGTGTGGCATGAATGTGAGAGATCTAGACCATTCATCTGGTGGACCATTTGGTGTATGTGATGCGCCCTGAAAAACAAGACTGTCCTGTCACTGGGTGGCCTTGCTTTTACATCGAATGCAGACTTGTGGTCAATTCCTTTTAGCCATCCATTTTCTTTGTATATTTGTGCCCCATCAGATGACCAGACTGCTTCTTGGGCCACCAGTATCTGCAATGTCCACCTGATGAACAGAGTGTGGATATTGCACACATGTGGGGAGTATAATACCATCGATTAGATTTCTTTAACAACTCAATACAAAATTGCCAGGAGAGGTAATGACTTGGATCGAGAAGAATGTTCGATTCATGGATAGTAGTTTTTCATTTCAAGTTTGGGAAGCATATACCTCTTGGCTTTGAAAGAACCAATTCAACTGTTCCACATGGAAGGCATGTTGCGGAAATCACATCGACGGTGTTTTGCGATTGGCAGAACCTCAAAAAGCGATCGAGTAGGAAGATGAATATCCCTGCTGATGCTTTGCTGAAAATGAAATCTCCGACATGCAATGCCAAGAAGACGATGAAAACCACAAATAGTTGATGGGTGTAATAGAAGAGCTCGAAATTCCTCTTCCTCAGTGGAGGCAATGATGTCACCCACATCGACAGGCCAGCCAAGAGGCTAATTACTCCGGGGAGATTGGAAATGCCATCGCTTTTCCACTGTACTATCTGCAGACACAAACCAATTGCATTAGGGAGTGTTTGGTTGTTTATGGTTCCCAAGGTCGACGAGAAGCACTAGCATCGAAGCATGGTTGAGAACATAACAAGGCCTCCCTTTTTCTTTCTGAACCATGTTTTGGGGTGGAAAGAAGTGGGAAATTACTAGCCCAATTAATGCGAATTTTCTTTTCCATGTCCCAAAACCACATTTGAGTTGGCTCCAGGAAGACCACCAAGCACAATTTCTCTCATACCATGGTTACTAACGTAGTAGGGGGACATGGTGAGGTCAAGCACCGTCTTCCTTACTAGATAACTACCTTGAGTCCAAAAGGCTCCTTGGACTCCTCAACAGGGCTTCCTCAAATCCATGAGGGAAAATCTCGAACTCAAGAAAGAAAATTGGTAAAAACCAGAATTTTATTGAATAATAATGAGAATAATCCAAGAAAAACGAATTTAACAACCTTATATATCACTAAACAAACCCTAATTCGTACTTACTAAAAATAGTAAGTTTCCCAAAATAGAAAGTTACTAAAAATTGTAAAATCCTATTTAAAGACTATTACTAAGTAGATTCTTTCTAAAGCTTATTACTTAACAAAAATAGAAACTTCTAAAGAAACAAAAACTCTAAAAAGGAAGGAAACACACTAAAATCGAAAGTACTAAAAATAGTCATATTTTTTTGCTATAACCACACGTTTTCTAGTGAAACGGACTGGACACGATCTACAATAGTAGGTCGGCTCACCCCAAAATGAAATTTCAGTAAAAAAAGTGTCAATTTTTGTCAACTTTTCCTTTATTTTTTTCCAGTCCATGTGTGATAGAAAGATGCTTGATCGACACCCTTCATCAGGGGGTTTTTGTATTACATCAGTTACAAAACTCAAAAAAAAAGAAAAGAAAAGAAAAAAAGAACAGTCATATGCATAGCTGATAAATCTACAAATAGAACTCACTTTATGAAAGAAATGACCCTCCATTGCCCAAGAGAACATATAACATGCGCCGTGCAATGTGAAGATCGCCATTGTGACATGTCCCAACCAAATGTGGTACCTTGTTGCATGCTCAAAAGGGACACCTATGAGGCGGAGAAGAATCGATCCTCGTGCAATTGGGAGAAACAGAAATGCAAGGCAAGACAATCCAATTGATCCCAAGCGAAGCCCTGTACGTTTCAACATTCGGAAACTGCAAAAAACGGCTAAAGGTTTAGTACCCATGTAGTGAAATCTGCAGGGAATGAGTTTTCTCTGTATCTGAACAACAGAAGACAGCTGATGAATCGACATTAGTTTTACCTCCTCTCCCTCGAAGGCAGCAACATCTTAGATATCAAGTAATGGTTTTGTATTGTATAAGCAGAAAACGCCCAGATAAGATATGCAGCAAACATTATTATCCCAATCAGCTCAGCAGCAGAGACAATCCCAAACGGCCCATTGACAATCACAGGGAAAGTGAACAGGCGGAATCTCAAAATTCTCGGTCCCTTCTTTCTAATCATAGAAGGAAAAGCTTATTACATTCAAGTAGAATTAGAATATGGAATTCGATATTGTTCAGATGATTATCTCAGCCTAGGAACTGAATAATTGAGTACATCAAAGGACTTACTTATGGTATTCTCTTGGAAATGCCGTTACATAAATAATTGCTAGAAATGCGATAAGAATGACTGGGCCGCTGAAAATGAGAAACAAACTTCCTGCAATTTTCCAACACAGAAAATTTCAATCTTGATATTTTACATTTTATTTCATTCGAGCCTATTAGGGCCCGTTTGGATTGTAAGTTACTTAAGATTGGTAAACAACATGCTTATCAATCAAAAAGCAGAAAAACATGTTTGTTTCCAACATTTTAAGTAATTATCCCTCAAGTCTGTTTGGTCCCTGCACATCCACCATCTATTATTTGGGGCCAACCTTTGGTGTGGATTGTTCATTGTGTGGGCCCCGCCTTTGATGTGGACAATCCGTCATGTGGGGCCCACCTTGGATGTGGGCCATTCATCATTTTGGCATGACCTTTAATGTGCACCGTTCATTATGTAGGGCCCACCTTTGATGTTGGTCATCCATCAAGTGGGCCCACCATCAATATCCACTGCCCATCATGTGGAGCCACCTTTAATGTGGACCATCCCAAATGTGGGCCCCACCTCTAATGTGGGCCATTCATCATGCACGACCCGCCTTGGATATGGGCCACTTGTCATTAGGGCCAACCAATGGTGGGCGTCAATGACCATTGTTTCCTAAGGTGCGGTCTATCTGAGATTGGATTCTGTTTCATTTTGGGCTGGACCAACAAGGGTGGACGGTGTGGATTTCATGTGCACAACGTGTGGCCCCACTACCCAGTGGGCCACCAAAAACTAGATGGAAAAACAGATGAATGGCAGTGAGTAAAACACATCATGCTGGTCCTAGGGAGGTTTCAATGGTGTCATTATTATCACTGCTGCTTCCTGATGCGGGGTCTGCGCACCTGACGTTTAGATCTGCCTCACATGCTAGCCCCACTCACGTCCAAGCTAGAAGGACTGCACAGATCAAATTAAATACATCGCAGTGGGCCCCAGCAAGCTGGATGGTCAACGTGGGCTGGACGGTTGCCACGAAAATCAGTACTGTTTACAGCTATGGACGAGCATCTTTCGTTTTAGTCGGCGGAGAAAAAGTAAAAAAAAAAAAAAAAAAAAAATGCTAAAATAATTAACTGATTTTCGACAAATAACTAATGATAATTATTTATTAACCAAACTAACTTATCTCAAATAAGTTACTTAACTGCTGCCATCAGCAAGAAAAGCAACTTATTTGGTGGTATCCAAACGGGCCCTTAAAAAAAAAAAAAAATAAAATCTGGTGACTGAAATTTCTACTTCTATTTTGATTCGCTGGTAGTGCTTACCATCAAGTCCATAAAAAGTCCCTTTAGTAACCTCAGACCATTTGTGAATGATTTGGGCCATGAAATGACTAGGATAGAGAAAAATCAAAGCAACCCAGAGAATGAAAATCAGCCACATTGCAGTTTTGAGTACCCATTTGGCCAGCAACACCAAGGAGCATCTCTGCTTGAAAAAAATGACATAACGCCGTCTGTTTGAAATAACCATGTCATCACCTGAACCTTCCGCCATAGTATCACGAGCTGTGGGATGAAAATAAAGAAAAAGAGGCTAGTCTTAATATTCACCCACTTCCGCCTTCTCACCAATTACTCAAGACTCAAATCTACAGCTAAAAAACATGAAAATGCTAGAAATTCCTTCACCTTTTCAGGTATGCCAGTGCTGAATAGATTTATGGGTATAATCTAGAGCTACTTATTTGAAAATTAAGATCAAACATTTGAATTGTTGCATACATTTTCCCTCATTTCTTAATGATCTGTCATGTGAATGCATTAATTCAGTAAAATTCCACCAACTTAGACAGATTAGCATTTCAAACTTTGAACCTCCCATGCATAAAGAAATACAGGCATTTGATATGAATTGATGAATTCCCATTACTTACCTTCTCAACCATCTTTTTTATTCATGTAGATTAATACAAATAAAAATGCTACTAAGCTAAGCAAATAACCGCTTTGACTTTGAGCATAAATTAATAGAAGCTAACAATCAAGGAAACTAATATTTCTGTCAATAAGGTCTTTTATTCGATTTGATAGATTCCATATTTACTCTCAATATCTTCCACTTAAATTGTTGGGTGCGTTTCACACAAACCTTAGGATCTTACCCCCTAATGCACTAGAATTATGGATTATGATAATGCAATAATCAAAAGCAAATCAATAACCTCACGACACGAGAGATTTTTACGTGGAAAACCCTCAAAGAGGTAAAAACCACTGGGACCTAGTCCAGATCAACAATCCACTATTTCAGAGAACTGTATACAATCGATCATAAGCACACACCGCTTGGATCAAACCTTGTTCACCCATGCAGGGATAGATAAACAACAAGAGAACTATGAAAAATAGGAGGATCTCACCGATCATGAGGACGTAGAAGCGCTGAGATGATTGTTGCGCAGAAGAACTCATCTTCAAGCAACTTCTCCCTTCTACAAGCTCTCTCTCTCTCTCTCTCTCTCTGTCTCTCTCTCTCTCTCTTTTCTCTTTCTCTCTTCCTCTTTTTTTTTCTCTCTCTCTCTCTCACCTTGGACGTGCAAACACCGTAATGGGATAACCTAATCTCGATTTGAAACCCCTTAAGTAAGAAACCGGAGCAATTAGAACCCAATAAGGAAAATGTGTACAAGCAGTCCGCGTCGGGTCGGGCGCCCGGTCAAAAGGGCCATTGGGGGCCCGCCCAAACAAAAACCGTGCAGGGAGAAAACCAAAGGAACTTTCCCAATTTTGGGCGCTCGGACCAACTTGGTTGGGCACCTGCCCAGGGCACCGGGCGCCCGGTCACAAGACCATCGGGCGCCCGACTGCTATCAAAATTGTCCAGAAACTTTCTGCCTCATCTGGGTAATTTCAGTCGCCCGACCATACCCCGGCTGCACCAATCTCTCCTCTAAGCTGAGGAGGAAAAACCCTATCAAATCTTTCCTCTTTCCGACTCAGGAGAAATTCACCTTATTCAAGCCAGCCAGGTTTCTATAAACCTCAAACTTGCCCTTGAGCAAAGCCTTGGTCATCATGTCTGACCTACTATAGTCCATGTGGATCTTCTTAAGTTGTAGCACTTCTGTTCCAAAGTATCCCTGATCCAGTGATACCGAATCTTTATGTGCTTCGACTTGGAGTGCTGACTTGGATTCTTGCTCAAGTGTATAGCACTTTGGCTATCGCAATAGACCACGTGCTCTTCCTGCTTCAAGTTGAATTTTCGTAGGAACCTCTTCATCAAAAGCATCTCTTTGCATGCCTTTGTGATCGCAATGTACTCGGCCTCTGTCGTCGACAATGCTACGACCTTCTGTACCTTGCTCTGCCAAGAGACCGCTCCCCCTGCAAACGTGAACATGAACCTCGATGTAGACTTCCTTGAGTCTATGTCACCTGCCATATTTGTATCTATGTAGCCTTCTAACACAGGTTTTCCGTCACCATAGCATAGGCTTAACCTGGATGAGCCTCTCAAATACCGTAGTATTTACTTCACCGTTGCCCAATGTTCTTTGCCAGGATTGGCAAGATACCGGCTGACAACACCAACCGCATATGCTATGTCTGGGTACGTACACACCTTAGCATACATCAAACTTCCTACCGCTGAAGCGTAGGGTATCTTCCGCATCTCTTCCACTTCTGCTTTTGCCTTGGGACACTGCTTGTCGCTCAATTTGAAGTGACCATCCAGTGGAGTACTGACCGGCTTCACTGCATTCATGTTGAACTGCTATAGAACTTTCTTAATATACCGCTCTTGTGACAGCCAAAGCTTCCCGCTGCTTCTGTCATGAATTATCTCCATTCCTATGATCTGTTTTGTCGGGCCCAAGTCTTTCATCGCAAACGACTTGCTCAACTCATGTTTAAGCCTGTCAATCTTCTTGATGTTTTTTTCCATGATGAGCATATCATCAACGTACAATAGCAGAACTAAGAAATCATCATCTGAGAACTTCGCGTGAACACACAGTGGTCCGACTCCGTTCTGTCATATCCATGCTTTAACATGAACAAGTTGAACTTTTTGTATCATTGCCTAGGAGCTTGTTTCAGCCCATACAAGCTCTTCCTAAGCCTACACACCATATGCTCTTTGCTCTTGACTTTGAACTCCTGATCTGGTTGGCGCATGTAGATCTCCTCTTCCAGGTCACCATGGAGAAAGGCAGTTTTGACATCTAACTGCTCTATCTTCAAATCCATGCTAGCCGGCAACCCAAGCAACACCCGTATGGATGTCATCTTCACCACTGGTGAGAATATTTCATCGAAGTCTATTCCTTTCCTCTTACTAAACCCTTTCACTACAAGTCTGGCCTTGTACCTTGTCTGTGAATTCTTCTGCTCATTCTTCTTTCTGAACACCCACTTATTGCTCAGAACTTTTTTGCCCTTATGCAATTTCACCATATCATAGGTGTGGTTCTTATGCAAGGATTTCATCTCCTCTTGCATAGTTTTCAATCACTCCCCCTTATGCTCGTCGGCTAGGGCCTCAAAATAGTCTTCTGGCTCTCACCCATCAGTGAGCATAATGTACTCATGCGGCGAGTACTTTTTGGATGAATGTCTGTCCCTTGATGTCCTCCTCACCTATGATTCAACAGGTGGATCAAGTTGGGGCTGCTCCCCCTGTCCATCTTCTGTAGGGACTCCCTCATCCTTTACACCTTGTTGTACTCCCCCGTCATTAAGCACCACAGGAGGAGTAACCGGATCCATGTCTTCCAGTTCACCTGAACTGGGTTGGGTCTTCTCTGGCTTTTCAATGTCTTATACACACTGATCTTCAATGAAAACCACATCTCTGCTCCTGACGAGCTTCTTCTTGGTTGGATCCCACAACTTGTAACTGAATTTTTCATCACTGTACCCTAAGAACACACACTGCTTGATCTTCATATCGAGCTTGGACCTCTCGTCTTTTGGTACGTGAACGGATGCCTTGCATCCAAACACCCTGAGATGACTGTATAGATGGATCACTTCCAGTCCACATTTTCTCAGGTGCTTCTCCATTCAACGGGGCTGATGGAGACCTGTTTATCAAATACACCGCTGTGTGCATTGCTTCTCTCCAGAACGTCTTGGGCAACTTTGCATGAGATAACATGCATCTGATTCTCTCTACAATGGTGCAATTCATACGTTCAGCCATAGTATTATGCTGAGGGGTCTTGGGAACCGTCTGTTCATGCCATATACCCAGTAACTTACAATACTCATGGAAGTCACCCATGTATTCACCACCATTGTCAGTGCGGATACACTTCGATGATCTACCTGTCTCTCTCTCGACCATAGCATGAAACAATTTAAACACACTAAAGACCTTGTCCTTGAATTTCAAAGCATAAACTCAAACCCTTCTAGATGCATCATCTATAAAAGTGACAAAATACAGTGCCCCACCCAAGGTTTGTGTCCTCATAGGACCACAAACATCGGAATAAACCAAATCTAATGCATGAACTTTATTAATACGAGAAGCAGTTTTAACAAAAGAAACTCTATGCTGTTTCCCAAATAAATAGTCAATACAAGTTTTAAGAGGTATACCTGTCACGTCTGGAAGGAGCCACTTCTTTGCTAATAGCTGAAGCCCCTTTTCACTTATGTGGCCAGGACGCTTGTGCCACATGTCAGTAGCTGAATCTTCCACTGCGTTCAGCCCACCCTTGCACACACTGACACTTGTCTTGTAAAGGGTGCAACACTGAAAGTACTGTCGGTAGTCTAACACGACACCTTCGTATGTGTGGAAGCTTAAAGAGCAACTAGAATTATGGCTAAGTCCTATAGAAGGGAGTGATTAGAACCTTTTAAAATTCTTTTTGCTTACTTACACAATTTAACAAATTAAACTAAGTAAGCAAAAACACTTCGGCTTCTAAGCCTAAGTGGGTCCAATCACACGACTAGCATATGGTTAAGCAATAAACAACCTAGTCTAAGCATGCATAGGTAAGCAAATGATTTAACTAATCAAGCTCCTAACCTATTTAACCTATGTAGACTTATGAGAATGGATCAATGAGCTCAAGTCTACACAACTAGTGAAAGTACATCTTGTGTGTGGATGTGCCTATCTAGTGCCTAGCATACATTCCTATCAAGCATTCATAATTAAACAATTAAACTTACAATGCTAAGATATCAATGTGCTCAATTCAATCACAAACACAAGCATGTATAGTGGTTTGACTTTGGGTCTACTCTACTCCCGGTTCAAGTAATCAACTCCTTTGAGTACACCTGGCATTGACTATCGGAGGTTTTAAATGAGGTTCACCTCTCAACCTTTACACGGAGGTTTTACCGGTTCACCTCTCAACCATAACCGGAGTTTTGGACTAAATGGCTAACTCTCAACCCGAACGGAGTTTTGGACATAGGCTAACTCTCAACCCGACGCACGTTCACTCCCGTGTCGGAGGCTCCCCCTTGGAGACTTTGTTTAGGCCCGGCTAACTAGGCCAATAAGTGCCAAATAACCCCTAGTCTTTAGGCCGACAAACAGGCTAAGGAATGACCAACATCCTTAGTTCGAGTTTGACTAACAAACTCTACACTCAACTCCTAAAGGGAATTGAGTGTATGGACTCTCAATAAAGACAACCTTACTTGTCGGATGAGCCCCTTGTTCAGCGCCGGTTTAGGTTGCTTGATCTCGCTCTCTCGTGCTTCAATAAGCTTCCCTTCCTCCCTTGA
This sequence comes from Liriodendron chinense, assembly GCA_003013855.2. Taxonomy (NCBI): domain Eukaryota; kingdom Viridiplantae; phylum Streptophyta; class Magnoliopsida; order Magnoliales; family Magnoliaceae; genus Liriodendron; species Liriodendron chinense. The sequence continues at coordinate 6,341,150 of ML058513.1, forward strand.
TCATGTTGCCGTTGTGTCGCCAATGCCTCAGCTACACTTGATCAATCACCTTACTTGTGATACCTTTAAGATGCCCGAGGTGATAGGATGGTAGGTTTGAGAATTCTACAACTTATTAGGAATGGGTTGCCTAGAGTTTCTCTCCTACAACGATCTCATCTTAGAATTTTGGACAAGGATATGCCTATCAAGGAAAGTCCAAACTCTAGAGATCAAGAGGGGATGAAGGTCATCTTCTTCATGAGCTTGGAATGCTCTAATCTTGTGTTAAAGCATAAGAAAGATGCCTTGCATAGGTTGGGAATGAGCCTCAAATGGTCTTCAACAATGGTAGCTTCACTCCTCTCAAAATCCCTCTTATTGCCCCTCAAAATGAGCTAAGCCCCTTTATAAAAGATGTTTAAACGGACAAAAAGGGGGCAGAAAACTGGCTAGTCCCGACTTGTCTCGATCTGTCCCGACTGGTCGGCCAAAGGCCAGTGAAGACAGTGGATGTTGCTGTCTAGAGGGGGATCTGTCCAACCGGTCGGACCAGACCAGCCAACCCGTCAAGACCGGTCGGCCTAAGGGCCTGATGTGCACTGACTCTGGACTAGGCCTGTCCGACCGGTCGGTCCAGTCCAGCAGACCGGCTGGGACCAGTCGAACAGGCCTGGGTTCAGTCAGATGTTTGCTGACCCACTTCTTTCACACCCCACTACAATGGCCAAGGTTTTGGATGGTCTTTTGGTACACCTAGGGCCAAACTATGATGACTAAAGATTTCCTAATATGGTCAAGGTCATCAAAGAGGTTAGGGGATAGGTTTTGGTCAGGGTTAAGGCACACCAAGGCATCACTTTTACCCGTTTCTTCTTTCTTGATGTAGTAGGGCCACTTGAGTCTTTGGTCTTCGTCTTCATTAAGCTCAACCGAAACTAGACTCACTGACCTAAATGATTGACAAATAAGGTGCACTAGTATGCCACAGAAAAGTACACTAACAAACACTTCTTTCCTCTAGCAGCAATCAACGAACCCTTGATGAGCTTCCAGCACCCACCAACAAACTGGCTTTCATAGCCATCATCATCCAACCTTCCCGTCGACATCAAGTTGAGGCGAAGGTCTGAAATGTGTCTTACATCCCTGAGAACCAATGTGCAGCCCACATCGGTCTTCACGCAAATATCACCAACCCCTACGATCTTCGAAACACCAGAATTTTCCATCTTCATTGTTCCATAGTCACCTGACTTGTAGCTTGTGAAGAAATCCCTGCGTGGGGTCGCATAAAACGAAGCTTCCAAGTCTATCACTCAGTCAATGTCCTGACTCAAAGTCGTGAGAAAAACATCGTGATCTGCCGAAAGAATAACAACAACGTCACCATCTGAGGCGACCGCAGTAAAATCTGATTCATCTTCCTTCTCCTTTCCTTGACCCTTCTTGTCACCCTTCTTCTTGTGACATTCATGCTTATAGTGGCCCTTCTTGCCACAATTCTAGCATTCAACATCTTTCCTAGCAACCGACTTGCCTCTTGATTTATCTCGGGCCTTTCCGCCCTTTTTGTTCTTTCCTTTCTCCCGATCTTGTGTCACAAGGGCCTCTTGTTGAGCAGGCTCCAGAGGCTTCCTCCTTGTCTCCTCATTGAAGAGACAACTTGTTACCTGTTCCATGGATACCTTTTCGTCTGGCGCAGAGTTACTCAGAGACACCACCAATGTCTCCCAACTGTCAGGCAATGAGCTAAGCAGTAGCAAAGCCTGAAGTTCATCATCCAGTACCATCTTTATGGCGGAGAGCTGGTTCACTATGTTGCTGACCTCATTCATGTGTTCAGCCACAGAACCACCATCTTTGAACTTGAGATTCGCAAGTCGTCTTATCAGGAATATCTTATTGCCGACTGTCTTCCTCTCATATAGCCCTTGCAATTTCTGCCATAGGCTAGCGATTGAGGTTTCCGTAGACACATGGTGGAATACGGAATCATCCAACCATTGTTTAATAAACCCTGCCGCCTTCTGATCCAACTTCTTCCAATCATCATCAGGCATATCCTTGATCTTCGCTGATATGCCTAAGATCGGAGCATATATGTCATTGCAATAGAGCAAGTCCTCCATCTTAGCCTTCCATATGGTCCAGTTAGAACCATTGAGGCTGATCGTCCTTGATGAGCAACCTTCCATAATTCAGAACCGATCCCACTCCGTTCAATCAACCTGAACTCTCTGATACCACTTTGTTGGGTGCGTTTCACACAAACCTTAGGATCTCGCCCCCCAATGCACTAGAATTATGAACTACGATAACGCAATAATCAAAAGCAAATCAATAACCTCACGATACAAGAGATTTTTACGTGTAAAACCCTTAAAGAGGTAACAACTACGGGACCTAGTCCAGATCAACAATCCACTATCTCAGAGAACTGTTTACAATCGATCACAAGCACACACCGCTTGGATCAAACCTTCTTCACCCATGTAGGGATGAATAAACAACAAGAGAACTATGAAAAATAGGAAGATCTCACCGATCACGAGGACATAGAAGCGCTGAGATGACTGCTGCGCAGAAGAACTCCTCTTCAAGCAACTTCTCCCTTCTATAAGCTTCATCTCTCTCTCTTTTCTCTCTATCTTCCTCTTTTTCTCTCTCTCTCACCTTGGACGTGCAAACACCTAGCTTAATGGGATAACCTAATCCCGATTTGGAACCCCTTAAGTAAGAAACCGGAGCAATTAGAACCCAATAAGGAAATTGCGTATAAGCAGTCCGCGTTGGGTCGGGCACCTGGTCAAAAGGGCCGTCGGGCGCTCGCCCAAACAAAAAACTGTCTAGGTAGAAAACCAAAAGAAATTCCTAATTTTGGGCGACCGGACCAACTTGTTCGGGCGCCCAATCACAAGACCGTCGGTCGCCCGACTGCTATCGAAATTGTCTAGCAACTTTCTGCCTCATCTGGTTAATTTCGGTCGCCCGACCACTTTTGGTCCGGGCGCCCGACCATACCCAGGCTGCACCAATCTCTCCTCTAAGCTGAGGAGTAAAACCCCCATCATAAATCACATTAATTCTGACAAAAACTGCCACCATCTCAGGTTGATATCTTGAAGTTGGAAGCTTCAGTGCATGAACAAACACTTCCAATCAGAAACATGAAAATATCAAGCTTGTAGGTTTCTTTGTTCGAATTGACGAGTATCTGCTACTTTATGGATGATAAATCACTTGATTTCATTGATTCAGATGTTGATGCTCTACAGTACTGGATAACTTCTATGAACCTCCAGTGCAATGGAAAACTCTTGCTAAAATCTGTCTTGAAAGTTTTCCAGTCCAAATCGAGGATTACCCATGACTTCCATTGCTAAAATCTCTATCTTGAAAGTTTTCCAGTCCGACTCGAGGATTACCCAGTACTTTCTGAAGGTGCTTTCACTCAAATACATTAAGACGTATCCATTACGAAGTTAGATCAATGGATGTTTAAACCATGAGCTTTTATTTGCTAAATAAGATTTTCCATTTCCAAGTTCTATCTATGTTGGAGACAGAAGGAAGAGGGGAGAACCATGATTGGAACCCTGACTCTGATACCAAGTTATAAGAGCTATGGATTTGGGAAAATCTTAGATTGGGGGAGAAAATCTCTCTAACCCTATTTTATTAAATTGAATTAGATACAAGTGTCTAGTGTCCTGAGGGAGCACCAAAAATAAGAAACTAGACTTCTTTCTCCAACAATCTACGCGCAGTAAGTTCTCAACGTTACTTCTTTTCTGATGATATTTAACTGGAAGAAAGAAACGTCAACCAGTTACATAAATGGCCGTTTGAACTTTAAATTTACAATTCATCATAAATAAACCCACCCCTCCAAATTCCAATTTGAAAGTGACACTACCAGGGATTGAGCCATGGATCACTCACACACACACACACACACACACACACACACTGCACGTAGAAAAAAAATAAATCTCTATGTAGAATTATTTTATTTTGTTAAAAAATTCCTTTTTAATTTCTTTTGTTTAAACAAATGCCACATCTCTAGAACACTAAAATCTCCATATTGCAAATGGGTTTGTATTGATTTACCTCTTTTTCGATATTCTTTCACTTGAGTTCATTAATTCAAAGAAAGATTTATGCCTGTGATTACAGTTTCACTGGATATATATCTATTCAAACTTTCAACTTCCAATGTTTAACTAAATACTAGCTGAGTTAGATAGTCATCTGATCTTTAATCCATAGTATAAAACTTGAAAATTCGAGTCGACTCAGACGTCTTCCCCAGTCCGGGCCACGTCAGTCTCAAGATCGAGTTTCCTGAAATCTCGCCGAGTTGAGTTGACTCGGCCGAATTTCGAGTCTAGACAGCGAATTTTAGAACCATGGTTTAATCTTCCAATACCATCTAATAAAAAATACTAAAATTTCAATCAGTAAGATTTCTTGTTTGAATTAAACAAAAGCTGCTAATCACTCAAGAAGAAGAAAAATTCATGAAACAGAAAGATATGTAGAAAATCAGAGAGACCCAATTAAGATTTGAACCTGTAATGCAAAAATTAGCAATTGGTAACAGATGCTTGTGACATGAACTTTTAATGAAATGATGGAAGAAAGAAAAAATGTGGCTCTTCATTTCTACCTGAGTAACTGGAGATGAGATGATAATGATGATGTGGTGGTGGTGGTGGTGGTGGAGGAGATATCATTACTGAAAAGATGTAATAGTAATTTAAAAGGGAAAGTCTGCATGGAAAATGGCTGTGGAAATGAGGGTTAGCTGGAATGAGTGGATGGTAAGGAGGGGGGTTGATTAAATGGAGTAGTGTGGCCCACTCAGCACTAATCCTTTCAGTCGCCTTTGACGGTGGACGACGTGACTTTCGTAGTCGTGTATGATGGCAATTCTTTTGGCTTTACGAGTTGTTTGATAGACTGGCAGTTGCATGACCATTCATACGCATGCATGCAACCATTGTGCACGTCGCATTTATGTACATTCAATCCAAACCGTCCATTATGTGGGTCGATTGTGGATTGATTTACAGATAATAAAAAAAAGTGATATTCAGTCAAAGATTCTAACGGACGGATTGGTATGTGAAGTCAGGCAATTGTCCAAATCCAAAGTGTCCTACTGGGAATCACCTTGAAGTAGTAATTAAGAATGCTCACATACAATTGGTTGGGTATTTCACATTCATCTAATTAGTTGTGCATTAAATTGTAAAAAACTATCGGTACACATATGTAATTAATGCTTCACTGACGTAGTATCAAGCCCTAAGTAAGTATATGCATAGTGGGAATGCATGTCAAAGATTTAGTCCTATTCATCAAATAGGGCCCACCAATTAAATATTATCTATTAAAATTTAATAAATAATTTTTATCACTAGAGTTACACGTGTAAGTTGAATATGAAGAACTAATGGAATGCATTTTTAATAACTTTTTTTTTTTTTTAATTATCTTACTAAAAATTAGAAAATAATCATATTTTTTTTAATCTTTCACATTCTTACAAGATACGCAATTAATGGAATGAATTTCTTACACATGTGGCCACAATGCATCACATGTGTACTACTTATATAGGTCTCTCATTAACCCCATTTCAATTGAAAACAAGCATTTTGTCTCTCACACCGGATCCATAGCTCAAGTGGTAGACTAAGTGAAGATAACATCGTTTCAACACTTGACGTCTTAGTATCAATTCCCGAGTAGGGGTGGGTGTTCTAACATATTTTGGCCCACTTGAGTCTTGGAATGGAAAGAATTTTGGATCCTATATTCGTCCTTATGGAATGTATCTTCAGAATGGATTACATGGCATTTATAAAATACGGCAGGCCCCACATACTTTGTAGAAGGTTTTTAATGGTCGTTGTTTCCATCCCAATTGTGCCCTATGGTGAGGCATACTTCAGTTTTGAATCAGGCGAATTTTTGGGTTTTAAGAAAATTACAGGACACACGTGGTGGATGCATTGGATGTCATTGAAACATCATAGTGCCCCACACATTGATTTGTACAAGGGAGAGTAAGTGAAAGACCACAAACATTTGGCCTTTTGCCCATTCCTCTTGATGGTAGCCAAAGCACAATGGTTTGAAAAACCAAACCATAAGCTCCACAAACCAAACCATAAGTAATAATCATTGACCAAAATAAAAAGTAATAATAAAAAGTATTGTACTAGGGAGGGTAAGGAGTTCTTATCATTAACCAAAAATAAAAAGCAATAATCATTGACCAAAAGTAAAAGGTGAGAAACCTTTCCAAATCTCATAAGCTTACCTGCCTCAATTATGAATACTTTAATAAATAATCTTAACAACACCATTAAAAAAGTTAGACTTAGACAGTTGTGTAACCTATTTACAAATTGAAAGCACTCAACAAAAAGATTGCGCACACTTTCCACATCATCAACCTTCATCATTGCCGAGTCAATATCTGTGTGAACACACACACACACATACACAAATCAATAGGGACTAGAAAAATAACTTTAGGAGAGAATATATAGTATGTAGAAAAATTAAAATTTAAGAGATAATTAAAACAACAGGAAAAAGAATACATAACCATTGTAATTGAGATCAAAATAAGTCTGAAACCACAAAATAAAAAATGCCTGAAATTTTACATCAAATCTGAGACTTAAGGAATAGAATAAAGATTACTTATTTAAGTAAGCATGAATAAGATATAGATATATATATATATATATATATATATATATATATATATATATATATATATATATATATATATATATATATATATCTGTTGTCATTATGTTCACACCAATTGATTTATTGTAAGTCCCTTGGACACCACCTTTGCTCATAAAAACAACATTATCTCTACACATTTATATAAATTCGTACATAAATATAAAACAGTTTTAATATAAAATGGAACTAATTATACATGTGTAAGTAAATTAATTTTATACTCTTATTTTTTCTTTCCACAATGGATAATTGCGTGAATCATGCCTACTTCCCCCAACAAGTGTGGCATACTTTATTGGTTCTTTGACTAAGTTCCTTTCTAGACTTTATTCTATAATAAGTTCATTTTCAGTCTTATCCTCTTATTTAGACCATGGCCTTTTGTTAGAATGATGTTTGGATTACGCAACACAATGTGGCTCGGACAATAGTGCTTGATCACATTAAAGAAAATAGGATCCATTGTGATTTCATCTTGTACTGCATGTTCATTCTATTCTACCATTGCCATTTGCTAAAGTTCATCACCCAACTTATCAATCTGTCCCTTGATATATATTCATAATTCATTTCAAACATTACTACAAGGGATGATATCCTTTTCCAATTATGATTGAGTTTGCTCACTTGTATGAAATCTAACTTTTTTCCTACTATAATTAGTGGTTGTAAGATGTTTGTATTAATAAGAAGTCTTTTCTTTGCATACTACATCCACTTTTTTAAGATGGTTGTAAAATGTTTGTATCAATGACAGGTCTTTTCTTTGTAAGATCCGCCCAAGTCATTGCCGTGCCTACCCACCCTGGACTATTTATCTTTTCCAATGCCCTCTTTTTTGACAATCGGAAATCTGCGACTGGAGGCGTATGATTTTGTAACTCCTTCCATGAAAGACAGTCAAATGGACCATAACATCCAACAGCATACGAATGTGATTTTCATAGCACCTTTCTCTAATTTCAACACCAGGTCAGTTTGGTAGGACATCTCTCGCTATCTCGATCGACTGGCCGACACTACCTTTTGGCCTGTAGATAGAGGAATCCCCTGAAACCTTAAGCTCTCTGGACCCCAACGTAATAGTATGAGTTATATCCACTCCATTCATCCGTTTCAAGGATGATTTTAGGAAATGATCCCAAAAAATAAGGCAGATCACTGTTTCTTGTGGTGTGGTCCACTTAGGTTTCGAACCAAAATAATTTTTTTTATATCAAATTCTAACATGGGCTGGCGACCGATGGCCAGGAGTGGATATTATAGAAACATCACGGTGGGCCCTACAGTGCTTAGGGTGACCTGAGATCCCTGTAACCGCGGGTTTCATGAAAAGTCGCCTCCTCTCTATGGTCTGGATATTGAGTGAGGATCGTCTGTGTTGAAGACACAGAAAAATTCAGTGCCATCTATTCTCATTGGTACACGTCATAACCAATGACGTCAGCTAAAAAACCAGCCGATTTTCTCTCTCACGCATGGATTGCGTGCTACACAACCCACTTTTACAGTGTGGAACTTCCCTAGGCCTCATCCTAATTTATCTGTTAGATCAGAACGGTCCATCAATTTTTTCAGATTATTTTAAAGCATACGATAAAAAAATGAAGCACATCCAAAGCTCAAGTGGACCACACAATAGAAAGCATGAGATAGAACGACTAACATTGAAACCTTCCTACGGGTCCACTTTGAGGTTTATTTGCCATCTAACAAGGTGAGTAGGGAGACTTCTGTGCCGTGGGAGAGTGCGATGCCGGCTGTTATGACTACAAGGTGAGTAGTAGGTAGACTTCTGTGCCGTGGGAGAGTGTGATGCCGGCTATTATGACTTACGAGGTGAGTAGGGATATTGGAGGTGAATGAAAGTAAAGGAAATAATGGTAAAGGCATAGAGATGAAATTCCATCTAAAAAACAATGTAAATTTTAATTTATTTTCAAAGTAAAATTCTATAAGCCACATGACGCAAGGAGGATGTGATAGGTCGATCACCGTCTTCCTAACCGAGTGTTTCTCGAATCCACGAGAAGAAATAAAAGATAAAAAAAGGAAATAAATTCCGAATAATTGATTTATTGAGAATTGAATGAATAAAAACGGAATTACAATGCATATAAATAGGAAACTAAACCCTAGGTAAAGTATCAAAATCTAACTCCAACTAAAACTCCTAGAAAACGCAACTTACTATAAATAGTAAACTTACTATTTATAGAAGTCGTTCAATCCTATTAGAACTCTTGGTTTTCGGCCAAAAATAGAAAGTTATCAAACGGCCTCAACCACGTTGTTCTACGAAATATTCTAAGCCCTTTTCATGTTGGGCACTAACTCTAAAACCCTAAAACCCTACAGATGCAAAGTTATGATCGAATTAAAACTTACTATAAATAGTAAAAATGAAAATAAACTAGTCTAATGACCGTCATGATGTATGTGTTATATCCACACTGCTCATTCATTTTTTCAAATCATTTTAGGACATGGGTCAAAACAATAAGACAGATTCAAAAATCAAGTGGATCACACCACATATGATTGTAAGTTCAATGATAGACATAATTATTCTTATTGTGGGCCACTTGAGCTTTGGGTCTACCTCATTTTTGGGCTCATGCCCTCGAATGATTTGAAAAAATGAATGCACAATATAGATACATGATTTTGGTGGTACCTAATGTAAGAATTTTTGGTACAATGTAGGAATAGAAATGTAAGTAATCATTACTTATTTATCATTAATTACATTCAATTACTTTCATTTCTAGCTATCAAATTAAGTTGTCCAAATTTTAGGGCATGAGCCAAAGAATGAGGCTAGCTGTGATGCCCGCATGTGAAACCTTCTTAGCCCATTCACGATGTTTATTTGAGATCCAACCTCTTCATGAGTTCATAAAGACATGGACGGCGAAGGGAAAACACATACACCATGTTGATCAAAAAACTTTTGTGGCCCCTGGAGTGTTTCAACGGTGGGTGTCACTGTCCCGGCATCACTGTCCCCACTGTTTTTTGTGGTGGGATACACTTGAGCTTTGTATATGCCTCAATCTTTGGCTCATGCCCTAAAATGATCTCTCCAAATCGATGGACAGTGTTGATACAATACATACATCATGGTGGGGGCCACATAACTGGGTGACGTCACTTCAGTAGTGAGATAAGCTACTGGACCCGTCAGTAGCTAATCCACGTCCATACTCTGCATACACGTTAGTTAAAATAGACCGTCCAAATAATGGGTCCCAACTTAACCGGCTATCAAACTAAAATTCATACTGATTTGATCGCCTAATTGGCTTATTGGTAGCCATTGAATGAACGGTCCAAACGAAGGATAGTCAACCATCTTATTCAAGAAACATGTGCATGCGTACTATTCACAGGTTGGTATCGCTCATTAAATATGAATTTTGGACGACTCTCTATCCATGGTGGGTCCCAAAATTTGGACAACTTTGTTTGAGCTAACGTGTGCCACGTGTACGATGTTTGAGTGATGTGTATCAACAGTTGTGCTTTGCGTGAGCATCAATTCCTTTAGCTTTCAAACACAAAGATAAGGTTCAGCCATCAAGGTCAATAGCAATTTATTGTGTGTGCTTATTACAAGATTCCCTCAAGTACTGGACCCCACCCGATGTGCCCCATCCACTAGCAATCAAATTAGCTGAGCTGGATCACGTTCTTTTGTGGGCCCATCTATACCCTTGACAAGGAAGCGGATTGGGTGGTGACCCCAACACCAACCCCTTTGGGGTCCATCTTGATGCAAATGTTATACATCCACACCGTCCATCCGTTTTTCCAGCTCATTTTAGTCTATGAGACGAAAAATAAGCTCAAGTAAACCACAACACAAAATAGTGGATAATGATAAACCTTTCTAGGGCCAACCGTAATGTTTATTTGCCATCCAACCTGTTGATAAGGTCACACAGACCTTCCGTCAGGTGGGTCCCACTTTTAACATCGCCTGGCCCAAAAATCAGGTGGGTACTCTGGCAAAGCGGGAAACATGGGCATTAGAAATTGGACGGTTAGGAAACAACGGACCAGCAGTCAATGTGGGAATGATCGCATGCGCTCGAACCTATGGTAATATCCGAGCTGTCTGAGGCCCACACATGATGTTCATGTGGAATCCAAACCGTGAGTCTGATGGGACGACTCATGTTCACCGTACACCCCAGGAATCACTCTGATCAAATACTCCAGTAAGTTACACCACAGGGAGCAATCACAATCATTTAAAAACCCATATATTCACTTGTTATGTGCCTCCTAAGTTTTGAAATCGCTTGATTTTCTTTCTTTCCTTTCATCATGGTCGGGTGCACCTATTGAATAGGTTGGATGATATATAGAAAACAAGGGGGCCCTTTAGTGTGGCCCACTTGAGCTGTGGATCAGGCCAAGGGGTTTTGGGTCTGGATCAAATGGACGGTTTGGATGGTACTCAAACATGGACGCGGATTACCTGCGATACCATGTGGCAGGAAGTTCTTGCGGTCATATCTAAGTGGGGTCACCGTGATGTTTGTGAGAATACATCCCGTCCATTCGTTTTGCCAGATCAAAGTGGGCCCCACGCAGCTGGAATCATATATTGATTGACATACATTTGAACGCGTGTGATCATCGCTTGGGTCCTCTTGATGAGTGGAATTGTCACTCAAACATCAAGGTGGGCCCTACGCAGCTGAAATCGTAATACATTTGAACGCGTCTGATCATTGCTTGGGTCCACTTGATAAGTGGAATTTCCTTTATTATTATTATTATTATTAGTATTTTTTTTGGTTTCGCAGATGGATTTTGACGCTTGTATCTACTGGCCCACTTGATGGGTGAGTGTTGTGCAGTATTGGTGGCTTGTTTGTAGGGCAATAAATGTTCGGGTTCAGGGCGGGTTTAGCCAAAATCAGATCCGCCCATTTACTAAATTGGTTTGGGTCCAGATTTTAGACCCAGACCCTTTTACTAAATGGGTAGGTCCGGTCGAGTCCGAATCAACCTATCAGACCCATTTATAAATGGGTCCAGGTCTAGTAGAGAGATCAAGTAGAGGGAGATCCACCCCGACCCATTTATAAATGGGTCGGGTCTGGATCAAGTGTGCAAGCATTTTACAAGGCTTAAAATCGGGTCTTGACGGGTTTGGGCTGGACAGGTCCCTTGAAACATAGACCAAAGCCGCCCACTTACTAAATGGGTTCGGGTCGGGTCGGGCCAGGCCTAATATAAAGGAAACCAGACCCAGACCCATTTAACAACTGGGTCTGTTCTTGGACCCAGACCCGTACCATTTAACAAATGGGTCGGGTCTGGGTCGGGTCTAAATTGGTTGGGTCCGGGTAGCCCTACTTGTTTGAAAAATCGGGGCCATTCGTATGAAACATTAGGCTGCTCTATGAGACCCAGCTTGAGTGCTTGACATCTCTTTACATTGGGCCTCATTAGGGCCCAGTTATAGGCTCTGGCTGTTAGCTCATGGCTCGGGCGCGGATGATGGTGCGCAAGAGCTACACTAGCAAAATCCGACTATACAGGAAAGGAAAGGAAAATAATAATAATTAAAGAATGCTACTATGCTGGTGACAGCATAAAAATTCTGAGATTTTCCCTCATTGTACACATGGCAAATATGTCCGGTGAGGCCACTGATGCTGCCAATAACAAGTGGCCATTGGTCAGTGCTCTACGGGCCCATCATGATGTATGTGTTTCATCTACATGACTATTCATTTTCCATATCATTTTATTGCATGAGCTAAAAAAAATGAGGTAGATCCAAATCACAAGTGGACTACATCATAGGATAAAGTGTTGATTGGACACGCACTATTAAAACTTTTCGGGGCCACAAAAGTTTTGGATAAAGTTTATATTTGTTTTTTTGTTTTTTTCCTTCATCCAGGTCTGTATGACTTAATCATATATGTCAAATAAACATTACAATGGACCCTAGGAGGTTTTTAATGGTGGACATTCAATCACTACTATTTCCTGTGATGTGGTCCACCTGAGATTTAGATCTGCCTCATTTTGTTGATCAAGCCCTAAAATGATCTGAAAAATGGATGGACATCCTGGATAAAACACATACACCATGGTGGGGGACACGTCCAGGGGCAGCCAAAGTCACTAGCCAAACTATGTCCTTTCGGTTTAGCAAAAATATTTGTAGAAATTGTATGCATTCAAACTCCATGCACACATGTATCCCCACTTTTGTTACACAAATCTTACTCATTATGTTTGTATGTGCAATTCAATCAAAAATAAGGCCTCACGTATTATCAAGGGTCTGTATTTAGTTTGTGTGTGCAAATAATAAGTGTGAGCGTGCCATAGTCATACGCGACTCAATGTTTGATTGAACGCTGGTGCCTCCCACATTGACATGACTACATAAGACCGAATTCGAAAATTCGATTGTCGCTCAACCATCAGTTGAAAACAGCGATCATGTGATTTTAAAAAGGATGGGGTTAGTCCTTCCAGATGGATTCACTTTGTCTTCTGTTAAGGACTTTTCTTTCACTAATAATTATAACCATTGTATTTATCAAAAGAACGAAGATAAATAGAAAAATAAATAAAAGACTAAAACAATGCCGATTTCATTAATATATGAATAAAGCTTGTTACAATTAACAACGTACTAAATAATATGTAACGCCCTAGATTTTCGAAATTTATTTGAATTTTTTTTAAAATTCATTTTAAATTTATTTTTTATTAATTATCGTACGTTTACCGTTGATTTGCGAATAACAGATCATCCGTAGGAGATCCGATAGGGTACCCTTTATTAAAGTTGCTTAGAATGATCCCATAAACATCGTAGAAAGATCAGATTTTAAAAATCATGCACTTTTTAGATAATTACGAAAATGCCATTAGTTAAACTTAAGTTAAGATGCCATTTTTAAGTATTATAGTTTCTGACGATCACTTTCACGCAAAACTCTGGATTTAAGCTTTTGGGCACATATTAACCATACATGTCAAATTTCAGCCCTTAAATCATAATAGAAGTAGTCCAATTGTCAAATCAACCCCTCAACTCTTGATTTTCATGTCCATCGAGTGAGGAAAGTAGATAGTTAGTCATAGTTGAATATTTCTCTTCATATGAGTGACTTGAATTGTTTTTATCATGGACCAATAGTGTGATTTGAGTGCCCCACCTTGATAAGCATCTTTCTTATGCGCGAAGTTATCCCATTATAGAAATTAACGAGTTACCAACTCTTTTTAAATTTGAACCTTTCAATTTACCCACTTCTCACCATCAATCGCTTCTCAAATTTGGACCACCCATTATACTCATATGACTACGAGTTTACACAAAATTTGAACCTCGATCTATAATCCTACACCGTTGAACCATAAAGCCAGCCCCTTCTTTTTCCGCCAAAAGTTGAAATTTCAGATCTAGTCATTTCTCACCATCAATCAACCACTAAACTTTGTACAATTGTTTGCCTATCATGACTACATGTTTTTCCAAAATTTGGACTCTGATCATCAAGCGTAGACCGTTAATTGAGATCTAGCCCATTTTAGCACCCGTCAAGCCATTTTTAAAGATCGGCCAATCTAGAATGTGGATCATCAAGAAATTTATGTATTCCGACTCTACTCTTCGAACTTAATAAAATGAACGGATTGGAATTGATCAAAGATCACCCGAATATTGAGATTTGAGAAACCCACCTCAAGAGGTTGTTACACACGACCTCACGCGCACGCCCTTCTTTTCTTTCCTCATGTGCGCACATCCCTCTCCTGAAAATGCGGTATAAGTTTGATTACCGCTAATGTAGAAGCAAGAAACAAGTTGTCTTGTCCTAGAGGGGGGTGAATAGGACACTTTTTAAATTTTCCAATCACACACTTGTAATCATGCAATGTATTTTCAGAGTACTTTCATCAAACACAAGACATGCAGAATATAAATCAATAAAAGCACATGTGAAAGAAGTAAATCAAGTTATCCATTCACCACACAACAGGAGATTTTTTATAGTGGTTCGGTTATGTACCTACTCCACTCCCGGCTGATCCACTCACTCCTTGAGTGGCCGGATTTCACTATCACCATGGTTTTAAATGAGGTTAACCATAAACCTTAACAGCCTACAAAAGGACTTACGACTCAACACATGGATTCATCCTTCCATAGGACTAATCCATAGCCACTTGGTCCTACACAAGGACTTGTCCTACTCAAGGACTTGTCCTACGCAAGGACTCTTACGAGTTTGGGTCTTCAAACTCTGAAACCCAAATCTCAACTTGAGGAGGTTTCTTGGACTCGAAAGACTAAATATACTTAGCTGATTGAGTCCCTTGATGATGCCTTTGTTGAAGAAGCTTCGGCTTGTACGGAAGATGGCTTCTTCAGCTCCCTCGATCAGCAACCTTGCTCCGGATGACTCATTGTAGATTCCAAGGTGAGGGATTAGGGTTAGGTTGAGGCTATATTGGGATATGGCTTTTATGTGAGGAAAGCTTCTACCTAATCTACCATTAATGGCATTGATGACAAGAGAATATCTATGAGAGGTTAGGTCAAGATGCCATTAAAGAGGGGTTGAGTTCATGATTCAATCCAAGCTTTGAATGCTTCATCAATGTTGGTCAGATCAACATGAATTGAAGTATGAACTCAACAAATCTTAGGGTTTGGAAGAAGGGGATCTCAAGAAGAAGGCTCACACAAACCCTAGATGATGCTCAAGGTGTCTTGGGCAAGATCCAACCGAGTTCTATAAATAGACATGGCATTCAACGGTCAGAAAACGGTCAGCTCGATAGGATCTGATCGGTCGGACATAAGATTTAGCTAGATTTGAATTTTGCTCAAAAACAGGTTCTCCGATTGATCGGACTTAGTTCCGATTGATCAAAGACCCTTTCCGATTGATCGACAGATAGTCCGATTGATCAGAATTCCTTCCAGAGAGTTGATGTAATTTTTCTGGAAATTCCTCCGATGGATCGTATGTGTGTCCGATGGATCGGAGAACCCCTGTCCGATGGATCGGACAGACCTTCGAGGGATCGTAAAAGTGTCCAGAGAGATTTTCAATGTTTGCTGGATAATTATACGATTGATCGGAACACCCTGTCCGATGGATCGGACAGGCCTCCGATGGCTAGGAAAAGTGTCCAGAGAGGTTTTCAATGTAACTGGACTATTCTCCTATGGATCGGACACATTGTTCGATTGATTGGACACCTATCGGAATAATCTCCGATGGATCGGGTATGTATCGGAGAGAGCAGACATATTGTTTTTCAATTTTTAAGCAACTTCTGCTAATATTAACCCTTCCAAAGCTGATCTAAATGGAAGGTGAGCTATAGATGGTGCTAAGGGTGTGCGTAGGAAGGATTTGGGCCATCTATAGAAGGTTTTGGGATCAAAGGTTTGGATGGAGAGGCTAGAAGCTGTCTTGATGAGCGATCTTCTTTGAGAAGCTTCTGTCTTCAGCCGCAAGGAGACTCGACGACACACTAACCATGGTAATTGACAAATCTTTGCATTAACAATCTCCCCCTTTGCCAATTACCAGACAAAACCAAACCTATACAAGTCTTGGTCCATACCACAGACTTATCCTAGACACCAAAACCAAAATACATCATGTCAAGGAAAATAAAAACTTTATACATAGACATGACTCATTACATACAAAATGTACAGACTCAATGTACAGACTAGGCTTCACTTGAACTCCCCCTTGGTCCCTGCACACAAAAGATCAACAAAAAAGATAACCTGGACCTTTTGGTGGGATAAATTCTCCCCCTTTTTGTCAGTGATTAACAAAGGTTAGTGAAATAAGAATGCAGCGCATATGTCATAGATTAAAGGAGGAAATAGACATTATCATGCCGAGAGAGGAAGCCAACACACACATGGTCATGCAAGGATATACAAGTATATGACAGTAAGCACAGTGGGCTTATAGCCCAAGCAACCAACCTCCCCTCCTGAAATGTATATCATGACCAACATACCAACATACCATATATACAAAATCCAAAAGGGGGCAAGAAGCCCAATTAAGGATAAAGCAATTTCGCACAATTATATGTATATATGCACAAGATAGCCAAAGAGAATGATCATTAGACGATTCAATATAAGATCATAGCAAAATATCATAACAAAAAAAAAAAAAACATAATGATTATCAGAATATCCATATCGTACACAAATCATACCAAAATATCCAAAATATCCAACAAGAATGACCATCAGACTATCCAAAGCAAAATATGTCAAAGAAAAGATGTATCAATCAATACAACTAACAACGTCGCTCCAAAAATATATATGCGACGACTAGACACTAGGGACCCTGACTAAAAAGATAGGCAGCTATGGAGCAGGGCCAGCGACGTCATCTCGACGACATGAGAGGGCTGATGTGAGGCGCTGGACAGCATCATGAGTGGTCTGCATCAGGCCCTCAAGACGCGACAGCCGCTCACCATGCTGTGCAAGGGCACCCTCCACTCGATCTAGTTGAGCAGTGATCTGCTCCGTGCTGGGAGGAGGAGGAGGTGCCGAAGAGGCGTCGGACTGAAGTCGCCGCTTAACTGAGCGACAAGCTAGGGCCGGCGACGGTGATGGAGCTGAAGACCTGCTGTGGGTGTCAGCCGACACCTGTGTGGGTGTATGAGAGAAATCCCAGTCTTCTACATTATCCTCTTTTGGGAGGGTCATCTTCTTGATATTGAGGTCCCTGAAGGTGCGGCGAGGAATAGGGTGGACCACAATATCTGTGAACCCGCAATCGTGCCCCAATCTGGTAATGATCCAGCCGAACGGAATGGTGTTGCGGTTGTATGGCAGAGCGTCCAGAATATGATGCAAAATGATGGATGGGAGACACAGGCGCGTCCCATGACCAACGTGATAGAGCAGATTGACCATATTTGCAGTAAGGTCGGATTTGTTGGTACTGCGTGGGTAGACATTTGTGCTGAAGATCTGGTGGAGCACTCGAAACCTATTGGACATTTCAGACGCCCGAAGTGCACTACCGTCTATCCACTCCGGATTGGGACCCCGACATAAGTATCGAGTCCAATCAGCCCTAAGAGTAGTATCAAGAAGATTGTCATTTGGTTGTGGGGCTGTGGACACGGGAACACCAATCAGGTCGGCTATGGTTTGGGCTGTGACCTTGACTACCCGGCCTCTGACAATAACCTCACATGAGGGAGGGTTTCCAACGGGGTTGATGATTTTAGATAGAAATGTATACATAACCTCAGGATGGGCTACGCCTCCAAATCGTAGCAAACCATCCCACCCAATCTGTGCAAGAAGAGCGGGAATACCAAAGGGCTCTACACATGACACAGCGACCTCTCTCTTATATATAATGGTGCGAGATTGAAACCGAGAGAGAGAGACTGGACTCTCAGGCTGGGCAGGAGGAGCAGCAGGAGGAGGAGAGCCCTGAGAGGGTCGAGAAGTTTGCAGCTTCTTGGTCCTGGCAGTGGTGGACGGCCCCGCAGCCATCTTGGACTTGCCTTTAGGATCTTTAGGCATGGTGTATCAAGATTGGAGAATGGATTTGAACAATGCAGACACCAAGATGGACAGGAAGAACCTCAAATCCCTACAAATGATAAGCTAATAGAGGAAAGGAATAGAAGAAACCGATCGGACAGCAAGAAACCGAACTGACAGCTTGTGAGATCTTACCTAGGAGACACGAAGAGCTATTGTTGCTGCAAATGAGGACCGATGGAAAGCCAGCTGAGCTACAGTCCGATCGCACAGGGGAGCCCTACCAGAAGAGGCGGAGAGAAAATAGAAACTAGGGCAGAAATGAACAGGGCTGCGTATATAACTATCGGACTCCCGATATTTCCGATTGATCGGAGAAGTGTCCGATCAATCGGAAATGCCCCCAGTGACATTTAAGCAGTTAAACCCTTCCTCCCTTCAGCAAATGATTCCCCAACTTGTTTTGTAAGAGTGTAAGCTTGAGAATACCAATGATCACTCAATTATATGAGGCTAATTCCACAGATATACCTATATGCACATGATTTTCGAATTTGCTAGAGTGAGCATACACCGATAGACTTCGGAAGGTGTTCAAACCTTGTGGAATTTAACGGCTTAGTAAGGATGTCGGCTAATTGCCGCTCGGTTTGGATGTATTCAAGATTGATCAGTTTTTCCTCAACTAGTTCTCTTATAAAATGGTGCCGGATGTCGATATGCTTGGTTCGAGAATGTTGAACCGAATTTTTTGAGATATTAATGGCCCTTGTGTTGTCACAAAAAAGCGTCATTTCGTCCTGATTAAGACCATAATCCTTCAAGATCTGCTTCATCCAAAGTAGTTGAGCACAGCAACTACCGGCAGCAATATATTCAGCTTCAGCAGTGGACAATGAAATGGAGTTTTGCTTTTTGCTATGCCAAGCAACTAAGCAGTTTCCGACGTAAAAACAGCCACCGCTAGTGGATTTTCTATCATCCATATTTTCGGCCCAATCGGCATCGGAGTACCCCGCAATGATGGTTGAGGTGTCAAAGGGGTACCACAAGCCATATTCAGTTGTGCAGGCCACATATCTAATCACTCTTTTTCAGCAATGAGGTGTGATTCCTTAGGATCGGCTTGAAATCTAGCACATGCCCCTACACTAAAGGCAATATCGGGTCTACTAGCTATGAGGTAGAGAAGACTCCCAATCATACTTCTATATAAATGTTGATCAACACTTTTGCCAGATAAGTCTTTAGAAAGTTTAATGGTAGTGGCTATAGGTGTGGTGTGTGATCGACCCGAGTCTAGCCCAAACCTCTTGACTAAATCTTTTGCATACTTAGTTTGGTTGATAAAGATTTCATTTTTCAGCTGTTTAACTTGTAATCCTAGAAAAAAATTCAGTTCGCCAACCAAACTCATCTCAAATTCATATTTCATTAGTTCAGCAAATAAGCCAGAAAATTCTTCACAGTTAGACCCAAATACAATATCATCCACATAAATCTGAGCAATGAGAAAGGAATCAGCCGTCCTCTTAACAAATAGGGTTTTATCAACACTCCCCCTAACAAACGGTGAGCAATAAGAAATTGAGTAAGGCGTTCATACCATGCTCGGGGGGCTTGTTTTAACCCATAGAGAGCCTTTTTCAATCGGTAGACTCTTTGAGGATAACTAGGGTCCACAAACCCTTTTGATTTTTCAACATACACCTCCTCATCAAGTATACCATTTAGAAAGGCACTTTTCATATCCATTTGAAATAATTTGAATTTGAGAGCACATGCTATGGACATGAGAATTCGAATGAATTCGAGTCTAGCTACCGGGGCAAAAGTTTCATCAAAATCAATTCCCTCAATTTGAGAGTACCCTTGAGCTACAAGGCGTGCTTTGTTTCGAATCACATTGCCAGATTCATCTGTTTTGTTTTTGAAGATCCATTTAGTTCCAATGACATTTTTCTCATATAGTCTTTCAACCAGAAGCCAAACTTCATTTCTGGTAAACTATTGAAGTTCCTCTTGCATTGTAAGTATCCAAAACTCATCATTGAGAGCCTCATTTATATTTTTCGGTTCAATTTTTGAAGTGAAGCACACATGACTGTTGATGGCCTCAAGTTGTCTTCTCGTCTTGACTCCAACATCTGGATCTCCAATGATTTGATTGAGGGGATGATCCTTGATGTGTGGAACATTTCCAGAAGCTATTGAGGCATTGGGAGTGGGAGATTTTTCAACAGGTTTACCTATGTGGCACGGTTCTCCCACTTCATCATCATCCAGTCTTGTGTCTTCTTTGGATTGGTCATCAATGACAACATTTATGGATTCTTGAGTTGTTTTAGTCCTTGTGTTGTACACTCTATAGGCCCGACTATCAGAAGCATATCCTAGAAATATTCCCTCATTGCTCTTAGAGTCAAATTTTCCTAGATTTTCTCTGTCTCGAAGGATGTGGCATTTGCTACCAAAGACCCTAAAGTACTTGATGTTTGGGACTTTTCCATTCCACAGCTCATATGGGGTCTTATCTAGGCCGGCTCTCAAATAAACTCGATTAATGATGTGACACACTGTATTCACTACTTCGGCCCACAGATTTTTTGCTATATTTTTGCTGTTCATCATAACTGTGGCCATGTCGAGTAGCACTCTGTTTTTCCTCTCTGCTACTCCATTTTGTTGTGGAGTCTTTGGGGCTAAGAATTCATGTTTGATGCCTAAATTTTCACAAAATAGTTCAAAGCGCCCATCCTCAAATTCTCCCCCCCCCCCCCCCCCCCATGATCACTCCTAATACGTTTTACTGTGCATTCTTTTTCATTGTGGAGTCGTTTCATGAGTTTCTCAAATTCTTCAAATGTATCCGACTTTTCTTTCAAAAATACAACCCATGTATATCGGGAATAGTCGTCAACAATAACGAAGAAGTACCTCTTAATACCTTGACTCATTACTCTTGTGGGGCCTACAAGATCCATGTGGAGTAGATCAAGGGGTTTTGATGTAGCAATGATGGATGTCTTCTTATGTGCAACTTTAATTTGTTTACCTTTCAAGCATTCAGCATATATTTCTTTTGGTTTCTTCCCAATCTTTGGTAAACCTCTTACCAATTTCTTTCTACTCAACTTAGCAAGGTTCCTGTAATGGACATGACCAAGCCGTTGGTGCCATAACTCAGTTTCATCATTAATAGCCATGTGGCATACGGCAGATGGTCCCTCATCACCTTTGTTTTCAATCACATAGCAGTTATCACCCGTGCGAAACCCTTTTAATATTAATTTTCCAGATTGATCCATAATTTCGCACATTTCTTTGGAGAATTTCACCGAATGTTGTTCATCACATATTTGAGAGATGCTTAATAGATTATGTTTTAAACTGTCAACACATAGTACATCCTCAATTTTGGACAATCCTGGCCCGGTGATGGTTCCCTTTCCAACAATCTTGGCAACACTCCCATCTCCAAAGGTAACAGACCCACCATCAAATTCAGCATAATCACAAAACTGAGTCTTGTCACCTGTCATGTGTCGGGAGCATCCACTATCAAGGTACCACCTAGTGTTTCTTCCGGCTCTAAGGGCTGTATGGATAACTAAGCATTTGTTCTTTACTACCCATTTAGAGTCTACCCTTTTTGGAGAACTAGGCTTCTTGGTTGGTTCTAGGGATGTCATCGTTTGAGCATAAGGTGTTGAGGTTTTCTCTTTACTTGATTTCTCTTTCATCAGCTCCATGGTTCTTTTGTTCAACTGTTTTACCATTTCTAGGAGCTCTTCCATTCTTTTGTCTTTCTTCGGTGGAGTGGGATAATTTTTCCTCACGTTTGGTGTTTGTTTAGGAGGACTCCACATCTGATTCATCCTTTTTCCGATAGGTACAAATTTACCTTTCAAGTTCCGAACCGGATTCTTAAGGATCAAGCATTCAAATTTCAAATGTCCAACATCTCCGCATGCATGGCATATAGGTGAATTTCTCTTGGTGCTTCCTGATGCATTTCTAATCTTTATAGGTTCTGGGTTACTAACCTTAGTTTGCTCACCATAGCCTAGTCCTCTTGTATTCCTACAAGGCTTTCCTGATTTAAGGATATCATCTAGTTTTTCTCGACTTTGGGCAAACCTTTCATTTAGTTGACTTTCTTGATTAAGTTGCAAGACTAGACACTGATTTGTAGATTTGGCCTTTTTCAGCTCATCTTCTAAGGTATTAATTTTGTCTTGAGCTGCTTTGTTTTTCTTTTCTAATTCACAGATCTGATGGTAAAATTCATTGTTTTCTCTCTTTACTTCTTGCATTTCATCAGCCAATTTGTTATTGTCAATATTTGCTTAGCTCAACTTCTTGGTAAGAAGGATGCTTTGACGAAATAGCTCATCATAGGCAACTTGCAAACCATCATTATCATCCTCGTCATCATCGGAGGATGTTTGACTGTTTTCTGATAGCTCATGATCATCCTTGTCTCTTTCACCTTGTATGTCTGGGACAATCTCCAAGATAGAGGCCATCAGAATTTTAACTGATCCTCTCTCATTACTTTGATATTCTTCTGTTTCTGAATCTGTACTCTCAAGGTTGTCCCATGTGGCTGCCATTGCTTTCTTTTTGAATTTTTCTTTGGCAGGAGCTTGGCAGTCAGAGGCAATATGACCATAGCGTCCACAGTTGTAGCACTTAGGATCTTTTGGCTTGTTGTAAGATTTTCCTGTATAGCGCTTTTTGTTAAAAGATTTGCTATTTTTGTCAACCCTCTTTCCTTTGTTTTTGAAGAATTTTCTAAACTTCTTGGCCATAAGAGCCATTTCATTCATATCCATTTCTTCATCACTATCAACTACAGATTCTTGTATAGTGTGTGAAGTTTTCAGCACTGTGTTTCTACTTTTTGGGGATTTCTTGAAATGAAGTTCATGGGTCTGTAGAGATCCAAGTAAGTCTTCTATTTTCATAGTATCAATATCTCTACATTCCTCAATCGTTATGACCTTGGAGGAGAATCGTTCGGGTAAGGATCTTAGAATTTTCCTACAAATGCGCGGATCCGATATCCTCTCTCCCAATCCCCACATAGCATTGGTGACATCACTCAGTCGGGTGTAAAAGTCCATGAAGTTCTCATGTTCCTCCATTTTCATATTCTCAAATTGAGTGGTCAAGAGCTGAAGTTTTGACCTCTTGACTATACTAGTTCCTTCATGAGTGGTTTCAAAGATGTCCCATGCTTCCTTAGCAGTTGTGCAATTACAAATTCTTTTAAACTCATCAGCTGAAACGGCACAAAAGATAGCATTGAGTGCCTTGGCATTGCTAATGTATCTCAGTTGTTCAAGATCAGTCCATAAATCATCAGGCTTGACTGTGGTAGTGGTGACCCCATCTATGACAGTGCTCAAGAGGGGTATTTCATATTTGATTTCCACAGATCTCCATGTTGCATGATCCAATGATTGCAAGAAGACTCTCATTCTTGCTTTCCAATAAGCATAGTTTGATCCATCAAAATACGGAGGTTTGGAAACCATACTAGAATCTCCTTTTGACATGATTTCAAGCTTCTAGAGACGGATCACACTCCGGGCGGTTACGCCTTTAAGGAGGAACCCGCTCTGATACCAATTGAAAATGCGGTATAAGTTTGATTACCGCTAATGTAGAAGCAAGAAACAAGTTGTCTTGTCCTAGAGGGGGGTGAATAGGACACTTTTTAAATTTTCCAATCACACACTTGTAATCATGCAATGTATTTTCAGAGTACTTTCATCAAACACAAGACATGCAGAATATAAATCAATAAAAGCACATGTGAAAGAAGTAAATCAAGTTATCCATTCACCACACAACAGGAGATTTTTATAGTGGTTCGGTTATGTACCTACTCCACTCCCGGCTGATCCACTCACTCCTTGAGTGGCCGGATTTCACTATCACCATGGTTTTAAATGAGGTTAACCATAAACCTTAACAGCCTACAAAAGGACTTACGACTCAACACATGGATTCATCCTTCCATAGGACTAATCCATAGCCACTTGGTCCTACACAAGGACTTGTCCTACTCAAGGACTTGTCCTACGCAAGGACTCTTACGAGTTTGGGTCTTCAAACTCTGAAACCCAAATCTCAACTTGAGGAGGTTTCTTGGACTCGAAAGACTAAATATACTTAGCTGATTGAGTCCCTTGATGATGCCTTTGTTGAAGAAGCTTCGGCTTGTACGGAAGATGGCTTCTTCAGCTCCCTCGATCAGCAACCTTGCTCCGGATGACTCATTGTAGATTCCAAGGTGAGGGATTAGGGTTAGGTTGAGGCTATATTGGGATATGGCTTTTATGTGAGGAAAGCTTCTACCTAATCTACCATTAATGGCATTGATGACAAGAGAATATCTATGAGAGGTTAGGTCAAGATGCCATTAAAGAGGGGTTGAGTTCATGATTCAATCCAAGCTTTGAATGCTTCATCAATGTTGGTCAGATCAACATGGATTGAAGTATGAACTCAACAAATCTTAGGGTTTGGAAGAAGGGGATCTCAAGAAGAAGGCTCACACAAACCCTAGATGATACTCAAGGTGTCTTGGGCAAGATCCAACCGAGTTCTATAAATAGACATGGCATTCAACGGTCAGAAAACGGTCAGCTCGATAGGATCTGATCGATCGGACATAAGATTTAGCTAGATTTGAATTTTGCTCAAAAACAGGTTCTCCGATTGATCAGACTTAGTTCCGATTGATCGGAAGACCCTTTCCGATTGATCGGACAGATAGTCCGATTGATCAGAATTCCTTCCAGAGAGTTGATGTAATTTTTCTGGAAATTCCTCCGATGGATCGTATGTGTGTTCGATGGATCGGAGAACCCCTGTCCGATGGATCGGACAGACCTCCGAGGGATCGTAAAAGTGTCCAGAGAGATTTTCAATGTTTGCTGGATAATTATACGATTGATCGGACATACTGTCCGATTGATCGGAACACCCTGTCCGATGGATCGGACAGGCCTCCGATGGCTAGGAAAAGTGTCCAGAGAGGTTTTCAATGTAACTGGACTATTCTCCGATGGATCGGACACATTGTCCGATTGATCGGACACCTATCGGAATAATCTCCGATGGATCGGGTATGTATTGGAGAGAGCAGACATATTGTTTTTCAATTTTTAAGCAACTTCTGCTAATATTAACCCTTCCAAAGCTGATCTAAATGGAAGGTGAGCTATAGATGGTGCTAAGGGTGTGCGTAGGAAGGATTTGGGCCATCTATAGAAGGTTTTGGGATCAAAGGTTTGGATGGAGAGGCTAGAAGCTGTCTTGATGAGCGATCTTCTTTGAGAAGCTTCTGTCTTCAGCCGCAAGGAGACTCGACGACACACTAACCATGGTAATTGACAAATCTTTGCATTAACATCTCCATATTCCTACTACGCACCTCCCATCCCTTCTCCTAACCCTAACCTCGATGCCTTAGAGGAGAGAGAGAGAGAGAGAGAGAGAGAGAGAGAGAGAGAGAGAAGGGAGTTCTTTCTCATATTTTTCCAGCGGCTAGGATTTCTACAACCCTCTTCTAAGTCCATCCTAAGGTGAGGATTTTCCTTCAAGCCTTTCATCAATAATATCATGATTATCATAAGTTTCCTTTGTGGCATGTGAAGTTATTTTGTTTTAAATTGCTAATCCATATAACATGAAGTTTAATGTAGGATTTGTAATGAATATCATTATATAATGATGTGATTCCTTGTTTAGATTTTTGACTAAAAAGCTTGTGTATTTGTGTTACTTATCTTTGTGAAATCTATGCCTTTATTTTCTTAGTGTATGTGTTACAAGTAACATTGGTTTTCATATTGTGATATATATGAAATATGTGTATAAGATCATCATATAGACATCCCATTATTGTATACTCTTTGTCCCTAAGTTGGTAAAATTATTCGATGTAGAGAGATGCAACCCGTGAGAGGTGTCCATGATGGAAGAATATTTCTTGACTTAACTGAGAGAATGAAATGATTGTTTGCCAATAGATCCTTACATGTACATGATGCTTGATTGTATCCATTTACATTACATGAGTCTAATGAATTTGTTCATGATGTACAACATTGACTTTTTGGGACATGATGAAATCATAAAACGGGACAATGGGTAGACACTGATGGTATACAAATTCTCATGAGCCGGGGTTGGTACTGTGGACACTAATCCCGTGCTGTCGGCCTATGCTGGGTTGCTTGCGACTCCCCATAGTGACCACTGAGTTTTATTTAAATCGGTTGTATGCGAAAATACTTAAATAAAGGTGAAACTAAAGTCATGTATTTACTTGGCTCCATGTGGGTGTACGGAATTGAAAATAGGCTAGAGCATCCTACTTCTCCCGTACACTGTTACGTGTAGATTTGGGCTATGAGCGTCTCGTTTCTCACGTGGTCGGGCAAAACTATGGGCTTGTGCATCCTAGGAACCTCTGGTGACTAGTGGCTAAAGTGAAGTCGTAACAGGGAGTCTCGCACTTCATGTATTGTGATTCTAGCCAAGGTGCCTTAGCCAGAGCATGCATTCCATGCATCGCATTAACAAAGATTTTTTACTTGGTTATTTTGATTTGATTACATGATAATATCCTGCTTGCTTTTACTCTATACCGTTATTATTATTCTTGATTGTCTTAGAGGGAATATTCACCACTATGATAGCGTTTAACGCTATTCCAAACACAATTTAGATGATGCAGGTGAAGATCCAAGTATCGAACCCAATTTTTAAGGAGAAGAATTCGATGGTTCGTACGATCACATGGCGGATACGATGTTGGAAAAACTTAGTCATTTTTTTTTCATTTATTAAATGTTTCTTTTGATTAGTTGATACATTTATGGTATTTTAGTTAATTAGTGAAGATATTAGTTGGTTCCCTTATTTAAACATTGATGATGACGTAGTGAGTTTGATAGAATAAGATGACAATTGTTTCCGCCATTGTGCTTGAATGCTATATTTCATTATTTGACAAATTAGTTATTCCATAATTTACTTGGGAATTCGACTGTTGTGTTATACACGAGAGTCGAAAATCTCGGGTCGTTACATAATAAAATAAAAACAAAAGATAAATATCTTTTGTTTGTATAAATAGATAATCGAGGATGATGGTTAGCAAGATATGATGGTTAGCAAGATGTGACTAGAGAATTTGATCTCCTGAGTTAGAACTTAATTGATTGGGATTCAACAATTTTAGATTGCGTACATTTAATATAATCCCACGGTACTGTAGTGATGACGTTGAACAGTAGCGATCTATGCTAAAAGTAAGATAAACGAAGCTATGTTAAGATAGAAGTAAGAAAAAGATTGATTATGTTAAGCGTGAGCCTTGGGCTCTTCATCACATTTTTCTTTTATATGTTGTTGAGGCGGCAAAACACTTAATAGATATCCTTGTTGATTTAGTATCCTCTGCATCTATGACTTGTAATCTTCCCATAAGGAGTCTCGTAAATCTAAAACAGTCGGTTTTCAAATTTTCGCTATTATGTAGATGCTCTCTTGTTGGAGATCTTAAGGACACTACTACATTTAAATTTGGGCTCAATCAAATCCATCTTCACCGTTTCTTTTATCACGCCCCTTCTGATCATGGAAGTAGCGGGACCGGATCCACCGGATCGTAATCTCCCATTCTTTTGATTTCGGTCCCTCCTGATTTGTGTTCGATCCATTACTATCCATCTACTCAGATATTAGTTTGATATTCGGATATCCAGAATCTTCATATTCGCTAATAAAGCTCCACGTCTTTGAGAAGATTTCTCATTTTGGAAGGATTGTGCGAGATGGCCTTACCAAGAATATCTAAATCTGTGATAGGATCTTTACCTCTAGTAGGTCTTTTATAGACTGTTGTGTATGCTTCTTTAGTAATGTGCTACTCATACTAAGGCTACGTGTTATTCGTCGATTCATTCCTCTAAAGGCATGCAGTACGATTCTATGCCACTGCATTAATAATGGAAGACATATCGCCAAAGAAAGGGCGGTGAAGAGATATCTTCAGATGCGAGTACGATTTTGTCAGCATTGAACCCGTAGTGTCAACATGTGACTACCTCCCATATATTGGTCCATGTCAACGAGCTAAAAAGGAGTGTAAACAATGCTACTCTTTTCAAGTGTCATTGTCAGTACTCATAAGAAGGAAAAAAAATGTTATGATGAAAATTTCGCACCGATTGTCAACCTAATGCAACCTTCTTTTATCTAGGATTGGAATTTGGCAATAAATGTAGAACTCCCACTAACAAAGTTTAAGGCTCTTTTCAAGGTAACGATAACATTTGTATCTTGGCACAATGTACTAAGATTTCAATTCTTACAAGTGGAGCCATTAGTTTGTTGATTCCTAAAATGGATGGAGTATGCCCACAAATTGTTGGGTTTTTTTTTTTTTTTTTTCTAAAATAAAGAAACAAAAAAAAGTACTTGGATTTTTTCAAATAATAAAAGGAGAGGGAAGAAAAAAGATTGTGACTTTTGGTATTTGTTGGTGACTATTCAATTATAAATGGGGATGTCTCTTGATAAATGAAGCGTCCTTTAATTTTGAAATAATGATAAAAAGATGCAATTAATGATGATGAAAATATGCCATTAATGAAAAGACATGATGGAAGAAGACGTATTTTCATGAAAGGCACTCAAAATGAACCTTGCGATTCTTTAAAAACCTTTTTTTTTTTTTGTCAATCCAAATTACAACAATTCTAGTAATATCCTTTCCTTCTTGATCTTCTTCTTCTATATTTTTCATTTTGGGTAGCTTTTATAAAAGTTGTGAAATTGTAGTTTTTTCAGGGGGTAAATTGGAAACAATTAAAAAGTCAGGGGGTAGATTGTATCAAAAAAGTCAAGGGTATACATTACAAAGTGTGTTTGTGGTATAGTTTTTTAGTTTTGTACGTCGAAATCCACATTTCTTCAGTTTAGAACAAGATGCTATTATATCTTGGAGGCAGGATTTGTTGTAACTCTCTTGCAAACTAATTTAACTACTAGTAAAGTAAAAATATCGCCTTAAAGATAGCAACATTGTGACTTGCCTTAAGCCTATCTTTAGGTGTGTATTTCCTTTCTTTCTACCTCTACTCTTTCACAAATCTTTAAATTGAAAGATCCCACCGATCAATATCGGAAATTCATCGGACAACTCTTCTTAACCATCTTTGTAAAATGCAAATACAGGTAGAGCTAGACACGAGCCGAGCAACTCGGTTAACTCAACTCGACTCGGCTTGAAAAAACTCAATTCGACTCAACTCGATGCTGAGTTCAAACCAAGTCGAGCTAGGCAGGCATTGTTCGAAAAAAAAATTGAGTCGAGTTCAAGCTCGACTGAACTTGATTTAACTCGACTCAAAGCTCGATTCGTGTTGACTCAGTTTGAGTTTGACTCGACTCGACTCAGGTATTTGGAAAAATGAGGATTTTAGTCCCACGCCCGATGTGAGCAAAGCATAAAAGGGAAAGTTATTTATAAAATTAGCAATATGAGGTGTCAATGAGCCTGAATTTTGAATTATTTTAGGCCAGGCTTTTTGGCTTGGCCTATTCAAAATTTGAGCTTTTACAAGCTCAAAATCAGCTTGAAGTCGCTCGAATTTGGCTATTTGGCTTGAAAGCTCAACCAAACCAAGCTAAGCATACTATTTTAGCTCAACGGTCAAGCCGAGCTAAGCTTGAGCCCGAATTGTCTGCTGGTTGAGCCCAACTCAACTCGGTTCAACCCGATGTCCAACTCTAAATACATGGCTTGCCTTAGGATTTTTTAACAACAATAGGCCCACTGGGTGTAATTTCCTTGAAAACGGTCTAACCTGTGTAAAGAAAGGGCCCTGTTTGAATTGTAAGTTACTTAAGTTACTTATGCCACAAGTAGCTTATCTTAGTTTCTACTTATTAAGAAAATAAGTATTTTTGGTAAACAACATACTTATCAGCTTTTCCTTCCTTCCTTTCGTCTCTCCAAAAAAGTTAAAAAGCTAACAAAATTAGCAGAAGTGATTATGTACTTTTAAGTAAAAAAGTTACTTATAACTAATCATGAACTAAGCTTACTTATACGAAGTTTGTTACCTATTTCTGCTGTAAGTTGAAAAAGTAACTTATTTGGTAGTATCCAAACGGGCCTAAGTGCTCACCATTGCGCACCGAAGTAATGCTCTTTTTTCTAACGTTTTCGTTTTTTTTTATGGATGATCCAGTGCTCCTAGTTGCACCGGTACATTTGGACCGTCCAACTGACCGATCTGAAGTCTGAGCTATTTCACTTTTCTACTCGCCCATTTCATGTGCTCCAATACCAAAATCATAATACCCAACCATTCTAACCATCTGATCAATGCCCAATACAATGGATGGTCAAGATTGTCTATATAAAAAGACTAAGTCAACACTTTAAGCCGTCCTTCTATCACAGATGATCATTGACTGATCATGTTTCTAAGAATTATTTTTATTCAGCACTCCTAACCACTTCATCTGTGTCTTTGAAAATGAACGGCTACAAATAATAAGTCCAACTAATGGATGGATAAGTCATTCGATTGGCATAACTCTTACATCTTAGCCTATGAAAAATATTCTGGACATAACCAACAGTCCAGATTAACAATTGGAATGTCCCAAGTGTCCCATTGAAACTAGGAACACTATAACTTATCGTGCTCTCTAGGAGTATTAGATAAAGATTTTAGAGAAAAACTTTGATACTCTGGTGGAGTGTGATGGATGATACGCAGGCTTAAAATTTGCATACGTAGAATTCAAGTAGCTAAAATTAAAATGTCCAAATTATGGGTCCCAGTTCAGATGTATCATGAATCAATAATTAAGCATATTTGATTATCTGACCATTGGATTAGTTGATATTTATTCGACGGTTAAAAGTAAAAAAAGAAGAATAAAAATCCAACGGTCCTATTTTAACAGGAACAACAAAAATCTGATTTTGGGGCTTTGAATTAGAGATAGAGGCTTCCACAGTTTAGTCAGTTTAATTTGAGTTTAATGTATGGGGCGAGAACAGTTCCTGAGTAACCTGAGTATCAAGTTTCATAGGCTACCGGAGTATTAAATTTCCCCCGCCAGATATTTAAATAGCGAATGATGCAGTTTTGGCAGTTCTTCTCAGGTGCTTGTTTGACGAAACTCTCGATGGCTTCTGATTCCACTGTATTTCTTTCTTTCATCTTCTCTTCTTCTCTCCGTTTCTCTTTAAATAGCGATGGCTGCAGTTATGGTCGCGTTTGGATGGCGAATTGCGATTTTTAATTTTTGTGTTTTTTTTTTTTTTTTTGTAGGCTGTTTCTACCGAAATTGCCCTTGGGCGTACGAAACTGCAGCTGTATTCCTTCTGCCGTAGCTCCTGCTCTTGGCGCGTTCGTATTGCCCTCAACTTGAAAGGTGTGATTTTGATCTTTATACCTTTCCACAGAAACTTTAATACTCTGGTAGTGTGTGATGAATGATACGCAGGCACTTAGAAATTACATAGGAATTGCATACGTGGCATACAAGTAATTCAAATTAAACTGTCTAAAGATTGTTCAGCCAAGCTGTGAGTAGACCTGGCAAAATTCGACCGGACCCAATAACCCGACGCGACCCGACCCGACCCGGATTTTTCTAGTTTAGGGTTGGAAAATTTGACCCGAATTCAATTTTTGGGTTGACCCGACCTGACCCGGATTTTTATGGGTCGGGCTAGGGTTAAAGGTGACCCGACCCGACCCGACCCGACCCGACCCGAATCATATAAGGGTTAAGTAGACTATTATATATTGATTTTCTTATTAGTTAAATAATATGCAGTTTTTTTTTTCTCTCTCACACCAGTTAGAAACGGTCCGTATGTCTGTCAATTTAATAAACATTACGGTGGTCCCTAAGACTATTATATACTAATTTTCTTATTAGTTAAATAATATATAGTTTTTTTTTTTCTCTCACACACCTTGTTAGAGCGGTCCACATGTCTGCTAATTCGATAAACTTGATCAATGTGCCTGAAGCATCATCCCATTACTCTAACTATGTTGATGCTCAAAGAGATATGCTTTAAATTTGCACTCCATTCTATCCATTTATTTTTCTCTTTCAATATTTACGTAATAAAAATACTCTATAAAAAACCTCGGTTTATATATATATATATATATATATATATATATATATATATATATATATATATATATATAGGGAAGTTGTACTATTAGGTCCACCTCATGGGAAGAGCTGTGTGGGCCCCACATGTCAAACATCAATATCGTGAATTTGATGGGTCCCCTTTAGGTCATGGGATATCCCAAAAATCATCCGTATACATAACTCATGTGGGCCATACCATTTAAAATCATGCGAAGACATGCCTAAAACATCTAAAGGCACTTGGTGGGGCCTACTTGAGTTTTAGATGCGGCTGAAACTTGGTCTGACCCCCCATCCAAGTGGGATACATACAATGGATGGGCTGGATTTGTGAACCACATCTCAGTGGGCCAAAAAATCGATCATGAAGGTTTTAATGGGTGGATTACCCCTCTCAACTTTTGTCTGTGGTGTGGCCCATCTAAGTCATGGATTGACGTGATTTTTAAGCCCATGGCCCACCATGAAATGGTGCATCTGACTAATGGGGTAGATGTTTGACACACATCATGGTGGGGCCATACAACTCAATCTCATGAAAGTTCCTATGAGGTTTTGGTTTTCAATTGAATGCTAGTGTCATATGCATTTAGTTTAATCTACAAATTAGTTAGTTGATCATTAAAATGTGGGTCAACCCGACCCGACCCGATTTAATTTGGGTTGGGTAAGGGTTAGTAAAATCCAACCCGAATTTAATTTGGGTCGAGTTAGGGTTGAGGTGGAAACGACCCGACCCGAACTTGACCCGACCCGAACCCGACCCGACCCATTGCCACCTCTAGCTGTGAGTTAGCGATGGTGGGTTCCACAAATTACTCCGTTTAGTTGGACGTTGACTGCCTGCTGAGTAAACTCTGTGGGCCCCACCGTGATGTTTGTGTCTTATCTACGCTGTCCATCCGTTTTTCCAGCTCATTTTAGGGCATGAATCCAAAATTGAAGCATATCGAAAGCTTAAGTGGACCACACCACGGGAAACAGTTACAATTGAATGCCTGCCTTTAAAAGCTTCTTGGGGGACGCAGAAGTTTTGGATCAAGGTGATTTTTGTGTTTTGCCTTCATCCATGTCTTTGTGGCCTTATTAATAGGTTGGATGAAAAATAAACATCACTGTGGGCCCTAGAAAGGTTTCGATGGTGGATGTCAGTATCCCCACTGTTTCCTAAGGTATGGTCCACTTGAACTTCTTATATGCTTTCATTTTGGGCTCATGCCCTAAAATGAATTGGAAAAATGGATGGACGTTGTGGACAAGACATACACAGACCATGATAAAATGGATGAACGGTGTGGATAAGACATACACAGACCTTGATGAAAGGAAAACACAAATATCACCTTGATCCTAAACTTTCGTAGCCCTCAATAAGTTTTCAATGATGTGCATCCAATCACCACTGTTTCCTTTGTTGTGGTCCACTTGAGCTTTTGATGTGCTTCATTATCGGGATCATGCCCTAAAATGAGCTGGCAAAATTGATGGACAGCAGGGATAAAACACATACATCAGGTTGGTCCCTACAGCGCCCAACATCACCTAGCTTGGGGTCACCACGCACTCCACTTCAAGTTAAAACTAAGAGCGGTTTGAAAGCTGCTCTGTGGGGGCACTCTGTGATTTATGGGTTTTATCACACCATTCATCCATATTTCCAAATCATTTTAGGGCATGAGCCCAACAATGAGGCAGATCCAAGGCTCAAGTGGACCACACAGTGGGGCTTGAATGCCCACCATTAAAAACTTCCTAGGTGCCACTTAAGTTTTAGATCAAGCTGACATTTGTGTTTTCCCTTCATTGGTGTCTATGTGACCTTATGAACAGGTTGGATGGTAAATAAACATCACAGTGAACCCTAGGAAGGTCTCAATGGGAGCGTCATTACCACCGCTGCTTCCTGTGGTGTGGTTCACTTGAGCCTTGGATCCACCTTATTTTTGGGTCCATCTCCTCAAATGATCTAGAAAAATGGATGAACAATGTGGATAAAAACCATACATAACGGTCGGCCCCACAGAGCCCCATGAATGTAGGACGCAATCCACTTCCATTAAAATTATGCCACGTGTACAACTTCGGAGTGCCCGTGTAGCAAATTCAATAGGATGTCAGAGTACCAAATAACTCCCCCTTATCTTTTAATGTACACCCCCATTTTATTGATAGAGTCGCCCATTCTCTCTAATTTTGGTGTCACCATAGTATAAATCTGTACTATCAATTAGACCAAAGTGGAAATTTTAATTTTTGTGTTGTTGAGTGTAAAAGGTTTGGAATATGAGTACAAGGCTGTGGACATTTATAAAGGAGAGCAGTTCAGTCCAGGTGAGTACCTCAACATATCTGTTTGCATTTGGCCTGCAACACAGTGATAACATGTTACATTCGTATCAGATCTAGGCCTGTCATCAGGTGGGTTGGCCCCAAACAACAACAACAACAACAAAGCAGACCCAAATCTTTGAATATTATCACTGTCAAGGTTTTAATTTTCTTTTGTTGATTAAGGCAAGATTCAGGAACAGAATCTTCGAATTAATGGTTGAGATGCAGGGTTCCTCCTGACCAGTAACAAATGCTTACAGTACTAGTCTATATTAAGACGGTGATCATAGCAAATTTGCACCTTTCAAATTGTAGAATTTTCAAAGTTGAATCCTCTCGGTTTCGTTCCGGTGCTGGTGGACGATGACGTAGTAATTTCAGACTCTTTTGCCATCATACTGGTTAGTGAATATTGGTCTCCTAATCCCATTTCAGGTTTGGGTCTTAGTATTCATTTAGGAGAGAACTAGCTATAGAGAAAACTAATATTCTTGTGCTTTGTGTTCTTCATGGTTTGATTGGACAGTACTTGGAAGAGAAGTATCCTGAGAATCCATTGTTGCCACGCGAACTTCAGAAAAGGGCCCTCAATTTCCAGGTTAAAAAAATGATGCTACTACATTGTCATTTCAAGTTCAGTGCTTTCCTATGCTCCATGATTTCATCATTCAAAATGCCAGCTTAGATGGTTTCTATTAATAGAACAGCAAGTATTATTCAAAACCATTTTTGTGGTGTGTGTGGATGGGACCTTTATTGCATTGCTAGTAGAAGCTCATTGTTTTAGGATGCAGAACACTAATCCAGTTTTTACCATTGTTCTCTTGCTCTAGGCTGCAAGTATTGTCTGCTCAAGCATACAACCTTATCAGAGTATTGGTGCCTTGGTATGTTTTTGTGCGTGCTTGGATGCTCAATTGAACCAAATTGCAATAATCCAATTCAATATGGAGGGAAGTGGCTCGATTTTAGCTCATAATGAGAACCTTTGGTGCACTTCCACTTGTTTCAAGTTGGACTTGAGATGGTTGTAATTTCGATTTTGGAGGTTGGTGCCTCGTTATGAATGGAATGGGGGTGGCCCCAGTTTGGCCATTTCTGCTTCGTTGAATCAAATTGTTGCAGTTCAATTGAAGTAAGCATCCAAACGCAGCCATAATTACTAGTGTTTTCATTGTCTGGAATTTTCTTGATTTCTGGACTTCATCTAAGACAAGAATTGGGTTGTCTGGTTCCCACTTCTCAATTTGCAGAGCTACATTGAGGAGAAAATTAATTATGACGAGCAATTTTCATGGGTTCGGCATCATATTGGAAAAGGCTTCACAGGCAAGCCTCTGTTAGCACTCGCACGCCTTTGTATTTTGAAATATGCTCGCAAGCTTCTTAATGCAGATTGAACAACTTCTTGTACGCAATAATAATCAGAATGGTCTGGATCATTGAAAGTGGCCCCACCTGGATGGAATACTGGTCCAAACCGACACACCGCTATTTCAGACCATCACTTCATATTTCCTATGCGACTCCAGCTTCATTCTTCTTCCCTGCATTTCACTGCATTTCTAGAAAATAAAGTTATAAATGTATGGTCTTATGCATTATTAAAAGCTATTCTTGCCCATTGCACTTGCGATACTAAGGGGCCGTTTAGATTTGAGCCAAGTTTTGTCATGATGGGCTATCCACACACATGCTGCCCTGGACTTGTTCATGGATGTGTTGTTACAACTAATTTTTCCATTGCTTATTTGTCAAATACCCTGGAATAGGGAGGAAGAATGGATTGTGACACATGTGGGGACATTGACACATGTGCCTCATTTTTTGGAGCTTGAAGATTGACATGTCCACATGTGAGGTATTTGAACTTGACAGTTGCACATGTGGCACATTTGAAACACGACGCATGCTCATGAGTGAGAGTATTCCTCATATGCACCAAACTAGGGACAGAGTTCCACCCCTTCAGCAAAGAACCAATCCATGCTTTAACAGTTATGTCTTGGCAAATTGTCCAAAAATGCCTAGGTTCCCAAGCATGAAAGGAGTTGACCAACCAAGGACTTGTACTAATGTCCCAACTGCTTGTCAATGGCAAAACTTTGACTAAATCCAAACAGCCCAAGTTAAATATTTTTGATTTTTTTTTTTTTTTCACTTTTCTGTTTCTCCAATAAGCATTTACCGACTCCTTGCAGTCTTAATTCAAAGCAGGTTTTTAGTTGCATCGATTTATGAGAGAAGCTGTGTTCATTTCTAAATTTTATATGCAATAAGAGTGGGGGTTTTTTCTTTTTCTTTTCATCTATGTTCCCTCATGATTTTGTTTGCCTGAATTTTTCAGCTCTTGAGAAGCTATTAAAAGGTTTTGCTGGGAGATATGCCACAGGAGATGAAGTGTTCCTGGTTAGTTTTTCAAAGATTTTTTTTTTTTTTTTTTTTTTTTTTTTTTTTTCTGGTTTAGGGTGCATTTGGATGTACAAGTGAATTGAAATGTGAATATTTAGAAACTACTAATGTGTCCTTGTATTCATAATTAGCAAGTATCCCTCAAATAGAGGTTACTTTCAAGTTCAATCTGAACGTGACATAATTGCTGTTTGGAGATGATTCCTTCATGTGAATGCGAGAAGGAAACCACAATTTGGTCATTTCCACAATTGGACTAGAAATTGCAGTTCACTTTCGTAGTGCATCCGAGCAGATCTTCACTCTGCCTTGCTAGAATATGGAATACCATGTTCTACAAGTGATTGGGCTACCTTATGTATATGGGAACTAGTGCAGATGGATGAACACTAAAACTGCATCATCTTCAAACATTGTCTTGAGGTCACTTCGGAACAAAACGAGCTGATTTGGCTTTGTCATTCCTGGTCATTTTGTTGAGGCAGTGCAGCGTTATAAGCATGGGATGTATATTCGTTTTCTGATAAGAAGCCTCTCTCTCTCTCTCTCTCTCTCTCTCTCTCTCTCTCTCTCTCTCTCTCTCTCTCTCCCTCCCCTGTAAGAAACCATGGAGCTTGGTTTTTCTAGTGGGGGTTTCAGCTTGTGCCTTCTCTTGGGTGGAGTCTTGTCTATGGAAGGGGAACCAATGTAGAAAGAAGGATTTATCTTCTTTTAGATATCCTTGTGTATGGTGAAAGAGTTGGGGAGAGACAAGTCGTATATTCTCTTGATATCTCTAGTTTTAGTGAAAAAGAAAGTTCCATGTTGTTGCCCCATGAAGTAACCAAATTGCCAAACCACAAAACATTATGCCTCTTCTTCTCATTTCTCTCTTTGCCTTTTGGTTTTTTGTTTGCTTTTTCCTTGTGTTTTTTCTTTGCTTGCATCAATCGTGTGTGGGTGTTCATCCACAACTCATTTTGCTATCCACATGTCATCGCCTGGTGTTCTTCTCCACAGGTGGAACCATTTGTAACATTGACCTATACTACACTCTAGTGTAAAATGAAATTTGATGCAAAAGGATTCTTGTAACTTGCAGGCAGATTTGTTTTTGGCGCCTCAGATTCACGCAGCGGAAAAACGGTTCAACCTTGATTTGGTAATGTCTCTTCTAGTAGAATACAAAATGTTGAAACTTCCCATAAATCTTAGCACTCTCTCTGTTTTTCTTTGAAGTCATTTGACAACCTGGAAAGTTAGCTGCTGGAAATGGAATCATTAAGTAGGGAAATATTTTGATTAACACATCCAAATACTTGATACTCTTTTTTGAAGGTTGCTAGCTCCTTATCTCAACAGCTGAGAAACAAAAACATCCAACAACCGATCATGTTATCTGTTCTATAATCACTCTAATATCAATGCGTTCTGTTCGCTTTTGTTTTGATGCTTACACATGACATTCAGACACCAAACGCGCATCTCATAACAGTATTGGTCTGTGGTTGCTTTTGTTTGTGCAGTCCGAGTTCCCTCTTCTTTGTAGGCTCAGCAAAGCTTATGATGAGTTACCAGCATTTCGTGCCGCTATGCCAGATATGCAGCCAGATGCTGTGAAACTATAGGTTCAGCTTCTCATTTCCATAAGATAGCAGCACAATCAGTTGTATATGTTCCAGTTATGTTTCTTAAATGATCAGATGAAAATCAGTACCACTTGAAACTGACTACCAGCACTTCATTTTCACGAGCATCAATGAATTTACTGTTCTGTTCATCTTAGAGCTAACATTGTTTTTCAAGAAACATGCAATGTTCAATCGACCATTTTTCTCAGTTTAATAAACCATATGCATGGAGCTCACCTTTTGGCAGTCAAAATTGTTCAATGTGGTGGACCTCTCTCTCACATGATCATAACCATCCAATTTGTTGCGCATTGGATTTGGACTGTTTATTGTTTTTGTCCATTTTACTTTGTGGCCAAGATCATCTGATAGCATGGATATTTGGGCATGGCCTAACCCAAGATGGGGCCTACCAGATCAGAGGTTAGATTATTGATAAGGGTGCTTCATCTCCATTGCTAGGTCGAATAAAAGAAATGTTGTTTATTTTGATCAAGCATGCATTATATAATGAATGAATCAACTAGAAAGGCCAAAGGGGCTCATCATGTTCATTCCCCAAAATTTCATGGGCCATTTGGATTCTTGTGTTAGTCTATCCTAAGATTCACAGACCTGGGTCAGCAATGTCACCTAGGGATGACCATTCTGTTGGAGTGTCAAGTCCCTTGATATACATTGATATGCCATCCTCTAATTGATCAAGCTTTTAGAGCAAATGGTGATTTGACATGATATTAGATCGGCAGGTGAAGTGTTCGAATCCTGAGAGCATAACAAAATATGTTCTCCAACAGGGGGCAAGCCTGGCCTATTTTATGGTATGGGAGTTCCACCCTGCACGTGTAGGGGGAGTTCGCTTTTTGTTATTTTTTTGTTTTGTTTTCTTTAGGTTGTTTACTTGTTTGCTTTTGTTGTTTCTGAATAAAAGTTTCATCTTTCAAAAAAAAAAAAAAAACGGTGTTCTTCTTTCATTTTAAAAATGTGTTAACTAAACAACAAATTTACAAATTCCACGATTTACAACTTACAACTCCGCCGTAAGGTAAACAAAAGAGGCATCAATCTCAGGAGCAACAAGTTCAGGGTCAACTACTCTCTATATTCATAACTTCATCAGTACTTACAGCTCTCGCCATTGAAATGTCCACTAAGTTACACATGACTTTACCTCAAAATCAAACCACCCAAATCATGGGACCCACTGTACATTGGTCATATATCAAAAATACAATCCCAGACCTTTGATTAATACTCTTATTTTTGGATTTGCAGTACATGCCTTGTGCACATCATGAGCATCCGCACACCATCGTAGTTTCAGTGTAAGAAGTATTATACAATGCTCAGCCCAATCTTTTTTTAGTATTTTTGGGTTTTCAGTTTATAGTTTGTACTAGTGGAGCCATGGCCTAGTTATCCAAGCCGTTGATATAATGGACCTCATTCCGGATGTTCAGTCCACCGAAAATATCCTTATTTGAAGATCCTTGCTGTAGAATTTTCTGGCTCCTTTTTTCAGTTGAGTGTGAACCATTGCTGTATTTTCTTTCTTAACTGCCATAGTTGCCCACCTCCATTGGCAGTCTTGGAAATTGATTTAACAACATTGATGTCTGTAGTTTTTGCTGTAAAACTGAAAATGGAAAATGGATTCCATGTCTTTTCCCAACCCACGGAAAAATAGGATTCCATCGATATCAGTTTATTTTAGAAGCATTGAAGAATAACAAACACGCGGTTTGGATCATAGCATTTGTCAATCTTGGATTTTTCGTTCCTAGATTATCAATCTTTGTACAGTACGTTCAGATTTTCGGTTTGCACAAGTGGGACAAGCGGATCAGTGATCCAAACCGTTCACACTGGATAGCCAGCCACCAAAAATGGGGAGCGGATTATGTGTTACCCGGGTAACACTTAAGTGGGTGTTACCCTTACTGTGGGGCCCACCTTGATGATGTATTGTATATCCACGCCGTCCATCCATTCCATACAACATTTTAGGAGGTGGTCCTAAAATTAAACATATCCAAATCTCAGGTGGACCACACCACAGGAAACAGTGGTGATTGAACGCTCACCACTAAAAACTTCCTAGGGCCTATACTAATGTTTATTTGCCATCCAACCTGTTGATAAGGTGAACCAGACGTGGGTGAAGGGTATCAGCTTGACCCAAAACTTTTGTAGACCATAAAAAGTTTTTAATGGTCATTACAGTGGTGTGGCCTTCCTGAGATTTGGGTCTACTTCATTTTTTGGATCCCATCGTAAAATGAGCTGGAAAAACGGATGGACAGCGTGGATATATAAAAAATTCATCAATGTGGGCCCCACACGGTCAGGGCCTTACCTGGGTAACACCAAATCTGCTTCCCCAAAAATCTCCCCAGTTTGAAGATCCTAGCGGTAGAACAGTAGGCCATGTTTGGGTTGAATGTGAACTACGGCTCGGCTTCTTTCTTAACCGTCTATCTGCTGGAACACCCATCCAAGGGTTAAGATTTTTCGATCTGTGAGATTTTTTGTGGATCAGTCATTCACACTGCCGGACCCATGGTTTGATAATTCCGTGATCTAAACCATTGGCCTGTTAATTCCCACGGTTAATAGTGAATCGCAAAAAATCTCCCAGATTTTCCCATTGAAAAAAAAAATAATAATAAATAAGGGTTTTTTCATTCGTGGGTGGATAGTCATGCAACCCACCCACCCAGTGATAGCAGCGTGGATGTTTCACCACTGATGGATTTCGAAACCGAGACTCGGTGAAATTGAACAGAGTCTACCAATGAGGCAAGGCCGAACCCTTGTAATTCTTCTATGCCAACTCATCCACTGTACGTGCAATATTGTGGCACACGTGAACATCAATCAAGAGTCCAGGCCGTCCATTTCGCGGGCTGCGTGATAATCCATCCCATTCCCAAACATCCAGTTATTGGTCCATCAAATGGATGAATAAAGGAAAAAAGATAAGAGGTCCAAATTCATTAAGGGGTTTTTTATTTACCACTTCCACCATTCTTAAAATCAGATTTCAATCATTAATATATGTAACTTTGGATATTTGTTTAACACACTTAAAAATGTCCTTCATGAAAATTAATCACAATCAAATTTCAGTCATTTAATATGCTATTTTGGATATTTATTTGACACGCTTAAATTTTTTTTAATGAAAATTAATCATAAAATTTATTTAGGAGTGGTGTATGTGCCTAAGCGGTAAGTGATAAAAGTTTTTTGGGCTAATTGGCTAATTGCCTGGTTCCTTGGGCCCATTGTGATGTAAGTGTGTTATATCCAAATTGATAAATATATTTTATGTCCATGCTGTGCATCAGTTACTCTAGCTCATTTTAGGGCATGAGCCCAAAAATAAAAGAGATCCAAATCTCAAGTGGACCACACCACATGAAACAATGGTTAATGAAGGCCACCATTAAAAACATTACAAGCACACCGTGATGTTTATTTGCCTTCTAACTTGTTTATAAGGTTGTATAGACCGAGATGAAAGGAAAAAAAGAAAAAAAAAAAAATACAAATATCAGCTTGGATCAAAAACTTTTGTGGCCCACAAAAAGTTTTTCATGGTGGGCATTCAATCCTTGTCATTGGGTCCACTAGAGATTTGCATCTATTCAATTTTGGATACCATTGAATAAAATGAGCTGTAAAAACTAATGGATGGCATGGATGTGCAACACATAAATCAAGGTGGGACTTATGATCAGGGCAACACCAACTAATGTGTTAGTAATAACCCCTAATTTAAGCATCGACTTTCTACCACAAGAAGCTAAGCCCCACTGTGATGTTTGTGATAAATCCAGTTAGTCAATTGGTTTTTCTATGTCATGTTAGTGAATCCAGATTGTCTATTTGGATTCAACAAGATTTTCCTGTTTGGCATGTCTGTTTGGTCCATTCAACATATGTCAGCACTTACTGCATTAAATGCAACAGGGCTGACAAATTCAATGCTTAGCTAGACCAATCAGGTGGTCAGCAAACAGAAAAATCATCTTCAGGCAATAGATGATCCGGACTCCATGTTAGTACATGGGTAATTTGGTAAATTTGCCTAATTTCAAATATTTTTATTAAATAATTTTTTTATATTTAGCTCTAAACCTCAGTGTCAAGAATTTTTTTTCAAACACTATTAAAATTTAGTTCACAATGGCTTCAATAATTAAATTAATTTTAGACATTTTTTAATTCAGTTTACCAAACACACCCTAAGCAAATCAGACGGTTCACATCATCTGATTAATGTGTTTTCAGCATAACACGCCATAGTCAATGGGGCCCGCAATTTGAACCGTCTGGATTTGCACCCATGTTTTGCGTGGACACAGTTCAGGGACTGTGGCTGTGGGTGAGATTGTAGCCTAGTTCATCTGGACTTCCCAGGTACTTGTGTACTGCATCTTTGCACTGTGTACACGCGTTTTCAATTACGACAATTGACACTTAAATTCAGTAATCCAAACGGTTGGTCTATTGAGCTTCCAATGTGAATGGAGAATTCTCCAAAATATTGGAATTTTGTAAGATTTTACGTGGTCAGTAATTATACTTATGTTAGTTGAATGTGGGCCCTTGTTGTATTTCAGTTCCTATCGATCTATTTGTAGGCCACAAATTGAACCGTTAAGATCTTCCGACCCAATAGATTTTGATCATATTCCATCTATTAGTGAGTACGATAGGCAAATGGTCTGAATTATCAAACCATGATCCCACTTCTCAGGACTGAAAACTCGTGTATGCTCTGCGGAGATTCGGGCCACACGTTTGTTATAAATCTTCACCACAACAATATCCTTATTGGTAGTTACGCTGACCGTGTGACGTCCATATTGATGAAGTTTTTGTATATCCATGCCGTTCATATGTTTTTAAAACGAAATCCCAAAAATTAAGAAGATCCAGATCTCAGGTGGACCACACCATAGGAAACAGTAGTGAATGACCGTTAAAAACATTTTGTGGGCCACAAAAGTTTTGGATCAAGCTGAAATCTGGTGTATTTTCCCTTCATTAAAGTCTTTTTGACATTATCAACAGATATGATGGAAAGTAAACATTATGCAAACATTGAGATGGGCCATAGGAAGTTTTTAATGGGGGGACGTTCAATCACCACTGTTTCTTGTGGTGTGGTCCACCTGAGATTTGGATCTGCTTAATTTTTCGGACCACGTCCTAAAATGGGCTGGAGAAAACGAATGGACAGCGTAGATATAGAAAAAATTATCAAGGTGGGCCCCACAGTAAGAATGACAACCTCAGGCAACACCTAATCCTCTCCCAGCCGACCCCCTGCAACGGTTGTAGGAAGAAGCAGAGAGAGATGGCGGCGGCCTGCCTTTCAACGTTCATCTCTCCACCACCATCTTCAAATCCCCGCCTCGTCTCATTCTCTTCTTCCTCTTCTTATCTGCAGCTCCATCGATCAAGGCCCACCCATCTCAGCAATTTTTTCACCCTTCTATCCATCGGCGGAGATAACCTCACTGCCACTCTCTCAGAGAACACTTCCCTGGAGCTGAGAGACATATACAAGCGCTGCAGCACATGGAAATGGAGAGGCCACGTCATCAATT
The DNA here is from genome assembly GCA_003013855.2 of Liriodendron chinense. NCBI lineage: Eukaryota > Viridiplantae > Streptophyta > Magnoliopsida > Magnoliales > Magnoliaceae > Liriodendron > Liriodendron chinense. The sequence continues at coordinate 6,385,663 of ML058513.1, forward strand.
TCTTGGTCAGTGGAGAGGGCCCACCTCTGCTGCTTGTTCACGGCTTTGGCGCCTCCATCGGCCATTGGCGAAGGTATTCTATATGCTTCAAATCCCTTTCCATTGCCATTTTTGTACTTGGGTTTGTTCTGAATTTCATTTCTTCTGCAATGGGTTCTCGATGATTATGGAGAATTGTTTGGGCAATGTTGTAATTCATGCAATTTACTTCTGTACTGTCGTTTGGCTTGAGAGGTGCTCGATGCTTGGACCTAACTGGGGGAATTGTGATTCGTGTCTGCATCATGCCCATGCAAGGCATGCCTTTGCGGGATGCAGGCCGTTTATCTGGTGGGTCCTGCTGTGGATGGGCAATTGGTGCGGGTGGAAGCGGTGTGTGGGATAACTGATCCGAATCCACGGATCCACTGGGACTCCTCAACCTGTCTTCGTCGAATCCATGACGGGATATCTCGAATCCACAAGACCTCTTCGTATCCACGAAGAACAACTCGAATCCATGAGCAAAACAAGAGAAAACTCTCAACTTTTATTCATAATATATCAATCATCCTTTAAAACGAGAATTAAACAAGTACTTATAGCAAACTAAACCCTAAAAACGCACCCTAGGTGTCCTAATTGCAAAAGGAAAACAAACTAATAAAACGGCATCAAAAACATGAAAATAGGAAGTATTTTCACGCTGGCCGGCCGGCCGGCCGGCCAGTCAGGGGCCTCCGGACGGCTGGAGTTGAGGGCCGACCGGTCGGTGGACATCAAAACAGTCCAGCAGGTTTCTGGGCAAGGGTCGGCAGCCGGTCGGCTGGCCGGTAGGGCGTTGGTCCCCATTTTCCTCATCTTCTTGCGTTCCATCTCCCTCAGGAATGTGCGAGATCCTTGCCCTTAATCACGAGGTCTACTCCCTACATCAGCAATTGACGAAAGCTGCCCATGTCGGATAATCCGGGCTGTTTGTTATTGCCGACGTTGCAAAAAGGATGTTTAGACGTAAAATAGAGCCAGCAGTCCTTATGCAGCAGGGAAATGTCCACCAATGCATTCCCAGGGCTTTTTGATGGATAGGATTTTTGGTCGATCGCCCATCCATAGCGGGGCCCATCAGATGAATGGTGTGGATTGCTGAAATGTGTGCGCTATCTAGATCGTTCATCTGGTGGGGCGCACTGCCTATGGGAAATGGACTGAAAACGCCCATGTTGGAGAATCCCAGCTATCCAATTGGTGGTCCTGCAAAATGGATGCTTAAAAATAAAATGCAACCAAAGATGCATATGGGGGAGAAATTGTATGCCGGTTAGATCACTGGGTCTTTTTTTCCAATGGACGAGATTTTTGGTCCACCCACCATCCAAGGTGGGTTCCAGGAGGAAGAACAGATTGGATCACTGAAAGGCAGGAACCACCCGTATAAATTCCTATCCCAAATGCCAAGAGCTTGGGCCTATCATTGCGTAACTACCTCAATTGGTTCTTGCAGTATCTTGTTTTCTTGTTTCACCTTTTTTTCTGTAATGGTTGCTATGATTCTATTTCATTTTATTTTATTCTCTTTGATTTGAATTTGAATTTTATTAATGGGTTTCTTGCAATTGTGGAGAAGTGATTGTGAATATCAGGAAATCCATTATCAACCTGGTTCCTTCTCTTTAATGCGGCTTGGATTTGTTATTTATCTAGTTACTCTTTGATGCTGTTATTCATGGGACTCTATCATCTTCATTTGATTTGGTTTTTCTTTTTAGTGTGATTCATGCCAAGTGTTCAGATATATAGTAATTCACCCTCATTCCTTCTCATAGATGCTATTTGATTAGGATTGCTTGCTTGCGCTAGTACATTCTAGGCATCTTTTTTACAAACATTCAGTTCTGTCTACTCAAGTTCAGGAATATTGGAGTATTATCGGAAAGCTACACTGTTTATGCGGTTGACCTGCTTGGCTTTGGTGCTTCGGATAAGCCGGCGGGACTTTGCTTATACAATGGAAACGTGGGCTCAGGTATTCCTATCTGCTTCTCTTTGACCATGTTCTACTTGTTAAATTGCTGCAATGTGTTCCTATTATTTCCATTACCATTCCATCACTTATCTATCATGCCAAACATTTTCAACAGTTGATTTTGGATTTCTTGGATGAAGTCGTTCAGAAGCCAGCCGTGCTGATTGGAAACTCAGTGGGAAGCCTTGCTTGTGTTATTGCTGCTGCAGGTTGGGTAATGAATTCTCATTTGTCGAAATGGGTTTTCATTCTCGAGATATGTTGTTTTCAAAAATACTGTGACGTTTTTAAATTGCTGGAGCATCTGATTTATTCTTCCTTCAAACCAGAATCTATGCATGGACTGGTTCGAGGACTTGTGCTGCTAAACTGCGCAGGTGGCATGAACAACAAGGCGATTGTTGATGATTGGAGAATAAAGCTTCTGTTGCCATTACTTTGGCTGTTTGACTTCTTATTAAAGCAACGGAGAATCGCATCGGCACTTTTTGAGCGTGTCAAACAGCGGTATAATTGCTACTCTCTCTCATTCATTGGTATATGAGGTAACAAACAAGAAAGGCCTCATGTTTACAAGCTGAAACAGGGAGAATCTGAAGAACATCCTACAGTCTGTATATGGCAACAAAGAAGCTGTTGATGAAGAACTGGTAGAGGTAAATGACCTCTTACAGTCGAATCTTTATTATCGCTCATGTTCTTTGCCAAATTTTTACTGGTTAGTGACTGGGGTTGGATTTTTTCCTGAAAATGCAGATCATCAAGAGACCAGCAGATGGTGAAGGGGCACTTGATGCATTTATTTCTGTCGTTACAGGCCCACCTGGGCCAAATCCTGTATCCTTGATGCCGAAAATCTCACTTCCTGTTCTGGTTTTATGGGGCAATCAAGATCCATTTACTCCTCTTGATGGGCCAGTGGGAAAATATTTCTCTTCGCTTCCTTCTCGGTTGCCGAATATAAGCCTTTATATCCTGGAAGGGGTTGGGCACTGTCCTCATGACGATAGACCTGATTTAGTCCATGAAAGGTTGCTCCCATGGTTGGCTAGTCTTTCATCCTTGTGATACCTTAGAAATTGACTATATACCTCAAATTTCACTCTTTTGGCGTGTCAGTCTCCTATCTTTTGTGAGCCCAATTCAAAGCATGAAATCTAGCGATTTATTAGTATCCTATCTTTTTACGGTTTTTGAGTTCAAGTTGTACTTCATATACGCGATCCCGTGATTTCTCTTGCATACGTTTGAGCAGAAGAGAGACATTGCATTCTTAATTTGGGGTTATTTCATCCATGTTGGGCATAGACAACATGCTGGCATGCGGTCGTAAATTGCCAAACATGATGTATCCAAACACCAAATTTGAAGTGTTTGGGTTAATTAGATTTTTGATATGTGTGGATGCTCTTCTATTGATACTATCATCGCTTGTTTGTATATATTGAAGTGCTCAGTGCTTATATATGAACAATTTTGGTTGAAAGAAGGGGATTGAATTTTACTTTTGTTCCACTTGCTATTCTTGTCGACTTCCTTCTTTTTCTGTCACAGAGGAAGAGAGCATTTAACAAACCCAGATGGTGCCGCTGGATGAACCGCTACCAGGGATGACAGATCTAGAAAAGGAGAGTGGTGAGTGGGCAGGGTCTGAAGCGACACGAGCTGTGGTGGACTGCTGGCGAGTTGGCAGCACTGGTTGGTGGCTGCTGGTGGTCGGAGAGAACTCCTTGAGAGGGTATGGAGAAAATGAAAAGAAAAGGAAAAAGAAAATGAAAGGAAAAAAAAAACAGAAGGAGAAAAGGAAAGGGGAAGAGGGGTTTGATGGAGGAGGGAAGGTGGCAAAACTAGGGTTGGAGAAACCCTAGCTCCAATACCATGTCGTTGGAGAGGAGCAGGAGAAAGGAATTTGGGGAAAATTGATAGTTAGGGAGCTCATGACCTCCCTAACCTCGAGCACCGAAAATAAGATATCCAACATTTATTGCTCTAACATTTACCATGAGCTGCAGTGCAGCGGCATTGCATTTCTGGCATTTTGAGTCCTCTTTGCAGTTAGTTTAGTACTTAAATATCCTTATCAAGCAATCAAAGGAACCATCCACCAAGCAATTTACTCTAATGATTCTCGAGACACTAATGCTGTGTTTGGATGTACCAGTGAATTGAATTACGAATGTTCAGTTTAATGAAGAAGAAATGACTCATCTGTCTTCCATGTCCAACTCGATAGTAACATAACTGCAATTAGGAAGCCAGAGAATGCTATGGAATTCCAATTTCGTCACTTCCACCTCATTGGACTAATAATTACTATTGTTTTGATAGTTCATTCAAATGCACCCGAGAGGCAAGTAACTAAAACAATGGAAACATACATATCTGCCAAGGAAAGCTTCTCACACATTGAGAAAATACAGGAGCCTTGTAGGAAACTTGATGAATCCAATTAAAAAAAAACACAAAATTTGATCATGTTCTAACACGTATGTAAAACTTCTAATATCCAAAGCTCCAAACAGCAGTTTTAAGTGTCAGTTCTCTGTCTCTCTGATGAGAATGGATGATCTTCATAGTGTATGGCTACTTAGATCTTGAATCATTACACAACAGGTGACTGGGGATTGTGATGTTTATAGCATTGGGGTCCTAATGGCAGAGCTACTAACTGCAAGAAGACCTAGAGAAGATGTCTCCATTACAAATACTAACGCATGTTTGCCTTGATACTATTTATGGTAGGTGTTGGTTCTCCTCCCTTTTCTTTCTTGCTTCGGATTATGCTTGCTTTGAGCCTTTGAGGTCTGCCTGTCATACTATTCAGACTTTTCAGAAGATTATCTGTTTGTGAGTAAATAAATATATGGTATTACCGTAAAGTTGTTTCACTATTTTTTTTTTTCTCTCCTTCTCCTTGGAATTGAAGCAAACATACAAAATGACAAGGACCCATGAAGCTAGTTGAACTACTTGTTGCAGAAATTCGGGTTCATCCCGTCATCTTTATAAGTTCTGCAGAGAAAAGCTATTGCTATCATCTTCTTAGGTAGCAGGTACTAAACTAGATGAGTTTATTATATGAAATGTAAGTGCTTTAAACAAGGTGGCTGGTACTAGTATCTTCTCACCCAAGTAGAGTTTATTGCCTTGCTGTTACATCAAAAGGAAGAAAAGAACATCAATGACAAGTCAAAGAGAGACTTCAGATTCCTATCTTCAGCTCTTCAAAGGTTATCTTGCAAGACACATCACTCCTAGACCATTCAAGTTCAATGTCAGATGGTGCGAGCTCTTTTCATTATCCTCAAAAGACCCGTTTTCTGGTATGCTCAAATAACCTCATCTCCAGTCCCATAATCTCTGCATTCACCCAAATGCCCATTTGGGTTGGTTAATCAGGTCATGGGTTTCTCTAGCAAGGCGGACAAGTACCATTCATTCTTTTCTAATCCACGATCGAACTTCCGACCCGTGTTCCACCTCAGCTTGTTGAACCCGACTCGGTCGAACATGGGGACGTAGGTTGCATTCAGCTGTGAGCCGCCACAGAAGAAACGGTCGAGCCAGAAGAGCCCACCTGGCCTCAGCACCCTGTATATATCATAGAGTGTGAATTCAAGCATGGTGTCCGGGATCCAGTTATTGAGCACATGCATGGAATGCACAATGTCCAACGTGTTCTCAAAGAACGGGAACCGGTGGAAGATGCTGACATGGATCGGGATGAGCCCACGTGATGCAATGAAGCTGTTGAATGGCCCATCGAAGTTCATCGTGCTGGTAATGATGGTCACATTCCGTTCCCTCATACGGGCTGCGAACGAGCCTGATCCCCCGCCTATGTCCAGCCCGATACGTATTGTGCCGGGTGGTTTCACATGCAGCACTTCATCCATTCCGTAGTCAAGCCCGTGGTCAAATAGCCACCGATCCTTCTCCCGACCCTGCAAGTCAAAACAGTCCTTGCAGTCCCGGAACTCTTTTTTGTTCTTCCTGTCGATGAGACACTGGTAGTTTTTACAGGTATATGGGTCCCAGATGATGCTTGTATCTGGAGGGGTGGCCCAGAGGCCAGCAGGGAATGGCGTGGGCTCTGTGTAGCCAATGGGGGACTTTGGGTGGCACCGTCGACGTGGCAGTGGCTCGCACCCTTTGAGCATTAACCGTTGCGCAAACACATCATCAACCGGGCAGTCCCCTCCAACGTTGTATGTCATGTACTGGTTCAACTCATCTTGGTAACGCTGGCAGGCATCTCCCAGTGGCGGGTAGACTGCATCAGAACCAATATTTGGGGAGTATCCGAGTGGGAGCTTGTGAGCGTTCACTGCCAGCTTGAGCTCGCTCGAGAGGTGGCCACTCCAATCACTTGAGCTTGTCGATTGGTCTGCATGATCGGGGCCTGATTCTCGGAGATGGGACAGCTCGTAGAGGAGGGTGTCTAACAGGCGGTGCAGCTCGGCGATGCGGGCATTGCTGATGGTGAGCTGGGATTGGGTGGTGTTGAGCTCATCGTAGAGAACATGGAAGTCCAAGAGAGGGAGGGGGAGTTTTGGGGTGTAGTCGGAGAGGTTGAAGTTGAAGGAGGGGGGAGCGAGGAGGTAGATAATGAGAATGTTGGTGGTTATAACCAGTAGAAGGATCTTGAGCTTGGATTTTATATTGCTGTCTTTCTGTGGTCTCCGTGGGCAGTCTTCAGAACTACCCATCTCTCTGTTTGTCTCTGTTGTTATTAGCTGTGATATTGCTCGTGGAAGGTCTGGAAATGGGTTTTTGGAGAAGAGGGGAATGGGCTCTCTCTCTCTCTCTCTCTCTCTCTCTCTCTCTCGTTATGGGGGCTATGATATTGCTGTTGTGGAAGAAGGGATGGAAATGGGCTTTTGGAGAGGAGAGGAATGAGAGTCTCTTTCGATGTTGTGGAAGAAGGGATGTAAAGGGGATTTGGAGAAGGGAAGAATGAGAGTTCTTTTATATATGTAGAGAGAGAGAGAGAGAGAGAGAGAGAGAGAGAGCTTACAAACAGCAGCAGCTACCGACTGCGTGGAGTTTGACTAGCAAGCAAGCTTCTCTCCCCCGAACGGGCGCGGAGACCTAGCTAGAGACAAACGGCCCTGGCGAGAGGGATCCGTGGGGCCCACCGTGATGTATGTGTTTTATCCACGCCGTCCCGTCATTTTAGGACATGATAAAAAAAATGAGGCAGATCAAAGGCTCAAGTGGACCACCCATCAGGAAGCATTGGTGACAATGATACTCATTGTTGATTAGGGTCCACCGTGATGCTTATTTGCCATCCAACCTGTTCACAAGATCACATAGACCTGGATGAAGGGAAAACATAAATATTAGCTTGACCCAAAACTTCTGTGGCGGTTAATAAGTTTTCAACAGTAAGCGTTTAATCCCCACTGCTTCTTGTGGTGTGGTCCACTTGAGCCTTTGATCTGCCTCCTTTGCTCATGCCCTCAAAAATGATTTCTCAAAAATGGATGGACGGCCATCGAGGATAAAACACATACATTGCTGTGGGCCCCACACAGCTCCGCTCCTTCTGCTCCTTATCCAAACCGTTCATGTAGAATCTCCTCTAGTCGACGGTATGCATGGAAAGAATGTAATTGATCAGAGAACCACTCTTGCATTCAAATGTGATTTGGAAGGGCTTTCCTGGACCTTTGTTTCTAGGCCACTTTTTATGGATGATCCGATGAGTGAGATCTTTCTATGAGGGGGACATCTCGATGAACGTTCTGGATCCATAAGCCAGGAGTGGATTAGGTGAGTCCCTGACTGTGGGTCCCACCTTGATGTATTCCATCAGTTTTTTCAGCTCATCTTATGTCATTGTCCCAAAAATGAAGCAGATCCAATTCTCAAGTGGACCACACTATAAGGATTGAATGGCCACGGAAGTTTTGGATGAAGCTGATATTTGTGTTTTCCCTTTATCCATGTCTGCATGAGCTTATCAACAGGTTGGATGGGGCCCTAGGAATTTTTTAATGATGGGTGTCCCATGACCACTGTTTCCTATAATGTTGTCCACTCGAAATTTGGAAATGCTTCATTTTTGGGGAACATGCTGTAAAATGAGGTGGAAAAACTCACAAATGGTGTTGATATATAACACATACATCAAGGTGGCCCCACGATCAGGAAACACTATGGTGTGGACCCTGATTGTACTGAGTGAACTCTGTAGGCCCACCATGATGTATGTGTCCGTTTTATCAGCTTATTTTAGGGCATGAACCCGAAAATGAAGCAGATACAGTGGGGATGCTGCGGCCCACAGTGTTGCTTATTTATCAACCAACTTGCTCATAAGGTCACACAAACGTGGATGACATTGGTTTAACCCAAAACTCATGTGAACCCCAAGAAGTTTTGAGGTTATAATTCGATTGATTCCTGTGATGCATTCCACTTGAGCTTTGGATATGCTTAGATTGTGGTTTGTGGTTTTCATGCCCAAAAATGAGCTGATAAAACGGATGAACTGCATAGACTAGACAGAGCAGATTGTGTCCAACCCCGCCAATAATCCTCCAGGCAGGGCTATGTGGGGCCCACTGTGATGTAAGGGTTTTATCTACTCCGTTCATCTCTTTTCTCAGATCATTTTTCGGCATGAGCCCAAAAATGAGGCAGAACAAAGGCTTAAGTGGACCAAAAAGTGGGGATTTAATGCATTAAAAAAAAAAAAAAACTTCTTGGGAGCTGCATAAGTCTCGGATCAAGCTGATATCACTTCATCCAGGTCTTCATGACCTTATGTATAGGTTAGATGGCACAAACACATCACGGTGGCCCCTAGAAAGGTTTCAACTGTAGGTGTCATTGTCACCCCTGCTTCCTTTGGCATGGTCCACTTGAGCTTTGGACCTGCCCCATTTTTTGGCTCACATGCCTTAAAATGATCTAAGAAAAAGGGATGAACAGCAAAGATAAAACCCTTACATCACGGTGGGCCCCACAGAGCCCTAGGATGCAATCCGCTTCCCGTTATAGTGGGCCCCACAGAGTTTTACTCGGTACTTTCAATCTGCGTCCCTAATGTTTTGCCCGGGTAACACCTAATCCTCTCCCCTAATAAGCCTGTCCAGCAAACCTCCGCCCTGAGCGGGAAAGTGGCGCTTTCTGACTATTATTTTTTGGATCCAGCGCCCGGTCCGATATTTGGACGCGGATTTGGTGGTACCCCGCCCTTCCCTGGGTAGGAACGGACCGGGCTTGAGGGGTCACTATGATGTATGGTTTTATCCACACCGTCCATCCATTTTTTTAATATTATTTTATGTTACAATCCTGGAAATGAGGCAGATTGAAGGCTCAAGTGGACCTCCAAGTGAGTATTAAACATCCACTGTTGAAAACTTTTGGGGGGCCACATAAGTTTTGGATCAAGATGATATTTGTGTTTTTACTTCATCCAGGTCCATGGGACCTTTTGAATAGGTTAGATGGAAATAAACATTATGGTGGGTCCTAGGAATGTTTCTCAACTCTGCTTCCTGTGGTGTGGTCCACTTGAGCCTTGGATCTAGCTGAGTTTTGGAATTATATCCTAAATTGACATGGAAAAGTGGATGGACGGTGGGGATAAAATTCATACATAATAGTGGTTTCTTAGAGCCACTGTCCGTTCCTAGCTAGGGATGGCGGGGTCGCACCCAATCCTCGTCCCCAATATTAGAAGTGCGGGTGGACTTGGGAATCTCCCTAGTCAACTCGGTGCTCGTCGAACTCGAAGCAGTGACTCGTTGCCAGGCTCAACGATTGGAAGAAGAACAAAGTTATGGATTTTGGAATTTGTGATATGATGGCCACAACGTGGATGGATGATCGGCTTTGACTTAACTGGACTCAACATGATTTTGAGCCGAGTCTCTTTGAATCTTGCTGGCGAATGTGACATGGTTGAGACTTGTTGAGTCGGCTTGAAAACCTGTCTGACTAGATGTGACTCAGCATGACTCGATTGCTCCCCGTCAACTCTTTTTAATTAGAAAACAAATGCATTTTGATAGGAACTGAACAGGTGACCGATCAACCGCATGAGAGAGATCCTTGAAATTTAATTATTAATACATCGAGTCGAATCTTCGAGTTGACCAGGGCCTTCCACATAAAGACTCGAGTCTGGTTTTTAAGTTTTTTTAATTATGTGCCTGTTACTTCATAATAAATAGATGGGTATCCGGTAATGATGGATCCTGAAACTGGTAAGACTGATACTAGTGAGGGTGGTCATCTGAAATGAGTTCATTTCAATTTATTGTATCCTAAGAGCCGGATTGTAAATACCTAAAAATGAGTTTATCTTATTTTATTTAATCCTTATTATGCATTAGAGATTGTGATTATTGATTATAAAGTTTATTTTTTAATCCTTGTTAAAACAAATATATCTTCGATACATAATTATTGTTAACTAAAATAAGATGAACTGATTTTTAGGCCTTTGCCAAACAAGCTATAATTATTCACTAGAGATGTTTTTTTTTTTTTTTTTTTGTTGGGGGGGGGGGGGGGGGGAATTGGTGAAGAATGAAGATATAACCAACAATTTATATAAACTACAGTCTCTAATATGTAACTGATGTTAATTAAAGAGAGATGAAGTAATTTTAAGTTGAACACAAACATGTCCTAATCGATAGGCTATTTTGGGCCTATGCCACGGGAGTGGATTAGGTACCAATCTGGCTTCACCCAAGACAGTGCGGCCATGGGGCCCACCTTGATGTATGTATTCTATATCTATTTTGTTCATCCATTTTGCTAGATCATTTTAGAGCATGAGCCCAAAAATGAAGCAGATCCAATTTTCAGGTGGACCATACCATAGGAAACAGTGGTGATTGACTATTACTGGACTACAAAAATTTAAGATCAGGCTGATTTTTTATTTCCCTTCATTGGGGTTTATGTGACTTTATCAACAGATTAGAGGGCAAATATACATTACACGAAAACATTACTGTGAATCCTAGGAGGTTTTTAATGGTAGGGGTTTCAATCACCACTTTTTCCTCTTCTTTGCAAGGCCAGTCCATGTGATGGTTTTAACCTCTAAGTCAAAGGTTGAGGAGTTGGTGCCATCATCTTAAAAAATCACCACTTTTTCTCCCACCTGTCTAATTTTTTGGCAACCATCACATCCACATCGAGGCTGGCCTGATGAGCAGCTCGGATCTCGAACTTGTGATATAAGAAAGGTGCAGATGGGTGTAGGGACTGTCTCTCTCTTTCGTGCAGATTAATTAATGCAAATAGTTATATATATACACACACACACACACACCACAAACATGAATTAATAGCTTATTTCCGCATCTCTTAGGCCTACATGATTTAATAGAGACCCTACGACACAAAGGCTACAAGGGCCATAACATGATAAGTGTCACCTAGCCAGCCTTGCTCATGGTAGGGCCGGGCGAGCTATCCTTAACAGCAATAACCCAAAAGTACTATCATTCTTCAGCACAAAACAATACCTATCTTTCTAGAAGAGCTAGATGAACAAACAAATCCACCTTATATTTGGGATCTACTGCTCTTCGATCAACTTCAAATGCACAAGCTGCCATTGCCATAAACCCGTGTTCGAAGCGAGTGGTGACTTTAGGCCAGTCCACTCCATACATTTATTAGGCTACCTTATTTAGATGTTAGTTTAAAAAAAAAAAAAATCAAATTCAAAACTCAAGCAAGCCACAATACAAGAAAATGTAGACATAGAATGCGGACGGTTAATGTTATTTTAGGTATTATTTGTGTAATTCAATTAAACACAAGGCCACATCTGTGATTGAGGACCTGCATTTTGATCTCGTGTGCGATTATGAGATGTAATCGTGCCAAAGTCGTACTCGACTCAATGTTTGATTGAACGTTGGTGATCTCCTTGCTAAAATAACTACGTTAGATCGGATTCGGAAATCTAGGTGTCGAGTCAACCACCAATTATTACAAGTGATTAGGCAATTTGCGAAAGAATAGGGATGAGTCTTTTTTGATAGATTCTTTTTGCCTTACAACTCTATGATTTTTCTTTTACAATTGCTTGAGACTAATGTATTTCTCAAAAGAACAACGATAAATGAATAAATAAACTAAAATAGCCAAACAATATCAATTTTTATTAATATGAAAATGTGACTCATTACAATCGATAAAGCAAAAATAATTAGAGACAAAAGATAGATAAATACCTAATTAGCCTACGAGAACAGACGATCCTGACAAATGTCTAAAAGGCTGTGATCAGAAAGATGATCGCAAGTAAGAACTCAATTGATTAGGATCCAGCAACTTAGGATTGTGGATGTTTAATCTAATCTCACGGTATTGTAACGACGGTGCTGTACAGTAATGATTTATACTAAGATTAGACTATGCTAAGACAGAGAAAAAAAATAAAAGTAAAAGAAAATAAATTATGTTTAGCGTGGGCCTCTCAATTTTTTCATCGTGTTCTCATTTTATAAGCTTGTGGGAGGCAATGGTCTGATATAGTCTTCAACACCATAAAGGATTTAGACAATCAGTTGCAGAAATCTCTTTAATTCTTCCATGTTAACGTAGTCTATTGCATACGACCATGTGTGGAAGAGAGACACTCTCTTCTTTAGATCGTGCGTTGGCTAGAGTCTTTTATCATTGGACTCCCTCTTGCATAGGAAGGTTGTTAGAATCCTTAGGCCACCTTGCTTTGGCATCCATAGAGAGTGTTTTTGGCACGACTCTAACATTTAATGCTACGTAGAGATATTCTTTGATAGGATTTTGACATTTAACGCTGAGAAAGACCTTAATGAGACTCTTGCTTTTTGCATAAGTAGTTTTCGTAGAAGTCTAGCATTTAATACTCTCTTATGTGCAAGTCTCCAACTCTTCTTATAGTTGATCTACATCACACACATGGCATTGCCATGTAATGTCTTTTGGATCATTTGATCTAGTAATGTTAGGTCAAACATAAACAATATTCTCACTACACGAGTAAAATTTTACTCATTATTTAGCAAGTAGTGTCAACAAGTGGAGGAATTCCATTGGTCCGTAACGGTGTACCAAAAAAAGTATAAACAGGTACCATTTTCTCTCTCTTTGTATGTAACCTATTGTGTTTAACCTTGCCCCCTTCTTTCTGCTCTCCTTTTTCTCTCTCCACACGCCATGCACGTGACATACACTCAGTATTTATATCAAGAAGAGATTAAAGAATGGGAGGCTGAAGGGCTTCATTGTATTTAAGTAAACGGAGAGAATGTGTTTGGAGAAAAATAAACAAACGAAAAAATTAGAAAAGACTATAATTAATGGAAGCTAAACCCCTCCCATGTGGGACACGGATTGCCTCCGACCACTGGTCGAACCTTAAAGCGTCCGACCAGATCAGTGTGGGGACCCACCATAGTTTATCCGTTTATCGAAACCCGTCTATTCATTTTCTAAGATCATTTTAAGGTACGAACATAAAATTAATGAAGATCCAACGATCAAGTGGGCCCCACCAAATATTGAGTGGAACTGGTGACGTCATCACTACATTAACGCGCTATTTTTGTGATGACGTCATCAGGTTCCGAATAATATTTGGTGTGTCCGACTTGAACGTTGGATCTTCCTAGTTTTTGGGGGCATATCCTACTATGATCTTCTAAAAGGGATGGACGGTGTGGATAAACGGATACATCATGGTTGGTTCCAACACTGATCTGGTCGGACGCTTAAAGGTCTAACCAGTGGTCGGACGCAATCCGCTTCCTCCCATGTGATGTTGTAATTCGCCTTGTTTTTCTACCAACCCTTTTCTTTATTTATTAACACAGGCCCCCAACAAGCTCATTGGAAAAATGGAATCTGCTATCTGTCTAAGAGTTTGACTATCTACACTTACGCATGCATGCACCCACTGCACACGTGGCAATATGTACAACAACAACCCAAACCGTTCAAAGAATGGGCCACATTGTTCAAACCAATCATCCACAAGTTACACCACGGATGTCCCACTGTCCCGATTGGTTTCCATCGATTGGATGGTTAAAATGAAAGATTCAACGGTCCAAATTCAACGAACAAATGTCCACAATAGGAGGGTGATGAGGCCCACCCATACCAATTCACGTGGAAGAGGTTGTGTACCAAAAAAATTCCCACCGATCAGTGCGGGAATTCCCATGCACTTTTCCCGCCGGTTTTGATGGAGATCGACCTTGAACGTGGAAAGATGACCACTTCCCACCAATGGACGGTGGGAGGTTTTTTTTTTTATGGGGCAGAGTTTCTCGGAAGGCGTCTTTCACGCTCGTATATATCTATTCTATTTATTCATTCATGTTCCCTAACAAAGCTCACGAAAAAAAAATAAAATAAAATAAAAAGTTTACACGTGGCATTGGAATACTTATGGCTCAAATCAAACCATCAAATAGTGAGACTAACTACGGTCATAACCGACGATCCAGATCTACGATCAGCAAGCATTGATTATGATTAATCTTAACCGTCCAGTACTAGATGTCCACCAATCGGCCAGTTGGGCTATCAGTTGAGTGTACTTTTTTTTGTCAATGGAGGGTTCGAATTGAGTTACACGATTGCCCCATGTACAACTGGCGAGTGCATGCATGTGAACTATCAAAGTCTCCTAGATGAACTGAATCCTCCGCACTGCTTTATGAGCGTAAAATATTCAAGATTGTGGGGTCCATCATGTTATATATGTGAAATCCACTCCGTCCATCAGGTTTTATATCCTCAAATCTAGAATATGGAATAAAAATCCAGCTGCATACACAACTCATTTGGGCCACCCCAAAGGGAACAAAGGAGATAGTATACCAACCATAGGTTTTTAAGTGGGGCCAACATGACAGGTATCTATCATCAAACCCATTAATCAGGTATAAGTGATCAGGATTAAGTAAAAGATACAAAAATCATCCTGATCCAAGTATCATTCGAGTCACACCATGTGAATTTTTTACATTGCAACCACTGGTGTGGCCCATCGTAGCCGATATTTTTTATTTACGGTTCAAAAAATTGTTCCAGCTGATGGACAGAGTGGATTTGTATGTTTATGGTAGGCCCCACAGAGCCTGGGTGTTATACACTCGCATTGAACGGCATAAAACAGGTATTGTAGACAATTCCAATCCTTCCAATAGCTGAAGAGCATCAAAGCTTCTTCTCTGAGATAAAATACACTTGCATTGATCTCATGACAGAAGTGAGTGAGAAAGATGGCTATTGACTTAAGCTAGCATTAAAATACAAATGCAGACACGAGAGAGAGAGAGAGAGAGAGCGAGAGAGAGAGATGGCTATTGACTTAAGCTAGCATTAAAATACAAATGCAGACACGAGAGAGAGAGAGAGAGAGAGAGATATGGCTATTGACTTAAGCTAGCATTAAAATACAAATGCAGACACGAGAGAGAGAGAGAGAGAGAGAGAGAGAGATTCCTTAAGACGCGGATTTCTGGTGTTCTTGATATTTGGTGTCACGCTTTTCGAATTCCATATTAGACAGGCTGTCAATGTGCCGGGCTGGCCCGTTGGACTTGGCCCGCTTGAGTCTGCGTTAGGGCTGGTTTCCAGGTCCGAGGGCAAATGCCGAGCCTAAAATTCAAGCTCGTTTATAAATCCGGCAGAACTTGGGCTTTGTAAACACTCATCAGCCTTTCCCAGTTATTAAAAACATTTTTTTTTTCATATATCCATGTGTAATTAATAAATTAAACCTATTTAAAATTTGTTTTTGGATTTCAATGTATAAGGATTCGTTTGGATGACTAAGGTCCTTAACTTGTATAGGGATTATTGATGCTAAAAACTGGTCCACATACGAGATGATGTGACCTCCAACTGGTCAGCAGATGAGATGAGGTGACCTCCAACTTAGATAGATGGATACAACTGATCTCCTACTGGTATGCAGTCTGGATCTGGACTAAAGGTTTCCTAAATCTTGTAGAGCACAAAGGAAAATTAAGGGGGGTGGTTGGGGTCTAGCCGTTAGCCCTCCGATGCCAAAGTTAGTTGGATCTTGAAAGATTAAATATCTCTCTTTCTATCAGTTTTTGTATCGTACCTTGATAATGAAGAGAACGTGTCCATTTATAAACTTAAGTTGCAGAGTTGTATTCCTTTTTTGAAGCTATAATTTCAACGGAGGGATTCTTGGATTAGCGCGATCCTTGGGCCATTCCGTAATTATGAGAGATGTTCCCGTATTCCCTGACGATTCTCCAGATCTTTTGCCTATTTTCCTGGCTGAAGCCTAAGATCTCGTCAAGTCGTCAGGTTGTCCTGGAGGTCTCAGGTCGTCAGGTTGTCCTAGAGGTCTCGGGTCGTCAGGTCGTCACTTCGGTTCTTGTTATTAGCCCAGTCTCAAGTCGGATTTGAGGACCTGTACCTGGGCCCGCTGGACTATGGGCTTTCCTTGTGACCTGAAGTTAGCTCGAATTTACCCACAACAGAAGCCCCCTACTCTCGAGCTTGACTTGCCCGGCTTAAGAGTAAAGAAAAATGGATGAGTTGACATTTGAATTTGGCCAACTGCATGAGGTCGGCCTAGTAAAGTGGCCCGTAGGCTCTGCCAATTATACGGGTCGACATATAGAGGAGGCCTTTGGACACTTCACGTTTTGGTCTAACTCTTTCATCCATTCCGACTGCCAAAGTCCGTCTTTCGACTCTTGGTCTAGGGTTATTCCTCGATTGCTCAGGTCGGTCTTTCGACTCTTAGTCTATGGCCATTCCGATTGCCCAGGTCGGTCTTTCAACACTTGGTCTAGGGCTCTTCCGACTACCCAGGTCGGTCTTTCGACTCTTTGTTTAGGGCTCTTCTGACTACCCAGGTCGGTCTTTCGACTCTTAGTCTAGGGCCCTTCTGATTGCCCAGGTCGGTCTTTCGACTCTTGGTCTAGAACCTTTCCAACTATCCAAGTTGGTCTTTCGACTCTTGGTTTAGGGCTCTTCCGACTACCCAGGTCGGTTTTTGTGAATTAGTTATAATTGTTTAAATAGTTATGAATTATTTATAATTATTTAAAAAATTATGATTCGTTAAGAATTGTTTATAATTGTTTAAATTTTGTGAATTTGTTATAATTGTTTAAATAATTATGAATTGTTTTAGTTCCTAGTTATTTGCTGGTTTATATATATATATATATATATATATATATATATATATATATATATATATATATAAAGAAGACAAAGCTCGGCTTGGCTTGGCTTGGCTCGATAAGCTCAATCAGCTTGGCTTGAACGAAGCTCGATCGACTCAACCAGCAAGCCAAGCTCCAGTGGCTGTTTTAAGCTCGATGCTCAAGCCAAGTCAAGCTCAAGCTTAGTGGGCCACTGATCAAGCCAAGCTCAAGCTTTGTAAAGCTCAGCTCATGTGCAACTCTAGTTATACATCCAACTAGTTGGCATGTGGGGGCCACTGGTGTTTGTATGAAATTTCATCCGTACAAAAGGATTGTCTCACTATAAAAATAGGATGCACCAAAAATCAGGACGATCCAACCACAAAAATGTGATGCTCCATGTGAATGTGGAGTTTGTAGGTGTTGTTTCATGGTTTCCTATGGTGTACTCAACCTAATAGTTGGATCGACCTGATTTTTTGGTCATCTCATTTTCATGATGGGATAATCTTAATGGACGAACAAGATATTGTACAAACACCATGGTGGGCCCCAAACGCCAACTGGTTAGACGTACAATATATGTGTGTGTGCGCGCGCTATGCACTCAACCTCATGGGAAGTTCCTATGAAATCAAGCTATGTGGGCCCCACTATGATGTGTAATGGGCATCCACACCATCAATCAGATGAACCATTATGGCAATCAGCCTAAAACTTAGGAAAATCCATGACTTGGGTGGGCCACACCATAGACGATAGTTAAGAGTGGATATCCACCCATTGAAACCTTTATGATCGTTTATAAGATCAACTAAGATGTGGTTGAGAAATTCAGGCCATCCATTGTGCTTGTCCCACTTAAACAAGAGGTCACATCAAGTTTCAACCGTATCCAAAACTCAAGTGAGCGCCCCAACAAGTGCTTTTAGATGTTGTAGGCATGATTTTACATGTTTCAGTTGGTATGGCCCACTTCCATGAGTTATGGATACAACTGATTTTTAGGATATCCCATAACTAATAAGGGACCCACCAAATGTATGGTGTGAATGTCTGATGCACATCATAGTTGGGCCCACACAGCTCGACCTCATGGGAACTCCGCATGAGGTCAAGCGCATAGTACATCTCTCTCTCTCTCTCTCTCTCTCTCTCTCTCTCTCTCTATATATATATATATATATATATATATATATATATATATATATATATATATATATAAAGTTTTTATATTTTAAAACAAAATCCTAATCCGACCTTATTCGGTCCTCACTTTTCAAATTTCATTTCTTTTTTTCAATCCCAAACTTGCTCGTCGCCCCCCCTCTCTCTCTCTCTCTCTCTCTCTCTCTCCCTCTCTCCATTCCGACTTCCTCCATGGCCATTGGCACTGCACGACACACACTGCACAGTCTCACCTAAAGCTTAGTTCACTCGCACGGCACACCGCATGTACCCACCCGTTCATGGATCGTAGTTTTATTCTTCCCAAACAGGTAGGTTTTTGATGAATTTTTTTTCTTATTTTGTTATAAATAGCGACTACCCTAAAATGGGGCTAGTTTTGGAAATTTTTTGGGTTGGATTGGGGCTGGGTTGGGTTGAAGAAAAAAAAAAACTTGGCTTGGCTCAATAGAGCTCAATCGACTCGGCTCGACCAACAAGGCAAGCTCAAGTAGGGCCAAGCTTGTCTTGTGTGCAGCTCTATTGATATATACACATGATATGTGGAGCCCATCGTAATACATATGGTACATCTAAGCTATCCATTGTTGGGAAAACTAGCAGCATAAGCGAATCAAACAAGCAAACTACCATGGCAATCACACAAGTAATAATCAAACACACATAAGAAGTCAATCTGAATTTAACGTAGAAAGACTCCTCATGGGTAAAACCATGGAACAAAACGAACAATCCACTATGATATCAAAAGTTACAAGAGAGAAGAAACAAAACCTGGATCCCAGTCCCACAAAAGAAATCCCAAGCTATCCAAAGCTTATTCTCACATGAGACGGACAAGCACTGTTCCCCAAGCTTTTTCTCTTTCCCTAGAACTCTCTCAATCTCCTTTAGGAAACTTGGCCTAATGACAAAACTCCTTATCCCGCATTACACTCCTTTTATAGGCATAAAACCAAAATCAGAAACCTCTTGCACAAAACCGCATAAGAGACAGACTTGCACAAGGAAACTTGCCGACCGGTCGTCAATGCCCAAAAACGTTCAGAGAGCTTGTTGTCCTGGGGTCCGAAAAAAACGACTGGTCGGCCGCCAACGCCGACCGGTCGATGGCCCCTATTACAAAAGATTTGAGGCGTTTGATTCCAACATGATCCATCATATGCTTCCCTTGATGATGGCCTTTAAAAAAAAAAAAAAAAGCTTGTTGGTTATCATATGGACCCCATGAGGGAACGATATGAGATGTCCAACATTAAAATATTTCAGATTGCGTTTGAGGCCCTTTGTGGTGATGAGTAAAGTATATCCAATCCATCCAGTGTGTGCTCTTCATGTGATTTGCATCTTTTGATAGATTTACCACCCACGCTCTATAATAAGAATACCTACTTTATCCATTGCAAACACTTTACAAGCTTAGTCAAACGCACAATCTATTTATCCGTAAATAGAATACCACTTAAAAGCCAAATGGGATAGCATGTAAGGTATTTATCAATTTAGGTGTGATGCATTTTACAACTTAAAATTTAAAGGTATCCAAATGACCCCTTGCATCAAGCAATTTTATTTAATGCAATTTAACTTTCTTTATTTTCCTAATTCATTTTTAGTAATTTCATTATTATCATCTTTTTTTTTTTACTGTTTGTTTTATGAAGCAAGAGAGAGATAGTAAGGTAGGGTTGCGTATACAAATCTCTAACATCCAAGCTTTGTGGGCCACCAACGTGTTTGTGCAACATCCACTCCATTGATTAGATGAGGTGCCTCATGTTAGGACCCGTCGCCAGTAATCATGATAAGGATTGGCCACTCCGTAATGAGTCATCCAAAAGCTCTAATTGGTTGAAGACGTAGGTGGGCCAGTACTTTTTGGGGCCCACTTTGTAGTTTATATTCCATTCAGAAGGTTTAGTAGGTGAGCTCCAACATCACGAATCATCCAAAACTCAGGTGGCCACACCCAATTTAGAGGTTTTAGTTGTGATTGGCATTGTTTGGGAGTTGTGGCCCAGTTGAGTCTTGGGTTGAGCTTCTTTTTCTGAAATACAGTGAAAAACAGGTAGCTCAACTGATGGACAGAAAAGTGTCAGACAAAGAACACATCTGGCACAACTGAGCTTAGATGTCGTCTGCTTTCCCTGTAACAGCTGTTACGGAGGATCCTGGCCCCTTCAGATGCTATTTACTTGGCCTGACTCAGTATTAGTTCTTCAATTTAAACCATCTGATTTTAGCTCTTCAATTCAAACCATCTGAACTTCCCTTCTAATTAAAAACCTCTCACTGTTTTATCTTTTACCATTAATTTAGCTCATTTAGGGCCTTTTTTGGATACCATTAAATAAGTTACTTTTTTACTTATGTTAAGTCATAAGTTACTTTTCTCACTAAGTTTGATAAAGATGATTTGAGAAGTAACTTATGTGCTCAAAGTTACTCAATCTCCATAAGTTTTTTCTTTTAACTTACATGCTTTTTTGCTTTCCCCCTCTCCCTATATCAAAGAAGGCCCTATACGATGGACTGTCCACATTAAAGGTAGGGCCCACATGATGGATAACCCATGTTATTAACATGGGCCTCCATAACGGATGGTCCACATCAAAGGTCGATCCCTAATGATAAATAGCCCATATCCAAAATGGGCAGGTATGATGGATGGCCCACTTCAAAGGTGGGGCCTATGGTCCACATCAAGGGTGGGCTTCATATGATGGGCAATTAATAATGGTGGGCCCCACATGATGTACGATCCACATCAAAGGTTGGCCCTAATGATGAGTGGCCAGTATCCAAGGTGGGCCTACATGATGGACGTTCTACATCAAAGGTGGGCTCTACATGATAGGCGGTGAATATTGAAGGTGGGCCCCACATGATGTATGACCAATATCAAAGGTGGGCCCAATATAATGGAAAGTGAACTTTAAAGGTCTGCCCCTAATGATGAATAGCTCACATCCAAGGTGGGCCTTGCATGATGGACCGGCCACATCAAAGGTGGGGCCCACAAAATGTACCGTCCACATCAAATTAGGTTGGTCCCACATGATGGACAGTGGATGTGAGGGGGAACAAACATACTTGAGGGATAAATACTTATGATATTAGAAATCAAATAAGCTTTTCTACCTTTTGGCTGATAAGTATGTCATTTACCAAACATACTTATCTACTAAATAAGTAGAAACTAAGATAAGCTACTTTTGGTATAAGTAGCTTATCTAAAGTAACTTAGGATCGAGACGCAGACTTAATATTCATTTAGTAGCAATGGAATAGCTACTTACGACCCCAACGCCCCCTAATATTCATTTAGTAGCAATGGAATAGCATTAGCCAGTAATCGACATTGTGAGGAAGAATACCCAGTAAGCTCTGCCCAGTTAGTTTAAATCTAGGTCCATTTCCAAGCCCACTAAAAATATAACATTCAAATCCTCCGTTTGGCAACCCATCCATCTTCAATGTAGACCGTTTCATTCCTTTAAAATATCTTTCTTTGTGCATTTACGGCCCACTTAATTAACAGATAGATTAGAAATATTCTACTTGGGAAATAGGGATTTTATCAATTTTTTGCTCAGGCTGGCTTGAGCTCGTGCCTGCTTTGCTCCCATGCCGAGCTTAAGCCGGTTGGACCTAGGTCTTTAAGTGCAGGTCAGGCCAGGCCAGGCCAGGCCCATTGCCACTCTAAATGTGTTTGGAGCTGTCCAAACACAACCCATGGATACTAAGGAAATTACAATTTGGTTATTTCCGTTTAATTATATTAAATAACTGCAATTCAATCCAATAGTGCATCCAAACATTCCCAAATAAATGAATCAAATGGCACCATGGACTGGACAAGCTTGCGCTAATTTCTTAAGACCGTCGATGATCATGACCAGCCTGGTGTTGAGCCGATTCACGAAGAACTTGGGTAGCCATCCTGCAGGATTCAACTGAAAAGCACCGATCGATCGATACGTCAGTCCCATTTTCGAATTTTCTGCTGAGGGCGCATTTGGTTGGACTGAATATTAGAAATTTCATGATATTTATCGAAGTCCATAATTACCTGAACGACGTAAGTTACCATGCAGGAATTGTCTTCTAGCTTCTCCACCACCCATCCTGACTGCATCAAGAACCCTCTGATCGAGTTGTGCAGCTTCGGCTGCAGCCCAGCCGCAATCTCTTTCGGAAGCGATGCGACTGCGACCACCTACACATCAATATCGACAATGAAATGTGATTATGTTAGTTTAAGTTTGGAGAGAATTCGATTTTAGTTTTTGGATATTGTTATGGAGATAGTCACACACTAATTGAAATTGTATTATTATGAGGTTTAAGGACCCTACATATGAGTGTGCCTACACCCATATACAGGCAACCACATGTGCCAATATGGCCCACCTGTTTGAGATCCTAGCTGTCCATCTGGTGGGGCACAATGATCACATCTTCAGCCTCAAAATTGTTTTGTATATTTGCTGTTAACCATCTGGGTGGTAAAATGACCTGATTCTTTTGGGTAGAAGATATAGCCAATGGACGCTGTGGATAAAACAAATATATCATGTGGGGCCCACAGAGATTTGAAACCACCCCTTACGCAGATCCGCGCCGGCAAAATGGATGGGTAGGGTGGATTTTTCACAAACATCATTGTGACCCACCTAACTTCCCCTGGGAAGAAGTTTTTGCGATGGCGATCCGCGTCCCTTACGCGCAAAGGGATGCGGACTGCGTACTGAGTAACTCCGCACGCTAGCGTGCGGAGTAAACTCTGTGGGCCCACAGTGATTTACGCATTTTATCCACTCCGTCCATCCATCTTAACAGAGCATTTTAGGTATGGTGCCAAAAAATGAAGCATATAAAAATCTAAAGTGGACCACACCACAAGAAAAGTGTGAACTGAATTTCTACCATTGAAAAATTCTTAGAGGACACAGAAGTTTTGGATCAAGCTGATATTTGTTTTTTCCCTTCATCCATATCCATGTGATCTTAGGACCATGTTGGATGACAAATAAACAACACTGTAGGGCCTGGGAAGGTTTCAACGGTGGAAATCATCATTCCCACTGTTTCCCGTGGCATGATCCACTTGAGATTTGGATATGCTTAAAAACATATGGACGGAATAGATGAAGCATATACATTCTATGTGGGCCCAACTGGGTTTACTCCGCACGATAAGAGCGTGGATTTCTTGCGAAAGCTAGCCTAGCGTATGAATTTCCTACATTGGGAACCAAGGTGGGCCCATAGTAATGTTTTTTTGACAAATCCACACCGTCCATCCGTTTTGGGAGCTCATTTTAGGATATAAAAACAAAATGAACCGGATCCAAGACTCAAGCGGGCCGAAAACGTGAGATTTGAACGTCCACGGTTGAAATATTTGTGGGGCCATAGGAGTTTTGAATCAGGATAATATTTGCTTTTCCAATTCATCCCAGTAGTAGTGACGTTATGAATGGTATGGATGTCATATAAACATCATTGTGGACCCAAGGGGGTTTCAACGGTAGTAATTTACCTACCCACCTTTTCCTTTAGTGAGGCCTACTTGAGTCTTGGATCCGGTTCTTTTTTTTTTATGTCCTAAAATGATCTCCAAAAAAAGATGGACGGGGTGGATTTATAAAAAAAATCACTGTGGGCCCCACCTTGGTTCCCAGCAGGAAATTCCCTACGTAAGGCTTTCGCAGGAAATCCGCGCCCCAAAGTAAGAGAGGGCAAGGAGGAGTAGGGCTGTAAATGGGTCAGTGGACCCGATGGGGTACCCAGACCCAACCCATTTAGACTCGACCCAGACCCGACCCATTTGTTAAATGGTACGGGTCTGGGTCCAAGAATAGACCCATTCGTTAAACGGGCTTGGGTCTGGTTTCCTTTATATTAGGCCCGACCCAACCCGACCCAAACCCATTTAGTAAGTGGGCGGGTTTGGTCTATGTTACAAGGGACCCGTCCAACCCAGACCCGTCCAGACCCGGTTTTAAGCCTTATAAAATGCTTGCATACTTGATCCATACCCGGACCCATTAGACCCGGCCCATTTATAAATGGGTCTGGGTGGATCTCCCTCTACTAGACCCGGACCCATTTATAAATGGGTCTGATGGGCTGACTCAGACCTGACCCGGACCTGCCCATTTAGTAAAAGGGTCTGGGTCTAAAATTTGGACCCAAACCCATTTAATAAATGGGCGGGTCTGGTTTTGGCTAAACCCGCCCGAACCTGACCATTTACAGCCCTAAGGAGGAGGGGGAGCGGATTAGGTGAGACCCCGGATCCACCGAAGTGGGTGGACCCCTCATGACTGTGGAGCCTACTGTGATGTATGTGACTACATCCACACCGTAAATCCGTATAGAAAGCTCATTTAGAGCATGATCCAAAAAATGAAGCAATTTTAAATCGTAAATGGGCCATAGTACAGGAAACAGTGGCGATTGACCGTTAAAAACTTCTTGCAGGCCACAAAAACTTTGGATCAAGATGATATTTGTGTGGTCTCTTCATCTAGGTGTTTGTGACTTTATCAAGAGGTTGGATAGCAAATAAACGTTCTGATAGAATCCATGAACTTTTTAATGGTGGGGATTCAATCACAACTGTTTCCTTTGGTGTGGTACACTTAAGATTTAATTCAGTTCTTTCTTTAGATCATGCACTAAAACGAGCTTTCAAAATGGTTGGACGGTGTGGATTTAAGACACATAAATCACTGTGAGCCCCAGGGTCCCACCCACCTACGTGGATCCGGGTCTCACGTAATCCGCTCCCGGCAAAGGGTGGGTAATATCCAAACTATCCGTAGACGTTGCTAAAATCCAAGCCATTCCTTTATAAGAAGTCAGATTTTCCAAATTCCACAAGTACCCCTAATTAAACTAAAAATCTCATTTACGGCCGTTAGGATACCACTAAATAAGTTATTTTTTCTACTTACAGCAGTCTTATAAGGAACTTATTTGAAATAAGTAAGTTTGGTTTATGATCACTTATAAGTAACATTTTATTTAGAGCCCGTTTCCTGTTTGGATACCACCAAATAAGTTACTTTTCTTGCTGATGGCAGCAGTTAAGTATTTTATTTGGGAAAAGTTAGTTTAGTTAATAAATAATGATCATTACTTATTTGCCCAAAATCAGTTAAGTATTTTGGCATTTTTATTTTGCTCTTCTACTTTTTCACAACCGGCCAAAACAAGAGGTGCCCCTTGATAGTTGAAAAAATGCTGATTTTTGTGGCAACCGCCCAGCCCACATTCACCATTCAACTTGCTGGGCCCACTTCGATATATTTGATCCGCCATCCATCTAGTTTTGATGTGAGTGGGGCTAGTATGTGAGGCAGATCTAAACCTCAGGTGGACCTCATATCAGGAAGCAACAGTGATAATGTCAGCGTGATGTGTTTTACTCATGTCATTCATCTGTTTTTCCAACCACTGGGTAGTGGGGTCATATGTTGTGCACATGAAATCCACACCGTCCACCCTTGTTGGTCCATCCAAAAAATGAAACAGAATCCAATCTCAAATAGACCACACCTTAAGGAAACAGGGTCATTGACGCCCACCATTGGTCGACCCTAATGATGAGTGACCCATAACCAAGGCGAGCCCTGCATGATGGACGGCCCACATTAGAGGTGGGCCCCGCATTTGGGACAATCCACATTAAAGGTGGCTCCCCATGATGGGCTAGTGGATATTGATTGTGGGCCCACTTGATAGATGCCCGACATCAAAGGTGGGCCCTACATAAAGAACGGTGCAAACGACACACATCCAAGGTGGGCCCAACATGATGTACTGCCTACATCAAAGGCGGGGCCCACACAATGAACAATCCACACCAAAAGTTGGCCCCAAATGATGGATGGTGGGCGTGCAGGACCAAACAGACCTCAGAAATGATGTTGGAAACAAACATGCTTTTCTAGTTTTTGGTTGATAAGCATGTTGTTTACCAAACATACTTATTTACTAATTAAGTAGAAACTAAGATAAGTTACTTATCTGATAAGTAGCTTATCTTAAGTAACTTACAATCCAAACGGGCCTTAAAGTTACTCAATCACTTCAGTTTAATAAGTAGCGATCAAGATAAGCTACTTATGATATAAGCAGCTTACTGTTGTTACCAGAGTTCCGTCATCCATGGTTTCACGTCGCTCATACACGATGAATTCTCTGTTCTTGAAAACCGGCTTCGAGGCATCGCCGAATCTGAGCCTTATGATGCTGAGGTTGTCGCCGATGTCCTTTATGTACTTGGCTTCTACTAGGTCAGGGTCCCATTGCTGTTTCATCACAACCGTTCGTCACAGCGATGCATGTGCACTCATACATGTATTAAAATTTGAACTTGGATATTATTTGGTGGTGTTTGGATGCACTATTCATTTGAATTGCAATAACTAGTACGTGTAATACAACTGCAATTTTGAGCTGATTCCATTGATGTCCTACTAATTCTTGCCATTCAGTTCAGTTGCACATCCAAACATGGCTTATATTATGAAAGAGGATGGTCCAAATTCACCTTTGCAGCGTCGATGGCATTGGCTACGGTTATGAATTGTTGGGGTGAGACTGATCTGAGCAACCAACGGCTGCGAAAGATGTGAAATGAGCCCAATCGGCGCTTTGATATCTCGACGCCGTTTTCAAGTGCAAGAATTTTCCATCCTTCACCAGTGTCAGACCGACTTGGATCCGAAGCGGACAAGAGCTCCTGTATGCAGCTCTCGCTTGCAAAGTAGACATACCTTCTTAAGGAATCGTCGCTAATGGACCTTCAAAGACCAGAAAGAAAGAGAATCAAGATTCTGTACTTGAAAAGAGAAGAATGTGGTTTGAGAGAGATGAATGTGTAGGCCATTACCAGGATTGAGTTACAGGTGCTGGAGTGTTCATTTTAGCGTAGGCTGCATTCGAATGAACGATCGTTCGTCTTTGGAGAGGAAAAACTGATTTGGATATGGAGAAGATGAAGGAGAGAGATTTAAGATAGAAAGAGAGAAAGGAGGAAGAAGAAGTGGGCTCTAGTCATTGATGCACATGCAATGCCAGTGCAACCTCCATGATTGGAGCTGCACAGGACTCTCTCTCTCTCTCTCTCTCTCTCTCTCTCTCTCTCTAGTATGTACGTTTTCCACCATGTCTTACCATATCTACCGTGCATTAGAGGCATACATATGGACATCATTCTGGACCATCCAATTCACGAGCCGCATTATGGATTTAGCATATTCCAAAAATCGCACTGATGGAATGATTACAACCACCCAACTATAGGGGTAGCAATGGGCCAGGTCGGCCAACTGGTTTGGGTCAAGCTCAAATGGAAGTGGGTCAGGTTGGGTTAGAAAATGTGGCCCATTTAAATAAATGGGCCTAGCTGGAATTGAACCCTACCCAATCCGACCCACTCACCATCTTATCAATGAGCCACCCACCATCTTATCAATGAGCTAGGCCAACCCAGCCCATGACCCAAAAACAGCATAGGTAGACCTAAACAAAACCATATTGGTATTCTTGACCCGGAGCATGCTTGTGCCGGGTCAGTTCCGGGTCGGTTGAGTCCAATCCAATTACAACAATATCGGCGAGGTCAGTGGATTGGGTTCGGTATGAAATTCTTAGAACTCAGGCCCATTGCCACCCCACATCCAACGGGTTGCCATCAAATGGTTGGTTTAAGAGAAAAAGGCCACTGAACAAGTTAAACCACCTATGTTCAACGGTTCAGATTGTCCTATTCCTGTGATTTCAGGACTATGCACCATCACGAATGGGCCCGTGATTTCTTTCGGTCTGGATGGTGAGAAGTTTATGTCAGATGGACGGTGGACAAATCACCACCATTTATGAAGGGTGGAAAACGTAAAGAGCAGTAGGCTGGCCCCTCTTTGCGTATATATATATATATACAAAAGAAAGAATCTTTCCTTTGCTAAGGGAAGAGGAGAAACAATAGGCACATGGGAGTGTTGTGGGTCAACTGATCATATTACCTTGGGCTGCCCGTTTTGAGGGTGGCATGGACCCTATTCGAACGGCTAATGCAGTGCCACGTGCCGGCATCGTAGGCTGCACGTCATGTGGGTCCGAGCAGCTGGGTCCCATGATCATTCATGTTCATGCTTTGGTGGGCCCCACCTGCTCCTTAGTACTTACTCATCCATCCACAATCATTCAATCCAACACTACGTAAATACATAAATAAATAAATAAAAATAAGAGGTGATAATGTAATCTCATCAACATCTCAGTTTTGGTTTGGTACTTGAAAATTGGATGCTTGTGGGGGCCTTTGTTTGTTGGTGTGCCACAGCGGGGAATAATCATATGAGCTCGAGTTCACTAGGATTATAGAACGTTCGTGCTCTGTGGGCCCCACCGATGATGCATATGTAGAATCCACACCGTTCATGAGGTGTCCATCCTCATGTTAATCTTGCATGTCAAAACTGGTCCTGATCCAAAGCTCAGGTGGGCAGCAGTACCACATGGAGAGACGAACGGTCACGCCTAGAACTAATGTATTCATGCAGTGTGGCCGACCTGAGTTTTGGTGTGTCCGTTTTATTCTAATGGGGTGCACTTGATGACTGGATTGATGATGGTGGATCCCACATTCCATCTGAAAGTTTCCATGGTAGGCATCGCAGTACTCCCCATTGTCCTCCGAATTTTCCGTTTGGTGTGCCCACCTGAGTTGTGGATGAGGATGGATTTTTGGGTCTTTGCCCTAAAATGTGGGGTCACATATAATAGACGGGACGGATGTAACTCTCACGTCATGGTGGACCCCACACATCTTGAACCTATGGTAATTACCGGAAGAGGATTGCGAAGTAACTCAGTGGGGCCCACCGTGACGTATGTGTATTATCCACGCCGTCCATCCGTTTTAGCATCTCATTTTAGGGCTTGATCCCAAAATCGAAGCACATCGAAAGCTAAAGTGGACCACACCGCAGGAAGCAGTGTAAATTGAACACTTACTGTTGAAAATGCCCTGGGGGCCACAGAAGTCTTGGATCAAACTGATATTTGTGTTTTCCCTTCATCCATGTCTGTGTGACCTTATCAACTGGATGGATGACAAATAGACATCACTGTGGGTTCTAGGAAGGTTTCAACGGTGGGATCATTTATCCCCACTGTTTCCTGTGGTGTAGTGCACTCGAGTTTTGGGTGTGCTTCAATTTTGGGAACATGCCCTAAAATGAGCTGGCAAAACGTATGGACGGCGTGGATAAGACACATACATCCACGGTGGGCCCCACAGTGTTTACCGATCAGTACGCAATCCGCTTCCCCCTTCACACGCTATCACATGGCACTGAGCAAACCGTTGCACGTCTATTCCATGCGCATGCATATCTCTTGCTGTAGAGTGCCATCACAGTAGGGCCTGCGGATGGTCTACGATTGTATCATTCACATGTATGGCCCACATGATGAGTCAATCTGATCGAATTTTGGGCTAGGAAATCTAAATGGTGGGGCCTCGTGATGAACGGACTGGATCTCGGAAACGTGTGGCGCAGATCCCAGCTTCTCTAAATGTTATTGAGTCAAGAGCTCTCTAATTTTTCCCTATTTTGGGGCTTGGTCCGGGTTGTTTAGTTGCCTCTCTTTGGGCCTCTCTATTAGCTTTGTTTTCTTTTGGGCTTTCACTAGCCTTTTCTTTAGCTTGGGCTTTCTGTTATTGGATGTGTTACATCCTCATATCCATGTGATTTGTAGAAAGGGGTCCATATGGTGGGACCTACTGTGATCTTAAACTTTATGTGGAATAATCGGATCGTCTATGTATCGAATAATGGAGATTCCATGATGTAATCTTAAAGCCATACATGATTGGGAAGACATTCCCGATCCGCCGTGTTGCCGAGAGGAACTCTTGGTCTTCTGCACCTTACACCTTTAGGAGAAACACTTAATGGGACTAGGGTTTTCTCTCGTGTGTTGGTGAGGGGACCAAGACATATATTTATAGGAAAGAGGGCCAGAGAAGCTTACCCATCACACTTCTCTCCTCTAGGGTCTCCACACCGTAGGTTTCCATATCTGGCTTAATAACCGCGTATAGGGAACACGGTTCAAGCGTCCCGCCCCAAATCTATTTGCAATGATCACAACTATAGTGGGGCCCACTGAATCGCTCAATCTGAATAATCCAACGGTCATGATCTAAACCGATGATCATGTGTGGCCCACTTAATGGAGTCTTACATTCTCCCACTTGGGCTACACTGATCTCTGAAAGAAAATACAACATTTTATTTTATTTTGTGAAAAGCATTTCATAAAACATGTTTGTTTCAAAAGTTCCTAATGGGCGCCCAACTGATTTCAAAATAATACCGTTGGATAATTATGAGCAACGCTTGTCAGATCCGGTCCATCAAGACCACTGATATTGAATCATGGTAGTCAACACAACATTTCATATTTGTTCGAAGTGTGACGAGTCACAATCACAAATACCAATAGCCTTAACGACATGGATCAATGATATGGGGTGTGGTATGAAGATTACACGTCTTATGTGATCATACGTGTTTATCTTCAAGTGGTCCTACTGAACGTGTCTCTAAGACACAAACCAAAGTCTTGCTTACTCAAAACTGAATGTGCACACTGAAGGAGAAGCAAGATATAAACTGAAAAACAGAATCATCAATGCATAATAGATATCTCTAAAAAATGTCTGGACATAATCGAATCATACATGAAAAACTCCCACTACTAAAATACATCCTTGGGATCAACAACTCCCATAGTGTCACATGCTCCTTAAAGAGCGTGACAGGAAGGCCTTTAGTGAGAGGATCCGCTATCATCAGTCTTGTGCCGATGAGTTCCACAGACACTTGACGATTCTGAACTCTCTCATTCACAACAAGATATTTGATGTCAATGTGCTTTAACCTCGATGAATGCTTGTTGTTGTTGGAGAAGTTAACTGTAGCTGAACTATCACAATAGATTTTCAATGGTTTCGGGATCATCTGTACAACCCGTAAACCAGAGAAAAAACTCTGAAGCCAGACCGCCTGATTCGTGGCTTCATGACAAGCTACATACTCTGCTTCCATGGTAGATAATGCCGTAATTGACTGTTTCACGCTCTTCCATGATACGGCTCCACCAACCATCATGAATACATAGCCCGAGGTAGGCTTCTTGCTGTCGAGACAACCAACAAAATCTGCATCTGTATATCCTACCAACTCCAAATGGTCGGATCTCCTGTATGTGAGTTCGAAGTCCTTTGTCCTTTGCAGGTAGCGCAACACTTTCTTTACAGCTATCCAATGATTCATTCCTGGATTGCTAAGGTACCTGCCCAACATTCCAACCACAAAAGCAATATCTGGATGCGTACAGACCTGAGCATACATGATGCTCCCTACTGCTGACGCATACGGAATAGCTTTCATCTTGTCCTTCTCTAGGTCATTCTTAGGACACTGAAATTGATCAAATTTGTCACCTTTTACAATAGGTGCTTGGCCAGGAGCACAACCTTGCATGTCAAACCTTTCGAGAACTCTATCAATATAGGCCTTCTGCGACAAGCCAAGTAATCCACGTGATCTGTCCCGGCTAATCTGAATGCCGATGACAAAAGAAGCATCACCAAGATCTTTCATCTCAAAATTTTGAGATAGAAATTTCTTAGTCTCACACAACAATCCAATATCACTACTGGCCAATAAAATATCGTCAACATACAAGACTAAAATGATAAACTTACTCCCACTGATTTTCACATATATGCACTCATCCGCAGTGTTTTCAATGAAACCATATGAGGAAACAACTTCATGAAACTTTAGGTACCATTGTCTTGATGCCTGTTTCAACTCATAAATGGACTTCTTAAGTTTGCAGACCAGATGTTCTGAGCCTTTGGCTTTAAAACCTTCTGGCTGCAACATATATACGTTCTCCATTAGATCTCCATTGAGAAACGCAGTTTTCACGTCCATTTGATGTAGCTCCAAATCCATATGAGCCACAAGAGCCATAATGATCCTAAAGGAGTCTTTCTTAGATACAGGTGAGAAAGTCTCCTTAAAGTCAATACCCTCACGCTGAGTGAAACTCTTTGCAACTAGCCTGGCTTTATACCTTTCGATATTGCCCTTAGAGTCCCGTTTGATTTTAAATACCCATTTGCAACCAATCGGCCTAATCCTTGGGGCAATTCAACAAGGTCCCAAACTTTGTTGTCCTTCATGGATTTCAATTCATCCTTCATGACATCGAACCAATGAGAAGAATCCGCAGTTTGTTCGACCTGTGAAAGGGATACAGGATCCTTTTTAACCCCAATGTCAAACTCATGCTCCTGCAAATAAACGACGTAATCGTCTGGTATTGCAGATCTTCTCTCTCTGTGTGATCGTCTGAATGGCTCATTATTCTGAATTGGGTTTTCCATTTCCTCATCAGTGGGTTGTATTTGAGGTTGTACATGGTCGTCCATAGGGATCTCAGGGTCCACTGCTGGACGGACAACCATGCTACTCTGAATGATTGTGGTGGGAATCACAATCCGCTCTTCCTTAAATACAATATCTCTTATATTTGTGCTCCCACTATCTTCAGTGTTCTCAATAAACCTAGCATTCTCAGTCTCAATGACTCTCATGGAATATGATGGACAATAAAATCTGAATCCTTTTGATCTTTCTGGGTATCCAATAAAGAAGCAACTAACAGTTCTAGAGTCAAGTTTTCTTTCATGCGGGTTATATGGCTTGGCTTCTGCAGGACAACCCCATACATGAAAATATCGTAGACTAGGCTTTCGCCCTGTCCACAATTCATATGGAGTTTTCATTACAGCCTCACTTGGGACCCTATTAAGGATATGCACAGCTGTTTTCAACGCATCACCCCACAAAGATTCTGGCAACGTAGAATTACTAATCATAGATCGCACCATGTCCTTTAGGGTGCGATTACGCCTTTCCGCTACTACATTCTACTCTGGAGTACCAGGCATGGTGTACTGGGCGACGATACCACAATCTTGTAGGTATCTAGCGAATGGACCTGGATTACGCCCAGATTCGCATACCTTCCGTAGTACTCACCACCACGGTGGATCTAACGACTTTGATCTTCCTGTCGAGTTGATTCTCGACTTCAGCCTTATAGATCTTAAATGTATCCAGGGCATCTGATTTTTCGTTAATAAGGTACAAGTACCCATAACGAGAGCAGTCATCTATAAAAGTGATAAAATACTTCTGTCCATTCCAGGATGCTGTAGGGAACGGTCCGCAGATGTCTGTATGAATCACTTTTAAGAGTCCTATGCTCCTAGTGGCACCCTTTTTTCTTATTCTAGTCTGTTTACCTTTAATACAATCAATACAAACCCCAAAGTCTGAGAAGTCCAGGGAGTGAAGAATTCCTTCACGTACAAGCCTTTCCAATCTCTCTCGAGAGATATGGCCTAATCGCTCGTGCCATAGCATGGAGGAATTCTCACAATCTAAACTTCGTTTGATGCCTTTAGTGTTTCCATGTGAGGAGTTAACGCTGTATACATGTGAGACATCCAAATCTAGCTGATAAAGGTTATTAACTAAAGTGCCAGAACCAATCACAACTAAATCATAGTAAATGCTTAATTTTCCATTTGCAAATTTAAACTCATAACCAAATTTGTCCAAACGAGAAATGGAAACCAAATTGCGCCTTATAGAAGGCACACAAACAGTATCTACTAGATCAAGAAAGTGTCCTAACGATAACCTAAGCCTACAGACTCCAATAGCTTCCACGTTTGCTCAAATGCCGTTCCCCATATAGACTGATCTTTCTGCATCAGTTGGCATCCGGCTTTGGAGCATATCCTGCATTGAATTACAAATGTGAATAGTTGCACCAGAATCTATCCACCAGGAGTCTGTGGACATATCAGCTAAATTTGATTCAAAACAGACTAAAATATGGTATTTACCCTTAGAAACGAGCCATGTTTTAAATTCTTCATAATCCTTCTTTTGATGACCAGGCTTCTTGCAGAAGAAGCAGCCATCATTAGGACCCTTCCTTTTCTTCTTAAATGTCTTTCCAGACTAAGGCTGATTTCCACCCGCAGTACCCGTAGAACCTTTTCCTGAAGTGTGCTTTCTTTTCTTATTTCCTTTTCGTCCTTGACCAAATGCCACTAGGTGTGCACTTTGTTTCTTGCTCGACCTTCTGAGTCTCTCTTCCTCCTGAACGCACTGAGATATCAGTTCGTTCAATGTCCACTTTTCCTTTTGAGTATTGTAGCTGATTTGGAATTGACTGAATTGTGGAGGGAGGGAGTTCAGAACCAAGAAAATCAGGAGTTCATCCTCAATCTTAAGGTCAAATGCGCAGATTTTAGCCACCACATCAGACAATCCACCAATGTACTCCCTGATATTTCCTTGACCGTTATAGGTGGCTTGAGTCAATTTATGTAAAAGTGAACTCAGCTTAGCTTTATCCGATTTCTGAAATCGTTTTCCTATTTCAGTCAAGAAATCTTTAGCTTTCTCAGTGTCGGGCATGACACCCTGCATGGTCTCAGAAATCGAGTTCTTTATGATCTTAAGACACATCTTATTTGACTTGGTCCAGGCCTTGTAGTGAGCCTTTGCTGAATCCGTACTAGTATCAGTTGGAGTAGGAGGCTCTACTTCCTCCAGGGCCAAGTCCAAGTCCATGCAACCTAGGACTATTTCAACGGACGACTTCCATTGGGAATAGTTGGACCCAGTAAGCAAAGGTATGGAATTGAATTGTGTTGGAATATTGGAAACAGTCATAGCTGGACATACAAAGCATAAAACTCACATTAATAAACAAGTCCCATATAACAATGCATAAACATAAACCACAAATATCATGCATGTATGTTCATTCGATTGATTTGGGCCTTCAATTAAATGACCCAGAATGATGATGGGCCATAATCATCAAATCTGGCAAGAGCCCAGCGTATCATCACGATTCCTCCTTTGGGCGAAATTGTAACATACAGGAGGCTCTACTGAATTATGAAGCTAACCAATGTTGGTGAAATAGTTTTAAGACGCCCATCACCTTTGGGTGAAATGAATCTCTCATACCTATATCACAATCACCAATCACTTCATTCCGCTCACATCCAGCCAAAACGATGATACTTCTTTGTTCTGACCACCGCTCGCCTGAATATGAACGCAACTGAATACAATCCTATAATGGAGGGTCACTTAATTCCATATACAGAAGTTTAGAAGTAGAAATCTTTGTCAATTGAGGTCACTTTGGTGGCTAACACAACCAGCCCCAATCCCACTCCTAGACTCAAGAATTGCTTAATGGTCTTGCCCACAACAGACCATATCTCAAAATTTCTGATTCGGCCTAAAATATGGCTGATGTTGACATCTTCTAAAGTGATGGTTGGATTATATACTTAATGGTCAACAACTAAATATCAGCCTTGAACATATGAGTAATGGCCCTATTTTAGACCAAATCAAAACTAAATAGGTATAACCATGTATATTACATTACTTGGTCCATCTAACAAGCGAAACTCACTAACCATCAATATAAACTTATGTTTTACTTGTACTAAACAGATGACTCAAGAATATAAATCAATGGTTAAGATCACTTTGGACAATGGATAATTATCTAAAAATGATTAAAATGGGCTCCATAATGTCCAAAGGAAAAAACTGTAATAGGCCCAAGGTTGAATCCAAACTGTGCCTCAAAGAAGCTAATTAAAATTGGGCTTAGGCCCGGCTGGTGGGCCTAGTCCACTGGACTGGGACTATCGGGCCTAATGGTATGGACTGTGTCACTGGACCTGGGCCTATGAATCGAGCCCAATGGTCGTGGGCCAGAGTCTATCTGAATTGGGCCCACTAAATCAGGACCTGTCCACTAGATCAGGACCAGACCACTCTGTAATAATGAAACAGGGCCTGTCCACTAGACTGGACCAAGGCCTAACGAAACAGGGCCTGTCCACTGGACTGGACCAAGGCCCAGTCCGTAGCCCAAAGTCCAGCCCCTGCACCCTTTACACGTAGCCAAGCTGAGAATGGAAATTTCCATTCTCGCCCAAATCGACCGCGGAATAACCTAGCCGCCACAAGCCTCCACAGCAGGATTTCTCCACCAGCCGTTGGCCCTGCCTTTTGCTGCTAACAGCACTGTCGTTGCTCCACCGGCGACCGATGGCCGGTATCAATGGTCACTGGCGCTGAAGAAGATGGTGCTGCCATCACCATCTGCGACCACCATCGTTGGAATCAACAACGGTTGTCTTCAATCAGCAATGGCGAGCGGCAGCCATGGATGATGATGGAGACGGGCAGGATGTCACCGCCGTCAGCCATTGCTGGCCGAAATTAATAGCAGCTCCAGCGACAACAGGATCAAGGTCCCGGCGACAACAATGATCAGGGTCCCGGCGACGGCAGCGGTCGACCATGGCGGCAGGTTTCCACAGTAGCGGCAACAGCCGGTGCCACCTTGATGCTCCGACGGCACCATCTCTGCAGCCGCTGCCGCAGAAGATGGGTTTTTTTTGTTCTGTATTGGCATGAAACCGCTGCCGCCATCAATGGCCGTGGATATTCAAGATCTGATACCATCTTCTCCAAGATCTGATTGGGAAGATCGGGTGATGATCAGATCTGTAATGGCAACGGATCTGATCTGATCTGATCTGATCTGATCTATAATGGCAATGGTCTGATCTGATCTGATCTGTGATGGCAATGGTCCCGACATTGCTATCTATATCCACAGCCGTTCAAGGTCCATGGACGGCTGAGATTTTCAATTGGCTTCAACAATTCCGGTTTTGAAACCCTAGATTGGATCTAGAAACAGGGCAGCTGTCTTGCAGCCGTTCACCAAACACCATCTCCAATGGCTAGTGTGCTACAGTCACAATGCCATATCGTCCGATGATGGATCCCAAAACGGAAATCTTCTACGAGAAAAAACCCAAAACGGATTCACGAATCCACCACGATTGATGCATAGTATGCTCTGATACCAACTGTGATCTTAAACTTTATGCGGAATAATCAGATCGTCTATGCATCGAATAATGGAGATTCCATGATATAATCTTAAAGCCATACCTGATTGGGAAGACATTCCCGATCCGCCGTGTTGCCGAGAGGAACTCTTGGTCTTCTGCACCTTACACCTTTAGGAGAAACACTTAATGGGACTAGGGTTTTCTCTCGTGTGTTGGTGAGGGGACCAAGACATATATTTATAGGAAAGAGGGCTAGAGAAGCTTACCCATCACACTTCTCTCCTCTAGGGTCTCCACACCATAGGTTTCCATATCTGGCTTAATAACCGCATATAGGGAACACGGTTCAAGCGTCCCGCCCCAAACCTATTTGCAATGATCACAACTATAGTGGGGCCCACTGAATCGCTCAATCTGAATAATCCAACGGTCATGATCTAAACCGATGATCATGTGTGGCCCACTTAATGGAGTCTTACACCTACTTGATGAATGGCCCAAAATATGAACTGTTTTTCGGAGCCCAGTTTGACCACAGCTAAAAATATATAAGGTCCTTTTAAATACATATTTTTGAATACCTAACATGCATCTGTTTCTTCATCTAGTGTTTTAAACTCAAAAAAGGACAGGCAGCTTAACAGTCCATGATCAGACCATTTTTTTAGGTGTCCCCAACCTTGGATTGACCACTGCCATGAAATTGTACAGGCAACCCTATGTGTCATCTTGTGATTAGCTCTCAACGGGCCCGTATTTTCAACCTAAATCATCATCTTTAACCTACAAGGACCATCAAGTTCATCTACAAGCTAATTGGCAGCTCACTTGGATTTTCAAGTCAAACCTATCTTGCTTTTGCAAGCAGTGTGTTGAAGGAATTTTGATGGTAGCTCATGAATCATTTCTAATCAAACCATGTATAGATTCTCACTAAGCCACCGGTGGATCCACCCATCACCGAGCATATAGCCTGTCCTTCATTCACTAGGTTCGGAGCTTTGCCTCGTTGGTAGACTCTGCGGAGTTTCAACAGGGGGTCTTGGTTTCGAAACCAATCAGTGGTGAAAATCCATGCTGCTAACAGCACCAGTGGGTGTGTTGCGCAATTGACTTGGTGGGTGCGTTGCATGACTGACAAAAAAAAAAAGAAAAGAAAAAAAGAAAGCTTGTCCTTCGTTGATTCGCTCGTAGGATAATGGAGTCACTATCTCATCAGCGTCACCACTTACTGTAAACATGGCGTTAGTAGAGTCTAACTCTCCCATGATACTAGCCTGTTTACATGGTAATGCAGGTTTCACTTAATGTGTTTTTTTTTTTTTTTTTTTTGTCTCTCTTCAGGAAGAATAGTTGGTGTGGAGCCTTCAAACTGTGATGCTACAGGGTCTAACAATCGGTCGGCTAGTCTAGTTCGACCGGTCAAATTTCGAACTGGTATGCACAGTTGGCTCTGAACAGTTTTTGGGCTATTCCAACCAATCGGTGGTGTGCTCCGACCGGTCAGTTGTAGAGGCGAGACAGGTCGAATTTAGAAGTTTCTTCTTTGGATTGTTTTTGCTATACCCGACTGGTCGGCCAATGAGGTCAAATCAGTAGACTGTATAAGCAGTGTTTTACGTAGTTACACGGTTCTGCGTAAGTTGTTTCTATTTTTGGATTGTTTGCTATATATATAGTATGAATCTGGACTTGGATGATATAATAAGGTGTCCAAGGTTTCCTAATTCTATTAGGGAGATGGGAGAGTGTTTTGAGAAAGAGAGAGAGCTTGAGTTTTCTCTTAGGTTTCCTTGCTTGTAGGCTGTTCGTCTCTATAATCTTTTGATTCATAGTAGATCGTTTTGTGCCGTGGTTTTTTACCTGTTGAGGGGGTTTTCCACGTAAAATTGGATTGTCTTTGTGTGGTTGATTGCTTGTGGGTGTGATTACATTGTGTTGCTCTTTTGATTCTATTCTCTACGTGATTGGCTTGCTTTCGTTGCTGGTTTTCACAACAAGTGGTATCTGATATAAGGTTGGTAGGTGTTACGCTGATACAAACAAGTGGTATCAGAGCTATCGTTGGGAGGTTGCAGAATTTGGATCTGAGATGAGAGCATGGCATTGAGCACGATGTACAACATAGAGAAGCTCTCTGGCAAAAACAACTATGAATTATGAAAGGTGAAGATCGAAGCCCTCCTGTTCAGCAAGGGCTTGAAAAAGCTCTTGGGAAGCGACCTGAGGCTATGAAAGATGATGAGTGGAAGATGCTCAACAAGAAGGCCAGAACCTTGATCCTGTTGTGCCTGACGGATGAGGTTCTCTATCACGTCACGAAGGAAAAGACAACGAGAGAAGACAACAACTGATATAATGGCTAAATTAGAGAAAGTGTAAGCTAAGAAATCTTTAGAGAACCGGATGTTGCTGTTGATGCAGTTGTTCACCTTGAGAATGACGGAGGAGCGGATGTGGAGGATCACATAAGCACATTTAATCGGCTGGTTTGTAAATTGGTGAAGATAGATGAGCCGATGAAGGATGAATATCAAGCATCCATCCTGCTGAATTCTCTTCCATAATCATACGAGTCATTCAGGGACTCTTTGTGCGCAGAGAAGGAAAACATCAATGCTGAGACCGTTATCTTAGCCCTCTAGTCAAGGGCAATGAAAAATAAAAGCGATGACATGGGTTCTCGTTTTTCCTCAAAGGCATTGATTATGAAGGGAAGAAATTTTAAACATGGTAGGGGATATTCTAAATCAGGATCTAAAGCCAAGGGTTAAGGGAATGTGAAGATACGGTGCTGGAATTGTGGTCAGGAAGGCCACATGAGGGAGAATTATCAGAATTCCAAGTTAAAACAAGAGAAGTCTGAAAATTCTTCTAAAGAAGGAGCTAATACCGTAGAGGATGGTGGCAATCATTGTGAAGTATTGACTGTATCCGGAAAGGGGTCTTTCGATGGAGGGTGGATCCTGAATTCAGGTGCTTCATAGGTTTCCTTGCTTGTGGGTTATTCATCTCTATAATCTTCTAATTCATAGTAGATCGTTTTGTGCAGTGGTTTTTTACCCATTGAGGGGTTTTTCCACATAAACTTGGATTGTCTCTATGTGGTTGACTGCTTATGGGTGTGATTACAGTGCGTTGCTCGTTCGATTATATTATTTGTGTGATTGGCTTGCTTCCGCTACCGGTTTTCCCAACAAGTGGTATCAGAGACAAGGTTATCCGCCCAAGCCATGCCTCAGGCCCATATAGACGGGAAGGGGGGAGGCCCCCGTGCATGCGTGTTGCACGCCCCAGGTTCCACTGTGAGGAGGTGAATTGTTGGTTTGTCCCACATCGGTTGGGAGGGGGGTAGGGTGTCTTTATATATACTAGAGTTCCCCCACCTAATAGGTTAGCCTTTTAGGTGTGACACAATAGTGGTATCAGAGCTTAGCTTATCCGCCCGGTCCATGCCCTAGGCCCACATGAGTGGGAAGGAGGAAGAGGCCCCCATGCATGTTTGTTGCACGCCCCATGTTCCGCTGTGGGAGGAGGGATTGTTGGGTTGTCCCACATCGGTTGGGAGGGGGGCTAGGTTTGTCTTTATATATACCAGAGTTCCTCCACCTAATAGCTTAGCCTTTTGGGTGTGACACAACAAGAATTTCATCCCAACAGTTGAATTGGCTGGTGAAAATACCATGGTATTTCCGGGCATGCAATCATTGTACAATAATGGTGTTAATTCCATCTAATGCAATTTTTTGCCATTTTATCTTGCATTCCTAACATCCCCTAAGAGAATGGGCCAAAAGAATCAGTCGCCCAAAGAATCAATTCTTAAAAAAACCATTTTGTTTTCTCAAGCCAATACCACAAAAACTTGAGACCAGGAAAATAAAAACAGGACTATTCAACTGAAGAAAAAAAAAATGACATATGACATGACGCATAAAAATGATGTAGAGCGGGCCGGAAATATATTTTTAGCACAATTGGATCGAAAGAAACCCAAACGGAAGCAGACGTAATCT
Source organism: Liriodendron chinense (assembly GCA_003013855.2). Classification (NCBI taxonomy): domain Eukaryota; kingdom Viridiplantae; phylum Streptophyta; class Magnoliopsida; order Magnoliales; family Magnoliaceae; genus Liriodendron; species Liriodendron chinense. Next base: position 6,427,138 of record ML058513.1, read on the forward strand.
GTTCGATCTGGGCCCAATCCTATGTAGGGCATAACATAATTAGGCCACAAGTGCATCGGGATCGAAGAAATTCATTTCGAATAGAGAGCAATTGTTATTCGAAGTGCGGACCGTAAATTGGCCATAACTTTTAATTTGGGTATCATTATGGGACGCTAGGCCTACACACGGGTCAGGTTAGGGGCGGATTGGGCCCAATCCTGGACCGAACCTAAACATATTTTAAAGATTTGGGTTTCAGTCTGGGTTGTGACCAAGTTGGACTGACCCAACCCTAACCCTACCTGAGCTTATATGTTGAACCAGGTCGAGTCGAGTCGGGTCGGGATGGAACGTCCACCATTAGTTGGGATGGAACACTAACCTATAAAAGCCTGAATATTTTATTGTGCAATATTCTAATTAGTCCAAAGTATTTTTTATGTGTGGCCATCTACAGTAAGGCCTTTCTCATCAATGGTTTGGATCACTGAATAATGACCCTATTTGAACAAACTGAAACTGTGAACAAAACTGTACAAACTCTCGGCCACAAACTCAAGTAGGCCGAAAATGTGAGGATTGAACGTTCACAGTAGGACGTGGGGCCACATAATTTTTGAATCAGGCTAATATTTGTGTTTTCAAATCATCACAAAAGGAATAACAATATTATGAATGGTATGGATGGCATAAAAACATCACTGTGGACCCAGGGATGTTTCAACGGTAGGAATTTACCGGGCATGATTTTTTTATTTTATTTTTTTAGAATACTCTAACAGAACTTGGGGCGGTTTAGGTCGGGCGGAACGGGTCAGGTATACAGGGGTCGGGTCGGTCGAGTATGGCATGTATCCTAGATCGTACCTAGATTAAAAATAGTACAGCCGCATTCACCCGGGACTAGATCCTTTTCTCTACTAAGTCAGGGCAAATCAGGTTTCTATCGGGATGGATCAGGCGGGTCGGTTGGGTTGACCCGGTAGATGTGCAGTCCTACAAGATGCACAACCTATGAATTCCTACTATAACGGGCCATCCGGGGTTAACTTGCACAGTAGGTCTTATTGGTCTATTTCATGAGGAAACACTTTCTAGTAAGTTTTGATTTATACGTATCTCATTTGGTTTATGGTTTTAGGATAAGGTATTTCTCAGGAATTACATCTAATAATGCCAGGGATCATTCACACGTGATTAAACTCTTAAGAAATACATACTCAAACCCTGGTGTGGTTCTGTTTGGGTATTAATTTGAGCTTGCCAGCTAGGCAAACCCAGCCGGAGCCTAATTATATTTACATATTTGAATACATATGCCCAATAATTTAATTAATTTATAACCAGTAATACTAATTATTAACTGTAAATTAGCACTTGGTGTATTTTTAGTCCACCCAAAGGATAACTTCCAATCTATTAAGTGCGTGACATTCAACCCTTTAAATAGGCTCGCTCAACCATGAAGATTATCAGGCACAAATTTCAGCCGTATCTACTCATCAAGTGGACCACACCATATAAAATAATATCCGAAACAATATCCAGCTACTGATAAATAACAAATCACAAGTGCGGTCCACTCAATGAGGGGCTGTTTCTGAGCTCTCCAAATGATCATCATGAGGGGGCAACTTATTGGACGAGTTGGATGTTGTATACACGTGAAGGGTTATAAGTTATCCTCCGGCTGGACCGTAACTTGCCAACCGGTTGGACTTGAGACCTTCTCTCTCATGTAACACTTCATATATGGGGCTAGGGCTGTAAACGGGTCAGCGGATGGGGTACCCAGACGCAACCCATTTAGACCCGAATCAGACCTAATCCATTTGTTAAATGGTACGGGTCTAGGTCCAAGAACAGACCCATTTGCTAAACAGGTCTGGGTCTGGTTTCCTTTTTATTTGGCCCGACCTGAACCCATTTAGTGAGTGGGCAGATTTGGTCTATGTTTCAAGGGACCCGTCTAGCCAAGATCCGTCCAGACCCGATTTTAAGCCTTGTAAAAATGCTTGCATACTAGATCCAAACCCAAACCCATTAGACCCGACCCATTTATAAACCGGTTCGGGTGGATCTCCCTCTACCAGACCCAGTTATAAATGGGTTTGATGGGTTGACTCAGACTCGACCCAGACCCAGTCCCGCCCACTTAGTAAAAGGGTCTGGGTCTAAAATTTGGACCCAGACCCATTTAGTAAATGGGCGGGTCTAGTTTTGGCTAAACCCGCCCCGAACCCGACCATTTACAGCCCTATGTGGGGCCACCGTTGTATGTTGTAGTATGCATGTCATCCAACCTGCCCACAATTCTTCATTTGTTATGTGGACTGTGGCCCAACTGATTAGTGGACCAAACTGATTATTCTGCCATGACATCTAGATTGTGGGACCACCCTGATAAGTGGATTGGATCTTTCAGTTATACGCCATGCTGGCACACATGGTGGCGTGTATATGGACTCCTTGTACCTGAAAAGCCATTTTTCCAAAGCCCATTCATAAGCGCATAAACCCTAGCCTAGGCCCAGTACAAGGCCCATTAATCAAAATCGAAAATACCAAAACCTGAGTGCATAAGCTGACCCCACTACCATAGCCCAAGGAAGCCGATCGAAGCCATGATTTAGCCAAACCTAAGTCAATCCCAAAAGCTCATACCACTGGGCCCACCTTCAAGTTCATGATCTCTACCGCTTAATTTTTTACCCCATCGGACTGTTATAATGGGCCCCACTCCTCAGCACCGTCACTAAATTGCTCTGCGCACATTGTTGTTGCTCCCACCAAACATTTCTTACCCATAATTTATTGAACAAAAAGGTACATATATGGGACAATCTGTAATTGGGGGACATCCAAACAGTCCCCTCTTCATGTTTTGATTTTTTTTTTATTTCAAGTTTTCTGAAAGCTTGATTGAGATCTTTCTAACTTGAAATATTGAAAGCTATAGAAATCATGATATAGTGGACCTTTAAGGAGCAGAAATCAACGGTGGCGATCGAATAGGATATACAGTAGGAGATGATTGCATTGCTTAGATTTGCAAGTGGGCCGGGCTTGTTAGGGCCCATTTATATTTCGTACGGACTGTTGTGAAAATGTGACCCAAAACTACTTGTTATTGAGAAATGTTCCAATCCTCTCAGTCCACTACAAGTTACAGTGCTCCTAATTGCATTGGTCACTTGTACAGTCCAATCAATTAATCTGAACTGTCCATTAAGTTCAAAATATATTTCATAACACTGATCAGATGATCTAATCCATCCATAATTTGGCCATATTTTCTGTGGTCATCCTTATTCCAACCCATTGATAGGATGGTTAAGATTTACCGCTGAAAAAGGCTTGGCTGAGGTTTTCTTACCCGTCCAAATATTTCTAACATCGTGGACCTCCTACCCAATTGACTAGATTTATTTTTGGATGAAATCATCTATATAGTAGGACCCACATGATGGATGGCTTGGATACTGCACTTGTCAACTACTCAGGAACATGTGGTGGCGTGTGCATGAGCTACGTTGTACGCGCGTGTGGGCTTAGTCCTTCTAAATAATAAATACTGATTGACGTCCATTGAATTTCTGCAATAAATCCTTAATAAATAAATAAGGAATCAAGGTGTGTGGGCCACCCTGAGGTATGTGTACGAAATCCAGTCCACTTATCATGTTTGCCACCTCATATTTACCCTAGGTCCCAGAAATCAAGCCAAGCCAAAATTCAGGTGCACAGCACCACCGTGAGGAACAATGTAAAATCATGCCTGAAAGCTCTAAATTCATGTAGTGTGGTCCACCTGTGCTTTGAAATGGTCTCATTTTTATGTCCCTTCATCCTGGTGAGGCACATCTGATGAATAGATTATACGGGATATACACACCACAGTGGCACACACAAAATCTAGAAAGTCTTCATGAGTGGGAGTCCCCTTTCATCTATTCCCTGTGGTCTGGCCCACCTGATGATCTGATTGCATGCCATGCATACATCACGGTGGGCCCACCTAATGTATGCATTCGTCAATATGAGGCCTACCCAATGCTGGATCCAGAACCGCATGCACACGAGACTGAATTTTCAGACATATTACTAGTTGGGCCGGGTCTGGGCCTAGATTGAATGGGCCCAAAAATGAGTATCATTTGTATACAAACCTCTTTTCAAATCCATGGGAGGGCCCACAGATGGTTTGAATATCACGATCACAAACGGTCGGCTGGGATGCATTGATAGTGCATTTTCTACCATGAGTTAGACATGGGCCCAGGTAATTCACTCTAATGGCAGATATGGGCCTACATAACTCTGCCTGGACAAGCCCTTATCATGGCCCTATATCTGTACTCGGCTTTTTCGCTTCGCATAAGTGGAGCCACAAGGTTGAGTGATCCAGACCGTTGGTCTGATGGAGCCGCCTCCTAAATTCTTCTCATAGGACAATCTCAACCTTTCGTGTTGGGGCCTGCAAATGGATGGTCAAGAAGAGAAATAGCGCTGAGGCGCATGTCCAATTTAAGAAAGGCAGGAAATTCTAACGGATGAAACTTTTGGACCATATTCCATCCATGGAAAGTTGCATTGGACCAACGGTCTGGATCACTGAAACATGGCCCTGATTTGTCATGGCAGGTTGCATTGGAATAAACGGCCTGGATCACTGAAACTAGAAACGTACGAGAATTCTCACACGAATCTAGAACCTCGGTTGTAAACGAGCAGAGAACCTCTGCTGCTGCTGCTCTGGTTGGTCCAGATCATTTTGACTGTGTCAGACTCAACTCTGACACAGTCAGGCTGAGCTGGACAAATCAGAATAGAGCCGAGTAGGAATTTTCTGCTCGCTTTCAACGGAGGATCCGGTCTCATCTCACACACGGTTGAACAGTTTCCACGCGCAAGAGGCAAGTGCGGTCTTGATTCTGACACAGTCATCATTGACTTCTGATTGGGTGAAGAGAATCAGTCACGAGATATCTGCCTTGTCTGATTTTCGTACATGACAGTAACTGGGTCGCACGTGCGTGACTCACAGGTCGCACGAGAGAGCCAGGGAACCGGAAGAGGATTGCCTGGTGTACCCTACACCAGCTAATTTGCTGGTGTAAGTACGTGTCGCTTGTAGACAACTTTATCAGTCCTCGAGCTCCATGTTTATACCAACGGTTCAAAGAAAATCAAGATCATGTGAGCCCAATATGATGTATTTAACATATCTACACCGTCCATCCAGTTTACAAGATCAATTTGGAGCATGATGTAAAAAATGAGATATATCCAAATCTCAAGTGGACCACACCACAAAAGGCAGTGGGGACAATGATTTTCACTGTTAAAAAATTCCTAGGGCCCACCATAATGTTTATTTGCCATCGAAACTGTTCATATGGTCACATAGACCTGGATGCAGGGTAAGAACAAATATCAGATTGATCCAAAACTTCTGTGACCACCAAGAAGGTTTCAATGGTTGACGTTATTCTCCCACTGCATTCTGCAGTGTGGTCAACATATGTCCTTTTTTCTGGTTAAACCCTTATAACGATGTCTCCAAATGGACGGACGGTTTGGATATACCGGGAACCTCATGGTAGGGCCCACAGAAATTGGTGACGTCAATACACCAGCGAGCTCGCTGGTGTGCGGTACACCAGCTAATCCGCTTCCGGAACCAAACAAAACTTCCAACAGTCATGAAACGAGTCAGAACTAGTCAAGGAAGATGGGCCCCACCTGTGTAAGAGAGAGATTTACATCTGCCATTATGATGGTTTGTCCCCATGTGTGCTAGATGTGTAAGGGTCCGATTGGGTGGGCCCCACATGATCAATAGTATGAATCTGATTATTGGATTATTTGGACTTGGCCAAAGTAGTTGTGATGAGCTTATGTACGAAAGGATTCGTAACATTTTTTTGGAGAAATGGACTTTTTCTCCTCAAGGAAGAGAAAATGTGATAGTTTATTGTTTGCTAGGCCTACTATGATACTTGTGAGAAATCCGTCACAACTTAGGTGGGCTGCATGACAGAAAAATGTGGGTAGAAAAATGCCTAATGTTGAAAGCTTCCTAAGTCCACCATGATGTTTACATGCCATCCATACTATTCATAAGCTCATTCTTAGTGGATGAACTAAAACACAAAAATATTAGCCTGATCCAAAAACCTATTGTCCTATGAATGTTTCTTGTTGTGTGGCCCACTTGGTTTTGGATCTACCTCGTTTCTTAACATGATCTAGCAAAATAGATAGACAAGGTAAATTTCTCATAGACATCACGGTAAGCCTTGCCTAGCTTCCAATCACAGAAAGTTTCTACGAAAGTCGTTCATAGGCACTTTGTGTCGGCATTTAGAAGGATGTCATCACAAAGAATGGTTTGTGGTAGATGATTGATATTAACCAGGTTTTCCGACTCATACCTCAATGGTAAATAGAGTGTGTTTCAATATTAAGGTCAAGTGCGAATGCTCATGCGGGAGGTGGGTTTGGCCCCGTGGCTCAATGGCAGGTAGACCCGATTTCAACATTAATCATGAGACCAAGTGCCCATGTGGCATTGGTGTATGTTGATGGGGTTTTCCTCCTTAGGAGTTGTGTCGAGATTGTGCAGAAACAGGGTTTTATGATTGGTCGCCCATCAGACATAACCGGTCGAATATTGGTGTTTCTTCGAACTTCATGCTAGACTATTTTTGGTCGTTCACGACTGCTCGGCCACACTGGGCGACCAGTCGGTGGTGCGTGCGGACTACGATATCCAGTTTCCTAATTTGGTTCCAACACTCATACAAAGCTATATAATGGCTTCTAATTCGAGATTAGGGCATTCTAATAGGTGCTCGACACGCGAAGGTGAGAGAGGGGGAGAAAGAAGAAGAGGGGAAGAGAGAGAGAGAGAGAGAGAGAGAGAGAGAGAGGAAGCTTGTAGGGAAGAGATTTCTGCTTGTGAAGGTTGATCCACAGTACATACGACATCTCAGGTTCTTCTACATCCTCGAATCCGGTGAGATCTCTCAGTTTTTTATTCATTTTGATTTGTATCCACCCTAGAGGTGAAGAAGATTAGATCCAAGTGGGTTGTGCTTGTGATCGTTATGTAAACGTTACTTTACATAATGGATTGTTGATTTGGAAAAAGTCTCGTGGTTTTTACCTTTGTTGAGGGTTTTCCACGTAAAGAAAACTCTTGTATTCATGTGGTTGATGATTTGATTGTATTTTAAGCATTCTCATGTCACATAATTCACGTAGTTAGGGTGCGAGGTGCGAGATCCTGAAGTTTTGTGCAACGATCTCAACATATGTGTGACTGTGTAAAAAAAAGTTATTTAAAAAAAAAAAAACACCCATGTAAAAACTACCCCCTAGGTGGGCTAGACGTATATGACAAAAAAGGGCAACTAAAAAATAATTGACTAATGGTCCACATTCAAGGTAAAGTTGTGCCCGCCTAATGAGTGGGTTGTCTTAATCTTATTTCCGATTCGTGCTTATAGTAAGCCCCAACTGATGTATATCTCCCGAAAGTGCAACCTCTTGTGTAGTATTGAACACAAACCAAGCTAGCTCGGTTAGCTCACTCGACTCGGCTTGAACCAGCTCAATTTAGCTAGGCTCGAAAGTTGGGTTCAAACGAATTAGCTAAGCCATTTTTCCAAGCTCGAAAGGATTTTCAAGCCTAGCTCAATTTGGCTCGGCTCGAACATAGCTCGTTCGGCTCGACTCGGTTGGAACTCAACTGGGGTAGCTAGAAAGGTATGTTGTTTAGTCCCACAACAGACAAGAGCAAAGAAATGAGATATTAAACTCTCTATAAAAGTAAGTGGGGTGTCAATGGACTTTTAGCTACCTTTGGGCCTGAATTTTAAATAGCTTTAGGCTGAGCTTTTGGGTTGAGCCTATTTAAAATTTTGTTCTTTCCAGTCGAGTAGCACATCATGTCAGTCTAGCTCGAAGGCCAAGTTGAACACGAGCCAGGATGGTCATTGAACAAACCTAGCTCGAACAGGGCAAAGCTCGGCTCGTGTACAGCTCTAGTGTTTATGTGTGGGCTAGTGTGCACATCTCCCTTCATCCCACAATTATTAGTGAGAATCTCAAGACTGAATTGGAAATAGACTTTCGAAATTTTGATTATTGAAAGAGTGCCGTCCACTGTTTTTAGAGAGCTCATCACCAATGGCAGGCATTGTACCCCAGCTTGTGGGACCACATAGTTTTTTTTTTTTTTTTTTTTTTTTTTTTTTTTTTTATAGCGTGTTACATTTGTAGGAAATCAGTTCCATGAAAGTTGTACGCCCCACCATGAAGATCATCTAGTACAAACTTAATGATGATTCAATCATTTGGTGGACCACACCAATAAAATCAATGGACAACCGAACATTTGACTAACATACAAATGTGGCCCACCTAGTGGGCAGATCAATCTAATTTTCTGAAAAGGTGATCTACATGGAAATTCCTACAGTTTTCAAGGTACAGATATCCTACACAAGTGGTTTTTTGGGGGTAAAGATATTAAGGTACCATAGATTGTGATACCATCGCCAGTAGGTGATCAGTTCTCGATAGGGGTGGTTAATGAACCAAACTATTCATGAACGGTTTGAATTTGGTTCGATTAAAGCTCGTTTGAGTTCGTTTGATTAGTAAACAAACCAAATTCAAACTTTGTTTTTGGGTTTGATTAGTAATCAAACCGAACTCAAACAGGCATGAGTTCAGTTCTGTTAGGCTCAATAGGGTTCGTTTATAGCTAAAAAAGCATTATTTCTTATGATATGGTCCACCTGAGATTTGGATTTGCCTCATTTTTTAGTTCTTGCCATGAAATGATTTGATGAAATGTGTGAACGGAGTGGATATGGAATATATGCATTAAGGTGGGCCCCACAGTAAGAACCTCACCGTCTTGAATATTTTTTATATGGAATATATATTGTTTCCTCTCGTGTGTGCCGCTTGAGTTTTGGATCCTCCTCAATTTTGATCCACTGTCGTAAAATGAGCTAAGAAGATGGATGGACGGGTGGAATTTTCACAAATATCATGATGGGCCTTATCTATAAATTAAGCCAGCATAGGGCAACCCATGTCCATTCCGAAATCAAATTGCTTGCTGAGTTACCCAATAAACTCTTATTGTACTGAGTAAACTCAGTTGGGCTCACCATGAATATATGTGGTTTATCCACGCCATCCGTCCGTTTTTACAACTCATTTTATGGGTTGAGCCCAAAATTGAAGCATATCTAAAGCTCAAGTGGACCATACCATAGGAAACAGTGGGAATAATGATTTCCACCATTGAAACCTTCATGGGACCCACATTGATGTTTATTTGTCATCCGACCTGTTCATAAGTTGACACACACATGGATGAAGGCAAAAAAAAAATATACAAGCTTGTTCCAAAACTTTTATGGTCCAAAAGAAACTTTCAACGGTAGATGTTCAATTCACACTTGTTTCCTATGGTGCGATCGACTTAAGCTTTGGATATGCATAATTTTTCGAATCAAGCCATAAAATTATCTGGTAAAATGGATAGACTGAGTGGATAATATACATATATCATGGTGGGCCCCATAGAGTTTATTCAGTACGTAATCCACTTCTGTCCAGTATTGCACCGCACGCTCCCAGTTGGCTAAGAAAAGGGCTGTGATACATAGGGGTTGTTAATGAACCAAACTATTCATGAACGTTTTGAGTTCATTTCAATTAAAGCTCATTTGAGTTCATTTGATTAGTAAACAAGCCAAACCAAACTCAAACTTAAGTTTTGGTTATGAAACTCAAACCAAACACTGTGGTCTTCAGCTTGGTTCGGATCATTTACACCCCAAGTTCTGGATATGTTGTACGCGGGTGTGAATTAGGTGTTACCTCGGTAACAGCTTAGTCGGTGTTACCCCTACCTTAGGGCCCACATTGATGAATTTCTATATATCCACACCGTCCATCTGTTTCTAAGAACCAGTTTAGGATGGTATAGGAAAATATATACAGAGCCAAATATCAGGTGGACCACACCACATGAACCAGTGTTGATTGAGTGCCTCACCATTAAAAATTCCAAAGGGCCCATTGTAACGTTTTCTTAATGTTTATCTGCAATCCAACCTGTCGATAATGTCAATAAGATCTAGATAAAGGTAAATTAGAGAGATCATATTGATCCAAAACTTTTGTGGCCCAAAAAATGTTTTTAACGGTTATTCATCACTCTTTCTATTGGTATGCTCCACATGAGATTTGGATCTTCTTATAATTTTGTATCGCATGGATATACAAAAAATGGACGGCATGGATATATAAAAAATACATGAAGGTAGGCCCCACACGGTAGGGTTAACACCCACTAAGCTGTTACCAGGGTAACAGGCTAACAGCTAATTCACGCCCGTTATCCACGCCAAGTCACCGTGTTCCTGGGTGCAATCACCCTGAGTCATGGCGACAAGCACGTGACATGCACGTGAAGTGAGAGAAGGGCCGGTCAATGGACAAGTCAAATGGTCAAAGTAGGTGATCCTGACGGATGGGAATTGAATGCATCCAACGGTCCTCGTGGCCCCATGCCCATCTGAGTCGGGTCTCCTTCACTTCCATTAAAACAGTCGGCAGATTCGTAGCTAAAACCTGTGGATCAGAAACCACAAGCCCACTCCTTCACAGTGTACTCTTAACCACACGTTTCCTAATCCCACACACGTGTATAGTCCATCCTCATGCATGCATACGTCCACATTCTAGACCGGCATACGTGCGAGTGATCCCAGCTGTGCATTAGGTCAGCCCCAACGTGCTGATACCCTGACCCAAGAATAAGAATGCATGATTGGTAAGTCGTGGCATACATGTAAATTGAATGTGGACCATTGATTATTGGACCAGGACATCTCCATGTTGGGACCCACCTAACATGCTGCTCAGATCTAGCACGTTTGCCACGTGGCATGTAACGGGTTTTTCAGTTTCTCTTTGCATGTGGAAATGAGATGCACGTGAGCAAGATTGGAGCCGCTCATCAACTGATCCTTGCTCCAAGTCTCAGAAATCAGGCCAATCTGATTATGATCAGGTAAGCCACACATGTGCTTAAGCCACGTGTTTGGTCCACCTGATGGTCACAACAACTTGAATTACTAGACATGCAATCTAGACGGTCGAGATTGACTGATGAACGGCTCCAATCACTCTCGTACATGCGTCTCATTTCCCGCTCAAGGCCGGCTCAGCAAAATATTTATGTAAATGATTTCAGATGTGACCCACCACTCGATCTAGACATTTCTTCTTTGATCGTGAATCTGGGGACCAGTGATGGGAACCTGGGGCACAGTATCTTTAATGTGGTTGTTAATGCAAATGGCCTTGGTATCTGATAGCTAAAATAGCACATTAGAGAGACTCCATCTACCTACGTGTCATGTGTGCATAGTATCCAACCCATCCAACTGGTTGGACTGACCATAAAAATAACCCAGTGCATAAATCAGGCTGTTCCATTAATCAGGTGGACCACACTCCAGATTGATGGTTGTCAACTGCGTCTTCGGTGTGGAGCACATGATGAGTGAATCGGCCAGATTTATTTTTATTTTATTATTTATTTATACCAGGTGCTGTTATTAATGGTTGGCCTACCTTTTGGACGGCTTGGATGCCGTACACAGTTGTGAGTGGGACCCCTGACTGTGAGGCTCACTTTAATGTATGTGACTACATCCACGCCGTCCATCAGTATTGAAAGATTATTTTAGGGCATCATCCAAAAAAATAAACCAGTTCTAAGTCTCAGATGGACGATAGTACAGGAAACAGTGGTGATTCACCATTAAAAGCTTCTTGTGGGCCATAAAAGCTTTGGATCAAGATGATATTTGTGTGGTCTCTTCATCTACGTGTTTATGACCTTATCAACAGGTTGGATGGAAAATAAACATTCCGATGGAATCAATGAATTTTTTAATATTAGGGATTCAATCACGAATGTTTCCTGTGGTGTGGTCCAATTAAGATTTAAGACTGCTTCGTTTTTGGGATCATGCCATAAAATGAGCTTTCAAAATGGTTGGACGGTGTGGATTTAAGACACGGACATCACTGTGAACCCCACAGTCTGGAGTCCCACCTATCTTGGTGGATCCGGGGTCTCACCTAATCTGCTCCGGACATTTATGAGCTAGTTGCATGGTAACTTACAGAACAACTAGTTGGGTGGCAGATCTACTTAAATCCATTAGTAATCCAAAATTTGGAGGGCCACGCGTACACGTCAAACCATTTATTGGGTCTTTGCCCACAACAATCCAACGGCCCGATTTGCGCGATTTTGGAACTATTGTCCCCTTCGCTTTAGGCCTGCTTGTGTACTTGAAATGCACTTGAATCCGAACCACAGGTGAAAGCGATTTCGAATTCTCAGTTGCATTTGACAGCTTGTAAAAAGAATATGCTAGAATTTAAAAGCAGGATTGCAGAATTTGAATTTGATTATTAAATTAACATTATTATTAATTTCAAATCGAAGTACACGTGATATTTGACGGATTGATTATAATAAGCTCATTTATTATATACGTTGGCCAAAAATGACTAAGTTATGAGCATTCGGTGGGCCACAAGCATAGGATCCGATAAAGATTAAAAAAAACCGAGCAACTAACCAATGTTTTCAACCCTCAATTTATATGGCTAATGTTTGGATAATTCAATTATTTTATTAATATGATTTTAGTGACGCAACCCATAATATAATTATTTTGGAGTGTCATCAGAATGCCATGTGAACAATATAATTAGCAGATAGCATAGATATCTTTGTGCCCCGGGTTGTGTGGGGTTCACAGAGACAGTCTCTAACAAATCCACTCCATCCAGTTGTTTTGAAAGACCAAGGTAGGACAGGATTTTAAAAATCAGACAAATCCAAAACTTAGGTGGGTCACACTAACAAAACAGTGGGAACAGCAACATCCACCATTGAAACCTTAGTGGAGTTGACCATGATGTTTATATGCCATCCAAACCGTTCAAAGAATTATTACCCACTCAAATAAACTGTAGGAACAAATATCATCCTAATACAAAACTTCTATAATCATTAGGCATTCAATCCCCACTGTTTTGTGTGTTATGGCCCACACAAGTTTTAAACCTTCTTGATTTTTAGAATCCTGTCTTTGTGTCGTCTTCCAAAACAGATGGACGAAGTGGATTTGTTCTCTCTGCCTAGGGTCGCGGGCAATCCGCTCATGCTTCCAAATGACCTCCAAGCGTATCCATTGTTTAGCTAGGAGTGTCCAAATTAATTTCTTTTGTCAATTGTTGGATTAACGCCATAAGTTATGGTGCTCTTAGTTGCATCGGTTGGCTTAGATAGTCTATTTGATTGATCTACACTATCTTAAGTTTAGAAAAAATTACAAGACTATCGTACAAAAATCTTACTGATTTGATGATAAGTTCCAAATGAAAATTGCCTAAAAATGTGATTCTTTAGAATCATAAGCAATCCATGACATGCCCTAATAAATAGAGGGATCCAATTATTGATTGGACTTACCTTTATATGTAAATCATCTTGACTCTCCATGTTAATGACCATTGATCAAATGGTTCATGTTTGAGACCTAATTGGTGTATAGTTGCAAGGTAGCCTCTGAAATGAGTGTTGAACCTAATTAACAATCTAGATCAATGGGCATTTGGATCATAAGATACTTAAGATAAGTGCCTTATGTCTCGAGTAGGTTATCTTGGTTTTTACTTTTTAAGTAGTATGTATGTTTGGTAAACAACATGCCTATTACCTTCTCCAATCACTTTCATCTTTTTTTATGCCTCTCTTCAGCAACTTAAAAAAAGTTAAACAGCTAAAAGAATTAACTAAAATGATTAAGTAGTTTTTTTTGTAAAAAAAATGCTTATGACTAATCATAAACTAAACTTATCTGAAATAACATACTTATCTACTGCTGTAAGTAGAAAAAGTAACTTAGTTGGTGATATCCAAATGAACCCTTAGTGTGCCCATGAAACAAGTACTCCTAGGATAATGATACATCTCACTTAAAAGATTAGGCAAAGAGCACAGTAGAGCCACTCTTAAACTATCCACATGGAAATTGAACCATCCGTGGAAGACCCTAGTTCAAAAGTCAACCAAAATGAATGTTCCAAAAGGTCAGAGAAGGGGATGGCTAGGATTGGTCTTATTAATCTAGTTCTTACCAATGGTGCATTTAGATGGACGGCCCTGATCACCGACTGGTCTTCCATATGAACTAGTGAGCAAATGTCCCCAATCAATGGCTAGTAGGGCTGCACACAAGCTAAGCTAGCTCTAAAAGCTCACCCAGCTTAGCTCGTTTAAGTTGGGCTTAGCTTGGCTTGTAGGGCAATTCGATCAAGTTCAAGCTTGATTTTAATAGCTTGTTCAAAAACGAGCTAAGCTCAAGCATGAGAGAGCTCGACTTAGCTTGAGCTTTATATATATATATATATATATATATATATATATATATATATATAAAGCATCAGTGAGCTCGGCTCGGCTTGTTTAAAATATAACAAAACTCTAATCCAATCCTACCCATCACCTTTTTCATTTCACTTTCACTCCAACCTATCCCCCCCTGTTCCAACTTTCTCTCCGGCCACTGGCACCACACGACCCGCACCGCACCCAAGCAGCGAACGCCCGATGCAAACCAGACACTCAGTTCGCTCGCATAGGCCAGCATGCGCCTACCCCGAGTTTCATTCCTCCAAAACAGATAGGTTTTGTGAATTTTTTTTCTTCTTATTTTATGTCTATTTTGTTTAAAATAGAGAATACCCTCAAAATGGGGCTAGTTTTGGGTTGAATTGGGGTCGAGTCAGGTGACACAAGGCAGCGAGTTGGGTTAGGTCAATTGGTTAGGTCAGGTGAAGTTAGGTCAGTGGGTAGTTATACACTTCTATAATAATAATAATAATAAAAGATAGCTCGACTTGGCTCAATAAAGCTCGATCGGCTTGGCTTGAACAAAGCTCGCTCAGCTCGACCAGTAAGTCAAGCTCGAGCGGCTGTTTTGAACTTGATGCTAAAGCTAAGCTCAAGCTTAGTGAGCCACTGATGAAGCCACGCTCGAGCATAGCCATGTTCGGCTCGTGTGCAGTTATAACGGCTAGGATCATCTACGTGATGCAATTTTTCGGTTATGCAACATCCACAGTAATGCTTAACACAGGATCTGGGCTATCCAATCTCACGTGAAGGGAAGCCATCGCACGTGTAAAGATAATACTAGACAAGTAATCTGAGCTTTGCTAGAAAAAAGCTCGCCCGACCATCTTGCCCCTACTGTCGAACCAAGTGATTATCCAAACCGTTCATCTTGAAGGACGCTCTGTCGTGCCTGTATATATTGCAAGAATCTCAGCCGTTATAACTCTTTCTTTCTTTCCTTTTTTTTTTTGTTGGATAATTAAGCTGGGTTTGGCCGCATGGCAAAAATATCGATGATCAGATCTTCACCGTCCATAGAAAGGTATGTCAGAAACTACTTCTGTGGACCACTGATTCTAACTTACAATGTCCGGAAAGTTAGAATCAGTGGTCCAGAGACGTAGTTTTTTGCCATGCGGCCCATCAATAGTCAAAAACCCACAGAACAGTTAAGACCATAATATAGTTGGGAGAAGGGTTAGCGCGGTCTTTGCTGGGACCTTGGTCCATGTGGGGCCCACCAATAACAACAATATCGATATTTGAAAAGAGTTCTCAAGTCCAGCCGGATTGTCCATCAGTTACATCCACCAGGTAGATCCAAACATGTCATGTGCCTGTAAAATCCAAACCGTCCAATAGACTGGCGCCACCATGAACATAACGATGTACAAGAATCGGCTTAATCAACTCAGCAGGTAGACCATACTTGCATCCTGTTATTTATATATTGCTATACTTTATTTTCTATGGTGTGGCCTACCTAATGAATATATCAGTCAAATTTCAATAGGAGGCGATCCTCAAGGTGGGATCAACCATTTGGACAGGTTGGATGTCAGATATACATTGTAGATCCCAAGTTATCTGCTGGGTGGATGGTAACTTATGGTCCAACGAGTTGGACCTGAGACCTTTTCATTTGAAGAGAAAATAGGACGCGTATGTATACATGCATCATACGTAAATACATTTCATATATATACGTAGACACTTGCTCGTGTGTAAATTCTTCTTGTCCAGTTGCATTTAAATACATCCGCGCGAGTCTGGCTAGCTAGTCTATATACTGAAAGAAACACGTAGAAGGCCTATGGGAAGATTTGCATATATCATTCTAGAGATGGAAGAAGTCCACTCTCAGCTTTTGTCGTATTGGGCTAGACTTCTTTGTTGGAACTTGAAACATCCATTTGCCTCGTGTGGCCCACCTATGCTTAGATCCATTAGTTTCAGCAAGTGGGTCCCACCTGTAGGTGCTCTTCCTAAAAAATTATCGGGCTGATCCAATCATCAAGTGGGGAGAGGTAAGATAAAACTGATGGACGGTCCATGTTCGATGTACATGCATGGCCCATCCAGTTTATTGGAATCGAATGCTTCAAATCTTCTACAATAGGGGCCACCGGCAGGTTGTAGATGGCGACCGATCAATCGGACATGGCGGACTTTAGGAAAGTGAACTCTCTAAACAGATCATAGACATTAACAACCGATCGCTAGGTTTTCTAATTTAAATTAGTTTCTTGTGTGGATTTGCCCAAGATGTTTCTAATTTCGGTTTGTTATCTATTTAAAAGTTGTAATGCAAGATTAAGAGTTTTACCATTAAGGTCAGGTTTTTCAAAAGAAATTGAGATAGTTTTAGGGCAAGAGAAAAAACCTAAGGGAAATCTTGAAATCTATGGGATGAGCGAAATGATTGTGTCTGTCGTTCTGATGTGAGAAAAGCTTTTGGTTAGTTTTGAAATTTCTCTTGTGAGCTGAGATTTAAGTTTTGTTTTTTCAGTTTCTTGTAACTTCTAATCTTATAAAGGAATTGACTTTGTGTCTTGGTTTTTTTTTTTTTTTTCGTTTTTTAATCAGTCAAGGGTTTTCCAAGTAAGATTTGAATTATCTTCTTGTACATGGTGATCATTTAGTGATTTTCAGTGCTTCCACTTACCAGTTTCCCAACATAGTCACCTACGATCCCGCTAGGATTTTAAGGCTTGAACTTACCGGCTAAGTTACTTTCATAGAGTTTCGGGTGAGTCAAATCAACCTCTTGGATTTCGATGAAATTGAGCTGGGCCAACTTGGTCGAGTAGGGAGCTAGATCAGCCAGTATTGAATTATTGAGTGGGGGTTGACATTTTCGTGATAGAGATTGTCTTGTTTTTGTCTCTGTGTGGCCAAAACGTTGAGGCCCACCTAAGTGTACGGTGTAACTCTATTGCTTTTCTTGATACATTCACCTCAATGTACAAAGCTCATGACCTCAATGCACCTTAAATCCCGTTTTCCTTGTGGGAATGATCCCATACAGCCATTCCATGCTCACTTCCCCATACTCCAACGTTTTTTTTTCCGTCAACTCTTTACAAGTGGATGACATCGAAGCCATGCAAAAGGTGGGGCCCATCATGAATATCATCTGACATGAAAACCATACCAATCCGCTCATCATATGGGCCACAACTGTACATTAGGTCAGATCAACGGCCATCCTTTGATTTTAATGAAGTGGCCCATATTTCATGCCAGATGACTTCGTGATGGGCCCACCTTCGTAATAGCTTACCGGTAGTAGAAAAGTCATAATAAAGCGAAGAAGGCAGTGGTGGATGGTAAGCTTAGCATGCTATCGTTGCATGTGAGATGTTATGGTAAGTGTCATTGTCATGCCAGAGCACGAGACTCGACCCATAATATTGTTCATCCATCTGAGACAAAAATATGGGAAGTTATTTAATACTCAGGCTGACAGTGACACTTGATACGCATGCACTCAGAAATTGTCATGTAGCATACATTAACAAAATTAAACCGGCTAAATTGTGAAAACTCTCTGTCACTAAGTTAAAATCCCAATATCAGATTAGTAGAACCCCAACATGACCAGCCAGCTATCTGGTGTTGGGTTACTCATGCAAGGCGCACACCCTGTTAAATGCGCAATGCATCCACTCAGTCAGTCACACGATTCTCCCACCCAATGTAGGGTTAGTGGGTTTTGAATCCGAGACCAGCATTTGAAACGCTCAGGCATCCACCAACTGGGCTAGCGGGCCATCCCAACACAATTATCAGCTAGATCCAAAATTTCTGTAGCCCCCAAAATTCTTTCAACGGTAAGCATTCAATCCCCACTATTTCCTGTGATGTGGTCCACCTGAGATTTGGATCTCCCATATTGTAGGTCTCATAAATGAGCTCTCAAAATGGATGAACGGCGTGGATAAAACACATATATTATGGTGCGGCCCATAGAGCTTTGACACCAGCTAGCTGGCTAGCTGGCACTAGCCAAACCGCGTCCTCAGTTTTCAACATTGGTCCATCCATGAGGTGATCCTTTGATTGAATCTTATGATCTATAAGCATGGGCCACTAGTTGGATGGTGGAGATGGCTTCACACTAAATTTTATATAACTCAGACACATGATGGTTATGTGCATGATCTTACCATCCACATGCAAGCACATGTTCCAATAAGCCAAATGCCAGCGAGATCCAAGATTTCCATCTTGTGGGCCCCACTGATTAGATATTCTGGAGTAGAACACAGGCCATTTTTCAACAAATGAACCGTCGTCCATTTGTTTTGTAGACTGCATAGCTAGGCACCCTGAGCAAGACGATCCTCTACGTTCATTCCAAAATATCTAAACAGCGTGGCCCACCTGATGGGAGGCTCGAAACTCACACGCGTGTGCCGTGTTGGCACGTGTGCTTTCGTGCATGCTTTATTACTGAGTCTTTTACTCGTGGGGGAAAGATAAGATAAGATGAGGTATGACTGGGTATAGGGATGTGTGTTTCTAGAAAGAATGACGTGTCAAGGTCATTGGGTCCTTCCAAATTTCCAAATCCAATGGCGGTCGATGACCACCGATGGCCAGTGGGTCGGTGATGGTGAACCCACTTGGATCGTCGGCTTATTTTATTAATGTACTGTCTTTTCATTAATATAGCCTCTAAACCATCTCTCGGTGTCTCTAGACCGCCCAAATGGTCCAGACCACAAGATGCTCTACTGATGGCTACGTCTCACCTAACCAAATGGGCCACCATCTAACAGGCCAAGACCCAGGACCCAAATGAGTGGGGCCCACTCCTAGTCCCTCAGTCCCAGTACTCACCCGCTTAAAACCATTCTGACAAGTATTACCGAGATTTTGAAAATCTCTCGACATGTTCATGCAAATTCAAGCTTTTCAAAATCACGCCAGTTTTAATTTTTCAAGATTTTAATGAAAAAATTATTTATTAATTGATAATATGCATTTTTAAAGTTTTTATTTTAAATGAGATTTTTCAGATAATGTATCAAGAAAAACCTTAAAAAATAAAAAATAAAAATCTCCCGAGAAATTGCTGAGATACACAAGCTTCTCAAATTGATATTTTTTAGCAGATGACTAGGTGGGGGCGTCATGCACTAGAGGTTACGAAGGCATAAAGCAAACAGCCGTACCTACCGACCATTCGACCTGGCCACGGGTGTTTTGATCATTTCTCCTGGAATTTTCTTTTGTAGCCTGTTTGGGGTCAGGAATTTGTGAAATTCACATGTTTTAAATTTTGTTTTTTGTTTGGAAATTAATAAAATTTCTGAATTTTTACATCCACACCTTCATAAATTTACGGATTTGGGGCAAAATCTAAATTATCAAAAACAATAAAGACTAGTCAAAACTTTAAAATGAAAGACCTATTAAAATAAAATAAAATAAAATAATAGAGATTTTTACTGTAAAATTTCTCATAGATTTGAATTTTACCAAACAGTGCCCCAACAGTCATTCGGGATAAGTGCTTTCAAAAAGGTGAGATTACATTATTACCCTCGTTTGCTTTTTCTTTACAACAGGGGAGAATTGTAAGGTGTGGGGATCATGGTGCCTGTCTCCCATCCAACCTTTATAATAAATATACACCAACAATATAAAAAGACAAACCAAAAATTTGACGATGCAATCATGAGGTGGAAATTCCCAAAAATAATAATAATAATAATAATATACACCATTCAAAATATTATAATTCAAGTGTAGCCTGCTAATGATCTAATTGACTTGATATTTTGTCCAATGATCTAATTGACTTGATATTTTGTCCATGTCAATGTTGTCCCATTGTTTTCTCTCAATTTTACTTTTGGCCACGTGCGGTGAGTGAAGGCATGGTAGAATGGATTGTGCGGCTTGATTCCAATCAAATAATTTGACCCGCAAGCATCTAGATAGGCAAATACGTCAAATTCAATCGTACATGACCGAAACCTAAAAAAACTGATCGACTATTCAGCCACTCACAAGATGTTGTTTATCAAGATCAGACGATTTTCAGAGGGATGGGGTTCTTCCTCCAAAAATGAGTTGCGTCTTACATTCCACCAGAAAGGACTTTTCAGATACAATCCAGAAATGCTTATAGTCGGTCGCAAAGGTCAATTGTCGAACACCTCTTCGAAAAAAAAATTGCTAATTGTATTGATATGAGTTTGTCTAGCAGGCGTGCACTTGGATTATATAATGCTAAGGAAAGATAAATTTAATTTGATTTGGTTAGTGTGAGAATCGTTTATTCTATTAATTTCTTCTATTATTTATAGGCTTTTTAGAAAAGAAAAAAGAAAAAAAAAAAAAAAAAAACAAAAAATCATCTAAATTCACCCCACGTTCAACAGTTACAATAGTCATTCAATGTCACTTTGATCCTTCGGACTCTTCCTCTCTCTTCTCATTTATTTGATAACCATTTGCAAATTCACTCTACCACGTCTTGTCTCTAGATGACGTGTTCTAATCAACTAATGTTAGTTGTTACTTCTTAAAATACACACCATGTATCTTAACATCTTAACAGATGGCATGCGTGTTGTATACTTCCGCAACGTCACGTATTCTGATTAATTAGTTCTTTGGAACCATCAAAAGTATGGTACAACATTATCACCATGGTGTGATGCACACATTTGACTGGGTGAATGTTATATACATAATAAGTGGACCCCACAAGTCTCGAGGTTCACTACTTATTAGAGGAAAAAACAAATGAGGGAATTTCTATCATTTTTAATTTTAGAGGCATTATTTGATAAAACATAGATTCCTCGTGAATTTTGCAATCAAAGTTCAAAAGAAAATTGTAATTCTTTCAGTAAATGTTCTAATGGCTTTACACTTGGGTTCTCAAGCAATAGGCAAGGAATTTGCCTAATCCAAATCTAATGCAAATCAATCAATTTGAATACTTCTAGGATTTATGTGGCATGCAGTATTGGAATGGTGGACCCCAGCTTCAAACTAAACCACCCATCGGTTCGATGGGTCTTAACCCCTTGATCAAATTGATTGGACCATCTTAACCACTAGTTAGTAGACATTTATATGTTGAGTTCCAACTATAGATTATTTTTCATTTCAACCGTTTATCAGATACCCACGGATTGCTCGGTTAGAACATCCGTTCAGTGTAATTTTTTGTTTATGATCTATATTCTACAATAAACCTAGGGATTTGGACAGTTTATATTGACTAAGTGAATGCGAAGAATCCAATCTTTGAGTGCATGCATTGGAATCACATTTTCTAGTACCAGAGTATCAACGGTTTAGTCTGTTCTTTGGTCAAAGGTGTAGTTGCAAGGCATTAGATGAATGAATGTAGGTGCATAATAAATGTCTCTTGGGCCGGATATGATTTATTTAGATTTTCTCTCTTTTTCTGGGTCCCCACATATTTCGGGTCTCAGACTTTTAAAACCGAGCCAAACCGGGTGGATGGAACCGAACTGGCTACTATGACCACAACATTACCTTAAATGTGGTTAGATAGAGTGAACTACTGTTTGTAAAAAAATATTAAAAACAATCTCTCAATCAAAGGTTCAATTATGACTCGAAAATCTAATACCCCATTTTCCACCTTGGATCTGGGTGTATTTCAAATCCAAATAGTTGTTTTCTGTGTTTATCACCCTTGGATTTGGAGGTTAATTAAATGGGGTATTTCAAATCTACTTTTTTTTTTTTAGTGTGTTTTGAAATCTTGGTAAAATGATGAGATTTCTATGTAATCGAAAGGAAATGTTTTTTTTTTTTTTTGCCTCTTTTTTAAGGGCAGAAGAGTCACACATGTACAAATGTATCTTTAAGATGCCAATCCATTAGACACATGGCATGCAATAAAATGATCCGAACCATCCAAATATCAGTCATTTAAATGGACGATTAAAAATATTGGTAAGTCCCCTGTTTGTGATCCTTGCATTTGTGGCCCATCCAAGGCTCAAAAAAAAAATTTGCCATAGTATATATTTTAATATGTGTATTAAAATTATTCAATCAAATATCTCACACACACACACACACACACTAATTTGGGATATGAAAGGTAATTTAGTTAATCAAATTTAAATAGTACAAATATACCAAATAATTCAAGATTTGGATTCGAGTGCATTTCAACCAAATATAAATAAGGATTCAGAATCATCTTGATTCGAATATAATTGTGATTTAGATTCCAATGCATTCCAAATCCAAGCTCCCAAACGAGCCCTAGGCTTCTCTATTTCTCTATGATTTTAGCATTTTAGGATTTTTTTTCTTTCTTTTTTAGCACTGAAGTATAGGTCTAAAGATGGAATCCTTATCCCGGATCGTTCCTATGTTTGGGACCATGGAAAAGGCTAGAAATTGATTTTGATTGGAACCCAATGGCTAGAAATGGCTTTCCAAAGAAATGAACTCCTTCCCAATGTGTGTCTGTGTGTGTGTGTGTGTTTTTTTTTTTTCTTTGCAAATTCGAAGATTACGGATTCCTTCTGTCCTAGCATCCAAACATAGCTTTTGATTTAAGGGAATTACATGCAATACGTTTCCTGAAAAAAAATTCTCAACTCTCAAATTTCATGTTACCAAACAGCCACTTAGATGGAACAAGTTTTTAGGTTGAAATGGGCCAACCGTTCAATCAAAATACCCCAATAAATGGACACAAAGCCCATAGTTTGCACCCTTGAAATAAATAGATAACCGATGATTTGATTTCATTTGTTATGTGTAGCTCACAAATAATGAGTGGATTGTTCCAATTTCCCCCCAGGTGATTGGCGCAGCCAGTGGGCGGGATGAGATCGAACACCGCCTCTCTCGTAGGATAATTGATCCGAATCCACAGATCTATCGAGAAGAACTTAAAGCTATTGTAATTAAAATAACAATTATTTATATCATCTCAAACACTAAGTTACTAAGTTATGTAACCTAGGAGTCCTAATTGAGAAAGCAAAGAAAAACCAAGCAAAACGGAGAAAATCCATTCAAAATAGCAAGTTCGCGCGCATGTTCTGCACAGGGGGTCAGCCATAGGCCATGACTGGTCAGTCGAGTGCCAAAACATTCCAAAGAGTTTGAACAAATTCTCAACAATATTTAACTGGCCAGACGACCGGTCGTCAGTTTAACCGATTGGTCGCGACCGACCTAAAACAGTCCAGAGAGTTGGGCATGTTCTGGGTGATTATTCAACCAGCTGTCAGACCGATCGTTGGCGATGGATGACTGGTCGTCAGGCAACAAATTTTCTGAGATTTGCAACTGTTTGGCTCTTTTCTTTAGGTCTTCTGTGGGTCCTTTCTTTAGTCCATCTTCATCATATAGAGCTGAGCAACCTCCTCTACATCAGTCTCCGCTCCTTGAAAAGAACTTGACCTTGAGTTCTCGCTCAGATCTGGCTCATGGTACTCGTACAAATTAGCCACATTGAATGTACGGGAGATCCTAAACTCTTCTAGAAGATCCACAACATAAGCATTGTTATTGATCTTTTTGAAAATTTTCATTGGCTCAATCTTCTTATATTCGAGCTTGTTATATGTACCGAAAGGAAAGCGCTCCTTGTGTAAATAGACCATAACTTGATCACCGACCTCGAAGACCTTTTCACAGCGATACTTGTCGGCAGTCCAGCTTATATTTCTGATTCAACTCCGTCAACTTGTTCCAGACTTCAGCATGTATTTCCATGATTTTTTCCACCATGTTCTCCACTGCTACGCTTTTTCCTTGTACTATAGGCAAGGGAACCAAGTCAAGCGTATGACGAGGAGTCCACATATACAATTTGGAATGAAGACTTTTCAGTTGATCTATTTGTCATATTGTTGTAGGCGAACTCATCTTGAGATAGGTTAAGTCTCATTGCTTCGGCTTGTTCCCTGAGATACTTCGGATGAGGTTACCCAACGTTCGGTTTACCACTTCAGTTTGGTCGTCTGTTTGTAGGTGATATGCACTACTGAACTGAAGTTGGGTATCGAATTAGCTCCATAAAGTTCGTCAAACATGGCTAATGAACTTCGTATCACAGGTCCGACGCAATGGTCTTAGGAACACCAACCCCACCACCTCTCTGAAAAATAAGTTGGCTATATTTGTTGCATCGAACGTCTTCTTGCACGGGATAAAATGAGCCATCTTTGAAAATCGATTTACCACCACAAACATTGAATCTGAACCTCGCTGTGTTCGTGGGAGACTGAGGACAAAGTCCATCGAGATATCCTCTCAAGGACCCTCCAGAACAGGCAATGGAGTGTAGAGACCCATATTCTAAGAATGTCCCTTGGAAGCCTAACAAATGGGACACCAGCTGAACCATCATTTCCACATCTGAGCCTAAGTGTGACCAATAATAATGCTCATCTACCAATATCTTCGTCTTGTCAGGCCCAAGTGACCTCCAAGACCCCCACCATAAAGTTCGAGCATAATTTTGTCACGTAAAGAACACTATGGGAAGCATAATCAGTTTCTGTAGAATAGGAACCCATCCGGAATATAGAAGTCACTGGGATCATTATCCTTGCTTTATGCCCATTCTTCTTTGAAGTCTTCATCATTGACATATAATTCCTTAAGGCAATGAAACCCAATCACCTCGCTAGATAGTGTAATAAGGAGAGCGGCTCAGGTGACTCGGAGCATCTACCACCTTGTTCTGTTAGCGAGAATTGTGTTTCAACACAAAGGTGAATTTCTATAAAAATGCAATCCATCTAGTATGTACACGATTGATGTTAGTCTGACTACTAATAAACTTTAAAGCTTAGTGGTCGGTGTTTAAAACAAACTCCCTCTAAATGAGGTAATGTCGCCAATGCCGGAAAACTTGTACCACAGCGTACAACACTATCTCGTACGTGGACCACTTCTTTTTAGTATCACTGAGCTTCTCACTGTAGAAGGCAACGGGCTTGCCTTCCTGGAATAATATGACTCCAATCCCTACGTAGGTCGCATCACAGTCCACCTCAAAGACCTTGTCGAAATTAGACAATACGAGGACCGGGGTGGATGACAACTTGTGATTGATCTCAGTGAAATTATGGTTGGCTTCCTCAGTCCACTGGAATGGTCCTTTCTTCTTGTAATATGTGATAGGCGCGACTATCGTGTTGAAATTCCTGACAAAGCGGCAATAGAAGGTGGCCAACTCATGAAAACTACGCACTTAATGGATGTTGATTGGGGTAGGCCACTCACATATGGCCTTCACCTTGTCATCATCCGCTCGGATGCCCGTGGATGATACAATAAACCCCATAAATAATAGGCGGTCCAGTCAGAAAATCACAATTCTTCATGTTTAGGTAGAGATTGTTATCTTGGAGCACCTGAAGCACTTTCCTGAGGTGTGCCATATGAGTTGCCTCATCTTAACTATAGATCAGAATATCATTGAAATAAACCACAACGAAATGACCAATGAACGGCTTCAACACTTGGTTCATGAGCCGCATGAAGGTACTTGGTACGTTTGATAATCCAAATGGCATAAGCAGTCACTCATAAAGTCCCTACTTGGTCATTAAAAGTTGTGTTCCATTCGTCCCCAGGGCAGATATGGATCTGATGAAACTTGCTTCACAAATTCATTTTAGAAAACACTTTCAACCCTTCGAGCATGTCCAGCATATTGTCCATTTGGGGTATCGGAAACTTGTACTTTATGATAATCTTATTGATCGTCCTGATTGTCCACACACATTCGCTAGCTCCCATCCTTCTTGGGAGTCAATAAGGTCAGGACGATTCAAGGACTCATGCTCTCTCTTAATATTCCTTTCTTCAGTAATTCATCCACCTAGCCATTGAAGAATTTCACTCTCCTCGAGGCTTAATCGGTAGTGCGGTCGGTTAGGCAAGCTCGCCCCGAGAATGAAATCGATATGATGTTGTATATCCCTCATTGGGGATAGTCCTTGGAAAAGTTCTTTGAGCCATGTATCGCTGGATTCATTGAGTAAAGGACGAAGGCTCGAGGATATAACATGTTCCCCGGAGCCTTGCCCTTTCACCACCATGGCGTAGATTTTGCCCGTTTCCTTGGCCTCTTCCTCAAATTCCCTTATGACAAGAAGAGAGTTTCCCTCCACTATGGAAGTCTTGGGGCCGCTCTCAGGGTGACATAAGGATGAGGATACAGTTCCTCCCATCTTTTAGCAAACATATAGACATCGTCACACCCGTGATGGGTAGTGTCTCGATCCAATTGCCACGGACGATCGAGTAGAATGTGGCATGCTTCCATGTCAATAACATCACACAATATTTCATCATTGTAGCTTCTACCAATGAAAAACTGAAATTATGCATTGCTCAGTTACCTTGGTGTCGCTAACCTTCTTGATCCAACCGATAGATTATGGGGCAGGGTGTTTTGTTGTCAGCAACTCGAGTTTCTCCACCATTACCTTGGACACTATATTCTCGCTGCTCCCACTATCGATGATAACATCACAAATTTTTTCAGTTCACAGTGCAACAGGTGTAGAAGATGTTATGGCATTAGGGATGAGCTTCTACCCTTGGAGTGTAACACAAGTGCCTCACAACCAAAGACTCTCCATGGTCCTGTTCTATCAACTTGGAGTCCTCGTCGTAATCCTCATCAGTCTTATGATACTCCCCACTCTCGGGTTCGCCCTCAGCGAACTCCTCGTCACCAACCCCTTCACTCGTGGCAAATTAGTCGTTGGGGGATTCGGGCATATATTGGACAAGTGACCTGGCTGGCCACACCACCAACAATGATTCAGTCTGGGTCATGCATAAGGGTTGGGAGCTTGACTCGGGCCAGTCATGGGATGCACATTGCGCTGAGGCCTGGAAGGACCGTTACTCGCTATCCAGGTCGCGGCCATGGGTGGAAGTTGCACTCGCCCCCCAATGGGTTCCTTCCCGTTGGCCTAAGGAGCTTCCTGAACCGTTGTGGTAGGAGACGCGCGAGGTGTAGGATATAATCACGTAGGAACCCTAGTAAGTTGAGCTTCCGCATGATTTGCATAGTGTAGCGCCTCTTCCACTGTCAAGATCGGCTGCATGTGCATTAGATCCTGGATATTGAGCCTTAGACCACCAACAAACCTCGCGATTTTCTGCGCATCCATTTCTGTCAGATCGTTACGAGTGGCCAATTGATTGAACTCAGCAGCGCATTCTCCAACAGTATGATTGCCTTGACGGCAATTTTGGTATTGCTGCAATAGGACTTGCTCGTAGTCGCAGGGTAGGAAGCACGATCGAAGGAGTTGTCGCATACGAGGCCATAATCAGGATGGGCAACTTGTTTTGCAGGGTGCGGGAGAGTTGTAATTGCTCCCACCTTGCCTAAGCACCCGACTTTAACTTGTACACAACAAGTCTAACATTTCGATCCTCCAGAACTTCCATGTAATTGAAAAAATTATCTACTTCCACTAGCCAATCCATAAATTCTTTTATTCTAAGCATGTCAATGAATGTAAGGAGTTATCCCATTACCTTTGTAACCGTAATCATTACGATCTCCACGATCATTATCATGTGCTTGCGGTCGCGCAAGGATGTTCTCAACGTCGTCGTCGTCGCTGTCCGGACGGTCGGACGGATCGCTAAGTTATTTCTGAACTTCCACTGTGGGTGGCTGGGCACCCACCGGAACTTGCCGCTGGGCCAAGGCTGCGGCGATTTGATCAAGAGACTCTCACAGCCCTTGCATAGATGTCTCTACCTGATCTATGGAGAAGCTCCATCCTCTCCGCTAGATACTGGATCCCCTAATCACCTGTCAGTAGGATTGTTGCTCCGATTGTTGCTAGAAGCCATCACTCGAGGTTGTTCCTCGCTCTGAGACCAACTTGGCACAGTTGTGGGCGAGCCGAGATCGAACACCATTTCTCTGTAGGTGAACTGATCCGAATCCACGGATCTATCGAGAAGAACACCCAATCTTCCTTAATTTCTCAAGGGGCCACTCAAAGAACACAAGCAAATAGAGATAAATCTCAAAGAAAATGTATTAAAAATATTCAATAATGTTTAAAATAAAAAATAACAACTATTTATATCATCTTAAACCCTAAGCTACGTAACCTAGGAGTCCTAATTGAGAAATGAAAGAAAAATCAAGCAAAACGGAGAAAATCCATTTAAAATAGCAAGTTCGGGCGCATGGTCTGCCAAGGGGCACTACAAGAAAATGGATTTTTACCGACGAAAGTATTACCGACGAAATAACTTTCGTTGGGAAAAACCATTTTTCCCGACGAAATGGAAAAATCATCGGTAAAAATCTCCCGCCACCACCAAATTCATTCCCGCCATATACTTTTACCGATGAAATAAAAATTTCATCGGTAAAAAGCTTATTGCCGACGAAGTAACCCGTCGCTAAAAAAGATAACAGAAAACTTCACTTTTACCGACGAAATATTTCGTCGGTAAAAGTTAGACTTTTACCGACGAACAATTTCGTCGGTAAAAGTGTTATTTTCCTGATTCCCGCCAAGAAATGAGAAGGACTTTTACCGACGAAACTTGTTACTTTTACCGACGAAAAATTTCATCGGTAAAAGTCTTTTAACTTACTACCCAGCGCGCGACCCCTCATTTCTTCCTCTCTCTCTCTCTCTCTCTCTCTCTCTCTCTCTCTCTCTCGCTCGCTCTCTCTCTCTCTGGAACGACCCCCACCCCACCGTCCGCGGCCGTCTTTCTCATCGCCGACCACCGGCGTCCTGCGTTCGGTCACTGGCGTCGCACCATCTCTGCCGACCACCCATCTCAGCTGACCATCTCTTACCGGCATCCCACCGCCGCTTGCCAAGAACCTCCGCCGGCCTCCGTACGCCGCCGCCACCTCCGGTAACCCTCTCCCCCTTCTTTCTTCCTCCATTTCCCCTCTCTCCCTCTCTCCTCGTTGTTCATTGTGGGGCCCACTTCCAAAATCCAATAATGCATGTGGGTCCCACCGTCGCTGTCCAATGCATGTGGCCGGGTGGGTCCCACCGTCGCTTTCCATCGTCCATTGCATGTGGGTCCCACCGTCAATTTCCATCGTCCATTGCATGTGGGGTCCACCTTAGCTGTCCATTATTTGGTGGGGCCCACTGATTTAGGGATTTCAAAATTAAAATCTCCTAATTAGGGATTTCGAAATTAAAATTTTAAAATCCAAATTGTGATTTAGAAATTAAAGAAAAAATGAAATTGTGGGGCCCACCGTCGCTGTCCACTGCCTGTGGGGCCCACGTCGATGTCCACTGGCTGTGGGGCCCACCGTCGCTGTCCACTGGCTGTGGGGCGCACCGTCTCTGTCCACTGCCTATGGGGCCCACGTCGCTGTCCACTGGCTGTGGGGCCCACCGTCGCTGTCTACTCCCTATGGGGCCCACGTCGCTGTCCACTGGCTGTGGGGCCTACCGTCGCTATCCACTACCTGTGGGGCCCACGTCGCTGTCCACTGTTTTAGATGAAGCATATATTTGTGTGGAGTAAACTATGTGGGGCCCACAGTGATTTACGTATTTTATCCACTCCATCCATCCATCTTAGCAGGTAATTTTAGGTATGGTGCCCAAAAATGAAGCATATCAAAACCTAAAGTGGACCACACCACAAGTGTGAACTGAATGTCTATCATTGAAAAATTCTAGGACGACACAAAAGTTTTGGATCAAGCTGATATTTGTGTTTTCCCTTCATCCATATCCATGTGATCTTATGGACAGGTTGGATGACAAATAAAGATCATAGGGGAGCCTGGGAATGGTGGAAATCATTATTCCCACTGTTTACCATGGCATGGTCCACTTGAGATTTGGATATGCTTAAATTTTGGGCTCAACCACTAAAATGAGCTGAAAAAACACCACAGTTTGGAATAGATAAATCACATACATTCTAGGTGGGCCCAACTGAGTTTACTCTACATGATAAGAGATAAGAGCTAGCGTGCAGAGTTACTCCGCACACAATCCGATTCCCATGGTGGGCCCCATACATACTTATTTGTTCAGAAAATATCAGTCATTAGGTATTTGATTAGACTTGATTCATGGTGTTGATGATTCTGTCATTTTCATGTGCTTGTGTATCTGGAATTGATGGAGCAAACCCGGATGTGCGTCGGAGCTACCCGTGGTTGATTTATGTGGATGTATGTTGTGGATGTATTTGGCTTATTATTAATAGTTATTTTTTATCCACAAATGGTAGTATAATAGAATCAGTTAGCCCATTTGGAGATTTCTATATTGCCGAGCATAGATAAAGTGTGTTTTGGAGGTATAGAAATCTGCCAAATTGTCCTGTTGGACAGTCCAAGGTTGGATAGATTGGAATGTTATCGTTGTTTGTCATTTACATGCTCTGTCATTAGTTTCGTGCGGTAACTCTCCTATTCTCTCTGGATATGTTTCTTATGTTTAATTCCATTGTCAATTTAATCCACACAATGTGTGGATAGTTGACGTGGAAATTAAATGTAAGATAAATATATCTGGAGAGATAGGGGGAGATGCTGTCGAAATTTAGGCTTGGGCATTTAAATGGAAATAATGATAGCATTTCAATCTATCCATCCTTGGATGGGCGACTAATTTTATTATATTATCATTTAGTGGCAAATTAGATGACGAACATGATACTTGTGATTAAGAGTAGTTGATTGATGTTAATGTTGAGCGGGGGTCCCTGGAAGGTGGAAACCGTGGTTTAGACCATGATGATGAAGCTGTCCTGTTCCTACGGACAGTAATATGGGTGGCCTGGCCATTTGGACAGGCCCATGTTTATGTATTAGCTCGAAATTAATGGAGCAGACCCGGATGTGCGTCGGAGCTATCCGGGTGTTGAGCGGGGGTCCCTGGAAGGTGGGAACCGCTGTTATGACCATGATGATGAAGCTGTCCATTTTCTATGGATAGCAATATGGGTGGCCTGGCCATTTGGACAGGCCCGTGTTTATGTATTAGCTCGAAATTAATGGAGCAGACCCGGATGTGCGTCGGAGCTATCCGGGTGTTGAGTGGGGGTCCTTGGAAGGTGGGAACCGCTGTTATGACCATGATGATGAAGCTGTCCATTTCCTATGGACAGCAATATGGGTGGCCTGGCCATTTGGACAGGCCCGTGTTTATGTATTAGCTCGAAATTAATGGAGCAGACCCGGATGTGCGTCGGAGCTATCCGGGTGTTGAGCGGGGGTCCCTGGAAGGTGGGAACCGCTGTTATGACCATGATGATGAAGCTGTCCATTTCCTATGGACAGCAATATGGGTGGCCTGGCCATTTGGACAGGCCCGCTTTGTGTGGAGCAGACCCGGATGTGCATCGGAGCTATCCTTAAGTTGCTTGAGTCTCCAAGACCTACACCCTAAACCCGAAACCATAAACCTAAAACTACAACCTATAAGCTACGGCTAAACCGAAACCTAAACTCAATTCATCTAACTCTAAACCTAGACCCAAACTCGAAAACCTAACCTTAAACCCGATCCCGAACCCGAAACTATAAACCAATGCGTAAACCTAATCCTAATCTCAAATCACCTAAACTAAACCTACACCTATTCCTAAATACATTCACCTTACCTAAACCTTGACCCAAACACGAAAACCAAACCCGAAACCCGATCCCGAACCCACAAATCTAAACCTATGCCCTAAACCTAATCCTAAACTCATGTCACCTAAACTAAACCTACACCTATTCCTAAATCCATTCACCTAACCTAAACCTAGACCCAAACTCGAAAACCAAACCCGAAACCCGATCCCGAACCCGAAAATCTAAACCTATGCCCTAAACCTAATCCTAAACTCATGTCACCTAAACTAAACCTACACCTATTCCTAAATCCATTCACCTAACCTAAACCTAGACCCAAACTCGAAAACCAATCTCGAAACCCGATCCCAAACCCGAAAATCTAAACCTATGCCCTAAACCTAATCCTAAACTCAAATCACCTAAAGTAAACCTACACCTATTCCTAAATACATTCACCTTACCTAAACCTTGACCCAAACACGAGAACCAAACCCGAAACCCGATCCCGAACTCGCAAATCCAAACCTACGCCCTAAACCTAATCATAAACTCATGTCACCTAAACTAAACCTACACCTATTCCTAAATCCATTCACCTAACCTAAACCTTGACCCAAACACGAAAATGCGACCCTAAACCCGATCCCGAACCCAAAAATCCAAACCTATGCCCTAAACCTAATCCTAATCTCATGTCACCTAACCTAAACCTACACCTATTCCTAAATCCATTCACCTTACCTAAACCTAGACCCAAACTCAAAAACCAATCTCGAAACCCGATCCCGAACCCGAAAATCTACACCTATGCCCTAAACCTAATTCTAAACTCAAATCACCTAAAGTAAACCTACACCTATTCCTAAATACATTCACCTTACCTAAACCTAGACCCAAACACAAGAACCAAACCCGAAACCCGATCCCGAACCCGCAAATCCAAACCTATGTCCTAAACCTAATTCTAAACTCATGTCACCTAAACTAAACCTACACCTATTCCTAAATCCATTCACCTAACCTAAACCTTGACGCAAACACGAAAATGCGACCCTAAACCCGATCCCGAACCCAAAAATCTAAACCTATGCCCTAAACCTAATCCTAATCTCATGTCACCTAACCTAAACTTACACCTATTCCTAAATCCATTCACCTTACCTAAACCTAGACCCAAACTCAAAAACCAATCTCGAAACCCGATCCCGAACCCGAAAATCTAAACCTATGCCCTAAACCTAATCCTAAACTCAAATCACCTAAAGTAAACCTACACCTATTCCTAAATACATTCACCTTACCTAAACCTAGACCCAAACACGAGAACCAAACCCGAAACTCGATCCCGAACCCGTAAATCCAAACCTATGCCCTAAACCTAATCCTAAACTCATGTCACCTAAACTAAACCTAAACCTATTCCTAAATCCATTCACCTAACCTAAACCTTGACCCAAACACGAAAATGCGACCCTAAACCCGATCCCAAACCCAAAAATCCAAACCTATGCCCTAAACCTAATCTCATGTCACCTAACCTAAACCTACACCTATTCTTAAATACATTCACCTTACCTAAACCTAGACCCAAACTCGAAAACCTAACCCTAAACCCGATCCCGAACTCGAAAATCTCAACCTATGACTAAACCTAATCCTAAACTCAAATCACCTAAACTA
Source organism: Liriodendron chinense (assembly GCA_003013855.2). NCBI lineage: Eukaryota > Viridiplantae > Streptophyta > Magnoliopsida > Magnoliales > Magnoliaceae > Liriodendron > Liriodendron chinense. The sequence continues at coordinate 6,460,908 of ML058513.1, forward strand.
AAACTGAATCTAATCTTTGCATTGTAGATATGGATAAGAGTTGGGTGCAAGCTAAGAATCGGTTTGGCCCAGAGTATAAAGAAGGTGTTAAGGAGTTCATGGAATTTGTGAGATATCGGGTAGATTCAGGTAATAGAATTAGGTGTCCATGCCGAAAATGCATGAACACGATTCACAAGACATTGGACAAAGTGGAAGATGATTTGTTCATAGTTGGGATTGACCAGGGTTACACTTGGTGGATTCATCATGGTGAAGACTTCCACCAAAGAGTTGAGGCCACTGAAGTCCTTGCTGACCCAATTGTGCGTAATGACGAGGATGAAGATGTTAACGATATGCAAGATATCATTGAGGATGTGTTAAGGGGAACAATTGCGGATACTGATTTTGCAGCGACAAGTACTAGCCAGGATATTCCTCCTATAGGTGATGCCGAATCAGAAAAGTTTAGTAGGTTGTTCAGGGATGCGCAACGTCCACTCTATCCGGGGTGTCGGAACTTCTCCAAGTTGAATTTTCTTACAAGGTTACTTCATTTAAAGACAATAAATCATTGGAGTAACAAATCGTTCGACATGTTACTTGGCTTGTTGAAAGAAGTATTACCTGAAGGTGAGACATTGCCTAAGTCTCATTACGAGGCAAAATCGTTAATGCGAGACTTGGGCCTTGGCTACATCCTCATACATGCATGTATAAATGATCGTGTATTGTATTGGAAAGAACATGAAAATGTTGACGAGTGTCCACAATGTGGAGAGTCTAGGTGGAAATATGACGAAGCTAAGCGTAAGAAAATTCCACAAAAGGTATTAAGGTACTTTCCATTGAAACCTAGATTACAAAGATTGTTTACGTCGAGCAAGACGGCTGAAGATATGAGGTGGCATAAGGAGAAACGCGTTCATGATGATAATACATTGAGGCATCCCGCTGACTCTGAAGCCTGGCAACATTTTGATAAGCAATATGATTGGTTTGCAGAGGATTCTCGCAATGTTCGGCTAGGTCTTGCAAGTGATGGTTTTAATCCATTTGGTAATATGAGTAGCTCGTACAGTATGTGGCCAGTGATACTTATGCCCTACAATTTACCTCCTTGGTTGTGTATGAAGGATCATTTTTTATGATGTCGTTGCTTATTCCTGGACCCAAGTCATCGGGGAATGACATTGATGTGTATCTCCGACCGTTAGTAGATGAGTTAAACGAGTTGTGGAGTCAAGGTGTCCAGACGTATGACACTTTTGCAGAACAGACGTTTCGATTGCATGCAGCGGTCTTGTGGACAATAAATGACTTCCCTGCATATGGGAATTTGTCTGGGTGGAGCACGAAGGGAAAGTTGGCTTGTCCTACATGTAGTATTGAGACTTGTTCATTATCATTGAAGCATGGTAAGAAAACGTGTTATATGGGCCATCGTCGCTTCCTTCCGAGGGATCATAGTTGGCGCAGGAAGACGGTAATCTTTGATGGCAAACAAGATCATAGGCCACCACCGAAAGAACTATCTGCAGAAGATGTGTTACAACAACTGAGTAACATTGAAGAAGTTAGATTTGGTAAGGCACCGCACTTGAAGAAGAGAAAACGTACAGTATTAGAGTACAACTGGAGGAAGAAGAGCATTTTTTTTAGTTGCCTTATTGGAGTCATCTGAAATTACGACACAACTTGGATGTCATGCATATTGAGAAGAATATATGTGACAATGTCTTTGGAACATTGATGAACATAGAGAAAAAAACAAAAGACAGCTTTAAGGCTCGATTGGATCTACAAGCAATGGGTTTAAGGAAAGAGTTGCACTTGCAACCACATGAAAAATTATATACTATACCAGCAGCCTGCTACACATTGACAAAACTAGAGAAAAAAACGTGTATGTGAATGGTTAAACAAGGTGAAATTTTTCGATGGGTATGCATCGAATATCTCTCAACGCCGAGCTTATATCGCAGAGAGAGAGGTTCAATAGCTACGGGTCATCGTCGATGAGATTCGAGAGCAGCTGGAGAGGCAGAGAGAGGAGCAGAGGCGTAGGGAGGAGGAGGAGAGGTGACGGGAGGAGGAGGAGCAGAGGCGTAGGGAGGAGGAGGAGAGGCGACGGGAAGAGCAGGAGAGGAGGATCGAAGAGTTGTTGCAGGAGCGGCAGGAGCATGAGCGACGGATGCAGGACATGTTTCAGGCTCTCACTGCATGCCTTGGCCCCGATGCCCCGCCACCTCCGCCTTCATCTTCCTGATTATTTTTTTTACTATACGACTTTTAACTTATATGTATTTGTGTGTTGATGAATATTGTTTGTTTGTGGATGTGGAATGGATTATTTGTGTATGGATGGTGTAGTTTCTGTTTATTCGTATGTATGTGAATGTGAATAGGAGAAAAATGTATAGGTTTCTTTACAGGTGTATATCAGGAATTTTCCTGAATTTTGAAAACAAATGAAACCGGGACAGAGAAAACTTTTACCGACGAAATAATTCGTAGGTAAAAAGATGTAAAAAAATTTTACCAACGGATTTTTTCGTCGGTAATAAAATTTGAAAAAACTTTTACTGACGAAATATTTCGTCGGTAAAAGTTTATTACCGACGAAATAATTCGTCGGTAAAAAAATTTTACATCTTTTTACCTACGAATTATTTCGTCGGTAAAAGTTTTTTCACCGACGTATCATTTTTATCTCCAACAAAAATTCATATGTTTTCCTGACGAATTTTTTCGTCGGTAATGGTTTTATTATTACCTACGAAAAATTATTTCATCGGTAAAAACCTTTACCGACGGCCTTTCTGCGACGATGTTAGTCGCGAAAAATTTCGTCGGGAAAAATATTTCCCAATGAAATTTTACTGATTCCCGACGAAATGATTCGTCGGTAAAAATGGAATTTCTTGTAGTGGGGACAACCTGTCGGTCGAGTGCCAAAACAATCTAGAGAGTTTGAATGAATTTTGGACAATATTCGACCGGTTGTCAGTGTGACTGACCAGTTAGGCGACCGGTCGCGACCGACCCAAAACAGTCCAAAGAGTTAGGCCTGTTCTGGGTGATTATTCAACCGACCGTCTGACCGGTCATTGGCAATGGCCAACCGGTCGTTAGGCAACAAAATTTTCAAGATTTGCAACTGTTTGGCTCTTTTCCTAGGGTCTTCTATGGGTCCTTCCTTTGGTCCATCTTCATCATGTAGAGCTAAGCAAACTCCTCTACATTAGTGATTGTCAAGGTATGGCCCGTTTTCACAGCTGGGATGTTCCACCAATGTGAAGGATTAGCTGAGACCCCGGATCAACTGAGGTGGGTGGGACCCCTGACTGTGGGGCCCACTGTGATGTATGTGACTACATCCATGCCGTCCATCCATATTGAAAGCTCATTTTAGGGCATGATCCAAAAAATAATCAGTTCCAAATCCCAGATGGACTATAGTTGTAACGCCCTAAAAATTTCAATCCTCGAGCCTCGAGAGTACTCGAGCACCTCTAAAAAAAATTTTGATTTAATTATCAATTGAGAGTGCAGACGCCTGATTTAGAACCAAGACTATAGGAGATTTGTATTGAAAACCCTAGTTTGAACGATCCAATTCGATCGAAACCTCGTAAGACGTTTAAATACATCAATCTAACCGTACATTCTTCGTCAGATATCATAGATAGCTACCGATTCCTTTTTAATCATCTAATCCTATATCTGATCCGTTAATTAATGAATCTCGATTTATGATTTACTGAAATCACAATGGATTAACCTATATAACCAACTCACAATGCAGATCCACATTAGACTACCCTAATCAATTAATCAAATCTCGATTATCTTGAGTTTAAAAACTGATTTGACAAAATAGCCATTTTGACATGTAAAACCATACGAATGAGATTAACCGCCCTTAACCTGTAAATAAATGCACCCCGTATATCACATCATGTACTTAGCTATGCCCGCTACGACCTAGTGAAAGGAGTCACTGAACCTTGTTCTCTAAATCATTTAAATGGTGTCCTGAAAACCTAGAACAGCTATAGACCGCTCGTTAGTGGGCAGTTGATCACGAATCTACGCGGAATCGATTGCCTTAGTGGGCTTAACCTTTCCCCTACATCAGATACCCGACACCCTGTCCCAAACTGCATAACTTAGATTAAGACCAGAGAGGGTGAGTTGTGTGACTCGCCTCAACCTTGGGCCATCTGGAACTATAAATAGTAAGCCCCATTTGAGAATTTCATTTGAGATAAAATTAGGGATTTTGGGTAGCTAGGAATTGGGGATTTCTCCCGAATTCGTCGCATGCGTCGTCAAATTCTTCAATCGATCGATGCCAACTACCAATCATAGGTAACACTCCGATCTACACTCCAAATTACAAACCTAAATCAAACTTTTCTTTCTCAAAACTATCTTTATTTGAATTTATGTAGGATTTTCGCTACTTCTTTCGAATCAGTTGCTCTAGATATTGTTAGCGTGTGGATTCACCAACACAGGTGAGGATTATTTTTCTAAGTTAGCTATTATCAGCCCATGAGGATTCCAGATAGTGAAAATTGAATTTTTCTTAAATTCCATTCAAAGTTGAGTGTCGAATGATTTATGTTTATGATTGATGTTTTGTATGTGTTGATTAATTACATGCTTACTTCGATGTGTGAATTGATTGCCATTTGAATCGATTTTATGAAAATATGAGATTTGATATGTTGTGCATATCAAGTATTTGATAAAATTTCTGAGTGAACAGAAGTCCACATATGCTTAAGTAAGTGGATTATCATCCACCCAGGCTAGTGCCTGATTGTGAATTTAATGAGTTAGCCTGCAATAACACACCAAATGTTTGATTTTACGCCCATATATGAAATGAAGTTTATCGCATATCAACTGTTTGGTTTTATGCCTGATTGAGACAATGAATGCTATGATATTCTATTCCTCTCACAACATGCTTAATATATTATTTAATTGACATGATTGGAATTAATCTCTGAAAATCACAATTTATGGACTGCCTACTTGGGTTTGGCTATCACGTACTTGTTTGGTCGACTTGGGAGTAATATGATCGACTGACCCTAGCTAGGCCAGTTTGGTTGATGTTTCACTTGGCCTACCAAATTAGTCAATTTCAAGGTTAATCATATTTGTTTGATCATTGTTACATAATCTGTAGAATCTCGAATACCACAATTACCATTGTTGTGCAATCACTTATAACTATACATATCAAGTCTCATGGCTAGACATGAAATATGGGTAACTGTGTTTGTGTTATCTTTGGCTGGTGTGGGTGATGAGCCCTCCAATAGCCTTGAGCATTGAATCCTACATACTGAAGCTCATGGGCCAGGCATGGTATATGGGTAATTGTGTTTGTGTTGTCTTTGACCGATATTGATGATGATGGTCTTATCAAGAGTCTTGAGCACCGATGCTAGCTGACGAGCCTACCATCATTGATCTTGGGTGACGACCCATTACCATGCATATGACATTCTAGGGCATCGAAACCCTTACCATTTGATTTATTATTCAGTTATGTTGGGTGACGGACCTAAATTGGGATTCCAAAAGCCGGGCATAGGACACCCTGTCCTGGCGATGGGTCCCTACCTGGTAGAGGGTACCCTGACCTGGCATTGTCCAGTGTTCGATAAGGCCACTGTCTACTGTCCGGCTTTCCTCGTTGTCCAGTGTTTGGCCGCGTTCCTGTCGGTCGTGTTCCTGTTTATAAGACTCTTAATAAAATTGAGGTATTCTGGCTTCACCAATACTACTGATTGAATATGAAATTAAATAAATACTTGGCAAACATGCATGTATTACATTTTCAAGTGCATTGATCCAATGCTGTTGCTAGGTGGTAACACCACCGTTTATTTTTTCAGAGCATAACATTTGCATATCATAGTTGCATGCATTATTCAAGCAGAATAAGAACTTGATTGTGAAGTTATGTTATCTATTGATGCTGGGGTGGTAGGTGTGAGAGCCCCACTATTTATTATACTTCACTACTTGTACTTGATTGTGTTGATAACATGTTTAACTTAGGGAATGGTAACACTGAGTATGATTACTCACTCTCAGTTGGGGGTATTGTAAGACACCAACTAGTTATTTTGATGCAGGACTTGCTGCCACTTGATGCATGAGATGTAGGACATGTTGGCTTACATATGTCGTGCGTTTCATTTTCTACCTTGAATTGGATGTCTTGAGTCGATATTCTTAAAGATTTCATTGAACATGTATATATTGAGCCCCAGCTGAGTGGACTCCTTAGTTGTGTTGATGATTGTATGTATTTATAACACTTTAACTCAGACTATATTATACACTGTTTAGCTTAAATATCTATTTATGAGCTAATGCCATGGATTTGTGCCATTAAACTATATATAATTCCGTAAAATATAGTCACCCCAGAAGAGTCGGGAGCCGCGGACTGCCAAACACCTGATTTTTGGGGCATGACAATAGTATAGGAAACAATGGTGATTGACCATTAAAAACTTCTTGTGTGGGCCACAAAAGCTTTGGATCAAGATGATATTTTTTGTGGTCTCTTAATCTAGGTGCTTGTGACCTCATCAATAGGTTGGATGGCAAATAAGCATTCTGGTGGAATCCAGGAAGATTTTAATGGTGGAGATTCAATCACAACTGTTTCCTATGGTGTGGTCTACTTAAGAATTGAGTCGGCTTCATTTTTTGGGATCATGCCCTGAAATAAGCTTTCAAAATGATTGGACGGCGTGGATTTGAGGCACGTACATCATTGTGAGCCTCACGGTCAGGGGTCCCACCCACCTCAATAGATCCAGGGTCTCACCTAATCCCTCCCTCCACCAATGTGACACATCTGCAGAAAACAAGAACATTGTTAGACTTAAACTACAGAATACAAGATCGCCTATGTATCAATATATATTATAAAGATAATATGATTGCCATTTGAATCACATACCTGAATGCGAAGATATTTCTGGACCTAATGCTAATAACGATATTATACTTGAATCACATTAATCATCTGCACCTTGTTCACTACGTGAAAAAGGCAAATTTGTGACGGATTTTGCGACAGACATTGACGGTCGCAAAAATTGCTTGGTTTAACGACGAATCTTGTTCGTCGTATTTGAAAATATTCCGTCGCTTTTGCAAAATAAAGGCGGGATTTCGTCGCGGGATTTACCGACGAACATAGTCCGTCGCAAAATTATAATTTCCTACGGAATTAGCCCGTCGCTATTTAACGACGAATTTGGTTCGTCGTTAATCCCAGCTCGAAAAGATCCCCCAAATAAGGTCCGTCAAAAAATAAAATTTAAGAAAAATGAGATACTGAAAAAAACTTATATTTTTTAAAAGTTAAAAAATTTGATATTTAAAATAACAGATTTAGTAATTTGAAAGAAAAAGTTAAGAGATTTTAAAAACAAAATTGAGAAATTTGAATAAAATTAATATGTTTGAAATTTCTTTTCAAATTTTCAGAAAATTAAACATTTGAAAAAGAAAATCGTGAAGTTAAAAAAGAAATTTGTGATTTTCAAACAAAAAAAGTTGAGAGGTTTGAAAATAAATTAACAATTTTTTAGTAAAATTGATATTTAAAAAAATAATAAGATTCAAAAAATTGAGATTTTTAAAAAAAAATATGGCCATTTGAAAAAAGTTGAGAAGTTCGAATAAAATTGATAAGTTTGTAAAAAAATTGAAATTTTTATAAAGAAATTAAGATTTTGTATTTCGAAAAAATTAAGAAGTTTGATTAAAAAAAATGATATTTTGAAAAGAAATAGAAGTTAAGATATTTGATATAAAAAAAAAAGAGAGAGATTTTATCAGTTTTGAAAAAAAATGTTGGAAAAAAATTGTGGTTTAAATAAAAGCGAGAAATTTGAAATGAGTGGGCCAAATTTATTGGTGGACATTTATTGGATAGTTGAAAATGAAAAATTACACTCATTCAGTTAACTGGTTATCAGATTGGTTTATGCATACATACATGTTCATTGGTGCAAAAAATGAAGGCCATAATATAATGATGTTAATTAATTGCAAGGAAAATTTATAATGATGAGATTGATCAAATTCTATGATCAAGTCATCCTAAACTTGATCTGAATGGTCATATATGTTTAGAACGTGGTAATTATTATTGAAAACAAAATTAAGACCGAATCATATCCGTATAAAAGACTCTTTAAATGTGCACAATCAGTTTGTCTAGAGCTAGACAAATTTTGGACAATCTGATTGGTCCAAATTGAAAAGTAAATGACTTTAGATGTTTAGATTAAATTTCACTCAAATCTAATGGTTAGGTTACAAGATATGGCCCATCATTGATCAATTTTATCTATTTAGTATCTTTCTCATCTTAAACTTGATCAGGGCAAGTGATCAGTCAAATCAAAGTTATTGATGAATATAATAGAGTGAATGGATTAGATTTCCAAATTAGGCCAAATTTTTAGGTACAAATTGCGCTGCAACTTGTTGACGTCGTGAAAACCTAATAAATGTATAGTCATTGGACCCCAAACTCTAATCTAGCCATTGAGAATTTGATCTTTCTAATATTTGCTATTGCATCCTAAAATGATATAAAAGAACAGATGGATGGATTAGATATACATAAAATATATCAACTTGGGGTCATACCGTTGGGATAACGGATGCGGATTGGTTAGTGGCCCTGCCACCAGTCAATGCCAAGTGATCGGTGCTCTGTGGGCCCCACTATGATGAATGTATTTCATCCACTCTATCCATACATTTTCGTAGATCATTTTATGGTATGAGCCCAAATTTGAGGTAGATCCAAATCTCAAGTGGACCACATCACAAGAAACAATTTTAATTGAACACCCACTGTTAAAAACTTATTGAGGGCCACAGAAGTTTTGGAACAAGCTGATATTTGTTTTTTACCTACATCCAGGTCTGTATGACCTAATTAAGAGGTTAGATGTCAAATAATTAATATAATGGGCCCTACGAGGTTTTTAATGGTGGACATTCAATCAATACTATTTTTCGGTGATGTGGTCCACCTGAGATTTAGATTTGACTCATTTATTGGATCAAGCACTAAAACAATCTTCAGAAATGTTTAGACAGCATGGATAAAACACATACGTCATGGAGGGGCCCACAAAGCACCAGCCAGTGGCCCCATAGCCAAGGGGTGCGAATTATGTGTTATCCCAGGAACAGCTTAGTGGGTGTTACCCTAACCGTGTGGGGCCCATCTTATTGTAGTTTTTATATATCAACACCGTCTATCTCTTTTTTTCATATCATTTTAGGATGTGATCCAAAATCCTAAGAAGATCCAAATCTTAGGTGGACCATATCACTAGAAACAGTGATGTATAACCATTAAAAACGTTTTGTGGGCCACAAAAGTTTTAGATCAATCTGATCTTTATATTTTCCCTTCATCAAGACTTTATTAACATTATCAAGAGCTTGGATTGCAAATAAACATTACAAAACCTTACGATGGGCTCTTTGGAATTTTTAATGGTGGGGCACTCAATCACACTATTTCTAGTGTTATGGTCCACTTGAAATTTGCATCTACATAATTTTTGGAAAGTCATCCTAAAATGGGCTGTAGAAACAGATGGACGGCATGGATATACAAAATATCATCCATGTGGGCCATACGGTGGGGGTAACACCCACTCAGCTGTTCCCGGGGTAACACCTAATTCACGCCCCCTCCCTGGAAGCGGATTGCGTACTGAGTAACTCTGCACGCTAGCGTGTCGGAGTAAACTCTGTGGGGCCCAAAGTGATTTACGTATTTTATCCACTCCATCCATCCATCTTAACAGAAAATTTTAGGTATGGTGCCAAAAAAATGAAGCATATCAAAATCTAAACTGGACCACACCACAAGAAATGTGTGAACTGAATGTCTACCATTGAAAAATTCTCGGAGGACACAGAAGTTTTAGATCAAGCTTATATTTGTGTTTTCCCTTCATCCATATCCATGTGATCTTCTGAACAGGTTGGATGACAAATAAACATCACTGTAGGGCCTGGGAAGGTTTCAACAGTGGAAATCATTATTCCCACTAATTCTTGTGGCATGGTCCACTTGAGATTTGGATATGCTTAAATTTTGGGCTCAACCACTAAAATGAGCTGGAAAAACATATGGACGGAATAGATAAAGCACATACATTCTAGGTGGGCCCAACTGAGTTTACTACGCACGATAAGAGCGTGCGGAGTAGTTACTCCGCATGCAATCCGATTCCACTACTCCCATCCCGCTCTGAAAAACCCCCAAATCCTCGTTCCCTCTCATTCTCTCTACCATCTCCCGCCCCTCCTCCCTCTCTCTCTCTCTCTCTCTCTCTCTCTCTCTCTCTCTCTCTAAAAATCCACTACTCCCATCCCGCTCTTGTGGCCATTGCAGCTTCCAATCTTCCACGCCTCCCATCCCCGCTCCCGTGGTTTTTTTCAACTTCCAAGCTCAAGGGCCGTTACCTGCTGGTATGAAGTCTCTCTCTCTCTCTCTCTCTCTCTCTCTCTCTCTCTCTCCAACATTGAATGTTAAAACCCTAATCAGGGTTTTGCAATCCCTAATCAAGGCTTTGCAATCCCTAATGCAGGTGGGCCACACCATGTCCTTGTAGAGGTTTTGCGCCTGTAATTTACAGTGGCCCACCTGTAATTTACACTATCGTTTCTCTTGCTTGTAAATTGGTTTCAGTGATGCTGAATACATTTATATGCTTATCAGTTTTGGATTTCTATTTTTATTTTCAGATCAGTCCACGCTCTTACTTCGACTCTGCTGACTAAAAATTTCTCTGCTTGCTGGCTTTGTTTGTGAATGCTCTATCCAAAGAGGATCAAATGGAATTGCCTCCAGGTTTCCGATTTCATAGCATTTCTTACGAGTAGGTGGTGCTTCATTGTCTTTTGTTGTTGTTTTTCCTTTTTTGTTCTTACATTATAATACTGATACTCTTTATGTTTCATATTCTGGATTTTGCAGGTGGGCCAGATGATGGATTTGCTAACGTATGAGGTGGAAGTAGCTATAAAGGAAAGATTAGAAATGAAGGCTAGATTCACGTATGGTCAAGAGATTGGTTTCAATATTGGGAACAAAATAAAGCCTAGTTTCTCATTCTATGGAGAATGGTTCACTTCAATGTGTAGATTTGTAACAAATATTAATACTATTTTTCACTAGAAATGTAAGGACTTTAAGTTTCATATATGATATAATTATGATTTGTTAGGTTTTATTTATTTATTTTTTTTGTTTTAAATAATTTGGATGACTATCAGGTGCAATAGATTCAAAAATAAATTCAAACGTAACAGGTGTGCGTTTAGAAAATTTAGCGACGGACCAAACCCGTCGCTAAAATTCCTATATAAATGCAATCACGCTGTCGCCCATAAATTTAACGACGGACCAATATACGTGGCAACAATTTTGTACGACGGATCGATATCCGTCGCTTTACATAATTTAGCGACGGACGTAATTCGTCGTTTAAAAGCGACGAACATGATTCGTCGTTTAAAATTTGCCACATAGTAAACTGCGACGGCCCATGCGACGGACCAAGTTCGTCGCTAATATTGATTTGCAACGGACTTGGTTCGTCGCAAAAATGCGATTTTGGCGTAGTGGTTCTTTTGAAAATCCTAGAATGGGACTTAATGTAGGTAGGATTTATATATTAAAAAGAAACTTTATTAGTTCAACCCATCACAGCTCACCCTCTTTTCTTTGTGTCCTTCAGAAGACCATGCTTCACTAAAATACTCTAGTGATCATGTCTATTTGAAACACTACACATACATATAGTCCAAATACATCACCTCTTTATGTGCCTTAAGTTGATCAAAATTTATGTGGGGTCCACCGGTGTGCTCATTCAAATTAACCTGACAATCACATCCAAAACAATGATCATGTGAAACCCACCTAATAGAATTCTCACAATATAAAAATTTCTACATTAAAGTACAAATCGACGTGTGGGGTCCAACCACAATATGGTAATGACATCTAATCTGTCCATCATGCGTACTGCCTCTTTTCTCCTTTACACCAAAAACTCAAGCCTCTTCAAAACTCAAGCGGGTTATGAGCCACAACACGTGACTTTAGAGGTTTAAATTTGTGCCTAGAACCTTTAAAATCATATATTGTGGCCCACCTGAGTTTTAAAATGGCCTGAATTTTTTTGGATGTCCATTTATCCCTAAACAATGATCATGTGAAACCCACTTAATAGAATTCTTACAATACAAACATTTCTACATTAAGGTACAAATCAATGTGTGGGGCCCAACCACAATATGTTAATGACATCCAATCTGTCCATCATGTGTACTGCCTCTATTCTCCTTTACACCAAAAACTCAAGCCTCTTCAAAACTCAAGCAGGTTATGGGCCACAACACGTGACTTTAGAGGTTTAAATTTATGTTTATAACCTTTAAAATCATATATTGTGGCCTACTTGAGTTTTAAAATGGCCTGAATTTTTTTAAGTGTCTATTCATTCCAGTTGGGTGCACCTTCTGAATGATTGGATGGAATATACAAAACATAATAGGCCTCACATGCAATTCAGAAGGTTTTTAAGAGGGTCTCCATCCTAATTGTTCCATGGTATGGCTCACCATATTCTTGGATCATCCTTTTTTGGGTGCAATGAAGAAAAATAAGGGCCAAAATGCTAGATAGAATGGATTTCATTGAAACTTCACTCTGGCGTGCCCCTTGGAAACAAAGGCTGCCATGTTTTCGTAATCTTGACACGCTACCCAAACGCTCAGGTCCCGTCAAGGAACTGATCTTCGCTTGACCTTACCAGCGTGGGCCACTCATAAAGATCACCTAGTACTAAAAAAATCCGCCATTCCACTCGTCACATGGGCCACACCTACAATTTGGGTGGAGTTCTTGACCAACTATTGATTTTGATTAGTGGTCCATATGACAAGTAGATGATGCTGATTTCCACTTTAGCAACGATGCATGCCAACTTCACACCATGGACGTCATGGGTTACCTTAGGGCATGATTGGCGAAAAATCATCTCAAGTTCCTCCCTATCCAAATCCTTGAAGAAGTCCCCTTTTTAAAATGATTTATGAGGAAACCATTTTTTATTTTTATTTTTTTTCCTCGTGGAAAAATGAGTTAATTTTCCACGAGCCCACACAATCACTAATCAGTTGTGTGTGTGTGTGCGCGTGTGTGTGATACAAACCATACATTAGATAGCTCATGGTGGACAATCCATGTCTGCTCATCACACATGCATCTTGACAGAAAAGAAAAGCGCACCATGTTTAACCAAAGGCAGTGGTTTTTTGCTTTCGAGGTACAAAAAACACGAGGGACATCACAAGTCATTGGACCGCCTGTCATTTTTTAAATGAGTCGAGATGAATGATGTGATTTTGTGGGGGATAGTGTCCACCATCTCTTCATCTACACAGCGCAAAAATGTTAATTAAAATAACACGGGAAATTGCTATTGGTGCCCACTAACTGATAAAAAGGGGATGAACGGAGTAAATGTGGATTAAATATTCAAAAATAAAAATCAAACATGAGATTTGGTTGATAAGATTGTGATTTGTGATGCTTGACTCTTGTCAAGTTCAGAGAATTCGAGATGAGTAAATAGTGCAGGTTCACCTCAAATCCTGCCAAGATTGGGTAGTTATTTTATACTCTGGTTGCCCTTTTTTATTTTTTATTTTCTCCCACGCAGTCAGTCATGCAACACACCCACTGGTGCTGTCAGCAGCGGGAATTTCACCCTGATGGGTTTCGAGACCGGAACCTCTTGTTGAAACTCCAGAGAGTCTACCAACGAGGCAAGGCCCTGAACCCATACTCTGGTTGCCCTTAATGCTTCACATGCAGACACTTAGAAATGGTACTTGAGAAACGGATTAGCTCAAATTAAATGGGCTAAATTGTAATATTCAAGAATGAGATTGTTGAACAATCCTAACATGTGATTCATGGACGCTTTTTTTTTTTTTTTAAATGAGATCATCAGATATTTTTCATTCGTCCAATGTGTGTGTGTGTGTGTGAGAGAGAGAGAGAGAGAGAGAGAGAGAGAGAGTAGCTCTCAAGTCCAACCAGTTGGACCACAATTTATAATCTACCCAGCCGGTAACTACAAGACATCCAACTCCTAGAATAGGTTGGCCTTAACACAAGGATTGCCCAGTTCAAAAATCAGTTCCATGTGCTCATTAGGCGGACCATAACATAGGAAACAATTTCTAACCATTAATACATAGCAAAGTACAAGTGTGGTCCATTTGAAAAGTGGATGAGGCTGATTTTTGCTGAAGGTTATCCTTGTGATAGGGCCAATCAATGGGAGAGAGAGAGTGTGTGTGTGTGAGAGAGAGAGAGAGAGAGATGCTCACACTAGCTGTATAGTTGAACCAGTTGCTTAATTTAAGGACTAATTGATGTTGATAAATGTTGTAGAGATAAATTATTTCAAAGAAGAAGAAAAAAGTTGCTGGCTCGGGTGGGCCCCACCACGGTTTTAATTTGAAATCTACTCCAGCCATCAGGTGTCAACCCATGTTAGACCTAGGGCCTGAAATCATCTTCATCTGTTGTTCAGGTGGACCACCCGATTGGAAACCATGCATTGTGGAAGCTCACACTGCCAAAATGTTTCCTTAATTAGTGTGGTCCACTTGAATCACTTATAGGCCTGCTTTTTAGGCCTCCAATCTAGATTTTCGTGTGGCATTTAATGGTTGGAGTGGATTTTACATGTTCATCACAGTGGGCCCCATAAAAAAATCATACGTCTCTTCCAACTGTTTTCATTGATATGGCCCTCATGAATCACCGATCAACTTGATTTTTTGGCTACGAGCCCAGCATGAGATTACACATCTAATAATATAAGTAAATCATACATACACATCACAGTGGGCCCTAAAAAATGAAAGGTGGGCATCACTCTCCCACATGTTTATTCCCATAGTTGAATATACTTGCATGCACGTATGCAATTTTTTAATAATATTCTTACTGCCTGGATATCATCCATTACACTCCGCCGAAAGCATTAAAAGTATTTCTGGGCAAGGACACCTGCGAGCGGTGGGTTATATCAGGACAATAAAGTAGCACATTTGTGATTAATGTGGCACGCATGTGTGTGGTCAGGAGAATTAAGTAGGCAGGTCCCACACCATCAGGTCAGACACAATTGTGGGAAGAAAGTAGATAATTGGAGGATAGACCGATAGTACTCCACATTCATTGTACAAGTGTGGCCCACCTGATGGTGCTGTCCACTTAATGAAGCGTTTTGCACACTTGATCCACACTAGCATGTGTGCTAACTAGGTACAGTTGACTTTGGATGATGGTTGCTAAGGGAGCTGGCACACAGAAGCAATTCCCGTGGTGACCTGCCGTGGGACCCACCAAGAAGTATGTGTTTTATATCCATGCCGTCTTTTGCTAGCTCATTTTAGGCATGAGCCCAAAAATGAAGTAAATCCAAAGCTCAATTAGAGCACACCACCCTGAAACAGTGGGGTGATGACACCTATCATTCAAACCTTCCTAGGGCCAACCGTGATGTTTATTTTCTGTCCAATCTGCTCATGAGGTCTCACAGACCTGATGAAGGAAAAACATAAGTCAAGGTCACACAGCCCTGATGAAGGGAAAACATAAATATCAGCTTGATCCAAAACTTTTGTACACCCTAAAAAAAGTTTTTAATCAATCACCACTCTTCCCTATAGTGTGGTCTACTTGAGCTTTGGATTTAATTCGTTTTTGGACTCATGCCCTAAATTGAGCTGGCAAAACAGATGGATGGCGTCGATAAAACAAATATATCGTGGTGGCACAATAGAGGGAATGTGTGGATTGTACAGAAGGCATAAAGTTCTTGCAGTGTGACGCTAGGTGGGGCCCACCAAAATACTTGTGAGAAATCCACCCATCAATATGTTTTGCCCGCTCACGTTAAGACATAAGCCAAAAAAAAATAAAGCAAATACTAAACTCAAATGGGCCACATGACAGGAAAAAGTGGGGAGAGAAATGCTTAACATATACTTTCCTGGCATAATGTTTATATTCTATTCAAACTGTTGGTAAGGCCATTCTTAAGATGAACTGAAAATACAAGCATACTAGCTTCATCCAAAGCAATTGTAGTTCTAAGAAAGTTTTAATGGTGTGCATTCAATCCCTACTTTAGCTTTGGATCTACTTCTCTTTTTGGTTTTATAGACACCCTTTTAAAATAACAATAAACTACTTCATCAAGTATCTGTCGAGCGTCGATAAATTCAAATTTGGGCAATCAAAAACCATTGAAAATCTAAATCAGTCAAACGTACATGATCCTCGGCACTCATGAAAGCAACTAGTAGACTTGATACACAGACTCAAAACTCACAAAATCAAATTCCGGCCAATAATTCAAACTCTCTTAAACCTTGACCATGCATATCTCCCATAAAAACTGTTTTTGGTCTATCCAAAAGGCATTACAAATTCAGATTAGTCAAGTCAAAAGAGTCCCTAACACCAGTAAAAAAACGACCAATGGACCTAATCAATTGAATCTTAATGGGTGGCCAGATATCGAATAAATATATGGACCATTCAAGACTCTAAATACCCTTTGTACATGACAAACCGCACCAAAAAACAGAAAACAAAACAAAAAAAATCCTAAGCTCATGGCGAGCCGACAATCCATTTGACTTACATTTGATTAACCTAACCCTTGGCAATCAAACCATCAACCTGTGGTGAGCTGACGGTCTACGTGGCTTGCTTTTGCCTAACCGTTACCTTAACCAAATCATTGATGGGCAGGAGAGACGTCACCGTCGGCCATTCACGGGCTAACAATTGGGATCTCTCACTTTTTTTCTCACATCCCAATCAAATTCAAATTACATTATACACTACACATATTTTCAGCATATCTACAACATTAGTTCATACATTTAATTTTTTTTCTATTTTGCAACCTTCCATTTGTTTTTATTTTTTTTATTTACCTACATAGAGTTTTAAACTCCGTGAATGAGGCTATGACTGCATTTGTATCTTAGTTACCTACCCTAAGTCTTAAACTTTATAAAGCAAGGGTAGGATTGCATCTCGTTTTTACATTTTTATTTATTTCACGTATCTAAGGCCACTCGATCTTGCTAAGTAGGGCTAGAAATTTCTTATTCTATTTATCCAACCCTTCATAAGTTATGCGAAGCACGGCCAAATATTAAAATATTGTGCAGCAGAAAAGGATACCTAAACTCTTCCTCTTCTGTGTCACTTGAAATCCCTTTTTCCAGAGTTTATGATTGCACACTAACCGTAGCATTCACTTGAGTCGAAAAATCTCTGGAATTTTCAATCCTCAAGTTATTGTATGATTTCTTACCAGCTATGTATCCTGAGCTTTACTCAGCTAGCAACGAATTTAAAAATCAAAGGCATTTTCAGATTTAAGTCAACGGACACCACATCAACGGATTATAATAGAAAAAAGCTAGACATATGCTCCACAACGACATTCGCATGTTCATGTCCTAAAATGATCTTGCAAAACAAAGACTAGTCACAATATCACAGGTCTCACTTAGCTTACGACGGCAGAAGCTTATCAGGGTGGAGGGGTCGTAGGCAATCCACGTCGGATGGCATGGTAACCAGGCTGGCACACAGATTACAAATATTCCTGAGATTTTGAAAATACCGTGGTAATATCTTTTCCCGATATCATTGCAACATTTTCAAACTCAGCAGAGTTTAAAATACTGTACTTTTATCATGATATTAATTTAAAAATTTTTAAAGAACATGTTATATAAATGTATTCTGAAATTTTAAATTTATTTATTATTGAAAATAAATATTTTTAATATTTTTATTTCAGTGAAATTTTACTGATAATATCTCGAGAAAAACCCATTTGAAAATCTCCCTAAAAACCGCCGTGCACGAGATTTATCACTATGCAAGCGGAGCGGATTGCGTGGTGTGCATCTTCGGTGGTGTGTTGACGTCATTGAGATCTGTGGGAGCCTACCATAATGTATGTGTCATATCCACACCGTTCATTCATTTGGAGAGATTCAAATCTCAAGTGGGCCACACCAAAGAAAGAAGTAGGGACAATGATTCCCACCATTGAAACCTTCCTAAGGCCAACATGATGTTCAGTTTCTCATCCAACCTGTTCAAAATGTCACACAGACCCAGGGAAAAAACAAATATTAGATTGATCCAAGACTTTTGTAGCTCCCAAGAAGTTCTCAATGGTAGACGTTCAATCTCTTCTACTTTATATGGTGTGGTCCACTTGAGCTTCATATCTGCCTCGTTTTGGGCTCGTACCCTAAAATAATTGAATAGCATGGATATAATGCCTACATCATGGTGGGACCACAAAAATTGGCTCATCACATGCTTTTTTTTTTTTCTTTCTTTCTGTTTTTTTGAAAGCAAGTGAGGGTTACCTTTTGTTACTTTCAAGCCTGGAAGGTACAATAAAAGGGACATGCCCCTACAAAAGAAAAAATAAAAAACAAAAAAAAAAGAAAGCAACTCCCAGCCCCGGCCAAAGGAAAAAAAAAAAAAAAAAAAAAAAAAAAAGAAGAAGGAGAGGAAGCAACCCCCACAAAAATTGGTTCGTCACATGCTTTCACAAGAGCTTCCGAATGCTAGGTGGGGCCCACCATGATGTTTGTAAGAAATACACCCTGTTCATACATTTTTTATCTCATTTTAGAACATTCGACCTAATATGAGGCAGATCCACAACTCAAGTGGGCCTCACCAAAGGAAAAACTAGGAAAAGAGTTTCCTACTGTTGAAATCTCTCTGGCTCCACGTTGATGTTTATATGCCATCCAAACCGTTTATAAGTTTATTCACGCCAGGGATGAAGTGAAAACACCAAAAACCTACCATGATACGTAACTTTTGTGGTCGTACAAATGTTTCAACGATAGTTATTGAATCTCCACTGATTCCTCTTGTGTGGCCCACTTGAGTTTTTTATCCACCTGATTTTTTGTTATGTGTCCTAAATTGATGTCAAAAAATGGTTGGATGAGGTGGATTTCTCACAAACATCACGTTGGGCTCCACTTAGCATCCAAGCACAGGAACTTCCGGTAAGGCTATCTCAGGAAAGCCACACTACTCTAATACCGCCGGGCGCCAATTGGGTAACCGGGCGCCAATTGGGTGTTACCCCGGGAACAGTTTAGTGGGGTGTTACCCCTACGTATGTCCCCACATGGATGATATTTTGTATATTTATGCCATCTATCCGTTTCTCCAACCATTTTAGGATGGGTTCCAAAAATTATGTAGATCCAAATTTCAAGTAGACCCTACCATTGGAAACAGTGTGATTTAGTGCCCCACCATTAAAAATTCCAAAGAGCTCATCGTAAACTTTTGATAATGTTTATTTGCAATCCAACCTGTTAATAATGTCAATAAGCTCTTGATGAGGTAAAATATAAAGATCAGATTTATCCAAAAAAAATTGGCCCATAAAAAGCTTTTAATGGTCATTTATCACTATTTCTAGTTCTATGGTCCACCTTGAGATTTGGATCTTCTTATAGTTCTGTATCACATCCTAAAATGATATGAAAATATAAATGGGCAGGGTGGATATATATAAAAAAAAAAAAAAAAAAAATGCATCAATATGGGCTCCACGCAATTAGGGTAACACCGACTAAGCTGTTCCCCAGTAACAGCTAATCCGCTCTGGTGCCGCCGCTATCTGCGGGGGCGAATTAGGTGTTACCCCGGGAAACAGGTTAGTGGATGTTATCCCTTTCGTGTGGCCCACATGGATGATATTTTGTATATCCATGCCGTCCATCTGCTTCACTATTCCATTTGAGGATGGTTTTACAAACATTATATAAATCAAAATCTCAGGTGGACCATACTGCTGAAAACAGTGGTGATTGAGTGCCCCAACATTAAAAATCCCAAAGAACCCATAGTATGGTTTTAGTAATATTTATTTTCAATCCAACCTGTTGATAATGTCAATAAGATATTGATGATGGGTAAATACAAATATCAGCTTTATCCAAAACTTTTGTGGCCCACAAAAATTTCTTAACTATCACTCATCACTATTTCTAGTGGTATGGTCTACCTGATATTTGAATCTTCTTGTGGTTTGGGATAACATCCAATAAATGTAAAAACAGATGGACGGAGTGGATATACAAACAATACATCAATATGGGCCCCACACGGTTAGGATAACACCCACTAAGCTGTTGCCCTGGTAACAGCTAATCCGCTCTCGCTATCTGCGGGCACATGTGTTAATGTGGCGCGCTGAGTTATTTCATACTCCTACGAAGTGTGTGATGGTTCATACACATCCACTGAGAAATTGTACACATGGATGCGTGAACTCAAACCGAGAAGTAAAAATCAAGGGACCCACTGTAGATATGTTATCACGTGTTACCCCAAATTCAAATCAATTGCACGATCTTGACCTCCAACGTCAAACATGTGTTTGCCAAATTCAGATGGTTGCCCATTTTCATTTCAACCGTCAATTATATTTCCATGAATCGGCCATTTGAGAAATCAATTGAGTGTAACTTTAATTTTATGTCTCAACACAAAGTGGGACCAACAAATTGGACGGATCATAATGCAAAAAAGCTAGACATATGCTCCACCACGGCATTCGCATGTTCATGTCCTAAAATGATCTTGCAAAAAAAAGACTAGTCACGATATCACCGTCAGCCTCACTTACCTTACGACGGCAGAAGCTTATCAGGGTGGAGGGTCCGTCGTGGGCAATCCACGTCGGATGGCACGGTAACCAGGCTGGCACACAGATTACAAATATTCCTGAGATTTTGAAAATACCGTGTTAATATCTTTTCCCAATATCATTGCAACATTTTCAAACTCAGCAGAGTTTAAAATACTGTACTTTTATCATGATATTAATTTAAAAAATTTTAAAGAATATGTTATATAAATGTATTCTGAAATTTTAAAATTTATTTATTATTGAAAATAAATATTTTTAAATATTTTTATTTCAGTGAAATTTTACTGATAATATCTCGATAAAAACCCTTAAATTTTGAAAATCTCCCCAGAAACCGCCGTGCACGAGATTTATCACTATGCAAGCGGAAGCGGATTGCGTGGTGTGCGTCTTCAGATGGTGTGTTGACGTCATTGAGATATGTGGGAGCCTACCATAATGTATGTGTCATATCCACACTGTTCATTCATTAGGAGAGAGAATTTTATGTCATTCTTTCAAAACTGGGACAGATTCAAATCTCAAGTGGGCCACACCAAAGAAAGAAGTGGGGACCATGATTCCCACCATTGAAACCTTCCTAGGGCCAACATGATGTTCATTTCTCATCCAACCTGTTCAAAATGTCACACAGACCCACCCAGATGAAGGAGAAAAAAAATAAATATTAGATTGATCCAAGACTTTTGTGGCCCCCAAGAAGTTCTCAATGGTTGACGTTCAATCTCCACTACTTTATACGGTGTGGTCCACTTGAGCTTTATATCTGCCTCGTTTTGGGCTCATACCCTAAAATAAATGAACAGCATAGATATAATGCCTAAATCATGGTGGGACCACAAAAATTGGTTCATCACATGCTTTTTTTCTTTCTTTCTTTTTTTTTTTTTCAAGCGAGTGAGCTTCCGTCCTGCTTACTTACCAAAGCAAAGCCTGAAGGATACAACAAAAGGGATATGGCCCTACAAAAGAAAAAATTAAAAAACAAAAAAAAGAAAGCAACTCCCAACTCAAGCCAAAGGGAAAAATAAGACGAGGAAGCAACTCTCACAAAATTGATTCGTCGCAAGAGCTTCCCAGCTGGGATGCTAGGTGGGGCCCATCATGATGTTTGTAAGAAATTCACCTTGTTCATACCATTTTTTTTTTTTTTTTTTATCTCATTTTAGAACATTCGACTTAATATAAGGCTGATCCACAACTCAAGTGGGCCTCACCAAAGGGAAAACTATGAAAAGAGTTTCCTACTGTTGAAATCTCTCTTACTCCACATTGATGTTATATACCATCCAAACCATTTAAAAGTTTACTCCCATCAGGATGAAGTGAAAACACCAAAAACTTTACTCCCATCATGATGAAGTGAAAACACCAAAAACTTACCATTATACATAACTTTTGTGGTCATACAAATGTTTCAACGGTAGTCACTAAGTCTCCACTGATTCCTCGTGTGGCCTACTTGAGCTTTTTATCCGCCTGATTTTTTGTTATGTGTCCTAAATTGACATCAAAAAATGGTTGCACGAGGTGGATTTCTCACAAACATCACGTTGGGCCCCACTTAGCATCCAAGCGTAGGAACTTCTAACAAAGGCTAGCAAGAAAGCTACATCCTAAGCAAACACACTACTCTAGTACAGCCGGGTGCCAATTACGTGTTACCCCGGGAACCAAACGAGCCCTTAATGGGGTGTTACCCCTACGTATGTCCCACATGGATGATATTTTGTATATTCATGCCCTCTATCCGTTTCTCCGGTCCTTTTAGGATGGGGTTCCAAAAATTATGTTGATCCAAATTTAAGTGGACCGTATCATTGGAAACAGTGTGATAGAGTGCCCCAACATTAAAAATTCCAAAGAGCTCATCATAAGCTTTTGGTAATGTTTATTTGCAATCCAGCCTGTTGATAATGTCAATAAGTTCTTGATGAGTTAAAATATAAAGCTAAGATTGATCCAAAACTTTTTTGGCCCATGGAAAGCTTTTAATGGTCATTTATCACTGTTTCTAATTTTATGGTCCACCTAAGATTTGGATCTTCTTATGGTTCTGTATGATACATTAATATGAAAATATAGATGTACAGCATAGATATATAAATAAAAAAAATACATCAAGATGACCCCAGACGGGTTAGGGTAACACCCGCTAAGCTGTTCCCCGGTTAACAGATAATCCGCTCTCATGCCGCCGCTACTTGCGGGGCGAATTAGGTGTTACCCTAGGAAGAGATTAGTGGATGTTACCCTTCCCATGTGGCTCACATGGATGATATTTTGTATATCCATGCCGTCCATCAGCTTTACCATTATATATAAATCCAAATCTCAGGTGGACCATACTGCTTGAAACAGTGGTGATTGAGTGCCTCAACATTAAAAATCCCAAAGAACCCATCATAAGGTTTTAATAATGTTTATTTTCAATCCAACCTGTTGATAATGTCAATAAGATCTTGATGAAGAGAAAATACAAATACCAGCCTTATCCAAAACTTTTGTGGGCCACAAAAATTTCTTAACTATCACTCATCACTATTTCTAACGGTATAGGTCTACTTGATATTTGGATCTTCTTGTGGTTTGGGATAACATACTAAAATGAGATGTAAAAACAGATGGACGAAGTGGATATATAAAGAATATATCAAGATGGGCCCCACACGATAAGGATAACACCCACTACGCTGTTGCCCTGGTAACAGGTAATCCGGTCTCGCTGCCTGCGGGCACATATGTTAATGTGGCCGCGGAGTTATTTCATGCACCTACGGAGTGTGATGGTTCATACACATCCACTGAGAAATTGTACACATGGATGCGTGAACTCAAACCGAGAAGTAAAAATCAAGGGACCCACTGTAGATATGTTATCACGCGTTACCCCAAAGTCAAATCAATTGCACGATCTTGACCTCCAACGCCAAACATGTGTTTGCCAAATTCAGATGGTTGCCTATTTTCATTTCAACCGTAAATTATATTTCCATGAATAGGCCATTTGAGAAATCAATTGAGTGTAACTTTCATTTTATGTCTGGACACAAAGTGAGACCAACAAATTGGACGGTTTATTTTAAGTTAAATATATGCCACGTGTTCAATCCGTGAGTGTGTGTATGAATAATGACGTTCAGCCAGAGTACCAAAGCTTTTGTTGGAACACACCTCCGTATGAAAAGGGACGCCGATTGCGTCCTGCCCCGCCCGGACGCGTTACCGTCCGGGCAGATCTGCCGAGGGGCCCACCGTGATGTATCCGTTTATCCACTCCGTCCATCCATTTTATACGATCATGATAGGAAATGGGCCCCAAAACGAATTAGATCCAACGATCAAGTGGGCCACACAAAATAGTAGTGATGACCTCACCAGGTTACATCACTATTTGGTGTGGCCCACTTGAACGTTGAATCTTCCTACTTTTTAGAATCTTACCTTCAAATGATCTTATAAAATGGATGGACGGAGTGGATAAACGAATACATCACGGTGGGGGGCAGGACGCAATCCGCGTCCAGGCTTATACCCCACCCAATTATCACTGTATGCATGTAATTCCATGTAAATTATCTGAACCGATCATTTGAAAAACACCACCGTATCTGAACCATTGCTTAAAGTTCGCAGAATGAATACAGATAAACGGGCCATGGCTAGGTGATCAACACCGTCAATATTATGGGATTCACCATTAATGAGGGACTACTCAGAAACCTTCTAGATTAACTTCTCTTTATTCTCAATTAATGGCCTAGAAATAGACGGTTATCAGGGAATTTAAACAACGATTCCCTAGAAAGAGACGGTTGAGAAAAAAAATACACATGATCAACGGTCTTCTAGGAATAGACTGTTAGAAGAAACATTCAACTGTCCAATACAACGGCCAAAGAGTTAATTCTACAGTCTTCCCACGAGATCAACGGGTAAACGAATACGGACCCCACTTGGCATATCTGATGCATCCATAGTCTTCCCTTGAGATCAACGGTCTGGGTCAATGAACTATAGATCCCACTTGGCATTTATGATGCATTCACAGTCTTCCCATGAGATCAACGGTCTGGAACAATGAACTATGGACCCCACTATGGTAGATATTTAAAATAAGTGCATAAATACACTGTTTACCATCTGATGCATGTGGGCTGTAATTTCTCTTTCCGGAGAGAGGGGATTTGTTTGCTACTCTGTCAGATTATGAGCTTCATATGCAGGCCCTCAGAAATTGTAGGCCTAACACACGTGAACTCAAATTAAACCTTCTAAATTATGGAACCCACTGTCATGAAGTCACAATCTCAATTATATTCGTTGAACAATCCTAACCAGTGATCTACGGACACTTGTTTGTTGAAATACGATCATATTGGATATTTTTCAATCTTCATCGTCCAATAAATGTCAACCAATCCTATAGTGTGACAATCAAAAGAGAGTAATTTTTTTGTTCATGGTACTTCGAAACATGGACCATAATCTTCGGAGTTTAATTTGAATTAATTGATTATACTCATTTTCAATTTCTATCTGCCTGCGTATCATCCATCGCACTCTTCCGGAGTACTATCAAGGTTTTTCAGTTCCGAAAGTGGACTCGAATTCGGTAGTGACGCCTCCAGTACGGACGTTGGTGCTGGAAAAGCTCTGTGGGACCCTCCGTGATTATGTGTTTTATCCACGCCGTCCATTCATTTTAGCGGCTGTGCCCAATTCTGAGGTAGATCCAAATCTCAGGTGGATCACATCACAAGAAACAATGTTGTTGAACACCCACTATTAAAAACTTGTTGGGTACAATTAAAGCTTTGGATCAGGCTGATATTTGTGTTTTCCTTTCATCTAGGTCTGTATGACCTAATCAACAGGTTGGATGGCAAAGAAACATTAGAATGATCCCTAGGAAGTTTTTTATGGTGGGCGTTAAATAACCACTGTTTCCTGTGGGGTGGTCCATAAAGATTAAGATCTGCCTTATTTTTTTATTTTATTTTTTTCCCCAGGTACTAAAATGAGATGGAAAAATGGATAGACTGTGGATAAAAATACATACATCACGGTAGGGGCCCACAGGGCACTAAACACTAGCCATGTTGATAATGGCAAGGTCAGCATGCAATCAGCGTCAGCATTGTACAACCGTAGCATGACGAGATGCGCAACCAGGATTAGGCCTGACAACGGTCATGTTTAGCCATGTTCATGTCTTGTTGTATTCGTGTGTCCTGTCAAAAATGCCGTCACTCAAATTTGACACTAATGGGTTAAAATTGAGAAACTCAAACCCATTGGTTAATGTAACAAGTAACTTGCAACTTGCAACTTGATCAGTTTAACCCGTTAAATAGATGTGCCATGCTTTCGTGGGCAAAGAGATAAAAAATGGGTGCCAAAAGACGAGGATTTTGGAGTATGGTCATGTTAAGCCATAGGCAGAAAGATGTAGAAATCTCACGGGGTGTGTGTGTGTGAGAGAGAGAGAGGGAGAGAGAGAGGGATGGAGGGTCTTATTGGTTGTCTTAACTTCTTAAGAATTTCTCACCGTACTAAAAATAATTATCAAAATACCCACGCTAACAGGTTAAACTTGCAGTGAAACATTGACTTGACCTGTTATCTTAATTAGTCTTGATGGGCCAACCCATTAGTGACTCGACACAATAAGGCCAGGACCTGAACACTACTTTTTTCATGCGGGTTAACAGGTTGTGTGGAATTTTGCCGGGCCTAACTCGGATTGACGCAGCGAGAGACTAAACTGTGGAATGGAGACACAAGTGCCAAGTGCCAACACGACTAGTGTGTGAAAGATCCGGTTTATCGTTAGGTGATCCACGGTGTAAGTGCCCCCAATTCACAAATTAGGATAATCTTTAAATCAAGGAGGCCAAAGTTGAGAAAAATGGACGGTTAGGAATACCTCTAACAGCCTATATGTTATGTACACGTGTGGCCCATCTAATTAGTAGTACAAAATGAATTTCGGGATAGGGCAATCAAAGATGGAGTCCCACCAAGTACATGGCTCGGATCTGGCATTAATGCCAAATTCAATTGTATTAATGTAATCCAGTAGGGCAGTTTTCAAAAAAATGATCACCTAATGAACTTCTGATACAGTCATTCATTCCACCATTGTCAGATACAGTGGACATCCAATCCGTGAAAAGAGTGGGCCACACCATGAAAATGGACTGATATAAAGATCAGGACGATCAACTCATCAACACCACAACATAAAAATCAATGGACAACCAATGGTATAACTTAGTATAAGAAACGAAAAATGAATGGTGCACACCTAGCTAGTGGTCTGCCTGACCACTACGAGTAGAGAATTACTCTAATTCTACGATTAAGATGGCACGACCAGTGGCTTAGATCGTATAAAGGAGGGGATAGATGGATAGAATCTATAAATATACTCTCCCCCTTTTTTGTCTATGATAATTGATGACTTCAGGATGAAATTAAGGAGGAAATCCTTCTCGAATGGATAATCACTCTCATCAATCTAATCTCATTCCAATCTCAAGTATTATATAATTGAATTAAATTTTAAATTCGTTAATTTCTAAATCCAAAATTTAGAATTCAACTTACCTGAAAATAAATTATTATAAGATAAACTTGCATGAAACCCACTCATTAGTGGCTGCTCACAAGTGAGCCCCACATGCCATTTTCAACCCTGATTTGGCCCACCCAATGAGTGGATTGGCCTAATTTTTAAGCCAGGTGACAGTCATTATCCGGCACACCTTTTGCACGGAGTGAATATTCTACACACATCACATGTTTGTAGAAAAATAACTGATGTACCAAAACTTCTGTTACAGCCGCTGTATCTGTTCATTTCTCATAATTTTTTACCGAGAAATGTTCACATGCCCATTCATCAAGTGGGCCACACAAAATACACTATTCTGATCAACGGTTGTAAATTTATCCAACAGTTTAGCCGCCCGATAAATGGACCGTTCTTTGTTTTCGGCCCACGTGATCGTCGTTAGGCGGCCTGACTTTGCATGGATGGATGTTAGACGCAAGTAATGCGTCATCTAAACATAAGAACATTAATCATTTCTTATCTATTTTCAAATACGAGAAAATGTTTCTGTACAGCGTTGTATGGGAACTTTAACATACAATGCTTTCTTTTCTGCTTGGATGTCAGTTTTTATAACATCCGAGCTGTAAAATAGTGAGACATCACCAGGGCAAAAATTAAGTTGGTCCATTAATCAGGCAGGCCAGACCGTTGGAATCAATGGAGATAGATGATGGTCAGAATCTATGTATATTTATGGCCCACTTAATCAGTGGGCTGTGTCAATTTCTGGTCCAGGTGATCTTTATGGTATCGCCCACAATTTTTACGGCTTGGATTCTCCAGTGAAGTGACAAATAAGCAGAAAACAAAAAGCTGTATGCTAAAGTTCCCATACAATATCTTTTTCTGTGCTGCCTTCCCATAAAAAAATATAAAGTTTTTGCCGTGCCTATCTTTTGGTCATTATACGCCCGCTTTTAAACTTATCCAGAATTAGTACCTAAGGATTATAATATACAGACATTTTACTACTTAGTTAAAATTAATTGACCGAGGAGTAAGGTAGACATCCCTTTTATCACAAGAGGACACATTTACCCCTACTTATATGCAATGATGATTTTGCCCCTCTATGATTTTCAGTCTTGGCGGTAATGAGTGCCCCACTTGTAGGCCCTACAATGTACATGTGTTTCATCCATGCCGTTCATCTATTTTGTCAAATCATTTTAGGCAAAGGCCCGAAAATTAATATGATCCAAGTCTCAAGTGGAACACACCACAGGAAATGGTGGGGCCAGGTCGCTGCTCCCTTTTTGGCAGCTATCTAGTGGCCATTCATGGGCCCCACCATGTTGTATATTTTAGATCCATACAATCCATATATTTTTCCAGATTATTTTAGGCCATGGGTTTAAAAATGAAAAAGATCGAGATTTCAAGTGGGCCATACCAAAGAGAATAATTCACACTGCTGAAATCTTCTTAGGATCACTGTGATTTTTTATACTGTCTATTATGTCCAAACCAAATCTCTTTGGGCAGGCCATGAGCTGGCCAATTCAATGGATGGACTGGATTTTCCATGTGGACCCACCTTGTTAGGAAAGCACAAAAAAATAATATAAAAAAAAAAAAACGGGGTCACTGGAACAGGCAGCATCCAGAGAACGTCACTGCCCAGCAGCGTACGTGAGGACGAACGCCCTTACTGAGCATGATCTGGGGACCTACCATGATGTTTATGTTTTATCTATGTCGTCCATCCTTGTTGCCCGATCATTTTAGGCCATGGGCCAAAATTTGAACTAGATCCAAATTGTAGGTGAGCCACATCATAGAAAATAGTGGGATAGTGACGTCCACCATTGAGACTTTCTTATGGCCCACCATGATGTTTATTTGCGGTCCAACTTAGGCAAGGTCACACGTGACCTATACCTTGGCCATGTGTGGCCAGGATAAAGGAAAAATACAATTATCAGCTTGATCAAAGCTTCTTAGGGACCACACGTGTGGACCCATTGCATGGCAGCATGTCTCGGCACGCTGACCAGCAGGGGCTTACCTTGAGTTATGTGGTTAATCCACACCATCCCTCTAATTTTCAGATCATTTTAGGCCATGGGCCCAAGAACAAGGACAATCCAGATCTCAAGTGGACCTCCCTGCAGGAAACAATGATGATGCCCACTCTTGAAACTATCCTACGACCCACCGTGATGTATATGTTTTATCTACACCGCCCACCCTTGTTTTCAGTTCATTTTAGGACCTGGGGTAGATCCAAATCTCATGTAGATCACCACCACAAAAACAGTGAGGGCAATGATGCCTACCGTTGAAACATATCAAAGGCTCACTATGATGTTTGCCATCGACTAAAGCTAATGCCCATGCCGCTTTCTGTCTGAGAGTGAGAGAAGGAGAGGGTTTAGAAGGGAGATGGAGAGAGTTAGGGATAGAAAAGGGAAACTTGGAATTATTACAGGAGAGAGAGGAGTTAGACGAATTGTATCGTTGTGGTTGTAAATTCATGGGGCCCATCTTACTGATATGTAGTATATCCACACCATCTATCCATTTTCTATATTAAACTTAGTGTATGAACCTAAAAATGAAGTAGATCCAAATCGTTAATGGACCACGGTATACAAAACAGTGGTGATTGGCTCAATAAAGGTTTAAACAGTGTACATTTGAGATCTTATTCTTCATATAATGTGTTCCACTTGATTAAGTTTTTTCCATTTATTAGAATATTTTGATAAATAGAAATGGATAAACAGAGTAGATTTGTCTAGGTCATCTCTGTGGGTCCTACATAGCTTCCGATCACAGCTGGATCACACATATGTACCCATCTGTTTGTGACTAAAATAAGGGATAATATTATTTTTTTAGAAACACCGTATGACTTTGTATCATATACGTAGGGCAAATAGACGATGGGTACTATTATGACTAACGTTTGTATTTCTTAGGTACGGATTTGGAATAAGTTTACAAGTATTGATCTGTCTATGGCTCAAAAGATAGGTGCCTATACGGCAAAAACTCAAAAATATATTCCCATACAAAATTACTAGTGAGTCGGAAAAGCGTGCATGTAGTTTCTGAATCCTGACCATCAACATTAGATGGACTAGTGCCCATGAGGCAGATCATTCACACGCCAACATGTTCCCCCATCTCAGATGGGTGGAAAATCCTAGCCATCCATCAAGTGGATTGGACCGTTTAGATGTTGCTGTCCAAAATAGATTTGGCCCACTTAGCAACTAGCCCAAAGTTATAAACAGGTGGATGGGTTAGGGGAACTTTAAAGAAGTTTTTCACAGCCATAGATTTCTTTTGTAACAGTGGCGTCCTTGGCCAGTGGACCAACCTGAATCTTGGTTCAGGGCATCTGATAGTGAGATCCTCCAATAGATGGATTGGATCACCTATGTGCATGCTGGCACACGTTTGGATGTACATGAACTACCTTTTACACGTAGTCTTCATCGAGAAGAACGGTAGGGATCCCAAATACATGGGTCCCACATGCAAGATAAATCATCACGTGAATGCAAGGAAACACGAGAAGGGCAGTAATTGAGGGGACTGCATCTGATCAAATGTCTTTCAAAAGGCCGCATAGATCGGCCAATAACTAAGACTTCCATAGATTGTATAAAATAAAAAAAAATCTAATAGTAGGTTTCAGTTAATTTAAAAAATAATAATAAATAAATAAGGTTGTGTTCCTCCCGTCTTTTCCCATCTTAGCAAGTTCTGATCAAGTTCTGATGCTATCTCTAAAATAGAAGGGACTAAAAAAATCCAGATGGAAACATCCTAGCAGGTAATATTGGGCCTATTGTCAATTGAATATAGATCAAGGTGACTTTTTTGGATGCATGGTTCTGAAATTAGTTAAGCAAAAACATGTAGAATGCAATTTCAATAACAATGGGAGTTGAGATGAGGAATTATTTAAGATTGATGGCGAAGAAGTACCCCAAATGACCATTTTTTATTACTTAAGAAGTGAGAAATTGAAAAGACATTATTTATAAAAGTAGAGATGGGTAAAAAGTAAAGATGTGTCTGGAGTTTCATGTGGTTATTATATATTAATCAAACTAAAAAAAAAAGATTTTATAAGACAGATATAAACCACTATGCTCTAAAGTCACATTCATGATCATTGTATGAAGTCGTTTAGATGGAGAAGTAGCCAAAGGACGAAGGATATTAAAAAAAGAAAAAGAAAGTATTAGGAGAACATTTTCACTTTTTTTTTTTATCTACACACACCTTCCACATGGGCATTGAAACCCATCCCCTCATGGTTGAAACGTACTAGCTCCATGTACTCTAGTTCATTATTTGTAGTTTGATTTAGGAGTAATACCAAAGTCTTTCAAATAAGGATTACCTTAATGTAGATCTACAAGTTCTCTTTATATGCATACACACATGCACATATTGATGTAGAGCAAGCTTGTAGATGCATTCTTAATACAACTTCACCAAAAGAAGCCCTAACAAAAGCAGAAGTATTCTATCAAAACTTAGCCTAGCTCTACATAGGGCAACACATAACCAACTCCAAGCATGTTTGTTTCAAAGAAATTTATTATGAATATGGAGAAATTGTCATTTTAAGTGTGGATTGTAAATTAGCTCTAACCTTTTATCCAAGCATCATCACGAAACGTATGACTTTTCAATCTCTATGTAACGATGCTT
Organism: Liriodendron chinense; assembly: GCA_003013855.2. Lineage (NCBI taxonomy): Eukaryota > Viridiplantae > Streptophyta > Magnoliopsida > Magnoliales > Magnoliaceae > Liriodendron > Liriodendron chinense. Next base: position 6,493,104 of record ML058513.1, read on the forward strand.
ATAGGATCAACCGGCCACAATGCAAGCCGAATCATCCATTTTGTAAGAATATGCATACCTCAAGTTCAAAGTTGTGATTTTATAAGTAAAAAAAAAAAAAAATCTACTATTTTTAGAAATTTCAATTTTCATTGTATTTCTTTATTTTTATAGTTTTTGGATTTTTGTCATTTTAAAAAAAAAATTGTAATAATATCGAAAATGCTTTGGTAAGGTTTATTTGAACATTTCTATTTTTAGAAAATTAAACTTTAAGAAAGATTTTTCGATTTTAGATAATTTCTAAATGAATTAGGGTTTTAGGTTTTTCATAGAAGTAATATACTTGAGTAATTTTATATTATTATTTAGTAAAAATACTCAATTTTTCTCTTTTTTGGCTTCCAGACTTGAGAACTTACCTTGTGATGCAAGGTTTTATTACTTGAGGAAGATGGGGATCTTCTTTTTTATATTGTTTCATACTCTTCTCTGCATCATATATACGGAGAACTTCCATATAGTCCCACTGAATAAGACCAAGAAAAATAGACTTGGTTCAACTTGTATGTATATGAGAATAAAACTACACAGGAAGGCTATGAAAAAGCAGGGAAAGAGGCTAAAAGCATGCAGCTTAAGATGATAAGAAACATCATTTTTAGATACAAATTTGATTGTGATATAAGTCGTTGAGGTCAACTCCAATTGGGTCGTACCCGATCTGGTTTGATACTAGGAGTCTAGTTACACCTAAGGCGAGTTAGGTCGATTATGTCCTGACTTGGGAATCGTCGGACCACAAGTCATTTAACTATGATAAAAAAATATTCGATAGTCTATAATTTATTATTTAACTAAGAGTATGATCCATCATAAGAGTAAAATAATAGAGCCCTAATATTTGGGATGAGACTTAGCTGATGGTAATGTATTTTTTCTTCTCTTTCTTAACTCTACTATCCGATTCGGTAGTGAACCCTCCAGAACCCGGCTGCTGTAGGCCCGTGCTGGTCGGTGCTGAAAAAAGCTATGTGGGCCCTACCAAGTAAAAGCTGTGGGCCCTATCATGATGTATGTGTTTTATCGTGGCCCTCTATCCATTTTTTTGGTATCATTTTAGGGCATGAGCCCAACAATAGGCAGATCCAAATCTCAGGTGCACCACACAATGAGAAACTGTGGGGTTACAAAAATTTTGGATAAACCTTATATTTGTGTTTTCTCTTGTCCAGGTTTGTGTGACCTAATCAACAACTTGGATGGCAAATAAACATTATAATGGGCCTTAGGAAGTTTTTAATGACAACCGTTCAATCACAACTCTTTCTTGTGGTGTGGTTCACCTGAGATTTGGATCTACCTAATTTTTGTTGTCGTGCCCTAAAATGATCTGGAAAAATGGATGGACAACGTGGATAATACACATGCATTATGGTGGGGCTTATAGAGCTTTTCCAGCACCGATGCGGAGGGGTCACTACCGAAGCCGAGTCCATTGGAAGGGGCAATCTAAACAGACTATTGAAGCATGGTCCATACACTGCAAGAGTCATGCAATTTTGTGCTTGAAGAACTATCTGAAAAGGGTCCTGCAATTTGAACGGTTTAATTTGATTTTTAATGCTCTACAAGTGTCCAATTTCAGGATGCCTGAGTATCAACTATCATATTCCGGCGGATTATCAAATGCCTCCATCATTCCAGAAAGGAGTGCAGCACATGCGGAGAAATGCGTCATGTAGCGTCACGTGTTGACTAAAAAGGCTAAAAACTCTAGGGTTACGACTTGCAGCCGCCCAGCTTCACGAGCCAAACACTGACATACAACTTCCCTGTGTAGCACACGTGCACGAGATCCTAGACATTCGCACGAACGTAGGTGTGCCGCACGTGTACGTAGGCTGGGACCTCTTGATTATCCTTTGATGACATCCGTTCTGAAGTATTGACTGTCCATAATACAGAACAAGGACTTTCTTAACGTGTAGATCCACCTCCATGAACGTACCAGATCTCGCACACGTGTGGTCCCTTTACACTGCAGATGCATGGTGCAACCCAGCATTACTCTCTCTCTCTCTCTCTCTCTTCCCTTGTGAAGAAAATGAAAATCTAAAATGTCATTGCTGCACGTGTGGCATGCATGGACGAGATTGGAACCATTCATTCAATAGGTCCAATAGTGAATGGGCCACAACAAAAAAATCACTCAGTTTTTCCATCCTAACCCTTCAGATCCTCGCCATAACAAGCAACAAATCACAGTCGTTGAATGGTTAGGATAGTCATCAAGGCAATTTGGGTCAGTAGCCAATCAATGGAGGAGGGAGCTCGACTGGACACATGGTCCGGATCATCATGCACATGGTTTAAGAACACAAAGTCTCGAGTCAACTCGGTATTATTTAATAATAACGATGAGTTGCACCGAGTCAACTCGAGTTTTTCTTGAATTCTCGATTTTGGGAAGTTTTTTAGAGCTCACCTTTTCTTCGAGTTTTGAATGAGTCCTGACTTCCAGATGGAGCTTTTCACAAGCCTTCGAGAAATCTGGTCGAGTTGAGTCGACTCGGCCCGGTCCAGTACAGTTTTTTTGGAGCTTTTAAACTATGATTTCATGCATATATAAGTGCCAGTTCATGGTGCATGATTCTCGAGGGCACCTTTAATAATTCATAAGAATTTCAGATGACATGAGAAAAGATCCAAAAAAAATCAGCTGGAGCCTAGTACATTCCATTCGATCCATGGTTCTATATCTCATTATTATATGAGCCCTCCAGCCGAGTATATTCACGGTATCCTAGAGCTTTGAATTTGGAGTCTTTGGAAAAGTATCCAGGTAGGGCCCATGAGTCGGTGATCAGGACTGTTGGTCTGAAAGGCCAACCGTTGATAGGCGCCATATCCCAAAAAAATCCTCTTAGCTACACAATCCTAACCCTAATTGTATAGGTGACATGCAAATAGAGTTTAAGAAAAAATTTAAAAATAATAATAATAAAGGCCAAAGGTCCAAATTTCATGTGAAGAGAAGAAAGACAAAACAATGGAGGGCTACCAGCTTCTAATCTAGGGTACCTTTTGAGGCAATGTCTATGGCGTTGGGACCCATTGTATTGACGGTCTAGATCATCAAGAGGAGCGGCCCACATTGTAAATTTCATCATGCATGTGTATGGGTCCCCACCTCAGATCACAAGTCCAGCACACCGTAGGATTCTTAAACCTCCAACAAGGCAACAATACGTAAAGACGTTTCTCTTCCATTGGATCTATTGGCCACGTCATCAGCAAACCACATCAAAAAATCCAACCCTGTGCATCAATCCGTTCATCATGCAGAAAATGTGGCTGCAAGAGTCTCACTTTCACACGCACACAAGTGGGCCCCACACGGTATCTGACAATTTCGATATGCTAGCTCCCAGCTCATCCATAAAGAGAAATTTGTCTTAATCTCAACGGCTATTAATCTTTTTTATCATAGGCTATGACTTACAATATGTTAAAAAGGCTGGATATGTTGACTGGTTGAGGGATTTTTGCATCCACCCAAATCATCGTATTTGAATGATAAGGTGGCCCACTAGAATGAAAATCATGTGTATCACAAGCTAAAATGTAGGTGTACTGCATGTGGTTCATTTGATTAAACTCATGTCTTTCAATCACTATATTTGATATTTGATTAGTATGATTTTAAAGCAAGCTTAAAACCAAAGTTATGTATAAGTCAATTTGTCGCATTAGTTTATTTGCGCGTTGATGACATGATGATGCTAGGAAGGATCCCGCTGGAACGGTCCATCTATGTGCTGGATCTGGATTGAAAAGGTTTACGCGTAATCTTACTTCAACTTGCATGTTTTTGGGTGGTTAGTATTTTTTTCTTCTTTTTTTTTTTTCTTTTTTTTTTTTACTAAATGAATTCAATCTTTGTGGTAGAACACTGTCATTTTCGTTGAAATTTCACTCCGGCTTTCGGCTTACATTTGTGCTTTTCCCCGGATGAATTTGTCAAGAAATGTGGAATTTTACTTCTTTATTCAACATAATTCAAAAGAAAAGAAACTGAAAGAAATGCAAAAAAGAAAGAAAGAAAAAACACTTAAAAGAGATGGAGCATTTCCCATCCGCACATAAGCACACTTGCCAATGTAGAGCAGTGTGCAAGATCTAAGTTTTCAGTGTGGTTGGAAATAATGTTTAGATCTTACAACTCAAAATTCAGGCTATGTCACTCCTCAGGTGAGCCACAATGTAAAAACAAACTAACACTTAAAGATTTTTTTTTTTCTAGCCATACATTTTTGTATATTGTGGCCAACAAGACATGCAAAATGGTCTGATTTTTAGGCCAGAAGATCTAAAATGCCTACCATACCTGATGGAAGGCTCAGATCTCAAACGCTTGTTCCATAATGGCACGTTTGCTTGTGTGTGGAGAGGCAAGGTTAGGGCTGTAAATGGCCGGGTTCAGGCTGGTTCAGCCAAAACCAAACCCGCCCATTTACTAAACTGGTCCGGGTCCAAATTTTAGACCCAAACCCTTTTACTAAATGGGCAGGTCTGGGTCGGGTCCGAGTCAACCCATCAGACCCATTTATAAATGGGTCCAGGTCTGGTAGAGGAAGATCCACCCAAACCCATTTGTAAATGGGTCGGGTCTAATGGGTTCGGGTCTAAATCAACTATGCAAGCATTTTTACAAGGCTTAAAACCGGGTTTGGACGGGTATGGGCTTGACGGGTCCCTTGAAACATAGACTAAACCCGCCCACTTACTAAATGGGTTCGGGTCGGGTCGGGTCGGGTCGGTCGGGTCGGGTCGGGTCGGGCCTAATATAAAGGAAACCAGACCCAGACCCATTTAGCAACTGGGTCTATTCTTGGACTCAGACCCGTGCCATTTAACAAATGGGTCGGGTTTGGGTCGGGTCTAAATGCGTTGGGTTCGGGTACCCCATCGGGTCCACTGACCCATTTACAGCCCTAGGCGAGGTCCCAAACGCCTGTGGAATTAGCAAAACCTCATATAGAGATATCCTTATTTTTCCTCCATATGCAAATGGGTGGAGAACGAGAGAGATGATTTTATGGAGGGCCCATTTGCACGACTTTCCATTGTAATAAGACATGGTTTGGCTTTTTCAAAACAAAGGAATGGCATTATCAAAGTGCAATGAAGATGAATGGTCAGAGTGATGAATGGTGGAGAAATGAGTAGAAGGATCGATTAATCAAAAAATAGTGGTCCATTTGGATGCAATGCTTCTTGAGAAATCCTAACCATCATGATTGCGCCTTTTGCCAACTGCTTGTAGCCCATTAAATGCAAAAAGGCCTTCGCGAGTGTGATTCTGAGGTTTGTAGTCAAAACCAAGAGAGCAAAATACAATTTATTTGATACTCTGTTAGAGTATGAGTTTTGATACTCTGGCACTCAAAAAAAATGTAAACATAGCATTCATTAACTCAAATTAAACTGATCTAAGTTGTGTAATCCACTTATGATAAGCCATAGTCCTAAAATCAAATTGGTTGAGAAATCTTAAACTTTGATCCAATCGCTTAAAACAGGCCCATTTGATATTTTTCACTTTTAACCGTCCAATAATTGCTCACCAATCTGATAATCAGAGAAGTAAATAAGCATGATTTTTGGTTCATGATATAAATAAACTGGAACCATAATTTGGACAGCTTAATTTTAATTACTTATATGCCATATATGCAATTTCCATGTAATCTCTAAGTGCCTGCGTATCATTCATCACACTCTGTCAGAGTATCAAAGTCTTTCTCATGACAAGAAGATATTTAGGAAGGACTAAAAACAAAATGAAAAGAGAGAGAAAGTGAGAGAGGGACAAAGTGGTCTTTTTCCCATCGCAAAGTGGTCACGGGTTTCCCTTGACTCCACACCGTGCCTTCAGACCCCACAAACCCTAGCACCATGTCTCCATGTCTACAAGACCCAAACGCATGCACGAGCATGCCTGTAATGGTTTTGGTAGCCCCACATGCATCATCTCCACACATGCTACACATGTCAACCTTGAGATTTTGGTGGGACATCAGACCGGTGTATTAGGTGGACCTCAACATGAGGATGACCATAAGCTGAAATCCGGTTCGTCCACTCATCGAACGGTCCGCATGCGCTCCAAAAGACCGAAAAGAACTTGCCCAACATCCAAATTCAATGTACATATGTGAGATGCTTAGTCAGTGGACTGGCTTGACTTTTGCTCGTACTCATCATCTTCATGCTGTGGTCCACCTCATGGACTACTCAAATTTCCCACACGCTTTAAAGGTTAGCATGTATGATGTGCTAGTGGGATTAGAAAACCGTATATAGGTATAAAATGGGTGAAAGAGTGCATATATATATATATATATATATATATATATATATATATATATATATATATATATATATATATATATATATATATATATATAATGTACATCCCACACGAAATCCAATCCATCCATCAGGTTGGTCAGACCTTATAGGTGGGCCCCAGTACCAGAAACAGTTTGATGTGTTCGAGAACTTCAGCCATGTTTTTCACAGCCGTACATTTGTTTTGGAAACTGTGGCCCACCTGACCAGTGGATCAAATTGATATTGGCCTATGGCATCAATATAGGGCTACTGTACTTCTGATGGACAGATTGGAGTTCGGACATTTATGCCATGATGGCACGTATGTAGCATGTACATGAGCTGTATTGCACATACGTGTGGGCTTAGCAAAGCTCTATTTAGGTATATGTATTTTCATGCACATGCATGTGTGTATTCATTGTATACTGAATATAGAAAAGAGTACACATAAATTCAAACGAGAGAGAGAGAGATGTGCATTTATTTAGATATACCCAGAGAAAAAATACATGTATATATACATGCATGTCTACGTGATATATATACATAGACACAGAGAGAAGGGACTCTGACACTGCAACTGGTTGTTAACATGGATAACTGGCGCATAAGTGTCAACGTGTGTGCAATATCCAACCCATTCAAAAGGTTGGACCCTCCATGAGGAACTGCTAAGGCAAAAATCAGGCCGATCCATTCATCAGGTGGGCTACAATGTATAAAACCATGGATATCCCTAGATCTGATCTGAAGAAATCGTATGGCCCACCTAATGAATGGATCGGATAGGTTTTTGCGGTAGGTGATCTTGATGGTGAAACACGACAGGTTGACAATTATGCTCCAGATGGACCTGATCTAGTTGCATATGATCCAAAATAAACGTGTGTCATGACACCTGATGAGTGTATTCGTCTGATTTTCTGTCCTCTTGTGTGTTTCATTTTTGCATGGCCTGGATGCCTAACACGCATGCTTAATGAGACGCGGATTGGCTAGTGACCCAGCTGCCACTAGCCAATGGCTAATGGACTGCTATGTGGGCCCCAACATGATGTATGTGTTTCATCCACAACGTCCATCCATTTTTCCAGATCATTTTATGAAATGAGGACAAAAGTGAAGTAGATCCAAATCTCAAGTGGACCACATCATACGAAACAGTGTTGATTGAACGCCCACCATTATAAACTTCTTGGGGAACACAGAAGTTTTGGATCAAGCTGATATATTTGTTTTTTCCCCTTCATCCAGGTCTGTATGACCTAATCAACAGGTTGCATGTCAAATAAACATTACAGTGGGCCTAGGAGGTTTTTAATGGTGGACATTCAATCACTACTGTTTTCCTCTGATGTAGTCCACCTGAGATTTAGATTTGCCTCATTTTTGGATCCAGCCCTTAAATTATATGGAAAAATGGCGTGGATAAAAAACACATACATCATGTTGGGCCCACAGAGCACCGACCACTAGCCACCTGGCTAGTGACAGCGTCGCTAGACAAACCGTGTCCTGCTAAATGCATGGATGTATGTGATCGATCATCACACACATGCACACGTCCATGCACGCATATTTTATTTATTTACACACATATATGTATCTACATAACAAGAGCACGAGAGAGAGAGAGAGATGGCCAGTTTGATTAAAATTCAAGGAAAGTAAAAGTAGGTAAAAACAAAAGAAAATGAAAGGAAGGAGAGATACAAGTGGGTAAAAAGAAGAAAAGTAGAAGGAATAAGCCCAAGGAAGAAAAAGCCCGGATAGAATTAAGCAAAATGAAGAGGAGAGAGAGAGAGAGAGAGAGAGAGAGAGAGTCCTCCCTCTCACGATTAAGAAACTATAGCCAACCTGTCCTCTTCTTGAAACGTCCCTTTCCCTTCTTTAACTCTTCTTTGTAGGCCCGGAATGCTATGCAAATCTTTCTCTCTAACCTCCTTCCTTGTCTCTCTTCTTCTTATAAACCACAAATGAATGAGAGAGAGAGAGAGAGAGAGAGAGAGAGAGAGAGATTTTAAAAAATAATAATAGTAACATTAACCTTTTCTAGGTATGTACTTTTAACTGTCTCTCTTATCTTCTTCACCACTTGCTTGCACCACACCAAAACATGCAAAAAGCTCTTCTTAATACTAGTATATAAATGGTAGGGAGCTCTTCTACACATGGAGTTATGATTGTTGACACTGCTAGTATATGGCAATTGCAGCTTCCATGAGCCACGATGAAGAAAAGGACGGCCACGAGCATGATGTTGTCATGCCCGGCTTCCGCTTCCACCCCACCGAAGAAGAGCTCATCGAATTCTACCTCCGCCGCAAGGTCGAAGGGAAGCGATTCAATGTTGAGCTCATTACCTTTCTCGATCTATACCGATATGACCCCTGGGAGCTACCTGGTGCCTTTTCTGCTTATGATATGATTTGGGTTCGTAATTCTAGTCATAGGATTTGTGATTCTAACATTTTTAGTCTTGAATTATTTGGTGTTTTCAGCGATGGCGGCTATCGGGGAAAAGGAATGGTATTTCTATGTGCCTAGGGACCGCAAGTACCGGAACGGGGATCGACCGAATCGCGTGACGACTTCTGGATACTGGAAGGCAACGGGAGCTGATAGAACAATCAGGACTGAGAGCTTGCGGTCAATTGGGCTTAAGAAGACGCTAGTCTTCTACTCTGGTAAAGCTCCCAAAGGCATCCGGACTAGTTGGATCATGAACGAGTACCGGTTGCCGCAGAATGAGACTGACCGGTATCAGAAGGTAATTTCAAAGAGATTCAAGTTGAATAAGATGATGAAGAAAAGCAAGAAGGAGAACAAGATATGGATGGGATTTATCTAGATTATCTTGGGTTTTTTTTTTTTTTTTTTTTTTTTTCCTTATTAGGCTTTTCAAGAACCCATAAGATAATATCTTTGAAATCCATCACTACACTATCAATTAATGCCACTATAGTACTTGTAACAATTGGGATTTCAATTCTTCATTTGTTTCTTCTTTTACTTCTCTTTGGTGGGGAATTTTTGAGAAATTCGTGGCTTTTATCATACTCAATGACCTATAGGACCTTTGCTTTTAACACCATTGACATTTCTCATAACTTCATCTTTCTCATATTCACAGCCAAATCTCTCTCTCTCTCTCTCTCTCTCTCTCTCTCTCTCTATTGAACAATCATTCCATTGCTTCTGCAGGCTGAAATATCACTTTGCCGAGTCTACAAACGAGCAGGAGTAGAAGACCACTGCCCACTCCCTAATTCTCTCCCTTCGAAGCCTTCCTCATCAAGAGGGGTGCAATCAAACAGAAAACACAACACAGATCTTCAGGCTACGACAAGCTCCCAACCTCTAAGATTGAATTCGTCATCAATAGGGAAGTTGGATGAAGCAGGCGGTAGCACTGCTGCCCCCGATGATGATGGGACCGAGCTTGGGTTATCCAGGAGTAGAGCTTTTGGTGCAATGGGTCCGGTAGAGACCGTGAACTCCACCACGACAGAAGACGATGTGTCTCTACTGCATTTGAAGCAAGCGAGCTCTTTACTCCCAACCTGCACTCTCCTTCCTCCCTCTTCTTCTATTCCAGTGACTGCCATCGACGAACTCCGCAGACTTGTAGATTACCAACACATTTACACACATCATTCTGCTCAAATCCTTCCGCCATCTTCTTCATCCCAACCGCCGTTTCTCTCTCTCAACAACCTACCCAACTCGATGCCTACCTTCTCAGACAAGCTATGGGAGTGGAATCCCATCCCAGATGCTAACAGAGACTACACTAGTTACAAATAACTAATGAATTGAACATATATACGCCGAATAATCTCTTTTTTTCATCTGTGGTTTTTCTTTTTCCCTTATATATCTGTAACTTGCTGTGCTAATTGATGTTGGTGAGAAATGATTGTGATTTAGACTTCAAGCTCGAACGGGCTCAATACATTTCTCTATAAGACTTTAGTATGAACTTCTAATTTGAATTTTAGATTAGGAGGAGTTTTAATGAAGGTGGGAGGATTGAGAGATTCGTCTACTGGTTTTTTTTTTTTTTTTTTTGTTTGTTTTTCCTCGTGTCTTTTGTACTGCTAGTAATGGTAATGATGATGCCAAGATTGCAAAAAGATGTTGCAGACAGACAGGTGACTTGAGCTCTAGAAATAGATAGAATGGCATTGTCTTCTTCTTTTCATGGTGGGGACTAACTGACACAAGTAAGCATCTTCTTTTGTTTTCATGTGTAGATGAAGGAATGGGTATTGTATGTTGGAAACAAAAGGTCACTGATATCAGGTATCTCTAGAGCTGTTCCATGCATTTCCATTTCATCTTCTTTTCCTTCTGTTAGTTTTACTCTCTCATATTAACCATTTCAAGGTACATGAATTTGGGTAAAACTCAAAATTAGGGAATTTTATAGAGCTTTGAGACTTAATTGGTTTTGGGTAAAACTCAAATTTATCATTTCCTGCCGTTCGCACGGCTTTTGTGGGTGCATTGTTCGTAGGTCCTTTGATGCTTGCGAATGCATGAGCCGTCCTAATTCCCCGTACCATTTGGGTCATGTGGAATTCATGAAGACAGCTTGGAGGGGATGAAGGTGAGGTCCTACATCACACCTCCATGTCCATGGCCCACTCCTCATCACTACATTGCCTTAGCTTGGGGCCTCTTCTGTTGTTGCTGTTGTTGTTAAATAGGGAGTGTTTAAAGCCTATCTTTGTGTAGATGGGTCCAGGGGAGCTTGGTTGTGTCTTTTGTGACCAAGGAATCTTACCCAATTCATAGAGAGGCTGGACTCTGCCTTGAAAGGTGGCCCTACTTATTACTTGCTTGGGTTTTAGGAATCTCCTTTTTTAAGGTTTTTCTAGATTCCCATTAGTGAGAAAATACATCCCCCACCCCCACCTTTTTCCATTTTTTAAATAATTTTAGGGCCTGTTTGGGTGACACTTAAAAATGAGTTCATCTCATTTAATAAGATTGTTTTAGATTCCCATTAGTGAGGAAATCCATCCCCCCACCCCACCTTTTTCCATATTTGAAATCATTTAATTTAGGGCCTATTTTGCCACTTAGAAATGAGTTCATCTCATTTTATAAAATTGTTTTAGATTCCCATTGGTGAGAAAATACATCCCCCACCCCACCTTTTTTCCATTTTCTAAATAATTTTAGACCTGTTTGGGTGCCGCTTAAAAATGAGTTCATCTCATTTTAGTTAATTGTAATTATGTATTAGAGATTGTACTTGTTGGTTATCAAGATTATTTTTAATCCTTACCAAAAAGAAATTTGATCTCTAATACATAATTATGATTAACAAAAATGAGATGAACTCAATTTTACATGACACAAACAGGCCCTTAGATGATCAGCTGAAAGATCTTAAACTGAATGCAACTTTAGATGGCTACGGGACACCTTGTGTTTTCGTCCGTCCAAACGGTTATTGAATTATCAGATGTTTGAATTGCAAGGATTATAACCAATCGACAATAAGGTGCCCAATGGCCATGAAATCTAGAGTATCAAAAGCCAAAATGATTCTTAATAGTGTGTTTGGACATTCCCTAAATCGCCAGCGTAATGGATATTTAAGCACCCAACTAATACACCAAAAGCAGCCGACGTCCGCAGCGGCTCACTCTGACCTAGGTCTAGGTAACCTTATCTACCTTGTAATGGCTTTTACGCTGATCTAGGATGCCCTTTCCATAGGTCGCCCCACCCTAGAGTTGACATCCACAAAGGTGCATTCCTGGCAGCAGTCACTCTGGCCTATTTTTCAAGTAGCCCTTTTTACCTTGATGTAGCTCTCACTTTGATCTAGGTTAACCCTCTTGGAGTTGAGACTTGGAATGGCTAGCTGTACGGCCGTGCTCATTTTGGCACACATGGACTATAGAGATAGTCCTTCTCACATTGTCGCAGCTTTCACTCTAGCCCCGGGTTGCCTTTTGTGTAGGTCACCCCTTCCTAGATTCGAACACAAGACGTGGCATTAGCTCGACCTAGGGCTGCAACTTGGGTACAGGTAAACCCAAGCCCGCTCGAGGGTCCTCAAGTTGGGTGAGGGTTGGAAAACTCCAACCCGATTTGAAAAATTGGGTTAGGTTTGGGTTGAGTAAATTAAGATTTGAGTTAGGTCAAGTTGGGAGCAATTATATGTATTTGGGTTCAATTCGTCAGTTTAAGGTTGAGAATGGAAGAATTTGGGTTGGATCGCATCTTGAATTGGGTCATTTTGAGCTTTGGTTGGGCTCGAATGAATCTCCACTTGGCCCAACCTTCCCATGTCACACCCCTACTTAGACCAAATGTTAATAAGTTAAGGGAACCATTTGGACGCAACAACTAATAAAATGTAGCATCAGTAGGCCTTTTAGTGTTTACTCTATTATTTGGTGGATCAGATGGAATTTATGAAAGTATATCCAAACACAAAACAAAAATGCTGTTTGGCTTAAAATGGTCTTTAGGCATCACAGGTCCCCTGTGAGGGTGTGCCATCGGGACATACAGGGTATGACATTAACGACCAAAAATCAGTATCTGGAATGTTCCAAGTACGCCATAAACACATTGGATTCTAGCTTGGTGGAAAAGTATCTTTCCCTTCTGCTTTTCTTTGAATGTTCAAACGTACCCGAAGTTTCAAGGGAACGATCCCCAAGGTAGACCGTACACATGGCAGATGCCTCAGAACTGAACTGATCAAAACAGTGGGATTATATCCCCAAAAACCAGGTTGATTAGACAATTCACGCCTCTGATGAACAGGAAATTCGTTTCTTGACTTTGAGCTGTTTATGAAAATTTCGGTCTACTACCATCCATTAGATGCAGCAGAAGTGGCCCATCTGGATCATATTTCCAGTGTAATTTTGGGTTATAATCCATCTATAGGGGCCCCCACTATTTGGGCGGTTCAGATCTGAGGTATGTAACACATGTACAGTAGGACAGTTTAAGAGGCATGGAACTACTTAAGAGTTCTAAGGTCCTGTTCGGTTGCAGGGCTCTCAGTTGAGCGGTCCATGTTGATATCTCTGAATCCATATAATGCAGAGTTAGATCTTAAAATAGATCTGATTAATTAAATGAATTGGATTCAAGTTCACAAAAAGAAATTCCAATCATGTTCGGGTTGGATTCAAATCTAATAGTGATATCCAATTGGATCCGAATATTCACAGAGTGCTATTCATTTATTTTTCTTATTTTAACTATGTATTTTGCTTTTCTAATAGTAAATCATGTATGTAGGGGTGCTGGGAAGTCCCTGAAGGTTCAGATGTACAATGGGATAAGCCAGGATTGATGTGAGGTGACTTCGTTGTTATATAGCCGGATTTGCACAAACCTGGCTATTATACAGCCAGGTTGGTATATAAACCTTTTGAGAAAAGTGCTCATAGGGCTTTTGAGAAACGTAGTCGTAGGCCCACTCGTGAGGCCCATCATGATGTATATGTTACATCCATACCATCCTTCCATTATGAAGGAGTGGGACCCACCTTGATGTATATGTTATATCCACACCTTGATGTGGTGGATTCAGACCTTGATCCAACCCAAATCCGATGGCTATATGAATTTTTGGATCGGAAATGGATCTAGCTATTTATAATTAGATCGGATATGGATATCAAATTTTGGATCTAAGTCAGATCCAAATCCGACTATGGATTTTCTGACTTGGAGCCGGATCCAGATCCGACCCATTGAGAGCCCTGTTTGGTTGCCACTTAAAAATGACTTTATCTCATTTTAGTTAACAGTAATTATGTATATTAGAGATTTTGGTTTAGGGAGTGTTTGGTTGCACTAAGTTTCATGAAGTATTATGAAATTTTCGGCCCAATTAGACTAATGAATCATAAAATTCCGTGATATTTGGAGCAACTAGATGCACCCTTGTATAAATTACCAGTTATCCAGATTACTTTTCAGTCCTCGCCAAAATCTCTAATACATAACTACTAATAACTAACATGAGATGAACTCAACTTTTTAGTGACAACCAAACGGGCGTTCACTTTGATTGGTTTGCATACACTCATTTTTCTTTTTTCCAAATGGAAATAATTCTAAAGGCCTATTCGTTTTTTGGAAATACGGTGAAAAGAAAGAAAGTCGGTCATTATGACTGCCGAACGTGTTTGCTTGGATTTAATTCAACCCTTAGATTTCTCGAGTACTTCCTGATTTACATTGCAGTGGCTGCGTCGAATTTCAAGAGGAAATTCCGAAAGGATTTCGCAGACTTCTCGAGGTAAGGCTATCAAGCCTTTTCAACAGGAGTGGTCCGCACAAGCACTTACAAAAGTGCCTGTGCTGGTAATGTAGATGGGGCCCACCGCGATGGTTGTAAGAAATTAATTCCGTCCATCGGTTTTTTTATATCAGTTTAGGACGTACAACCAAAAATGAATCAGATGTAATACACCTCTCGGCTGCAACAAAGGAAAAGTTGAGCAAGGTAATTTCTACTGTAGAAACCTACAAAGGGTCTACAGAGATGTTTACATGCCATCGATACCATTTATGATGTAATTCCTACTGGGACAGCTCATTTTTGGATTTTCGACCCAAGTCGATATGAAGAAGCGGTTGGACATCGTTGGATTTCTTTGAACCATCAAGCTGGGCCTCACCTTATGAAGCACAGTAATTTTATAGGGAATTAGCGTCCCTGATCGGAGGTCTGTGGGCCCAACCTCATCTTTGGATGGTATGGTTATTTACCGTCAATAATTATGTTTGAACGGCGTGGATTAACTACATCGATCATGTATAACAAACTTCTCTTTTATTTTGGATAAACGAATCATGCGGACTACCCTTCTATTTTCGAATGCCTATTTTCCTGTGAATCAAACAAAGGTAATGGTAATCATTACACTTTTCATAATAAACAAACAAAGTAAACGGTGATGATGGTTCCGTCCAAATTTTGCTATATCTGTAGAGAAGTAATAAATGCTCATTTCCCAACATTTACACAGTATTTCCAAAAAACAAACACGGCCTAAGTGGAAATGGGGTGAACGCAATTCGAACAAGTTGGGTGCTTTAGTTAAAAAAATGGGGCAAACGCAAATCGAACAAGTCGGGTGCTTTAATTAAAAAAAAAAAAAGGTATGTCTATGCTACTTAATTTGTGGTAGATGTAAATAGAGGCTTTCTAAAAGGAATTACTTGATACTCTGGTTGAATGTGATGCTTGATACTCAGGCACTTAGAAATGATAGTAGAGGCATATAGTAACTCAAATTGAACTGACTAAACCAAGTTGCAGTCTAAAAATCAGGTTGGTTGAACAATCTTTTCTGATATAAGATCATGGGATATTTGTCATTTTTAACCATCCAATAAATGTTTGGCAATTTAATACTTAAATAACCAAATAAAAGTAATTTTTGTTTCAAGATACATCTAAACTGGGACCCATAATTTGGAGGGTTTAGTTTGAATTACTTGCATGCCACGTGCAATTTCTTAATAATTTCTAACTGCAGGTGTATCATCATCACACTCTGCCAGAGTACCAAATTTTTTCACATCTAAAAAAACGAATGCAGATCAGATACAAAGCTATAGTCCATGCATATGTAGTAAGGTCTAGAGTCTTTTTGGATGCCGCATTGAATTGAATTGCAGTCTATGAGCATAATTGAGATGAAATAAGCAAATTGTGATTTCCTTGTAGCTTCTTGTTCTCTCTGCATATCTATCTGCAATTCAATTGTACATCCAAACACAGCCGAATCTTGCTTTCTTGCTCTGATCCAATGCACTCAGTTGTATTCTTGCATCATGAGGGGAACTGCACCTGCCTCACTTAGATTCTACAGCCCCCATTCCCCTGATTGGATAAATGCTGAGCTTTTCTCAGTTGTTCATGGGCTCAAAAAGATCATGGCAAGTATTTGCAATGGCAGCCCATCTTTACACCCTCCCTTTTGATGGATGCAACCCTTTTCAGCTTTTGGTCAGACAAATAGTACTGCTTGTGCCATTGCCTTAGCAAGGTAGAAGAAAAAAGTATATCTATCAAACAAAGGGTATAAATACCAACAGCTTAAAAACCTGAAACTCAGATTCAATGTGCTTCTGGTGGGGTCACCTGGAAGAGTCGACTCGATATTTAATAATGATAAAATAGTTACGGTTATTACAAGTCTTATAAAGTATGAAATTTAGTAATAGAGCATCATGTAACCTAGTGATCTCCATTTTCATTTTTTAATAAATGCCCGTTCCAAGGGCCTGAGTGACTCGGCTCAAGTCGACCAAGTTTGTGAGCTGACATGACAAATCCTCCCAAGCCCAAGCCGAGTCAGTCTCAAGACCGAGTTTCCTAATGACTCTGCTCAAAATCTCTCCAATTCAAGTTGACCCAACCAAGTTTGGAACTGAGTCAGCGAGTTATTGAACTATGAAAATATCATTCCTTTTGCAATATTATCATGTTAAAATACTGGCAAGAAATAAATCTAAAACACTACAATGATTCTCTTCTTGAGAAGGTTTGTTAATTCAACACATGCGCTGCCACACTTCCCATACATTCTGCACACGTGCAACCTTTAGACATGAGTCAACATATACAAGGCATTGGCTATGCATGTGTGCAGAGTTAGCAAACTCAGTTTCCAAGAACCCATATTAATCCTGTTGTCATCACAGTCACCGCCATCATTGCCATCCTAGCATTGTCCTAGCTATTTGGACTCTTGCAACTTCTAGCAAGAAAGAATGAGCAGAAACAACTATTGTAGTTTTGAATGATCTGATTTTGTTTCTTTGTAAGTGCAAGGATGGCGACAAAAAAAGTGGCCAAACAATCTATGCATCGTAAACTAATGAGCGCTGCTAGTTTCCATTGGATCACTTCCCTCGCATACATGGAACTGGAAAATTTCTGCCAATACAGAGCCGCATGGACAGCTTTTTATTTCCAATTTACAACCTTTCGCTTCTAGTAATTTCCTGTAACTGGTCAAAGATGATATTAATGTAGAACAGCAGTACCAGTTGAGTTAGGATGCAGGGAGTGGTGAAGCTGCAGTTCTTTTGTCAGATCCAACTCGGACATGGATCTTGGAAGTGAGGCTCTTGATGCTGTTGCTACCTCCCTCTTTTCTAGCGACTGAGCGCTGCATGATCCGGATGGGGATCCCTCCGATATTGAAATCTTCCTTGAGAGACTTGGTTAGGAACCTTATATCTGTATCTGCGAGCTGGGTCTTCCCGCTTACAAAGGCAACGAATGTTGGGGGGCGAGCCTTGACCTGTGTGAAGTACTTAATCTTGGGTTGTGCAGCCTTGATCTTTCCAGGAATGCCTGCTCATAACCTGTCAAAAAGAATAGAGAAGGGAAAGAATAGGAAATTACTATGGCTGAATTGTTGCTTCTACACACTTGTTTTGAATTCCACAATCTTCCCCATGGTATTATCTTCCTGAAATGATTAAGGAAATCAAAACCACAGAAATTACAATATGACTGAACTAACACTAGGCTCTCACTACTGCAGATGGGCAACCATCCCCAAAGTTAGTATGTTGCAATTCTCATTCCAGTATATGTCACAAAGCAAAGATTCCGGAGGGAACTGAGACAGATTTGTGACAATGAAATGTAAGAAACCTAACTAAGCAGATGCCTGGAGTAGTTCAGGCCGTGTTTGGTTGCAAACCAAAATCAAATCACGATAACTGCATTTTCTTTCGAGTCTATCTTGAAAGTAACATAATGGCAATTTGGAGTGCAGGCCCTCAACATAAAAAATAGCGAAGGAAACCACAAGTTGGCTAAAAATCTGCTTTATAAGACCAACAATGGCAACCCGATCCAATAGTGCATCCAAATGAATCCTAGAGGATGGGAGTGCAGGAGGTCAACTGATGGCGAAAAGATATAATGAGGGGCAATGAGCATCATTTCTTAAGAACATGGATGGGAGTGCAGGAGGTCGACTGATGGCGAAAAGATATAATGAGGGGCAATGAGAATCATTTCTTAAAACACGGCCAAGGGAGCACACTCCATTATGCAACCAATGGGCATACAGGAAAACAGTCTACTACAGACTTATTAGCCTTACCTTCCGCAGCCAACGATTAAGACGAGCAGTTGATAACCTTAAACACCATTTTTGGTATGTATCCACAACCCGTCGCATGACAGCTATCCGGCCCCTCCCCTCCAATGCTGAAATGAAAACAACTGGTATCCCGGTGATCTGTACCGCAGTCAGATTAGTAGGGAGTGATTTATTCAGTTTGGAAGTAACAACAAAGGAAAGCAAAAGCAGTGCAATATTTTTGACAAGGCTAGCAAGAAAAGGAAGCATCATACTCTCCCCGAGTCTGATGTCACATGTCAGTATTGATGGCAAGATGAGACAAAATGGTGGCAAAGTTGTTCTTTTGATTCGACATGTAAAACTAAACTAAGAGCATGGCAATGGATTCTGTAAATTATGTGACTTGGGATACCCGATCCTTCATGGTCTTCTGGAAACATATGCCAAATAATTTGGAACGGGAAGTGAAGCTTGAATCGGCATGCAAATGTTTTAAGATTTACAAATAATAATAATAATAATAAAACAAAAGAAAAGACATAGCAATGATTGTACCATTACCATATTAGCAGCAAGATCAGGGAAGCATGCCTTTATTGTGTTTTCTGAAACTTCAAATGTGTTCTACTTGGAAATTACAGCACCATATATCTCCATAGACTTCAGGGTGGATCTTGGCTATTGCCACTATCCACCATATTGAAGGTTTTGTTCTTTCTTTTTTTATTTAAAGAAGATAATTTTATTAAACAAAAAGGCAAGAACAAAAAGAGTTAGTGCGTTGGATGACCCTTCATCACTCAGTACACAACCAGTGTTAGAGTTCTTGGTATTGCTACAAGTTTCACTAGCCGGAGATAAAGAAACAAATCGTATCGCCGATAACTGGAAACGGTGGAATTTTTCAATAAAACTTCAGGACATGCCTAAATACACATATTTGCATATATTTGAGAATAAAACAATTGCAAAAAAGAATGCATACATAGTAGGCTTTCATTTAATGGGGGCCTAAAAGCATGCGCTACAGTAAGAAATCACTCCAATGGTAACCAAAATGAGTTTATGTAATACAAATGCAGCTGCCATGGGGCCCAAAAAATCACTCCAATAGTAATAAAAAAATCACTCTAATAGTGAGGATTGAACATTCACCGTTGACCATGGGACCCACCTCAATGTATGCATTGTTTATCTGTGGCCATCCATCTGTTTTTTTCCAAATTGATTTATGCATGGACCCAAAAAATGAAGCAGATCCAAATCCCAAGTGTACCACACCACTAGAAATAGTGTTCATAGAATGCCCACCATTAAAAACTTCTCGGGGTCCACTGTAATGTTTATATGCCATCCAATCTGTTGATAAGGTCACACAGACATGGATGAAGGGAAAACACAAATCCTCCCTGAACAATATCCAAAGGCACTATCATGTGGCCCACAAAAGCTTTTAATGGTCATTCAACACTGTTTCTTGTGGTGGGTCTATTAATGTACTTTTCTGTGGCATACTAGTGCGCCTTATTTGTCAATTACTTAGGTCAGTGAGTTTAGTGTCGGTTGAGCTTAATGAAGACAAAGACCGAAGACTCGAGCGGACCTACTACATCAAGGAAGAAGAAACAGGTAAAAGAGATGCCTTGGTGAGCCTTGAACCTTGACCAAAACCAAAACCCAAACCCAAACCTTTAGATGACCATGAACCATTTAGGCATACTTGTAGTCATCTTAGATTGGCCTTAGGTGTCCAAAAGACCTCCTAAAGATTGGCCGAAGAGGTGCCCTCGCTGCTGTAAAAACAAAGATCAAGACGGTATGCAAGGAAGGTTGTCCGACCGATCTAACCCATGCCTGACCAGTCGGTCAGTAGAACGGAAGGGGCAGCAACCTGCTGGACCCCCTGGCCTTTGGTCCGACCGGTCAGACCGACCCCCAGCAAAGTTAACAAACACTTTGTCCCAATAGGCCATTGGACCGACCGGTCGTGGACCCCTATCCGACTGGTCATGACCGGTCGGTACTATTTTCTACCTGTTTTGTATTCGTTGCATATTTCTTTATAAATAGGCTTGGCTCGATTTTGGGGGTAACAAGAGGGATTTTGAGAGGATTGAAGCCATCATTGTTGGAAACCATCAGAAGCTCAATTCCTAACATTTGCAAGGTGTCTTCCTTGTGATTTAACACATGAATGGAGCATTCCAAGCTCATGAAGAAGATATCCTTCACCCTCTCTTGATCTCTAGAGTTTAAATCAAACTTGATAGTTATATTTCTATCCAAAGCTCTATGATGAGATCTTTGTAGGTGAACAACTCTAAGCAACCCATTCTCATTAGTTGTAGAGTTCTCAAACCTACCCTCCTATCACATTGGACATCTCAGAGGCATCATTTGCAAGGTGTTTGATCAAGTGTAGCTGAGGCATTGGCAACGCAGCGGCAACACAATCGGAGGAACAAAGGGGAGCTGATTGAAGCATAGGAGAGCAGAGATCAAGCAACTCGAAGCGGCGCTGAACAAGGGACTCATCCGAGAAGGTTGTCAATTTGTTGAGAGTTCATCCACTCTTTCCTGTGGGAATTGAGTGTAGAGTTTGTTTGTCAAACTCGATTTAGGGTCGTTTGCCGATCCTTGGCTTGTTAGTTGAGTCAAAACATCTAGGGACATTTACCGTTCCTTAGCACATTTGTCGGGCCTAAACTAGTCTCCAAGAGGAAGCCTCCGACACGGGAGTGAACGTGTGTCGGGTTGAGAGTTAGCCTTGTCCAAAACTCCGTTTATGGTTGAGAGGTGAATCGGTAAAACCTCCAGTGTAAAGGTTGAAACGTGAATGATGTTCTTTTTTTAAACTCAACTTTAAATCAAGTTGGGTTTTAAAAAAAAAACATCAAGTTTATGAGCCACTGCCAAGACTTGTTTCGGTCCAAATTGAATTTAGGATTTTTACTTATCATAATTCGTAGTTTTAAGACTTTCTACCTAAATTTGCAATTTTTCGGAAACTTACTTTATTTTGGTCCTTGTCTTCTACAGGAATTGGGGAAGAACGCTAAGAGAAAAAGGTCTATAAAGTGAAGGAACTCTCAAGTCTTCGAAAAATCAACAATCTCCTTTTTCGGGTTATTTCCTCCAATTTTTGCTTACATAAGTTTTATCTTGTCTTTGCATATTAGTTTCATCTTACATTTAAGATTCCTTTATTTTTATTTTTTTTTGTAGTTTATTTTCATCTTAGATTGCATCTCAGCCTAGTTTTGCTTTCTTACAATGTCATTACTTAGTTTATGCTAGGACGTAGATCTCTGAACATAGAACTAGCACCTTTTGATCCTGAAATAGAAAAAAACATTTCGAAGAAGGTTTAGAAACATTTTATTTGAAATGGGAGACGAGAATGGAACTAAGGCTCTTAGGGATTATTCTGCTCCCGTCCAATTCAATGCGCCTTCATGCATTATGTTGCCAAGCACAACGGCAGCACACTTTGAACTTAAACCAGGAGTCATACAATTATTGTCTTCATTCTACAGTTTAGATAAAGAGGACCCATATCATCATGTGAAAGAATTTCTAGACATTTGCTCCACATTTAGGTTCCAAAACTTTTCAGATGATTCGATCCGCTTGCGTCTTTTCCCCTTCTCTCTGAAGGATAAAGCGAAAGCATGGTTGAACTCTCTAGAAGTAGGGTCTATCACTACATGGGATCAACTATCTAAGAAGTTCTTGAATAAGTTCTTCCCTGTTCACAAAACTAATGCTCTTCGTCAAGAAATCACTAATTTTACACAAAAAGAGGGTGAGCACTTTCATGAATGTTGGGAAAGGTGGAAAGACTTACTTCTCAAATGTCCTCATCATGGTTTTGAGAAGTGGCAACAGGTTCAATATTTCTATGACGGTCTGACACCCCAAAACCGTCGTATGGTTGATGCCACTAGTGGAGGATCATTCATGACCAAAAGTGATGTCGAAGCGTGGAATTTCTTTGAAACTTTATGTGAAACCTCCCAGCAATAGGAATATTCAAAAAGAGGTGAAAGAAATCCCCAACCACAAAAGAAAGGAGGCATGTATGAAATAGGAATCACTCCAGATTTGTATGCCAAGATTGATTGTCTGACACAAAAAGTTGATGCATTGACGCTAAATAATGGACCTCCAAAAACAACTCAAACTAAGTCATGTGCCATATGTTCCAGTTCCGCTTATCCTACTCAGTCTTGTCCATCTAGTGCGGCGTTTCCAGAATTTCTTTCTGAACAAGTTAATGCTATGAACACCTTCCGGAGACCTGGGAACGATCCTTACTCAGACACGTACAACCCAGGCTGGGCCAGACATCCAAATCTTTCGTGGACAAAAGGAACACATCAGGGAGGACCATCCGGGAATCCTCCTATGCAGTCTTATCCTCAAGCTACTAATCAACAACTCCAACAGTTTCCATAGTACCAACAATTTCCCACACAACCAAGGAAACCATATCTTGAGGATACTCTCAATCTCTTCATGCAAAGCTCCCTTCAATTTCAAAAAGACACCCAACAAACTTTGCAAGCTAACCAACAAAGCTTACACGCAAACGCACAATCTATTGCCAAGCTAGAAGTCCAGATGGGTCAACTTGCTGTTGCATTGAGTGAAAGGGAGAAGGGTAAGTTCCCTAGCCAGCCTGTGGCGAATCTAAAGGGACAGTATGAGGTTGGCACCTAGTTCAAACAATGAACAAAATCATGAACAAGTCAGATCAATTACTACGCTTAGATCTGGGAAACAAGTTGATAACAAAGTTGAAATGCCTAGGGAAGAACTGGATGCCAATGTGAAAGAACAAGGAGGATGCTAGTCCATCCTATGTAGGGCTGTAAATGGTTGGGTTCAGGGCTGGTTTAGCCAAAACCAGACCCGCCCATTTACTAAACGGGTCTGGGTCCAAATTTTAGACCCAGACCCTTTTACTAAATGGGCGGGTCCGGGTCGGGTCCAAGTCAGCCCATCAGACTCATTTATAAATGGGTCCGGGTCTGGTAGAGGGAGATCCACCCAGACCCATTTATAAATGGGCCGGGTCTAATGGGTCCGGGTCTGGATCAAGTATGTAAGCATTTTACAAGGCTTAAAACCGGGTCTGGACAGGTCTGGGCTGGACGGGTCCCTTGTAACATAGACCAAACCCGCCCACTTACTAAACGGGTTTGGGTCGGGTCGGGTCGGGCCTAGTATAAAGGAAACCAGACCCAAACCCGTTTAACAAATGGGTCTATTCTTGGACCCGGACCCGTACCATTTAACAAATGGGTCGGGTTGGTCGGGTCTAAATGGGTTGGGTCTGGGTACCCCATCGGGTCCACTGACCCATTTACAGCCCTAATCCTATGTGCCCAAAGCTCCTTTTCCTCGACGTCTAGCCCCAGTTAAGAAAGGAAACAATTTTAATGATATAATGGACATGTTTAAGAAAGTTCAAATCAATACTCCATTACTTAAAGCTATCAAACAAGTCCCTGCTTACGCCAAGTTTCTTAAAGATTTGTGCATTCAGAAGCGTAAGATGAATGTTCAAAAGAAGGTCTTTCTTACTGAACAACTAAGCTCCATTATTCAACACAACACCCCACCTAAGTTTAAGGATCCAGGAGCTCCCACCATTTCTTGCGTCATAGAAGATCATAGGATTGAGAAGGCGTTACTTGATTTAGGGGCGAGTGTTAATTGGTTGCCATACTCTGTTTATGAGCAACTGGGGCTTGGTGAGTTGAAACCGATTAAAATAACACTACAACTAGTTGATAGATTTGTCAAGGTACCACTTGGTGTTATTAAGGATGTTCTTATCAAGGTTGAAAAGTTCTATTTTCCAGTGGATTTCATCGTTTTAGATACTCAGCCAGTTCAAAATCCTACTAATCAAATTCCTGTTATCTTGGGACACCCATTTTTGGCCACATCCAATGCTATCATAAATTGCAGGACCGGGGTTATGAAGTTGTCTTTTGGCAACAAGGAAATTAAACTCAATGTCTTCAATGCTGGACAACAACCACCAGATTCAGATGATATATTCGAAGTGAACATGATTGAGAGTCTAGTGCATGACTGTTTCCTGCAATGTTCTGAAGACGCCCTTGAGACTTTTTTAGCTCATTTTGACATAGATTTTGATGTGGAAAGTTCCATCCAAGAGGTCAATACATTGCTTGACTCCACTCCACGAGTGGACACTACTAAATGGAAAGCCAAAGTGGAACTTATTCCACCATCTGAGTCTAAACCGGTCCCGTCGATTGAGAAACCACCCGAACTTGACCTTAAAACATTACCCAAAAATCTCAAGTATGCGTTTCTAGGTCCTCAAGAGACCCTGCCTGTTATCATAGCTTCAAACCTAGATAAGGAACAGAAGGGTAAGTTGCTTAATGTTCTTAGAGAACATAAGACAGCTATTGGATGGACAATAGCGGACATAAAGGGAATAAGCCCCACAATGTGTATGCATCGTATTCATCTCAAGGAAAATGCAAAAACATCGCGAGAAATTCAAAGGAGGCTTAACCCTAACATGAAAGAGGTCGTTCGAGCAGAAGTGCTTAAGTTGTTGGACGTTGGTATCATTTATCCCATTTCGGATAGCACTTGGGTCAACCTAGTTCAAGTTGTTCCTAAGAAGTCGGGGACTACAGTTATAAAAAATGACAATAATGAGTTAGTGCCAACCCGCGTGACCATAGGGTGGCGAGTTTGTATTGATTACCGTAAACTGAATTTGGTCACAAGGAAGGATCACTTCCCTCTTCCTTTCATAGACTAGATGCTTGAGAGATTAGCAGGGCATGACTACTACTGTTTCCTGAATGGCTATTCTGGGTACAGCTAGATTCCCATTACCCCTGAGGATTAAGAGAGAACCACATTTACATGTCCTTTTGGTACGTATGCTTATCGGCGTATGCCATTTGGGTTATGTAATCCGCTGGCTACTTTTCAGCGGTGTATGATGAGCATTTTTTCTAACATGGTTAAGTGCTTCCTTGAGGTTTTCATAGATGATTTTTCTGTCTTTGGCTCTTCATTTGATGAATGCCTATACCATCTATCTCTTGTCTTGGAAAGATGTAAGAAAACGAAGCTGGTTTTGAATTGGGAAAAGTATCATTTCATGGTTCAAAAAAGGATTGTACTCAGGCATGTTATTTCAAGTAAAGGCATTGAGGTTCATAAAGCCAAGATTGATTTAATTTCCAATCTTCCTCCACCCAGGACAGTGAAGGAGATTAGATCTTTCTTAGGAGATGTTGGATTTTACAGAAGATTAATTAAGGATTTTAGCAAGATTTCTCGACCCTTATGCAATCTGCTTGCTAAGGACGTTGCTTTTGTCTTTAATGATGATTGTCTGAAGGCGTTTGATAAGTTAAAGCATTTATTAACTTCTGCCCCAATCATCCAACCCCCTAATTGGAATTTACCTTTTGAGCTCATGTGTGATGCTTCTGATTATGCTGTTGGGGTGGTCTTAGGACAGATTGAACAAAATGCCTCATGTTATTTATTATGCTAGTCGGACTCTAAATGATGCTCAACTCAATTACTCTACCACTGAAAAAGAACTGTTGGCAGTGGTATTTTCTCTAGACAAGTTCAGGTCATATCTCATCGGATCAAAGGTTATAGTATTCTCAGATCATGCAACATTGAAGTATCTCCTTTCTAAAAAAGACGCTAAACCTCAATTGATTCGTTGGGTTCTCTTGCTACAAGAATTCGATATTGAAATTCGGGATAAAAAGGGTTCCGAAAATGTGGTAGCTGACCATTTGTCTAGACTTGTCTTAGAGTCCACAGAAGATCCCTTGCCAATGAACGAGTCTTTCCCTGATGAACAACTTCTAGTCATTTCCCAATTACATTGGTATGCGGATATTGTAAACAATCTTGTTACTAGTCAACTTCCTTCTCATTGGACTAAACAGGATAAATCAAAATTTCTTGTCGAGGTTAAACATTTTTTTAGGACGACCCATACTTATTCAAACTTTGTCCCGACCAGATTATTAGGAGATGTGTGCCTGAGAGTGAGTTTCACAGTATAATCTCCTTTTGTCATGACCATGCATGTGGTGGTCATTTTGGTCCAAAGAAAATGGCTGCAAAAGTTTTACAAAGTGAATTTTATTGGCCTACACTTTTTCGAGATACCCACACCTTTTTTTCTTCATGTGATAGATGCCAACGTACGGGAAACATTTCTCGCAGGAACATGATGCCACTTACCAATATTCTAGTTGTTGAGATATTTAATGTTTTGGGTATTGACTTCATGGGGCCTTTTCCCCCGTCGTTTGGTTATCTGTATATTCTTGTGGCCGTTGATTATGTCTCCAAGTGGATTGAAGTAGTACCATGTAAAACAGATGATCACAAAATTATGGTCCGTTTCTTGAAAGAAAATATTTTTCTCGTTTTGGTACTCCTCGAGCAATTATAAGTGATGGGGGTAACTCATTTTTGCAACAAACCGTTCGAATCTTTAATGAAAAAGTATTCCATCACACATAAAGTTGTTAACTCCATACCAACCACAAACAAGTGGTCAGGTAGAAGTTTCAAATCAGGAGAATAAACAAATTTTAGAGAAAACGGTACACCTCGATCGAAAGGATTGGTCCCAACGTTTAAACGATGCTCTTTGGGCGTATCGTACGGCCTTCAAAACCTCGATTGGAATGTCTCCCTAAAGGTTTGTTTTTGGAAAAGCCTGTCACTTGCCAATGGAATTGGAGCATCATGGTTATTGGGCCATCATGACTTTTAATTTGACATGAACAAGGCTGGGTCGCACTGTAAACTTCAACTCAATGAGTTAGAAGAAATTCGCAATAAGGCGTATAAGAATGTCAAAATTTATAAAGACTTGATACTAAAAAATGGTCAACAGATGAGATGGGAGGTCCTCCAATCTTGACGGTTGGATGGAATTGATCTTCTCCTAGAGAGCAGTCTAGATTGAAGATTTCTCAGATCCTGCGAAACATGCAAGAAAGATAAAGGGGGTGGCTGGGGTCCAGCCGTTAACCCTCCGATGCCTAAGTCAGTTGGATCTTGAATAATTGAATCTCCCTTTAGATCAGTTTTAGTCTCATACCTTGACCATGAAGAGAACCTATTCATTTATAGACTTAGGTTGTAAAGCTATCTTTCTTTTGGAGAGTCGTGATTCTTGCGGGTTGCCAACTAGGTTTCCGAGATCTTAGGATTTTTCCATAACAAACAAGGATCTTAATCCCTATTCACTAGGACTGGCGATCTTTCCTCCTAACATCACGGCGTGGGCCTAAGATCACGGGTTTGCAATTCAGCTCGTTCGAGGTCAGCCCCAAGAACTTTTGCTGAGACGATCTTTATCATATCGGATCAGGCCGACCAGCCTTTATCGGGTCGGCATGACCCGACTTGTATTCGGAGTCTGAAGCGATCAGCTCGACCTTTCCAGGTCGGTACAATCTTTACTCTTTCAGGTCGGCTCTTTACCCACAACAAAGAACGAACGAAAGTTTTTCATGACAAATCAATTCTTCGTAAGACATTTGAACTGGACCAAAAGGTCTTATTGTATAATTCCAGGTTACGTCTCTTTCCTGGAAAGCTGTGTTCACGATGGTATGGCCCTTATCGAGTAGTAAAAGTTTTCCCTCATGGGGCCGTTGAGATTCAAAATACAAAGGATAGGAGTATTTTCAAAGTAAATGGTCAAAGGCTGAAACTATATTTGGAGGATTTGGTTGATAAAAATGTTGAGGAAATTCATTTGGAAGACCCAGTTTATCAAGATTGATGTGATTCATGATCTATGGTTGCTTGCATCGCTTGTCTGGCTGAAGACGTTAAACTTAGCGCTCCTGAGAGGCAACCCAGCTTTTCAATTCATCATTTTTCTTAGTTAGATAGTTTAGATTTTTTATTTTTTTTTTTAGAATGTACAATAATCCAAGTTTGGGGGTGTTTTGCATGTTCTTATGTTTTATCCTCGTACTTGATTATTGCATGTGTATATAATACTTCACTCCTTGCTTTTCTTTTGATAGAACTTTTCCTGGAGCAGTTCACCAAGGTAATAATTTTTACATTTGTTTTTCCTCCCATCCTTTCTTTTTATAAACATTGTTTGGGCCTACTGATTTCTAATTTGAAACATTGAGGACAATGTTTGTTTTAAGTTCAGGGGTAAGGTTTTCAATTTTGGTGCTTTGATGATTGAGTAATAAATTTTCCAATGCAAATGAGTGAATATTCAATGTATGGTGTGAAGGTAATGCATGAATCGAAATTTTAGATTTTAGTTTATCTAATGAAAATGTTAACAAAAATGGTATATGCTATCATTTTTCTAGATTCATTCAATGAATTTTTATGCTCGAGAAAAAAAAAATCTGCACATAGCCATATTAATGTTATTTAAGAGGGATGAAAGTACTTAAATCAATGAACCAGAAGAATACTAGTGGAGACTTATAACCTTAGTGAGTCTTAAGTCATTCTATTTTCTAAGAGTTATAAGTAAATTCAATGTTTTCTTGAATCCTGCATTAATTTTGTTGTGATCTCATTACTCTTGGTTTTGATCAAAATACTGAGAATGACATTCAAAATTGGTATTACACCAGAATTTTCTCTAAAACTATTCGAGATGCGATAATAACCATGTGAAATCTAGGAAATGAGAGAGGCCATTTTTTAAAAGTTTGAGCCTTTTTAAATGTCTTATTACAGATGATATCCTTGTAATAACCTTTTCTAGCCTTTAAAGCCTTTCTTTGCTAACCACATTAATTACACCCTTCTATGAACTATTTTGTCATGCTTTTCATAGTAAGATGCAAAGAATGATCATGTTAAGTGGTAAAAAAAAAAAGTATACAATGAAAATTATAAAAAAAAGAGAGCGAAAAAAAAAAAAATATATATATATATATATATATATATATATATATATAGTTGAAAATGATAATCATATCAATTTCTGCATTAAAGCATGGGTTTATACATATTTTGATCCTTGATTTACCCTTCTTTGGTAACCCTTTCCCAAGCCTCATTACAACCTATACAGAAGTCATACTTGATCTTAAGATGTAGTGTGGTTATAATGCGGAGAATAGTAAAGGAGGGACTATGGTGTATGGTTCAACATTCTTAAGTATTTAATATTCCATTCATGAGATCAAAATTAAATTTCTCTGATATTATCGTCTTTTGAATGCCATATGTGAGATATTTGCTTTGTTTATTCCGCTCACATATAAATGAGAGAAACTTTAGCCCACATCTGAGTAACTTTAATGTGAGTGAATATACTTCGTGAGATTTGAAGTCAAAGCGCATTTTCATATGGGGATTTGATTTGAATATATTTCAAACCTTGAGAATTATGTTAGTATTGGCTATACACACACAACACTCCGAGCATGAATATTTTTAGAATGTTTCTAGCATTTGGATAGTGTTTAGCATTTTTGTTGATTTTTCAGAGATATCTAAAAAGAAAAATGCTCTGTTGAATGTAATATCTTAGGCACCAAACACCGTAGTGAAAAGAAAATGCAATGGACTTTGATGATGGAAAATTACGGCCTAGTCTTCAATTCTTTTTAGAATGTGTAAATTTGTGTTTAATGTTTGTGGGTAACATTTCTGCAAACCCTCATGAGACTACAACTCGTCCACTAGGAGGAACCTAGGGGTTTAAAGGCTTGTTGCATATGCTAAATGCAATCAAGATTACCTGCGAAAGTGGTGTAGATAGGATTTTGTTTTTGTTTTGTTTTGTTTTTATTTTGCTCGAGGACTAGCAAAATGTAAGTTTGGGGGTATTTGATATACACAAAATATTGAGTCCTAAACTCCTAAAACTTATATTTGTTAGTATCTTATTCTGCCTAAATCCAGCTAATTTTGTGATTTTGATTATTTTGCAGAAAATGGGGAGATACACGTAAATATGGAAAAAAAAATGCAAGAAATTGTGTTTCTTTCAGATCAATGGTCTAGAGAGCTGTGAAGCTATCCAACCCTCAAGAAATTATCCAAGGCGGATCGTGGAATTTTATTGGTGCAGCAGGAGTGCATAAGTGCTTTGTACACCAACAGTTAAAATATCGACTTTTTCCTAGAGTGGAATCTTGAGCTGATTTTTGCACCATTGCGTAGAACACGTCAAAAAACACTGGGATGTCAAGTTTCACTCCAATCCGAAGACTATGGAGGAAGTTACAGGTAAAATAAGAAAATAGGCAATTTGCTAAAAAGATCTACATGCCAACCATGCACATGCTAACGTCATCATCACTGGAAAATTTAGATCGAAATTAGAGACTTGATGTGGGTCATTTGATCTGTCCATATTGAAGAGCACATGAAGTTAGGGCTTGGGTCCAAACTTGGTAAGAATATGAGATTCCAATAGACCATATGATTGAAATCTAATCGACGGATTAAAATCTAATTGACGGACATTTGAGTAATTTTTTTAGAGTTCTGGTCATCCTATTGCTCTTGCCAACTGTCCATTTAGGCAAATAAGATGCCTGGAATATGACAGACGGTCCAGATTGTGGGTCAGCTTGATGTATTTACAGAAAAAAAAAATGAAAAAAAAATAGAGAATAGGAAATGAGGTGGTTTCTGTTTTGGATTTTAAGCAGAAAAGGGAATCAACTGCACTTTCTGCGGAAGATATTAGCATTGGGGGTTTTAGCATGTGCAACCTTCAAACCTTTTAACTCACCGTCCATCAAGTTGGGCCATCTTCAATCAGCAGCTGGTGGACGATCATCCAGCAGTTGACATTCCCCAACGTCCAGCAATGGTTGGACGATTTCCACTGTTCAGATGAGTCACCCATCAACAAAGGTCGGTTCCGGCAGATTTCCACCATCCATAAGAAGCAGTTCATTCTGACCGTTCACTTCTAGTGAGGATTGATTCTTAACAGAGGAAGTAAGAAGAGGAGATCAGGGCTATTATGTAAGGGATGTATTCTTTATATATTGATTCTTCTTTCTTTTCCTTTGATTCAACATTAGACAATATGAGTGGCTGATTCTAATTAGGGGCTTCATCTCAGCCTTAGATAAATAAAATCAACCACTCATATTGTCTAATGTTGAATCAAAGGAAAAGAAAGAAGAATCAATATGTGAAGAATACATCCCTTACACAATAGCCCTGATCTCTTCTTCTTACTTCCTCTGTTAAGAATCAATCCTCAGAAAATACAGCAATGGTAACCCTTTTTCTCTACAGACAATCAACAATGGTAGCAGCTTTCTCTCTGTCTGTCTCTCCTCTCTCTGTCTAGCCTCCTTCTCTCTTTATAACTGTTGCAGCCGAAATCCCCTCTCTCTGTCCAGCCAAAATCCACTCTCTCTGTCCAGCCGCAACTCCCAGCCGAAATCCACTCTCCCTGTCCAGCCGCAACTCCCAGTGGGCACCCACAGTGGCTTACATCGAGAAGATGGAAACCCTCGTTTCCTTTTTTGGTTGAAACCCGAAGTCGGCAGCCTCTATTTCTTTCTTTTTTTTCTTTTTTTCTAACTTGCATAAACAGGAGACGCCTCACCTGATATGGGGTCTACTTCACGCATATGTGATGATGGGTCCACCTTGATATGAAGGTTAGATGCTCTAGAGAATTGGACGGTCAGGATGAACTGCTTCTTATGGATGGTGGAAATCTGCTGGAACTGACCTCTGTTGATGGGTGACTCATCTGAACGATGGAAATCATCCAACCATTGCTGGACGTTGGGCTTTGGATGTCAGATGCTAGATGATCGTCCACCAGCTGCTGATTGAAGATGGCCCAACTTGATGGACGGTGAGTTAAAAGGCTTGAAGGTTACACGTGCTAAAACCACCAATGCTAATAACTTCCACAAAAAGGGCAGTTGTTTCCCTTTTCTGCTTAAAACCCAAAACAGAAACCACCCCATTTCATATTCTCTTTTTTTTCATTTTTTCTGTAAATACATCAAGGTGACCCACAATCTGGACCGTCTGTCATATTCCAGGCATCTTATTTGCCTAAATGGACCATTGGCAAGAGCAATAGATGACCAGAACTCTAAAAAAATTACTCGAATGCCCGTCAATTAGATTTTAATCCGTCAATTAGATTTCGATCAGATGGTCTATTGGAATCTCATATTCTTACCAAGTTTGGACCCAAGCCCTAACTTCATGTGTTCTTCAAGATAGACGGATCAAATGACCCACATCAAGTCTCTAATTTCGATCTAAATTTTCCAGTGATGATGACGTCAGCATGTGCACAGCTGGCATGTAGATCTTTTTTAGAAAATTGCTTATTTTCTTATTTTACCTGTAACTTCCTCCATAGTCTTCCAATTAGAGTGAAACTTGACATCCCGATGTTTTTCGACATGCTCTACGCAATGGTGCAAAAATCAGCTCAAGATTTCACTCAAAGAAAAAGTCGATATTTTAACGTTGGTATACAAAGCACTTATGCACTCCCGCTGCACCAATAAAATTCCACAATCCGCCTTGGATAATTTCTTGAGGGTTAGACATAGCTTCGCAGCTCTCTAGACCATTGATCTGAAAGAAACACAATTTTCTGCATTTTTTCCATATTTACGTGTATCTTCCATTTTTAACAAAATAATCAAAATCACAAAATTAGCTGGATTTAGGCAGAATAAGATACTAACAAATATAAGTTTAGGGGTTTAGGACTCAATATTTTGTGTATATTAGTGAACCTCATTTAAAACCTTTGATAGTAAATGCCAGTGTGCTCAAAGGAGTTAAGTACTTGAACCGGGAGTGGAGTAGACCCAAAGTCGAACCACTATATATGCTTGTGTTTGCGATTGTGTTGAGCACATTATTATCTTAGCATTGTATGTTTAATTGTTTAATTATGAATGCTTGATATGAATGTATGCTAGGGCACTAGATAGGCACATCAACATAAGATCTACTTTCACTAAGTAGTGTAGACTTGAGCTCATTGATCCATTCTCATAGTCTCCGTAGGTTGCATAGATAAGGAGCTTGATTTGTTTAATCATTAGATTATCTATGCATGCTTAAACTAGGTTGCTTATTGCTTAAACAATATGCTAGTCTTGTGATAGGACCCACTTAGGCTTGGAAGCCTAAGTGTTAATTGCTTACTTAATTTAAATTGTTAAATTGCTTTAAGTAGGCGAAAAGATTTTAAAAGGTGTCCTAATAAACCCCAACCCCCCCCCCCCCCCCCCCCCCCGAAGGACTTAGCCATAATTCTAATTGCTCCTCAAGCTTCCGCACTAATACGCCTTTAATCGAAAAGGTGTAATTTCAAGGTCCACCTGAGATTTTGATCTACTTCATTTTTGGAT
The DNA here is from genome assembly GCA_003013855.2 of Liriodendron chinense. Lineage (NCBI taxonomy): Eukaryota > Viridiplantae > Streptophyta > Magnoliopsida > Magnoliales > Magnoliaceae > Liriodendron > Liriodendron chinense. The sequence goes on from ML058513.1 coordinate 6,527,008, forward strand.
CAATGCCATAAAAATGATCTAGCAAAATGGTTAGACGGTGTAGATATACAATGCATACGTCAAGGTGGGCACCACGGTCAAGGCCCCACCCACATCCAGTGCGACTTACCTATCGCAAGGGGACAAATTGCATACTGAATGTAGGCATTTTATCCATGTCGTCCATCCATTTTGAGTGATTAAGATCCAAATCTCGGGTGGACCAAACCACAGGAAAACAGTGGTGATTAAATGCCCACCATTAAAAACTTCCTACGGCCCACTGTAATGTTTATTTGCCATCCAACCTATTGATTAGGTCACATAGACTTGGATGAAGGTAAAACTAAAGTATCAACTCAATCCAAAACTTTTGTGGCTCCCAAGAAGTTTTTAATTGTGGGCGTTAAATATCCATTGTTTCCTGTGGAGTGGTCCACTTGAGACCACTTGAGATTTGGATCTGCTTCATTCTTGGGTCCATGCCATAAAATGATCTAGCAAAATGGATAGACGGCGTAGATATACAAAGGACACATTGAGATGGGTCCTACAATCAAGGTCCCACCCACATCTCTCGATCCTCGTGCGGACAGGGACAACGTGAGAACATAGACTACCACTGAAAGCCTTTCGCCTTAACTTCCTGAAACTAGGTGGGGCCCACCGTCATGCTTGTGAGAAGAAATCCACCCCTTCCATCCGTTTTGCTAGATAATTTTAGGGTATGGTCCCAAAAATGAGGCAAATCCAAAACTCAAGTGGGCCACACAACAAGAAACAATGAGGATTGAACGTCCACAGTTGAAACATTTGTTGGGGCCACAGAAGTTTTGGATTAGGGCCATTTGGCTTCTTCTTTTTTTTCAGTTCATCTGAGTGGTAATGACCTTATGAACAATATTGATGGCATATAAACATCACAGTGGAGCCCAGGGAGGTTTCCACGGTAAGCATTTCCCTACCCACTTTTTTCATGTCGTGCAGCCCACTTGGATCTTCCTCATTTTTAGGCCCATGTCCTAACATGATCTGAAGAAACAGATGGATGGAGTGGATTTCTGACAAACATCACAATGGCCCCATAGGCCCCACCCAGCTTTCCGTCGCAGGAAGGTGAAACGCTTTACCCGGCGTGACTTCGATGGATCCCGGATCCACCAACTTAAGTGGATCCCTATGTGGCCAACCATGATGCATGTGACTTACATCCATGTCATCCATCCATTTTGAGAGCTCATTTTAGGGCATGATCCAAAAAATGAAGCATATCCAAATCTCAGGTGGACCACACCACAAAAAACAGTGGTGATTGACCATTGAAAACTTCTTATGGGCCAAAAGTTTTGGATCAATACGATATTTGTGTGCTCCCTTCATTCAAGTCTTTTCGACCTCATCAACTAGTTGGATGGCAAATAAACATTCCGATGGCTCCCAATAAGTTTTTAATGGTGGGAATTCAATAACCACTGTTTAATGTGGTGCGGTCCACCTAAGATTTGGATCTACTTCATTTTTTAGATCATGCCCTAAAAGGATAAGTAAAAACAGATGGATGGTGCGAATGTAAGACACATACATCATTGTAGGCCCCACAATAAGGGAACCACCAAAGCTACGCCTGGCTTTCCAACCTCTTTTCCAGCAAGGTGGGTAGGACAGGACCCACCCATGGGGCCCACCTCAATGTATGTGTTGCACATCTACGTCTGTCATTTGTTTTGCCGCCTCATTTTAGGGCATGGACCAAAAAATGAAGTAGATCCAACTCTCAAGTGGACCAGGGACCACACCACAAGAAAAAGTGGCCAGCGACCATTGAATACTTTTTGTGGGCCACAAGTTTTGGATCAAGCTGATATTTGTGTTTTTCTTGTGCCCTTATGAACTGTTGGATGGGAAATAAACATTAAGGTGGACCCTATAAAGTTTTTAATGGTGGGTGTTCAATGACAATAGTTTCTTGTGGTGTGTTCCACCTGAGATCTAATTCTAATTTGTTTTTCAGCCCATGCCCTAAAATGACATGAGAAAATGAATGGATGGCATAGATATACAAAGCATACATTGAGGTGGGCCCCCACAATGTCACACACTTCCCTAGTTCATCACTTGCGTGACTTGCATTTGTAAGTCGAAAAGAAAAGGGGAAGTGAAGGTCGCACCCAACCATTTCTCAACCCTAGAATCAAAATCGACCCCTTCCACGAAAAAATCGTCGATTCTTTACAATGCGGCAAAATTTCGATGGAAAATCGCAACAATATTCCTACAAATTCGGTGAAATCCCTAAATCCCAAGAACGTTTTAGTTCTTTCATACCTTTTGAATACCAGAGGATCAATCTGCACAATCCAACCACTTCTCGATCTTCCAAAACTACTCCTAAGTAGTCGAAATTGAATTTCTCAAACAGATTCAAGGAGAAAAAGTATCTTCTATTTTTTTTTAATTTATATTTCAGTATTTATGGTGAATTGTGAAATGAATTTGTCAACAAAAATCGACGAAAATGTCAAAATTTTGCCCTTTTATCAACGGAAAAATGGAGGGTTGTTGACTACAATGTCACCCGTGATAGCCTGCAATAGTATTTTTTTTTTTTAAAGAAAAGTATTTTATTGAAAGGCAGCAAGACTGCCAAAAACAGACTACAAGACCAAAAAAAAAAAAAAGACACAGAGAAATAAGGACGAGAGGAATGGGGAAGAAGACAACAGCCAACACCAAACCCACCCCACAAACAAATAAGCAAAACTCATGGCACCCAGCCCCTAAACAGAATCAACACTTTGGAGAACACACTTGTTGAGGAAGAGGCAAAGTTTTTAAAAACTCCATTATTTCTCTCAGCCCACAATGCCCACAGAATTACTAGCAGAACACGGCGCCATTTCCTCCTGCCCAACACTCCAACGGGTTCTGAATGCCACGAACATAGAAGCTGATCGAGGGAAAATGGCATAACCCAGTTCACACCCGCCATACGAAGAACGCTCAACCAAATCTCCACAGAGTAGGGGAAATGAATAAGAAGAAGCGCCATTGATTCTTCTTCCTTGAGGCATAATGGACACGCGTTAAGGAGCATCAAACCTCTTCTACGGAGATTGTCCAACGTAAGGATACGATTTCTCCCAACAAGCCAGCCGAACACTGTGACTTAGGATGAATCCCATACGACCAAATAGCTCCAATGTGACAGCAGGTAGAAGGATTGATCGCTGAAGACAAATGCTTATAGAAGGACTCGACAAAAAAACTTCCCGAGCTAGAAAGCTTCCAAACCATGGAGTCTTGAGAGGAGGGATCAGGATGGAAGTCCCGCAGAATAGAGAGCAACAACGTTAGTTCAAATATCTCCTCTTCATTGAAGTTCCTTCTAAAAGGAGGAATCCACACCCCTCCATTCCCGTTATGGTAGAAACAATCCTTCACAACTACATTCTAATTTGGACACAACGAGAACAGGGAGGGGAAAGTCTCAGCTAATGCGGATTGGCCGCACCAGGGGTCTAACCAAAATCTAATTCTGCTGCCATCTCCCAAGATTAAATCGCACATTTGGACGAAATGCATGGGAGACCCTAACTGTATTTTTCCAAATAGCAGAAGATCTATAAACTGAAGAGTCATTCGTCCACCACCCCAAGGGAGTAGAGCCATATTTAGCTGCTACGATTTACCTCCATAGGTTGTTAGGCTCAGCCCCGAATCTCCATAGCCACGAGGGCCCTGTTCATAACCTCCAAGTTCTTGATTCTCGCACCCCCTTCATCATAAGGAGTACACACCTCCTTCCACCTTAACAAGGGAAACTTGAAGGATTCACTGCAACCCTGCCACAAAAACTTTCTACACAAAGCATCGATTTTAGATATTACCGATACCGAATAACGCATAGTATTTATTAGCGATATTTTCAAATTATCAAAAATACCGAAAAAAATCAATGAATATTCGCCAATATCCAACAGAGATATAAGTATACAACATATGCATTGTTCGGTATCAAAAAGCCAACGATACTGATATTATCAGCAACAATTCGATATTGTCGCCGACAACTCAAACATTGTACACAACCCAAACAAAGAATGCAAGGCAAAAGGCACCAAGGATTCCAAAGAATAGAAAAGAAGAGACAAGGCTCCAACCACAAGGAGGTCAATAAGATTGATGCCCAATATCCTCATCCCACTCCCTTGAGAGTTCCTCCTCAGAGAATCCATAGAATTCCTTTCTTGACAACACCCAACTCATGATCATAAACAAGATACCTCTTTTTAGAGAGTTACCTGAAGTACACTTTTCCTAAAAAAATCTTATCTTCCTCTTTCCACAACCCCCACAATACCCCAAAAAGTCACCATATTCCGGACAACCCCCCATCTCTCTCACCTCAAAGCAGTAGATAAAAAGATGATCATTTGACTGCTTGGTCTTTCTACAAATAGCACATTTGGATATGCAATGCTTCGTTTCTTTTAATTATACATTGCCAAGATCTTGTTAGCCAAAGCAAACCTAGGACAAGCCTTAACTCTAGGGGGCATAAGAGCCTCTTCCATACTTGCCACCAACTTCGAGAATAAGGATTTAGCTGAAAACTTTCCTTTTGGAGACCACTTCCACACTTTTCTATTGTTCACTAAGAATCAATATACACCTCAACATGCTTAAAAGATTCAAAAAGAGAGACACTTCCTCATCATGCAAGTACCTTCTCAACTTCATATTCCATTCCATACCACTAGGCCTCCAACCATCTTAATACAATCTTGAATTTTTTTCATCCTTTGTGATCACAAGTGAGAATAAAACATGGTAAGAATGAGCCAAAGGCAAATCATCCAACCAAGCATCCTTCCAAAAGAGAATTATAACCACCTTGCCCTCCAAAAAGTGGATGCCCCTGTTCAAAACCATGCCTGCTTTATTCACAATTCCTCTGTTATCATCACCTAGTCTCACCCCAACCTTGCTAATAGCCTTCAAAACCTCGGACCCATTGGATCTAGCACTCACAGTGTTTGAGTTGTCAGCGACAATATCGAATTGTCGCTAATAATATCGGCATCATTGGCTCTCCGATACAGATACAAAACAACACATGTCGTATCTCTTCTGGATATCAACGAAAATTCATCGATTTTTTCGGTATTTTTTATAATTTAAAAATATCACCGATAAATTACTGGTGCCAGCTACCACGAGTGACACGGTAGCCAGCGACCCCCCTTTTTCCGTCGATAAAAGGACAAAAATTTCGACATTGTTGTCAATTATCGACGACAAATTCGTTCCACGATCCAGCATAAACACTAAAAAATAAAAAAATATATAAAAATAAAAATACCTTTTTCTCTATCGATATGTTTGAGAAATTCAATTTCGGCTACTTAGGAGTAGTTTCGAAAGATTAAGAAGTAGTTGGATTGTGGGGATCGATCTTCCAATCTTTAAAAGGTATGAAAGAACTATATATAAAAAATAATAATAATAATAATAATAATAATAATAATAATAATAAATTTTGAGATTTAGAAATTTTGGCGAATTTGTAGGGAATAGTGTTACAATTTTCCGTCGATAACGATATTGTTTCTTTACCTCCCACCGAAACTTGTAGTAATACCGACAACTTGAACACTAAACACACATGAAAAACACCCGCCATCAACAACATGTTTTCCCACAATAACTTTCCTGAAAAGTGCATTTGGCTCCTCCCAAACCTCCACCAACACTTGCTTAAAATAGCCCAATTTCTCTCCCTATCATTTCCAATGCCAAGGCCTTCTCCCACTGGTTAATTTCCAAAGGAAATTTCCTTGATACTGCTCAATTTCAATGCTACCACAACAGGAATCATGAAGAACGAAAAGAAATGCACCAGGAGATTAGACACGGCAGCTTTGACAAGGGTGAGGTGACCCCAAGGGAAAGATATGTACCCTTCCAAGTGGCTAACCTTTTTTCAATTCTCTCAACTATTGGATCCCAAATGAGAAGAGCTCATATTACCCCAACGAGGAAGACCCAGGTACATGCAAGGAAAGACCACATTGAAGGTTTCTTCTTCTTCTTCTTGATTCGCCACATTGCAGGTTTCTAATACTGGTTTATTGTAAAACTATTTGTTGATTGTTGTTCTTATGATTACCTACATTAAGAACAAAGAAAAAGGAACACAAAAAACTTCTAAAAGAATATGTCAGCGAAATAAATTTTAAATTTACTTTCTAGAATGTCTGCCTTCTGTGCATGCAAGATGCAAAATCCTTCTCTCATCTCCTCCTACACTACTACCCCTTTGCCTCGAAGATCTAGAATGGTATTTTGCTCTTTGCGGAGGTTTCCTGGGTGTTCCCTTATTCGATTGAAGCCCATATCAGATCGTGGGATGTTGGAGGTGGAGGAAAGCTAGGAAAAAAGACATGGAAGATGTTGCAGCCATGTGGATCATCTGGCTGGAAAGGAACAACTGCCGTTTCAATAATGCAACTGATTCAGTGAGTAGGGTCTGTGTGAGGTGTTCCATTTGATTAGGGAATGGTCTCCGGGTTAGTGTCTTTGGGCTGGTTTTGGATCTGAACTTCTGCTCTTGTATATTCCTCAGCTAGCCTCTCCTGCAGGCTTCCTTTTCTTTTTGTTTTCCTTCAGTTTTCTCTCTTGTAGCTTCTGCCTTTCAGCCTCTTTGGCCTTTTTAATAATATTAGTCCTCTTTCAAAAAAAAATTTACTTTGAAATATAACTCCTCTCCATTTAAAAAAAAAAAAAAATAGCCTCTATAACTAGAAAAGAAAACAGAAGAACCAGGCGTAGTAAGAGTACCAGGAAATGAATTCCACCAAATTGCAGATAGTCTTGGATGGGCACATACTCCACAAATAAAAACAGGTGTCATACCTTTTTTTTTATCAATGACAAAGATTTTATTTTAAAAAACCTAAAGGGAGCTGAAGAGACAAGATCCATCAAGACAATGAATATAAATCCCTAATAGAAGGAGAAGACAAATGGACACCATAGCCAAGGAATCAGCAATGCGAATTCATGGTTAATTTGCTTAAATACAATCCCCCTTGAGCACAATAGCAATCTTAATTCATTAAAGATGAAAGCGAACTTCCACAGAGGAAAGCATGCCCCAGAGGCCCAAGCAATGGCATTATGTGAGCTCCCATCTACTATCAACGGCCCCCCCATCCATTTAGCAAAGACATTTGTGCGTGTCTGTGCATAGACTGATATAAATTCGCATTTGGGAGGTTTTTATATGGGATGTGCAAGTATCAACAACCAATGATTGTGAAAATTTAACACCTCCAGTAGAAAAGTTCACAAAAGGAACCTAATTTAAACTCTGCCTACCTTCCAAAAAAAAAAACTCTGTCCAATATGATGGATGTCAAAACTGTCCTGGGATCATCAATCTTTTTCTGAATGTAACACTAATCTCATCAAAAACAATACACGAGGAAAAAAAAAAAAAGGTCGAATACACGAAAAATCAAGTATCATTAACAAGTCCAGAGAACATTTTAGCTTGAAAAGAACTCTAAAGCCTACATAACTGGAAATCAGCTCCTTAATGAACCAACGTGAATATCCTCAGCAAAAAGGGTCATTGATCCATCATGTGGTTTTTTTATCCAAAATCTAAGTGCATGTAAGCTAGAATATGTTCCAAGCAAACGTAACAATCAACCTAAAAAGCCAAATTGAAGGATCACTATGTTGCCAAGGATATTAACTGCGAAAATGCTAGGGACTGACAAACCTGAGGTATAACTGTTTGAATTTCTTCAGGAACAGCTTTAATGACCTTCTCATATAACTTCGCATTTTGCTTACCTCCTAGAAGATCCATCTTGTTGACAATCACAACCAGACCACGACCTTCTTCTACTGCTCGCCGTGCTATAACTACTTCAGCATGCCTCATACTACATCTGGCTTTTGCAATCTATACATTCACAGATCATACGACCAAGGTTATGGCCAATAAATGCAACAGAAACACCCTCGACAAAATAAATGGTTACAAAATTGTCTATCTTGCAAACATGTTTTATGCATGCAAGCAGATATATGATCATTATGATTTAACCCCAAGAAGGCTATTTCTACAACATATCTAATATGACCGATATTGCGAAACCAGGCAACAAACTTACGCAAGTACCTTTATCAAAATAATAATAATAATAATAATATAAACATGTAAGAAATTATTGACAAAACTTCATCATCTGCTCCCCTGAACTGTTGTTCTCACATTCTTTCTTCTTTTTTTCTTTTTTTCTTGAGTCCGGATATCATTTAGAAGACATATCTATAGATTATCAAATCACCATACTGGTTGGAACATGGTGTGCCGTAAAGGCCATTACGGGGCTGTAAAGGCTATTACGTAAAGGTAACAGTGGCAACCGTTACACGTTACAGGGTCGTTAAGGCCAAAAAAAAAAAAAAGAGCCGTAAACAGCCCCCGTAACAGCCCGTTACACCCCCTGTAAAGGCCGTAAAGGTCCGTTATGAGGCCAATACATGTTTTTTAGATTTTTTTTCAATTAAAAGAGAGAGAGAGAAGAGAGAGAGAGAGAGAGAGAGAGAGAGAGAGAGAGAGAGAGAGAGTAACGGCCGTTACGGCCCCAGTAATGGCCGTTACACACCGTATTGTAAAGGTAGCGATGGCCGTTATGGCAACTGTTACCGTTACGGAATACCTTGGGTTGGAACCTATCTCAAGATAACAAGATGTCCATTTTGTGATTCTAACCATGGCCCCCTAGTTTTCACTAGGATACAGAGATTGAGAGAGCATAAAAATTAGAGTTTCTCAAAAGTTGTGTTTTGTGGTTTCAGTTTAGAGCAGAGGGTTAGTGATGGATGCTTTGGAGGGAGCCATCCTTTTATGGTTCTGTGGCGGCTCATCTGCTTAATTCTCTGGCTCTTGCAACAAGGTTTTCATGGATCGCCAACCAACAGGAGAGCTCCAAAAGTCAAGTGGGAGTAAAAGGAGTATGTACATCACTTCTTAAAGCCAAGCAGTAGTTTCATCATATCTGAATTGTTGGTTTTCTAATTGATTTTAAAATTAAATGTGGCTTGTCTTTTATGCATTACAACAATCGGATCTATAATAGATCTCAACAGACTTACAATCTTGGCAACAAAGGCATGTGGAAAATGAAAGCACAAAAAGTAAAAGCCACACCTCTTCTGCATCAAGCACCAATGCAACAACATGAGCCCTCATAAGATTTTTTCTTGACTGCATAATGCTCAGTGATGCCGGTCCCTTTTCTTTCCCCGTTCTTTGTAGCCAACCAGCAGTATCAACCTGCAAAATAAAACACATCTAACAAGATGAAAGAGCAAAACAACCAGCTTTACACCACTTGATGAAAAAACATCCATCATCATCATCATCTGAGCCTTATCCCAACTAATTAGGGTCAGCTACATGAATCTTGTTCTGCTATTCCATTCTATTAAAGGGCCATAACTACACCCTAGCATGAGTTTGGAATGTCATATTTGTCTGGATTCATGATGGAAGTTATACGATAAGTTTGACATCAGCTGCCAACCTGACGCAACCCTCCTCTTTTATCCAGTCTTGGGACTACAATGAAAGCACAAATCTCCCATAGGCACAGTGCAATATAATTGATTACAATCAAATGCTATCTTTTAGTCTATTACATAAGTTTATTACGATCAATGAGTTACTTGAACCCACACAGGGTTTGGGCAAACAACAAGCGTCGTGGGTGTGTGAGTTCGATTCCCCTCACCGGGATTACCCGATGCACGTGGTTTGCAAGTGATTGCGTGCATCCGCAGGGAGTAGTCTAGCTTCAAAATGGGGCAGGGACACCCTGGTGTCATTAAAAAAAAAAAAAACAATTAGTTGCTTGAAAAAAAAAAAAAAATTAATGGTATTAAAGTGGAGCAACTCTTTGCTTACAGTAGAAGGGTAGAGTGCATGTGTATGTATGTGTTGTCGCTGTAGCACGCATTGTAGCAGGGGTACTTAGCTCGGTCACTATAGCAGATACTGTAGCCCGTCACTGTTGCAGTACTGTAGCATGGCACTATATATTGCAGTCGCATTGCAGCAAGTGGTGAGGAATTCTTCTCTAGAAGATCCGATTGCTTGGTGGATGATGGAAAGAGAAGAAAGGAAAGAGAGGGTAGAAAGGAAAAGGAAGGAGGGAAAAAAAGAAAGGGATAAGAAAAAGAAATAAAGGGGAAGGAGGGAGGTGGAGGGGATCTTAATGCTCTGATACCATGTAATTGATTACATGGTGGAGAAGACAGAAGAAGGAAAAAAGAGAAGAAAGAGAACTTCGGAGAAGGATTGTGTTACGTGTAGAGAATAATGTACATCTCACACCCTAATGATATTTTATTAACCCTAATGAACATAAATGAATGGTGTCCTAAGGGGCACCAAAGCATATCTGCACACGCCCTTACAAATGTGGTTTCATATACAACATAAAATCCCAAACACTTAGACACACAAACATATGCATGCGCTCTACTCTCCTAAACTAAACAAGTTGCAGATGGGTTTTAACTAGTGATGGATGATACGCATGCACTCTACTCTTCTACACTTTATTTAACCTAAGAAATTAGTGCATACCAATGTGTGTGATGAAGTGAACAAAAAAAAAAAAAAACATTAAAGTTGGGCAACACTTTGCTTATGTAACCTACAAAACTAGTGCATAAACAATGTTCCATCTCACATTCTACAATTCCACTCTATCAAGGATCCTATCGTCTATTAAGCCATAGGTCATCAAGTCTTTTCTTTTCTCCTTGCCCTTTTATAGCCTTCAACTTGAACCAATTCACTCCAAACCGGTGTAGTTCTTGGTCTGTATTGCACACGGGCAAACAATCTATCTCTACTTTCCCTCATCTTATTACCTATTGGTGCTACCAAGGTATTCCATAACAGTGACGATCTGCTATTAACATTATGATACGGGCCATTACGGCCACTTTTTTTCTTTTAAAAAAAAAAACTGCTTCAGCCCCGTAATGCATAATGTTTACCACTGTTACTGTTACATAACCATTTTTTAATACCTCAAGTGCTACTCTCACATTTTAACTTCTAATTATATGCTTGTCTTGCCACTTATCCATCTCCACATTTGCATTTCAGCTACACTCATCCTACGAATATGTTGTTCCTTCTGCTTAACATTCTGTCTCACTAAAACATGGCTAGGCTTATAGCTATCCAATAAAATTTCCCCTTCAGTTTGATAGGTACACAGCGATCACATAAAACTCCAGCGGGACATCTCCATTTCTTCCACCCAGCTTGAACTCTATGAGCATTATCCTTCCCAATATCTTTGTTTTAATGACTTATCAACCCAGGATATCGAAAATGATCATTTTCAGGTACTTGTGGGTCAGCAACTTTAACCAATTCCTTGTTTCCACTGCATCCCATATACTTTGTTCTATTCCAACTAATCTTTTAACCTTTAGATTGTAAAGCATCCCTCCATCGTTCTAGTTTTGTGTTTACATCCCCGTCTCGTCAATCGAAACTATGTTATTTGAAACAACATAAAGTGTGAAATCTCTTCTTGTAAATGCTTTCGCTTACTCATCCATAACCAATACAAAAAGATATAGGCTCACTGCCAACCCATGGTGTAAGACTAAAATAGGGTACTCACTTGTCTCTCCATTAGTAGTCCTCACATTCATTGGTGCTCCCTCATACATATTCTTAATCATGTCAATATCCTCCTCAGACTCCTTTTAACTCTCTAACAACCCTATCTATGCTTTCTCTATGTCAATAAAGACCATGCAGAGATCCTTCATCGTCTCCCCAACTTCCTCCATCAGTTGAAAATGAACTGCTTCTACAAGAAAATTCAGTATCTCCTAATGCAAACAGCCATGTGATTTTTTGTGACACATTCCCAATATGATACAACTCATTCCAATATTATTGATCTTGGTATAATGTTGAATTTCTTTTTAAAAAAAAAAAAAGATATTTCTTTAAAATTATTTTGGAAGAAATTTAGCAATGATACTTTCTGATATTGCGTTTATATCAGAATGTACCAACAAAATGTGCATATATCAAGCTATCAATCTGAAGAAGAAAAAAATTTGAGAAACGGTGAAAATTTTATTCGAGAAGGCCAGAAGCCGAAAAAACAAGGAGACAAAAAGAAAGAGGAAACAGAAAATATAATACAAACAAGAAGCGAGAGGAGCTAAGATAAGGCTGAGGGGTCAGCCAACCAATCCTGAACAATACCAACCACTATCTTGCAGACCTCCGAAAAACTGCAAGACATATTCTTGAAGCATCGCCTATTTCTTTCCGACCATATTGACCAGATTTTCTTCCCAGTCTTCCCAATGCCCCCACCATACCACAATAGTAGCATAGATTTGATGGAGGCAGGCAGAACCCATTGGGTGCCAGTCTTGATGAGACAAAAAAAATCCCGTATTTTCCTAGCATAAAAACAGTGAATGAAAAGGTGGTTCACTGTTTCTTCCTTCCTGAAAACACAGAAGAAACACATTTGGGAGAATCATCTGCCTTTTGCGCAAGTTATCCACTGTGAGAACCCTGTTTCTGCCCACTAACCATGCTAGGGCTGCCACTTTAGGGGGAGCTCCGTAACTCCAAATCAATCTAAAGAAAATGGTGAAACTATATCATTAAAACACAAAGACATCATACCAGGTATATGGTTCTTCCTTGGAACTCGAACTGAGCCCTAACAGAGTCCCTGGTCAACCCAGCTTCTGGACCGACCAGAACTCGATCTTCTTGTAGCAATGCATTCAGCAGTGTAGACTTTCCAACATTGGGCCGTCCTACAATTGCCAGCTGCAAAGGTAACTTAGCCTCTTCTGAGGTATCCTCAACCTCTGAAGAACTATTATCCTTGCGGAGTTTATCTGCAACAGAGAAAGAAATGAAGCTTAGTGATCCACAGAGGTCAAAGAAAATGTACAGATTCTCAAAAGGAAACAATCCCTGAAAGAAATATAAAGCCACAGAAAACAAAAATCAGACAGAGCTACAAGATAATATTTGTTCATAAAGCTCTAGAAATGGTATGCTATTTGCCAACAAAACTTAATAGTAAAAGAAAATTTTTAACTCAGACAATCAATCTTACTGAGGCCGAAGCTGTTAGTTTAGCTCCAAAGAGTTAAGAATGAAGTAACAATGTCTAAGAAATTTACTAGGATACTAGCTCCCACCAACGACTGTGGTTCCCTTCCCAGACATAGTGATCAGACAAAAACCAGTGAAAATCAATTGATACACTGAATCACACATAACTAAAATGTCTGGCGAGGTGTGTTTTTCAGCAAGAAAACTTAATGACATAAAGGCAGAACCTACTTGGAAAATCACAGAAAACATTAGAATTGCCAACTCCTTCCACCTCAGCATGCCATTGGACATTATTTGAGTCCTCATTTTATTATGATGATTCATTATGCAATGAGCCCTTCAAAGTGGACTTGGAATTTAAGAAGGGTCTGCAAGCTTGTCATGATAAAATGTCTTCAAGTACACCAAGGATCATACAGGCAGAAAACCAGGCTCATTCAGTTATGGTAGAATTGTTAACCATTTACATTTTAATAGATAGTTACTCTCTCTTTAGAAAAAATATTGCGGAGAGTCTGGAGACTGCCCCAAAAATCGTCATGTTTTTCAAAGATTTTGAGTCTCACCTGCAGTATCGTTAAGGAATACCGAATACCATGTAGACTGTGCCCCAAATATTGTCATGTTTCACAAAGATCTTGAGTCTCACCGGCAGTATCTTTTTTGGTACTGCCACTGGAGCACATTTTTAGCACGTACGTATCTATTTGCATTTGATTCTTAATCTTGAACTCAACATCCTCATACTTTTGTTTACGCTTTACAATACCTACATCTCATTTGTCGCACTCTTTTCATAGATCCACACGAAAAAAGAGGCAGAAGCAAGCGAGTTACAATGTAATGTTACTATAGCATCAGGCACACTAAAAGGCTAGACAAGCATTAGCTTGTCTCAAGCCAGCAGCATCAAATCTAAGAGACAACAATCTTACCATTCAAAGTTTGAAGCATATAATCCTCAAGAAGAGGACGGAGAGCTTCATAAAGATCAGCCATACCCAACCCAGTCTCTGCAGATATTGCAACAGGATCCCCAAATCCTAAAGAATGGGCTTCCCCAGTTGCTGCAGTCAGAAACCCAATTCGGTCATCAAGTGATTCAGATTTATTCAGCACCAAGATAGTACTAATTCCTGAAGCATGCTTGCGCAACCACTTCCCAACTTCCAAATCTAGAGGCTGAAGTCCATCTCTGGTGAGGAAAAAAGTGCCAAAATAAGCACTTACTACAAGATAATAATGATGCAGCATGTAGAATGACATTGGCAGTTCTTTGAAATGAAACAAACCTCGCATCTGTCAAGAAGATTGCAAATTGAGACCTTGCTATCACATTTCCAGTCATTTCTGCAGTTCTACTAAGAATACTTCCTGAAGTTGCCGCCATTTCCAAGCCAGCAGAGTCCAATACTTTAAACCGCAGATCGCCCAATTTTGCAATGCCTTCGCGTATATCGCGAGTGACGTGGTCATCAGGGGTGTTGTATACAAGAGCCTCTCTCCTCCGAATTAAACTACATGATCAAAAACAATAGTAAACTACACTTAAAACCTGTAAGGCAAGTATCTTCCGAAAATCATACCAAAAGCCACACTCAAAACTTAAAAATAAAAAAAATAAAAACCCAACCTGCTCCCTCACCGGTTAAAGAGTGCTGACTTGCCCACATTCGGACGTCCAACTAAAATAACAGTTGGAAGCAGATCAGCATCAACTTTGCTGAACTCCACTGTCGATTTCTTTCGTTTACTCTTAGCTTTGGGTTCGTCAGTATCAGAAGCAAAAGATTTTCTGAATTCAGTGATTGAAGCACTAGATTCACAAGAACTTGATAAAGCACCTTCAACAACTTCATGATTTTCAATCAAGACCTCCAAATCTCTATTTTCCTTTGCAACTTGGCAAAACCCTTCTACAGCCATAAATTGCCAAGGAGGTGGGATTGGCCTAGAATTTAGTCCCGGTGCTAATACGTTGCATACCCCAGTCACAAATAAGGTAGGCCTGGACAATGACCCTGAGAGCATGATCATGGTCCCTTTAGAAGAACAGAAGAAATTGACCAGAATTTCAATCAGTGCAGTGAAGAGAGCTTACCAAGATGATGCCCCAAGGGACTGCTGAGATTCCCTTCTGCCAAAAGTTCACTTTCATTTTTTACTCCAGTAGGTAACCTGCAGCTGAGAGTACCAAAACCTTTACGCCTTCCAGCCCAAAGGGCTCGAACCCAGGACTGGGCCATGCCAGAGTTGATGCTGCCACTACAAGCAGAGAACTGGATCCACTTGCATAAACATAATGAGTAGCTCTGGATTTCCTACATTATTACAACCAGGCACATGTATCTGCAATTTGAAGCTGAATATGAGTCAACGGACATGAGTACCACTGTAGTTACAAAAGTTCAAGTATCATAAGAGTTCTTTTCTTTATGATAATTTGATGATATGGGAAAACTTTGGGAAAGAAATTATTTGTGATTCAAGAAATTTTTTAAGATATTTCAGAAGAAATAAATTAGCAAAACAATTAAACTTTCAAATTGATCTTCTCCCTTCTTTCCTATCCTTTCAAAAAATAAAAATAAAAATCTTCTTTCTGCCTTCCTATTACTGTATACTGAACGTTATGGATGGGGAAATGTGCTGAATAGAGCCCTAATAAGAGGAACTACAAGATACTCTGCCAGAGCATTACCATAGCTCAAGGTGCACAAGGCAGGATAAATTATCTATCCAGTCCATAAATCTAGGGCCTAATAAGGATGGCTTACGTTTAAAAAAATAAAAATAAAATAAAAACTATCAGACAATTCTATCCATCAATTTTTTTCTGACCATTAAACATTATTGTTTTCTAGCTTTGCTTAAATAGCCATCGGTCAAATAGATAGGAATGTCTAATAGGCATAACTTTTTGTCCATGTACCCTCCATGCTCAGGCCCAACCTGTTAAGATTTGTGCTTGATATCATGAAAGCAAGCTGGAAGGCATGAAATGAGAGATCTTTGTCTAACTATTAGAAAGGCCTATTTAATCTTGTTTAGGGAAAAAACCAAGAAACCTATTTAAAAATGGTTGAAACATGAAAAGCATTGCATCGAAAAGGGAACTGCATGAAGGATATTCATTGATAATCTGGTGGGTGGAAAGAAAGGAGTCTCAAGAGCATGACTGATGAGGACATCCGAGCACCATACCAGAGGAGGGCTGAGCCAAACTCATTATGGCTAGACAACCATAACATGGGGCCCACTTGGCCCAATTCACATTCCTAGCCACACTGAAGACCCCACATTCATGTTCGTGCATCTTTGAAGACCCCACACTAGGAAGATGCACGTGGGTTGCATATAGGAATTTGATGGACACATCAGACCGTTGAATCGATTGGACACGATGATCAGACCATTGGATCGTGCACGTTAGAGCATCTTGATCGTAGACTCCATGGGCCACGAAATATTTAGTTGCTTAGTTTGTTTACATGTTTTGTTATTTTCGGCATAGCTTATATTTATGTTGATATTAGGGAGTTAGGAACAACTTTTAATTCATTAAGTGTCTTTATGTTGATAATCTTATCTGAGAGCGCCTTTTTGTAAAAGGTCTTTTCTGAGACTATAAATGGTTGGACGTCCCCTCCCTAGACATAATGCATGTCATGAATGGAAGAGATTTCTCTCATTTTGCTTTGAGATTGAGCAAAATTTCATTCTGAGATTGGATTGGTGGTGCGAAGCCAAGGGGAGCGATTCCCTAGTTATCTTTTCTACTTTTCTCTCTTCTCAACAAGGTATCATCTTCTCTCATCTTCTTCTTTTCTCCATTCTTTATCTCTTCCTTTCTTTTCTTCTTTGTTACAATCCAAAATCTAAATCCGATTTCCAAACCCAAAAGTCCCAACCCTAACCTACCCAAACCCTCACCCTAAAAACCCCACATCTAAACCTTCTAAAACCATAACCATAAAATTTTCAATTTTTCCAAACCCAAATCCCCAAAATCTGAAAATCCCTTGGCCAAATCATAAATCCCTATTTCCCATAACCTGAAACCCATATTCCCAATTCTAAAAACCCTAAATCCTAAATCCTTTTAACCCAAAATCTAAAATCCTAACCCAAAACTTCAACCATAATATTCCAAATCCTAATTCCTCTTAAGCCTAGATACCCCAAACCCATTTCCCACATTTCCTAGCCTTTAAACAGGCCTAACACGTCAAAACTCCTACAAGACACAATTTCCATTGAATTCATATTTAACCCTATGCTAGGATGGGGGATATATCTCCCATAGGTCCCAGTTAATTAGTAATTTATGAATCGCATTGCGGGATTGTCAAACGCTTGAATTTGAACATGTCATGAATCTAAAATTTCTGAATTTATGGTAAATTAGCTTCATTTTGTCGTTCCATTGCTCTAGTTAATTTATCTTTTAAACTCATGGCATCACATTAGGTTAGAACATTCGGTCCTGCATCAATGGTATTAAGTAACTGTTAAGTAACGGTGGTAACTATTACAGCTAGTAATAGTGGAACCGATGAGGCAAGACGGCATTGTATGCCCGCTTTGAAGAGAAAAAAAAATCGCCCGTAACAGGCCTACAAGGGCTGTAACAGCCTTTATGGGCCATAACAGGCCGATACAAGACCCTAACAATCTAATATGGGGCCGATACGTTTTCCTCCTTTAAAAAAGAATAAAAAATAAAAATAACTGTTACGTAGCTGGAACGGCCATAATGGGAGACATAACAACCGAAAGGACATGGTTGGAGGTAGAAAGACAATATATTGACATGATCAAGAGCGTACAAGGTTATAGGGCAAAGGGAAGGTCCAAAAAGGCGTCGGTGGAGGTAGAGAGAAAAAGATTTGCTGACCTATGGTTTAACTGAGGATATGGTCCTTTAAAAGAGTCAAATGGCAGAACAAGATACGTATGCCCAACCCCAATTAGTAGGGATAAGGCTTAGATGATGATAATCATTATGATACAATTGAGCAATACACTTAGGGCCTGTTTGTTTTTGAATTTACGTGGTAAATGGAGCGTAAATGGCTAATTATTACTTTTTACACCCGTTTGAAAAAGAAGGATTTACATGGTAATTTTGCCTCAAAAATGTGGCGTAAAAACGTTGAAACCCAACTGAAATTGTGGCTATAAAACTTGTGGGGCCCACCGTTATGCATGTGTCTGAACTGCGCCACAGGAAACAGGAGGGGTAATTGAACGCCCATCGTTGAAAGTTAAATGAGTGTAGGGGCCATAGGGATCTGCACTTGTCATCCAACTTGTTCATAACGTCACAAAGATATGGATGAAGGGAAAACACAAATATCAACTTGATCCAAAACTTTTGTGGCTCCAAAGAAGAATTGAACAGTAAGCGTTCAATTCCCACTGTTTCCTGTGGTTTGGTCCACTTCAGTTTTGGATCTGCCTCATTTTTGGGCTCATGCCCTAAAATGAGTGGGAAAAATTGATGGACGGTGTGGATCAAACAATTACATAACAGTGGGCCCCACAAAATTCGGTGGAAAAGATCTCATTTTCTCTACTCAAACGTAGAAGCTTTCCAAACAAGCTTCTTGTCACTGTCAAGTCAACATCAAAAGGCTGCTGCCGACTATAAATACAAAGGTAAATAATAATTACGTATTTGCACTATTTACGTGTTAAATTGGAAAACAAACAGGGCGTAGCATGCAACGGCTTTCATTGACATCAGTTGAGCGCCAAAAAGGCTATGCATGCTCTGGAGTGCCATGTTGCATTGAGTTTCCAAGCATCCAAGCTCCAGGCTCATTACAAATTAAAAGTTGCTCCTGCTACTCAGCCAAGAGCCATGAGCATTGTTTAAGGACGTGTTGTAGTAGTAAGCCGTTTACCTTCTGGGTGGAATTACCATAACATGGGCATTGTTAAGTGCCAAGACAAGGTAACATGCAGGAATCTTGAGGTAACAACTAACAACTGAGTTTGATATCACAAGATAAGCCAATTACAGGTTTACAAAATATGAGTTACCAAATGGATTCAAATGAAAATTAAGTACAGCAAAGAGTGTCAGATTTGAGAAAGATCGGCATTACTGAACAGACAGGGATAACGGTTCATTTCACATACTCATCATTCACAATGCTGATGAAGATAACATTGGGTACAGTTAGGACCATCCGTTCAATAGCAGAGATTTCTCCATGGAAGCTTATTCATGGACCCACCAGATGAAACATTCAAATCACAAACAATTGCCAATGTCTTCTATCCTTGTTCAACTTGCATGGGTATCATACTCATATAGCAAGTGTCATGTGGGTACTTTATTTTCTTGTAATGCCACAATAAAATATTATAAAAAGATAGAAAAAAGAAAACAAAGAAATATGCAGATAAAAATAAGTAAATTAAAAAACTCAAAAAAGGAAGAAAACAAATCAAACCCTAGAAAAATCAAGATCATATACCCATTCACAGTAGTTTCATTCCACATATCATTAAAAACATGATTATCAACTTTCCAACAAATAAACCATAAATATTCTCACAAATCTTAAAACATAAAAAAAAAATGAAAAATGAAAAAAATAATAATAATAATAAGAGATTCCTGAAATGCCCTAAAACAATCCAACTCCGATTAATAACGTATCAAAATCACAACCAAAAAAAAAAAAGTAATAATCCCACAAAAATCGCAAATAGCAAAAAAAATTAACAATCTTAAAAAGTTCCTTGTGTAAATAAAATAAAATGAAATAAAAAATTTATAGGAACATCTTTGGAATTTTTACAGGAACAGCTTTGGACTAGGGGAAAATCCATAGTAAATATATAAAATGTGAATCTTAGCATTCAAATACTAAAATTAAATCAAATAATAAAAGAAATTTGGAAAAATCTGATGAACCTGTTCTAGGATTTTCTAACTTTGGACATTTGATCGAGAGAATTTCTTTTCTTTTCATTTCTCTGTTTACATTTTTGGCGGAAAAGGTGCGAATGTAATTATGTAAACAGCTTATAAAACCTCTTCTTCTCCAAGGACCCAAGCAGCTCAATCTCCAAGGACCAAGCAGCTCAATCGAGAGAGAGAGAGAGAGAGAGAGAGAGAGAGAGAGAGAGAGAGGCTAAGGTTTCAGGAAGGCATGAGTGTGGGCGAGACAGGAGAGAGAGCTAATAGTAGCAAGAGGGGTAAAATCTATGTTATTCAAGAGGCTGCGCGGCTAAAATATAGTGTGTTCATTGCCAAGCATGCACAATTTCAGAATTCCGTAAATACCTCTAATCAATTCTACAATCTCATTCAATGCCCTAATAAAACTTCCAGTTTACACTACTCTCTATCAACTAATTGCAGGGGCAGAAGTGTATGTTGCTACTGGCATTATATATAGTAGAGATAGAGATATATCTAAAACCTCTACGTTCACAGAGGAGAAATACACAAATGAATTGAAGAGAGAGAGAGAGATCTACCTTGTCTTGTGGACAGCCAAATAGGGTTTTTGAGTTGGAGCGATGCTGATGATAGGAAGCAAGCGAGGGAAAACCTAACCAGAGCGCAGCGCGCCAATTTCCTCAACATGGAGGACGCGGATTGCGTACTGACAGTGTAGAGCCCACAGATAATGGGACGCGGATTGCCTGCTGAAAGGCGCGTACTGACAGTGTAGAGCCCACATATAATGGGACGCGGATTGCCTGCAAAAGCCTTTCACAGGCATCTCCTGTGCTCGGAATCTAGGTGGGGCCCGTTGTGATGTTTGTGAGAAATCTACACCGTCCAACCGTTTTTAGAGATCATTTTAGGCGTTGCGACCAAAAATGAACAGGATCCAAGACTCAAGTGGGCCGCACTAAAGAAAAAGGTTGGTAGGGAAATTCCTACCGTTGAAACCTCTACGGGGTCCACAGTGATGTTTATATGCCATCCATACCGTTCATAATGTCATTCCTACTAAGATGAACTGAAAACACAAATATTATCATGATTCGAAACTTTTGTGGCCCCACGAATATTTCAACTGTGGAAGTTCAATCGTCACGTTTTCGGTCCACTTGAGTCATGGATCCCGTTCATTTTTTTTCGCAACACCTAAAATGGTCTCAAAAAACGGATGGACGACGTAGATTTCTCACAAACATCACGGTGGGCCCCACATAGATTCCCAGCGCAGGAGATGCCTGCAAAAGGCTTTCGCAGGCAATCCGCATCAGATAATGTATGCATCTTATCCACGCCGTCCATACATTTTTTCAGCTCATTTTAGGACATGACCCAAAAATTGAAGCATATTCAAAGCTAAAGTAGACCACACCACAGGAAACAGTGGAGATAATGACGTCCAACGTTGAAACCTTCCCAGGCGCACAGTGATGGTCATGAGGTCCCCGCAAACATGGATTTAGGGAAAACACAAATATCAGCTTGATGCAAAACTTATACTTATGTGGCCCTCGATAAGTTTTCAATAGTAGGCGTCCAATTCCCACTGCTTCATGTGGTGTGGTCCACTTGAGCTTTGGATATGCTTCAATTTTGGTCTTATCCCCTAAAATGAACTGGAAAAATGGATGAACGGCGTGGATGATACACATACATCACTTTGGGCCCCAATGATGGAATGCTCTTTTGTCCGCTGCGAGCCAAATGCATGTGCTCCACTGCGATATGAGATTAGATCTAGGATGTTCATCAGGCAGATCCAGGCTCGGTTGTCATTCCAACCGTCCATTTTCTTACTCGTGTGACTAGCATGATGAGTGGACCCACCTGATCAACATCACTGCTTCCAGAACCGCATCGGGTGCTTGCATTTAGCACAAGCAAGATCCAAACCGTTCCACAAATGGCACCCCCTTTGTATGTTATTTTGGCCCAAAATCATACTGGTCCCCAAGTGGCGAATTTATTTTAAGTAGTCCTTCGGACCACTGCAATAACTTGTTTTACATGCATCACAGCTAAAAAAACCATGTACAACAAGAGAAATGATCCGGGGGACTGATTGTATGGAAACCATCTCTTGTACGGGAGCGGATTAGGTGAGACCCAGCCTCACCCAAGACTAGAGCTAGGCATCGAGTCGAGTCGAAACGAGTTAGGGCTGACTCGATCCTAACCAGGCAAGGACTGAGCCTTAACCAAGTCGAATCGGATTCTGGATCGAGTTAGCCAACCCTGACCCGAGCCGAATCGAGTTGGGAATGATCTGGTCTAATCCGAGTCCGACCCGATCACAAGGACCGAGTCAAAACAAGTCGGTTCGAGTTAGGGCTGAAATTATTTTTTTTTTAAATCTAAAAATTCAAAAAAAATTTAAAAAAATCATAAAAAAATTCAAAACATATCACATAAACACAAACACACATTTACAGAAATCATAAAATTTGTTCGAGAAGTCAAATATACACACAATTAAGCATATGCTATTACGCATTCATTCATTCATTCGATAATATCCTCTGTATGATGAATGCCTCTGTGGAGTGTAGTCTGAGTATCCATGCCCATAAAAGCAATCACCGCCTCCACCTTCGTCGCCTGAATCATCTTTCGGTTCTCTTTTTACCTCTTGGGCTGCAGAAGAACTCTGACCTGAGTCCGAGGAGGTGCCTAGAAGATGGTCATTTACTTCTTCTGAATTAGATGAATGAGATGAATTTCCAACATCTTCATTCGCAGATCGAATGAGTTTTTCCAACATCTTCTTATGGCCCGATTTGTATGGAATTCTCAACCCCCTATAAAATGCAGCCAAATTTTTAAGAAATTTTGATGACTTAGTGCATGGGTTATGTCCCATACTCGTGCCAGCTTCAGGATCATGCTGCCTTCGAGGGGATTGATGATGATGTCTAGTCCCAGTACTAAAATCCAGTTCTAGGCTTTTTCTTATGGCTTCTTGATAATCTCTTTCTTCGTGCTCCATCTTTTCTTTCTCTTCTTCTTCTCTACTAAGTACGGAGGCTCTTCCTCTGCTTGACCCCTCTTCATTGATAATAGGCCTATTACTATATCTTTTATGACTTGTCGTATTACTTGTAGTTGTTGGGGAAGAAACGGAAACCTTTCTGTTCGATTCGAGGATGGCTCTGAATAAATCCCGAACTTCAGGAGTAGCTTTGGTACATGGGGCTACGTCTCCTCCCAAA
The DNA here is from genome assembly GCA_003013855.2 of Liriodendron chinense. Classification (NCBI taxonomy): domain Eukaryota; kingdom Viridiplantae; phylum Streptophyta; class Magnoliopsida; order Magnoliales; family Magnoliaceae; genus Liriodendron; species Liriodendron chinense. The sequence continues at coordinate 6,550,376 of ML058513.1, forward strand.
CAATCAGCCCAGCCCGACCCATTCCAGCTTCCAAGAATCCAAAACCACCATTTAAATATGAAAATAATACTGAAAACCCCCAAATTTGTTAAACAATAATAGGAAAATGAGGCAAAAATGGGTTAGGTTGTACCTTTGAATCTTTGATTCTTTGATTGGGTGGGTTGCTTTGGTCGAGATGAGCGGAGACGACGATCGGGCTGGTTGGTGCAATGAACAGATGTCCAACATCCGAGCTGGCTGCCTACTGGAGGGTTCAGCGCGAGTTCGATAAAGAGTGAAGAGTAGTGAAGAGGGAGGGAGAGAGAAGGAGGAGGAGGAGGTCCGGTCGTCGGCGAGCTCGGGAGAGGATGAGGAGGGAAGGAAAGATGGGTTAGGGTTCAGGGGAGGGGGGGGGGGACGGGGTCGGGCGTGCGGCTATGTTGGGTAAAAGTAGAAATGAATTAGGTTTTTTTTTTTATACTTTTACTACCCGATCAAGTCAGATCGATTACGAATCGAGTCGGTTCCACATCGAGTCAAATCGGATTACTAATGGACCGAACTCAACTCGATCTGGATTCGGATCCTATTCATAATACTCGATCCTGGACCGTCTGTTTCTAGCGGATCGGCTCAAGTCAAGTCTAATCAGTTCAGATGAGTCAAGTCAACCGAGTTGACTTGACCCATGCCCAGCTCTACCCAAGATGGTGCAGCCCTCACAATGGGGCCCACCTAGATGTATCTATTTTGTATCCACGCCGTCGATCCTTTTTTGCAGATCATTTTAGTGTATGATCCTAAAAATGAAGCAGATCCAATTATCGGGTGGGCCATACATATGAAACAGCAGTGGTTGACCATTAATGGGTCGCAAAAGTTTTGGATCAAGCTGATATTTGTCTTCTTTTTCTTCATTTTATCCAGGCTTATGTGACCTTCTCAACGGATTCGATAGCAAATAAACACTACCGAAACATTAAGGTGCGCCCTAGGAAGTTTTTAATGGTAGGGCCTTCAATCACCTTTAATGGTAGGGCCTTCAATCATCAATTTTTTTCTGTTTTGTTCTTCTCTTCTTTTTTTTTTTGCAATTTTTTTAGGGATTTTTGTTGTAATCGATTTTTGTTGCAAAAACGGTGGGAAAAAAAAAAGGTGAAAAGAAAAATAAACTTACCTTACCTGATACCTCTTCTTCTTCTTCTTCTTCTTCTTCTTTCTTTCTCTCTCTTTCAAGCATCTCTCCCTCTCGTCTTTTTCCTCTCTCCCTCTCTTTTTTTCATTTTCCCTCTCCCTCTCTCTCCCTCTCCCTCTCCCTCTCCTACCTTCCTCTTGAAAAGAGAAACGGAGACGTTGCTGAATTTTTTTTAATACTCTGGTGGAGCATATGATACTCCGTGTGCTTTCACCTGTGGGGCCGACGTTGATGTATGTTCTTATATCCACGTCGTACATTCGTTTTTCCAACTCATTTCATGTCATGGTCTCTAAAATGATGGGAATCCAAATCGAATTGGACAACACTGTAAGGATTTAATTTCCACCGTTAAAACCTTTTTGGGCCCACAACTTTGGATCAAGCTGTTATTTGTATTTTTCCCTTACATTCAGGTCTGTGTGACCTTATCAACAGGGTTGGATTGATCTTCATCTCCGTGTGACCTTATCAACAGGTCTGTGTGACCTTATCAACTTCGTAGATCTTCAGCTCTGGCTATCCATCAAAATTTGTATTATCGTATGGTTTGCTAACCCATTGCTAGGGCTGTCAGTGGACCGGGTTGGCCGACGGGCGTTCGGGCCTGGACTAGAGTATCAGGCCTATGCATCAGGTTAGTGCCTAAACTGTAAGTCCGTTTGAAAAATGGGCTGGACTTGGACCGGACTGTTAAAAATCCGTCAGTCCGACTTTATCCGATATATTTTTTTAATTTAAAATTAAAATTAAAAGATTTCCTCCCTTTCAAAATTTAAATTTTACACAAATTTAAAAATTTTCTTAAAAAATTCATCTTCCCCCTAAAGCTCTTTTTTATTATATGTAGTGTTGATGAATTTTTTCATATATGGAAAAGCGTAAGATTAAAGGATAGTTTCTCTCTCTATGTGAAAGGTCGGGCTCGGTTGGGTTGGGTTGGATTGGGCTTCGGCCAAACCCTGCATTTGCATCTTGGACCAAGCTCGAGCTACACTAATGTGTCTTGTCACGAGCTCCCACTGGGTTTGGCATCCATTGAAGGAGGCAGGCCGGGTTTGGACAGAGCTTGGCCCGGCCCTAACCTGACCAATTGACACCCCTACCCACTGCGCACGTGGGTGATCTGCCCATACACATGCTAGAACATGTATCAATATGGCACGTATGTTTGGATCCGATCTTTCTATTAAATGGGCCACCATGATGCATGCGTTTTATCCATGCCGTCCATCCATTTTGCCAAATCATTTTATGGCATGAGCATGATCCAAATCCCAGGTGGACCACACCACATGAAACAGTGGTGATTGGATGTCCATCATTAAAAACTTCTCTGGGGCTACCAAAGTTTTTGTATTAAGCTTATATTTGTATTTTTTCCTTCATCCCATTGAAAACAATGGTGTGGTCCACCTAAGATTTGAATTTGTCTCATGAATATACAACAAATACATTGAGATGGGCCGCACATTTAAGGGGTACTCACTTTCTGGTCCACTTGAGATTTAGATCTACCTAAATTTTTAGACCATGCATTAAAAGGAGTTGGCAAAATAGATTGACAGCATTGATATACAAATACATCGAAGTAGCCCACATGGCTCACTTCTTTTATTTGATTTATGTCTTTTTCATTTTTTTTTCATTTTGTTCCGAATTTTTTTAGGCAAAGGGTTACTTTTTGAATGATTACAACATAATGATACATATATACATTATATATTATAATTTTGGCTAAATTGTGTATATAGTATATTCATAAGAAAGTGGATGATTGATACGTTTTTAAATTTTTCTCATCTATGTATAATATTTTTGTATTTTTTTAATGATATTTTTATGAAAATCCTGAAGAAAAAAAATCTTATAATTTAAGATACGATACGATACAATTGAGACAAGAAAACGATTTACGATTTGATAACATTGATTGCTGCAACCATTGCCAATCACAACATATATGTGGACCAATATCTATACAGATTTGTCGAAGGACTTCCTTACATCAAAAGAATATAATCATCGTAGTTGTTGATTGACTATCCAAAAATGATTGCTTTGCCGCTCTTACACATCCTTACACAGCAGCTGTGGCAGCATAGTTATTCGTGGAAAACATCTTCAAGCTCCACATCATGGTAACATCTGTGATTCTATTATTAGCAACCGTGATGTGGTGTTTACCAGTTGTTTTTGTCAGGAGTTTTACAAGTTACAGGGGACAGCTGAAAATGAGCTCAGCCTTCCACCCCCGAACAGATGGTGAGTCAAAGGTGGTGAACCTTATTTAGAAGCAAGCATACCTCTTTTGTTTTACTAGTCACCGAAAATAGTGATTACATTTGTTTTTTTTTTTGGCTGAGTGGTGGTGCAACACCACTGTTCAAGCCCTGCAATTTGCACTTGAATTCCTTCTGTATCCTACTTGTTTAGTTTATTCAATAGCTTTTTTCATTGAAGTCAGAAACATGCATGACCCCATTTGAGATGGTCTATGTCTATGGTCAGCCGCAACTACAATCATTTCTTACGCATTGAATACAACGAACATGGATCATGTGGATAATGAATTATGCACACGAGCTACCATTCTCCAAACGCTCTAGGAGAACCTTCATATGGCCCAAAATCGCATGAAGCAAAGCTAACGAGTGTCGCACTAAACAGGAGTTTCAAGTTGGTGATTTTGTTTATCTCCATCTTCAGCTGTGCTGCCCATCATCGGTAATAATGCCTAGTTGCCAAAAACTCTCTCCCCATTTCTATGGCCCATAGCGGGTTATTCAGAAGATCAGTTCGGCAGCCTACAAACTTGCATCTTGCCTAAGGAAGCAATTGGAACAGCATGCTGTGCCACAAGGTGATCTCCCTAGCACTAATGATGACAGTGTAGTGAACTAGAACCCCCTGGCTATTATGGACCACGCAATGGTGATGTTGGGATTGGACGCCTCAAATCTTCATTCATGGAGGCCACCGACCAGTCGGTCATGATGGAGCCAAGACAACACCAAGTGCTAGGAACCTTTTTGGGGCATCCGACCGGCCGACTAATCGGTAGTTTCCTTTTTGGATTGGGTTTCCTGTGCAGTTTTGCTGCAAGGAGTTTCTAATCTTGATTTTCTCTTATTTAAGGGGATGCAATCTGGGATTAGGGTTGCCGCAAATGGGCCAAGGGATTGAGAGAGTTCTAGGGTGAGAGAAAGAGCTATGTGGAAGCTAGGAGTTCTCTGGGATTGAGGGAAATGGATGGGTTTGTCCTTCTCATGTGAGAATTCACTTTGTTGGCTTAGGATTTCTCTTGTGGGCTGTGATCCAGGGTTGTGTTTCTTCTATCTCTTGTAACTTTTGATATCATAGTAGATTGGTGTCACTTTGTGTCATGTTTTTTTACCTGTGAGGGGTTTTTCCACATAAAAAATGGATTGTTTCTTGTGTGTGTCGATTTGCTTGTGTGATTGCCATTGAGGCGTGTTCCTCACCTACTTTGATTACTTCCACTGCGGGGCTCCTAACCCCAACAAGTGGTATTAGAGCTAAAAGTTGAAAAGGAGACAGAGAGGATTTGAGGCGAGGCATGAATGACGTCTTCTAGCATGAGATATGATGTGAAGAAGGATTCCGTGAAAGAAAAACACGAAAAACGATCGGTATCCATGAAAGAAGTAGAGTGGAAGAAGGTGGATCGGTACGCCAATATCTCAATCAGGTTTATCGGCTACGATCGAGTTTGATCGGGAGCACTATTCATGGTGGAGCTGCGGGATCCACGGTTGCTCATGTGTGGCATGCGCGCAAGGGCCACATGAGCGAGCGGGTAGTGAAGGAGCAAGAATGAAGTCGATGAGGCATGAGAAGCGGTGGAGCTATAATGATAACGGAGTAGAGATTGAAGATGGTGTGTGGCAAGGTATTGCATGAAGATTTGAGTCGTGGTGGAGTTTGTTGGGATTAAAAGCCTCAAATCTCCATTCATGGAGGCCATTGACTGGTCGGTCACGATGGAGCCAAGATAGGAGCAAGTGCTGGAACCTTTTTTGAGCATCCGACCGGTCGACAGTTCCCTTTTTTGATAGGGTTTCTTGCACAATTTTGCGCAAGGAGTTTCTAATATCGGTTTTCTCCTATTTAAGAGAATGTAATCAGGGATTAAGGTTGCCGCTAATGGGCCAAGGGATTGAGAGAATTCTAGGGAAAGAGAAAGAGTTATGTGGAAGGTGGGAGTTCTTTTATATGAGGGAAAGGGATGGGTTTGTCCTTCTCATGTGAGAATTAGTTTTGTTAGCTTGGGATTTCTCTTGTGGGTTATGATCCGGGTTGTGTTTCTTCTATCTCTTGTAACTTCTGATATCATAGTGGATTGGTCATGACCAGTCGAACCGGCCCAAAAACAGTCCAAGGGCAAAAAACACTAAAAAAACGTTTGCCTCTACACAAGATCGGTCGGCCCCCCGATCAGTGGACAATTCGGAGGTCAGTTTGAAGGCTCTTCCAACACCCTCCCTCTCAAAGGTACCAATATTTTCTTTTGGAAAACAAAGCATTTTCCATTTGGGTTTTCCTGTTACTGGGGTATGACAACAGTGCTGTTTTAACCATTCACATTATGGAAAACATTGTAAAAACGTGAAAAATTGAAAGAAATTGCATTTGTGAGATTCCAAATCCAAATGAAAACAACATAAAATAACAATAGAATATCAATACACCGAATGTCGCTGAAGAAAGTGTCAATGAGTACTTCAAATCACGACAACAAAGAACAGAAGTCCGAAGAGGAACTACGGAAGTCCATAGAAACTGAATTTTCAAGAAAGCAATCGTCTGTTCTACTTAAGTTGGTTGTGTCATGCTAAACTAAGAGAAAAGAACCTGGATTGGGCAGAGAGAGTTTAAAAAAGAAAAACAGTTTTGAAATGGACGCGCTTTTCAAAGCAAAAGCTGGCTGGGAACCGAAATAGCTACGTACGAATTCAGTAGCTGTCTCTGGTGTTGAAACTTCAGGCAGTCCTACCACCGACACAAGGACAAGGACACCCCTTAGGAAACGGTTTTCAGGGTGTATATATAATATATCTACTGTTACCAAACAACAGGCCAATGATCAGGATTTCACTGATATATGGACCCCACTTGAAACGGTTTTTAGCGTGGGTGTGTGACTATGTTAGCAAACAAGAGAACAATGATCAGGAATACCCAAATATGGACCACTTTACACAATTCAAAATCATTTACACTGTTCAAAATTGCATGGGCACTTTTATTTATTGGATGATCCCACGTTTGAGCATGACCGTGGAATGAACGGTAAAGGTACAATAGCAAAGAACTTGTTAACGCATATGGCGGCCAGGATCATTGGCAGCATTGACTCCGAACATGGGCCAGACATCTAGTGGGTGCTACAGTGGGTGGACCAAATTTCAAAAACTAATATAAATCGGATGATCCAAATCGTTTGATCATGGCCATCAAATGGATGATCAAATAAGAAAAAATTAATCTGTAATGTGTTTTGTGGCCAGGATCATTGGCAGCATTGACCCTAACGGGTGGGCCATCCATGCTGGGACCCAAAGGCTAGGCAATCCTGACCTGTTGTCTCCCTGCAGCGTCTTATAAGGTGGAAGGTCTCTCTCTTTTTTCTTCTGTTTTGGTTAGCCCATGCACCCCATTTGTAGGTCATTACAATAAGGGAATAGCACTGCCCCATCATCAAGGTGATTTGTAATCACCTTTCATTCACAGGAGCCTCATCAAATCAAGGGTCGTAAATTACTGAGCCGGATCGGACCAAATGGTGTGAAACCAAGATGTAGAAAATAGAATGACGGCCACCTGATGGGTGGACCAACTCAAACAAGTGTGCCATGGGGTGATTTTGGATCGTCGGATGGTCAAGGAGGTAATCGAGCGATCTCGAAAGCACTCATTCAATGCGAGAGGTCAAAACCGGAGGATGCCACATCAATTTCTCATTCAACCCTTGTCTAAAAAAGAACATGACTTTAGTATTGAGTACAGATGTGCACAAAAAAGGATGTGTTACGTTAATAATACCACACTTGACATATAAAGGCTATGTTAGCAACACTAGAGAAGTTATGGAGGTTATAAAATGTTATAAAGGTTATGTGAAGTTATAGATGGTTAGAGAAGTTATAGGAAGCTATAGAGATTATGAAAGATTGGAGAAGTTATAAATGTTGTAAGTAGTTATGTATGTCTCTATCTAATTACGATAAATTCATGGAAAAGTGTTGTTGTTGACTTATTTCCAAATTCTCTCATTTCTCCTTATGGTCTCTCTCCCTCTCCCTTTCTCTTCCCTCTCCCTCTCCCACTCCCTCTACATTTTTTTCTCTTCTTCCATAGCAAGAAGATTACATTATGCTCAGAATTCTCCACACCATTCATTTATTGACCCATGAAATTAACTCAGAAATTAACGCGTATACCACATTCCTTCATATACTTCGTACCACATTCCTTCTCATTCTTTCATATACTTTGAGTCTTATGATTTTGAATTTTTATAGCCCTTTTATAAATGGACCATGTCTGGTTTGATTTGGTTGTTTTAGGGCGTTTGGTTCATATGTTGCGTCTTTACCTTTTCATATATATGCACGGTAGGTATGTATGCATGGAAAATGGTACTACGAGGGTTGACCTCATGGGATAGTTTTTCATGAGGTTGAGCTCCATGGGCCCCACTGTGATGTCTGATGGACATCCACATCGTGCATTTGGTGGATCCCCTCTAGGTGGGACATGCCAAAAATCAGTTGTATATGAAACTCAGGTGGGTCATACCATCTGAAAACATGGAAAATCATGCCTAAACAGTCTAAAAGCAAAGTGGGACAAACACAATGGATGGACTAGACGTCAGAACCACATCTCAGTGGGCCCCATGCACAATCAGGAAGGTTTTAATGGGCGAGCATCCCCCTCTCAACTGTTGTCTGTGGTGTGGTTCAACTAAGTCATGGACTGACCTAATTTTCTTGGCCCAGGGCTCATCATGGAAGGCCACATTTGATTAATGGGATGGAATGTCTCTCACACAACACAGTGGGCCCCACAGAGCTCTACCTCATGGGAAGTAACCTCAGAGGAAACTTTGTTAGGAAGAAAGAGTGTCAAATGATGTGGCCTGCTAGAACGCAAACCATGATGCAGGCCCTTCAACAACCATGTATGCTCTATGGGAATAAACATTGGTGTGTGACGACTCTTCTTTCTATCTCTCGTGATCTCAGATTGTCTATGTTCTTATTTTTCTTCTTCTTCTTCTTTCGTTCTTGTCTGTAACTCAAACACTCATCTCTTGCATTAATCTGATAGATGGTTACAATTGTTGATTTCTGGTTGTACAGCAAAGCTCCTTAATGGGCAATGACCTGAATTTTTTTATAGATAAAACTCCTTTGGAGGCAGTTGTTCATCGGATAGGTTTTGCTGGAATAGAGGCAGTCTCCTAACCATTGGATCATGAGCTGAAAATACTTGTAATGGTTCAGGTTTAATGGGAAAGGGTTCGAGTTTTGAACAGCTACAAGTCTGGTCGTTTGGACACTGAATGTGAACTGATTTTTTTATTTATTTGTAGGGCATTATATACAATGATAAATCCTCCAACCAGCCAAAGGGCTCATATATTAGCATAGGAAATTTATGGGACATGCATCATTGATTTGTGTATGTGAAATGTGTAATCCCACATTAAGCTTAGAGTGAAAGAAATGTGTGATAGCCTGCTAGCCCAGCTGGAAGACACGTAGGCATTTCAACAGCAGGTCTCAGGTTGAGTGCTAAGGAGACACACTAACCCCACTAGTGGGTGGGTGCATCGTGTGACTAACCAATTGAGTATGTTGCCTAGCTAACAGGGCGGGTGCATTAGGGCTGAAAGTCGGGCGGGTTGGGTCGGGTTGGTGCTGAACCCTAACCCAACCCAAGGTTCCTATACCTCAACCCTAACCCAACCCAACCCAACCTCGGGTTGGGAATTCTCAACCCAAGCTCAACCCAAGCGGGCTCGGTCGGGTTGATCGGGTTGGTCGGGTTGATACATGCTAATATTTTCGTTATTACATTAGTCTACTATGTTTCAATACACGCCTTATTTTTGATACCTATGACTTTATTAATTATATATGTACTTATTTATGTAAAGAACTTCACTTTTCCTAAACAAATAAGTTAAAATACAAGTAAACATTATAAGTTTACTTCACTAAAGTATAATAAAAGTATAAGTAACTTGTATATAGATCGGGTTCGGGTTGGGTCGGGTAACCTGAGACCTCAACCCAAGCCCGACCCAAACTTCATTGGGTTGATGTTTTCATAGCCCAAGCTCGAGATCGGGTTCGATACTTCTTGCCCAAGCCCAACCCAATGTCGGGTCGGTCACGGGTCGGTCGGGTTGAACCCGTCCAACTTTCAGCCCTAGGGTGCATTGCATGACTAACTTTATTAGAAAAAAAGGAGTGAAAGAAAAAAAAATCAAATGATGAGACCCCTTATTGTGGGGCTCACAATGGCATATTATGTATGTGCCTTAAATCCACATGGTCCAACTGTTTTGGGGCATGATCCAAAAAATTGATACACGTGACAACACATTTTAGGGCATGATATAAAAAATGAAGTTGACTCAAATCTTAAGCCGAACATACTATATGAAATAGTTGTGAATTAAAAACTTCATGGATCCCATTAGAATATTTATTCACCATTCAACCTGTTGATAAGGTCACAAACACCTAGATAAAAGAGACCACACAAGTATCATCTGGTTCCAAAGTTTTTGTGAGCCATAAAAGTTTTTAAAAGTCAATCACCACTGTTTCCTCCTGGACTATGGTCCACATGCGATTTAGATGTAATTCATTTTTTTGGATGATGCCCTAACATGAGCTTTCAACAGGGATGAACGTGATGGATGTAGTCAAATACATCAGTGGGCCCCACAGTCATTCGTCCCACCCACATCAGTGATCCCCCGATCCACCGAACCGCATCTCCACGTGTTTGGGCTCATTCCCTAGTAACAAATGCACCATGGTGGGTCCCTAGAACTTTGCCACGTCAGCACACTACGCAATCCGAGTCCGAGTACTCTCTCTCATCTTCACCCGTCTATCCGCTTTGTGAGCTCATTTTGAGACATTAGAACAAAAATATCCGGATTGAAGACTCAAGTGGGCCGAAAATGTGAGGATTGAATGTCCACAGTTGAAATATTCGTGGGGCACAGAAGTTTTAAATCAGGCTAATATTTGTATTTTCAGTTCATCCCAGTGTTAGTGACGTTATGAACGGTATTGATGGCGTATAAACATCACCGTGGACCCAAGGAGGTTTCAACGGTAAGAATTTCCCTACCCATCTTTTCCTTTAGTGCCGCCCGCTTGAGTCTTGGAACCGGTTCATTTTTAGTATAACGTCCTAAAATGAGCTCACAAAACGGATGGACGGGGTGGATTTATAGAAAACGTCAAGGTGGGCCCCACCTTAGTTCCAGCGCAGTCCTGCGCAAGGCTTTCTCAGGGAATCCGCGTCCCAAAGCTCCAGGCCAAGCCCCCTCTTCTTGCTTGCCCTATCTGGCTCTTTCTTTACCCCTCCCAAGTCCGAAATCTTTCCATTTCTCTCAAGCTCTTATCTCTTCCTAACTTCATCCCATAATCGCCTCCGCCCAGACCGCCGGATTTTCGCCGGGATCCGCCCCGAATCTGACGCCATTCTTCCCATTGTAAACACCTAACAACCCGACCAACGCACGCGGCCTCTACGGAGCAACCCACACGGCCTGCTGTCCATTGCAGCAGCTAGCCTTGAACAGGTCCGCCTCTCTCTCTCTCTCTCTCTCTCTCTCTCTCTCTCTCTCTCCCCTCCACAAAAGAAGATGAAATAGGCTCTGTTACTTGCTATATGGTTGCATTTTAACCCTTCCGTATCATCATGCAGTAGATCACAAGGTTGTATGTTTGTGTAGATTCTTGTATGTCTTGCCGTGAATAAAAAAGAATAGGCTATTTTAGAGAGTAGTTCTCATGCAGAGGATGAAAAGAAATTAATCTCTTTGGATTGTGAAGCTGTTCAATGTTCAAATGTTCATATCTCTCTTTCTCTTTCCACAAATTTCTTAATTTCAGTTGACTATTTATGTAAGATTTAATTTGCGGAATTGAATAGAACTGTGCTATGCATCTAGTATGGAGATCCAATAATCTGAATAATAGGCGTAGCTGATTGGGCCATCTGGATTCCTTTGTTCTGGATCTTCCTCTCCTGGAACTATTCCAGAGAAAATCTAGAGATGGGAATATGATTTTCTAGATGTTCCGGATTGGGGACCTAGCATTCCTTTTGTAGGAATTCGTAGGTGGTTGCTGCAGTATTTGAAACCCATCACAACACAATAACCCCCCTTGCTCCACACGGCTAGAGTAGATAGAGTCCACGTTCTACCACAACACTGCAACAGGGTAGTTTAGACGCACCACCCCTCTATCCTTTGTGAGATCACGACTATAGTGGGGTCCACTGGTTAGTCTACACATTCTGGCATCTGTATTTAATTTGGGCCATTGATCAGTTGGGCCCACTATATAGGAAAACTTACATTCTCCTACTTGGGCCATACTGTTCAATGTTGCAGATCTTAATTATATTAAAATGGTCAACTGATCTGTTAGATTCTGTTGGACAACGTCTTTTCCAATTTGGTCCATCAAGACCACTAATACCGGATTGTGGTAGTCTACACAACATTAATTGAGGCGAAGTGAGACGAATCATGGTCATTAGTATCACCAATTTTAACGACATAGATTGTGAACGTGGTCGTGTGATGGTTACGCTCAAGTGTGCTATAAAGTGCCCACCTTTAAGAGGTCCTTGGAGCTTCTTAAGATGTCTTCAACGAGACAACACTGTAATTTTACTTTTCTCAAAACATATGTTGTGCACACCCAAAGAGAGAAATAGGTATAAAACAAAAGATAGAATCATCAAGGTAAATGAGATCTCTACGAGTGTTTGAACATAATAGATAAAAAACCGAATATGAAAACTCCCACTAACTAAATGTATCTGCGAAGTCAATGATTCCCATAGATACAACATGCTCCTGAAATGGCGCCACAGGAAGCCCTTTGGTGAGAGGATATGCGATCATCTCTTTAGTACCGATAAACTGAATAAACACTTGATGATCCTGCACTCCATCCTTTACAACATGATACTTTACGTCGATATGACTTGACCTTGATGAATACCTATTGTTGTTCGAGAAATTCACCACAGTTGAGCTGTCACAACATATTCTCATATGTTTCAGGATATGCTCAAAGACCCGTAAACCAGTGAGAAAACTCTGTAGCCACACCGCCCAATTTGTAGCTTCATGACATGCGTTGAATTTTCTGCCTCCATAGCGGATGATGCTGTTGTACATTGCTTCACACTTTTCCAGGACACAACTCCTCCACTCATGAGAAAAATGTAACCGGACGTGGATTTTCTCGTGTCAACGCTGCTAGCATAATCCGTGTCTGAATATCGGACCAAATCTAGATGATCGGTTCTTCTGTAAGTGAGTGCCAAGTCCTTCGTCCGTTGTAGGTAGCGCAACACTTTCTTCACCGCGGTCTAGTGCTGAAACCCCTGGATTAGAGAGGTACCTGCCCAACATTCCAACTGCAAAGGTAATATCCGGGCGTGTACAGACTTGAGCATACATTATACTCCCAATTGTTGACGTGTACGGAATTTTCTTTATTCGATTATTTTCTAAATCATTCTTGGGGCACTGAAAACTTATGAATTTATCACTGTTCACAATAGGTGATTGACGAGGAGCGATTCAGACAAAAGGTAGATACAATAGTCGATGCACCGCTTTCTATTCGAGCACTATAACAAGTATTGGAACCATTGGAATAAAGGGGTTTGCAAATATTTGATGCCTTGTTTAGATGCCCAATTTAGTTGAATTATAATAATGCAACTCAATGTAGTGCCAAAATGACCAAAGTGGGGATAGCCCCACCTCATTTACGACATAGGTTTGGCCCTCAAAATGTAATAAAAAAACAAAAAAAGAGCCCAAAAATGATTTTTATTCACAAATAACACGATGAAAAATAACATGCTAACATTTAAGTATTTAATCATAGAAAATGATGGACAACCACATGATAGAGAACAAGATCATAGGAAACTATGGACAACCACAACACAGAAAAATGGATCCACCTTGCCGGAGTAGGCAATGAGCCACACCATAAAAAAAACCAGCAAACTATGATCCAACTAAGAAAATCAAGCCTATTCAACCATCACGGGGGCCATGCCATGGAAAATAATGTACATCCACCCAAACAACTCCAAACACAAAAAAAAAGAAGATAAACAACATTGCATGGCAACCAACTAAAACACTAACACCACACGCACCACAGCGACCCCTAAAAAAAGAAACGAAAAAAAATAGAAACGAAGAATTGCATAGCTCAACTCGTATCCTACAACAATGCATAGCAACTGGCCTCCAAAAACGAAAAAAAATAAATTCCAGAAGAAACCATAAATCTTCATACGAAATGAAAAATGAAAATAACTCATTAACAAATATTAAGAGGCAAGAACATACCTCTATCTAGCTCAAGAAGAGATTCAATCAATCAAAAACTGAAAATTTGAACTTTGTAGCGGTACGGATGTGAAAAAAATGGGGATATATGATTTTCTCCTTTGTTTCATCTCCAATGCTCTTGAAAATACAGAAAATTGACCTTCTTGTAGGGTCGATTGATCAACCAAACCGCCATCTTCAACGGCTTTGTGGATCGAAAGAATTGAAAATTGGGATTTGAGGGCGGAGGATTGCAACGATGAGTATTTGGTTTTCGAAAGGCTTTCCAAAGCTGTCTTTCCAAACACTTAAGTTTTAAGACTTTAAGATGGGAGTTATGCACCATTTACAAAGTAATAAATCCTCAGCTGTACACGTGGGGGCTCATTTACAGGTTGTCAACATTGTCTGATGTGGGTACAAACAGATTATCAAGATGCTCTGATGTGGGTGCAGGTACAAATGCATTGCAGAGAATGAACCTTGCAGGCCACGTAAGGGGAAATGCGTTGCGTGGGCCATTTATATGATGTCCCAAAGAAGGGTCACAAGGCAACGCAACGCATTTTTCCTTACGTGGCCTGCAAGGTTCATTCTCTGCTTAAAAAATGATTTTGTTTGAACTATTAATGTAAAATGGTGGTGACATGATATAAAGCTATCAAGACCATCCAACCAGTAGATCCTATGGTAGATGGGAAATATTTGCACATGTACCCACATCAGAGCATCTTGATAATCTGTTTGTACCCACATCAGACAATGCTAACAACCTGTAAATGAGCCCCCATGTGTACAACTAAGGATTTATTACTTTGTAAATGGTGTATAACTCACATCTTAAAGTCTTAAAACTGAAGGGTTTGGAAAGATGGCTTTGTATAGAACTTATTGAACACATTTGTCCAACTAAGGTTTGTCTTAATAGGCTTGTATGGATAGATTATTTTGCAGTACTGACTGTTGTTTGTCAAGCTCCCTATTTGGACAATCTTGTGTGGCCCCAATGTTCGAAATATCGGTATCGCGTTATGTATTGCACCCTTGGGATATGGATAGATATCGGTTATTGCATGGGATATATCGGTTGTATCGTGTAATGTATCGCCGTTGTTGGAAACATGGGGAACATTGAGAAATTGGTTGATTTTTTCAATGAAACTTTAGTGATTGTTAAGAAGTCATCAATACACACTTAGAAATGAAAACATTACAAAAAACAAGTGCACATAATAGGTTTTCTTTGTATGGGGTCCTAATCTATGCGCTATCTAACTGAATTGATGCAAGTATATTCAAAGTCTATTTATATAATTTATAAATGTAAGAAGATATGTGGAAACACAAGCAATACATTCAAAAGCAAAAGAAGAATCCCTAGAACAAGTTACATACATGTTTGATTTTATGTTTGGACGCAAAGATTGCAACCGATTTGCGAGAAATTGGAAAATTTTGTTTTTTTTTTTTATTTATAAATTTTCCGCAACTTGGCCCATCTCCTCCAAATCTTGAAATTGAAGCTCCCAATTCATGATTTTTCATGCAAAACATGAAAAATAATGGATTTGTAATAATTTGACACCAATTTAACATGATTTATTGAAAAAAAGGATAAAAAATCAATCCTTCAAAAAAGGATCGAAAATCGAAAATGCTCACTAAATCGAACATGTGGGATACATCACACTACTTGTGCGTTTCGTATCACATAGGTGGGATACAAGATATATCGGCCGATATCGTTGATACTTAAAACACTGTGTGGCCCTTACACACATTAGACACATGTGAACATGCGGCGCACATGTAGATTGATACTAACCCATGTAATACATGTTTGTTAGTTGAAGATGCACGTTGGCACATGTCGTAAATAGCTTGAACATTCACGGTGGCACGTGTGGCGTATGTAGTATGTGCACATGGGTATTGGCACATGTGGCCCTGGGGCGCTTGAATGTTGAGTGTGGCATATGTGGGGTGCTTCAAGATGTGTGGTCTCGCTTGGGGCAAATTCACATGTGCCGTGCATGTGCACGAAGGACAACTGCTCATGTATTTTTGATTGAAAATGGGCTCAAAGCAACTTTGTGTCTGGATTACCCTGTACACATCAACGGCTAGTCTTTTGGACATACTTGACTTTGGTTTATTGGAATTTTGCTAGTGTGTGAATAATGGTTGACAAACCATGGACATGTGCTCTATTCAGACATGGAAGGCTATCTGAATGGAATTTCTTCAGTAACCAAACGGCCCCTAAGAAATGTTTGTTGAAATCTATGCACTCTGTTTAATCCCTTTTTATTGTAGAACTTCATTTTGTTGTCATTGGTTACTTGTACATTCTACGCTCATGCGAATACAACTTTATTTCTTCTTTCATGATTTCATATTTCATAGGTGAAGAAAGAAAAATATGGTTGGGACCGACGCTGAAGTCATTGAAGAGGCTTCTATAGAACTGAAGCAGTTGCAACTTGATCAACATCAAGGCACCAAAGATGGTGTCATGGTATGTATTTAAGGCGGAGTTTGGATGCACAAGAGAATTATAAAAATTCAGTTTAATCTTGAGGAAATGAAAAAAGTTAATGTTTTCTTGTTAAAAAAAGGAGTTGATGTTTCACTTAGAAATAACCTTTAGATTGCGAGTACATTTCTTTCAAGTGCAACTTGATATTTACATGATTGCAATTGGGAACCTGGACCTTCCTATGAATGCCATGCAGAGAAACTAAAATTTGGTTATTCTTTTCTTTTCCATTTTTGATAGGTAATTTTATTAGAAAAAAGTGCCAAGCAGAACAAAAACAAAGATATGCTGAGAAATCATCTCGAAAACAAAGACCTAAGCCCCATTACAAGATAAAACACCTTTGCTACAATCACCCTTCCCTGAATCCAACTAATGACCCTGTTCCGAACCTGCTAGATGACCCCCTCACCAGATTCAACCATGCTGTGAAAAGTTCTACTTCTTCCCATATATACCATTGCACAACAAGCAAAGAAAGCTGCCAAGAGGTTTTCCTCCTCCTACGAATTTGAACTCCTTGCCAAGCCATTATGGATGTGACTGGGCATCACCCATGCGGTTTTAAAAGCAGATAGCAAATTCGACCATTTGACCATGGGAGAAGTCACAATGCAGAAATAAACAGTCCACCGTCTCCTTGTTGTGAAGACAAGTAACAACCATCTGTTACACATGCGTGTGCCTAAAATGATCAATGGTTAGCACCTCCTTCCTTGCTCCCAACCAACAGACGGCAATGACTTTGGGATGACGTGGATGACCGGGAATATGAGATGTGGGGGCATAACTAGAACGAGGTAAGTACCCTCCGAAAAATCGTAAAAAGGATCTATTCGTGGATTTGCCATCTTTATCAGGCCTCCACCACCACGCATCCTTTTCCTTGGGGTTAGGAGCAACCTGAGATAACCTACCCAATAATAGGATAGGATTGTTTGCCTCCCCATCATTGAATGCTCTTCTAATTTTTGGTTCCAAACAATCCACTCTCCCTTTAGTGGGTAATATTGAGAATCCATCACATCGTGCCCACTAGCAATTTGATACAACCCAGGAAAATGGGACACATGACCCTTAGGGGGTGTTTGGCGCAAGGGAT
The DNA here is from genome assembly GCA_003013855.2 of Liriodendron chinense. NCBI lineage: Eukaryota > Viridiplantae > Streptophyta > Magnoliopsida > Magnoliales > Magnoliaceae > Liriodendron > Liriodendron chinense. The sequence goes on from ML058513.1 coordinate 6,567,849, forward strand.
TAAGTGGTATTAGCTTGGATTTGATGGGATGGGTTTTGAAAATAAACCAACCCCATGTTTGGAATGGCGAGGTGTTAAAAACATCTTCTACTTAGGATTTTGTGCCGATGTCTTTTCCAATCCATCAAAGATATCGATCAGGGAAGAGGGATTGCCATGAACCGTGATGCAAATTTCTTGCTAAAGTCCTTACGCATGAAGTCTTGCAATGAAATACTAGGTAGGGCTTGGCATGATGTTTGCTAGAAATCCACCCTGTCCATCCGTTTTACATGCCCATTTTAGTACTTGCAACAAAAAATGAGGCAAATCCAAAACTCAAGTGGGCCACATGAGAGGGAAAATTGGGAGAATAAATGGGAACCATTAAAACTTTTCTGGGCTCCACCTTGATGTTCATATGCCATCCAAACCATTTACACTGTCATTATCACTGGGATGAAGTGAAAACACAAAAACTTAGCCTGTTAGGCAACTTTTATAGCCATACGAACTTTTCAATGGTGGTCATTGAATCCCCATGGTTTCATCTTGTGTGGCCCATTTTAGATTTGGAAACATCTCATTTTTTCGTCGAATGTCCTAAAATGAGCCCTCAAAACGGATGGATGGGGTGGATTGCTCGTACATATCATGGTCGGCCTCACCTAGGATCCCGGCATAGGAACTTCCTGTGATAGGCTTTCCAGAGTTATGATGCAATCATCGTCCCCATCAAGCTAACTCCGCACCAAACGCAGTAGTAATCAAAATCGACGTTTTGAGCAGGATTCTCATCTGTTCCAAACGTGGAATGGGATTGGGTGGTATTCCACTAATTCCCCGACAATCCACCTGCACCGATAATCATGGTGCTCTGTAAATTCCATCCCAGCTAATACCACTTAATCCCTTGCGCCAAACACCCCCTTATGAAATTGAAACTGGTCCCCAGCACTAATTTTTCCCACCACAAGCTTGGAGAACAAAGGCTTAATCATGGACATCGTTCTCGATAACCCAGGCAAGAGCTCTATATTGAGAGCATGCCTTTGTAGACAAATTCCCATGATGAGAACCATATTTGCAGGAGATGAATTGTTTCTATAAAATGCCGTCTTCCATACTGCATCTTCATAACCATTTGCAGAGAAGAAAGAGCAATATTAATATTCTTGAGGGATTTGATTCCTGCTCTGCCTTTATCTTTTGGCTTGCACACTAACCCCAAAATTAAATGGAATTTGTGCTTTTTCTGCGGATCATCCATCATACTCAGCAGGTATCAAAGTTGTTCTCTTTTGGAAAAAAAAAGGCATGCGCATTCCAGGACTTTTCCCAACGAGAAAAGTGGGAAAGGAAACCTTGTTTCTGAAGTGGGAGGGTGAGAAAATAAAACATAGATTTTGGGGGAAAATTTTGTGCATGGGAACACACTTTCCCACTGTTTCTAATAGTTTTGATGCTCACAAACAGCAGAAGAAACTCTCTTTCCTCTCGTGCCCATTCACGGAAAACAGCCCCTTAATGTTTTGTATTCACTAATAGGAGCAAGCTGTAGTTCGGATGTACTGGAATCTTATGCAACCGAATCAGTGGGCTTCACCGCCTGAATATGGCTCAAATCTTTGGGGGTAATAGCAGTTGCATGTCATGTGTGTCAACACCATCAGCTCATTGATGAAGACCTCAGAAATATTTAGTTTGGGGGTTTTAAGGCAAACTCGGAACCTTTGGTATCTTTTAGGTGAGGTTATCCTGATTATTAATGTACCCAGTGCTAATGTATTTCTGGTCAGTTATATCTTTTCCTATTTTATGAACTTTGATCCACAGATTTTTTTTGGTCATTCTCTTGCCTCTCCCATTAGCATGGCACACTTTTAGCTTGCCTTTTATTTGATTGTTCGTGGAAATTCAATGGTGCTTAGTTTTTGTCTAATGTCTCATTATTCATGATATCCATATTTGTTGCATTACTTTTGTTCTCTCTAGTCTGTACAATTGTTTTCTGCTTTAGTGTGATTTTTGTGGAGTATCTGTCATACTTTCAGGAGTCAGTTGATACAGTGGAGAAAAAGAAAGTAGAGTTCTCCGAAGGAGAAACCATATCTTTAAATCCTAGAGATGGAAATGGCAAGGCTGTCATGTCTTCATCACCTTTGCAAGATGATGATGAAGATGGCCAAGGGGATGATTCAATATTAGATGGATTGCCAGGTTGCTCATCTCACCTTGTATTTTGTGCACACTGTTATCATGTAATTTTGGATTAGTTAGTTCTTCAAGATATTCTTTTACTTAAGATTATCAATTAAAGTTGTTTTCTATAGATATATTCAATTGAAGTTGTTTGATTATAGAGATATCCAAGGAGATTAAAGGCCTCATTATGTGTTTGCTATATTTGTAGAGTTTTCTCAATCGACAAATGCTTAATCCATGCTCAAGTATCTGCCAAAAATAACTGCTAAAGAAAAAAGTGTCATTCATGAATTATGTCTACTTTGTAGGTTGTATGGGACATTTTAATTCTGCACATACATGCATGCATCTCTCTCTAATATGTGCCTCTGCTTGAATTGTGACAACTTTTTGCCAGAAACCGCAAAGAAGAAGAAGAAGAGAAGCAAAAGCAAGTGAGTACCTATTTCTGGTAGCACCCTTTTCTTTAGCATTCATATGTAGAACTTCTATCGCCTCTCATTGAATCACTCTTTGAATGCGTACAGGAAAAAGAAAGAAACTATGAAGCAGACTGATCCACCATCTATTCCAATAACCGAACTGTTTCCTTCTGGGGAGTTTCCCGAGGGTGAAATCCAACAGTACAATGATGAGTAAGGGTGTTTACTTTAGTGGCATATTCTTGTAATTGGTAGCACAGATAGAGCATAAATATATTTGTTTTCCTTCACATGAGCGAGAAGGAGATGGAAAGTAAACAGATGTTATCATGGCAATTGGGTGATTGTATGTTTTATTTTCTTTTTTGTTTCCTCAACTCATGATTGGGATGAGGTGATTGGGTGAGCAAATGGGTGGGCAAGGTCAAGTTGTTAGTAATCGAGTTGGCTTCTCTTTTAAAGATGTAGCTGATTATGATCTCCCCTCTTTTTTCGGGCTGTAATTTGAGTCTTTTCCTTCTGCATTCTTTTCCCGTTTTGCTTTGTCAGTTGGCTTCTTATAACATTTCAGAAAAAAAAACTCAGGGTTGGAATTAGTGGTCTGAAAATTGAATCAGCATCTAAATTTTGTAAGAGGTAAAGAACATATTTCATCATGGTAATTGGGTGAATGCAGGGTCTCTTCTTTTCTTTCCTAACTCAGGGTTGGAATTAGTGATCTGAAAATTGCATCAGGATTTAAAAATCATACGAGGGTAAACATTGAATAAAATAATAAAATCATATCACGAGTCATCCATTTTGTAGGATTTGTAAACATGTCGATTGAGGGGAGGGGGGGCACGCTTCTCGGTTCTTATCAACGGTTCTCTGAAGGGATTCTTCAAAAGCTCTAGGGGGTCTTCATAAAGGGGATCCTCTATCCCCCTTTCTCTTCCTCATGGTGGTTGAAGGTTTAGGTAATATGCTCCACAAGGGTCAAGTTGAAGGATTCATTAGGGGATTCAAGGTGGAAGGGATGCATCGACCCATCTCTCACTTGCAATTTGTGGGCGATACTTTACTTTTTTGTGAGGCGTCTTCCGACATGGTGGAAAATTTGAAGACTACTGTGAAATGTTTCGAACTTGTGTTAGGCCTTAGAGCCAACCTATCGAAAAGCAAGTTGTATTGGGTGCAGATGGAGTTGGAAGAGGCAGAGCGGATGGCATAGATTTTTGGGTGTGCAAACGGGGTCCTTCCGGCTACTTCTGTTGGTTTACTTCTTTGTGTGGGAAAATCGGCTCTACACCCATGGGATAAGGTGGTGGAAAGATTCGAGAGGAAGCTAGCTTCGTGGAATACCCAATATCTCTCGCTTGGTGGCCGCATCACACTTGTAAATGCAGCTTCATCTAATCTTCCTCACTATTTTATGTCACTTTTTAAATGTCCACCATGAGTTCTTTCGAGGCTCGAAAAGCCTAGGCAGGATTTCTTGTGGCAAGGCGTGGAAGAGAAAAAAGAAGTTCCACCTTGTTAGGTGGGACGAAGTGTGCAAAACGTTTGAGGGGGGGGGGGGGGGGTAGGAATCAAGGACCTCAAGGCTATGAATATTGCTCCACTCGGTAAATGGATTTGGAGGTTTGGAGAAGAAGAAAAGGCTCTTTGGAAAGAGGTTTTCAAAAGTAAATACGGATCTACGGTCGATGGGTGGTGGACAAAGGAGTCGTCATATTGTATAGAGCATCGGCCATGTGGAAATGTATTTTTTTTTCGTGAAGGAGGCGTTCTCAAAAGGGGTGAGATTCTCTTTGGGGAATGACAGAAAAATTAAATTCTGGGAAGATGCTTGGGGGGGACTTTCTCTTTGTTGAAAGACGAATTTACTTCCATTTTCCACTTAGCTTCGAACCCCTCCATTATGGTAGCGAATTGTTTTTTTTTTAATTGGAGGGGTGGTGGTGTGTGAGCCTCCTTGTAGGCGCTTCCTTCGTGATGAGGAAGTTGAGGAATACACGGTCCTCCTGGGGCGCATAATTTTTTTTTGCTCAGTCTCTTGTGATTTGGATAAGTTGCATTGGAAATATGATAAGTCGGGCTCGTTCTTAGTAAAATCTTTCTATTCCCTTGTGCGCGAAACCTTCCCAAGGCGAAGTGGGATGCACAAAATTTGTATGGACCTATAATGTGCCCCCTAAGATTGTGGCCTTCGGATTGTTAGTTGGAAGAAAGAAAGTTCTCACCATTGACAATTTACGGAAGAGATCCATGATCTTACCAAATATTCGTAGCATGTGTATGTAAGATGAAGAGACCATCGATCACCTTTTCCTGTATTACCCTTTTCTCATTCTGATTTGGGCGGATATTTTGGGTCGCTTCCAAATTGCTTGGTCATTCCCGGAGTCGGTGAGCCAATGTCTTCTAAGTTGGCATGCATGGGTCTTGGCAAACACAAGAATATGCTTTGGAGAATGGCTTTGCTTGCCATTTGCTGGGTAGTATGGGAAGAGAGAAATGCTAGATGCTTTGATAATTCTAAGAAATCAGTTGACAGCACTTCCCAAATGGCTAGATTTTTTAAATATTGAATGGGCTTCTTCTGTGTCGCTATTAAAGGGATATAATATGGATTTCCTCGGGATGTAGTTGGGTCGCTGCCTCGGTGTCGTTTTGTTGTTGTTCTTGTTTTCCTTTGTTTTTGGATTTTTCTGTAGTTGTTTTTGTTTTTAATAAAATTCCGTTATCTTTAAAAAAATCCCTATACTGGAAGATGTGGAAGATGATGGACTTTTACCAGAAGATGGACCAAGGGGATGACTGTGCACCTACAACTTGGGAAAGGTGAAGGCGCCAAAGGTCATTGCTTTCGAGGGCTTGTTGGTGGCAACAAAATTCTAATGACTGAGCATCTCCAGGAATATGATTATTTTAAAGGGATGTTGTATGTGTTTGAGGAGTGCTGAAAGTGCAAGTCACCCTTTTATTCGCTGTGCCTTTGTGACCGAAGTTTGGGTATGCTGTGGATGTGATTGAAAGAAAGGAACAATAGATTCTTGATCGATAAATGTGAATTGGTATTTCGGCTTATTGATATGGTGTTTTATTTATTTATTTATTTTTTGGGGGGGGGGGGGGGGGGGGGGGGGGGTTCCTGTGAAAATTAACTTAAGCATTTGATAATCTGGATTTGCCAAACGATTTGAATTGTGTAAGTGATGGAAATAAGTTTTATCAAATGACACCTTAGATGTCTTGTTGCTCTTGGACAATGGTATTGAGGGGATTTCAGATGCCAGGATTGAGGATTTCTTCAGGGAATGGTTGCTTGGGAGTTCTGTTGTAATATGATAGTGCCCTTCTTGTGTCGGTTTTAGTTTGGCCTTGGTTCTTTTTTTTTTTTTTCCCTAATAAAATCTCATTGTCGATAAAAAAAAAAAAAAAAAAAAAACCGTTGATTAGGCAAGTAGGTAAATTGATTTTTTTTTTCTTCTTGTTTTTGGTATGGACCAAAAGCTACCTCGTTGTTTAACATACTTCTATTTATTTAAAATTATGGATGCGTCATTTTATGAAATAACATATGTTTACATAGTAAGGAATACTAGTATTGTCATATAAATTATGGGATGTTTCAGCATATTTGGTTGTCTAGGTTGCCGTGGAATCAAAAAGCCCCTGAAACATGAACATAGTCTGGCAAAGTTATTGTCATATAACTTTGCTTGAATGAAAGGAGTTCGCTTGCTTTGTTTGACTTGACGGCGAACGACAGATCATGTGATTGCGTATATGACGATTGCATCCGCAACGACCCGCACGTCGTGTTAGGTCGAGACGGGCACGACCAAGAATTTCAAGATAGTGGCTCACAAGTGGCTGGCCCCATACGACATAGGTGATGACGGAGATTGTTTCCGATCGTGCTCCAGCTAGAGGCTAGTGGACCGAAAGGAGTGAGTTTTGCCAGAGAATTGCGATCTTGTTGCCTCCTGTGCTGTGGCCTTCCCCAGCGAGAGCAGCCCGGCCAGGACGTTTCACAAGCGCGGGAGCTTGGATAACCGATGCCCTGGTGACTGGTGTAGCGCCCAGTTGAGGCTTGTTCGTGTGGACTGCCAAACTAGATGGTAGCGTGATCGAAGCCCAGATTGCGTGATTGCTCGAACGGGGTACCGTGACGTGGATAGGTCCGTTCAACCATCCATGTGTTCCGACCGATGTCCGCTTTGGTGAGAGGTATGGCTTGCCGACGGTTGGGGGGCATGCAACTAAAGAAAGTCATTTTTAATAGAAAGAAAGGATTTGAATTAGCATATGAAAGGAAGTGTGTTGATCCTTGATTCGAGTCTGATCTTTTCTTTAGAGTCAATTGATGAAACACAGTTTCCAATGGAGTGACTTAGTGATCATTGATCCCGATCCTGCAGAGAGGCCAAATCCACAACTTGAGCTGCCTCGGCGGCAGCTTGACCCCTTTAGGGAGACTAATCCCGATAGAATCCAATTGATTTTTGCGGAGATAAGTCAGGAGAGATGTCGGGCGGATAAATAATGGGATGTTTCAGCATATTTGGTTGTCTAGGTCACCGTGGAATCAAAACTCAGCTGAAATTGAGACTCCTCTTTGTTTTTTTTTGGGGGGGCTCCGTTCTGACTTCTGAGTCAAGCCCCTGAAACATGAACGTAGTCTGGCAAAGTTATAATGAGTCCCACTAGTTTCTCTTTAGGGAGGCCAATTCCCCACAGTGGATGTGCTAAGTGCTGGCTAAATAAGGTGTTTCCTGAATGCAGTGGTATGGCGGCAATAATCCATTGCATAATGGATTTTTGTACCATTATTTACTGATAATAATTTTTTGAGATCTTTTTCACATTTTAATGAAACATTCTTTTGAGAAAATTTTCAGTTGTTTGCACTTCTACTAAAACTTTGTTGTACCAAATTATTGAAAAAAAAAAAACTAGTCATACTGGTTCTATCCCGACCGAACCACACTCTGAAGGGGCGTGCTATTATTGTGCTGATACCACCGAAAGCTATGGTGATATTGGACATAAGTGGGGATTACATGATGTATTTATGACTCTCAACCTGTCCATCAGATGCATGACCTCAATTTACCCCTGTTACAGAAAACTCAGCCCGATCCAAAACTCAGGTGCTGTGGACTACCTAAGTGTTGGAATGGGCTGATTTTTGGCATATGGAGTTAACATGAGCTCATGCACCTGATGGATGGGTCGGATGTCCTGCATACATCATGTCGGCTGCACATCTCTCTGGTAAGGTGACCACTGCAGTGCACCTCCTATCTGAAACCAAATTTTGGTTCCCTGAGGGTCAGCATGTTTGACACCTCATCCATCTCTAACATGTACATATATATATTATGTTTAGTCATAATTTTTTCTCAAATATCGGTGTAAACATTTCAAAATCTTATGGATGGAAACAATAGATGTTTTAGGAATCGAGCAGGGAGAGTTGAAGAGGTGTTCAGGGTAGTCAAGCTAACTGTTAAAGACTGGGCCTTAGCTTCTAAGGGCATTGTGTCTTTGCCGGCTTTCTGGGCTGACGTTTAGGCCTTTGAGTCGCTGTATAGTGTTTATGGGTGTTGTATAGCTTTTCTCTTTTTTCCGTGTATTTTTGGTGGGTTCTGTTTTAGGTTGTTTGGGGTGCCGGTTATATAGTTTGGCTGCGGCTTTTCTTTTTCTAATATATTCTTGTAATTGCTGCTCTAAAAAAAAAAAACATTTCAAAATCTTTAACAGTTAAGGAAGAACAAGATATGGTCATTTTATTTTTCAAGAAGCAAACTTGACCCTGAGAAACAAGGTTCGTAAGGCCGACCCAAATAGCTGGGGCAAGTCCATGCTGATGATTGATGGAGATGGACTGATATTTGAGAAAAAAACATCATGGTCAAATCAATCTTATACATTTTGCCCCAAATATTGATCAACTCACAACCTTCCAAGGCACATCTTTGCAATTATTGAGAGAAACCTAGTACGGTTCCCATGTAAATTCTGGTGCATAAATATAAATTTTACTAGATCAGGTTTAAAAACTGAACTTTATAGAGCTAGAAGAATTCATTTTGCAAGCTAAAAAGAAAATGCACCTTGCAAAACAAAACATAAAGTTCAAGATGTAAGGATACTCTGAAAATTCCTACAGTTTCAGGCTTAATCTTTCTTTCATGTTTATTGATTTTGATTGTGCATCATTGCTTCCAATATATACGTGCACAATTCTTCCATGATGAACTGGCTTTGGATCATCGAGGAATGTATAGGTGGCCAGCAAGGTGTTCCATAACGATAACAGTGGCCCTAACGGCCACCACTGTTACCGTTACGATACGGGCCGTAACGGCCGTTTCGACCCTGTAATGCTTAACGGTTATGATCGTTTCCGTTACGTATCGGCCGATACGTAACCGTTTTGGGATATCATGGTGGCTAGACATTGTTCCTATTCAAATTTGTTTTAGGGAACTTCTTTTGATTGAAGAGTGGGATTTCATTGAGCCTAAAAAAAAAGAGAGCAACTCACAAGACAAAAGATTGGAACATGGGGAAAGAGTTGAGACCCAAAGTGGGCTCCTAGTGACTCTGTCTATCTTAAAAGCTGGCATTGGAAAATTTGTTTTTGACGAGCATTGGAACTTCATAAAAATGAAGACAAAAGTAGAAAAACAAAAATAGAACTCTATGATGGAGCCAATAGAGAAGGATATCTTCAGGGCCAAAACCCACAGGCAAGCAAAATGCCCAACTAACCCTCACCAAGGTAACTTAAAGCCTTTTATAACGGGCTAGCAAAATGCCCAATCAACCCTCACCATGGTAACTTAATGCCTATCATAAATATTCACACCATTTTAGAGAGCACTCAACTTAGCAGTTTCATAAGCCTCCTCATTCACTTCTCCAGGGATAAGAGCATATGAGATGGAGTGATGATTGCACAGGTCAAAGACCTCGTCATTGGTATCTGCAATCCTCCATGGAAATGGACCACCCTTGGCCCAAGCTATTGCACCATTTGAATTACCTTCAACCACAACAGGATAGGTCGATCTTTTGGAGCAAAGCGGCAGCTACTACGGCATTCAAATCAAAGATGCTGGCAGGCCTTCAGAATTTCGCAATAATAGAACCCTTGTAGTTGTGTGTAAGGTTGCCAATACCTGCAATTCCCAGTGAACATCCATGGAAATTTACTTTTAAAACCCCTTGGGGAGGAGGCAGCTAAGGGGCATTCACTCTATTTTTGACCACACAACAGAGATTGCTTGCCAATTGTTGAAAATCCACAAAAATTGGAATCCAATTGGGCCCAGCTAGCATTCCAACTTGCAGATCTTCTTAACCAAATTTCTCATTGAAGATGATTTCCCAGAAAAGGTCAGGTTATTTCTTTCTAGCTAGTGGTGGCAATGGGTCGGGTTGGTTAGGTCCGGGTTATAACAAGTATTGGTCTAACCCAAATCCAACCTATTTATAAATGGTTTGAAAATCTCGACCCTAACACAACCCATCTATAATGGGTCAACCCCAACCCAACCTGCTCGACCCATTTAATTAAAAAATATAAAATATAAATTAAAAGTAGAAGTATTGCCATTTTGTAGAAAAAATATAAAATATCATCACCAAACAGTCAAGCACATATTTAAAACTCTAAATTAATATAAAATCAAATCCATACTACAACCAAATTACAACCATCATAACCAATTTCAGTTTTTTTTAAGTTCAATTGTATATTATAATATATAATGCATTTATATAGTTAGGAAGTTAGCATTTAACGAGGAGGCAAGTGGCGGACCATATTCATGACCCGCTGAATCCAACCTATCAAACCCAAACCCAACCCCATTTAATTTTGGGTTGACAAAACACAACCCAAACCCAACCCACATGGGAAATGGGTTCACCCAAACCCTAACTTTCCAGGTCAAGTCTTGGCCAGGTTGGAGTGTTAGGTCAAGTTTTGCCACCCCTATTTCCAGCCTTGTCTTCTTCTAAAATATCCATGAATGAAGATTCCTTAGGATTTTTTTTTTTTTTTTTTTTTGAAAGGTAATGGAATTTATTAAAAAAGGCCATAGGAAATAGCAGCAAAAAGCAACAACTACACCTTGGCCTTTAAACAAGAGGCCCATCCCACTACACCAAGTTTTGCCTTCCTGAATACCTCTGATGCCGATCCGCTCTTATTTCGGAAACATCAGCGATTCCTTCCCCCCACCTGGGCCCCATAAGACGGCCAATAAGATCAGCTGCCAAACCACATTTCCACCTTTCTCGAAACCACCACCATGCCAAGCATCTACTGAACAGACCTTGGCATAATCCAAGACATTTGAAATAAATTCAAGACCCACAGCTCTTGTGCATAAGGACAATGAATGAGTAAATGATCAACCCGTTCCGCATTTTGCATGCACATAACGCAGAAAAGGGTTGACCAAGCTAGGGAGTATTTTCTGCTCCGGTGATGGGATCTGCCTAAATCTTTTATGGCTAGTTTGCTAGCCTCCCCCGGAGTTGTCACTTTTGCATGGTTAGTTGGTCTGACAACACATACTTTTAGGCTCCATTAAATAGAAACTTATTATGTATGCATTCTTTTTGCAGTTTTTTTATTTTATTTTATTTTTTTAATTCCTAAATATTCAAATATGTGTATTTTAGCATCTCTTGAAGTTTCACTGAAAAATTCCATCATTTTCCCCATGTTTCCCTGCATTTCCCGGAAATCGGCGATATTGATATCGTTTCCATATCCCCAGCCAGCGAAACTTGTAGCAATACATTAGTTGTGATCACATCCTCATTGTGGACCAGATATGTCATTGCACTATGATTATTGTCAATGGCTGCTGTTTATACCTGAGGGATGCAGAATAAATCAGCTACCTTCAGATACATTGTAGTTTTCCGGATCAGGTTTGGGGCTGGGTTCTTGGGCAGTTTGAAGTGGGATGTCAATGTCCCGATCCAGTCTTCAATTGTTTGAGGCGTAGAGGATTTGCCACTCTTGGAAGAAACATAAATTATTTAGGAGTTTTGTTTCTTGGCGGTTCTCTGTGTGATTTGGGAGGAATGCAACAGCTGCATTTTCAGTAGAATTTGTGCTCCTGTCTCCAATGTCTTTCTTTGAGTCGAACGGTTTGTTTACTCTTGTTGGACGGAATTGGTGGGTTTTATTCCTCCAGTTGTTCTTAGGGTCGCTCCCATCTCTTGAATAGCTTTTTGGAGCTCTGTTTTGCTTTTGAATTTTGGTTCCTTTTAATAGCATTGGACAACTATTTGGGATTGGCTTTACGAATCATGTTTCACAAGGAAACAAAAATCCAATTCTCATGATTTGGCAAAAGTTCGACAACTGGGCGGCCACCTGGGGTCAACCCTCCTTTAATTGGGCTGGGGGCTGGTCAAAATAGCTACCAGGCAGAGTTAGATTGGTGAAAGATTGTCGATGTAATACACAACTAAAGTCAGGAAAAGCCATCTAATTTCTTGTAGTCTTCATTGAGGACATGATTATGATCAGCAGGGGGAAATTTGTATCTGTAGCTTCATCTGGGACCTCTAAGTGGATATTATTTGAATGTGTTTTTATGGCCCTGATTCGGTTGACGTGTGGGTTTGTGGTAATTTATCTCTTGTTTTCATTAGTGTGCACTTTTGTTGCCGTTGGTGATGATACCTGTTTTGTGGAGCTCTATTTTTAAAAGCTGATGGCTGCATTACAGTAACCTCTGGAGGACAACATCTGAAGAAAAGAGGGAACTAGAACGCCTTGAAAAGCCTATGTACAATGCAGTTCGTAGGGCAGCAGAAGTTCATCGACAGGTTACACTTCGATCTTATATTTGCATATATAAAACTCTACTGCATCAGATGTTTCGGATTGGGTGTCTAATCAATTCATAAAACTCTAATTTGTTAAAAGGCATGAATTTGCTAAAGGCATGAATTTGCATCAAATTATAAGTTGCACAACGTGATGTTTTGGTTTCTTGTGATTAGGTTCGCAAATATATGAGGGGTCTCTTGAAGCCTGGAATGTTAATGATCGACCTCTGTGAAACCTTGGAAAATACAGTTCGAAAATTAATTCAAGAGAATGGCCTCCAAGCGGGCATTGCCTTCCCGACAGGGTGCTCGTTAAATTGGTAATGTCATTTTTCTATGATAATCCACAACAATCACAATTTATTTTTACTAGGTCTGTATTAAAAAACCTTTTACTTAACAGGGTTGCAGCTCATTGGACCCCAAATTCTGGAGATAAGACTGTACTTCAGTATGATGATGTCATGAAGCTGGATTTTGGAACACAAGTTGATGGTACTGCCTACTAGATCCCTGCAAATATATTTGTTGTCTACTTGTGCATCTACATTGCACTGTTTGTAATGTAGTTTTCTTCTTCTGTGCAATGTGCTAGTGACATGGGATTGGTTTATTTTTGTTTCTCGTAACCGCACGTTGATGTTCTACCATTGCCAATGCAGGTCTTATAGTCGATTGTGCATTTACAGTGGCATTCAATCCAATGTTTGATCCCTTGCTTCAGGCTTCACGGGAGGCTACAAATACAGGAGTCAAGGTATATTTTTTTTTCTCCTCTTTTACCACCTCTGAAAATATCTGATGTTGGTTATACGAGTGAAACCAAATTTTGCAGCAGAGTTTGCTAGTGGAGAGATAAATTAGGCCCAAAATGCAGAACTTTGGTTAAAAATAAAGATTGTTACTGCTGTCAACATTACCCTCCATCATGTCCAGTTCCAAGAGCCCGGGTAAAAGAGGAAGATTAATATCTGGTGTGCTGCTGATTGTTAAACTTTTGCCAATCTACCGTTTAAAATCCAACCATAAATTGCTGGGAGAAGGGCTAAAATGATGATTATTACTAATACTATTATTATTAATGCTTTCATCCCCTGTTTGAAAATTTTACTGGTACACTGTTGGTATATTTTGCTGTTCTGTAATAGCCACAACATCTCTATACGTTGATTCTGAGCCGAGACATAATTGGATGTAATTTGTTCTCTTAGCTGTTGCATAGTCATGGGAAAGCGACTTTTGTAGTAGAGAAGCATTTTACCATAGAATTTGATAGGGTGTTTCTTGCGGAAAGGATATGCAGATAGCTTAATCAGTTTCTGTCCCATTATCTCATTCCAATTGCTGGTTTCTTTTCAAAGTATTTTAACAAGTTAGAATACAGTGATTAGTTAATGAATACAGCAAGACTGCCAGAGCTCCCTTCGTTAATGAACATGCATGGGTCAGATATTTATGTATTTATTTTTGGGATTTTCTTATTTTTCTATGTCCAGGAATCCGGAATAGACTGTGCGTCTGTGTGATGTTGGTGCTGCAATTCAAGAAGTCTTGGAATCGTATGAAGTCGAAATCAATGGGAAGGTGTTTCAAGGTAAACTAGTTGTATCTGCTAAACTTCATTTTCTTAGTGTCGAGAGCATGGACGAGGTGAACTTGTACATTGTTTACTTTCATACTGTGGTTGGTCCATTTTCCGTTTTGTTATTATAATCTAAGAATAAACTAAAGGTCTATTGTTATTACAGTATGAAAGGAAAATAGCCGTTTATTTTCCTTTTATAATCTAACAAGAAGGAACTTTATCTTTTGTTATTACATTGCCAGTGTGAAGAAGAATGTCGGCGGCTTCTAAAGACTAAGTACATTTAATATATGAAGCCTTCTGTATGTTCTTACTAACTAAATGCAAAGTGAAAGGTAACCTGGGCAAGGGGGTCATGCGCGTAATTAGAGCTGGTGAGGGCGATGCTGAAGTTTTCTTTTGCAAGGGTGTAGGATGTAGTACTAACAATTAAACAAAGCTTGTGTTCGTGCACTTCTATCACTATCAGCACAGCACCAATTGCCAAAAGAAAAGGAAGAGAGAAAAATGGTTGATTCACATGTTACAGATGGCAATTGCATTGAGTTGCGTCAACTCTTCAATTAGGAACTATACCAGGTTGGCACTGTCTGATGACATCTTCTGTCTGTCTTTTCTTTATTTTTTGTTTCGTCAACTCTGATACATTGTATGGGAATGGGCATGCGGTACAATACTTATGCCAATATGTGGTACCCTAGGGGTAGGATCATGCAGGCCACTCAAGTACATGCTCTTGAGCATGTGCAAGTATGGGTTCATATTTAAATCAACATTGTAATCTAGATAAGAAATGGCGAACATATTATTACAGTTCTCGCATGCATGGTATTGGCATAAATCAAAGTATAAATCTCTACATTCTAAAGGTAAATTTACATTACAACTTAATCAACATTGATATGGAATTATAATTTGGGATCGCTAGAAGTTCTGGTCCAGATTGCAAATGACTCATAATCCAATCGCATTATTCAGAATGGAAAGCATGAGGTGGTTGTCAATTCAGGTAAACATTGATCCGGTCTTTTGTTACTAGGAAAAATCTCGAGCTTGCATTTTAAGCTGTCCTGTTTCTTCTGCATGCAATATGTCCCATCACACTGTATTTTTATGCTATCTAAGAGTCATTACTTGTTCGTGACAGTTAAAAGTGTTCGGAACTTGAATGGACATAGCATAGGACGCTATCAAATTCATGCTGGAAAATCTGTGCCAATTGTAAAAGGTGGTGAGCAAACAAAGATGGAGGAGGGTGAATTTTTTGCTATTGAGACTTTTGCATCAACAGGTAAAATGTAGTTGTGTGGTATTTGAATTATAATTGCATAAAGCTAATGATTGAAAGAAAGATGGCAGTCAGTTAATGCATAGACCTGGGGAATGTCAATGTGCTTATATACTTTTATGTGCAGGGAAAGGATATGTTAGAGAGGATTTGGAATGTAGCCATTACATGAAAAATTTTGAAGTTGGACACATACCGCTAAGGTTGCCTAGAGCGAAACAGCTACTTGCCACGATCAACAAGCACTTTTCGACACTTGCATTTTGCAGACGGTATTTGGACCGCCTTGGAGAGTCGAAATACCTAATGGCACTAAAGAACCTCTGTGACGCTGGTATTGTTCAGGTATATGTGCACGTTTCCATGTCGTTGTGAATACATACAATGAGTATTCTTTTGACATCTTGTGCTTATTTAAATGTGTCACTGGATGCTCTGAGACGTCTGCCAGAATCGCACCTGTAAGCCAAGTCAATTCGTGAGGGTTACTTGGTGAATGCGAACCATTCAATTCTTTGGTAGAAGTACATTGTATGGATTCTTTGATGCAAGCACAAGAGGTTGAACCCATACATGGTAGTCTTGTTGAACCCAGAATAAGACAGATTGATCTGCATGCTATCTAACCATTTTTCTTTTCTCTTCTTTCTTTCCTTTTCTTTTTATTTTAAATGTTAGTCTTGCTACCAAGCATTTTCTTTTTACTTCTCTTTTAATGTTCAGCATGCAACAAGACATAGTGCATGATCTGTGAGAATTGAGAAAACCTCCCTTTAGGGAATAATATCAGAATCAATACATTGAGCCCACAACTCTTGCAATCACCTTCTTAAATTTTATGGTGATATGATATGACAAGACTCCAATTTCACTAGACACCTTAAAGTTGCCCCTTGATTGGCAATGTGCAGAGTGGAGCTGCCCATGCCAAAATCAAGTGAATGATGTCATCCCTGGAAGAGCCGCTGAAATGCACTCACAGTGGGTGTCTCTCAGATGTATCGTGATTTTGGCCTCACTGCATATTGTTTGCCTGGTTTATGATGTCCTATATTTGGGGTTTGAGCCTATAGCTCAGTGGTAGACAGGACATGTTTCAACATTGAGTTCTTGGGTTCGAGCCCAACTTACCTATAAAAAAATAAAAAATAAAAAGTTAAAAAAGAAGAAGCATTATTCCATATTTGCGAGTCTTATGTACGAGTTACATTGATGATTTTTAACTCCTCGTCAAACTAGTTGCTGTCACCATCCACAACAGCAAATGAACACAATGCTTGTCTGCAACTCAGGCAAAAAAGAAACGTTCTTGACTTTGCCATTCATGCGAGATCCTAAACTGTAACTGCTCCATGCTTTGCTGACTGCCAAGTTCATTCTGAACTTAAAATAGTAACCATTGTCCTCTGCTAATAACATCATGATATTATCAGCATTGTATGGTTGGATAATTTTATTTTATTTTTATGGCAGCAGGCAGAAACTCACAACTGATTGTTCTTTTTGCAGCCATACCCTCCTTTATGTGATGTTAAGGGCAGCTATGTGTCTCAGTTTGAGCACACTATTCTACTCCGGCCTACCTGTAAAGAGGTCATATCCAGAGGTGACGACTTTTGAGTCCTATTTTCTAGGATATATGTATGTATCCCCTTTTTTTGATAGTGTGTTTTGTGGATCGCTTGTCAAGAAACCTCAGTCCAGATGTCCTTTTGATTTGATCAAGTATTAAGACCGTTAGAGCAAATGATAAAGATAGCATGCACAGAAGAGGAATGCAATGGATTAATCCAGGAAGTGTGTTACGTTAGTTGCCATGTTCTCACATTTAATTTCTCCTATATGATCTGTATGGCAGAAAACCTTTTACCAGGCAGAAGTTGTTTCTTTTTGTTTTTGGTTGTGCTGCAAGTAGGAACCTCCAAGGCGGTATGCAATAGCAAGTGGGACTTAAGCCTGGATCACTCCCTCATGGAAAAGTGTCTCTACCAGTTCACCTATGGAGCTGGAGACAAAAAAAAAATAGTAGTTTTTTATTACTTAGTAGTTTAAGATGTCATTCTTTGGAATCAAATGCTACAGATGACACCCACGTCCATAGATCAAGTGGCAAACTGAGTGAAGATAGCCTCGTTTCAACACTCAGATCATGGTATTGATTCCCATAGTGGGGGTGGCTAACATTGTGATGTGAGTAACAGGAGTGGGTGAGTGTACTAATAATGGGGTGTTTGAGCTAACCCATAAAAAATAAAAAAGCTACAGATGCCCAATCTTCAAATTACAATGTTAGGTACATGTGGATGGGGGCATGCCTCGTTAGAAGGAGACTTGGGGCCTGTTTTTGGTCACCCTCCAAAGGGGGCGTTTGAGGCCTAAATGCCGGTTTGCTCCAAACTGCAGGTGATGCTGTTCATTTGAATGCACTTTGCAAAACCCCATCTTATCTCCTTCTCTACAATGGGTGTGAAAATGCCAACTTGTAAAAAAACATCTGATTGGTATTTACTTGAGTCTACTGAGAAAGCAGGCTCAAAACTCCCTTTTGAGGAAGTGCATCCGAATAGGCATTGGCATTGGCATTTTTGCTGGGTTTGAAAGGAGAGGTGGAGAGTGACCAGAGCTGAGCATGAATCAAGCTGGCTCAGTTAGCTCGCTCGAATCGGCTCATTCCCGCTCGATTCGGAGGGAGGATTCGAATAGAGCCGAGCGGATTTTCTTGGCTCGTTTCATGGTTCGAGCCGCACACGAGCATGCCCAAGCTCGGCTCGATTCGGTGTGTGTGTGTGTGTGTGTGTGTGTGTGTGTGTGTGTAATATTTTTTTTATAACTTAAAATCTAAAAGTCTAAAACCCTAAAACCCTCTCCATTTCAAACGAGCCCTTCCCTCCCCAAAATCCTAACTCTGTATGGCCGGCCATCACTGCTCAGCCAGCCACCCACCGGCTACCTCTCTCTCTCCCTCTCCAATCCGTCTGGCGAGGAGGGGAGCCGGTGACAACTCTCTCTCTCTCTGAAATTTTTTGAACACGTGTAAAAATTGTGTCCAAGCTCAACTCTCAGCTCGAATGGCTCAAATTTAGCTCGAAACTCGGCTCGAAGCTCGGCCAAGCTGCTCGAAGCTCGGCCAAGCTAACTCGAACATAAAAGTCCAACTTGATGGCCGAGCCAAGCTGAACACGAGCCAGGCCATTCAGCTGAGCCTAGCTCGAACATGGCTGAGCTTGGCTCGTGCTCAGCTCTAAGGGTGACTGGTGTCTCCTGCAACTCCAGTTCCATGCACTGCCTAAGGCACCCAAGTCTATGAGCCCAACATGTTGTTAAGTGTAAAATCCACTATGCTCATCAAGCTATATACTCTATTTTAGTTCTTGAGCTAAAAATAAATTAGCTAGACATGTGACTCAGATGGGTGACATCACATGTAATAGTGGGAATGGGACGGTGACCACACGTTTTTGTGTGGGCGACCATGTGGTGTGTCTTTCATCGAACAAGATCAGGTCTAATGCACCAGAAAAAGGAGAGGTTACAAAAATCAGCCTAATAAAGAACTCAGGTGCGACTTAGCGGTTTTGGGAGCAATATACAGTAGAGATCAGGTCTAATAACAATATATATATATATATATATATATAGACACACACACACACACTTTTTTGTTAAGATTTAATTAGGCTAGGATAGAATTTGATTTTATTGTAATCTTCCTTACATGTATAAATTCAGGGTCATACAATGTAAATATGTATAATACAATATTTTCCAATTTCTCTTATTTCTGATTTTTATCAGTTTTGTGCGATCCTTCCATTGAATAAGTCAGTAGAATATCAATGATATCATTACCTCATTTAGATATAAGATAAACATTGTTGACCGTATATATGTGTATATATTTAAAGGTCAGTGGGAGAAAGTTTCATCTAGATGATATTCTAATGGAAAGTGTTAACGACAAAAATTGGGTAACAAATGTTAATTAGGGATCAATGGTAGATTTTCGTCGTTCGGTGTCCACGTGAGAATGAATGGTGCTGATGGAGTGACTTACAATCAGCAAAGGAGATCAAGGGGGTGCCGGTCGTGCCGGCGGAGGGCCCTCTGATGCTTAAGTCAGTACATTGATTAATGGGAGTAGAATCACTCTAGGGTTATGTGTGATTGCATACCTGATGTTGTAGATGAATACATCTATTTATAGGATCATCGGAGAGATTTATGTGGATCCGTAGATCTTGTATACGGGTTTGATGCCTGGATTTCTTAAGATAATCCTTATCTTGTCTGAATCCAACGGATTATTTGGGATAGATATTATTACGCCTGGATCTCTCGAAAGTCGGTTGTTATCTCCGTACATCGATGCATGGCGGTGCGGGATGTGCTTAGGTTTGTGGACGTTTAGTGCCTGAGGCTAAGGTCGAGGCCAACGGATGAGGCCAAAGCTAACAGATGAGGCCGATGCTTATGGATGAGGCTGAGGCCAACTCTTATACTTGTTAGCTTTAGTCCTTGGTTCCCACTTGGGAGTAGTATGAGCCTTATACTCATTAGTTCTGGTACTTGGTTCTCTCCCTATTATGGTCGACCGTCTTGTGCCAGATACCAGTGTTTGAGCTTGAGGGTTTATCCTTAGACCCGTGGGCTTTCCTTGTGACCGGAGGTCAGCTCGAATTTACCCATAATAGTAGCCACCCCAGTTTTGTGGTTAGAAAGTTTGAACACAGAACTTGAATTGTATACTTAGATTATCTAAAGAGATTCTTTTAACTTTTTAGTGACTTTACTGGCTAATTGAGCTTATGAGCAACTAGTTTAAACAGACTGCCTTTTGGCCTTTTGTGACGATTAATGAAAAAAACATTTCCCACTTTACCTTGTGGATATGATGCTTTGCCGACTTCTTTCGATGGAAGACTGTTTCGCTCAATCTTCAGTGTTGAGTAGTTGTCTAGCCAATAAAAAAGGAATTTCTGTGCAGTATTGGCCCTCTTGAACTTTTTGCACGTATTTGTTCATTGAGTGAGCCCTCAGTTTGTCTAAGCAGGCCGAGATCAGTTGGAGCGTGCTTGAGTGTTGGGATAGGAGGGCCAGCAGCAGAAGCAAAGCCGAACACAAACATCAAATTGAATCAAACAAGTAACACAATGCATGCAATCACCCACACATAGACAATCCGAATTTTGACGTGGAAAAACCCCTCACGTGGAAAAACCACGGCAAAAGCGACACCAATCCACTATAATATCAGAAGTTATAAGAGATGGAACCCAAGACAAAAAACCCAAGCCCACAAGAGAAACCCTAAGCTTACCCAAGAAGAAAAACCCTCTTCTTCAAGCTCTTTCTCTCACCTAAAAGCTCCCTCAATCCCCTTTGCAACCTTAGAAACCTCTAATCCCGTATTACCCCTTAAATAGGCAAGAAAAATGGATTTAGAAACCTCTTGCGGGCAAACCGCGCAAGAATCTGTGTTACACAAGGAAACTACCGACCGGTCGGTCGGACACCCCTACCAGTCGGTCAGCCGACCGATCGGATGGCCTAAAAACAGCATAGCAACTTTGCTGCCTTGATCCTCTGTGACAGACCGGTCGGTGGCCCTGTGCAACTGATTTGAGGTGTTCGTTTTCCAATATTGAGGAGGCATCTTCTTTCATGACTCAGTTTGTTTATGCGGACTGTGCTCAGTTGAAGAGCGCTTGAAGATGCAGCTGAGGCTTTTAAGATACAATCTATCTAAGCGAACTGTACTTAGCTGAAGTTCGCTTGAAGAGGCAGCTAAGGCTTTTAGGATACAGTTTGTCTAAGAGGACTCTGCTCAGCTGAAGTTTGCCTGAAGAGGCAACTGAGGCTTTTAGGATATAATCTATTTAAGCGGACCGTGCTCAATTGAAGTTCGCCTGAAGAGGCAATTGAGGCTTTCATGATACAGTCTGTCTAAGCAGACAATGTTAAGCTGAAGAGGCAGTTGAGGCTTTCAGGATACAGTCTGTTTAAGCCGATTGTGCTCAGCTGAAGTTCACCTGAAGAGGCAGCTGAGACTTTCAAGATACAGTTTGTCTAAATGGACTGTGCTCAGCTGAAGAGGCAGTTGAGGCTTTCAGGATATAGTCTGTTTAAGCGATCCGTGCTCAGCTGAAGTTCACCTGAAGAGGCAGTTGAGGCTTTTAGGATACAGTTTGTCTAAGCGGATTGTGCTAAGTTGAAGTTCGTCTAAACAGGCAGTTGAGACTTTCCATCAGTTAGGCATAAAATGCTTTTAAAGTTGGTTGTCTAGTAGTCCAATCTTAAACTTTGGCTGTCTAGCAGCACAATTTTGGACTTGACCGTCTAGATGATCGATCCCACTATGGTTGGTTCGGCCAACGCGGAGAGCTTTCTTGTCTTTTAGGGTAGCAGTCTCGCCGATCCTCATTTTTTTCTTTTGGTCTGAGGACGAGGCTTCTTTAGTCTTTCTCTTCTTGTTGCTGAGGTCGGAGCATGACGGATAAGGCTGAGGCCGACAGATGAGGCCGACGGATGAGGTCGAGGCCGACAGATGAGGCCGAGGTCAATGACCGAGTCTGACCCCTATACTTTGATAAGGCTACTCCATATAGGCGAACTTGTCGTGGAGCTTTTTAAGGGGTGCTTCCCATGCTAATGTATGATCAATGGTAGTGGCTTTCACCTTGACGCCGACGATCGCGTATGGAGCAAGTCTCCTAAAGGGAGAGTCCCTTCATGTTGAGCTGGGATTGATGCAGATGGTCCGACGTTGGATTAGATTTTTTATATTATTAGTGGTGAGCCACCTGGACTGCATACAAGTTAAGTTGGTGGAAATCAGAAAACTTCCAGACAATTCATATTATTTCGGCCTCCACGGTTAATTCGTAGATTGGATCAACATGAAATTTGTTGGGTTTTTTCAATGTCGAGCCATTCTTCAACATGGACAGAACATATTTTAAAAAATTATCAAGATAAGCCCCATGAGTTGGGTCTAACGTGACCAGCGTGCGTAGTCATTTTCTTTGTCTAAAATCCCCAAAACGAAAACTACCTTGTTTCTATTTCGTTTTTCTTTCTTATTCCCAAAATAGGTAGCAACCTTGTTTCCCTTTTTTTCTTTTAGTTTTACTTGCTGGACATATGTGTGGCCATGTGGAACTTTCCATTGCATAAGATGTGAAAGGGATGGAGATGGACAGCTTGTTGGATACTCATCCTTGCTGTACATGTGTGGTGTGTGGGAGCTGGGAGAGAAGGCTTCCATCTCAATGGATGAATGGGATGGACGGTTGATATGTTGAAAATCTTACTGGATCATGGTTTGCTGGAGTTTGATTAAATGTTGGATCGGCTGTTACGCTTGATGGGGGGCTTGAAGGATGAATGGTCATCATGTAATGGATGGCTTGGAGATTGCACGTGTAAGGCTCTTGCCTGATGGTTGAATAGATGGTGTGGTCTACCTTGATCTGACACGTGAGATGGAGGAATGGTGTGGACATCCAATTGATGGGTTGCCTGTTAATGGTGGGGCGTCATGCGTGATGGATAAGCGGTGGGAAGCAACTCCTTTGACTGCTACTGACTATTTCATGGAGGTGGATGTTGCATTGGGATGTTTGTATCCCGCCATTGATGAGGTGAAACGGAAAAAAATGATTGATCAACGAAGAAAAAGATAGATGAGAACGATCTAGTCGTTCCCACAAACAACGCCAATATGTTAATACCAAAAACTAGGTAACAGATGTTGATCAGGGATCAACGATAGATCTTCGTCGTTCGTTGTTCACATGAGAATGAATGGCACTGATGGAGTGACCTGCAATCACCAAAGGAGATCAGAGGGGTGCCGGTTGTGTCGGTGGAGGGCCCTCCGATGCTTAAGTCAGTACAGGGATTGATGAGAGTAAAATCACTTTAGGGTTATGTGTGATTGCATACCTTAGGTTGTAGAGGAATACATCTATTTATACGATCATCGAAGAGATTTCAGGGGATCTGTAGATCTTGTATACGGGTTTAATGCCTAGATTTCTTGGGATAATCCTTATCTCGTCTGGATCTAGCAGATTATTCGGGATAGTCCTTATCACGCCCGAATCCCTTGGAAGTCGATTGTTATCTTCGTACATCGATGCATGGCGGTGTGGGATGCGCTTGGGTCCGTGGACGTCTGGTGCCTGAGGCTGAGGTCGAGGCCAATAGATGTGCTGAGGCTTACGGATGAGGCTGAGGCTGAGGCCGGCCCCTATACTTGTTAGCTTTAGTCATTAGTTTCTACTTAGGAGTAGTATGAGCCCTATGCTCATTAGTTATAATCCTCGTCTCTTTCCCTATTATGGTCGGCCGTCATGCACCTGATACCAGTGTTTAAGCCTGAGTACTTGTCCCTGGGCCCGTGGGCTTTCCTCGTGACCTGATGTCAACTCGAATTTATTCATAACAAAAAGAAGTGACTATGCATTACTGTATGAAATTAAATCATTTCTTATAAAGAACTTTGAAATGAAAGATATGGGTAAGATGACTTTTGGAATTGGCATTGAGATATAATGTAATAGATCTCGATGCATGATTGTGCTATATCAAAAGACCTATATCGAAAGAGTTTTGCAAATATAGGACATGCAAACTTCCTTATCTACTAATGCAATGATCGTGAAAGGTGTTTAGTTTGTTTCAATGTCCCAAAATGACTTACAACGTAATGAAATGGAAAAGATCTCATATGCCTCCACAATTGGTAGCCTAGGGTATATTTGGATGCGCACGTAACTTGCTACTAGCTTCGTAGATGGTATGCTGGAAGGATACTAGAGTAATCCCGATATTGATATATGGAAAGCTGCGAAGAAACCTATGAGGAGCGAAATATCAAACCCATATACAAAAGAATTATCATTTAGTGGTGTGATTGAGTGTTGTAACTTGGATTTTGTTGGATGACAAGATAGTGGAAAGTTTCCCCATAGCCATGGGATCGATTCCCCTTCCATGTACTTACCCGGGGCATGTGGATTGCGGGGTTTACGTGCACCCGTAGGGATTAGTCCTATCCCCTAAGGGAGGTGTGGGGATACCCCACGTCATAAAAAAGAATTGACTTTTAATATGTGTTTCTGCTAATGATTCAGCAATTTCATGGAGGAGTGACTTCCACTATGGAGGCTATTTTTATGACATGCTTTGAGGCCATGAGTCATGAGCAGTTACTACAAAACTTTATCTTAGGACCATGAGTTGTTAACAATATTGAGAAACTGCTTAGAATTTGTTATAATACCACAACAATCTTCTCTAAGAATAATAGGCATTCAAGTGATGCAGAGTACATAAAGCTCAACTGCGATGCCGTCAAAGAGAAAGTCAAGTATTGTCAAATTTCCACTTAACAGGAGCATTAAAATTCATGATTGTAGATCCCTTGACAAAAAGGCTAGCATCAAAGTCCTGTAAGGAGTATGTAGAAAAAACTAGCCTTATGAGACGCTTTTAGTTTTATTGTAGACATTATTATATATCATTAATGAATGATTTTGTTTTCTCATATTTTTCAAAAGTGCGCACATAGATTTGTATGAATAATGGATAATAGGAATAACCTCTCACAAATGAATTATGACACCATTATATGTAATTAAACATGATTATTCTATGATCTTTCTTACTAATTGTGTTAGATGGAGTTACTAGTGCCGTAAAACATGGAAGGGTGTATGATTCACACTAATTGTTTACTTTCATAAGGAATTTTTGTATTAACAAAGTGAAGTTGTGATGTAGATGTTTTTCAAATCATGCATGTATGAAAGATTCCTTTGAGTATTGAATCTATGAGATTCTTTAAAAAAAAAATTTAATTCTTTAAATTAAAACAAGTTTTCTTTAAAAGGCTCTTAGCATATAAACCAGTGGAAGAATGTTGAAGTGTCTTTTGCATAGAGGCCCACACGCAGGCACATACATATGCACATATGTACTTGTAGCCACACTGGCCTTGGGTTTCTGAAAACTTAGGTTCTAAGTTTCGGAGTCTGATGGCAAAAGAAACTTTACATTAGAATAGATTAACATGTGTAATGAGTAAGTGTCCATGTAGAACTTAGCTTTTATGATGTGAGAAGGGATCTAATTAAGCTTATAAATAAGAAAGACTCTTCCTTCACTCACATTATGTAGAGCTATTTTTCTATTTTAATACATTTGAGGAAGAATTAAGATGAAGGTGAGCTTAGAGTGTTGGCATGTGTAAGAACTTAAGGGTGACGATCGGAAGCTGTTCATGATGAAACCTAACCACCAACAAAAGGCCCATGCAATGCCTAAAGGTACACAACTGATCTCTTTTCTAATCCTTACCCTCTTTTCTTCTCTCTCTCTTTTTGTTTTTCCACTTGGGAATCGATGCTAAGACGTAAGTGTTGAAATGAGGTTATCTCCACTCAGTCTACCACCTAAGGTATATAGATCGAGGTGTTTTTAGTTTCCCAGTTGACTCATTGCTTATTTATAAGTTTCACAATCCAGTTATGAAATCATGACCGTTGATTTGATTCCGTAAAAATCAACAATGGACACTTAGAGTGAGCATTTATTTGCGGTCTTTCAATAAGTGGGGCCAGTAAGATGTCCTGGGTTAGATCGGGCATTTATTTGTGTTCTTTCAATAAGTGGGGCCGGTAAGAATATGTCCTGGGGTTAGATTGGGCATTTATTTGTTGAGATCTTTCCATCAATGGGGCCCACAAGTACGTCGACCGGCCACATATTGAATATGGATGGTCAAATTGATCATTGATGCTTGTGCTTTCCATCAAAGGGGCTGGTAGGTCAGATATGGCTGCTCCCTGTATTTGAACAGTCAGATCTGGCTTGCATTCTAGTGGATATGGCCATCTAAGAGGCTCATAAATTTATTTCCGTATCTTGTTCATGAACGGTTGGATGTAGCAGGACTTTATGGATTGGATTATCAAGGAGGCCGATTCTAGATTTATGGCTGTGACCCGTTTTTGGACCTTTAAATCATCCATCTAGGGCTGTGACCTGTATTTGGACATAGGCTCTAGCTTGTATGAGTGTGGATTTGTCAATCAGGTCGGATATATACTTGAGGGCTCTAAATTCCTTTTAGACGGTTGTGATGTAGAATTTGATGTAGAGCGGGTCGCTGATTATTACATAGCTTAGATGGGCCAAAAGAAAACTGGTTGGGGTTGGAAGTGATCGGACCATCGTGACTGTAAAACGATCGTATCTCGCAATTTGAAATGAGTTTTTAGACATATAACATATGATTTTGGGGTAGCTCAAGCTACTTTAGCTACCCAACCCTGCTACGCCAAGTTACCCATGCTGGAATCACAAGATTCGACCGGATTAACGGTCACTAAGCTAATTTATTTTCAATTTTATTAATTATAGTAAGTTTTAATTCCATCGTAACTTTTAATATGCAGGGAATTTTAGAGTTAGTGCCCAACTTTTTATTTTTAGCCGAAAACTATGAGATCTAGTAAGATTGAGAAACTTCTATAAATAGTAAGTTGGGTTTTTTAGGAGTTTGAGTTTGAATAGGAGTCTAATACTCTATATAGGGTTTAGTTTTCTATGTATTGTAATTTCATTTTAGACATCTAATCAAATATTTAATAATATTTTGGAATTAATTTCTTTTTTATCCTTGAGATCGACCTCACACGTCCTCCCTAAGGCAATATTGGGACTCGGGATGATCTTGCTGCCATTGACCTCCCTGTTGGTAGGACTCTATGGGGCCCGCTGTGATGTATGTGTTTTATCTACGTTGTCCATTCATTTTTATAGCTCATTTTAGGGCATGAGAAAAAAAACTAAGCATACCCAGATCTCAGGTGGACCACACCGCAAGAAATAGGGTGAATAATGATGTCCACCGTTGAAACCTTCCTAGGGTCACACGTCCATGGTAATGTTTATTTCTCATCCAACCTGTTCATAAGGTCACACGACCTAGATGAAGGGAAAATAGAAATATCAACTTGGCCCCATGAAGTTTTCAACAGGTAGGTGTTCAATCACCACTGTTTCCTCTGGTGTGGTACACTTGAGCTTTGGATATGCGTCAATTTTGGCCTCGCTCCGTAAAATGAGCTGGCAAAACGGATGGATGGTGTGGATAAAACACGTGCATTAAGGTGGGCCGCACATAGTCCTGCTGCTACGGAGGTCAGTGGTGGCAGGGTCACCACACAATCCGCGTCCTTCCTATTGGTCCTTTTGGTGATCATGACCGTCAAACTTGTATTTTTTCAAGCTTAGGGTATCTGTTGGCGAACCAACGCCATAGATGGTTGTTAATCCGGGGGAGTCAGCTTGTGATCTTCCGCAGTGAGGTTATAACTGATCATCGAGGTCATTGGTTTGGGTGGGGACAAGATCATTTCAAATGGCGACAATCAATCAATCATGGCCTTTGGATTTCTGTGATCCTCTATTGGTTAATACTTTCCCAACCAGCATGCCACAAATTGGACGGTTAGGATCATCTGATGGTGAGATTTTGGGTAGCATAAATGAATTGATCAAATGCTATCATTTACTTACATATGGAATGCAGTAGCTTTCTGAACCGAAATGGAAATTTTCAGCTCTGGTTGTGCGCATGTCTTGCTACACTTCTACTCACCACCTTCTGTTTTTTTATTCGGTGAATCTTGGCCATTTATTTGGTGGGCATAGTAAGGATGGCCCATGTTATGATTTTACTTATCTAATTGATAGACTTTTTTTTTTCTTCTTTTTAATGAAAGAACAGCTAACCTGTAGAGAGTATGCTGTCACCCTTCTAATTCTACTGTTAAGAAAACTCTCCAAATTGCAATTGATGTCTTAATTGAAAAATGGATATAAACTGTCATTGGATGAGACAAGGGTCATTCCATCTCATCTAATCTCTCTTATTTAAATTGAATTTCAGTTATGAATTTAAAATTTTTGAATTTTAATTACAAATTTGAAATTCAATTCCAAACATCTCATCTAATCACTCTCTCTTCTTTAAATTGTTTTTTTTTTTTTTTTTCTTTTAATGAAAGAACAGCTAACCGGCAGAAAGTATGCTATCACCCTTCTAATTCCACGGTTAAAATAGCTTCCCAATTACAATCAATGTCATAGATCGAAAAATGGATATAAACTGTCATTTCGTTTGGATGAGACATGGGTTACTTCATCTCCTCTAATTTATCTCTTGTTTAAATTGAATTTTAGTTATGAATTTAAATTTTTTGAATTTTAGTTATAAATTTGAAATTCAATTTCAAACATCTCATCTAATCTCTCCCCCTTCCTTAAATTGAATTTCAGTTATGAATTTTAAAATTATGAATTTTAATTATAAATTCAAAATTCAATTTCAAACACCAAACACAAAGTAGAAAAAGAAAATTCCAAAGGAATTCCAAGTGAGACCCACTTATTTGTGGTTACCCACAAGTAAGCCCTACGGGGTCGTATCGATCACTTTCAAATCTGAACCATTGGTGGGCTCATTCTCACTAAGTCCCCAAGTTCCTGAAGATCTAACCATTGATGGGGTGGCCACATGTCAAAAGACAGCACTGATTCAACTATAGAAGATCTGATGTCCACAATTAGGCCATAAATAGTGGGACCTACCTGATAAACTGTCTTGATCATTCCCACTAGGTGGGCCGGTTCATGAGCAAGCATCATTTATATTATAGCATTTGCCTGGGGTGGGGTACATGTCTTTTTGTTTCTTGTTGTCAAAACAGTGGGCCCGGGGGAGATATCTCACTCTTTATATTTGAAAAAGATGCATGTCTTCTTTCTTGTCAATAATCCTCATACGTCCCTTTCTGTCTTTGTCTCTTTGTGGCCCACGCAACCATCATTTCCTTTTCATGCACATCCGCTTCTTCTGCCCCCATAAACGACCCAAGAAAAGTAAACGACCTTTTACTTACGGCTGTTTAAAAACCATGCACTGAATGGCACATGTGTGCTGGGGGTGGGTGGGACCCCTGACTGTGGGGCTCACAGTGATGTATGTGCCTTAAATCCACACCGTCGAACCATTTTGACATCTCATTTTAGGCTATGATCCCGAAAATGAACCTGACCCAAATCTTAGGTGGACCACACCACAGGAAACAGTTGCGATTGAATCCCCGCCATTAAAAACTTCATAGATTCCACTGAAATGTTTATTTGTCATCTAACCTGTTGATAAGGTCACAAAGACCTAGATGACACAAATAACATCTTGATCCAAAGCTTTTGTGGCCCATAAGATATTTTTAATGGTCAATTATCACTATTTCTTCTACTATGGTCCATCTGAGATTTGGATCTGCTTCATTTTTTGGATCGTGCCTAAAATGAGCTTTAATACAGATGGAGGGCGTGGATGTAGCCTACATACATCATGGTGGGCCCCATTGTCAGGGGTCCCACTCACCTCGCCCCGTACTTGCACGAGTGTTATTCCCACCTGTCGCGACACGCCAACATGTACACGTGTGATGGGCTTTGGGTGTGTACTAATGCAGGTATGCAAGCACCAAATGTCGCACGGAGTCACGGACGCTGTTGTACACGTAAGGGGCCCACGCGCGTGCAAGGCGTACCATGCATGTGACAGTATGGCAGGAAAATGAAATATCCAAGCCGTCCATCGGATGGGATACGACCCTAATGACTTGTACTCCACGAAAATCAAGTTGGTCCACTCATATGGTGGGCCGTGATGTCAGAAACATTTAATCAGCCATGCGTTGGTTTGATAGACTATGGCAAACTTAATTAGTGGATCGGATCTGAGTCTTGGGACAACACCTACGTAGTGGGACCCTCCTGATGGATGGATTGTATCTCGCACATACAATGACGTGCACATGGGCTGCCTTGAACAGCAGAGCAATTGCATATACTTCGGCCCTTGTACGCACATGAACGTACGCATGTAAGGCTGGAGTGCTGGACGACCGGATTGGATTCATTTTGGGGATAATGCCCTATAATGATATGGAAAAACGGATGAACGGCATGGATTCATAATACATACATCAAGGTGGGCTCCACTGTAACCCCACTGTAAGGGCCGCACCGTCTTGTGTGAGGCCGGGGTCTCACCCTAATCCGTTCTCATCTACAACATGGGTTTTCTCAGCGCGTGGAACACCCAAGCTCTGTGGGACCCACCATATTGTATATGTAAATCTACTTCGTCCATTAGGTGGAAACACTTATTTCAACCGTAGATACAAAATAACAGCCCTAGAGAACTACTACGGGCCACAAAAACGGGAGCATTGTAAAAATACACCTGAAACCTATTAAGTTCATACGATGTGGCCCGTCTGAGTTTGAATTAGGATGATATTCGCATGCTATCTTCATCTTGATGATTTACACCTGATCAACGGGTTTGATGAAATATACACACCAAGGTGGCCCCACACACAAACCTATGGTTTGCATCTCATCCCCATTTTTCCCTGTGGTGTGGTCCACATGAGTTGTTAATATAGACATAATTTTTTATTTAAAGGCCTGGAATCGAGAATAGAACAGATGGACGGAGTGGATGTTACATGTGCATCAAGGTAGGCCCCACAGAGCTTGGGTTTCGTTTACGTAGAACAGGTGTCGAAGATGATTCCGGTCCCCCGCAGCTACCTCTCACATCAGCACTCGGCATGATTGTCGTTGTTTAAATAGCTGTCTCGTACTAAGAGACAGGCCACTGTCATAGTACTGTTGAAGATTTATGACTGATGCAAGCCGGCCCATTGCATCCGGCCGTAGATCGAAACTACGGGACAATCTAATGGCTAAGATGCCCCCTCGTATCACATGTGCACCAATCAGGGGTGTCTAATTGTAGAGCACACCTTGCATAAAAATGGACGGCTAAAAATGAAATTAAAAAGCCACCCCCAGTTCAACGATCAAGTGTCCTCCCAATGGACGGTTGGGATCATTCCTTCAGTGCAAAATTTTGGATGCGGCACATCTAGAGTCGTGCGGCCCACACAATGAGTGGTCCAGATCACCGATACTTTTTACACGTGATGGTCGCAGTAGTATAAAACATTTTTACTGCATAAGATTTGATTGAGAGAGACTTTGTCTCATGCAATAAGGCATTATTGAGCATTGATTGAGGAATTATACCATACTTTGCCAGAGTGTGTGATTCTATACACATGCAACACTCTGCTGTACAGTTGGCATGTATCTACTTCAATCCAAACCGTCCAAATCATCGGAGGTTATAAAAAACTCTAAATCGTAATGGTTGGAGGACTATATTTGTCAAAACTGATGTCATTCACTTATGGAATTTGAATAGTTTCTATTCTTCTTTCTAACCATCGGTTTGATGGCCACCAAATGAAATGGTTAGGATTATCCTATTACTTTGCTCATGATGTCAGTTCTGAAACATTGGCTTTTTTTTTCTTTTCAACTCTCCTTCTGTATCCTCCAACTGTTTATTGGGGACTGCAATTTGGACGGTTTGGATTGAGGTGCATGTATACAATGTTTCCCAGTTGCATGTGCATGTGTAAGATCTGCCACATTCTGCCACAAGAGAGCGTGGTATAATTTCTCATTAATTTTAGGGAAGTTAGATCCATGGGTAGATGGATGGACGGCTGTTATGTTCGTATTCAATAGGGTGGGAATTTGAGATACTCGACCCGAGGTTATGCGCAATATACTGTCTTTTCAGGTTATAATAATGTGGTGGGAACCATGCCTCAGTGATCCAGAGTCAAAACCAATGCAGAAATCTACTAGATTGGAAGATCCTGACCGTTAATCTTGACCTTTCTCTCCGTTGAAAATGATTTGTTACTTTAGTTATCTTTTTGACCGTCTATTTTCAGGACAAATATTAAAAGGGTAAGATTGTTTTATTAAGAGTATGTTTGAATCATGGTCCATCCATGCTATGGCCCAACTGATTAATGGTCTGGATGACTGAAGAATTCGCTCCACGTGCACAAACTGAAAACTTAGCCGCATGTGCATTTCCTCAGGCTGGGATCATTCCATGATCCTCCAGCCGCAGACATTCATAAATATCCTCGAGCCTACTAATGAGGCCCATAGCTGGGCGATCTTGACCGTTGATGTTATGATCTACACTGGAAGGTATCGAACGTAGACCATCTATTTGCTTTATTCCCAACCAGCTCTTTCTATGCCGCCGATTAAAGAAGGATTCAGATATTTTCCATTGGGGAGACTTGAGGGATACACCATTCATGGAGAGGCCCATCATTTCAACGGTACGGATTTCAATAAGTGGGCTTCATTTACACAAAATAAGCCTCAGCAATAGTATGCAAATCCTAGGCTGTAGGACCATCAGACAGAGTAACTGATCAGCTACAGCCGGAAGGACGCTGCCTTTTCCTGGCTGAAATCCGTAACATTAAAATGGCGGGCCCAGCATGAAAATAGCCAAATAACTTATAGCCTTTTGACTTTTGACTTTGCTACTTATCTCTCTCATCTAACTCTTTTGTTGGGGGCACTGTTAGTCACCCTCTTTGGCTTTTCTACTTATCTCTCTCCGGTCACGCTACATATCAAAGTTCTCTTATGGTTCACTCAATTACTTCTCTCTATACCGTCCATATCAAAGGAGGCCCCACATGATGGACTGTCCCATCAAAGGTGTGGCTCAGACAGTGGACGGCCCACATCAAAGATGGGCCCTACACTAAATGGTGCAAGATCCAATCCACCAATCCGGTTGATCTGATTATTGGAAACAGGTGAATGGGTTAGAAAACTTCAGCCAAGTCTTCCTAGTTGTACATTTGTTTTGCACACTATGGCCCACTTGACTAGTGGATCAACCTGAATCTTGTGCCAAGGCATCCATATAGTGGGCCCGCTCTGATGGATGGAATCCGTCTTGGACCAATCATGCTATGCTAGCTCATGTATGGCATGTACATGAGCTTTATTGCACACACGTGTGATTAGAAAAGCTTAGGAAAACTGCCTCAACATACTTATTTACTTATTGGCTAATAAGTATGTTGTTTAACAAATATACTTATCTGCTTAACAAGTAAAAACCAAGATGAGTAACTTATCTTAAGTAACTTATAATCCAAACGGCCCCTAATAAGATGGGCCACAGTGATGGAATCAATGGACGAGATACGGTCTGACTAAGAGCCTGATTTTTGTGCAAAGTGATCTTTATGGTAGGGTCTACCGGTTGAATGGTATGGATGTCCTTCAGAGGTGGCATGTTGGCGGGAAAGGCCTAGGTGTACCTGATCCTTGATGGCCTATCCCGAACCCGGCACAGGCTGGGGCTCGGAGGAGCCCACCGTGATGTATGGGTTTATCCACACCGTTCATCCATTTTTACATATCATTTTAGAGAATAATCCCGAAGATGAAGCAGATCCAAAGGTCAAGTGGACCACACCACATGAAGAAATGTTGATAATGACGCACACTGTTGAAAACTTCCTAGGGCCCACCGTGATGGTTATTTGCCATCCAACCTGTTCATAAGGTCACATAGACCTGGATGAAGAGAAGCAAAATGAGATTGAAACAAAACTTCTGTGGTTTCCAAGAAGTTTTTAATGATGTGCGTTCAATCTCCACTGTGTGGTCCATTTGAGCTTTTGACTTGCCTTATATTTGGGATGATAGACCAAAACAATATGGAAAAGTGGATGAACGGTGTGGATAAATCCATACATCACGGTGGGCCCCTCAGAGCTCGGGACAGGCGGGGGTACTGCCCAATCAGCGTCCGTCGTTGATGAGGGATGAGAAGACGGCATCAAAGAGAAAACCGGGAAGAAGAGGTAAAAAAAGGAAAAAGGAAAAGAGGGGCGTGTGTGATCAGGTAATCAGAGGGTTGGCTGTAAATTAGGGAGTGGGTCCCACCCGTTTCGAAAATATGAAAGTGGGCCCACATGGCAAAGATCCCAAGAAAACGGATTCAGGCCAGCCTCATTCACATTCCCTCCTCCCCTCATTTTACACTCCTACCGAAGCTGACGCCCCTCGCCCCTCTCTTTCTCCAGACAAAGCAAAAAAGAAAACCAAAAGAAAACAGAAAGACTCTCTCTCTCCACATTGGCATTTGCAAAAGCATGCAGAAAAGCCATCATCGATTTCTCTTTCTGCCTTTCTCTTCCTTTACTTGATTCGAAGAGGTATCATTTCGTTATTTTTTTTTCTCAGAACAGAATCTTTTGATCTGTTTTCCATGCTCTCTGTAGTTCTTGTTTTCAGCCATCTCTCTCTCACCATCTTTCCAATTGCGATTGAATTTCCCGCAAAACCCATACGGGAATTCACCTAATTTGCGACACCCATTTCGTAGTTTCTCCATTTGGGTGAAGAGAGTTCGAATTCTCTCTATTTTTGATGATTTTGATAATACATACGGTTGTTATTGCAGTTGGTATTCGATTTCTTTCCGGGGCCTACTCTACCAGCTCTCTCCCGCACCACCATTGCCATTGGGAAGATTCCTCAAGGCAGGGGCGTCGAGGAATTAATGCGTTGTGCTTCTTGGGTGGACGCATTTGCATTAAAAATTCTCAGGTTTCTCACACTTTTTTTTTTTCTTTTTTTCGATCCTCCACCTGTTGACAGCTCCTGCTTTGTTTCTATGATTTTCATTTTGCTGTTAATCGCATGCTTATGATTTGTTCGATGGTGAAACCAATCTTTTATTTACGGCAATTAATTTTGTAATTCTTAGTGAATTATTTGTGGAACAACCATTTTTGGCATCTGCCTTTTTGTTGAAGTTGGGTAGGAGGGATTTGTAGCTGGTTTTCGCTTGTACCCTCATTCTCCTGACTTGCTTATGATTTTGATGAACAGGTGGGCACAAAGAAAGCCAGCGTGGGTAATAATTAGTGCAAATGTCAAAGCCTCCCTCAGGACCTCGCAACCGCTTATTCTCGTCGATCTCTCTGCCAAGGTAACTTTTCTCTTTGGGAAGATTTCGTTTTTTATTTATTTATTAAATTTCAATATCCTTCTTCCAGTATTGAGATTTTGTAAAGAACAATTTCATTGTGCCAAATCAACCTTTAAAAAGAAAATATTATTGCCTGAAATAGCTTTTCAAAAGTCATCAGTGCATTTGCAAGATCAATAGAACTGAATTGCAATTGAATCGATTCTTGATAGAGGAAATGAGTAGGGTGTCCATTTTAATTCATAATGATAACCAAACCCCTAACTGAAATTCTGACAAAGGAAATGAGCACGCCATCTTTGCTAATTTTTTTTTTTACATTAGTTGAATTGGTGCAATCCAATCCAAAGAACATACAAACACAGCCAAAATCTTAGACTCTGACAAAGGAATTCTTTTGCCATTTCCTAGGGATCCAAATGCAGCAGCAGCAATGAATGATCCTGAATGTACCGTGGCTACGGTTGCCCATTTCATTGAGCAGCTACATGCCAACATGTCCTCACCTCATGAAAAGGAGCTGATCACGATGCGTTTGCTTGGTATTGCCAGATCGAGAAAAGAAGCAAGAATTCTAATTGGTTCCCACTCTCAGGCAATGCCATTGTTCATCTCCATCCTTAGGGGTGGGACGCGAGGGGCAAAGGTCAATGTTGCCGCGACTTTGACCGCTCTCTGCAAGGAAGAAGACTTACGGGTGAGGGTTCTTCTAGGTGGATGCATACCTCCGTTGCTTTCTCTTCTGAAGTCTAAATCTGCAGATGCGAGAAGGGCAGCGGCAGAGGCCATCTTCGAACTTTCCTCAGGCGGGCTGTCTGATGATCATGTGGGGATGAAAATATTTGTTACAGAAGGTGTGGTGCCTGTCCTGTGGGACCAGCTCAATCCGAATATCAAGCAGGACAAAGTGGTTGAGGGATTTGTGACTGGGGCTTTGAGGAATCTTTGTGGTGACAAGGATGGCTACTGGAGGGCGACGCTTGAGGCCGGTGGAGTTGATATCATCGTGTCTCTTCTATCTTCTGACAATGCCACCGCTCAGTCCAATGCAGCATCTCTTTTGGCACATCTTATGTCGGCTTTTGATGATAGCATTAACAAAGTTATAGATGCCGGAGCTGTTGAAGTGCTGATTCGTCTCATGGGCCAGGAGAACGACATTTCTGTTCGTGCCAGTGCTGCCGATGCTCTGGAGTCTCTCTCGTCCAAGTCAACTAGGGCTAAGAAAGCTGTGGTTGATGCAGATGGCATACCTGTCCTCATTGGGGCAGTGGTGGCTCCCTCCAAAGAGTGTATGCAAGGGGAGTTGGGGCAGGCTTTACAGGGACATGCGGTACATGCTTTAGCCAATATCTATGGTGGGATGTCCGCTCTAATAGTTTATCTTGGAGAGCTGTCCCAGTCTCCTCGTTTGCTTGCTCCGGTGGCTGATATTATTGGAGCACTTGCTTACTCACTGATGATCTTCGAGCAGCCCTCTGGCACTGAAGAACCATTTGATGAGAAACAGATAGAGGATATTTTATTATTGTTATTAAAGCCTCGAGACAATAAGCTGGTTCAGGAGCGCATCCTTGAGGCTCTAGCTAGTCTCTATGGCAATACCTCTCTCTCGAGATGGCTTGATCATGCAGAAACAAAAAGGGTGCTTGTCGGATTGATAACCATGGCCTCAGGCGATGTGCAGGAATACCTGATACAGTCGTTGATAAGCTTATGCTGTGATGGTTTGGATATATGGGAGGCTCTTGGGAAGCGAGAGGGTATTCAGTTGCTGATATCATTTCTTGGGCTATCAGGGGAGCAGCATCAGGAGTATGCTGTTGCTTTGCTAGCAATCTTGACAGATGAAGTCGATGACAGCAAGTGGGCCATCACAGCTGCAGGTGGGATCCCTCCATTGGTTCAGTTACTGGACACTGGGTCCCCAAGGGCAAGAGAGGATGCCGCTCATGTCTTGTGGAATCTATGCTGTCACAGTGAAGACATTCGTGTCTGTGTTGAAAGTGCTGGGGCGGTACCGGCGCTCCTTTGGCTTCTCACAAGCAGTGGTCCCAGAGGCCAAGAAGCTTCATCGAAGGCACTGAGGAGGCTTATACGCAGTGCTGACTCTGCTACGGTTAATCAGTTGTTAGCGTTGCTCCTTGGAGACTCGCCGACCTCAAAAGCCCATGTCATTACTGTTTTAGGCCATGTACTTACAAAGGCATCTCACAAAGACTTGGTGCAGAAAGGAGCTCCTGCCAATAAAGGCCTCAGATCTCTTGTTCAGGTTCTCAACTCCTCAAATGAAGAAACCCAAGAACATGCAGCTTCTGTCCTTGCTGATATATTCAGTACCAGACAAGATATTTGTGATAGTCTTGAAACGGATGAGATTGTCCATCCATGCATGAAGCTTTTGACCAGCAAAACACAAGTTGTTGCGACCCAGTCAGCTCGAGCCTTGGGCGCGCTGTCCCGACCAAGCAAGCCCAAGGATTCAAATAAAATGTCTTACATTGCTGAAGGTGATGTCAAGCCTCTCATCAAGCTGGGCGATGTCAAGCCACTCATCAAGCTAGCCAAAACTTCTTCGATGGATGCCGCTGAGACGGCAGTGGCTGCATTGGCCAATCTTCTCTCAGACCCACAGATCGCAAGAGAAGCTCTAGAAGAAGATGTTGTACCAGCTTTGACAAGAGTTCTGGGAGAAGGTAGTTTGGAAGGTAAGAAGAATGCAGCACGTGCGCTTCATCACTTATTCAACCATTTTCCAGTCAGTGACGTGCTTACTGAAAATGCTAAGTGTCGCTTCATGGTCCGGACACTTGTTGATTCCTTAGCCGCAATGAATGTGCAAGGGGCTGATTCTTCTGATGCACTTGAAGTACTTGCATTGTTGGCTAGAACAAAACATAGTGGGAATTCCACATACCCTCCATGGTCTGACCTTGCCAAAGTTCCATTGAGCTTGGAGCCGTTGGTGCAGTGCCTGGCTGATGGACTTCCTCCATCTCAAGACAAGGCGATTGAAATTCTGTCTAGGCTATGTAGTGATCAGCCTGTAGTGCTTGGTGACCTGTTAGTCGGAAAACCAAGATCCATCAATGCTCTTGCTGATAGAATTGTAAACTCATCCAGTTTAGAAGTAAGAGTTGGAGGAGCTGCACTTCTCATTTGTACTGCCAAGGAACATAAACAGAAGTCGATGGATGCGCTTGATTCATCAGGGTTTTTGAAGCATCTCATTTATTCTCTTGTTGATATGATAAAGCATCATTCTAATTCGAGACCATTTGAAAACCAAGTCATCCATACCTCTAGGGGTTATATGGAAAGAAATGCAAATGTCCATGAAAGGGATGAATTTGAGTTTCTGGATCCTGCGACTCTTTTGGAAGGAACTGTTGCCTTGTGGTTGCTCGCAATAATTTCTTCGTTTCAAGATAAGAACAAACAAACTGTCATGGAGGCTGGTGGTGTTGAGGTTCTCTCTGATAAGCTTGCGAGTTTCACTGTTGGCACACAGGTACCTGGATGCTAGTTTCATCTTTTACCTCTTAAGTACCGATGTCCCTTGTCAAGTTATATCTGTCCTATGTTGTTGTTTTTGGTGATTGTTACAAGGGACCTTTTCAAAGTAACAATTTTTATTTGGAAGGATTGCAAAGATGATGTACCATGTTCGTTCTGGTATGGTAATCCTTCCTTTTTGCTGTCATATGAATTTTCTTTGAAAAAATGGAAGCATTGCATACAAGGGGTGGCTATAATTTCTAGGCAGCGACGGAATTTTCCAAAGAGTAAGTTGTGATCTTGAGTGCTCTAGTACATCTATTTCAATTACATCTGTACCAAAAATTGGTATAATAAATTCAAAAGGTCTGTCTGTGGTGGTTGCCCAATAGTCTCGTGTACCATAGAGAATGTCAAAACTAAAAGCATGGCATTAGGGATAGGGAGAGTATTTGGAGGGTTCTTTCTAAATGCTAAAACTGTTCATATTTATAACAAATGTTTTTCAATGACAACCCTACAATAAACATTAAGGGGTTCGGGGCCTACTCATGTAGATGCAGGATTGTACGTTAGCCGCAATCATATTCATATCCGCAGTTGATTGTGATTAGATGGTGATGAATTGCTCACAAAAATATTCAAAAGAAAAAAAAGAAGCTCAGAAACTATATATTTGATATGTTTGGCAAGCATATTACGCACTATGTAGTCATCCATCTATCATTCTTTCTGTTCAAATGGGGAAGGGAGAAAACATAGTCTTTTTAGGTGTTTTATTTTTGTTTGTTTGTTTCTATTTATTATGGATAAACTTGTCTATTACATGTCATCCCATGAGAGTGATGTTTGGTAAACATATATTGACAGGCTCCCTGCTGTTCTTTGTAGCCAACTACTTAAGCATGTTCTTTCCACTTCTGTTCCCCTGGTGGTACATGTGTGTGCCTTGATGTGCCAACTTTGATCCCCATGTTTATTATCTGACTCTAGGGAATTCCAACGTTGACTTATTCTCAGCAATGTCTAGCAACTCCCCTCTGTTAACCTCTGGTTGCTTGTCCTTTGGAGGTGTGTGTATTGGTTCAGCTGGGGGTTAGTACGCAGTGGGACTGCATTGGCATGCAAGTGTTGTCAATCTGAGCCTCTGCAAGTCTGCCATGGCGGGGTCCAAAGTGTGGTGAAAGGGGACGGTTGATATCTCTGGTGGAAGCTTATCTAGAACTTTCCAATCTGCCGTTTAAAAACCGCCCCAAACTGTTGGAAGGTTAAGGTCATGATGGCTATGACTCACTGAGGCTTTGCCCATTGCTGGTTTCAGAGCCCGGGTAAAAGAGGAAGGTGGATGTCTGGTGTGCAGCCGAGCATATAATTTTGGCTCAGTTAAAATATTTGGAGGGTCCCTGTTGGGAAGGTATTTGTCTCCGTGGGGTGGGGCCATGTCTTTGTCTGGTCGGTACATTCTATTGCTCGTCTTAGCCGTTGATTTTGGCTTCCACAGGGAAGTACCACAGCAGCTCTATTAGCATGTTTTTGAGGTATTCATCACAAAAGGAGAGGGGGAGCTTCCAGGGGGAAGTGGGAAGTTCAGGCTGGCTAGAAGGATGGAGAAGCTCTCATTGGTTATAATGTGATTTTGTTACACTACTGACGTTTAAGGATGATGGAGGGCATGCATGGATGGATGTGGGGAGTACGGACAATTAATTTTTAGGGTTTTAGTTCTACTGGTACTTATTTTACTGTTGGT
Source organism: Liriodendron chinense (assembly GCA_003013855.2). Lineage (NCBI taxonomy): Eukaryota > Viridiplantae > Streptophyta > Magnoliopsida > Magnoliales > Magnoliaceae > Liriodendron > Liriodendron chinense. Next base: position 6,608,430 of record ML058513.1, read on the forward strand.
TAGATAAGGCCAAAACTAAAGTAGGAGGTTTTAGCGGGTCTTGGGTTAAAAAAAAAAAAAAGGGAACTCTTTGAACCTTGTCATTAAAGTTTACTTGTACATTTTAATGAGTTTGTTGTAATGATACTAACTACTGAAATCTCACTTTGGAAATCAATTTTTCTTACTCATGGTCCTAGCCACAACATTTGATTTGAATTCTAGCCATTTGGAATCTCATTGATTTTCCCTCTACCCATACAATTATGAAAGTTTAGGGTCTAGAAGATGCACTGTCCTACTCTTAAACGACAGACCTTGAATGTCTTCTTCGTTTTTTTGTTTGGTTCGCTTGTACTACTTGATTTACCCCCCTCCCTTCTGGGTAAGCCAGATTGGGATCTGTGATCTCAGTGCTGTATATTCAAGGTTTAAGTTCCGATGAGCGAAATGCAGTATTATATTGTTTGGATATTTTTGTTTAAATTGTTCATGTCATTGTTACGCTTTGGATATATTTAACTTTGTATAGCCACATGCTTATTGGAAATTTCGCATGGATGTTGAAAACCGACTTGAGAGCTTTCTAGAATCACATTTGCTTGTACTTCCTGTGCCCTTCTTGTTTTCTTCTTCTTTAACGGCGACCTTAAGGATGCCTTGATTCATCGTAATCACTTGTTTCCTACACATGTTGTGCACTAGTTTTATGGAATCATTATGTTCTTATCATTTGTTGCTTATTGGTTAGCACTCTTGCAAAATATGGTCATTTTCATATATACTTCCTCAAGAATGTATGGAACAAATGGACAGTCCGGGTCAATAATTGACTGTCTCACATTCCAATCAGACGCTATGCGGACATTGCTTATGTCCCCAGTGGAGGTTGGAATGTTAGCAGTCCCCATACACCTCATCATCATCATCATCATCATCTAAACCTTATCCCAACTAATTGGGGTCGGCTACATGAATCCTATTCCACCACTCCACTCTACCCAGGTCCATAACTTCAGTTAGACCATAGGTTATCAAGTCTTTCCTTAATACCTCCACCCACATCTTTTTTGGGCCTTCGCTTTGCCCCTTTAAAGCCTTCAACTTGCACCAACTCACTCCTAATTGGCGCATTCTTGGTCCCCATACACATAAATGTATATATGTAAGGAATGCATCAGCTGATTGCAAGCCCCAGTAAAGGAGTAGTGTTGATGCCATGTGCATGGTTGGTTGAAGAACTTTTGCCAAGCAGTCGTGATTTCCATTTTGAAAATTATTGGCAGAATAAGATCCATAATGCCAGACCCGAATAGTTCATCATAGCCCCTTTTCAGCTATTTGGGTCACTTTTATGGATTAACAAATTGTGAAATGAGAATTCCTAGGGCAAAAGGGTACTTTGCAACAAGTCTTTTAGAACACCTAAACCATGCAAAATGAAAGACATGGGAAAGTTTTTTAAGCAAAATTTTGTTTTTGAAAGGCAACGGCAATTTATTAGAAAAGGAAAAAAACTATAAGGGAAAGCAGACCGCTGAGAAAGCGATCCACCTACGAAGCAATAAACAGGAGATTACAATTCTTAAGCTTATCGATGATGGCAGCCCATTCTATAATTAACCTCCTCGCCCTTTGGGAAACAAGGTCTACCCCTTTAGTTTCACCTCTGAAACATCTACCATTCCTTTCTTCCCAGATGGCCCAACAAAACCAGCCAGAATACTCATTCTCCATAAAATCGTCTTTTGTTTTCCCAACTTCATTCCATGCCAAGCCTTCAACAGATCTCCCACAGACGAAGGAAAAGTCCAGGACACTTCAAATCGAGATAAAATGTCTGACCAAATCCGGCCTATGAAGTTGCAGTGAACAAATAGGTGCTCCACCGTCTCCTCACTACCCATGCAACATAAACAGACATTTGGGATTATCATTCCCCTCTTACGCAAGTTATCCACTGTTAAGACTTTCTTGTTACCTACTAACCAACCAAAAGCTGCAAATTTAGGCAGAGCTTGATACTGCCACACGTGCTCCGTCTTAACCTCTCTACTTGTCTCAATTTCCTCATTAAGAAACTTGTAAAAGAACTCCACCTGTGAATACTCCTGATTTATCTAAGCTCCAGAGGAGACTATCCAAACTGGAGGAGGCCGGCCGATATTGATGAATACGATTAAGGAGCCTCTACGAATTCAGCTACCTCCTCACCCCAAAGCATTCTTCTACAAGGAGGTTCCCACACCACCTCACTCCCAACTAAAGAAGCACATTCAGCTACCACAATGGATCGGTTTATGGACAACCAAAAAATACGAGGAAATTCCTCCTTTAACGGAGTATCACCCACTCATACATCTTCCCGAAACCGAACTCTCTCTCCATTCTCTATAGAAAACCGAATTCCTTTTAACACTTCCGCCTTGATAGAGAGCACCCCTTTCCACAGTTTTTTAAGCAATTGAAATGGCATTCATCTAATTTAGGGTGAAGCTATGTTGTAAGCAATTCACAGCACTCTCTCCCATGACTTGCAAATCCTTTCGTCTCTCACCCGTGCATTGCACATGCTGGTTTTACTAGTATATATAAGTCCACATGGTAGCAACGGGCCAGTCAGTCGCAAGCACGGATGCTGGAGGAGGATTGAGTTTTGCTAATCAAGCATGAGAATTACTGTTTCTAGTCTTGCAATTGATGAAACAGGACTTGTAAAGCTGACCCCAAATATCTGGGATTAGGCCATGATGACGATGATCTATATTTTTCACAATAATAGCCGCTGCTCTTTCTTTGAACTAACCTTTTATTTTCATTTACAGGCAGAATTTGAGGATACTGAGGCCATATGGATTAGTGCTCTGCTTTTGGCTATTTTGTTCCAGGATGCAATTGTCGTTCAATCTTCTGCCACGATGCGGATAATACCTTCGCTTGTTTTCTTGCTCAGGTCCGATGAAGTTATTGACAGATACTTTGCTGCCCAGGTATTGGCTAGCCTTGTTTGCAGTGGGAGCAAAGGAATACATATGGCGATTGCAAATTCAGGTGCTGTTGGAGGTCTGATAACTCTACTTGGCAACACAGAATCAGATATGCCAAACCTGGTAGCTTTGTCAGAAGAATTTTCTTTGGTACGCAACCCTGATCACGTTGTTCTGGAGTGCCTTTTTGAAATCGAAGATGTAAGAGTCAGTGCAACAGCGCGCAAGTCCATACCTTTATTAGTGGACCTTCTGAGACCAATGCCAGATAAGCCAGGTGCCCCACCAATTGCAGTTCGCCTTTTAACTCGGATTGCAGAAGGAAGTGATGCCAACAAACTCGCTATGGCTGAAGCCGGGGCTCTGGATGCTTTGACCAAGTACCTATCTCTGAGTCCTCAAGATTCAACTGAAACCACCATATCTGATTTACTAAGAATCTTGTTTAGCAATTCCAATCTGCTCCGCCATGAATCATCACTTAGTTCTTTGAATCAACTCATAGCCGTTTTACGCTTGGGCTCAAGAAGTTCTAGGTTCAGTGCTGCTAGGGCTCTGCAAGAGCTTTTCGATGCTGAGAACATCAGAGATACTGAATTGGCCAGGCAAGCCATTCAGCCACTAGTCGACATGCTTAATGTGGAATCAGAGAGGGAGCAGCAAGCTGCTCTTGTTGCCCTTATCAAGTTGACTTCGGGAAGTACTTCAAAGGCATTGGCTTTGACTAATGTGGACGGTAATCCACTCGAGAGCCTCCTCAAGATTTTGTCATCGACTTCATCATTGGAACTGAAAAGAAATGCTGCACAACTCTGTTATGTTCTGTTTGGGAGCTCAAACGTGCGCTCTATGCCGATTGCAGCTGAGTGTATACAGCCTCTCATATTACTAATGGAATCGGATACAAGTGCAGCAGTTGAATCTGGCGTGCTTGCTTTTGAGAGGATGTTGGATGACGAACAACATGCAGATCTTGCAGCATCATATGAAGTTGTCGGTCTCCTGGTTGGATTGGTTTGTGGGTCAGACTATAAACTCATCGAGGCTAGTATCAGCGCCCTTATAAAGTTGGGAAAAGATCGTCCTAATTGTAAGCTTGATATGGTCAAAGCTGGGATTGTAGATCATGCTCTTGAGATGCTCCCTGTTGTGCCTAGTTCTCTTTGTTCCTCCATTGCAGAGTTGCTTCGAATCTTAACAAATAACAGCGGCATTGCAAAAAGCTCAGCTGCTGCAAGGATGGTTGAACCACTTTTCTTGGTTTTACAACGTCCGGATTTGAGCATGTGGGGACAGCACAGCACCCTGCAAGCACTTGTAAATATTATGGAGAAACCACAAAGCCTCACAACCTTGAGACTTACTCCTGGCAAAGTCGTCGAGCCTTTGATATCGTTTCTCGAGTCCCCATCCCAAGTTATTCAGCAGCTTGGCACTGAATTGTTGTCGCATATTCTAGCGCAGGAGCAATTCCAACAAGATATTGCGATGAAAAACACAGTCGGGCCCCTTGTGCAGCTTGCGGGGATTGGAATATTGAATTTGCAGCAAACTGCTATAAAGGCACTTGAGAGCATTTCCACGAGCTGGCCTAAGGCTGTTGCCGATGCAGGGGGCATTTTTGAGCTCTCCAAGGTCATTGTACAAGATGATCCACAACCATCTCATGCATTATGGGAGTCCGTCGCGCTAGTTCTCTCGAACATTTTACGGTTTAATTCTGAGTACTATTTCAAAGTTCCCCTGGCTGTCCTTGTGAGAATGTTGCACTCAACAATGGAGACAACGATTACAGTAGCTCTCAGTGCGCTTCTTGTTCAAGAAAGAAGTGATGCTTCAAGTGCTGTGCTGATGGCTGAGGCTGGTGCTATAGATGCACTGCTGGAGCTCCTAAGATCTCATCAGTGTGAAGAAGCATCAGGAAGATTACTCGAAGCTTTATTTAACAATGCGAGAGTGCGAGAAATGAGAGTTTCCAAGTATGCAATAGCTCCTCTATCTCAATACCTGTTGGACCCACAAACCATGTCGCAACCTGCCAGGCTTCTTGCAGCTCTTGCACTAGGTGACCTTTTCCAGCAGGAGGGGCTTGCGCGAGCCACCGATTCTGTCTCTGCATGTCGTGCACTAGTGAGCTTGCTTGAAGACCAGCCAACGGAAGAGATGAAAATGGTAGCAATTTGTGCATTGCAGAACTTGGTTATGAACAGTAGGACAAATAGGCGTGCTGTTGCAGAAGCAGGGGGCATTTTGGTAATTCAGGAATTACTGATGTCTCCAGATTCTGAAGTTGCTGGGCAGGCAGCACTGCTTATCAAATTTCTATTTTCTAATCACACACTTCAGGAGTATGTGTCAAACGAGCTCATCAGATCTCTTACTGGTAAGCTACTGCTTAAAATGACACCCCTATCTTGCCATGCATTTACTGGTTCTGAATTCATAAATTGCAGATATTCAGTCCAATTGAATGATATTAAAAATGAGGAACCCTCTTTAACTGACCCTTGTTGATGGATCCACCCTTTCTTTTAACTTTTGGCAAATCCATTTCCCATTTACTTCCATTTACACGCTCCAAAACAACCCCGTCCCAAAGGCTCTCAAGAAACCCTTCCCAAATCTCGACAAACCCGCTTGAGAAACCCATCCCAAAGGCTCTTGAGAAACCCTTCCCAAATCTCGACAAACCCGCTTGAGAAACCCGTCCCAAAGGCTCTCGAGAAACCCTTCCCAAATCTTGAAAAGGCTATCGTAGGTGAGAGATTGCTTTGAACCATCCAAATCTCATGGACGCCAATCTCAAGGTAGAGTTTTCTCTCTACAATGTATTCGCAGTGGCTCTCGTCACTCAACAGGAAGAAGCACGATTTGGAAAAAAGGCAAAGGTAAAAATTCACAATCTTCCTCGAGAGGCTATTCGCAGTGGAGTAGCAACAATGATAGAAGTTACCTAGATGGGGATTTTGTTAGAGAGTATGAGAGACGAAGAGAGTACAGACAACATTTTTCCAATCAACGAAACATTAGGATTACCTTCCTCTTCTCCCAACAGAGGACAAAACAAACCCTATAATTCTCCCCGACGTCGACCAACCTCCAAAGGTAAACGTATCACCTTTGATCACAATAACCAGAACGATGATTCTCAAGGTAAATGGTTTCCAGCCTCGAAGGTAAGAAAGAAAGGTAAAAGGTCGTATTTTGGTACTTCTCTTAATCCTCTCCGAGTTTTGCCCACTCTCTTTGTGAACTAGTTTCTTGAAGAATGGATGGAGCTCCATTTTTCTAGGGTTTTTTTGGGAAGTATGGGAAAGTGAGGGAGGTTGTCATTCCTAGAATCAAAGGTTCCTCTACCATCCGAGGCTTTGCCTTTGTTTGGATGGTGGAGGAGGAAGATCTCTTAAAATCCATTGAAGGATTAAATGGCAAGAGATTTTACGATAAGGAACTCAGGGTTCAGGCGGCCCTCTATGGTCCTGGGGAAGTGAATCGAGAGCGGATTAGGAATCTCCCCAAAGAGTAAGGTTAGTCCTCACCTCAGAAGGTTGATCCTCCTTGGCTCTCCCCAGTTCTGGAAGTTTTCAAACCCCGACACTCTCATTCTCTGTCCTACAGGGATGCCCTCGTAGGATCCCCATCCCCTCTTGATCGCGTTTGTTCCCAGTCGCCTCCTTAGCCCACCTTGCCCTCCCCTCCTGTCCAATCCCCCTCCACCTCGAGTCGCTTTATTCCGTCGATCACCAAGGAAGATCCTCTCCATCCTGTGTTGTTGGTGCCCGTTGGGATCATTTCAAAAGCTTGTAGCACCTTTGAATCTACTGTAGTTGTTGCTATGCTCCCTGGCTTTACGATTCAAGACTTGGAATCTTGGTTTCAATTCTATTGCAATCTTGGATCGTAGAACATCCTGATGCGTCTGCTCGACCCTGTTTGTTTGGGTTTTTCTTCATCCATCGGAAGATATTAAAAGGATTCTTTTCACTAGCAGGCTCCTTAGGGTTGGACTGATGGATTTGATTTCTAGATGTTCTGAATGGTCCTTATTTGGTTTTTTTTTTTTTTACTCTTGGTTCTGATTCTCAGACGTTTCTTTGGAACTTTGGTATAATGATTTCTTTGTGTCTCTAGGTTCTTGCTTGGGAGCAATGTTGTCAAAATCGTTATTGTATCGCAAATCGTAGTAGGGATTGAATCATATCGTATCGCAAATCGTATCGTAAATTGTAAGATTTTTTAAATTTTTCTTAAAAAATTGAAAAAATATAAAAATATAAAAAAATTAGATTTGTTTTTTAAAACTCATCTATCTTCCTTTTGCCATCAATGTGCACCAAGTAATACCAAGTCATAATAGTGTTAAAGGATTCTTATTCCTTCATTTTTTGTCTTCCATGAAATTTCCCTTTAAAAAACATACAAGGATCTTTTAATAATTTATGTTTTTGTTACTTTTCTTAAATGTGGAGTCATGGTGGAAAAGTGGCCTTTGATATTGTAGACTGAAAAAAAAAAAAAAAAATTGATTTATACACATCATTCCATAATACATGTAAGTCATGCTGATCGTAACCATCCATAAAAAAAATTACAGGTAGGTCATATATCAATTTGGTGTTTCGACCAATTAAGAAGTAAGGAATCACAAAAAAAAGCTGCATGATTTGATGTTGAAGAGAATATATATCATTTAATCTCTTATGAAGAATAAATTAAAATAATTTACCTTTTCTAAGCAATTCTTAAAGTCCCCACCAATTTAAAAACATAAAATGAAAGCCAAGTAAAGCTTAAAGTAGAAGAGAACAAGTATAATTTGAATCGTAAATCGTAGGATTTAAATCATAGAATCGTAAGATTCATATAAAAAGGGATTCAAGGTTGGGATTCAAATTGTTTTGCTTTAGATTCAACTAAAATCGTATATCGTAAATCGTAAGATTTTAACAACACTGCTTGGGAGAGCTCATCCTGGTGGATCAGGCGACTGAAAAATGGGAGGAGCTTTGCTGGGTGAGGCGCTATAACCCTCTTAAAAAGCCTCCCTGTCTAATCTACTAGTTTATTTCATGTCTCTTTTCTGGTGTCCTAAATCGACATCGATAAATTGAGGAAGGATTTTCTGTGGCAAGGTCGATCCCTGTCAGAAAGTTTCCCCTACTTAAATGGAAGGAGATTTGTTCTCCCTTTAGTGAAGGGGTGGCGGGGATTAAATGATTAGATCTGGTTAGTTAGGCCCTCTTGGGGAAATGGGCTTGGAGGTTTGGTGTGGATGGGTCTAGTCTTTGGAGGTCGATTGTCGCCGCTAAATATAGGGTTTCTCTGATGGGGTGGAGGGCTAAGCCTTCATCCTTATTCTGATCCTCTTAGATGTGGAGGGCCATTGCTGGGGTGGCTGAAAAGATCTTTTCTTGCATGAGATTATCGATTGGTGATGGTGTTAGGACCAGATTTTGGGGGGGTTCTTGGTATGGGATTCCCCCCCTAAGATCTTCTTTCCCAGCTCGGGCCTCCCTCTGTTCTGAGGCTGATATCTTCATGGCTAGATGCTTTTCTAGCTCGGGTGAGGAGGGGATCTGGTTGCGCCCTTTCGGAGGAACTTGACGGATAGTGAGATTGTTGATTTTGTTAATCTTCTCTCTCAGTTGCAGGGATTTGCTCCCTCTCGGGAGGAAGAGGATTCGTTGGTTTAGAGGATTGGAAGCTTGGGAATCTTCTTGGTCAAGTCGTTTTACTCCTACTTGTCCCAGCCTGCTGCTCTAGGCGTCAAATGTCACAAAGGTTCGATTTGGGGTTATGGAGCTCTTCCCAAGGCTGCAGTTTTTGCTTTGTTAGCAGGAAGGAATAGGATTCTCACGGTAAAAAAGTTGTCCAAACGGGGAATGATTTTGCCTAATGTCTGCCTCTTATGCATGGGTAATGCAGAATCTGTGGATCATTTGCTTCTCCACTGCCCGTTTTCTTCCTATCTTTGGGATGGGATTCTCTCCCAAGCAAGGGTTTTCTAGATCTTGCCGAGATCTTTTGAAGCCTCTTCCAATCTTGGCAACCTATCTTTGGGATGGGATTCTCTCCCAAGCAAGGGTTTTCTAGATCTTGCCGAGATCTTTTGAAGCCTCTTCCAATCTTGGCAACCTATCTTTGGGATGGGATTCTCTCCCAAGCAAGGGTTTTCTAGATCTTGCCGAGATCTTTTGAAGCCTCTTCCAATCTTGGCAAGTGTTGGGGGGAGGGAAGCTGGGTAACAGAAGGTGGAGACTGGCTCTTCTTGTTGCCCTTTGGCCTATATGGGGGGAGAGAAATAATCACTGCTTAGACAACAAAAAGAAGCCATCATCCAGGGTCCTGGCGAGTGCTATGTCTTTGATTAGGGACTAGGTGTAGCTGTTTTTTTGCAGGTTCCCCAACCAGGTGGCTGGGTTGTTGTATTTAGTAGTTTTGTTTAGGTTTTTCTTTTCTTTTTTCGGTTGTTCCGATTGTTTTTCACTGCTTTCTCTTTGGCTCTACCTAATAAAGTTGTTTCACCCCTAAAAAAAGAGTCAATCGTTCATCATCTCGAAATTTTTTATGCCAGCCCCTTGTTCTGAGAAAGGCTTACACACTTCCTGCCATTTTAATAAGTGAAACTTATGGTTCAAGGCCACACCTTGCCAAAGAAAATTTCTTCTCAATGTATCTATCGTTAGAAGGATTGCCTTAGGACACTTGAATAGGGTGAGGAAATACGTAGGCAGGTTAGACAAAGCAGCCTTGACTAGAGTGAGTCTTCCTCTTATAGATAGGTGCCTAGCTTTCCATGGAGATAGTTTTCTTACAGTTTTCTTTCCATTCTCTCGATTACTTTATCCTACAAATGCTTTGGGTGCTTGGCAATACAAGGAGGGAGTCCCAAATAAGAGTTTGGGAAGGATCTATCCCTACACCCGAAAGGAAAAGTCGTACAAGAGACATCTTGACTCTAAGAGGTGAATTCCCAGATTCACATTTAGAGATGTAAACTAACTTGAAGCACACTACAATCTTCCCGAGATTGTCGACCATGGAAGAATTCACCCTGCTGAAATAAGTGTGTCGTCCGCAAACTGAAGGTGGGAAACCCAAGTCACCTGGCTGTCCACCTTAAAACCTTGGAAAAACCCCTTTTCATGCCCCTTCGTAAGCATGCGACTAAGCGCTTCCAAAATAGCTACAAATAAGAAAGGGGAAAGGGGGTCTCCCTGTCTTAATCCTTTGGAAGTTTGTAAATATCCAAAAGAAGACCCCATTGATGAGGACTGAGAATCTGGAGGACTGAACGCATGCTTGGATCCAGCTTCTCCACCGCGAGCCACACCCCAATCTGTTGTGCATGTAGTCGAGGAAGTTCCAATCTACATGATTGTAAGCTTTCTCCAGATCATGCTTGCACACGACACCCTTAGATCTTGATCGGTGGCAAGAGTCGATACATTCATGAGCAACCATTGCACAATCAAGAATCTGATTACCTACAATAAACCGTGGTGGAAGGAAACTTGTACCATGTTGTTGGTACAAGAGTAGAAAGAAAAGGATCCACCTATTAATGAGGGTGTAGATATCAGTTTCCCCAAATAAAGGTGGTGTCTGTTCTTGGAGAGTATTGAAATATGAATCATGTACAAAGTTGCCGAAGGTTATTATCCAAACCATAATCGTTACACATTCATCATATAATTGCACAATTACAAGTACTCTGCCAAATACGAGTTGTTTGAATGATTGTACCAATCTTCTGTTTGAAACTTTTGCTTTCTCTGATTGCTTATGATGCTTTCGCATAACTTTTCAACTGTTACCTTTATTCTAGACAAGCCTTCAAGCAAGTTTTGACAAAGCGAACCCTGGAATATGAAAAGGTCTTGGTGAGGGCGGTAACATGTATAGAGACAGGCACTCACAATGTTCAGTAGTTGCAACTCGAAAAACTGGGATTCCGTCCGTCTTATTACCAGAGCTAGTCTCATATAGTAGTGCCAGTAGGAATTCTCTGTTGGGAGAAGGTATTGTCAAATTTGATATATATATATTTTTTTTGGGAAAATGACATTTTGGAGAGGTCGTGCATGCACTCTGATACCTAGGGCTACTAGCACAAACACTGTTTCATATCTTTCTATGAATTAGAGAAAACCATATTTTCATGCAATGTATATGCATCACTAAGTTTCTATAATTGACTTCTCACTGCAGCTGCCTTGGAAAATGAGTTGTGGGCAACAGCAACTATCAATGAAGAAGTGCTTCGAGCCATAAATGTGATATTCACAAACTTCCCAAAGCTTCATATTTCTGAAGCGGCTACGCTGTGCATCCCGCACTTGGTTGGGGCACTGAAGGCTGGAAACGAGGCTGCTCAGGAATCTGTATTGGACACTCTCTGTTTGTTAAAGCAGTCATGGTCAGCAATGCCTATAGATGTCGCCAAAGCGCAAGCCATGACTGCTGCTGAAGCCATTCCCATCCTGCAGTTGTTAATGAGAACCTGCCCACCCAGATTCCACGAAAGAGCAGATAGCTTGTTGCACTGCTTACCAGGGTGTTTAACGGTCACGGTTAAACGTGGAAATAACTTGAAGCAGGCCATGGGAACCACAAATGCCTTTTGTAGGTTGACGATAGGAAATGGCCCTCCACGCCAGACCAAGGTAAATCCATAAAACAATTAGCCTTCACCAGACCGATGGTTCGTTTCGAAGCTAATGAGGCCAGTGGCTACAATAAATAGGATGCTGGCAATGGCTGGGCCTGTCCATCGGCCTTCGGCTTGTCATGGGCTCTGGGGTCAGGCCTTATTTTTGGGCCTGGATGTCATGCCTAGGTATAACTTTTGGGCCTGATGCATAAGGGCTCAGCGTAGGTTGGAAAAACATTTTTCCATTGATGTCCGACTAACCACTGGTCCCGTCCATTTAAGGTTGTCATTGGCTGGGCTGTAATCTATGGCACGATTAGTAAATGGGTGGGCTCCAGCTGACCTCCTCTGGGCATAACCTTGGCCATTGCCAAACCCCTATCAACAAATGGATATTTCTATTAGCATGCTTTGATTGTAACATTGGACAGTCTAATATTTGTTAGGTAGTGAATCACAGTACTTGTCCTGAATGGAAGGAGGGGTTTACCTGGGCATTTGATGTACCTCCAAAAGGACAGAAGCTTCACATCCTTTGCAAGAGCAAAAATACATTCGGGAAGGTATGGAGGTATCTCTTATTATTTTTCTTTATTGTTCTGGGAAATGGGTTCCTTTCATACTTATGTGTTGGATGGGGGATGCTGTCGCAGGCGACTCTTGGAAGAGTAACGATTCAAATAGACAAAGTTGTGACGGAAGGACAATACAGTGGGTCCTTCAGCCTCAGCCATGACAACAATAAGGATGGATCGTCCCGCTCTCTTGAAATTGAGATCTTATGGTCCAATAGGATGTCCAATGAGAGCATGTGATTGGGTCATGGGCATGCAGCACATTCAAAAATTGGTACTCCCTTTCCCAAGCTCTTCTTGAAATTAAGCTGAGCGGCAAGGGGCTGCAATAATGGCGCTGGCTCTCCATCAAATGGTAGGTAGGTCAGGTGCTATCATTGTGAGTTCCAGTTTTGAAGGCATGGAAGATGGTGAGATGTGGAGGAAAAAAAAAGAAGAGGGTTTAGGTAAGAACTTTTGGATAGAAGTTGGGACTGGTTTGGAGAGGCAGGCTGTAATTTTGTACAGGGTAGGTCTGTAGTCGATGCAATTGTCGCAAGACCTGGAATCGACCTTTTGCTCTGGCGCTGTCTGGAAAATGATGTTCACGTGTAATATTTGGCCATTCCACTGATATAAAGAAGAGGAAGTGATTCTTTGCATCTTTCCCTTTCGTAATGTTTTCTTCATATTAGATTGAAATGGCTTGTGCATTTATTCTTTTCAACCGCAAGTAGCTTTCTGATGAAAATCTCTTGATTGAGCAGAAAAAATGGCAGCTGCTTGGGAGTTCATCAGGGCTCAACCATCCTCAATCTTCTGCTCCCAACTGCGATGACCATTTCCTATTGAGAGTGGTGCCAACAGGTTTGTTACAAGGGTTTGTAGGTGTCCCCTAACCCGCCATTTTATTGTCTCTTCCAAGCTTCCTATTCGTTGAAATGATGTGACCCACCTGTCAACGGTTGGAAATGCATGCAATTTATGCTGGGTTCACTGCATCCGAAACAATGGTAGCTCGCCAGGGGACCAACTACTTGATCTGGCAACAAGAGTAAACTGGATAGTGGTGCAACCCTTTCTATTTTATCACCGCATTTGGTTGCACCAAATTACACTGATTAATTGTGAAATTTCATGATATTTGATGCAACCAAACACAGCGCAAGTCACATTTATAGTTGAACCACCTGTGGGCAATCCTAGGCTAACATCGAGTAAAAAAACCCATATCATTGGAAAATGTGGTCGTGTGCCAATAGGTACACAAGATCCTGTATTGAACATCTCCTGCCACACATTGCTTGTGGGCAGGAATCTCTATGCAGAAGCTTGCCTAGACGATATTTATACTGGATTTGCTGACCTGACTTTCAAAACTCACTGATCACCAACAATGGATTCTGTGGTACACAACCCATTTTTATGTGCATGATTTTGACTCCCAAAATGCATGTAGATAAAAGAGTCGCACCATAAATAAGGTAGCTGTAGGTGATTCGTTCTCTTGCTCCTAAAGATATAATAATTGCTGCAGACATGCTACTCGGCAGGCACCGGTGTGATATCTCTGTATATGGAGTGCTGGCTCTTTAAGAGCACCTGTACCAAAATCCAGTGGGCCGGGACTTTTTTTTTTATTTTTTTAATTTAAACATTTTTACTTTACCAAAATAGATGGCCATTTTACATCAAATATATGCCATTGGTGATTTTCTAACCATCCATTTTCGTCGTATGAATGAGGCCTGCGATGTTTTAATTGGCCTGATGTAGGAACCAACACATGTTTATGATAGGGCTAATGATGGGCCTGGGTCTTTCACACCTATGTTCGGATTGGCTCAGGTTGGGGTCAATCCAAACCTGATCAAACAACTCAGCTGCCAACCTGAATAGCATCATCTGGGTTTTCAATTGCCCGTGGGGAGTGCAAAGTCCGAAAGTATTTCCATGGTCTAGACATCCATCGGGTAGGCCCACCCAAGATGGACCGTGCACAAGGATCAATATTTCACACAATCGTGTCCTTTGTACTATATTCAGAATGGTGGCTATAGTACTACAAACGAAATACAAATTAAGGCATGCCACTCCCAAATATAGGGCTATATACAGAGTGTTAGTGCATCTCACATGATGAGGTTTCTTGTTAGGGGGTGCAGCTGGCAAATCAAGACCATCCATAAGGTAGGCCTTACCATAAACACCATAAAAAAAAGACTACAGTCCTAATAGTCAATTTGTGGTCTTCAAATGGAGAGTTTAGGACCCAAAAAGTCTCAACAGTTGAAAAAATTGAGGTATTACACTGGAACTAATCAATCTGGGCGGATGTGTCATATCTTGTAGGGTCCACTTACTGGATCTGGAGATCTGGATTTACTGTGTTGGTTGCACGCTAGTGATAATCAATCATGAGCTCCTTCCTCGTAAGAGACCTTCATTTGTGACAGATTGACCTCCAAAAATTGGGGCCCACCCCAATAATGATGAAATTACAATGCCTGATCAAGCTTCCATAAAAAAAGTATGTGGGGCCCTCCACGTGTATCTTTCCAAACAGACCAATGCCCATAGCAGAGAGAGAGAGAGAGAGAGAGAGAGAAGGACAGGATCCACACCATTTTATACTGCAAATACATACACATTCAAAAATCATAATCATAAATAAAGGGGAACGGGAGTTGTTTCTTGTTACAACAGGTGCATATGCAGCACAGATTTTGTTGTTTTACAAAGACATACATGTGTTGTTGCTAGCTTAGCCCTGTGTACTGATGATGATGTGAAGATCTTCCACGTATCCCCCAAAACCAATTGCCGTGGAGATGAATCCGGTTACTGTACAGAGGCATCCCATCTGTATTAAGCAAAAGAGCAACATTTAGTCACTGCCCTCGAGCAAAAATGCATGATACAATGTTGACTCAACCATGTTCCTAACAGCTAATTTTTTTTTATAAAAATACACGGTACCTGGTAACCATTTCCTATTTAATCTTAACCGGTGAAAAACAGGCAAAGGAAGGGAAAAAAGGCATGGATAATTGACATCATAAACTTTCCAGTAAAATTATCATTTCTAACTGCAGTGCTAATTCATTGCAAGAGTTTGCATGTTACAGGGACAAGCAATATTATGGCAATATCTTCCACCATCCGTTTTTTGATAGTTCACAATTTATTTCAAAAATGAAAAAAAAAAAAAAAAAAAAAGACTTGCAGAGTTTTGACACACAGGAACATCTCACCCACGACTAGGTGTACATGAAGAGAACATGCAACCAGGGCCCACTGGTGTAAACCGTAAATGCATGGATCTAACTTGTTCATCTAGTCTCCGCACTATAAAATTAGGATGCCTGAAAAATCAGGCTGACCCAAACACCAGGTGGGCCACACAATAGAAAACAATGGATAACCACCCAAAAACCTCCAAATTCACATGGTTGCCCACCTGTAGTTGGATTGGCTAGATTTTGGTGCATCCCATTTTCATTGTGGGTGATCAAGCTAGGTGGGTTGGATTACATACCGCAGTAGGCTCCACACAACTAGCTGCACAATTTTCTCCCAAATTCACATGGTGGTGCACCTGATGGTGGAATTTTGGGGCATCCCATTTTCATGGTGGGTGATGCTGCTAGACAGGTTTGATTCCATACACACCAAAGGAGAATGAGAAGTGTATAAATACATGCGCATATGGGGGGGGGGGGGGGGGGTTGAAGAAAGTAGTAAGTACAAAGCAACTAACCTCACGGAGCAGTAACTAACTTCTGCTGAGTACCCAAATGTTGAAGGAACTCGATTGGCTATAAGACATGATTCGAACACTACATGGTTAAATCACAACGCATCTGTTAGTACAAGTATACCAGTGCAAAAGTTCTGGAGATGCACTTTTGGCAAAGAAGTAAATAAAAAGTTTTATAAAAGAAAAGCATCTTGCAGCATCAGATTTGCCTAATTAATCCACCTGAATGATGCGAACAACAACAATGCATTCTGTATAAGAAACTATGGATGACTCTATTGATTGGCCCAATATGCACCATCATCCTTTGTGCCAAGTGGGGTTGTCGACCAGTAAAATTGTTATGCATTAGAAGTTTCTAGGGCCGTTATTTGCAATGGTCTTTATATTTCCTGGTGTTTGAAGGCATGCTTTGTCTCTGTCTATATATGTGCATGTGGGGTTCGACCACTGCATTCCTTCACAATTCATCTACTCTCCAAGTTCTTTAAGGCGCCATTCTGTGGTACAATCCAAAAGCTTGACTGTCTTTGCTTTTCTACATTTACTTGTCCACGACCAAGAGCAGTGTGATTGACGTGCACCACCTGATGTTATAGGATGGCTATAAGACCACATGCTTTATGAGATAATGTTAGATGTGTAGCTGAAATGAGGATGTTGAGATTGATGAGTGGCAAGACAAGGATAGAATAGGATACCAATGACTTCGAGGGAATTTAGGAGCACCACCAATAGGTAATAAGATGAGGGAAAGTAGACTTGGTTTGGTCATTTGCAATGACGACCAAGACTTGCACCAGTTGGAGAAGAGTTGGTACAAGTTGAGGGCTCTAAAAGGTCAAGGGGAGGACCCCAAAAAAGGATGTGGGTGGAGGTAAAAAGAAAGGAGTGACGGATTCAATGACCTATGGTCTAGCTAAGTTATGGCCCTTGATAGGATGGAAGGGCAGAAAAGGATTCATGTAGCCGAGCCCAATTAGTTGGGGTAAGGCTTAGATGATGATCATAATGACATGCATGATAGATTGACTGTGACTTCTAGCTCCCATTTCTATTGGATGCTCACTCTTACAAAGGTAACACTTGCCCACATGCATAATAGTTTTTTTTTTTTTTTTTTTTAAGAAATATGCATATAGATTGAGTGTGACTTCCATAACTTGTATTTCCATCCGGTATCCGTGCTCCTACAAAGGTTATAAATGCTCTGATCACTAAGAGGGAAAAATCATGTGCTGCAGCATGTTATCTTTCATGGCACACACATACAGACCACCACAGCCAAGGGTTAGAAACCACGATCTATATCGCCTCAAGTTCTCATTGATGAATGCACAAAACAAAGATGGCTACGACCACATGCACGAGAAGGTTAGGCGTGTGTGATTAATAAATTGTCATCCTTCAAAAGAAAAAGAAAAGAAAAGAAAAGAAAAGAAAAAAAGAAAGAAGTTTGGGGGTGTGTGATTAAGAGTAATTTGTTGAAAGAAAAGAACTGTCAGCAAACATTTCAAGATGGGTATGATTGACATATAAGCTCCCCCTCTACGAGTGTTCAAATGCATGACTTGGTGTTTGTGGATTTTTTTTATGTTTTCTGTGAATGGGGGCTATTTACCTTTAACCAGTAAGTGTCTATTCTATAATGGCCATTGTGGCTCGTGAGTGTCCAACTTAAGCCCCAGGATAATTTCAATGTCATTTCTCGTGCTAAATGAGTATTTTGTAAGATTCATGAAC
This sequence comes from Liriodendron chinense, assembly GCA_003013855.2. Classification (NCBI taxonomy): domain Eukaryota; kingdom Viridiplantae; phylum Streptophyta; class Magnoliopsida; order Magnoliales; family Magnoliaceae; genus Liriodendron; species Liriodendron chinense. Next base: position 6,626,106 of record ML058513.1, read on the forward strand.
CATAAAGAGCATAAGAGACCTTTCCAAAAAAAAAAAAAAAAGCATAAGAGCAATCAGCAAACAAAGATCTACTAACTATGACCCTGGCATCCCATGTATGGTTGGACACTAAAGAAAGTAAACATGAACTTCAAGAAAACCTTGAAAGTCAAGAGTGGCAGTGAAGTTCAAGACAGCCAATTAAATTATAACAGTGTAAGGAGCAAAGAACCAACAAAAAAAAAAGAGAGAGAAGGCCAATGCCAATTAATAAGCACTGAAGAAAGAAAATGCGTAAAAATGAATCACCTTCGCATGGCAGATCTTTGTAATTGCCTCGACATGAAGACTTTGCAGTTCTTCAAGAGCAGTGATATCCAGACCATCAAGATCTTCACTCTGGCATGGAAATGGGTGAATATTTCAGTGGAAGTGGTTTTCCTTGTTATATGCGATTATGAAAATATTGTGTTGGTTGTTTCACAACATCTATAATTTAAGTATGTACATGCAGTGCAGATTTGGAGCTGCACTCACTAAACAAGCAAGCATCGCATGCAGATGGTATAAAATTTAGACTTCATACTACCAAGACTGCATGCTTTGAAAACTTCATGAAAAGGGATAAACATCTCCACTCAATGCTCATGCTTCTTTGCACAGCACATACTGCAAGACTCAAATTTCCTCATACGCCTCCTCCCAGATCTTAGATTTTCCAGTGATTTCTTATTGGGTTCTCTTCAATTGGCGAGTCTTCTCATCTGTTCCAATCGATTATCTGCTTTCACAGTCAACCTAAGCCATGCAGTAACAAGATCTGATCTTGGTTGGATTTTCATCTCTTCTTTTGTTTTGTTTTTCCTTTTTCCTTTTCTTTTTTTTTTCTTTCTTTTGGTTTTTTTTTTTTTGGCTGTAAGGATTCTTGGGTTGATCCATGAAGGATCCAACAACTTCAGATTGGTGAAAAAACATTTTGTATCTGTTTCAATTTCATATAGTTTGAGGGGCAACGTATGTGGATTTCTTTCTACAAGTGGGGGACTACATTGTAGAAAACCCATTCTCCATTGATTTCCTTACTCTTGGGGCTTTCTTTCTACAACTGGGGCCTACGGTCAACAATCCAAACAGTTAATATAATGGGACTTACCATGGATGGCCCATGGACCAAAAATCCTCCTTGAAGAAGTCCTTGGGCCTAAACATGCAATAGATGACCCCCAAATATATGGCTGATAAGGAAAATACGGAAATGATTCACATTCAACGGAAGAAAGGGCCAAATGAAGGTTCTTTCAAACTGGGACATTTGGTGCTTGGGCCATCATGAAGAGGCCCATCATATCAATGCTATAGAACACTCGGCAATAGGCTCCAATTGTACAAAACACAACTGATCCGAGTCAAGTTTTGTTGGTGGACCAAGTTGAGTCCAAATCTTTAGTTAATCAACCTTGCTTCAGACCTACTTTTTTCTATAATCCATTTCTCATCACCTCGAACCAGTGTTTTAAAGAGCTACGCTATGTAGCATGTAGATTACACTACGTAGCGTAGCTTAGCCTTAACGTTATGTAGCTTATGAAAATAGCTTAAAGTCACTTGTAGCCTACGCTACACGCTACATAGACTACAGTACACGCTATTTAGCTCACACTACAAGTAATTTTTCGCTACAAAATTAAAACTAATTACTGTTTTCAATGATTTGTAACATTTTTCTATTTTCTATAAAAATTAGTTAATCTTTTCAATGCTTTTAGGAAAATAATATAACTAACAATATTAAATTAGTTTTGTTGCTCTTTCTTTACTTTATACATAATCATTGCCATTTCCCATTACTTTAGGTTGCATTTGGTTGCACCAAATATCATCAAATTTGTTAAATTTCATTATTAATCAGTTTAGTTTGGTGTAGAATATCATCATTAGTGCAATAAGTGCAACCTTAATTAAAAATCTAGAAGTAGCATGTAGCTTACACCTCACGCTTCAGAGGGGTGAATCGCTACACTACACACTATTCGCTATTTAAAATATTGCCTCGAACCATTATTTCATTTTAACTTCAACAGTAACCGTTTTCCTCATCCATCATGAATCTTATTCATTTCTCTAATTTTTTTTTTCTAGTTGCTCCCAAATTCCCATATTGTCTCAATTTCTCTGTAGAGCCATATTCTTTTCATCTTTCCTTTTATGTGAGATAGGGGAAAAAATTAGCCTATCATTTCCTTCAGATCCCCTTTCCTCATCCATTAGGTTTTCTCATCAATAAATTATTAAAATAAATAAGCATTTTTTTTTCATGAGGTTGACTTCAATAGTATTTACCAATCTATAAACATATTAAAAGACTCAAAGTGCTTCAAGGATTTAGTATTTATCAAACTCTAAACAATTAGAAGAGGTGCTTCAGGATTTTTTTTTTTTTAAGTTTCCTATACTTTTTTAACCCAGACCTCTGAAAGCATTGATCATTGTGGTACTCACAATTGTGATGGTGTTTTCTGCATGTGAGTTCTTCCAAGACCGCAAAGTAGGATGACTCAAACTATTAACGCAAGCTCCAATGATAGTACTCATATTACAATTCTTAATCATGTCTTGGATTCATTTGTGTTTTGATCCTCACGAGATTGATAGTCATTAGGGGTATGGCATGTGTGACACATGTGGAGCAAGGAGACGGAGAAAAGGAAAATGGATCTAGAGGGCAGAGAGAGACAAAGGGAGAGGTGGGGCTACACATGCTCAGAGGGAGAGAGGAGAGAGAGAGAGAGAGAGAGAGAGAGAGAGAGGAATGGTGGGCAACCCATCCTCACTGCTTCCCTTGGTGTCACCCAATTGAGCCACTGCCTAGTTTTTGGACTAACGTCCTAACATGAGCCGATGCAATAGATGTACGAAGTGAATGTCACACAATCATCAAGGTGGTCCTCACAAAGCTCTGTCAAACAGTCTCCCTAATTAAATGCTTCATGTGGACTACATACAGAGAATGAGAAGTTGGGGCAGACATGGTGCCTTCTGCGGTAAAATGTAAATTGTCCCTCGCCAAGCAACTATATTTTTAACGACAATTTTATCCTCTAATAATCAAAATTCTAAGACTAATTGTGAGGGGCAAAAATCTCCAAAACTGTTGGCATACACACCCAAGCACACACATGTATATTAGAAACTCTCAAGTCCAACCAGTTATTTAACGCCAATTTTGAAAAGGGACCAGCAACTCAACTAGGCCCCATCGTGGTATTAATGTGAAATCCACCCCGACCATCAGGTGTGTCACCCCATGTTATGCCCAGGGCCCAAAAGTCAGCCCCATCCGTTATTTAGGTGGACCACACGATTGGAAACAATGTACAGGGCAAAGCTCAACCCTCTAAATTGTTCCCTTGGTGTGGCCCGCCTAAATCACGAATGGGCCTAACGTTTGGGCCTCATGCCTAAGTTTTAGTGTGGTATCTAATGGTTGGAGTAGATTTCATATAATCATCACAATGGGCCCTATAAAAATCAAGGGTGGATGTCTCTCCCCCAACTGTTTCCCTTGGGGTTGCCAGCCTAAATCACAGGTCAACCCGATTTTTTTTTGCTCTGAGCCTAACATAGGATTATACATCTAATGATCAGAGTGGATCTCAAAACATATCACAAGTGGGCCCCGGAAAAAAATCAAGGGGTGGGTGTCCGGTAAAATTTCTTTTCTTAACGAGGTCTCAAGTCCAATGGGTTGGACTATAAATTAAGGTCCAAAGAGCCGATAACTTCCAACCTTTCATGTGTATATGGCATCGAACATGCTAATAGGTTTGCCCCATCATGAGCGTCACCTTTTAGAGAACTCTACAACAGCCACTCATTGAGTGGACCACACTTGTGTTTGCACTAGAAGATGCTCATAGTGGGGCCAACCTGTTGGAAGGGTGGATGTCACATGTACTTAATACTTCACGAGTTATTATATGGGTGGACTATAGCTTGTGGTCCAACCAGATGGACTTAAGAAATTCTTTTTTTGGAATATAACATTGTTTTCTAGGAAAAGGTGGGAGACCAACGCACCATTTATTTTTGACACGGCCCACCGTGGTGCATGTGAGATCCACTCCGACCATTAGATGTGTAATCCCATGTTAAGCTTAAAGCAAAATAAAATAAAAAATTAAAAAAAAAGAGGCTAACTTGTGATTAAGGCGGGCACACCAAGGGAAACAATTGGGAGAGAGACATCCACCCTTGATTTTTACAAGATCCACCGTGATGATTACATGAAATCCACTCCAACCATTAGATGCCACACTAAAACTTAGGCCTAGGGCCTAAAACTCAGGCCCATACGTGATTCAGGTGGGCCACACCAAGGGAAACAGTTTGGAGGGTCAACATTGCCTTGTACATTGTTTCCAATCGCGTGGTCCACATGAATCACGGATGGGGATGATTTTTTGCCCTAGGCCCAGCATGGGGTGACGCACCTGATGGTCGGGTGGATTTTACATTACGACCACAGTGAGCCCACCCAAGACGGAGACCCCTTTTTGAAAGTGATGTGAAATAACTCATCTCCACATATTTATTAACACTAATTAATCCCTAATTCTAAGTTGATTGGACTCTCTCTCTCTCTCTCTCTCTCTCTCTCTCTGTACACATTATATAGATGTGTCTTTTGCATGTGATTTCTGTTGGAATTTTATATTTTGGATAGTTCTTCCTTTCCTTTTTTATTATTATTATTTTTTCTAATTATTGAAGTACATAGTGTTACCTGTACAATTCTAATTTGGTTTTTGCCACATCAGACACCTAGGTACACTTGGACACGATTTCTTGAGACGATTATTGGGTATTTTTTGCATATACGACTATAAATTGGTTTTGTTTAGAATGATGAGAATTTTCCGTCTAATTTCCTTTCATTTTATGTTTTGATCATTTTCTTCTACATTTATTTCACCTTATCGATTTTTTGGTACGTGTCTCATGACCAGTCTTTAAATTATCTCCGATATTATTGAAATGTCCCCAATATTATCTCTATCTCTAGCTCAGTGATAACACTGGTAGCGATACCGATAACACTGATAGTATAAAAAATTATAGGTATCAGCAATGTATCACTAAATATCGCTAATGTGTTGATATCGTCAATATTTTCAATTGTATAAATTTCAGGCGTTATTTGTATTGCCAATGCATTGATACAGCTGGTGTATCGCCAATATTTTTATTGTGTAAATTCTAGGTGTCGCTTGTATTGTCAATATATTTGCAATGTTTCAATAATATCGCCCTTGTATCAATATCGCTAAAAATATAAATATTAAAAAATTCCCATTTCATATTTTTCTATGGGGCGCATGGTTGTATGCAGCGTTCAATTTGTTGACAATAATATTGGTAATATCACATTATTATCACATTATTATCATTATCGCAACATGGCAATAATGAGACCACGATCTTTAGTTTCTTTTTTAGTTGTTAATAATTTGTTGCAAAATATCATGTGTTGCCAATATTCTGAAATGTCAATGGATGTTTGGATGAAAGGTTAGATATTGGATGTATAGATGGGATGGATGAGATGGTTGGATTGATTTCTTATAGAAGCACATGCTTTTAGGCCCCTCATTAAATAGAAACCTATTATCTATGCAGTTTTTTTACTCATAAACAGTGTTCGAAGTTTTGGTATCGCTACAAGTTTCGCTAGCTGGGGATACCAAAACAATATCGATATCGCCAATAATATCGCTGATAATCAGAAATGCGAGGAAAATGGGAAAAACGGTGGAATTTTTCAATGAAACCTCAGGAGTTGATAAAATACACATAGTTACATATTTAGGAATAAAAAAATTGCATAAAGAATGCATACATAATAGGTTTCTATTTAATGGGGGCCTAAAAGTATGTGTTGCCATAAGAAGTCAATCCAATCATCTCATCCACCCAAAATCTGAAATTTCCATCCAAACATCCATTGATATTTTAGAATATCGGCAACACATGAAATTTCCAAACAAATCGTTAACAACTGAAAAAGAAACTAAAGATTGTGGTCTCGTTATTGCCATGTTGCGATCATGATAATATCGTGATATTATCAATGTTATCGTCAACAAATTGAACGTTGCATACAATCATGCACCCATAAAAAATATGAAATGGGAATTTTTTAAATATATAGATTTTTGACATATCGATACATTGGCGATATTATCGAAATATTGCAGATGCATTGACGATACAAGTGACACTTGGAATTTACACAGTAAAAAATATTGGCAATACACCTACGGGATCAATGTATTTACAATACAAATGATGCCTGTAATTTACACAATTGAAAATATTGATGATATCGATATATTGGCAATATTTAGTGATACATCATCGATATCAAGAATTTTTTATACTATCAGTGTTATCGGTATCGCTACCGGTGTTATCGGTGTCGCTAAGCTAGAAATAGAGATAATATCGGGGATATTTCAATAATATCGGAGATAATGCAAACACCTCTCGTTAATATACAAATATGTTTATTTTAACATCTCCTGAGGTTTCACTGAAAAATTCCACTATTTTCCTCGCATTTCCAGTTATCAGCGATATTAACGGCGATATCAATATTGTTTCCGTATCCCCAGCTAGCGAAACTTGTAGCAATACCGAAACTTCAAACACTGCTCATGACTAGATTTTTGGAGTTTTCTAGTGCCGGATAATTTAAGACACCTCAAAGATTAGCATACATGCCACATATCCAAGTAATCCTAATGTGGAAACTCTGCCTACAAGCTATACTGCAAGATGATCCCAAGATAAGGTAAAGGAGATGGGTGGTTGCAATGTGGGCAGTCAGTCATAGCACTTGTGGTAGTCTGCCAAGCAATCATGATGATTCATGGGAAAACATGACTTGTAAAGCCAAAACCAAATAGTAGTGATGATGATATGCATGCATGCTTCAATGGAGAGCCATTTTTTGTAAGTAAAGCCATGCAAGGAAGCACATATTCTATAAGAATTGCATACCTTTAATTTCGAAATGACGCCTTCTAGTTCTTTGCACCTTCTTCTTTCATTTTCATAGGTAGCCCTTACTTCTTCCAATGTGCTCAAGTTATCTGTGTTCACACTAAATTCTCCTTCCTTGAACTTTCTACTTGTGTTACCATTGGATGAAGGAAAGCCATTTCGTACTCTTGGTTGGAATGTATCGGAACCATTAGCCCCATCAAATGAGGATTCCTCAGAATTAATTCCAGTCTTCCTCATTTTTGCAACTAACACCCACATGTTTGCAAGCTCGTTTTCTAAATCCTGCTCATGTAACTTTGCTTCTTCAATTCTCTTTTGTAGCTCGCCTTCTCTTCGATCCTTCTCAGATAACTCAGCCTCCAAAGAAGCTTCTCTCTCGCGTCTTGCAATAAGTTCTTTTCGCAACTGTTCAATCAAAGGTCCATCCTCCTGTTTTCTCATGCAAGCATCAGGTCGTGAACTGCTGGCTTGGTCGTGCTTCCCATCAGATGGGGTGTGCCTATGAGAAGAATTAGTTCTGCATAGGCCCAATTCTTTTTTTGCAGCCAAATCACCAGTCAACTTTGCATTTTGGTAAGAAAGTTTTGTCACTTCTTCAGCCAAATTCCTAAGCTCAACTGCTGCAGCAGCAGCCAACTCTTTGGCGTAAGATGCTTCCTCTGCCAGCTTTTGGCTGTGAATTTCAAGCCCATCCTTTTCTTCAATAAGCCTCACCTTCTCTTGTTTCAGATTTTCTATCTCAGCAGCCTAATCCAAATGAATGCAACCAAAAATGTATCTTATCAATACTAAATTGAACCTGACAAAAGTATCTTCAGATCAGACCTTCAAAGAAATACACACACAAAAAAGGCCAATAAAGATAAGGGAGTAGAAAACCTGCATGAGTACTTGAGAATTCACAGGTATCTCAGTGTTGGACCCTTTAAAGTTTTCCTGTGAGAAACTACCTGGCAAGCTCACAACACTTTTCGGCGTATTCCCATCCATATAAGTTCCTTCAGAGGAACCAAGGCCCTCCGCCCACCCACCATTTTCTCTACATCCCTCTGCAAAACTATCCCTGAGCATAGAAACTTCATTGTCCGTGATATTTTCTGGATAGTTGGAGTCTTTCTCTGATAAAGAACTGAGCTGCTGCCTTAGCAGAAGAATTGTTTCCTGCATCTCAGCATTTTCGGATAGCTGATACCAATACATAAACAACTATGAGCACATTATATCCTAATTCCTTGCACAAAAGAAACCGGGCACCATGCCGTTGAAATTTTTTACCTTCATCTGAAGCTGCTCTTGAAGGATTCTATTATCTGCTGATTTTATCTTCAAATCATGCACCCCGTGTCATAGTGAATAAGAATAAGTCAGCACAGTGTGACAAGATAAAATTTAGTCATATCCCAAGAAGCAAAACATGATTAACAAACCTCAAGTTCAAAAGTTTTTTCGTTTAACTGTGTAGTGAGCTTTGAAAGAGTCTACAAGAAAACAGAACTTAACTTGTTAGAAAGCCATTTAAAACAGCAGCAAAACTCGACAGCCATACCATAAAGGAAGCAGTATTAATGTTATTCAGAAAATATAAAGAGGTATGGGAAATGTAAGTAACGTGTAAGTTCTCTTTAAAGAATTCTTGAATTTTATTAAAAGTAAATAAAAGAACCATGTAAGCCCCAAGAAGTAGATGCAGACATGAGCGTATACACCGTATAGCTGCATGGATACGGATATTAGTTTGAGTTGCTATTTAAACAATACAAAGAGTCTTTTAATTGAAAAGACAACAGAACTGCACCAGTTTTTTTTTTAAGTTGTTAGCTCGATCTCTCTCCTTTCTAGGGTATTTCTTACAATGAGCTGTTGAGACCTTATTTTAATTGGGAAGATGGGCTTGAATTGGAGACCCCAATATTGAAATGCACTCTATCTACTATTGAGCTTCAGCTCAAACCCTTGAGACGTATTTATTTAACCCAGAATGCCAGTTACCTGAGACATTTCGATGCTGTTTGATGTACTTGGAGTGATTTCAATTGACCCAATCATCCGCTGCTCAAGAAGACGCATTTGAAGCTTCTTTTCATTGATTTCATCTTTCAGCTTCTGCATATGCTCCTATTTGCACCAACATAATCATCATCAAGCACCCCATCACACAAACTGTAAGGAGTCATATACAGTGAAAAAAATTTGCTTAGCACATCATTCACATGCCTGAAGATGTGAATCTCCGGGATTGCTGGCTGCTTGCTCTGATAATCGCTTCAAAGAACTTGTACATAAGGCTACCTCCCCAGCTAACATTTTTACCTGCTCTCGGAGTAGATCCATTTGATCTGTAATAGTGGTCCCAGTCTGCACATAAAATCAAGCCAAGATTTAAGGGAATCATACATTACTTAGAAAGCTGAATGCAGTCAAAGTCCCATTTAGTTAAGAATCCGGATCGTCTGCTTTTACTGAGCAGGAAAATCCTGCTTTCCACCTCTGTGATTGGTCCAGCTCATCCTGACAATGTCAGAGTTCAGCAGCTCTGACAGTGTCAGGATGAGCTGGACCAATCACAGAGGCAGCAGCAGAGGTTCTCTGCTCGGTAAAAGCAGACAATCCGGATTCTTTAGTTAAATGTGTACAAGTTATTTTGCTCAGAACAGTATTCAACTCTAAGGAAAATAATATAGAAAATCATCAATAATTAAAAAAATCATCAATTAGTTGTCCAGTTTCTTCTGACACTGCCAAAACTCAACAACTTTACAAAAACACTAAACAACTTCACAAAGAAATCAGAGGCATTATGAACTCCTTTAGTAGTTTTCCTTTAAATCCAGCAAGTATAATATGAAGATAATGAACAAATTGAAGTGAACCCACCATTTACAAAACAGTAGTGAGTCACAAAATTTTTGCTTAACATGCAAATGCATGAGAGTAAATTCAGTTTTTTTATGATATCACTTTGGAAGTGTCAGGATCTCAAGTTCTCAAAAAGTACGACCAACAGAGAAACTAGCACATGATTCTTTTCTTTTTTAGGATCAGCAACAGAATTCTTATTAGAAAAGGAGGCAAAATTACAGGGGATCAATCAAGGCAATAGATTGGAAGAGCAGCAACAAACTCCCCCTTTAGCAGGTGAATCCACCAATTCATTAGCCTATCTGGAATAAAGATTGAAGGTACACTAGCAAGGATGCTGACACTGTTATCCCCATTAACGATGAAGGAATGTTTCTATGGCCCCAGCATCAAATTAGTACATGATTTTTTTCTTCGTTAAGATACTAATAAAATGTCCGCAGTCCACCGAAACTCTAAGTAAACACCTACTAGAAAAAAATAGGTGGTATGCTCCCACCTTCATTTAAAAGAAAAGAATAAAAATAAAAATAAAATAAAAACTGGTAAAATGCATGTCCATTGTATGATGGACAATATCTTGAAAATCATATTTAACAGGAGAGGTCGGTCTTTGCAGCAGGGAGGCCACACATGTACATGAATAGGGATGCTGCTCAGGCATATTTTTGAGACGGAATGTTTATGGTAGGATGCAGGTGATGAATGTCCCAGATTTCACACGTGTGTTCCAATATGGCACATGTAGTGCAAAGTTCTTAATCTCTATCAATAGACTGACTCACCAAGATACACATACTGAGTTGCCATGTGTATGACTGTGTAGAGGTGCATGTGGAAAAGCACTTCTCTGCACATGACATGACCCCAGATCCAACGGCACATCTTCACTTATCTTAATGATACATTTGAGACAAATTACAGGGACTCCAAAATAATTCCAGCAAGTACACTTTTCTCATACTCCCCTCTCATGTGATAACCTAGCAGACGTGAGGGAGATGCAAGAAAATAATAAGAGAGATGGATTCAACTGTCTAGATTACCTGGCCCAAAAAATAAGGCTGGTCTTCTCAGTATGAAGGGATGGTAAAAGAATATGTGGCGGTCCATATTCAATGCACATATGTAGCATAGATGATGAGAGGATGGGCATGATATTTGGGCCAAAGAATGCTTATGGTAGGATGTACATGATGGATGTCCTGGATCTCTCACTCACATGTGCTGCATTAGCACGTGCCACAGAGCTCGTTATCCATGTCAAGCAACCAAGTCATCTAGATATGTATGTGTGTCGAGGTGTCTAGAATAGATTGGAAATTCTCTGTTCATTATTTGATCACTGACAGTGGATAAAAATGTGCTTCTATCATGTGGATTGGGCAACAAAGCCATGCTCGAGATGCTGCCAACTGTGAGGAGGCTAACTTTGTGATTCAGATTACTGTCTTAACTGGCATGAACACTTATATAATGGTACCCATAGTTGAGATCCAGACCATCCATCAGGCAGGCCTCTACATCTATCTGCCCCAGCCAAAAAAAAAAGGATAATCTTGCTCATTATGTTGACCACACTTGCACGTTGAATGTGAATGTTTATGGTAGATGCATGTGATGAATGTCACATGCACCGAAAAGCTCTTTATCAATATCAGTCTTTTAAATAGCTTCACTATGTAGCGTAGCTTAACCTTAAGGCCACATAACTCGTGAAAATAGCCTAAGTCACATGTAGCTCACTCTACATGCTAATTTTGCATATGCTACACACTACATAGCCTATCATATATGCTAGGTTGCCTAGACTACTAGTTATTTTTCACTAAAACATTAAAATCAATTAATGTTTTCAATGATTTGTTACATCACTAAAACACTAAAACATTTTTCATTTTCAATAAAAATTTAGTTAATCTTTTCGTTTTTCAATGACTTGCAGTAAAATAATATAGTAATATCTTTTTAAAAAATCATATAAGTAACAGTATTAAATCAGTTAGGTTGCTCTTTCTTTACCTTTATACTTAATTTTTCCATATTTTCCTATTATTTTAGGCTGTGTTTGGTTGCAGCAAATGTCCTTAAATTTCATTATCAATTAGACTAATTTTGTGCAAAATACAATTAAATTTCATGATATTTGGTGCAACCAAGCACAAACTTAAAAATCTAGAGGTAGTGTGTCGTTTATGCTACATGTTGTGTAGCTTAAGCCTCACACACTTAAAGAAGGGTGAACACTACACTATTCTCTATTTAAAACATTGATCTATATCAAGCAACTGAATCACCTTGATATGTGTTAAGTTGGCAGGTTTAAGTATATGCAGTGTAGAACGACCACTCTCCTTCCATTGTATGTTTGCCAACAGTGTATAAGGACATGTTTCTGTCACATGGTTTGGGTGATGGAATCATGCTTAAGATGCTGACGTCTGTGTGGAGGCTAACAGCATAAGTGATTACTATCTTAACTCGGATGGACAGTTGTATCATGGCACTCGTGGTTGACAATCAGGCCATCTACCAGGCAAGCCTTTACATCTATTTCACCCTGGCCCAAAAAAAAAGGATAGTCCACTCGTCATGTTTGCCACAGTCGCACATTGAAGGTGAACTATTGGTCATCCATCCATTTATACGTAAATAGGTGACCAATCTGATGAGGGAATGACATGATTTTTGGGCCAAGGAACAAAGACGGTAGGATCCATAATATGGTGAACAGTAAGGATTTTTAAGATGCCATAATTGCAATGTGTCCGTGCATTTACCCTCAAGGATAGTTCCGTGTTGATGCCATTAAAAAATCATGTTGAATGTCCATCCATGAATATACCTATAGGCTAGGGGTGGTTTTGTCATATACAAATAAACTAATAAGAGGGGTCTTTTGGTCTTCCAAAAGTCCTGAAATAGGAATGGGTTATTTTGACTTCTACTAGAGGTATAGATACAGATTTACATCAGCTCATGCATTACAAAAAACAATAATCAAGAAAATTTTCTCACCGGCGGCACTCGGCGTCCTTTGACAGTTGCACTAAACAAGTCACCTGCTTGTGTTCTTTCAGCGAAGGAGTCAACTGAACAAGTATCATCACCCTTTCTACTAACTGATTTTCTTCGTCCATCCTTCATATCCAGAATTTTAGACTGAGATAACTGTGAAGAGGATGCTGGCGACCCACTCGTGGAGCTCTCAGTGTCAGCAATACTCGATTGTCCAAGAAGGTGCTCAGGCTTCTGCAAGACAAGGCATTAGAATTTAAGTACCAGGGTACTGTTCTCAGTGCAAGAGAAAATGCCAATCATGGAAATCGTGTGAAGCAAGACCAGCTTGGGTCTTGGAGAACAAGCTAGAAACAAATTGAGCACACTACAAAAAGAATATAGAACACCCTATGCTCTCATTGTATATAATGCTGATCAGGAGAAATGAATGGCAACTGTAGCATTTCTTTAGAAACGTCTACCTGTGTATTATTTAATACTGTATGGACATCAAGAAACATGGGGTATGACGTCAAAAGAAATTGACAAGAAACTCAAAAAATGTCACCCACTGAGCCAGGAAACAAAACAAAGCGACAGAATACGATAGGAAATACCAAATCAGGCTAAAAATACCAGAACATGGACCAGTATATTGTAGTGTTTGGTTTCTTTACCAATGCAAAAAGTTACTTCAAAATGGAACAATTTTGAAACCAACGCAAAAGTTTTTTTTTTTGAAGAAGAAGAAGAAGAAGAAATTTTATTAATCAGAAAAAAACACACAAGCAAAGAAAACAAGAAAAAAAAACAAAGAGAGCGTCAAATGTAAATTATGCCCTTCAGCATCGATATTCAACCCTGATTACATCTCCTCCTACATGATTCAAGGAACAATAGGATTTTTCTGAGAATAAGATGCAATGGAAACAAATAGACAGAAAAAAAAAAAAAAACTCAAAGCAAGTATCAATTGGTCAGCCAGGCCCCAGGGTTAAAAAATTCACAGCAATATGAAGTGAGAATGATACCAACATCATTTGAATCCCTTGATCCACACTGGAGATAGCTTGGTCATGCTTTAATATTTATATTGGAAACAACTATATGTTATAACATTTTAAAAAGTTAATAAACATATAAAGAATTCATATAGACACAAGCCTACCTAGTTCTCCTTTTTTTTCTTTTGAAAGGTAGCTTTTTTTTTCAGGGGATAGATGAGAAATCTACACCAAAATAAAGAAAATAAAAAAGTGCAAACCCTGAAGGTTTGGGGTCAAGTGACCTGACACCCAGATCTAAAAAAATCATAACATGTGCAGAATGATGCACAATGATCTCGTATAAACAACAAATGATATGCTGGAGAAGCATGTTAGATGCCTAAAAAGGAGAAGGTGATTAAACTCACCCGCAATTTAAACCAGCCAAGCATTCCACGCCTCCTGTTCTTTTTGTATTCTTTAATCGAGTCATCTAGGTTGACAGCATCATATCTTCCTTCTGAAAACTCTGAATCAAGGCTACCTGTATCATCATCGATCATGTACTCGCGTTTCCTATCAGGCAAATATGCCAGCTGCATCAACAACGACAATTTAATAACATATGAAAATTTGATGACCAAAGATGAATCGGGCAATTGACTCAGGTCATACAAATTAAACATAGACCCCATCTCAAGAAGCTAATGTCTACCAAAATTCCTGAGGATGACATTCATCAGAATGCTGAAATTACTTCTGACCAGAATATCAACCAGCTTTTCATAGTGCAAACTCAAGCTAATAAAGGATTAAAAGCAAGCACCTCATCTTCACCAAAAGAGTGACGTCGTCTATAGCCTGCCTTTTCAGGAATAGTTGGGGCTATTGTATTCTTAGAGGATACCAAGATTAATTTTGTCAACCGTTGAATTCTACCCATCAAGGCTGCTTTTTCTTGTTCCTCTTCTTCCAATCTCGACTGCAATTTGACTTGGCCAGCTTCAAGCTTCATCAACTCAACAAATAAACACATTAGTGGGAGAAAGCTGAAAAACCAATACAGTACAAGAAACCATTAGTAGAACTAGAAATCATTGCATTGATAACAGTGGTGAAACTCAGTGTAAGATACACGTCAAAGTTAAGTATAAGGTATAAGTGTATTACAAGGTCAAGAAGAAATCTATGCAAAATAAAATAATGGGAAAATTTTCACATGCACAAAATTGTCCCAGCCACTTGGGGCCAGGTGGGAACAAAATTTACAGCACATGAAATAATTCATAAAATTTAGATCACCAGCAGGGAAAAGAAGTGCCACCAGTCAAAGATACCATAGAGCACACTCCAACTAACCAATTTAAATGGCATTTTAGGTAATGAAATAGTTTACCACTTATATGAATTACTATTCAAAACAATTAACCCATACACTATTCGAGTATCAGTTCTGCATATCAAGCATCTCATTTACCAAATCTAAGCCTTTGACATTATTACTCGATCCAAGTTCATAAGCATATCTAAGTACGCATTACAAGATATGGCAAACTAACTCATAGATATAACACCCAAAAAGAGATATCAAGGACCTTGGTTAACCGATTGTTCATGAAGTGCAACTAGTTGTGTGTGTGTGTGTGTGTGTGTGTGTGTGTGTGTGTGTGTGTGTGTGTGTGTGTGTGTATATATATATATGAGAAACTCTCAAGTCCAACCTGGGCGGACCACAACATACAAAACAATTTCTAGCCATTGATAAATAGCATATTATAAGTGTGGCCCACTTGTAAAGTGGATATGGCTGAATTTTTCTGAAGGCGATCCTCATGATAGGTTCAACCTGTTAGACGGTTTGGATGTTGGACACACATCACAGGTTGGAAGTTATCTGCTGGGCGGACCGTAATTTATAGTCCAACTGGTTGGACTTGAGAGCTACCAAACAAAATATACATCTGAGGCTAAGGATAGTTAAATAAAACAAAATAAGAAAAACATACAGAAACCCACAGGCCTACAATTCACACAACAAACAGAACAACAACAATCCATGGTCTAACCATCCTTATCATGATGACAAAAAATGTTGTGGACTAAAGCTTTGTCACATGCATGCTAAGTTGCTATTTGGGGATTGCCGTAGTGAATTGATCTGCCATCTATTTTGGATGATAAACATACATCCCCCGTCACCATTCAGAGGCTAGGGGGTAGAAAAGCATACAGAACCCCATAGGCCTATAACTCACATATAGACACAACAATAATCCATTCTCCAACCATTCCATCATGATGAGAAGCACTCTGAGTAAAGTTTATCCACATGAATGCCAGATTGCTATTTGGGGACTACCTTAGAAAACACATCAGCCATTTATTCTGGATGACAAACAGATATCCCATATCACCATTATAAAAAATAAAAATAAAAAATGGTTCCCCAACAAGTTCGATGTTCACATTACAACTGTAGTCTCTTTGAGTTCCTTGAGCATAGATTATCAAAATATGATACCATCGAATCAAGACAAATCACCACTCACATAAATGAAAAGACAGATCCGTGAGAACTTCGCTACACAAGTAAATAGTTCCAAAAGTTGCCGAGTATCAGCTCCTAAAAGACAATATAAAGAGAGTAGGAGATGAAAAGTGTGACCAAATTCAATTCTAGGATGAGCAGGCATGATCGGCTGATTGAAGAGATTCATTAATTTCTAGCTAGTTCTCATTCACTGCTAGCTGTTTGTTAAGAGTTCTTGGCTATTTTCATCAGGGTTTTCTGCCTAGGTGTTCAATCCTTTTTTTCTTTTGTTATTAAGGTTTCCATTACTCTTGTTTAAAGGATTTTGATCCTATTGATGGGTCAATCCTAGCTGGACTGTAAACTATGTAAATATGAGCCTTGGGTTCCTCTTTCAATAATGAAATTGTCAATTCTCAAAAATAAATAAATAAATTCTATTACTCATAAGAAAAAATCAATTCTAATAAATAAAAATGAAAAACAAACTAAAAGTGCTAACCAATGAAGTTTGTGAAGTTTTAAATAACTAGAGCTAGCAAATAATAGAATGCCGATCTTGAAAGGACACACCTGAAGTTTCAAATTAACAAGATCTTCTTGGCTAGATGCAACCAGATATGGTTTCTCCATTATCCCACGCTTTAATTGCTGCAACTCTTGTTTTAAGCTGGAAATCTCCCGCTGATACTTCTTGATAAGAGACTTCTCATCTATAATCTGAATTTGAGAAAAATGAAAAATAGTTGTAAGCATTTGTGGTCAACGAAAATCTGCATATAAAAATAGATTCCAATTCTTACCTTATTTTGAGAAGCTTTAATTTCCACATGCTTGCTCCGATGTGCAAACTTTAACGTATTGTGTGTCTCTTCACTGTTGCTGGATGCAGGGGTCACGGTGCAAATAATCTACAAAAATAATGACGAAATAGAAGATAAGGCCTAGCTTAACTATAAATTAAAATAATAAAGCCTTAATAAACAAGTCACAGCAATTGATAAAACTCAAAAAATGTAAACAACCAAAGGAGATTGTAAATAATTTTCACAATAGAAACTTACAGAAACTCGTCCATGGCCACTAAGAGAGGATTGCAGCAAACGAGTGAGTTTTGAATCTCTATAGGGAATATGTGTAGCCTTACCATCTGTTAGTTTAGCAATCACCTGCGAGGAACAGATAATAATGAAATACTCATTATGTATAAATCAATTGTACATAGAACATCGAAAGGATTTAAGGCAGAACTGGAAAGTAGGAAATCGAGCCCCATAAACTGCACAAGTATTCAGATTAAATGAACACAAAGTGGAAGAAAAACCAAATTTGGATATGCATAGATAATTTCTGTGAGGTGTGCATGAAAGAAATAGGGTAATATTTGTTGGATGATGCTGTGATGCAGAGGAAATCTGGATTTATAAGGGAATCAGGAAGAAGAGAAACAGAAGCCTATCTGCCACAAAATTGTGCAGAAACAAAAAAGGAATGAGTGCGCACTCAAACCATACATGTGTGCACTTAGTGCGAAAATAAGCCACACCTACTCATCATGTCGGCCACAACATAAAAGTACTTTGCATCAAGTGATAAATAGATAAATACAAGTGGTCCACTCGATGAGTGGATATGGCAGATTTTTGCACAAGATGATCCTAATGATGGGACCAAACTTATTTGACAGGTTGGATGTCCCTCTCACATGAAACGTTGGAAGTTATCCACTGGGTGGACCGTAACTCATAGCCCAACCGGTTGAACTTGAGAACTTATCATGTGTGTGTGTGTGTGTAACTGCAGATAAAACTGGCTTACCCAAAAAAAATGTGCAGTGTGCAAATGATCGCTCAGGCCAAAAACTATCAACCACAGATAACCAAGCCCCACCATCCCCATAAATTGGTATGTGGTCACTGCAGAAGGATCATAGGCATTGCAGACCCTTCACAAAGTGGGTTATGGGGGTATCCCACATATTTAATTGGCTTCATTAACCATCCTAAAGGTGTCCACTTAAAAGGACACCCATGATTTCTTGGCACATCATGAACATGGAGAGATGGAAAATGAGAGGTTTCCCACCCGTCTCAACAAGTGGCAAAAAAGGCCACTCACTCTTAAATGTAAATGCATATTTATATGTATATGTATATATCGTGTTTGTATCCCAAAGGAATTTTGAGTCCTCACATGCACATGCCTAAACAATGAAAAGATAAAAAGTACCAAACCATCTTTGAAGGCAATAGATGTTAGACAATAGTACTACTTAAAAATGGAAGACTTTCCAACAACATCAAAAGATATTGACAATGACAGGGTAACAACTTACAGTCCCAAGAGTAAGTAAACTTTTATTTATGTAAGAACCTTCTTTTCTACGCAACCCAGTAGTTTCAGTTTTAGAACTCTCAGATCCTGCAAGATCAATCAGGTTCTGCACGAGCAAGTTGAGTTAAGAAAAACCAACAAAAACATAATTGCCATAAAAAAGGATACTCAAAGAAACCATGAAACAAAAATACCCAAATCTACGAGGAATGCCAGCAGCAACATGAAGCAATTAGATTAGGATGGTAAACTACTAAGAAAGTATTTACCAATTGGGACAAGGTCACATCTTCATCCCCTTGATTTTCGCCACATGGACTGCTTTCAATAGTCTGATGCATACAAATTTCGTCAATCCTAATCTATACGCACCATAATAAAATTAAAAGATAAAAATAAAATAAAACAACAACCACCAAGAAACAAGAAAATTGAAAAATCAGTATAAGTCCGCATAACTAGTCCCAGCACAAATGAGGAAGACATTGGAAACATTCACATTAGCTATAAAGACATAACTCAGACTTCTACCGGTTGAAGACATGAAATTGATACTCTAATGAGCACATTAATAAATGCAAAGGTGTTTACACCATAGAAAAGTATTAATTAGTAAAATTTGGGAACATGGTACCGAGTCATTAGTCCAATATAATCGCCAACATACAGCACCGTGAAAGGGATCAACATCAGTGGAAAAAAAAAGGACACCGCATAGCAAGAGGAAAACCACCTCAATACAACATAACATCATTGTCCATTTAAAGACATCAAAGGACCACGCTGGAGTTCGTATTCAAAGTTACGAAGCAAGTGGAAAGTAGAAGTTGCAAGAGAAGCATCAGACTTACCCAATATTTTCAGCACACCTTGCGATATGAAACTGTTCGGGAATGCCCCTCCTACAATACAACTAGTGATTTTCTTGTTACATTCCATATAGTGTGACGTAACCAAATCGAATAAAGTGAATATCAATTTGGATACATACCTTTTTCTTAAATATCAAACCATTAAATTTCTTCATAGACACAATGAAAAGATAAAAATAAGAATTGTGGATTAATATCCAACAATCTACCAGATGCCATGCTAGTAATCGCAATCAAGCCCCGCCCTTCTTCTACCGTAGGCAACAGATGCCATAAAGAAAGAACTACATGCTATAGCCCAAGAAAATATCCTTTTTTTATTCCATCATCACTCCTTAGAAAATTGTCTTTGCGTGTATATATTATCTTTCTTAAAGCAATAGAAAACCCTAATATAATCCTAACCATTTATTACTTCTAATCCTTACAATTTATTTCACTAAAATGTTGAAATATAAAAATATCCTTGAATTCCTTCACAACCCTATAGACTCTACGTAAATTGGTTGCACCTCAATCGAACGGGTATCAAAATTGCAAAATCTTAGGCTCGTTTAAAAGAAAACTCATCAGGCTTTCAAATGGGGCCAACTTCATGTCATTTGAACATGATTTGATACTCGAAAAGTGGCACACCAACTATGTGATGAAAATAATAAAAGAAAATGGGTTCAAACTAATGTGGTCCATAGCACACATTAGGATATTGATTTGATATATTTTCCATCAAATCATTCTAGACCATGCAAAGTTATTCAAATCTCAATGTAGACGGCTGAATGGTCTAGATCCAACTCGATCACAAACCTTGGATGGGCCAAATCTTTGACCTCGATGCATCATCCACCCCCCGCATGCACGCTTCAAAACAAACTCGACCTCAAGTTTCAGTGGTAGTTGATAGTCAAGGCCTCCAGACCGTATCAAGATCTCATTCATATGATGGCTTCATATACAACATAATTCCTTCTTTCACCTTTTCATGGTCCTCTACGTCTTGGGCGTCGACTTCCACTTCTTCTGCAAGAGTGGATTTGCAGATTTGGATGACTAGAACACAAATCATGGTTTCATTAGTTGTTATAGATAGGCTTCCAAAAGTTGCAGTGTCATCTTTGTCACTTGAATTTGACCTGTGTCCTCCAAAAGTCGTTGAGCAAGGACAAAAGCATCCATCACAACTTTCATATTCACCCAAGAATTTGATGATATAATCATTGAGCAACTCATCCTTTTGGTCACCTTGGCACTTGACTTTCCACCCTTTCATCTTTTGATTCCAATTCATCTGCTCTCATTGATTAATTTGTTAGTTCTTTTGTTTCAATAAATCCTTTATTAGATCCTGCTATTGATACATCAATAAGGTGATTCATTGATTCATTTATCAATCCAATAGTTGATTCCTCGCGAGCATCACCTTGGATCGGAATGTTGTCCGGTCGTCGATGGCAAACTCTTCCTGTGAAGTTTCAAGCATTGCTTCCTTAGGTTCCACCACTTGGTTCACTTCCCTTTGTTCTATCTCCGTTTCGTTCTTTTCCTCTTCTGAAGATTTGGAAGGTGACCAGAGCTTTTCAAATATCGGGTTCATTATGAATTTTCTTCCATCCTTCACGAATTTATATGCACTTCTTTTCTCATCATGGATAGCCTTACGATGTTTTATCCATGGTTTTCTAAGTGGTACCTGACAAAGTTCCATAAGAGTTACTTTACACCATACATCTTCAAAATACTTTTCCCAAAGGAATAGCTTAAAAGTTATCGTCAAAAGGAATGTTCTTTAAATTTGGACAAATATTCCAATTGCAACAATTTCATAATCACTCTCTCTGATACAAAGTTTTCATTACTATTCCCATCGATTATCATTTCAACGTTTACAACCACCGCTACTTTCATTTTAGACACTTCACTTAGCAGGGATTAGCATGCACCCAACCCATCAGAACATCCAACTCTTCCATGATCTATTGGAGCATCTTCATCATGTCATCTAACTTTCTAAGATTGGGTTTGGGTGATGATAAAGGACCGATTTGATTTAAGGTTAAAATTGGGTTTCCAATTGGGGAAAATTTAGGGAAGATGCAATTTTAGGTTAGATAATTCAGGGATTTTGACAAATAGGGTGTTTGGGTTTGAGAGAAAATTGTAAATTTTGCAAAATTGCGTTTTTAGGGTTTTGGAAATTTTGGACATTTTGGCACACTTGCAATGTCAAGGTAGGAAATTTGGTGAGATTGAGAAAATTAGGGTTTGGGAATGGGGTTATTTGGGGTTTTTGCTAAGGGGTGTTTGTTTTCCGTTTCCACCAGGTAAATACATGTAAATGTGTAATGATTAATAAAATGTAACTCCCTACACTTTTTTTAAGGCTGACAATGATAGTTTGCTTTTTGTACACTAAAACCGAAGGGTGCGAATTTCATGTGGGGGCCCACTGATACATGTGGCTTTGTGCATCCATTTTGCAACTTGCGAGGTGATTTTAGGGCATGAACCCAAAATTGAGGCAAATCCAAAGCTCAAGCGGACCATGTCACACGAAACAGTGGGTTGAACGCCTACCATTAAAAACCTTTTAAGACCACGATTTCCTATGGTGTGGGCCACTTGAGCTTCAGATTTGCCTCATTTTTTGGGCTCATGCCGTAAAATGTTCCAGTAAAATGGATGAACGGCATGGATATGTCACAACATCATAGTAGGGCCCATGAATGTACGCCAATCCTTTTCAAATGTTTTTTTTATGAGGAAATACTCGTCCTGTCAAACAAAGGTAAATGGTAATAATTACCCACTTACATCTATTTAAATGTATTTACCTGGGGGGGAATGAAAAACAAACACCCCCTAAATGAGGTTTTGTGTTAAGGAAAGTGGGAAATTGGTAAACCTAGGTTAGAGAAATAGGAATTTTAGAAATTGGTAAACCTAGGATTAGAGAATTAGGAATTTTAGTGGGAAAATTTTGAAGAATTGAAGACTAAAAAGAAAAAGAAAAGAGAACAAATCCTAAGGAATGGAACTTGTTCTGATACCAAAACCAACGCAACCAAATGGATATTCTCTTTATTCGATTGGTTGCATCATAGTGACTAACTGAGCCTTCCTAGGCCTGGTTGTTTGCCAGATCCATGAAAAGCACTATTCTCCATGGCAAAATAGAGTTCCAAGGACGTTCCTTCTTTCCCATATCACCAGTGACCTTGTCCAACATTGCATGCGGAAGATCTCAACTCTCTAAAATTTTATCTTTCAAAAAAAAAAAACTCTACAAAATTTTCTTTTCGGAACAGAGCATCCTAAGATGAAAATGGAGAGGTGTAGATGTCCTCCTCAAGGCCTTGTGGGGAGGTGGGGACAACAACTTCAAACATCAATGCACTAAGAAAGGTAAGAAAGTGGTCGTGTATTTTTTGCTCATCTTCTCTAGAATCATTGAACGATAAGATCATATTGGCATTCAATGGGTTTCAATTGATGAGTTTGGACCATGGAGGCTCTCTTCTAGGCTCTCTTCATGTACTCTAGAGATAAAATCTCTTATGGCTATCCTGGATCTTGTTTTCTCCATTGTTCCGAGGGGGCCAACAGACTAATTGAAGAGGGGAAAACAAGAGGGTTACTTGCTATTAGCACCACTATGTATATGTCACGATGCTTTTCTTATTGTTTTTAGTAGAATACTAATCGCTATTTATAAATAAAAAAAATTTTAAAAAAAAAGATAATGAGAAATAGATGGCTAAAGTGCAGTATTGGGATTTGGGTATGACTTTGTTGGTATATGAGCGGTTATTCATAAACAAAACATGGAGGGCTCCCAACTATACCTTGTCGCCAACTACTCAAGAATTGGCTTTCCACTTTTGTTACAAAGGTGGCACGCACGTTCATGTAATTCGTGGGCTCAGCCTAGTAATGCATGCTCCAAAACTGAATTGTCAGCAGATTCTCCTTTGTGAGGGGTGCAAAATAATTGTGCTAAGGTGTAACACCGGCATGAATATGTTGTCAAACATGACCCATTCATAAGTCATGTGAGCCCAAGACCCACCATGACAACCCACATCTTCTAAATTTGGGGGCTAAATTTCATAGTCTAGCATAGTACTTTTTAAAAAGTTAGGCCCAGAAGTGCTAATTTTGAAGATTTTCTAAAAAAAAAATTGGGGGTGATTTTCTAGATTTTAGGCCATTACAAAATGGCCAAATCTTCCCCTGGCCTTTTTGTAGGGACCCATCCGAATGTCTGCACATCTTCCTTATGAATAAAAAT
Source organism: Liriodendron chinense (assembly GCA_003013855.2). Taxonomy (NCBI): domain Eukaryota; kingdom Viridiplantae; phylum Streptophyta; class Magnoliopsida; order Magnoliales; family Magnoliaceae; genus Liriodendron; species Liriodendron chinense. Next base: position 6,650,019 of record ML058513.1, read on the forward strand.
TTCTTTCCAAAAGAAGAAAAAGCCAAATCTTAGTAGATGGTGTTGTTGGCATCTTTGATAGATCAGATTGATTTGAAATCTAATAGGTAAAAAACAATAATTAAAGATAAGAGATTTTAGGGTGTTTTTAGTACACCTATAAAAGAGGTCATTCTCGAAGGTAGAAGCAATGCTTCTTTTTCTTTTTATGTGATGTTTATTTTTGTAAGAAGTCAGGAAATTCTAATTTCAACATTGTTAATCCCTCTCTATACTTGTGGGTGTGTTCTAAGCAAGGCTGAAGTCGAAGAATTACATACCATACCAAGAAAGGGAAAAGAAAAAAGAACTATCGCCTAAAACCTTAGGCTAAGGCCCACCACATTACATTTGATTTAGCCCTGTTAAAAATCTCCACAACCCTCCCACTTCCTAAAACAATTGTTTTCCCCCCAAATACTAGATGCTAGCCAACAACAAGAGTCTCCAAACTGCCCTTCCTATCTTTCCCATTCCTCCCCCATGCCAAGCCAAAAGGGAATTCCTAAATGAACCTGACATCACCCACACCATGCCGAACAAATCGAATAAGATTTCCCAAACTTTCTTGCCGAAAGAGTAATGAATGAACAGGTGACCAATCGACTCCTCATTTTTCACACACATCACACACATTTGGGAGCACCATACTCTTTCAAAGGATATCAATAGTGAGCACCTTGTTTCAACCAACAAGCCAAGCAAGAGCTACAACTTTGGGAGGAGCACCATATTGCCATGCATGAGCAATGTGTCGCACCTGCACTCCCGTCAATGGCCCAATGATTTATCTATACAAGAAACTAACAGAGAACCGTCCAAGCTTTTCTTTGTTCCGCAATAATGTCCTAATCTCCCACCGAGGTAAAAACACTACGCAACCACTCCAAAAGGCTAACGAAATCTTCCAACTCATTGTCTATCAAACTCCTACGATAAGGGGCTGATTGATTTTTCATATAGCCTGAAAATACATTGTAAATATGTAATAATTACTTACCTAGGTAATTACCACATCATTCTCAATGTTGCCATTAACACCTGCTTTTTTAATGCTAAAATCAAGGACATGCGAAATAAATGTGGGGTCCACTACGATGTAAGTGGCTTTTCCACACCGTCCATCCGTTACGCCAGCTGATTTTAGGGCATGAGCTCAAAAATGAGGCAGATCCAAAGCTCAAGTGGGCCACACCATAGGGAAACAATGGGAATTGAACGCCTATCGTTAAAAACTTCTTAGGCCCCCACAAAAATTTTGGATCAACCTGATTTTTCGGTTTTCCTCTTATTCATTATGAATAGGTTAGATGACAAATAAACATCAATGTGGGCTCGGTAAAGGAAATAGCTTTCAATGGTGGATGTTTTAAGGTCATTGTTTCCTTTGGTGTGGGCCACTTGAGCTTTGGATCTACCTCCTTTTTTGGCTCACGCCTCAAATGTTTTGATAAAATGGATGGACGGCGTGGACATGCCATATATATCACAATGGGGCCCAGAAATTTAAGTGAGTCCTTTTGGACCAAATTTCGAGACAGAAATACTCTTGAATTTTCAAACAAGCTGAAAGAGTAATAATTACCTATTTACAGCGTATTTGCAAAGGATATGAAAAATCAAACAAGCTCTTAAGGGGAACCCAAATCACGTCATTTCCTGAAAATGAGAAACACCGTGCAATCTGGATATTCACCTCCAGAGGGAACCTAGCTAGTCTTGGAAAGTCTTCACGCAATGCTTTCTCACCCAGCCAAACATCCACCCAAAAACAAATTCTCTTAGTATCACCCCAAAAAAAAAAAAAAAAAATCCCACCCCCGCCAAAAACTTTAATTTCAACCCAACCACAAACTTCTACAAAGTCAATGCCCTATAAAGTGATGAGTCCCTTATCCACAAGCCCCCTACCTAAACCCCATGCTTCCTTGCTATAACCTTTCTCCATAGATTGTCATCCTCCGACCCAAACCTCCAAAGTGACTTTCCTAGCAATGCGGAGTTCATAGCCTCCAAATTCGTAAGACCCAACTCCCCCTTCATCAAACGATTTGGATACCTCATCCCACTTCATCGGATGAAACTTATGCTTCTCTTCAATTCCCTACAATAAGGAATCCCTCTTAAGCCACTCCAACTAGAACAAACTTCAGACATCTGAATATAGATATAAAATAAATCAAAAGACTAAACATTGCTAGATTTATCAGTGTCAACCTTCTTCCCAAGGAAAGATGCCTGCTCTATCAAACCTCTCCATGACTTTATCCCACAAATGCTTGGATAGCTTCCATGTGCAAAGCGGAAGGACAAGGTAAGATGAAGGAAGAGAACCTGCATGACAACCAAATATTTATGCGAACTTAACCGCTTCCTACTTTAGAAAGACAAATGCCCAACAACTCACTCTTGAGGATATTCACTTTTAAGCTCGAAATGGCTTCAAAGCATATAATAATCTTCCTTAAATTATCTACTTTAGCCTCCTCCATATCACAAAATAGATTTGTATCATTTGCATATTGAAAATGAGTGACTTTGAAATTTATCTCCCTAAAACCATAAGCCCCACAGCTAACCCTTTCTTGAACATTTTACTTGAGGCTCCAAGAACCCACGAACAGGTAGCGGGACAGCCCCCTCTAGCACAGTCCTCTTGAAGCTTGGAGAAAAAACTTTCATGGATCCATTCACCTAGACCGAGAATTTAGGTGACTTGGCACAAGCTTGAACCCCTTCTCCATTTTTGCCCGCAACGCAACCGACCCAACATGTAATCCAAAAATTTCCAATCAACGTGGTCATATGCCTTTTTGATATCGAGCTTGCAAATAACATCCCTTTTTAAAGGTGCAAATAACACCCTTCTTTCATTTCCTATATCATGAATAATGCACTCATGAACTATAAATGCATTATCCACTAATGGACTCCCAGCCGCAAATGCTCCTTAAAATTTAGAGATCACACACTCACACTAGCCAAGACCACCCAAAATCTGGAGAACAGAATTTTTACCGAAGTTTTATAAGGACCTCGAGCAAACTTATCGGTCTAAACTCCCTCAAACATTCCGCTCCTTTTTTATGTGTGATAGCAATAAAAGTTGCATCCAACTCTATTGCATGATGCCAGACATCATGAAATTCATAAATTAAACCCACCAAGTCACCTTTTACTACCACCTAAAACTCTTGAAAGAAAGCTAAGGGGCATTCGTACAGACTAGGAGCCTTATCCCTACCCAAATCCTCTACCGTTGCCTTCATTTCCTTTCTTTTTTTCTAACACACGCCCGACATGGGTACTCAAACCTATGACCTCAATGTTGAAACACACTATCTACAACTAAGCCATGGGTTGGAACCCGTCTTTAGTTCCTCTACCACAAATGGTTCTTCCAGTGAATAAGCCTCCTTCGAAACTATATCAAAAAGAAGATTGTCTAGTTACAGCCTTACTCTTATCCAGTGAGGAGGTCTTTGTATAACTTAACAATGGCATCGCACACTTTTGATCTATCCTCTACCTCTCCCCATCTGCCAAAACGCTTTTGATCTCGTCAACTCAGGCACTGGCACTAGCCATCGCATGAAAGAATTTTGTGTTTTGTCCCCTTCTTTCGGCCAAGTCGCCCTCAACTATAGCTTCCATTTGATCTCCACTTCCCTCAAACAAGCACTATACTCCGTAGAATAAGTCTCTCCCAATGACTTTTCTTCTTCCAATAGATCCACACCATCTTAGTTCATGTCAAGGGCTTGAATATTCCGCAATGAGGAGTCTATCCCGGCTTCTCAATTCCAAAGAAACACTTTCTTCCACTAACCAATCCTGCCTTTAAGTAATTGGGTTTTTTAGAACAATGAAAACCCACAATACCCTCAACCACAAAAGATGACCACAATTCCTTCACCAGCTTCAGAAATTCCTCCATTTCAAGCCAAGATAGTTCAAACCCAAACGGCTGCAGACCCCAATCATCCACATCAACCTCTACAGCAAGACAACGGTAAAAAATTGGCCTCAAAAGACCTCATTGATGCATGAGAGGGAACTTCGCCCAACCTATGGAAATAAGAAAGTGGTCCAACTTGGATTTAACCACTCCAGATTGCTCGATTGACCAAGTATATTTCACATCCCCCATAAGAACATCTACCATCTCGTTTCAAAGACCTCAATTAGAAAATCCCTTCATGCTTGCAGAGATACAACCCCCACTTGACTCCTTAAAAGGGAATCTGACAACTTAAGTCTCCTCTAACAACACCATCGCAACCACAATCTATTTCAGCATTCATCCAATATACTTGGTCAAACGGGCAATCTGGAGTGGTTAAATCAACCCCTACCTAGAGGTCCCCAAGCAAAGAAGATGAAGGAGCAAAATCACAATTCAGAAGACGCGTCAAAACCATTACTACTACCTCGCAAATAGAGCTGGACACGAATTGAGTTTGATCGTTCGGATTGACTCAGTAAAACTCTGTTCGAACATAAAGTCTTCAGTCGGTTTCAATCACAACCCTGTTCGACTTGAACTCGAACTTGACTTGAATATTGACCAACTCGATTCGACTCGTTCGTTTGACTCGATTATATATATATATATATATATATATATATATATAGAGAGAGAGAGAGAGAGAGAGAGAATGTTGGATGACAAATAAACATGACTATAGGCCCTAGGAAGGTTTCAATGGTGGACATCATTCTCCTCACTGTTTCTTGTGGTGTGGTCCACTCGAGCTTTGTGTTTGCCTCATTTTTTGTTTAATGACCCAAAATGAGTTGTACAAGTGGATGGACGGAGTGGATAAAACATATACATCATGGTAGAACCCACAGAGCTTTGACACCAACTTGTTGGCTGGTGTTCGCATCACCAGCTAACTCACGTCCGCGGATTGGGTACTACCAGTCTACCCCCACCAGGACCTATCTAGAGATGGACGATCATACCAGTGCTCTGTGGGGACCACAATGATATATTTTCTTATCCAAGCCATCCGTCCATTATTTAAAGATCATTTATGGCATTATCCAAAAAATGGAGTGGATCGATGGCTCGAGTTGACCACACACCACAGGAAACGGTGGGAATGTTAACTATCTATGTTATGGTTTTTTATTTATTTAGTTAAAAACTTTAAACCTTGTGATATGTAATTTGTGAACAAATCAGCATTCACTATTCAGTAAAAAAATATTTTCAAGCGAAAAAAAAAAAAAGAAAGAAATTGTTTGAACTTGTTAAAACTCATAAAAATTGCCTGAAATCCATATGTTTGAACATGATCGAACATGGCTGGGCCAGACCAAACCAAGTTTGAACAAAGCCACCCTGCTCAAATGTTTGTTCGAACATTGTTCGAACACACTCACTCAAGCAGCCGAACGATCCGATCTAGTCCATGTTCGACTCGGATCGGATCATTGCCCACCTCTACTCGCAAACATCCCTTTGCACAACAGACAACTCCTCTTGGCCGAAAGAGGCAGCATTTCGTAAAAAAAGGGGGGGCGTCTCATTAAGTGATCTCCCACACATACTGCAAGGGAGAAGTTCTCGACACGAGCAACTTCGAGCACACGGGTGAAAAAAAAAAAAAAAATTACCGCCACCAAACTGACCACATGCAAAGCCACCATCGATCGCCTAGCATGTTCCAATGACCCATTACACTTGTTCATCGCTTCATCCCTTCCTCTCCTACCAACAACAATAGCTTCGCCATGTACCCCCTACAACGACAATGTGTTGCCTTTCTCCTTCTCTTCAGCTCTTTGAGCGCCACTTGACAAGACAGGCACCTCCCCATCAAGCAACTCTTCCCCACCTACCCCCGCCGAACCAATCCAACACTCCCACATCAACTCCACCTCTTTTAATGGTTTGCAGGAAAATCAAACATGAACTCCATCTTCCTCTTAAACAACTTCTGGCACAAGCTCTCAACCTGCCTGCTCCACCAAGACAGCTCCCTAACCTCTGCTACCAAATCTCATTGCCATTGGCCAATTCCTTTATCACTCGAACCGTGAACCTTTCACCCCCAACATCAATCGAAATCTTCTCCAGCAACGAGGTGAGCTTTTTCATTTTGACGCAAATTCTAGAGAAACGAAGCATTTCACACCCTTCGAAGCTTAGATAGATAGCAACCACTTCATCAATGCAAGAACCCACCTCCACGAAAACCTTATGAATCCAAATCTCCAACGGGAGCTCTCCCATATTTGGCACCATGATTCCTCCCATCCAAAAGCCGACCATTCCTCCCACCTGTAAATCGCACAAATCGTGTCATCCTCAAACAAATTGGAGGTGAGAATGAAGTTGTCAACATTCGCCTTAGTTCAGCAAGAAATCCACACCAAAATCACTCAAATGTTTGAGGAATCTATCTCCTTCTTCTACATTGCAATTCTACGATACCACTCTCCCACCTCTAAACCACCTGATCTTATAGACCGGACCAGACACCACCAAAAGAAACTCTATGCACTCACGAGCACATTCGAATGGATAATCACCTCACGACCCCCATCTTCCAAGCGTCTCCACGCCCATTGATTCTACAGGGGAAGAGTGACATCATCTTTCTCGGAGTCTTCGGCAAGCTTCACCTCGTTGCTTGAGTTCCCAGCAACCACGTCTCGAAATACGATAACCCAATTGCATCAATCTCTGTGGGGACTTTATACTTAGCAGTTTGCCTACCAACTACCCCTTCGTGAGGACCATGAGCTTTGCTTGATGACCATATGGGGCTTATGTGTAATAATTGGGTAAGGGGTTCAAAACTAGATTAAGATTGTGAGTGGAATCAATGTGACCCTCTACCATGGAAAATTCCAAGAGCATGGGTAAAAAGGGACGATTGATGTCTGGTGGAAAGTCGATCATAAAACTTTTGCTAATCTACCATTTAAAAGCCAACCCAAATTGATGGGAGAAAGACACCATAGGCACCTGCACGCACTAAGGTAAAGGATTAAACAAGTCGATTTCCTCTGCGATAAGGGAACATGATTTCAAATGAGGATTTGTCTGGAAGATCTTTCTTCACTCAAAGGGGAAAGTGATAATATGACTATCCATGAGGGTAAAGAAGTCATTTGAACAATATTGGGGGGGGGGGATGGGGGATCAATGGGCGCCAAGAATCACAATCATGGTGTCCCGTAGCGATATCGGTGGGCATAACGGTGCCCACTGTTTCCGATACGGATACGGGCCGTATCGGCCGATACGCCCCCCGTAACGGTCCAATTTTTTTTTTTTTTTTGCCAAAAAATTCTAAAAAATTATGGATTAAATCCAGAAAATTCCAAACATCCCAAATATGCATTCATTTATAATTTTGAACATGTTTATGGAGGTGAAGCGGTCTACTCTTTGGTGAGAAAGCTGTATCGGGTTGTCTAATGAATTTATGAAGCTGATAACCTGAAATTAACCGCAAAACTTATTCTAACTGTCTATTATAAGTAACACATATTATCCAACCTTTAAACCAGAATTTTTTTTTGAAAAAAATGAATTTCCCTAATTTTTAAAATTATTCCAAAATTAATCTGAAATTGATGCAACTATTGTTTAAATTGATTCCATAATATATACAAATGTAACTAGACATTAATGTAAACACAACCAATGCATTGACAAAGTAAAACAAGCAAGAGAGTTGAGAAATATTCTAGTTTTAACTGAATGAGTATCCTCCAATGCAGTTTTGACTATTGAACTTCAACGCAATGCAAGCTATCCTATATGACCTAGATCTATATGAGGATTCAATAAAATCTAGAAAATAACTAACTGGACTCAACAAACTATGACCCCTACGCAAAGTTGGAACGCGGGTTGCCAGGGGTGCAGGGGGCGGCGCGCCCCTGCCCGGGGTTCGGGGCGGAGCGCCCGAAAGCCCAACGGTTTTTTTTTTTTTAGGGATGAGAAATTAGAAGAAAATCGAAAAAAAAAAGTCATTTTTTTCAACAAAATGGGGACTCTTGTGTGTCTAACCAATATAGTAAAATACGCCGATCTGCAAACACTGGTTTTTAGCAAAAGAATAGATTAGAAAAGAAATGGGAGAAGAAAAGTGTGAAAAAATAAAAAAACATCAGATTTATATAACTAAAAAAATCCGTTTTCCGACCGTTACGGGGGGCGTAACGGCCGTTACGGGCCAAAATTTTGGGGGTCCCCGTTTTGGACCCCGTATCGCGTAACGGCTTCGGCCGTTTCCGTTACGTATCGGCCGATACGGCCGATACGTAACCGTTTTGGCCTACCTTGATCACAATAGGTGCTACTATCAGTCCTAAGATCTTTGTTTTACATTGCTTGATGATTTGCCAACATTTAGCATCTCTTTGCTTCATATTACTCTTTGGGTGATGAATAAGATGGTAGTAGGAAGGGTGCCCCAACCTCTATCATCACATTAACCCCAACAACCCAGCCTTCGGCTAGCTAGTTGGAAAAGACAAGGTATTAATGGTAGACCATTTCAAAAACAGATAGATGATCATCAAAGACGTCTATTTCATTTGCTCAAGGAACAATCAGCAGACCACTCGTTCATTCAATGCCCATTCACATTGATAGCGTTGTGGGAATTCTACAGTTGTTGGCCTTGACTAGGAGATGATAGCTTCATCTACAGTTCTTCAAGAAGCTTAGTAGGGGGTTTTCTTTGGGGTTAGAAGAAAATCCTTGTGGTGCCTAGCCCTCCTCCCGCAATTGTGGTCAATCTGGAAGGAACAGAATAATTGAACATTCACTAATAAAGCTAAGCCACTAAAGTTGGTCTTTCCAAAGCCATAGGAGAGCATATGCTTAGAGTGCAAGAGTGGATGCTTTCACTAAGTCTAATAGTCAAGTTATTGAAAATAGATATCTTAGATTTATCTGTAAGGGTAGTAATTCGAGATTTTGATGTTAGGGGGCGGATGATTCCTCATTATCATGTCTTTGGGTGTATAGGCAGTCTAAGGTGGTCTTGCGTATTTCCCCTATATATCATCATCATCATCTAAACCTTATCCAAACAAATTGGGGTCCACTACATGAATCCCATTTCGCCATTCCACTCTATCAAGGCCCATAATTTTAGTTAGACCATCGGTTATCAAGTCTTTTCTAACTACCTTCACCCCTTTCCCTTTTAGATCCTTCACTTGCACCAACTCACACCTCCTAACTGGCACAATTCTTGGTCTCCGTTGCACATGACCAAGCCATCTTACTTCCCCCCATCTCATTACCTATCTGTGTTATTCCAAAATTCCTTCAAATGAATTCATTTCTAATTCCATCTTCCTCGTCTTGCCACTCATCCTTCTCAACATCCACATTTCAGCTACACTCATCCTAAGAAAATGTTGTCCCTTCTGTAAATCTCTTCTTCTCAACAAAACTGCATTTTCTTTCAAAAAAAAGAAAGAAAGAAAGAAAAAACTGTGTTGCAGTATTCATACGAGGCTTTTTATAGACTCTACTGTTGGGTTATTTGAAACAATTGAGTACTCATCTTGAGGGTAGACATGACAATGACATATTTAAAATGGAAATTCAAAAGGTAAGCAAGTTGCTTAAGAATATAATATAATAAACTCCCATGCCCAACCAGTGGAGCGCATTTGTTAGTAGCAGTACTAAGGTTCAAATTATCAGCTGAATCCTTGACGCATCACCCAATACCAACCACTTTTGGCTCCAAACACTCCAGTACATCCACATGTGTGCTATAAGCAGGCAGCAACGAGGGCTGAATCAACCCTGACTCAGACGAGTTGGACGATTTGGACCAAGTCGTGCTGTTTGACTCAGCAAGAATTCATATAGGATGGTTTTGGGGAACACCGCTGATGTGTGGAATTGTTAGCCTCCTTTCTAGTTTCACCTTAAGACTCTGTTCTGACAAAATTTTTCATCATTAAACCATAACTTGATATTATTTCTAAACAAAATGAATAGAAAATGTAGCATGACATCAGGCAAATAGATGAACAAACTTTTCTTGCTATGAATATGGGAAGAAGTAGCTTAAATTTCCTAAAAATACTGACACTTTCTACAAATGGTAACATCAAGGCTGTGAGAGAAAATCAGAGCTCATGCAACCAGAAGCATCACGTGTATGTAGCACTGTATTCTAAACTTAATAACATGAAAGCAGTAGAAGATAGTTACCAAGGTGAAAATAGTGTGGCTCCGACTACTGAGTAAATTAAAATTGTTAGAACCCACATGCCTGTGCTCTGCAATCATGTCACCATCAAAAGTAAATCGATAAGCACTTAATTGGGTAAGCAAGAAATAACAATGACGAAAGAATTGATGGGGAGAAAAGGTACAAAAGATAAGAACAGTGACAAAATGTTGAAGGAAAACAAAAATCTCTAAATGGATGTTATGTTTTGGGGCCACCACATTAAATATTAAAACAGAGCAAGTAGAATTACGGAAACAACTAAACATCCAAGTGAATGACCAAACCAAAATATAATTATTTTGTAAGAGAAATGAATAAGTATTCCATAAAGACATGCACCATTGCATATTATAATTACAGGTTTCAACTTCACATACCTTCGCCAGATGCGATCAGAGAAAGGGCATGAGCAGGGGATAAAACAACCTCTTCTTTGATACCCTCCACATAAGTCCCCTGCATAAGACAAACACTTGATCACATTCAAAACAAATTAACAAATAGGCACCCAGCAAAACATCCATTGCAGGCTGCTAACTGGCCAATTGTTTCATACTCTTGGCCTACCTGATAGGCAAACAAGCCTGGCCCTTTCAGGCTTGGCACAACTAATCAACTGCTCATATCTTGTATGTGTACCATATTAGCACATGTGGCAGCATGTACATGGGCATGGCTATACACGTGTACGTGCTTAGCCAACCCCACTTAAATAGTAGCATTTCAGAAAATAGTAAAGCTGTCTGTTTGCTTATAAACTGTGGCCCACTTGCTGACTGAACTATCTTGATCCTTTCGCCCGGGGATCTACATAGCAGCCTACCTGATGGACTGCTTGGATCTTGCACATGTTTTCCATATTGGCTAGTTTGCCAGCATGTGGATGAGCATAGTTATACTTATACACACATGTGACTTAGCGGAACTCTCTGTGTAACGCCCCATAAAATCGCCTTTCTTAAGACCCGAACACACACTCGAGTCTCGTAGACCCACATGACCTTAGGACGAATAATTGACTCTACTTAACTTGGAAGAACCATAGTTTCATGGAATCAGAAATTTGGTGGTTTGTGTTGAAGTCTGTTCTGCCGCCCGCTCCAAGACCAACGAACCCGAAACTCGATGAGGAACACCCTCGTACTGGGCTTGACACTCTTAGATGGGTGTCTCGCCGAAGGCGATGCCCGAAACTATTAAACTGTGATGTCTTGCAACTGTGCATGACGGTGCAAGTACACTTGAACCAGATCTTATATAGGCAATCATTACTCGATCCACCTTTCTTATGTGAGCCCCATGGAACCTTGCATGGACATAGAGAGTGGACCATAGACTTTAAATATAACCCAGAACATGATCCCTTATCGCGGGCCTTGATCGATTATCGGTGGCCGTCAAACAAACACCACATCGGATCCGACAAACGCCGCACCCGATTGACCCCAGATCGCACATGGGCAAGGATCTCGCCATGGTAAACCCATCCCATGGGCTGGATCAGCCCAGTGGGGCCAGGTGGGCCCCACGGGATCAAAACAGGGCCCGAAAGGCCACCTACATGTGACTTAAATAATTGGGGCCACATGTCCCAATTACCCCAGCTTATATAAACCCCTTTCTCAGCTTTCTCTCTCATTTTTACAGCAATTCCTGAGAAAGGAAGGTTTTGAGAGAGAAGAAGGGGCTGGGGAAGAAAAGAAAAGAAAATTTGACAGAGAGGGGCCTTGCATGCTACTTATCTAACATCTAAACATTCCCAAGACACCCTAGCTAGCATCTTTTGCATGAGAGGCTCCTCCGAAGTGCTGATAGTGGTAAGCCAAGGCCAATTCTCCCTTGATTCCTTGGTTTCTACCTACATCTTCCCAATTCCCTAACAACCTTCTCCCTGTAAGAATTTCGAGATTTCACAAGACAATGAGGTGCGTAACATCTACCTTTGAGTTGTCTTGCATCAAATGCAAGGAGACATAAATAATGCCTAGAATCTTAAGTAGATATACTAGGGGATGGTAGAATATCCAGGGATTTCTGTTTATTAGTCGTTCATAGTAGGAATTCTCTTGATCTATGTTGTTTCTTTGCCGAAATTGCTTACATTTGTACATGCTTATTCTAGCATCCTAGATTTTAGCATAAATCATGAAATATATCATTGTTGTCTAGGGAATTTGGTAGTTCAAGGTGCTTAGAGGATGTTTTGTTGCATGACTTGGAAATTTTGTATTATTGCTGAAATGTTCAATATTGTGTAAGGCATATATTATGGATTGATAGGAAAGGTATTGAATTACTAGTGTAATTATATATAATCACAGGATATGTCGCCCAAACTAGGACTTGGACAAAATTTGGGGCGGCCGCACAAGTCAGCTATCCCCTTGGAACTGAGAGTCGTCGGTTGTGGTGGATTTCGGGTCATTAACTATGGTTTGGAACCACACAGGACGCTTGTGCCTAAGGTCAGTCTCCCGTCTCTCCCCCGGCTGATGATCGCTGGCTCAGAACCCGAGATAGGCCTACTATGTGACTTGACGCCTTATTTCAAATCATCGTACCAATACTTTCAATGTTTGGGACCACTGAAAACTATATGGCGAATGATCCTTAAGACTCATGGGCTGGGCATGGTGGTATGAGACCTATGCCCGCGTTGTCGGCCTACGCTGGGATGGTGCCTCCCCGTAGTGACCCTTGAGCACCCATGGAGGCAACGAGCCTACCACCTTACTATGGGGAGATGGTGTGACCAAACCTTCCCCCGTCCGAGTTAGGCGCGACTGACGAATCACGGTCGAATTGGACACTTGAGCTATTAGCCCAAGCTGGGATCCATGGGGTTATCAACGATGATATGTACTCGCCCACAGGGTGCCAGATGGTCCCTGATTGGCCAAGTATATACAGTGGAGGTGCGGCGGCTTCACCAACCGGCTGGATGCATATACGGAAAAACTAAAGGCTTGACCAATTATGTATGGTTCGGCATGGCATTCATGATGGGCGGGTGATGGGGTGGTGCCTCATTCACTGGCGGCTCAGTCTGTCCAGGTGATGTGGTGGTGCCACTCACTGTCTGTTGTAGCATATTGGAGATGGGCATGCATCTGCACTACATGCACCCATGCATTTAAATAACCATGTTTGATGATGTGATGTACTACCTTTGACTGATATATTTTTGTATCTCATTATCTATGATTGCTACATTTGCTCATGAGTAACTTAGAAGAAATGTTACCACTGAATTGGCCACTCACTCCCTTTCTAGGACGGTGTTTTAAAACACCAACCAGACGACCCAGGTGACACAGGTGTACAGGAGGCGGTTGCGTCGATAGATTTCATAGAGGATGGTGATCCCGAGGACCCGTATCACCAGCTCTCGGGCGACCAATTGTAGAGAGAGCGATGGGGCTTTTAGTTAGTTTTTTGGAGATAGTGTCGAGTGGCATTCTTGTATAGACAGTTCGCTAACATTTTGGATTGTGGGTATCGGGACTCCTAGCAGGTCCCGTCAAGTGAGTTAACTGTTATACATTGTTATCTTTTTGCAATATATATATAGTTGTTTTCTCACTTCTTTTTTGTTATACTTATTCCTGATGTTGCTTCTAACTGGGATGTTAGCTTAAATTCATATTATTGAACTATGAAACTGCATGTGATGCATCAGTGTGGACTTGGGATATCAGGGACCGGGGTGTCACACTCTGAAATAGTGACAGTCCAGAATGTATCTAAGCAGATCGCAAGAAGGCTACAAAGCTTCCTATCATTCATATTGGATGTATTAGGCATGTACATTAAATACTTTATGGCAGCCAAAGTATCTTTCGACTTTTTCCCTTGTTTAGCAGATAACGCTTGGGCAAACCATAACCAGTACATCAACAGGACATGAACCCAAGTCTTCCCCTTTAGAAAGGGGGCAACCTACCAACGACACTGATAAAATATTTGCATGCATACAGCTATATTTCCACAGATAAATTATTGCAACTAAATTGTTTCTATGGTGTTGCCCACCTAATGGTTGGATAAGATTAATTTATGGAGGGCGGTACCTTTTTTTTTCTCTTTTCTTTCACACACCCACCACATAGGCACTTGAACCCATGGAGATCGGTACCAGTTGGAGAGGACCACATAGGCACTTGAACCCATGGAGATCGATGTTGGAGAGGTTCAATGCCATATACACACCACAGTGGGCCACACATGACTCGACTACATAGTAATATATCATCTTACGTATACGTACATGCAGAAGCATGCATGCACATGCCCACATGATTCAACAACAATGATCCATCAACCATACACAGTTTTTAAGAGAATAACGTTCATAGTACCTGAGAATCTTCCCTTATTCTTAGGTTCTGGCCCGTGGGATCAAGTAAATCATTTATAACCTGAAAAGGAAAAGGAAAAAGAAAAAAGAAACATTCAAAGTTGGAAATATAACCTGAGTAAAAGACTTAAACAATGCATAGAAACAGCAGTAAACTTTAATTTCTGGAGAACTTTCAGATCAAAGACTCAGTCATATTTGTATCTTTTTCTTGTCTCTATGTAGATGACAAGTAGCTTCAAAAGTTATCCAAGGAGGTTGGGAATCTTCAGGATTCTTTTCTACATATATTTAGTGAAGCCAACTTGGGACTGGATTCCCTTACAAGGGGGGCAGTGGGACGGTATCTGATGGTTGGGACTAGGGAATTGGAGTCATAATATTTTCCTAGAAAGGTGGAATGAGCTTTTTGTAAAAATAAAAAAGCAAATAGACAAGGGATGGTGTAAGGACCCCCTCACAGACTAAGGTATCTTCCTCGGAATCCCCAGCCTTTTCAACATGCATATAAACAACCTGATTATCTCCGCAACAACTCCCTAAACTCCTCTACCCATTCCACTGACCACAACAAATTTGGAACCAAGAAATCAGTTTTAATCACATGATGTATGCTTTGCTGCTTCTTCAATACTCGTCTACACTGCAACTGCCACCTAGCGAACCTACCTTTAGAAATCAGCATTTTCAAATGGAAAGCCACAAGATGGCATGCGGTTCATTCCACAATCTGATTGTATTTTGAGGCGCTATTAGATTGAACACATGTTTTATCTTTCCTTATTCTTCAAAATTATGTGTTAAGCTGCTTCATTGAACCTTCGAAACTAGATTAACGTCTGGTGGCAGTGAATTGTAGAACTTTTGCCAATCTACCACATAAGAACCAACACCAAATGGGAGAAAGGGCTAAGATGATGATAATGACATTTACAATTACAATGACAATGATTATGCTGATGGGTTGCTTTATTAAACTCAAACTAGTAAAACGCTGCAAGGAATAAACTCTACAGATAATGGACAGGCAGACCATTTGTATATTTCTGTAACTAGAAAGAGGATGTTGCTTGAGTTCAATGTCAAATGCATTTTTAATCAAAATTTTGATATTTACTGATGCATTCATGCTGTCCATCCATCTGTTGGTCCCGGACAGATCCCAAAAGCTCCCTGAAGGATCCAACTGTCATTGCATAGTTGGCTCATACCATGCCCAAACAACGGTACTAGTCAAAGATAGGACCAATCTGATCATCCACGTTAACGATCTGAACCATTCAACCATCCAATTTGCTGACTTGGACGGCGTTGCATCCAAATTGGTCTGATCAAGCATCTGGATCACATCAAGTGTGAGATGATCCATCTGGACCAAGTTCAGTGATCTGATTGGATTGTGTGGCTCACATCCAATCAGGAGGCCCTGATTGATCAAACATGTGTTGGATCAGCCACACATGAAATGGTCCACATGCAGTTGAAAGGTCTGGATGGGTCCACAAGTCCAGATGACCAGCATTAGATGAATAATTGATTCACATATAACAATTGTACAGCCCACTAAAACCATACGGTTGTGAAAGAAGCCCATTACGCATGATTTGCAAAGTGTTTATTTGATTGAGGCCTTAGATATGATTTCCAGATTTTCTTTAGCTTATTTTGTATAAGGCATTTTATTAGTTGAAAGTATTTAGTAGTTATGTTCCTTTTTAGAATAAAAGTCTAGGTGTCTATATCGATCAGAAAAATATTTAGCAGCTAAAAATGGCATAAAAGGTGTCTATATTGATCAGAAAAATATTTAGCAGCTAAAAATAGCATAACTCAAGATCTATGGGAAGAGGTTTGAAAGCCAAACAACGAAGGGGGAGCAGGCTTAAGGAATTTGGAGGCAATGAACTCCTAGTTACTAGGTAAATGGCTTTGGAGATTTGGTTCGGAGGATGGTAAGCTTTGGAGAGAGGTTATAACAAATATTGGGTTCAGGAAGGCAGATGGTGAACAAGGGACATGCTTATACAAGGGCTTCATCGTTATGGACGGCAGTGGCTAGGTTGAGGTATAAGTTTAAGGAGGGAGTTGGTTTCTCTCTGGCTGATGGAATGAGGATTCGCTTTTGGGAGGACGCTTAGTTGGTGATAAAGTGCTTTGAGAAGAATTTCCAAGCTTAGCTAGGCTTTCTTTGGAGGTAAATATCCTGGTTGCTCGATGCTTCTCAGTTTCAGGAGACAGAATGTTTTGGGCTCCCTTGTGTTGTAGGAAGCTATCAAAGTTAGTCCTTCCTCAAGGCAAAGACACAGTGGTGTAGAACAAAGAGAAGTCTGGCCAGCTCTCGGTTAGTTCCATTTACAAAGTAATCCTTGGACATTTGACAGGAGAGCATGTTTGCCACAACGCTTTCGTCTGGCATTATGGTACTCCTCCCAAGGTTGCAGCTCTGTCATAGGTAGGAATAAGGTGGTCACTATTGCTAATCTTCAAAAGAGGAAGATGGTGCTCCCAAACGTTTCCTTGTGTACGTAAAAAGAAGAGTCAGTTGACCATCTATTCATCCATTGCCCTTTTGCTAAGGAAGTTTGGGATAGTTTCTTTGATTTGTTTAGTGTGTTGTGGGTGTTGTCGGGTTCAATCATGGATATGAATATCCGTATTGTATCGGCTGATACGGCTGTATCATATCCATATCGGCACGAGCCGATACACAATATAGGGTCGTGTCAGTCCGATACGAAAAAATTGACTCGTATGGGCCGTATCGGCCTATACGGGGCATATCGGCACTGATACATGGCCGATACGCCCATAAAAGCCCAATTTTGAAAGAAAAAAAAACAAAATTTTCCACATCTTCTCTTCATTTTTTCATTTAAACCATGGAAGAAGCTTTAAAACTTATTTTAGTCCTATTTTGGGATCAAAACAAATGATTTGAATGTGATTCGACATATCAAAGCGAAGTGGGCCATTATGGGAAAAATCGGAAAGCTTCACTTTCTTTTTTATATTTTCATCTTCTTTTTGTTGTATTTCAATGTAATGGGCCCTTGTTCACCAAATCATGCTTGATTTGTGTTTAATTAGGGCCCATTAGTTGACTGTCAACAAGTCAAATCGACACACGACATTCTCATCAAAGAATGGCCCGATACACCATTGAATACATGGTTAAAATACAACAAAAAAAATGATAGATTCTTAGATATCTCATTTTTTTCCTATTTTTCCATATTATTTTTCTTTAAAAAAAAAATTCTAACCGACACGGCCCCAATACCAATACACGATGCCGTATCGTATCATTTTTCCTCCGGGCCGATACGCCAACCGAAACCAACATTCAGAACCATAGGCTCAATTGGGAGCTTCTTATCAGCTTCGCATGGGAGAGGAGTGGGCAAGAAAGAGAGGACAAGATGGAGACTTTCTACGTTGACAGGCATTTGGTCGATACGGGGGGAAGAGTAATCGGTGTTTCAGAACCATAGTGGGTGGGCTTTGGAGGTTTTTAGTAGGGCTAAATCGCATGTATTAGGTTGGGTTTTGATCTTAAAGGCTTTTGGTGAATGGTCCTTTTTTCCCATATAATGGGTCTGGGTTGTAATTTGTTTTTGGCTTCAGCCTCTCTTAATAAATCGTCGTCTTTCAAAAAAAAAGGCAACATACCACATGTAAAGTCTCTTACATTATGATAATTTTAATAAGAAAGCTCCTTTTAGATGTCTTGCCGCTCAGTAGAAGAGAGATGGGGTTGTTCACACATTAGTGCTCGCAGCGCTGCTAGTATGCTATTGCTAATCCTTCCACAGTCCTTTATATTTGTTTTCTGCAGTCCTTTATATTTGTTTTCTACAGTGCCTTCTGTGGTTCTCTGCTGAAATTTCAGCTCCAGCTTTGTTTAGACAGATCCAGATTCAAGGTTATAGGTTCTTCTGCATCTTTTACTCTCCTGGCATCCTTCTTGGTTAGGGGACTGTCCTCCTTACTATCGACTATGGGGAGAGATCATCCTTCAAAAACATTTGCGAGATTATCTAAAACATCCATCCATCCACTCCAGTGTCCATTTCTTGTGTAAAGCATCATTAGGGTAGGCATCCAGTCATTGAACTTCTGACAAGCAATCATGACAAAGCTAAAGACGAAATAGCTGGGATAAAGCCATTATGACAATGATGTTTTATCATTAAGGGCATTTCTGTAGTTCTCCTTGTGTGGCGCACGCACATGTGTATGACAGACACACAAACACATGGGCAAAAGGGGAAGGCTGATGTCCATCGGGGAGCTGATCGTCAAACTTTTTTTTTTCAGGAGCAGAACAGATCATAGAACTTTTACCAATATGCCATCTAAACCCTGACCCCAAATTGATGGGAGAATGATGATGACAATGACTTTTTACCATTACCAATAAATGACTACAACTTTCATAGACAACCATATACATCAATAAGAGAGATCATGCTTACCTCATTGTATATTTCCAGATATGAAACGCGAAGAAGAAATTCTCTCCCGGGAGTCTGAGACGATGACAGAGTCAGTAACAGAACAAATGAAAGGACAACCATCAAAATTAACATTAGAACATTTTTTACTACCTCTTGGATAATCCCAAATACATCCTTCACTGCCAGTGGAATAATTCCAGGAGACTTTTGCTCACCCTAAAATTCAACCAAGCAACATGAATTGCCACATGAAGAACCTTTCAAGCATTTGAAATATGAATAATCATCAAATCTATATGGAAATATTCCTCCCGCCATAGGGGAAAGGAAGAACCATTGTTTCCAAAATAGGTGTAGCTCAGTGGAAGAGATTTATTAGTAGGGTCGGGTTAGATGTGGTGGGTTGGGCATACAGCTTAAAAGCCATGGATGATTGTAATCTTCTTTCTTTGATTGGGTTGGAATCTTCTTCCCGCCCTAGTTTTTGCTTGGTGGGCTTCTTAATAAATTAAAGTTACCTTTCAAAAAGAACAATTTCCTCCCACCCTAAATTACTGACAGTAAAAACACAGTAGAAGTAAAGAGGAGTAATATGATACTCGGGCTGCATGTGACGCTTGATATGCAGGCACTCGGAAATTGCACGAGTCATATATTAAATCAATAAAACTGACTAGACCGCAGCCCACCGTCACCAAGTCATGATCCCGATATCAGATTGGTTAAACAACCCTAACCTCTGATTCTTAGACACTTCTTTGTAGAAATAGTAAATATTAGGATGTTTTTCACTTTTAACCATCCAATAAATGCCCACCAATCCAATAATCAGATAATCAAAAGATTAATGTTTGGTTGATGATACATCAACACTAGGTACCATAATTTGGACTGTTTAATTTGACTATCTGTATACGATTTCTAGGAAACTTCTGAGTGCCTGCGTATCATCCATCACGCTCTGCCAGAGTATGAAAGTTTTTTCTCAAAAGTAAAGGCCTTAAGGTGCAGAAATTACAGGGAAACAATCCATACACATACAATAAGCCAATTCGGAATCCTAATGTCACTAAGGGACTTCTAGAGAGATGAAATGCCTCAGGTGAATACAAATAGTTGAGATTTTCTCAGTTTTAGCTTTCTTCTGTAGTCCATAGAACATAAAGAGAACAGAAGTGCAACACCAATTAGAGGTGAATCTTTGTATAATTTTGAAGTCTCTAGGAAGCATCTCAAGTCATGGCAGGAGAACACAATTGGCACTTGTCATGCGAATGCAAGGTGGAAAGATTTATGGATCCTTAGCACAGGCACGCCTGCAGCCAGTTTTGGTATGGCACTTCAGGAGTCACATGGTACTTTGAGATTGTATTCCCTAAGGCCTATGAAGGAGGCAAATACAATAAAAACCAAATCTTAGCTTTAAGGACTTGCTATCTCTTTTATCAGTAGAAGAAAGCAACTTCAAAGTAGTAGGCAGTAAAATCAATAGTCAAATCCTCATCATCTGATGCTTCGTGAAGTTTGACTTCCTACATTGTCTTAACATTCTCAAAATCTCCCATGTGCATCATGAGGCATATGATTGGCTAATAGGCAGGCAAAATAGTGAAAAGGAACTCATTATCTAACATTCTCTCCTTCTGGCTTTGGGGCATCTTATGCATGTATTTGAGTATGAGAAATGCTCTAGTGCTCTCAAAGTACAGTAAGTTATGGTTCTATTAGTTGCATCGGTTCATTTGGACAGTTCAATTGATTGCTCTGACCTGCCCATTAAGTCCATAATGCATATCATAGGCTATCATAGAAAAATCGTACTTAACGGGTGATCCAATCCATCTTTGATTTGGCCCTATTTTCCACATCCATCCTTTTCAGAAGACATGGATAGGATGGTTACAATTGCCAGACAAAAGCGATTCTTTAGAATCATAGGGAGTCCATCATGGGCCCCGACAAATGGATAGATCAAATTGTTGATTGGACCTATTTTTGTGCAAGTGATCTTGACCATTGGCATCAAGGTATTCCATAATGGTAACAGTAGCCGTCCGTAATGGCCACCACTGTTACCGTTGTGATTATGGCTTCTTATTTTTTCTAAACCTATTTCAGACACGTAAGGGGACGTTACAGGATCATTATGGGGCCATTACAAGACAATATTTCTGTACCGGTCGGTACAGCCGTTTTATAACCATTTTGGAATACCCTGATCGATATTAAACACCATTGATCAACTGGTTCATTTTTGTCAGATCGGTGTGATGTTTGCATGGTAGCCAATGAAATGTGCATTGAACCTAATGAACAGTCTAGTCAATGGGATAAGATTGTCTCAGTGTCCCAATGCAACAAGTAGCACTATAACTAATAGTGCTCTCAGAGCACTGGAGCATCTATCTTTAGGTATATCAAACTTTCTTCTAAATGAAGTTCTTTTATTAAGATACATTCTAAATGAAATTTACTTTTATAATAAGTTGTGATAGTAAGGCACAAAATCAGCAAATATCTACAATTGAGATGTACTTTATCGACAAAAATGATGCAATCCTTCTTTTTTATGTTCACTAAAATATACAATGCCAGCGAGTAAGGAATGACAAGCAATCAGTCCACAACTCGAGACTGGAGAGGATACACTGAATCACAGCTCTGTTTCTTCCATACTACAACCTTTGAACCGTTCCATGAAGTAATTGAGAAATCATATTATCAACTCTTAATTTTACAGCATCTCCTTTTCGGCCTTTGGGCACCTTACATATTGATGTATTGATATTTCTTCTAAATTAAGTTCACCTTTTTCCCAAAAAGTTGGAAGTCCTATAAAATATTCTTGTATAAGTATACATCAAAAAGACATCAAAATTCTAGAGTTTCTGGACATTGAGAAAGAACACAATAAGTTGTAATAGTGAGGTGTAAAAGCAGCAAAATTTAGCATTGAGATTTTATTTATTTTTATTTTTTTTGAAAGATGCATTGAGATCAATTTTATCAACCAAAATTATGCAATCGTTCCTTGAATGACAAATAAAGTGACTTACATGCATTGTGTGAGTCTTTCCACTGCTAGTAACACCATAAGCAAAGACAGTGCCTAAAAACAGAATTCAAGACACCATTAGCACAAGAAAATTTCGGCTACATAAACAATAGAAGCAAAACATCAGATTGTGAAGCCATAAAATTTCTATAAAACAATACGAGTCAAATTCATCAAAAGTACAGGAACAAGGTATAAGTTCTGTAACTCAGGGGTTGGCTGGAGGAAATGGAGGATGTTAGCCATCCTTCAATAACTTATAGAGTCTACACTTCCTAATGGAATTTGGAAGCTTCACTATGGCAGCAGCTCCAAGGGAAGCCCAAGACCTGCGGGGATTGGGTCAATCATTAGGGATGATCAAGGGAGTATCCCTTGCTTCTATGCAAGTCTAATCAGGACTGTAGGTTCAAATAAGCGGAGTTGCAGGCTCTTTGATTGGGATTGCTAGAAGTCATCCACCTGCAAACTCCTCGCTCCATTATCAAAGACGACTCGCACCAATGCTGTTAATTGGGCTTACTCCACCATCTGTGACAATTTTTCTATGGATAACTAAAATTTTATTAATACAAAGGGACAATCCATTAAGGCATTGGATGAGAGTCTCATATACCAAAAATAGCCCTATGGCCTCCTTCCTTTGCAAAAGAATCAGCAATACAATTGGCTTTTGTTGGGACATGATTGAACTAATAGATGAAGAAAGAAGTTGACCCCAGTTAGTTGGGATAAGGCTTAGATGACGATGATGAGATGAAAGACAACAAATTCTAATGTCATTAAAGATAATTTAAAAAAAAAAAAAAAACTAGAGTCAAAATGTCCAAGGAGGTGAGTCCTTCCTCAAGGCACATGTGAAGTATGAATTTGTCTCTCTAGCAAATATAATAAAAGGTGTGTTAGGGCTTCACACAAGAAAGCTTTTCTCTCAAACTCTCTCACCTCTCACACTTCTCCTTCTATTCCCTTTTCTCCTTTTCTTCCTTTCACTCCCTAAACCCACCCAAACCAACTTGGTGTCAAAGCAAAACTCCCCATGTTGATCAGTGCTACCGAAACATGCTGAAGTCAACAATCATACAACTGACGTCAGTACTATACGTTCTATAACGGAAAGAACCCAGGTTCGAAGCAGCCCGATTTTAGAAGATTTATGGTGATTTTTGCAGAATTTTTTGAGGTCATTTGAGGTACATTTGGACTACTTTTCACATTCAACAAAAAAACCCCAAGTCTCAAAGTTTTGACGATTCTCTTCCAATTCGTGGATGTTTTCTTGATCTCTCTTCATGGTTAGGGTCGGTTTCAATCTCTTTGATGACCCATGGAGTTTCTCTAAATTGGGGAAGATCTTGGAGGGTTGTGAGCCCAAAACTTGGTTCGGTTGTACCAATTTTGGGTCCTGGGGGCTGCGATCGTACACTAGAACCCTTGATGTATGACTAAATGGTCGATCTAGTGTCGTGGGTGGTCTCCATGCCTGATCCAAGCCTCATTGTGATCGCGATTGTTGTGCTTCACTTCCAAAATTGATTTTGAGACCCCAGGTCCTCTAGAACCCAGATCCGTACAAATTTGTGATTGTTCTCATCTTGTGTGCTTCCTTGGAGTTGTCGTGGCCTTGGTTTTTTGTTGGTAAGAGAACAAAACTTCTTTCGCATCCGGTGTAGGATCTTCAAAATCAGACCCCTTGTTGATTACTACAGTAAAGTTGAATGGTAACAACTATTTGGAGTAGACCCAATCAGTGAACTTGTTTCTAGGGGGGAGAGATAGACTTTCTTACATATTGGATGAAGCTTTGGATCCTTCATATGCAAATTTCAAGACTTAGACCAAGGAGAACTACCGAGTCATGGCTTGGCTGCTTAACAGTACAAAGTCTACTGTGAGTAATTCCATTATGTATTTGACATTTGCCCAAAGGATATGGGACACCCTTCATAATATATATTCAAAAGCCCATAACGTATCCAGAATTTTCCAGTTGACCTCAAACATTGGGAAATTTCAACAAGATTCAAGATTTCTGAAAGACTAGTTTTCAGCTCTTCAGGGTATGTGCGATGAGTAGGATCTCTATCATCCGCTCCCTTCCCATTGTATTATGGAATATGAACATTCATTGAAGCAGCGTGAAGAAACTAGAATAACGCAATTTTTCTTTGGCCTCAACTTTGAGTATTATAGTGTTTGGAAACAAATCATAGTCACGGTCCCTCTTGCTCCACTAACAGTTATCTATGCTATGTATCAAAAGGTCAATACATCGCCCACCCCTACTTTTGCTCCATTTGATCGATCCACTTACGTTATTGAGGACCGGCCTTCCTTTAACCACAGGGTTTAGAGCTCCAATGTGGAGTGGTCAAGGACATGGACGTGATAGTGGATCAAGCAACCAACGCAGGGGCCATGACACTAATCGAGGTCGTTGTGGTAGTCGTGGCCGCGGTGGACGAGGATGTGACGGACCTCGCCTCTGTACACATTGTGGGGGCACAAATCACTCTATTAATAGATGATGGGATCGGTCGTCCATCTTGGGCCGGTGTATCTATAGCTAGTAGTGCCTCCACTAGTTCCGAGAAGACTCCACTGCCACCTGTAGTCAAGAAGCCTTCCTCAAGTAATTTTGTTCTTCTGTCTCGTAAGGCCTATGATGCATTGATGCAACTTCATGTTCATGATGTTCCTGACGCTTCCAGAGCCACTGTAGGCCAATCAAGTACTGCTCTCAACGTGTCGCATCTCCTTCTCCATGGGTCGTTGACTCTAGAGCACCTCTCATAGGACTGGTAAGCCTCATTTGTTCAGCTCTTATCTTCCTTCTAGCCTGTCACACTTTGTCACTGTTGCTAATGAAAACCTAACACCTATATCTAGAACCGGTTCCATCAAGCTTTCTCCCTCCAGGCATCTGTCATCAATTCTAAATGTCCCTAGCTTTCTCCTTAATCTATTATCTGTCAATTCACTTACAAAATCCTTGAATTGTTCAATAACCTTCTTTCATTCTCACTGTGTATTTCAAGACCTCCAGAAGAAACGAAAAACTTTTCGTGGCCACAAAAGTTTTCGATCAAGATGATCTTTGTATTTTCCCTTCATCTAGATCTTCTTGACATTATCAGCAGGTTGGATTGCAAATAAACATTAAGAAAACCTTAGGATGGGCTCTTTGGAATTTTTAATGGTGAGACACTCAATCACCACTATTTCTTGTTGTGTGGTGCACCTGATATTTGGATCTGCATAAGTTTTGGAACCCCCTCCTAAAATGGGCTGGAGAAATGGATGGACGGAGTGGATATACAAAAGATCATCAAGGTGGGCCATACGGTGAGGGTAACACCTACTAAGTTGTTACTGGAGTAACACTAATCGGCTCCCGTAAAAGATGGATCCAAGGACGCGGATTTCCTTTGAAAGCCTTTCAGTAAGAAGTTCGGCGTAGGGAAGTTGGGTGGGGCCCACTGTGATGTTTATGAGAAATCCACCCTGTCCATACGTTTTGCAAGCCCATTTTACGACATATGAAAAAATTTAAGATGGATCCAAAACTGAACTGGGCCACACGAGAGGAAATCGTGGGGAAAGAAATGCCTACAGTTGAAACCTTCTTGGGCTTTGCCTTGATATTTTTATACCATTCAAACCGTTTATAAGGTCATTCCCATTAGGATGAACTGAAAACACAAAAATTTTAAAATTTAACCTGATACAAAACATTTGTGGCCATATGAATGCTTCAACAGTGGTCGTTTAATCCCCATTGTTTCCTCTCGTTTGGCCCACTTGAGTTTTGGATCCATCTCATTTTTGGTCGCATGTCCTTAAACGGGCTCGCAAAGTGGATGAACGGGGTGGATTTCTCATAAACATCATGGTGGGCCCCATCCTGCTTCCATGCACAGCAACTCCCTACGAAAAGCTTTGGCCAGAAATTTGCGTCCAAATATTCAAGGAGAAAACCATCTCTCTTACGTCGTTGGACATGCTTTGTGGGTCCTGCCAAGATGTATGCATTTCATCCACGCCGTCCATCCATTTTTCCAGCTCATTTTTAGGCATGGTTCCAAAACTCATGCAGATCCTAAGCTCTAAAGGACCACACCTCATAAAATGGGGATTTAATTCCTGCAATTAAAAAAAACAAAAACAAAAATAAAAGTCCCCCCCACCACGTGGCTCTGCCCTATTCGCAGCCAAGCCAATCACTCTTTATTCATTTGTCGTCATCCTACGGGGATTATGGTGTCAATTGTCTATGTGGATGACACAGTGTTGTCTAACGATGATACTGAAGGAAGTGTGGCCATTAAATCCTTTCTTAAGACTTAATTTGATATTAGGATTCTTAGATACTTTCTGGGCATTGAAGTTGCTCGACCTTAAGTCCGAAGTTGTGCTCTCTCAAAGGGAATATGCTCTTAATCTTCTCTTATAGACCGGAATGCTAGGATGTAAGCCTGCTACCACACTTATGGATGATACTCACAAAATTAGTCATGATGATGGCGAGCTTCTTCCTAATCCTGGGAAGTATCGGCAGTTGGTTGGCCAACTTATATCTAACTACTACTATACCAGATCTTTCGTATTCTGTGAGTGTGGTGAGTCAATTCATGCACGCCCCTCATATCGCACATCTAACCGCAGTGTATCATATCCTTCTGTATCTCAAATCTTCCCCACGCAAAGGTTTACTTTTTCAATAGCATGGTCACCTTCATCTGTTTAGTCTATGATGTTGATTCTGCTTGCAGTTTCCATGATCGAAGGTCTACATCCAAATACTGTACATTTGTAGGTGGCAATCTTGTCGCCTAGAAGAGTAAGAAATGGTCCGTCGTAGTGCAATCTTCTGTCGAGGTTGAGTATCAAGCGATGGCTCATACAACATGTGAATTTATTTAGCTTTGAACTCTCTTATGGGAACTTGACTATAATCCTTCGAGACCCATTTCTTTGCATTGCGATTATCATGTTGTCATTCATATTGCCAGCAATCCAATGCTCCATAAACACACGAAGCATGTTGAGATTGACTGTCATTTCATTCGAGAAAAGGTTGGCAACAAGGAAATTGCGACTCCTTTTGTTTGCTCTAAAGACCAGTTGGCCAATGTTCTTACCAAGTCTCTCAATCGAGATGCTCTTCTTCATATCACTGGCAAGTTGAGCATGATCAACATCTATACTCCAACTTGTGGGGAGTATAAAGAAAGAAGGTTGTGTATCTCCTTTGTGTTCCTTTTTTGTGTATGCATGTGCATAGTGTTGTGTGCTCCTGTTAAGTATGTATTTGTTTCTCTAGCAATATAATAAAAGGTGTGTTAGGGCTTCAAGCCCTAACACACACAAGAAAGCTTTTCTCCCAAACTCTCTCACCTCTCACACTTTTCCTTCTATTCCCTTTTCTCCTTTTCTTCCTTTCACTCCCCAAATCCACTCAAACCAACTATTCTGCCTTTGCAAGTATGTTTTCTCTTCTATGATGCTCTTTCAAGGCCTGATGAGTGTTATTCATAGGCTGGAAAAAATATGGAAGGACTTCCTTTCACAAGGCACAAGCAAGGTAGGAATAGGACAAGGCGTGCAAGCCCAAGGAGCACGAAGGCCTGGTAACCACAAATCTCAATTTCATGGATGTGGCTCTTTTGGGTAAATGGATGTGGAGATTCAGGGAGGAAGGTCACCTTTGGAACCAGGTCATTCATGGAAAATATGGAGCAGATGTTGATGGGGGGTTTTCTCACTTGTCATGTGTAGATCTTTAGGCTTATGGAGAGTGGTCTTGAAAGTTGTACCTTCCTTTATGAGGGAGATAGCCTTCATACCAGGTGAGGGATATAGGATTCCGTCTTGGCTAGATAGATGGTCTGTGAGAGGCCTCTCATGAAGGTCTTCTCCAAGTCGTACAAGCTAGTGGTTAGAGAAGATGTATCCATCTCTCAATTCATGTTGGTTGCACGAATGTGGTATGGCTCCTAATTTTTTCACCTAAATTTGACTAATGCTGAGAAAGTATAACCCCCTAATCTCATGTCCCTTACCCAACAATTGGAGCTAGTCCCCTCGAATTAGGATAGAAGGGCTGCACATTGATTAAATCAATTCGGTTTTGGATGAAATTGATATTGAATTGATTTCAAATTTTGAAATTGAAATTGAAATTGAATTGATCTCAATTTTAAAATTTCAAATTGAAATTGAATTGACCCCAATTTTTTAGAATCAATATAAGATTGAATTGATGGATTTTTCGATTCGATTCGATTTTGCACCTAATGCGAATTGAATATCATAATTATCAAGATTAATCATGGACTTAATGAACAGTTCAAATCAATCAATTGAACATTCCGAGAGAACCAATGCAACTAGGAACACTATAACTTATAGTGCTTTGGGAGCACCGGAGCATTTCTCATTCGATAACATTTTATCAAAATGGTGCAAATAGAAATTGTATAATTACTAGATTGAATTTTCTTGATATCATTCTTCATAACTTCTTTAATCTTGATTATTATTATTATTATTCATAACTTCTCACTATATAATGTTTTATCAAAATTGTGCGAGTAGAAATTGTATAATTACTAGACCAAATCTTCTTGATATCATTCTTCATACCATAGACACACAACAAACAAAAAAAAAAGTCAACTAGGTTTGAGGAAAATGCTCATAAATCCCTAAAACAACAAACATAAAAGTTGTAATTTGATTGTGTTAATGTGTTGTCATCTTTTACTATGTTAAGCCATGAATGCGAGTGGCATCTAGCACAGAAATATTTGCACATGCAAGTGCTAAGGTGAGAGGCAAATGTAGGTCCCAAGTGAAAAAAAATGTGAAAATCTCTCTCTCTCTCTCTCTCTCTCTCTCTCTCTCTCTCTCTCTCTCTCTCTCTCTCTCTCTCTCTCTCTATATATATATATATATATCAATTCGATTTGATCAATCGATTCAATTCGATATAGAACGATTTGATTTTTTATTTTCGATTCGATCGATCGGAACCAAAAATTGCAATTGATTTAAAAAAAAAATTTTGAATTGAATTGATCTTGGGGAACGATCCGATTTGATTCGATAAATTGATCCTAAATTGAATTGTGTCCAGCCTATGTAGCTAGGAGACAAGTGGAGTAGGTTCTTAGTGAGGTCTTAGTTGGCTTTTGCAAGGAACTATATTCCAAGAAGCCTAGATACAAAGGCCCTCCTAGGGTCCTTACTTTCACTTGGTTGTTGGAGAAGAACAAAGTGCTATTGATAGATAATCTCCAAAAAAGGAACATGCCTATTACGAATGCATGCATCATATGCCTCAGGGATGTAGAATTGGTAAGCCATCTATTCATTCATTGCCCTTTCTATTCTTACATCTGGCGGAAGTTCCTCTCTCTTTAAAATGGATTGGGTAATGCCACAATCGTCAGGGGACATTAAGGCAAGGATGTATGAGAAAAGTTAAAGCTTATTTGGTGCAACCCACTTATTGAGTCAATGAGAAATCAACACCCGAATCGCGAAAAAAATGGATAAAGGTACACCCAAAAGAATAATGGAGATGTGGGGGAGAAATAATTTTATTGATATCAAAATTCTACTAAACAATATTTAAGAAAAAAAAACTCACACTTCAAAAAATTTTGAATGCCTACCTCTTATACCACCCCTCCCCCTCCTATAGACACTAAATGAAACTTTAATAAGAATAACCCCAACTAAGAGATTGATTTCATATTAATCATAGTTGACTAATAAAAGCAAGCTAAATAATAGTAAAAACAAATATGATGCAATCCAATGGGGTTGCAATGGACTGCAATGGATGACTTAAATACATTGAATTCAAAATAGTATAACTTCTTGAATATTTCTCCAATTAGGTGATTCAAAAGCCAAAATGAACCTTAATGAGTCTTGTTTCAGGAAAAATAAACAGAAAATAAAACCCAAGCTCAAATGAGACTGATTTTAGGACGTTCTAAAACTGTCCATAAAATCATCAATTTTAGGCAGCTGGTACTTCAAGAATTTTAATAATTTTTCAAGACCTCCGAATGGAATTAGATTTTGTGGGATAAAAATATACTTGATGATGAATTACTAGAAAAAATTTAAAATCACTCATTGATTAGAAGTGCCAAAATGTCAGAAGCAATAGACCTATCAAAACTGAAAATTTCTGTGATCACAAAGTGGCAGCGATGAACCAGGAATCACTCGATCAATGTGCGTTAGACTCACTCACAACCAAAGAGGAATCACTCAACTCTTTCTTCTGTTGAAAATTTGCAAGAAAAAATTTTATTTTTTTAGAACTCAAAAGTGGATTTCTTTCTCATTGCAAATGGATCCTTATATAGACAAATTACAACCACCTCTCATAAATACATTAATAACAATCGTGGGTTCCCGATGCATATAACATCTTTCTAAGACCAAAATACAAGTTTCTAAGCCATGCAAAATAGTCCCAAGATATGTAGTTGAATTTCATTTTTTGCCCCATACATGCAACAGTCCCAAATTCATGAATGATACATCATAAGGACCCTTAAATACAATTGGGCTGGAAATCATGAGCTGAATTTTCAAGGTTTAGCCTAATTCATGGGCTGGGCTTTTCCCTTGAATGGGTCAAGACAATGTGCATCAAAATCTACATTCACATCCTCAATCGCATTTTTAAATTAGCCCTCATATCATCAATCACATCCACCCATATTTTCCACAACTAGCAAACTACAGCTCTTGATATTTAGGCCCCAAATTTATAAACAAGTAGTCCAAAATCAGCACGTTGGGCCCTATGATGGGCCATGGGCCTACATCGTTCCCCCTGGGTTGAAAAGAACTTGACTCCGACGAGTTTGATGCTTCATACAAGTAGTAGAGGTCCCAATCCAATCTTTTCAAATTGTTGCCCGTGGTCCGTATGCATTTAGAATATAACTTATTCTTCCATTTCACCAAGTATTGTTTGTATTAGTCTTGTCGAGTATCGATGGTCTTCATCTGCAACGCGAGTCCAATTTTTTTCTTTCTATTTCTTGGAGAGAGTTTTTTTTTTTACAGATTAAAAAAAATTCCATATCAAAAATAACTTGCCTTGAACATCAAGCACCCCGCCATGATACTCAAACAAATCCGCCACATCGAAAGTTGGTGAGAAGTCCAAGTTATCCAGCAACTTCATCTCATAAGTGTCGTCTACCATCTCATTTCTTGACTCAGCATGGTCCAATCTCCTTAGACTTGAGCTTGTTGTAAGTTCCTCTCGGAAACCTTTCTTTACAGAGATAAACCATAACCAAGTCACCTTATTTGTATTTCTTATCACTACGATGTTCATTTGCAGCTTCTCGATACTTCTCTACACTCTTTAATGTGCTTCTTTTGCTTCTTTTCCTTCTTTGTTTTTCTTTTCTTTTTTGAACTTCTTTATGTCAAACTATTCAGTTGACAATAGTTTGACTTGTTTAGCAGGACTCATTCAATAATGCGCAATATTCTACGTATTCAAACCTAGTGCCAAGCCAATATGATGTTAAATGTTCCTCATAAGAGGAAGTCTAGCTGGGAGTTCTTCGAGCGCCAAGTCTTGATATTCACGAAAGAGCTTATGCATGAGAGGTGGAACATTCGAGCATTTTGCTTATTCTTTAGCAACTAAGACATGGATGATATTGGTCTCCTTCCTTTCTTCTTCAGACCTATGTAACTAAGCAATTTCTGACCCTTCTATTTGGATTTTGGAATATGTTTCATTAGGTGCAATGTGATGTTAACATCATTCTTGACGAATGAATAAGTATTAGCCTAAGTCAATTACACCATATCGTTGTACCACAGCCACAGACTTCCCAACAAAATGTGGCATGCATGAATGGGAACCATGCCACACCACAGCTCATCCTTGTTATTAGCTCCAATGGAGAAGGAAAATAAGCGCCTGGAGTTAATAGAAACTTCTACCATTTTCTTGAATCAATGAATCAGGTATGGGAGTGGATGATTTTATTCTTTAAGTTTTAACTTATCCACCATTTCTTGTAAGAACATTACCCCTTCCCTTGTTTCTAGAATCATGCATATCTTCGCATTCAAAGTGCAAGTGGTGTGGAAGATATTTTGTTGCAACCATCACCCCTCATCAATCACTCGAAGTAGTGAGAGCATAGTCTGTTGGACAACCAATAACTCTCCCCTGTCATTATATACATCTGCTACATCTTCCCCAACATTGTGCCCCATCTTCATATGCACGTTCTTCATATTTGTGTAATCTTCAACTTTCATTTGCATGTGATCAGGAGTGTCTTCAATACATTCTACTTCCTCGGCCAAATTTACTTTAATTGTGGGCTAATGTTCAATGCAGTGAAAAGAGCGATGCCCCAGCTGCCAACACTTAAGCATGCGAAAATAGTATTGTATTGCCCTTCTTGAGTGTATTAGCCCCTCGTCCATAACCACCTACCTTGGAGTTGGGATTTGGCTTCATTACTGGACGTTGGCCCATCATCCCTTGACCTATAGGAGGTACTATAGTTACGTGAGAAGTTAGCATGAGGCCTCATCATAGATGATAGTCCTCGTGGGGCACCAAATCATCTCCCAAGTCCACAATCAACAATCTCTTCGACTTTTAATGCAAATGTGCATACATCAGACATCTTAAAGACATCTTTGAAAGCCAATTCATTTCTGATGTCCAGATTAAGACCATTATGATATCTTAAAATCTTTTGGTCTTCAAGCTCATGAAACCCCACCCGTGATATCAATGTATGAAACTCCTATGTTATTCATTTACCGATTTGTTCCCTTGACGTGGATTGTGACATCTTTGATGGAGGTCACGGGCATAAGTTGCAGGTAAGAACATCCTTTTTAACTTCTTTTTCATCTTTTTCCAAGAATTTACTTTCTCCTAATCTTAACGGATTCGTTCGGCTTGGATATCATTCCATCATGCTAATCCGTGACGAAAAACTTGATAGCTACATACTTAACATTTCAATTGCCTGCAATTACCTTGTACTCGAACACACTTTCCACCTTGTTTAGCCAATGGATGAAATCATCAACATGCAAGCCGACCATGGAACTTCAGAATTCTACCTTAATTCTAGATTATCTATCATGTTCCAACAATCGAAGAATTTGATCATTGGTGTCTTCACAAGCCGAGGCCGCCTATTGTTGGTTAGGACCTTTGATGAGATCCTTCCCCTACATGTCCATGTGCTCAGACTTCAATCTCTAGATCTCCTCCACGCCAGAGCTCTCCCACTTGATTAGTGAAATTGTCTACCGTATATGTAAGTTGATCTACTCGCTTTATAAGATCGCAAATCAATTGAGCCACTTGCACAAACTCTTACTATCTCACCTCCTTCGACACTACCAGAGATAATGTAGAGTCGAAAATCCCCAAAGATGACCCGTTCTAATACCAAAATGGTGCAACCCAATTATCGAGTCAACGAGATCTCCACACCTAAATCGCAAAGAAATAGACAAGAATACACCCACAACAATAACGGAGCAGAGAGAAATAATTTTATCCGACATCAAACTTCTTCTTACAATACTAAAGAAAAAACTCACGCTTAGAAAATTTTGGAGTTGCGGAGGGGATCTTGTCTCCAATCGAAAGCGATTGGAATTTCCTTCCCCTTCTACAAGTTTCTCTCTTTTAATTGAATCTTAGACTATCCTTCAAAAAAATCTACCTGTACATTTGGCATAAGGATTTATCAGCTAGCTTCTGATTGACCATTCAAAAAAATGGAAAGAAAAAGAAAAGAAAAAAAAAACTTCTAATGGCAAAGCATGCTGAGAGCACAACTATTTGCATGATTGTCGATGTATAGAGAATTGCAGATGTTCATTTATGTCCATTTCCTTGTCTACCTGTATCTATGAATGGACATCCATGTTTGACCTAAAGAATTATCAGCTAGCCTCTGATTGGCCATGCTTGGAAAAACTACCTGCATGATGTTTGTTCTGCAACTAGGTACCTAGTGAATAAATAAGTTTGTATCTTTACAACTAAATAGAGATTGCAAGGAATAGAAAGGTGAGTAGCTAGAATACTGATGATAAAATTTTGAGCTGCTAATGAGCAGTCATCAACTTTACATATCAGGATCCCATCAATATCGTTACAATAGCAGATAAGAGTTAGGATTCTCCTGTAGGCCATCAGTAAAATACTTGTTTTTCTTCCTAAAAAGCCATTTTCTGTCTCACTTTTTTATGCGCTATTCCAACCCTTTTTCCAGACTGGGACCAACTATGAACTAGAAAGCTATAAGAATTATAGAGAAGCTGTGTAGTGGCTCATAAAGTATAATCATTGTGTATACTACAGAATGAAAATATCAGAAAATTATAGTTTTGGGCCTGTTCTGATACATCTAGCCACAGACCATAAAATTGATCATGGCTTCTTAAAAGCATGCATCTTATCCGATTTTATTTGAAAAAATCATCAACAGAGTAGTTTCAGTTGAAAATTTAAAAAATTAATAGAAGTTACCATTAATTCCTTCCATGGCACCGCTAACAACATGCTGAGCAGCAACATCATAAACATGGCGTGTAGTTGTTGCCGGGCCAAATACTCGATCTGCATAAAAAGAGAAATAATACATTCACTTTCTAGTTTCTATTGAAACAGATATGACATTTACCCCACAAATCATCAGAATAGAAGATATATGATAGATATAGAAGTTCAGATGGAAGATGTCCTCACTCCTGAAACAGATTGATGGCTTGTTGCCCACATAACTTTGTGACGCATCCAAGCCACACAAACTGGCTGATTGAAGAACAATGCTAATAAATCATCAGATTGGACCGTGTGGCTCACAGATCCAATCGGATGGTCCAGAATAAGGAACTGATTAGAGTGTGGGTCTCACAAGTCCAATCAGGTGATGATTTCAGTCTTGTATGTCAACCAGCTATTCAAATTGAAATTTGCATAAGCAACCACCGCAGCATGTATGGTAAGGTACAGCCATACAGTCGTGTACAAAGGTTGTACGGCCAATAAATAAAGCAATCAAGTCAAACTTGGATTCTCTGGTAGTATTAAATGATTATATATATACCAAATGGACAGCATTAAACAATTGTATACATCATAAGGTCTATGTTGGAGACTAGAGAAACTGTACGGCATAACCAGTCCATACTCCATATGGTGCTAGACAACACATGAACCAGTTGGTATGTACCATGTTCTAATAGCTATTGGATTCTTTTAGTTGGAGTTTTCTAGTTTCTTTAAGTTGAAAACACTTCTCTTATAGTAGTCTGCGTTGATATGGAGCACTATTTTTGGACCAATAGGATTTATTTCTAGCCTTTCAGCATTACCTAGAGATATTGTAAAGGCTATATAAATTTACACCGCCAAATGTATGGGTTAGGTAGATAATAATAATTTGGCGAAAAAAAATTGATTTTGAATCATGTTTATTTTGAGCATTAGTTGCTTCTATTTTCTAGCATGTGTTGCTTTCATCCACTTTTAGCATGTGTTGCTTCTTCATATTATGGGATGAATATGCATCTGGATACCAGTTTTTACTAGTAGGCATGTTTAGTTCCTACAAATACTCCACTATCTTGAATTTCTCATCAAACACGTAGCCATTAAATGGATTTATTTAATTCGTATGTATTATCATCTCTTGATTATGTTCAGATTTATTTTCAATTTCGCTGCTTGCCTGCATCACATTGCCATTTCCATAGAGCTATTTCAAGTTGAGCATTCATTGGTTATTCGACAGTGAATTTTCTTTTCTGTGTTTGAAGCCTCCTATTAACCATATGGGGAGATCATCTAGAAACATGTATGGAAACTTTGGAGCTATGATGACCACAATCATGGCAGAAAGTACAGACCTTGGCATGGAATTCCATCAATGATTGGCATCATCATCATTGTCATCATCGATTCATCGTCATCATCTTAGCCTTTCTTGCAACTATTTGGGGTTAGCTTTTAAGTGACAGATTGACAAAGTATGTAGGATAGGCTGCCAATCAGACATCAACCTTCCTCTTTTACGCAGGCTCTTGGAAGTCGGAACAGAACATGATAGAGGCTCATATTGACAACATTCACACGCCAACATTGCCACACCCAATATTGACCTCCAACTTACTATTACATCCACACCTGAAGGGGCGAGCAAGCAATGTAGGGTCGTGGAGGGACAGACTCCATGCAAACTTACAAGGACGAAATATCTACACAAGCAGAAGCATGAAAGGTCATGCTCGTGGGAATAATTATACAAAGATATAAGTGAGGGAACATTAAACAACAGAGATTCTATCCTACAAAAGGATGAACAAGAAAATTTAGATGTTGTTAAAAGATTATCATCTCCGCCACCAAATAAAAATCTCCTACTCAATCCATTCTTGACCATTTGCCCAATGAGTGGCTGAAACAGAAACCATGAACATCAAAACATGGCCATGGCATGATATTTTATTCAGAAAACCTTGGTAATACACCCACGTGGGCAAACTGAAAGCACTTCAAAGAAACATTAAAGTTTCCAGTCAGTTTTACAATATCAGAACCCAACACTTTCCTTAAAATGTGAAAGTGGCAGCAGTACTATATGGATTAAGACCATTTGAATGACATGGCCAGGTTCAAGAAATAGTTTTATGAGGAAATAACTATATAAATGCATAGGAGACAACGATTCTCGACAGATTAGAGCACACAAGGGGAAATTTTGATATTTCATGGCAACATAGACTGCAGAGCCTTTCTTTAAAGTCTCAATTGTGCAATTCCTCATAATGAAGAATGTGGAATGCTACTCCGAGCCTACAACATGCACCCCAACAAAAGATACCCATCATATCCATACCACCCCTGTGTAACCTGTGTTCAGCGATCAGTGTCATTCACTTGGTGGGTCATCCTCAGATTAGGCTGTAGCCCAAATGACAGTTGAACCGAGCTATGTCATCCATCTGATCAATGGCCAGTAAATAAGTGTTTAGCACAGAATTGAGCACAAAAGGCATGACCCGTCCCAACATGCAATGAGCAAATTCGTAACAAGTAGGCATCAAACGTTATCCAAACAATCCAATTTTTAGGCCATGTTCGATCCACTTGCTACCACACAAGATCAGCGGTCCAGATCATCTTGGGACAGCATTCATTAGACTTCCATTAACATATTCAAATATGAAATATCCGCCTCGACAAACTAAATATCAGTCCAATAACAAAGTAAAAAAGCAATCATCAGCACAAAACAGCAACTTCAAAGACAACAAAGGAAAAGAAAAAATACCAACCAAGCACAATGTACTAAACTACCACAGAAAACATCCAAGAATCGGGAACAATTACCAAACTACCACGGAAAGCAACTGAATACTGACCGAAACCGTATTGAATGGAGACATTGTACTCATTGCGGACAGTGAAGTCCCCGTCGGCATACCAAGCAATCTCGTCCCCCTTGTTGATCTCAGCGGGCGCTGAGGGGCCGGAATCGGACGGTGACGGTGACATTCTCCTTGGACCTGGCGAAATCGGGATGGTCGGAAGTGGGGGTGGACGGACTAGGGGTGTTGGATGTAGAGATGGACGGAGGTTTGGACGACAGAGGAGGGCGAGAAGAGGATGGAGTGGTGGGCCTGCCGGTGGCGGGCCTGGGCCCGGGTGGAGAAGGAGATGGGAGCTTCCTGGAGCGGAAAGGGGAGATGCTGGCCGATGTTCGGTGCTGGGATTTGGAGCCGAAGGTGGACATCTTTCCGACGGACTAGATGGTCCGATCAGTCAATCGGACGGTTGACGAGTGTCGGAGGGTTTTTCCTTCTTCTTTTTTTTTATTTTTTGGTTTTTTCTGGAGTGGGAGGGAAAAGAGAAGGTGGAGGGAAAGGAAAAGGACGGACTCACATGTAGATTGGTCGCGCTCGACTCATTGTGTAGATTCCGAGTTCCCACCCGTTTGTTGTTTGGGGACACTGCGGGGATTCGCGCTGAGGTAGATTGAAGGCGTGGATCGCGTTACATGTGCCAGATCAGCATTCTTGTGATAGATCCGTACCAATGATTATATGTAGAAGATGATGAAATTTCTGTGTTGATTTACTTGTGAGGTGGACCAAGTCATTGTGATAATAATCAACGGTCGAGATGAAACTTTCCAACGGCTTATATTGATGAGTTTTCCAGCCTGGATTTTGGGATGGAGCATTTTCTCACAGAACCTCACCTGGTTCACGGTCCGGATATTTCACACGTGGTCCATGTTTCCACGTGTTGCAACATTCATGTCTTCGACCTTCCCTTGCACGAGTCGCTTGATTAGCATCTCTATGGCTGTCCGTTTTTGTGTTGGTATTCACGGATTTACTGTTGGGATTCGCGCGAGACAATATTTTAAAAGAATATTCGCGTCACATGTGGCAGCATGGTGAATGAGTGTGGGATCTGGGCCATTCGTCGAGTGGGGAGTATTTCGATCATAATATTGTCGATCACTCGGACTGTTTTTTTCTTATAAGAGGGGTCATACGTGGATGAGAGAAATTGAGGGCCACAGAAGGAAAAATGTGAGAAATGGTTTGTATTCAGTGTATACATGTGGCCCACCTGATTGGTGGACCTGGACAGTTTTTTATCTGCCGAGCATACTCAGGGTTGATCTCTGTGGATGAATGGCCTGGATCTCACGCCTATGAGCCATGTACTGTTTAGTGAAATAGGGGGTTGCCTGAAAGGCAATCAAGGTCCACCTGCCGTGGCCCATCCACGTGAGCTGTCTCTGTGGCTGGAATGATCTCCTGTGGTCAGTGCACCAGCTAGTCAATCCTAGCTCCATGGTTATCAACACTTTGTGGACCCTGAGGGCCATTTGGGATATGACTTAGATGATGGTGGTGTTTGGACCGTAACGCCCACCATTGTGGGACCAACCAGATGGATGGTTCGTATTTCTCACGATGAACACGAATGATTTTATGGTCTGATTGGATTTAGGGAGACTGAAAACTGACGCATGATGTGGATGCATTCCAAAAAGAGAAAATCACTTTCATGAAATTGGTTAGTTATCAGGCACTATTTCCAGGTGTTTGCTTTCTCTTGAATTCTTTTCCAATGAAATCATCTTAACTTCCATCTTTTGTTGTTTAGCAACCCAGCTAACTTAAGAAAAGACAAATTATGGCTTGTTTTGCATATTAACATCCGGGATCATCGGTCCATCTCTTCCGGTGAAATACTTGGTTGGGATAAATCCAGTGGGCCCCATGAAGTTAACTCCATCTAACGATCGGCCATGTGTGTAAATGAACATGGTTGGGATCAACTAATGATGGACCTAAGTGAAAATTAATATGATTAAGATCGACTAACAATGAGCACGGCGTGGTTAAGATCGTTCAGCGATGGCCCCGCATGGAGATGAACAATTCACATGTTTATGATTGATGAGTGATGGTCCACGTAGTTAAGATCAAGTAACAATGAGCCCCACATGGTTATGGTCAACTGAAAACGGGCCTTCATGGTTAAGATCATTCCAAGATTGGCCCACACATGGTTAGGGTGGAACAACAACATGAGTTATTAAGATCAGAAAGTGATGGACCCGACAAATAAATGCGTGGTTATGACTTTCTAATAATGGACTCTGCATGGTTGTGAGATGCTCGCTATGGTAATCAGATGGGTGTGATCAACTATGGGAACCATATGGTTAAGATCATCTAAGGAGGGCCGTGTGGAAATTGCATGTCAATGTGATTGAATAATAACGGACCACGTGTGGTAAAGATTGCTAACCACGCGACACATTGGATTTAGAGCTGAATGGGTGTATTTCAAATATAAGTGCGTGTGTGTGAAATGGTAGTTCCTATGAGGTCGAGTTGTGTAGGCCCCACTATGATGTGTTTCGAACATCTACTCCATCAGTTAGATGCATCATTCAATGGTGGGCAACTGGATAAAAAAATCAGGTCAATCCATGACTTAGGTGAGACACCACAGACAACAGTTACGAGGGATTATCCACCCATTAAAACATTTATGATCGTTGATTGGGCCCACTGAGATGTGGTTCACAAATCCAGCCCATCCATTATGTGTGTTCCACTTGTACAAGGGGTCAGAACAGGTTTCAGGCACATCCAAAACTCGAGTAGGCCTCACCAAGCGATTTTAGATATTTTAGGCATGTCTTCACATGGTTTTAGATGGTATGGCCCACCTTAGTTCCCTATACGGTTGATTTTTGAGGTATCCCATGACCTAAAAAGGACCCCATCAAATGCACGATGTTGATGTCTGACACACATCATGGTGGAGCCCATACAGCTCAACCTCAAAGTACCATTTCCCATATATATATATATATATAAATAAGAATGCTCACTTGCGAACCATCTCTTACTCTCATAAGGATTCGTGAGAGATTTTTGAAGACTTAATGTGTCTTCAAATTTTGAGTCGTCTACGTGATGCAGTACCTCGAAAAACTCACATGGCCCAACTTTCAACCTGATTCACAAATTCGATGGTCCATGGAAAAAAGAAATAGTTTCCTCCCCTGATTTGCTCTCTCTCTCTCTCTCTCTCTCTCTCTCTCTCTCTCTCTTCTACGGCCTATTAGAGTTTTGAATCAGGTTGAAAGTTGAACCCATTTTTTGAAGTGCTTTATTATATGGACGATTTAGATTTTGAGGACATATCATATGTGATGAGAACTTGTGAGAGATGGTTCACAGGTGAG
This sequence comes from Liriodendron chinense, assembly GCA_003013855.2. NCBI lineage: Eukaryota > Viridiplantae > Streptophyta > Magnoliopsida > Magnoliales > Magnoliaceae > Liriodendron > Liriodendron chinense. The sequence goes on from ML058513.1 coordinate 6,690,971, forward strand.
CATTCCTCTGTACATTTATATAATAAGTAAAATTAAAGGTATTTCATATGCGTCTTTGATATGTTTCGAAATCTCTCATCAAAATGTTGTGATTAAGGTGTAATAAAAAAGAAATGCCTTTTTTAATTCATTTTTTAAAGGTAGAAAAGTCTCATGTGCTAGCCCACTAACTCATTACACGTGTCACATTGATCATGTATCAAAGCAATCTAATCATGGACTGCACCACCAAAATTAAATCAATAGAATGATATGAACCATTTGAATGTTCCAGCACAATGAGATGATACGGAAATTTATTTAAAATGGCATAGGTGGCACACAAGTCAAAACGAACCAGTAAATCATGGGTCGCAATCTATTTATACCTTGACCAAAAGTGACACTAAATTATCTGAAAAATCAAATTGGTGAGATCTGAACAGACGATTTAAAAAAAAAATGTAAAATCACCATGTTTTTACAAATTAGCGTCGGCCAATAAGAGGTCAGGATTGCTCAACCAATCTCATTTTAGGACTGTGACCTGGCGGCTCAACTTGAGTTAATGTAAGCCACACGTACGATTTCTAAGTACCTGCGTTGTCAAGGGTCATGCACTGCCTGAGTATCGTGCAGCCGGCCGAGAGGTGAGACCCCTCACCCAAGACGGCCCAGCACTTACCCTGTGGCCCACCTTGATGCATGAATTCTGTATCCATGCTGTCCATCCCTTTTCCAGATCAGTTTAGAATAGCGTGCCAAAAATCCAAGCAGATCCAATTATCAGGTGGACCATACCATAGGAAACAGTTGTGATTAAATATTGTACCATTAAAAACTTCTTAGGGCATATCTTAATATCCCTGCAATGTTTATTTGCCATCCAATCCGTTGATAAGGCCACATAAGCCTGGATGAAGGGAAAAGACAAATATCAGCGTGATCTAAAACTTTTATGGCCCATTAATGGTCAATCACCACTGTTTTCTATGGTATGGTCCACCTGATAATTGGATCTTCTTATTTTTGTCATACTCCCCTAAAACGATCTGGAAAAACAGATGGACGGCGTGGATACTTACATCAAGGTCGGTACTTACAGATGACCGTGAAATTACGTTTTAGGAAAAAAAAAAACAACCATGTGGTCCGTGTGTGCCTCTGGCGAACGTGCGGTTGAAAATGGAGACAACGGAGGAGCGCAAGCAGTGACGTGGTCAAAGAGGCCGGCATCTCCAACAAACCTCAAAAGGAAGAGCGAAAGGATCTTCTCCTTTTAGTGGTCCATCAATTGGTTGTCCCTGATTGTCGACCGTTTTACTACAAACGGTATTTTGGTTATTTACGCAGGGATCCAACCCATGTACGCTCGCGCTAGCTCCGGCAGTCGCGTACGAAGAGTAGAAACTGAGCTGGGCGAGCCAAAATCCAGATCGCTTTGGGGATCTCTGGGTGACTCGGACTGACTCGTTCATTGCCGAGCTGAGTCACAATTTGCTCGAATCATCTGAACCGGGCTAGAATTATCTGCATTAATGACCCCACCATGATGTATGCGTTTTATCCATGCCTTCCATCTATTTTTCCAGATCATTTGAGGGCATGAGCCAAAAAATGAGGAAGATTCAAAACTCAAGTGGACCATGACACAGAAAACAGTGGGGATTAAACTCCTGCCATTGAAAACTTCTCGAAGGCCATGAAAGTTTTGGATCAAGCTGATATTTGTGTTTTCCCCTTTTCCATGTCTGTGTGACCTTATGAACAGGTTGGATGGTAAATAAGTATCATGGTGGCCCCTAGGAAGGTTTCAACAGTGGGCATTACTGACCCCACTGCTTCCCATGGTGTGATCCACTTTAGCTCTGGATCGACCTCATTTTTGAGCTCATGTCCTAAAATAATCTGGAAACAGCATGGATAAATCATATCATGGTGGAGTCCACAGGGTTTTGCCACATATACACAGTACCATTGTGGGTGCTGCATTCTACACTACGCAGTCGGAGTCCACCGCATTGGGCTTGGTCGAGTCTGTGTCGACTAGGACTGGTCGTCAATCCATGGTTGGCATAGGCCGGCTAGTGGGCCGGGCAAAGCAAGGGTCAATAACCAAACACGCGTGATGGGCTGGACCTGTGCATGGGCCCATAGTTCACAGGCTGGACCTGGCTTGCTTCAGCCTGGCCTTGAACAGGAGATGCTATCCTACCCAAGCAGCGTCCTGACAACCCAATCGGGTTCCATGAGCTAACGTCAATCAGCTCCATGAAAATCCCGGGCCCCACTTTGAATGTAGAATGGCATGGATGTCAGGCCGATCGCAGGATCCTGGCCATCCGATTTAGCCTGTTGAAAGTAGGAAGTTGCAAATTTCCTCACTCCTTATCCGATTTGATGGCCACCGTCAGGAGCATCAGATCATTGTGATTTTCTTGCCGTTCTCCGTCTAGGGCAAGGCACACGATTTTGACGGACTAGGTAGGTCAGCTTCTGTATGTCACGTGACCATGGATTGAGTACTCTGCGGCAAGACAGATGGAATGTGGCCCCTTTTCAGAAGGAGCAGTTTTAACTTTCATGGGCAAAAGCCGCGCATCCACCCAACGCTCAAAGTTTTGTAGCTTAAAAACTGACCCACGACACTATGACTGGGGCCCACCGTTACGTGTGCTGTTGAGCAGTGTAAGCCCATGGGATATGACAATATTTACACGATCTTGGGACTTCATACAAAGCCGAAGATTTGCATCCAACAGTTTGCCTAGCTAACTACTGTGGAAGAAGAATGGATCTTGTGACCTGGATGATTATTGTTGATTGAATGTCTTTGATCTGTTGTTGGAGAAGGTATTCTCAGTTTGACCGAAGCTCAAGTGAGCTCGACTGAAAATTTCAGTTTTGCCTCTTTGCTTGTTGTGATGTTTTGTACATTTTTTGGGCCGATATTCGGTGCGATAAAAAAATGTCTGTTTGGCTTAGTGAAACTGAAGGTCCTTTCAGTTTTACTGATTGAAAACATGTGAATTTTTAGAAAGTGTGAATTTTATTTTCTAATCTTATATGGGGTTATATAAGTACATCTTTAATATGATTAGGGTGTAACAAGGAAAGCCTACATGATTTCTAAGGCTTTGCAGAGGGGAGAAAGCTAGGGTTTTCTTATATGTTTAGTTGTTTTTTTTCTTGTAAGTTTTTGATATAGTGGGTTGATTAGCGCTTTGTACCATGGTTTTTATTCTGCAAGAGTTTTCCACATAAAAAATTTTGTGTTCTTTGTATGTACTCAAAATTTTCTTTCTATTTTACATGTTTAGCTCTTTCTAAGATTGCTCCTCACTCTTCATTTTTTGTTAACTCTCTCTCTTATGTTTTTGTAAAATTGGAAGTGATAAAGGATCCCATCTCATCTCAGTCTCTTCTCACTAAAACCAAGAGAGATTATCAGGGAAAATCATGTGGAGTGGTTGCCCGTAAGTGAGCTCCAAGGAGCCATATCCAACATGTGTGACATCCAATCCGCACGTAGTGGCACCCAATCATGTTCTCCTTAGCGCCCAAAACGCAAACTAATAAAAAAACATAGGTGGTCAACACCACAGGGAACAGTTGGGTTATTTCCTCTCACCACTAAAAAACACCGGGATTGTGTGTGGGCCCATCATGTTTTATATATGCCATCTAATCCGTTTGGAAAATGCACCCCACCAGAATGAATGGACGCCCCAAAAATTACGTCATTTCAAAACCAAGAACTGAGGTAGTCCACACCACATGAGTTTAGGCGTTTTAGGCCATGATGGATGGACCGATTGTAGTCTACTCACCATGGTTTTCCACACATTGTTTTTACCTACAAAGCTTTCTAGTGGATCCTGTCTCGTGCTAGAAATAATTAAGGTGAGAGATGAGATCCACACCCCATCAGCATAAATAGAGCCGGCACATCTCGGTGAGATACCAACCCAGCCAACCATGTACATGCCATGAACCAAAAATGATCAGATGTGCTTATCAAGTGGACACACTGTACTGAAAAGCAATAGAAAACAATATGGAATGGCCAGCAGTACTCTAAATCAAAATTACTTGCGTGGGCACCCGATGAGAGAGGGCCGGGCCGGGCCGATTTCCAACCGCAGTAGGTACATGAGATGAAAGATCTATAGCTTTCCTATTTGCCCAAAATGAAGAGGGCCAACAACACTTGTTTTTTCACCGTTCAAATCTTTTGCTGGGCCTTTTTAGAACGAGGGTCAAATATCTCTAACGATTTGTTGATTTATTTCTGATCTTAGAAAATAAATTAATTGAAAAAATCGAGAAATAAGGACAGGCTGAAGCACGTGAAAAACATGATGTCCTTAAAGCGTAATTCGCCCCTACTCAAATTATTTTGAGTCTGCTGATAGGTTGCAGGCGGATTGCTTCCAGGATACGACGAGCCTTATGTGGTTCTGCGTTCAGCAAAAAACGAAGGAACCACTATGGAACTCAGTAACACAATCTGACAGATAAAGAAAAAGAAATAGAGAAAAGAATGGCAGTCTTCTTCTGGCAACAGCAGACCACTACACTGGTCTAAGTGGCTTGGTTTATTTCAACCAAACCGAGAGGCTAAGAGACTAAGATGGGTGCTGGTTCAATATTCGAGGTTGTGATTGCTATTGTTGTTGTGTTAGAACGAACCAATCCTGTCCGGTTTATATAGGCAAGGGTGGCTGGCAGCTTTGGTCCAGAGCCATAATGGCACTAGCCGTTTTCTGGCTATTGTGAGAAACTAGCCGTTTATGGCAGTTTTTTACTGTTGTGCATGTGGGAGTTATGCACCTGCATCTAGCTGTTTAGACTCAATGGCTAGCCCTTTCTGACTGTTGGGCTAGTCACATGCAGTTGTTACTGCATGGTCTGGACCGTTACTGCATGAGCAGTTACACAGGTCCCTCTAATTAGCCATGCAGCTCTCTATAAAAAGCAGAGAAGTCTCTCTGTTAGACCTCCCACCCACAGCACCTTCTCTGTTCCGAACCCAGCCACCTGACCTACTACCTAGCCTCTGTCGCACTGCGACTCGCACCAGTCTCGCTCCGATCCGCGAGGTCGCAACTCATCTGCGACACGATGTGCACGTGCGAAGTGCCAAGTGCGCCACTAGCGCCTCTACAGCCACACTGCCTCACGTGCCCACGCCCTCGCACCTAGCTCGAGCCCTGCGCGTGCGTGTGAAGCACTGGAACACGCAAGCCACCATTCTCCCTCTCTTCCACCATAAATAAGTAAGGTGCACAACACCCTACTTATAAAGAGGTAAAAAACTTTTCTCCCATCCGATATGAGATAAAAAAAACCAAACGCCTTTTTCTTTTAAAAATGTTTTAAAAAACAACCTTTTTTTAACAATCCCCCACTTTTTTTTTTAAATAATTTTTTTTAAAACAGAAAAAATGGATGTCTGCCAGAGTGTAAAAGATTATATGCATAAAGAAAGATATCTTTCGATTTGAATCCTTCCTTAGTGTAAATATTTTAAAGACCTATCGAAATTAGTGGTAGCCGCAGCTTTGAACCAGTTATTTTTAGATAACAGGACCGAAAATATCACACACATACTTTCTAAATGTTATTTGATTTCCCACAATTCTTGCTCAGTACATTTAATGGCCTTATGCTTATCATGTTTCATGAACGATCCCGAGAAAACTCTCATTCTCATGAGAGGCGGCACCACCTCTACGTTCATATAGGTGAAGTCCTTCTAGTGTCTCTGTTACTTTCAGACATTTGTCCTTAAGACTGGACTGCATTAAGAGTTTCTGAGACTCAACCCTCTTTCTGTAACGGCCAGCACTATAATCCTGGATGAGGTATATATTTATAATTTAGTGCTGAAACTTTTTACGTATCAGTGACTTTTTTTTACCCATTGAACCCTTATATAGAGATTTTCTAACTTTAGGTTGGGTTTCCATCACTGGTGAAATCTTTTGAAAAGAGTTTCAACCCCATCGTCCTTACTACCTCTCTCGTTAAAGGTTTAGTAAAAGGATCAGATAAGTTATTACTTGACTTTACATAAGAAATTGCAATGATTCCATCTTTAATCAGTTGTCTAATTACAGAGTCATGTCTCAGACTTATATGTCTGAATTTCCCATTATACGTGCCGTTGTAGGCTCTAGCTAACGCAGCTTCACTATCGCAATGTAGCGAAACAGCCGGTATTGGCTTTACATAGAATGAAATTTCTAAAAGAATATCCCTAAGCCACTCAGCCTCTTTACCTGTTGCAGCAAGGGCTATGAACTCAGACTCCATAGTTGAGTGAGTTATGCAGGTTTGTTTCTTGGATCCCCAAGATACAGCTGCACCTCCTAAGGTGAAAACCCATCCAGTAGTGGATTTGTTGTCACCTGCACTCGATATCTAACTTGCATCGGTATATCCTTCCAGTGCAGTTGAAAATTCTGAGTAAAATAACCCTAAGTCTTTAGTTGCTTTTAAATAACCAAGTACTCTTCCTATTGCCTTCCAGTATTCTACACTGGGATTACTAGTAAACCTACTTAGTTTACTCACAGCATATGCGATGTCTGGTCTAGTGCATTGCATTGCATACATTAGACTTCCTATAACACTCGCATACTCTAATTGTGCAACTGTTCTTCCAATATTTTCATTTAACTTAATACTTGGATCGAATAGGGTTTTCGCTTCTTTAATATTCAGATGTTTAAACTTGTTTATTATTTTCTCAATATAATGAGATTGGCATAGCGCATAACCCCCACTATGAGTTTTAACTTTAATACTTAGAATGGTATCAACTTGTCCAAGATCTTTCATTTTAAATACGGAAGACAGAAACTTCTTTGTTTCAGTTACACCTTTCATCTTGTTACTTATTATTAACAGGTCATTAACGTATAAACAAATAACAATTATATAATTACTACTTGTTTTGAAATATATGCATTTGTCTGCTACATTATGCATGAAACCATGAGAAAGTATTTTAGAATCAAACTTCTCATGCCACTATTTAGGTGCTTGTTTTAGTCCATACAATGATTTAATTAGTTTACAGACTTTCTTCTCATTTCCAGGCAGAACGAACCCTTCAGGTTGTTCCATGTATACCTTTTCGTCGAGGTCTCCATTCAGGAAAGCAGTCTTTACATCCATCTGATGTATATACAGCTGATATATGGATGCTAAAGCAAACATAATTCTAATAGATGTTATTCTTGCCACATGTGAGTATGTGTCAAAATAATCTATTCCTTCTTTTTGTCTGAATCATTTAGCTACTAATCTAGCTTTAAAAGTTTGAATAGTTCCATCAGTGTGATATTTCTTTCTAAATACCTACTTACACCTGTTGTAGGCAAATATAGTCTATCGAGAAGTGCAGGATCGCGGTCATAATGAATGCGAGCAGTCAAGCTCGTGCTCGCCAGAGGGGGTCGCATCTTCCGATGCGAGCAGCTCGGCTCGTGCTCGCCAGAGAGGGTCGCATCTTCCGAATGCGAGCAGCTCGGCTCGTGCTCGCCAGAGGGGGTCGCATCTTCCGAATGCGAGCAGATCGGCTCGTGCTCGCCAGAGGAGGTCGCATCTCCCGGATGCGAGCAGCTCTGCTCGGGCTCGTCAGAAGGGGTCGCATCTCACGAATGCGAGCATCCCTGACACAAGCAGCTCCCGACATCAGAATAGTCCTGAGTCTTCGTTTTTGGTTTGGATGGTCCTCATACTTCCAGCATCCGGTTCCCATCGAGTGGCTTGTTTAATCCCTCTGCGATACCAAGCAGAGTTACATCCAGCGCGGCGGTCTTCACCCTTTCGGCGTCCCCTTCCTTTTCGGGGATTGCTATCAAGAAACGTGATTGCCGGAAGAAGTTATTGGGTTAGATCTTGCCTCTAAGGATAAGGATCTTGTCCCACTAAATCAGCGAGATTTCGGTATCGTACGCGACATCAGCGGGATTTCGATATCTTACGTAACAAATTGGGTTGCTTCAGATCTATATAAAGGGGTGACTCCATTAAGAGAAAGGTACGTACTAATCACTCAAGCTGGGTCCCGTTTTGCTTGGCTTCTCTTCTGTGGCCTAACTTAAGCGTCGGAGGGCTAACGGCTGGTCCCCAGCCACCCTTATTCGCTGTCTTATTTCAGGTCTGGTGGTGGAAATCTCTCCTGGAGCGAAGGAGAAAAGCCGAAGGATCTCATTACAAAATCTGACATTAACAGTTTGGCGCCGTCTGTGGGAACGACTTGATCATCAAAATCAATCGTGTTAACCACCGATCAAAATCCTTCGGTGATGCCTCCTAAAAAGACTGTTCATCCTTCAACTTCAAGGCAGGCACCACCTCCGCCCGGTGAGACGGAATCCGCATCTGCCCTCCCACCTGTTCCGACGGATATCCCTCAAGAAGCCCCAAATATGCCATCAACAAATCCATTATTGGGGGCTTCTGGAAATCAGGATGATGTCCTACGATTCCTCGGGAACACTCTCCTAACTTTAAACGCTGGAGTTCAGGCACTGTCAAATCGGCTTGATCAGCACTTCCCTGAACCGCAAAGACAACCCTCCGAAGGGTTACCACCGCCACCCATACCAGTTGCCTCCAGACATTCTGTGGATGAACCACAGGTCCCACCACTCGGCGGCCATCCCCCTGTGCCGTCTCCACATTCTATACATTCCAGTTCGTCTCGACAACCTCCACCGCAAGGCTCCACTGCCGAAACGTCTAGCTATACCTTGCCATGGGAAGGAGATCTCAAAAGAATCCAAGACCGTTTTGATGTCATGGAGCAGAGATACCAGGCAAATCGACCGTCTGCTGTCATGGCGGCAATACATCAATCTGAATCTCCCTTCACAAGCAAGGTCATGGAGGCCCCGTTGCCCAGAAAGTATCGAACGCCTGTTATCGCTCCGTACACAGGTATTGGCGATCCTCTAGAACACCTGGAAACATATAGGTCCCTCATGGAGTTGGAGGGACATGGTTCAGAAATCATGTGTAGGGCTTTTCCCCTTACGTTGAAGGAAGCGGCTCGTACGTGGTTTCGGGGGTTAAAGCCTCTTTCCATCAGTTCTTTTTCCCAATTATCGGAGATATTTCTTTCTCAATTCATGGGAAGTATTCGCATTAAAAAGCCAGCCTCCCATCTGATGAATCTAAAACAGCAACATGGAGAGACAATAAAAGAGTTCACAGTAAGGTTCACTGCCGAAGCCGTTCAAACCGAGAGTTACACTGAAGAAAAGGGTCTCACAGCCCTCATCGCTGGAATAACGAGCGAGAAATTCAGGTTTGCCTTAGATAAAAGCCCGCCGAAAACTATGGCGGAATTCCAAGCCAAAGCTCAGAAATATATCAATGCGGAAGAAGTCGCTTTGACACGCCATGGAGTACAAAGTAAGAAACGCAAGCCAGAAGGAACTTCTTCTACAGATAAGAAATACCGTCGTGATCAACGTGATCGTTCTCCCAGGAAGCCTTACTCTGGTAAATATCATAATTACACTCCTCTTAATCGATCCCCTGAAAAGGTTCTAATGGAGATTAAACAAAAGCCGTATGTGAAGTGGCCCGCAAAGATCAAATCCGATCCCGAGAAGAGGGATAAGAGCAAGTTCTGTTACTTTCACAAAGATCACGGGCATAGGACTCAGGACTGTATCTCTCTACGAGACCATATCGAAGCACTTATCCGAAAAGGCCATCTCCAGGATTATGTTGCTCGTAAAAATCGGTCACCAGAAAGGGCGAAAACCTCATCTCGCCAAAAGGAACCGTCTCAAACCGACCAAGAGGATGCTGAGCCCACAGGAGAAATTCGCACTATCGTCGGGGGTCCAGCTTGCGGGGGTGACTCTCAAGCTTCAAGAAAGGCATACGCCCGAAAAGCGTCCAAAGAACCCCAGCAGATCTATTGGCTGGAACAAACGTCCAACTCTTCGAAAGCTAACCATCCCCCAATTTCTTTCACCCTCGAAGATGCAGCGGGAATTCATTTCCCTCATGAAGATTCCATTGTAGTCACACTAAAGGTATCAAATTATCTGACTCATCGAATTATGGTGGATACAGGTAGCTCGGCCGATATTCTGTATTTGGAGGCTTTCGACAAAATGGCACTAGCCAGAAACCTCCTCAAGCCAGTATCGACCCCTCTTGTCGGCTTTGGAGGAGAAGTGGTGACACCAGAAGGAAGCATCGATCTCCCAGTCACCTTTGGGGAGAGTCCAGCGAAGACCACCGTCTTCGTAAACTTCCTCGTCGTGGATCGAAAATCAGCGTATAACGCTATCTTGGGGAGACCGTCACTAATTAAGGTTGGAGCGGCCTTGCACCCTTCATATTTATGCGTTAAATTTCCGACACCAAATGGCATAGGGGTCGTGCGAGGAAGTCAGCAGGAGGCACGGTCCTGTTACCAGATAGCCCTCCGAGATCGAAAGAAGGCTCAAGCGACGCCCATCCTGCAAATAACTCAAGGATCGCCCGGTGATCCCTCGACCACCTCGTTGGATCCGAGAGAGAATGCTCTAAAGTCGGGAACTCCAGGGGAGGAAACAGTGGCGATCCACCTGACCGAAGACGATCCATCTAAAATCGTGTGCATCGGGTCCTCCTTGACCACTATCCATCGTGAAAATTTGATCAGTTTTCTCACCGAATACAAGGATGTGTTTGCTTGGTCTCATAAAGATATGCCAGGCATCGATCCTAATGTCATTGCACATCGTCTCAACATTGACCCGAAGCATAAACCCGTACATCAGCGTCGACGTGCCTTTACTGCAGAAAGACAAATGGCAATCAAAACTGAAGTTGAAAAGCTACTCGCGGCTAATTTCATAAAGGAAGTTGACTACCCAGAGTGGGTCGCAAACGTAGTTCTCGTCCGGAAAGCTAATGGCAAATGGAGGATGTGTGTCGACTATTCAGATTTGAACAAAGCGTGCCCCAAAGATAGCTTTCCGACACCGCGGATCGACCAGCTGGTCGACTCGACAGCTGGACATGCTCTCCTCAGCTTTATGGATGCTTATTCTGGTTACAACCAGATTATGATGCATCCACCTGATAGCCAGCATACTGCCTTCATCACAGATCGAGGACTATATTGCTACCAGGTAATGCCGTTTGGTCTTAAAAATGCAGGGGCCACCTATCAACGTCTTGTCAACAAAATGTTCGCTGCTCAAATCGGTAGGAATATGGAAGTTTATGTCGACGATATGCTCGTGAAAAGCATCGTCGAAGATAACCACATTTCAGATCTTCGTGAAGCTTTTGATCTGATGAGGAAGTATCAAATGAAGTTAAATCCAGAAAAATGCGCGTTTGGAGTGTCTGCAGGGAAATTTCTTGGGTTCATGGTTGGCCAGCGTGGAATTGAGGCAAATCCTGAAAAAATTAAAGCATTGATAGAGATGAAATCCCCTGTTACTCTGAAGGACGTTCAGCGTCTGGCAGGTCGCATCGCATCATTGAATAGATTCATCTCGCGAGCATCTGACAAGTGTTTGCCCTTCTTCAAACTCCTTCGTGCAACGGCCAAATCTGATTGGAAGTGGACACCTCAGTGTGAAGAAGCTTTCCAGCAACTGAAGCAATACATGAGCACTCCTCCCATTTTATCTAAACCTGTAGCTCATGAGCAACTCATTCTTTATTTATCTGTGTCTTCCACGGCTGTTAGCGCCGCTTTAATAAGAGAAGATTCCGGGGTGCAAAGGCCCGTTTATTATATTAGTCGAGCAATGGTCGATGCAGAAAATAGGTATTCTGATATGGAGAAACTGGCCCTAGCATTAATTACGGCAGTTCGAAAACTGCGACCTTACTTTCAAGCACATGCTATTTTAGTACCAACAAATCATCCACTACGACAAGTCCTTCAAAAACCTGAGGCTTCCGGGCGCTTAACTAAGTGGGCGGTCGAAATCAGTGAGCACGATATCTCATTCTGTCCTAGGACCGCAATCAAGGGCCAGGCCGTGGCCGACTTCATAGCTGAATTTACGTATTCTTCTGAAGATAATGTCAGGACCAGCGACCAGCCTCCATGGTCGCTCTTCGTGGACGGATCGTCACGGGCCACTGGTAGTGGAGCGGGTCTGATTTTAGCGGCTCCCGACGGGTCGCATTTTCAATACGCTCTGCGTTTCGAATCGCGCATCTCCAATAATGAAGCGGAATATGAGGCCCTAATTGTTGGCCTCGAACTGGCCATTTTACTCGCAGTCCAGAATTTGATAATTCATAGCGACTCCCAGCTCATTGTCAACCAAGTTCTTGGTGAATTCGAAGCCAAAGAAGAAAGAATGGCCTTATACAAGTCTCGTGTCCTCATCCTGCTCGCAAAGTTGAAGACTTATAAAATAATTCATATCCCTCGCGAGCAGAACCAACTTGCCGATTCCTTGGCAAAACTCGCTTCTGCGCCGGAATCAGAGTTATCACATTCGATCCCCATCGAACATCGTCAGAACTTGAGTATCGACCAAGTGACTCTAGAGCAAGTTCAATCGGCACAATCGTCTCCATGCTGGATGGATCCTATCATCCTTTACCTCAGAGATGGATACCTTCCAGAAGACAAAAAAGCTGCGAGACAAATTCGGCTTCGAGCTGCCAGGTACACCTTACAAGATGGAATATTGTTGCGAAAAAGCTTCTCCTTGCCATATCTAAGGTGTCTCCATCCAGAAGAAGCACATCGTGTTCTAGATGAGATACACCAGGGGGCATGTGGTAATCATCCCAGGGGGCGATCCCTGGCATATAAAGCGATGAGGCAAGGATATTATTGGCCCACGATGAAAGCAGACGCCATCGAATTTTCTAAAAAATGCGACAAGTGTCAACGATATCTACCCATACCTCGTGTACCGTCTGAGCGGATGACCCCAGTGGATAGCCCTTGGCCTTTTTCCCAATGGGGGATCGATATCATCGGGCCCTTACCTATGGGAAAAGGACAGAATAGGTTCGCGATCGTGGCGGTTGATTATTTCACCAAATGGGCCGAGGCAGAACCGTTAGCCAAGATTACTGAAAAACAGACTACTAAGTTTATATGGAGAAATATCATATGTCGTTTCGGGCTTCCTCATACTATAATTACCGATAACGGAACGCAGTTCGACAACGCAGCCTTTGATGAATTTTGCGACAAATGGAAAATACGTAATCTCCGCACTTCTCCATATCATCCTCAGGCGAATGGGCAGGTCGAGGCAGTAAATAAAATAATAAAGCACCATTTAAAGACCAAGCTAGGTGAATGTAAAGGGGTGTGGCCAGAACTTCTGCCAGAGGTATTATGGGCCTATAGAACCACGGCTTGTACATCAACAGGTGAAACTCCTTTCTCCTTAGCATTTGGTGTTGACGCAGTGGTACCGGTGGAAATTCAAGTCCCCTCATATCGGATCGAGCAGTACGATCCCGCGAGCAATCACGAAAACCTTCGACTTCATCTCGATCTCCTGGAAGAGCGAAGAAATGCTTCTCAAGTGCGAGTGGCAGCGTATCAACAACGTATTGCTCGATATCGAAATGCTAGGGTTCGGCCTAGATCCTTCCAACCCGGAAATTTGGTACTAAGGCAAAATCTAGGAGTTCCTGCCCGTTCATTAGATCCAAATTGGGAAGGCCCGTATCGGGTTATCAGGGTTGTGCGACCTGGAACTTATTATCTTGAAGACATGCTGGGGAAGCCCGTACGTCGCCCTTGGCACGTGGAGCATTTGCTACGATACTATCCCTAGATTCCATGTAGTTCATTACAATATTTTATGAATAAAATAGAAGATATCAGTTGGTTGCTTTTCCATTTACATGGACCTGTATAGCCCTGAAGAGAATGCTTACACATCCTCTTGGCCAATTGCCTACCCTTGGTAGGATTGAAGTTGTTACTAGTTGGTTGCTTCTCCATTTACATGGACCTGAACAAGCCCTGAAGAGGATGTATACCATCTCTTGACCAACCTCCTGCCCTTGGTAGGATCGAAATCTCAATCGATAGATCAGTCTATCTCAACGTGGACATGGTCACGCGACCCCCGGATTGAGTGATCGCATTCCAAAATGCGAAGCAGCATAGCGCGTGCTTGAATAGGGTCGCAGTCATGCACCCTAATCGCGAGCACTGCGGCTCGTGATCGAATTCGCGGTCATGCACTCTAAAATCGCGAGCAGCGAAGCTCGTGCTCGCATTAGTGGGTCGCATCCCCTGATGAATCAAATGGGATCAAAACAAAGCAACAATGAAGGAAAGAGAAGAATACACAATATTAAAAAAGTAAGTGTTCATTAAAATAATAACCTTACAATTACAGATCTCTTCTCTATAAAAAAAAAAAGAAAAAAAAAAAAAAAAAAAAAAGAAACATAATATGGGAAGCTGCCGAGGTCAAGGTTGGTCATCCTCTTGCGCAGGCTCGCGGCTTTCAGCTTCAGGACCAGCTTCAGGAGCAGGAGCAACATCTGTTGCCCCGGTGACTTCGTTCTCAGCAGCAGCCCTTTCCTTAGCTGCAACCTCGAATGCCACTCTGTCGAACTCCTCAACGTTAAAAGTTGGAGCAATTAGCTGCATAACCCTGACCGCAAAATCGCGACCAGCGATGTACGCCTCGTATCGCTCCTCGTCATAAAGTTGAGAAGTACGAAACTCCTGAACTGCGCGAGGACCCTCATCAGATACCATCTGAACGAGAGCCACTCGCTCTTCCTCCCAGTGGATGGAGTCATCCTTCAGCTGATTAAGTCGCTTCTGGGCCTCACCGAGCTGGGTCCGAGCCTCCTCGAACTTGGTCCGAGCATCCTTGAGCCATTCTTCAAGCTGGACCTTATCCTTGCGAAAAATCTCCTTCTCCTTCTCGCTCTTGGAATGGATCTCTTGAAGCTTTGCGAGCTGGAGGTCCACTGACTGAAAGCGCTCAGTCAGGGATTGGATCTTGATCAGGAGAATCTTCTTCTCTTCGTCCAACTTGGAGATTTGAACCTCCAAGGCCTTCACCAAGCGGTCCCTCCCTTGGACCTCTACTTCCATCATCTTCTTCTTCTTCTCCGCATCCTCCACGCTGCGGCGAGCTGCTTCGATGTCACGTCTGACTCGAAGCGTGAGATCCAAGCTCTATATAAAACAAAATACATGTGTGTGAGAAAGGAAGTAAATTAAAGCGATCCACCTTATCAGAGACGAAAAACACGAATCTGTAGTTACCTGTAACAATCTCACCCCAATGTCGGTGGAGAGGGCTTCAGGGCTTGGTTCGGGGAGACTCCCAAAGGAGTTGGGGGAAATCTTGTCAAACATAAACTCGCATATTGGATGCAAGTGTGGAGGAATGACAAAAGTCCCCGAGCCCGAAGCCTGGGCTACGACCATCTCTTTGGGCCCCGATTCGCGAGCACTCGCGACGCCAGGGACGGGCATTAACAATTCGCGAGCAGTTGTAGGCTCGCTTGGAGGCCCCTTTGGAGGGAGGCCTCCCCCTCTTCGATCACCCTTCGGTGAGTTGTCGGCCACCTCGATGATTGGAGGGCGAGGAAGGTCAGCTGGCGGGGGCACGGTGGAGAGAGGGGTCGCGTTGACCGGAGGGGTCGCGGTCATACGAGAAGTGCTCGCGACTCCTCCAGAGGCGGCTTGGAGGCCGCGAGCAGGCTCCTCTGCGAGAGTAGGCGCAGCTGAAGGACCCCCCGAAGTTTTCTTTTGCCTCTTCGAGGCAGCGCCCTTCAGCCGGGGAAGTACCCCCAGTGCGCCTCTCTTATCGCCAACATTCGTCATCTCTTCTCGGAAGGTGAGACCGGCTGCACAAAGATGACGAAGTTCTAGAGCAGTGCTGACGTGGCGCGCAGCCGCAGGGAGCTTGTAGACTTTGACAAGTTTTTCGTTGAGCCCTCCTCGCAGATTTGGCTTCACACCAATTGGAATTCCTGAGAGCAAAAAGGAAAGTTCATTAAATCGTCAATACAGCAAGGTTATTGTTCCCTTTCGGACAAGTAAACAGGCACTTAACCCACCTTCGCCAAAATGGCGATTAACATTATGGCCTTTGGGGTCGGATCCCATCTCGGACTCCCAGTTCCCGGAGGCATAGAACCACTTCTTTCTCCATCCCGGGCAGTTGGAAGAAGGGTTCCCCAAAATGAAGTTATTCCGGTGCCAGAAGCAGAGGTAGTACCAACCCTCGCTAGCTGGCGCCTTCTTCAGCTGGAATAACCTCAAAAATTCTTCAGCGGTTAACTCCTCGTTACCCGCCTGCTTCCAAAGGACGAAAGCACTTAGAAGAACCCGCCAGCCGTTAACTATAAGTTGGCCCGGGGCAATCTTGTAGAGACGGAGGAAGTTTCGAATAAAGGGGTGGAGGGGAAGACGTACGCCCACTTTGAAGAAGTATTCGTAAACAGCCACACACCCAGGCGGTGGTGCATCGGCTGTCTCCCCTCTCCCAGGCAGTCTGAATAAAACAGAATCTGGAACCCTATAAACCTCTCTAAGGTTAGAGAGTCTTTCCTCCGTCAAGATGGAAGAGTAACCGGAGGCAGAATACCTCCCAGCCGGTACTCTGGCGTTATTGGATTCAGAGGAGTCAGGGGTTTCATCTCCCAGAGGAATAATCTCTTCGTCAGAGATTTCCGCCATTATAAAAAGGAGATGGAAGATGAAATGAAAGAGGAAAAAGAAAGAAGGGTACCTCCGTAAAGAGGTTTTTCACTCCAGAATAGAGAAGGAAGAAGAAGAAGAAAGCTCTGCAGCAATGGAATCCGGAAATGAAGGAATTTTTCTAAGTCCGATATTTATATGCAATCATTCCGCTTGATTTGCTGGACACGCGGCAGATTCTCATTCGGCACGTCAGACGAACGGACGCTAGCATTAAATACGGAAACACGTGGCACCTGACGCTTCATCTCTGGCGGCAGAGAAAGCTGCGCAAAAGCTGGTCATCATAAATGCGGAGGCACGATAAGTGAATCATGCGCGATTATCTCCCAGCACCCAGCTGTCAACACTAGCAAAACCCTTGGCATAGTTCCTCAATACCAAGGGTTTGGGGGGCATCTGTTGTAGGCAAATATAGTCTATCGAGAAGTGCAGGATCGCGGTCATAATGAATGCGAGCAGTCAAGCTCGTGCTCGCCAGAGGGGGTCGCATCTTCCGATGCGAGCAGCTCGGCTCGTGCTCGCCAGAGAGGGTCGCATCTTCCGAATGCGAGCAGCTCGGCTCGTGCTCGCCAGAGGGGGTCGCATCTTCCGAATGCGAGCAGATCGGCTCGTGCTCGCCAGAGGAGGTCGCATCTCCCGGATGCGAGCAGCTCTGCTCGGGCTCGTCAGAAGGGGTCGCATCTCACGAATGCGAGCATCCCTGACACAAGCAGCTCCCGACATCAGAATAGTCCTGAGTCTTCGTTTTTGGTTTGGATGGTCCTCATACTTCCAGCATCCGGTTCCCATCGAGTGGCTTGTTTAATCCCTCTGCGATACCAAGCAGAGTTACATCCAGCGCGGCGGTCTTCACCCTTTCGGCGTCCCCTTCCTTTTCGGGGATTGCTATCAAGAAACGTGATTGCCGGAAGAAGTTATTGGGTTAGATCTTGCCTCTAAGGATAAGGATCTTGTCCCACTAAATCAGCGAGATTTCGGTATCGTACGCGACATCAGCGGGATTTCGATATCTTACGTAACAAATTGGGTTGCTTCAGATCTATATAAAGGGGTGACTCCATTAAGAGAAAGGTACGTACTAATCACTCAAGCTGGGTCCCGTTTTGCTTGGCTTCTCTTCTGTGGCCTAACTTAAGCGTCGGAGGGCTAACGGCTGGTCCCCAGCCACCCTTATTCGCTGTCTTATTTCAGGTCTGGTGGTGGAAATCTCTCCTGGAGCGAAGGAGAAAAGCCGAAGGATCTCATTACAAAATCTGACATTAACAACACCCTATGGGTTTAGAAGCTGGAGGTAGATCCACCAGTTTTCAGGTTTGGTTTGATATAATCGAGTCCATCTCATCATTGATAGCTTATCTCCAAAAAGCTGAATCTCTAGAAGTTACAACTTCTCTATAGGTTGTTGGATCATCTTCTATAGTCATAACTATATGTATCTTTCTAATAACATTCTCTCTATCTCCTTCTACGAGATGAAAAGAAATACGTTGAGAGTCTATCTGTTCAGGATCAAGACTCTTTTCTACTCCTACCCTTTGACTCCTACGTGGTTCTATTGGAGCTTCAACTTCATGTTGAGCTTCTACCATAGGTTTCTATGTTGGAGTTTGGATTTCATTATCCTTTGACTCTAAGAATAGTGAGTTTTCAAAGAACTCAACGTCTCTAGACTCTATGATTGTATTAGACTCTAAGTCTAGGAGTCTATATGCTTTGCTATTTTGTGCATACCCTACAAAAGCGCACTTAATAGCTCTGGATCCTAATTTAGTTATTTTGGGATCAGGCATTCTACAATATGCGAGACACCCCCACACTTTAAGATATCCTAGATTAGGTTTTCTACCTTTCCATACTTCATATGGTGAAGTGTTAAACTTCTTAGAAGGAACCCTATTTAGGATGTGGCACGCTGCGAGAAGTACTTCTCCCTAAAGTCCTAGTGGCAACTTTGCTTGTATTAGCATTGAGTTGACCATTTCTACTAAGGTTCTATTCTTCCGTTCAGCTATACCGTTCTGTTACGGTGTGTACGGCGCAGTGCATTGGTGTATTATGCCATGTTATTCACAGAAGTTAGAGAATTCATTTGAAAAATATTCTCCTCCTCTATCGCTACGAAGAACTTTAATTTTATTGTTTAGTTGATTTTTCACTTCTGCTTTATATATATTGAACATGCTGAGTGCTTCATCTTTGTTCTTTAGAAGATATACATGTACATATCTGGAGCAATCATCGATGAAGGTTATAAAGTATCTTCTTCCTCCACGTGTAAGAATGCCATTTAACTCACAGATATCAGTGTATATTAGGTCCAATATTTGAGATGATCTCTCAACACTAGGAAAATGTTTATTTGTAAATTTGGACCTTATGCACACTTCACATTTGTTATTTTGACTATCTGTATATGAGATTAAGCCATTCTTAGACATGAATTTTAAGGTACTATAACCTATGTGTGTTAATCTATCATACCACAATGCTACAGATTCAATCATATACGCAGAATGGCTACTTTCATTCAAGGAAAATTTTATCATCCCATTACAAGCATATCCCTTATCAACGAAATTTTCGTTCTTAGATAGAATTAGTTTTCCTTACTCAAATACTACCCGTATTCCAGGTTTTTCCAGAAGATCCCCAGAAACTAAGTTTCGTCTCATGTCAGGGACATGCAGTACATTAGTTAGGATCACTTTCTTTCCAGAGGTAAAGACTAGTTCCACGGTTTCTTTACCTATGACCTTCGATCGGACTTCATTACCCATTTGGACCTCTTGACCATCGGTTACGTCTTCATAAGTTTTAAAGGCTGATCTGTCGTAGCTTACATGGACTGTGGCAGCTGTGTCATACCACCAACCGGGTACTTTGCCTTGGATCATGTTTACCTCAGTGATCATGGCAACTATGTCTTCTTCAACTGCACTTGCCTCATTCTTCGACTTTCGAAGACGGCATACTCGAGTGTAATGCCCGGTTTTCCCACAGACATGGCAAGGGCCTTTGAACTTTCCGTTCTTCTTCTGTGATTTCTTGAATTTCCCTTTATTGGGTTTCAGGGAACCGTTATTCTCGGGATTCTTGTTTTGGGTACTTTCTACTGCTTGCACCTTAGATGAAAAATTTCCATTTCCATTTTTCTTTTCACGGTTTCGGGATTCTTCCTCTATTCGGATATGTTTTTGGATTTGTTCCAGTGAATAATCCTCGGTTTTATGTAGCAATTTCTTCCTGTATTCTGTCCAACTTGGGGGCAATTTTGCGATAATAACCCCGACTTGAAAAGCTTCAGGGATATCAATTTTTAGGGCACTAATTTTGCAAACAATTAGCTGTAGTTCTTCGATTTGGGCTAACGGCGATTTGTTATCTATCATGGTGTAGTCGAAATAGCTAGCTATTAGATATTTATTCGTACCTTTTTCTTCGGTCTTGAATTTGAACTCGAGAGCGGTCCAAATTTCTTTGGCAGATTTAGTTCTGATGTATTGATCATACAGACGATCAGATAACGTGTTCAGAATGTGTCCTCTATACAGCAGATTATCTTCTTCTCTTTTGATGCGTGCTTTGATCTGCTCAGTCGTGTCTGTATCAGTAGCTGGAGGAAGCAGCTTCAAGTTCGGGTCTAAGATATAGAATATCTTCAACGCCGTAAGCAGAAACTTTATCTTATCCTGCCATCTGGTGAAATTGGTTCTATCGAACCGGTCCAAACGAATCAGATCCTGGTTCATCAGTTTGATTGATGATACCCCTTCGGTTTCCATATCAGAAAAATTACGCTTTAAGATTATTGATTTATTTCTGATCTTATAAAATAAATTAATTGGAAAAACTGAGAAATAAGGACAGGCTGAAGCACGTAAAAAATACGCTGTCCTTAAAGCATAATTCGCCTCTACTTAAATTATTTTGAGTCTGCTGATAGGTTGCAGGCGGATTGCTTCCAGGATACGACGAGACTTATGTGGTTCTGCGTTCAACAAAGAACGAATGAACTATTATGGAACTCAGTAACACACTCTGACAGATAAAGAAAAAGAAATAGAGAAAAGAATGGCAGTCTTTTTCTGGCAACAGCAGACCACTACACTGGTCTAAGTGGCTTGGTTTATTTCAACCAAACCGAGAGGCTAAGAGACTAAGATGGGTGCTGGTTCAGTATTCGAGGTTGTGATTGCTGTTGTTGTTGTGTTAGAATGAACCGGACCTGTCCGGTTTATATAGGCAAGGGTGACTGGCAGTTTTGGTCCAGAGCCATAATGGCACTAGCAGTTTTCTGGCTGTTGTGAGAAACTAGCCATTTATGGCAGTTTCTGACTGTTGTGTATGTGGGAGTTATGCACCTGCATGCTGGCTGTTTAGACTCAATGGCTAGCCGTTTCTGACTGTTGGGCTAGTCACATGCAGCTGTTACTGCATGGTCTGGACCGTTACTGCATGAGCAGTTACACAGGTCCCTCTAATTAGTCCTGCAGCTCTCTATAAAAAGCAGAGAAGTCTCTTTGTCAGACCTTCCACCCACAGCACCTCCTCCATCTACGACACGTGCGAAGTGCCAAGTGCGCCACTAGCGCCTCTACAGCCTCACGTGCCCACGCCATCGCACCTAGCCCGAGCCAATGCCCGTGCCCGTGCCCGTGCGCGGTGTTCGCACTGGAACACGCAAGCCACCATTCTCCCTCTCTTCCATCATAAATAAGTAAGGTGCACAACACTCTACTTATAAAGAGGTAAAAAACTTTTCTCCCATCCGATATGGGACAAAAAAGCAAACGCCTTTTTTCTTTTAAAAATGTTTTAAAAAACAACCTTTTTTTAACAAGATTAGATATGAAATATTCTACTCTTAAAAGCAAAAGGCAGCTTACTATATAAATAAATGAAGCAATTAATTATACACTCATCTGAAAGTTTTCAAGTGGGATTTTTAAAAAAAAACCCATTATCAAATTAGCAAATGACAATCTTAGCGTGCATGGCACACATGTCAACCTAGCACTTGTGTAAAGGATCAAGCCGTTTATAGTACGTGGACTTCCATAAACATGTCCTCTGTTGAAGTTGTGCCCTAAAAACCCAACACTACATGAGAAGAGGGATTTTTCAACAGCCCAAAGCCGTTGAGTTACATAAAATTTGATGGGTACTGCTGTCGAAAAATTCTGTTGAATTTTTTTATTTTCGATAGCTTCAAGTGTCGTTCTGGGTGTATAAATTTTTTTATTTTTTATTTTATGGCCATAAGTAGTCAATTTTCTTTCTTTTTTATAGAAAAAAAAACTAAATATGGAGCTATGGTTATGCCCGAACACATGTAATCTCAAATCATTCTCAAATCAAACCAACTATGACTGAATATAATCAAACTAACTATGCCCGAACATAACCAAACCAATCTCAAATCAAACCAAATTCACATTAATAAAGAAATGTGACAACATTCTACATTCAAATAAAATTAGATGACCTATTAAACTATTCTGCCCATTTCAGGTTACTGATTAGATGGTCAAGATCATCCGATTGATTAAAGATTTTCAAAATCCTAAATGCACAGGATGTAAAAAAACTGGAAAAAAAAATGCAAGCACTTCGAGGAAAAACCATGGAATTGAAAGGAAAAATTGAAGACTTATGAAGGAATGATGCCGCTTGCATTGCTGATGATGGTGTTTGGTGATGTTCGTGCACAGGTTGACATGGCGACAATGATGGTAATGAACGGGGGGGGGGGGGGGGGGGATCGAAAATTATTTGACGGTCAATGGCCATCAATGTAAACCTTGTTAATCGGAGATGTGGGTGTAGTATTAGCTTTAGATTATG
Organism: Liriodendron chinense; assembly: GCA_003013855.2. Classification (NCBI taxonomy): domain Eukaryota; kingdom Viridiplantae; phylum Streptophyta; class Magnoliopsida; order Magnoliales; family Magnoliaceae; genus Liriodendron; species Liriodendron chinense. The sequence continues at coordinate 6,713,499 of ML058513.1, forward strand.
ATAGCCATGAATCTTAGGCGGATATATAATTACACTATAATTAATATACAAAAGCATCTTAAAACACCCACACCCACACGAGGTAAATGAGAAGGATTTCTTTGATTTTTCATGGGAACTTGAAATTTTACACAGTAGTCCTTAACCAAAGAAGAGTTATTGTTCATGGATCTCGTAACCCTTTTATTTTATGACCACCTGTCAAGTTGCTGGACAAACGTGTGATCATTGTGGATGTGGTCATCTTGTATGAGGAGATTAATGACTAATCAAAAGATCTCCATCATTGGTCACGATGATGAGTTGGTGTGCCTACCTCAGGAAAGAGTGCAAGTTTATCATTTATAGGGGCTTTTACGTAAATCTCTTGGACTTTTTACCTTTTATCTAAGGACTTTTTCTTACTCCAGTAAAATGGAAATATATTTCTTAAAAGAATGAAGATGAACAAATTAATAAAAATGGTTAAATAATTTCAATTTCATTAATTGAATATATGACTTATTACAATCAACAAAGTATTAAAAGTAACTTATAGAGATAAGCAAAAGAAAGATAAATACCGGACTCATCTATATGAATAAATGATCGAGGCAAATGGTCAATAAGCAGTGCCCGAATACGTGTGATCGCCTAAGTAAGAACTTAGTTGATTGGGATCCACCAACTTAAGATTATAGACATTTTATCTAATCCTTGTATTATAGCGGTGGACACTGGACAATAGAAATCTATTCTAAAGCTAGGCTATGCTAAAACAAAAGACAATAAATAAAAGGTAAATAGAAAAGTAGATATATGTGTTTGACATAGGGCCTTGAGCTCTTCTTTGCGTGCTCCTTTTATAGTTTACTGAGGTGGTAAGACCCTTGCCGTTTTCTTGTTGATATTGGATCATTTGTGTTTATGATATTGGATCTTCTTCTCATAGTTGATTCTTTTATGGAGATCTTCGTGACCCATTAATCAAATTCGAGATCAATCTAGGGAACCTCAAGGGATGATCTCGGACCTCAAATTAATCATGGCGCGCCATGCATTTGTATGGCTTGATCAAACCAACCCTTGCATTTAACCTTGAGTCTTGTTCCTTGATGGTTTGTGGTGTTGGAAGGGATAGATGGACAAAACTCACCACCTCCTGATCTTCCAAACTCTTGATCCTAATTGAAGTACGATCACAAGATCGGATCATTAGATTGGATATTGGGTGGTCCCTCTGTCTCTTTTGATCGAGGTGTTGGACTAGATCCACTTGATACCGATCTATTATCGGAAATGTATTGGATCAAATCTTTCGTTGATCTCTTTCATTCTCTTAATTTGGATTACTATACAGCTTGGGACCCAATCTAACTGGTGTTTATTCTCTCTCAATTTGGGTCCGAACTATAACTGGATTTGCTCGGATAAGGGTCTGATCTTCAAATATTTGGAACCTCCTCGAACGTTCCAAACCATCCGAACGTCTTTGGAAAGATTCCCATTTTGGAAGGATTATGATAATGACCTCACCAAGCGTATCATAGCCATATTTATGATAGGATACATTCTCTTGGTAGATCTTTTATAGAACGATACATTCTCTTGGTAGATCTTTTATAGACGTGCTGAGCATACACTTATTAATTAGCATAATAATCATAGCCATGTGGTATCCATCAATTTATTCCTCTAAAGGTATGCATATGAGTATGTGCCTCTGCATTAATACTAAAATGCATACTAGTAGGATTTCTGCTAGTACTAATCTCATAGAGTTGACACGTGATGACTTCTCATCAGTCCACATTAGGGCGCCAAAAATAAGTGTAAACAATGCTTCTGGTGCCATTGATTTTGGTAACTTCTAACTGTGGGATTTAAAGTTTTCTTTATAAAATCTTAGATATATCTGAACAGGGATCCATAAGGTTTAATCACGTTATCTTAGTTTTTAAAAAAAAACTTTTAAATTATATGTGCTGACATTCCTTTCCATGATACCGTATAGAAACAAGGCAGGCCATGTAGACACATGCTATATCCATGATAAGCTAACCAAGTTCATCCCACATTGGACTAGCTGATTTTTATTTTTCTTTCCTTTCTCGTGTCAAAAGTCTTGGAACACAAAGTAAAGATGAACTCGGGCACAAGAAGAGAGCTTAATATAAATAGTGCCACATGTAGCATTTATATTGCATATCTATCTGCATGCGGTACATGTTATCACTTGAAGCTTGGCATGTGTGAGCATGTGTGGTCCTATAACTTAAATAGCCATCCATGGCACATTTGACACATGCACAAAATATTGTATTCCTGTGTGCACTAAATTAGGGACATTGTTATTATACTTTTTATATATTTATTTTACAAAGACATCTCTTTATCCTTATTTTTCTAGGATTTTGGGTTGTCGACTCCCAGTGATTAGGCCAGTTCACTCATCAATAAGAGCTACACCACACGTTTGAGTGGGCCATCTTATCTTGTGGACCAGGGTATGATCATGGACTTTGGTTCATTCATCAAAAGAACTTAACCATTCATCTGAAAGTAGGGTGGTCAATAAGCTGGCCTGAGGTTGGCTTGAGCCCGGATTTTGGACTGTTTGCGGTGGGCCATTTAAAAATCTGATATTACCTGACCCGTGTACAAACCACCTGCATTGATTTGTGCGCAGGACACACGTACACATTCACCACCAACTTTGCAAAAGTTGGCGGGAATGAAATTTAAATGCATGGATATCTGTGGGCGAATTAGGTGTTACCCTGACCGTGGGGCCCACCTTGATGAATTTATTGTAAATCCACGCTGTCCAACTGTTTTTACAGATCAATTTAGGAAGCGGTCCTAAGATTTAAGCAGATTCAAATCTCAGATGGGCCATATCATAAGAAATAATGGTGATTGAAAGCCCACCATTAAAAATTAACTATGGAAAACCTAGGGCCCACCATAATGTTTATTTTCCATCCAGCCTGTTGATAAGGTAAAACAGACTTGGATAAAGGGAAATTACAAAGATCATCTTGATCCAAAACTTTTACGGCCTACATAAGTTTTTAATGGTCAATCACCACAGTTTCCAGTGGTGGGGTCCACCTGAGATTTGGATCTGCTTTTTGTTTGGGATCATGTACTAAAATGAGATGGAAAAACGGATGGACAGAATGGATATAAAACGTACTCAACAAGGTGAGCCCCATACGGTCAGGGTAACACCTAATCCGCTCCCCTCAGTCTTAAGACTCTTAACTCTCAGGTGCACCAGAGAATGATTTTTTAAATTTTTTTTTTTTTTGACTCGTGACTCATCCTGATTCTTTTGTTCCGAGTCAAGTCCCGAGTTGCCCGAGTAAAAGGTAAATCAGCCTGACCATCCCAAGTCATGGTGGAATCGGGGACCAGCATGTGCTACGAACTGTACCGACCCCACCAAGTCAGAGTCGACTCGGACGACTCAGCAATAGGTGACTCGTGGTCCTGACCCGTACTGGTCCCCGGCTGATAAAGCCTCCCCTACAGGCTACAGTCTACAGACTAATGCATGGCATACTAAAGGCGGACATCTCCTAGAGAAGTAGTTATCTCATATCTGGCTCACGGGACAGTACGAAAGGCAGGCAGTGACTGTACACACATCATGCATGCAATCTACGTGAACCGTCCAAATTGCAGGGCCCATTTTTGTACAGCTAATAACCCAAAAATTGGACTGATCTACATTGGTTTGTCAACTTTGGGTCATTTTTAATCTGAACCATCCATTTGACATCCACCAATCAGCCATGCAGGGCATTACTTCAGTGTAGGTTTTTGGTTCTTCGTCCCATTTAAAGTGGGGCCCACGACTTTGATGGTTGAATTTGAATGACATGTCTGCCATGTGCATTGTTTCTCAGTGCATGACCATGAACCATCATACTCTGTCAAAGTCTTTCCCATTAAAAGTGGAATCCCACATCAGAGTCTGGTGATCCACATTCATGCAGACATTCACCATTGCATATTTATATTTAGATCCAAACCATCGAATTAATGGAAACTTGACCGTTGAATTCAGGCCATTGATTGGTTCTTCTATTCGTTTTTGTTTTATCTACTAGACGTTAGGATAACCATCCAATGTGATTTTTTCAAACCACATGCCATCCTGAGTTGGACCCACAAATTGGATCTTATTGTTGTCTACACGTGTGCCGCAGGCGATTTATGTGCACGAGTACAATCCACCGCACTCAACCAGAGTATCATATAACTCATCCACAGGGCAGCGGAAGCGGATTGCGTACTGAGTAAACTCGGTGGGGCCCACCGTCATTTATGCATTTTATCCACTCCGTTAATCCATTTGAACAGGTAATTTTATCACTCGAGTCAAAAAATAAAGCATATCCAAAGCTTAAGTGGACCACATCAGAGGAAACAGTGCGAATTGACTGTCTACCGTTGAAAAATTCTTGGGGGCCACGGAAGCTTTGTATCAAGCTGATATTTGTATATGTATGGAACCCGCTAGTCCGCATCACCACCCCAGTAGTGGGGACGCCCTCCCCAGCAATGGTGTGTTGATGTGTGGGGTGCTGTGGGACCCAACGTGATGTATGTCTCTTATATCCACGCCTTTCAGCCGTTTTTCCGGCTCATTGTAGACTATGAACCCCAAAATGAAGCAGATTCGAAGCTTAAGTGGACCACACCACAGGAAACAATGGGGATAGTGTTCATACACCTCCAACCCTGTTAGTCGCATCACAATATTAGCCACCCCACTATGGGAATCGATGCCATGACCTCTGTGTTGAAAAGAAGCTAACTTCACTCAGTCTGCCACTTGAGTATGGACCCGGGTGTTTTGCGGCCCCAGGAAGTTTTCAACTGTGGGCGTCCAATCATCTTTGTTTCATATAATGTGGTCCACTTGAACTATTTTTTTTTTTGTTAGTCATGCAATGCACCCATGCTATTAGTTGGGCAACACACCCAAACAGTTAGTCACATGATGCTCCCACCCACTAGTGGGGTTAGTATGTCTTCTTAGCACTCGAATCTGAGACCTGCGGTCAGAATGCCCTAACGTCTTCCAGTTGGGCTAGTAGGCGAGTAAATATTTGGGTTCGGGGTGGCTTTAGCCAAAACCAGACCCGCCCATCTACTAAATGGGTCTGAGTCTAAATTTTAAAACCAGACCCTTTTACTAAATGGGCGGGTTTGAGTCGGGTCCAAGTCAACATATCAGACCTATTTATAAATGGGTTTAGGTCTGGTAGAGGGAAATCCACCCAGAGCCATTTATAAATGGGTAGGGTCTAAAGGGTCTGAGTCTGGATCTAAGCATGCAAGCATTTTTATAAGGCTTAAAATTGGGTCTAGATGGGTTTGGGCTGGATGAGTCCCTTGAAACATAGACCAAACCTGCCCACTTACTAAATGGGTTCAAGTTGGGTCAAATATAAAGGAAACCAGACCCAGACTCAAACTCATTTAGCAAATGGGTTTGTTCTTGGACCCATACCCATACCATTTAACAAATGCGTCGGGTCTAAATGGGTTGGGTCTGGGTACCCCATCGGGTCCGCTGACCCATTTACAACCTTACAGGCCAGACAACCACTTGAACTTGGGATCTACTTCATTTTTTGCCATGCCCTAAAATAAAGAGGCAAAATGGATGGACATGTTCCGCGTTGGACCCAACACACATCGACACACCACCTGATCCGCGTCCTTGTTCTGTGTACCACAAAAACGGAAGCGATTTGAGTACTTAGTAACTCAGCACGATGATGGTACTAAATAAACTCTGTGGAGCCCACTGTAATTTATGTATTTTATCCACTCCATTCATCCATTTTACTTGATAATTTTAGGGCTTGAGCCCATAAATGAAGCATATCCATATCTCGAGTGGACTACACCAAAGGAAACAGTGTGAATTGAATGTCTACCGTTAAAAAATTCTTGGGGGCCGCAAAAGTTTTGGGTTAAGCTGATATTTGCATTTTCCTTCATCCATGTTTGTGTGATCTTATGAACAGGTTGGATGACAAATAAACATCACGGTGGGTCCCAGGAAGGTTTCAACTGGTATGGTCCACTTGAGATTTGTATATGCTTTAATTTTGGGCTCATCCTCCAAAATGAGCTGGAAAAACAGATGGACAGTGTGGATGAATAACATATATTCACAGTAGGCCCAACAAAGTTTACTCAGTATGGTAAGAGCTTCCATTGACATTGGACCACTGAAGACTTCACCTTGAACATCCATAGCCATAGGAAGACTTCATCTTGAACATCCATTTGATAGCCACAGGTTGAAAGATTATAACTTGGACCCCGTGATTTAAAGGTCCAGAATGATTTACACGAATGCCCCATTTACAACGGATGAAACGCCCAGTGATCTTTTATGGGTAAGTTTTTCCAATACCCAAGACTTTCAAGAGGTTACGGGTTTGTGTAGCCATTATGGTGAAATCCCACTGCAAAGTGTGTCTGAGCTGTCCATCCATGTTGACAAATTATACTAGTGCATGAGCCCACAAACGAGGCAATTGAAGGCTCGAGTAGACCACACCACAAGAACCATTGGGTATTCAATGCCTACAGCTAAAAACCTTTTGAGGGCCACATAAGTTTTAGATCAAGCTTTCCCTTCATCCAGGTTAATGTAACTTTATAAACAGGTTGGATGGAAAATAAACATAATCATGAGCTTTAGGAAGATTTAAACAGTGGGGTCATCATTGCTTTTGTGGTGCAGTACACCTGACCATTCAATCTGGCTCTTTTTTGGCTCATGAATGATCTGTCAAAGCGGATGGATGGCTTGGATAAAGCACATATCTCACAGTAGGTCCTACAACCTCTGACAAGACCATTCATCTTTAGATAGGTCCTGGTGAGGGTAGTACCCAGTCTGTGGCTGTGATTTGATACTACCCATGCCACTTCCGTAAAAAGATTGGCTAAGTGACCCTGCCACCAGCCGATGACTAGTGGTCAGTGCTATATGGGCCGCACCATGATGTTTGTGTTTCAACCATGTCATCCATCCATTTTATCATTTTATGGTATGGGTAAAAAAATGGGGTGCGGCTTCACTGGATCCCTGGGTGGATCCCTTTTTGTGCCGTCCACTATGTGATGTGTGTGTATTACATAAGCGCCGTCCATTCATTTTGAAAACTTATTTTAGAGCATGATTAAAAAATGAATTAGATGCAAATCTCAACGTGGACCATAATAGAGAAAACAACGGTACTCAACCATTAAAAGCTTGTCATGGGTCACAAAAGCTTTGAGTCAAGCTGATATTTGTTTGGTATCTTCATCTAGATCTTTGTGACCTTTTCAACGGGTTGGATGGAAAATAAACATTCCAGTGCCCCTCGTGAATTCTATTTCATGTGGTATGGTCCACCTACGATTTGGATCTACTTCATTTTTTGGAATTACCCCCTAAAATGAGCTTTCAAAATGCATGGACGACGCAGATGTAAGGTACATTTATCACAGTGGCCCCACAGTTGGGGGATCCACCCAAACTGGGCCCAAAAAATTGAGGTAGATAAAAATCTCAAGTGGACCATACAACAAGTAGATCAAAATCTCAAGTAGACCCTACCATGTTGATCCCCCCATATAAAACTTTTTGAGTGCCACAAAAGTTTGAAATCGAGCTGATAATTGTTTTTCCCCTCTGTCAGGGTTTATGCGACCTAATCAACAAGTTTGATGTCAAACAAACCTTGTCAAATAAACATTATAGTGAGCACTAGGAGGTTTTTAATGATCGGCATTCAATCACAATTGTTTTCTCATTGTGCCGTCCACCTTAGATTTAGATCTACCTCGCTTGGGATTAAGCCTTGTCTGTAAAAATGGATGGACACATACATCATTGTGGGGCCCACAGAGTCTGCCTGTTTGGGAGGGGATTGATGGGATTTCCTCCTCTGGATGGTTGGGTGCCCGGACCATTTTTGGCCAGGCGACCGAAATTCCATCAGGAGGTGGTTTGTGGCAGCAATATTGCTGGACTGTTCTTGCAACATCCGGGCGCCCGGCGGTCTGGTGACCGGGCGCCAGATGCCCTGGTCGGGCGCCCGACCATGTTGGTCCGGGCGCCCGAAATTGGCCCCTTTCTTTGGTTTTTCACGCTGGACATTTTCTGGCCTGGCCGGGCGCCCGGCGGTCTAGTGACTGAGCACTCGACCCGGCGCGAACTGCTTATACGCAGTTTCCTTATTGGGTTGTAACTCCTCCAGTTTCTTACTTAAGGAGTTCCAAAATGGGATTAAGGTATCCCATTAGAGTGTTTGCACGTCCAAGGTGAGAAAGAGAGAAAAGAAGAAGAGAAAAAGAGAAGAGAGAGAAAGAGGAAGCTTGTAGAAGGGAGAAGTTGCTTGAAGAGGAGTTCTTCTGTGCAACCGTCGTCTCAACATGCTACGTCCTCGGGATTGGCGAGATCGCTCTACTTTTGTTATTCTCTTGTTGTTTATCCACTCCTACGTAAGTGAGGAAGGTTTGATCCAAGCGGTGTGTACTTGAGATCGGTTGTAACAGTTCCCTGAGATAGTGGATTGTTGATTTAGACTAGGTCCCGTGGTTTTTACCTCTTTTGAGGGTTTTCCACATAAAAACTCTTTATGTCGTGTGGTTGATGTTTATTCTTAATTATTGCATTATCATAGTCCATAATTCTAATGCATTGGGGGGTGAGATCTGAAGGTTTGTGTGAAACGCACCCAACAAAGTGGTATCAAAGCCAAGTTGTTTGAACAGAGTGTGATCGGTTCTGAATTATGGAAGGTGGCTCATCAAGGATGATCAGCCTCAATCATTTTAACTGGACCATCTGGAAGGCTAAGATGGAGGACTTGCTTTATTGCAAGGACTTGTATGCTCCAATTCTAGGCGTATCGGCGAAGATAAAGGATATGTCAGATGATGATCGGAAGAAAGTGGACCGGAAGGCGGTGGGGTTCATTAGACAATGGTTAGATGATTCGGTTTTCCACCATGTGTCTACAGAGACCTCAGCCGTTAGCCTATGACTGAAATTGCAAGGGCTGTATGAGAGGAAGACAACCGGCAATAAGATATTCCTGATAAGACGACTTGTGAATCTCAAGTTTAAAGATGGTGGTTTTGTGGCTGAACACATGAATGAAGTCAGCAACATACTGAACCAGCTCTCTACCATGAAGATGGTCTTGTATGATGAACTTCAGTCTTTGCTACTGCTTAGCTCATTACCTAACAGTTGGGAGACATTAGTGGTGTCTATGAGTAACTCCGCGCCAAACGAAAAGGTATCCATGGAATAGGTAACCAGTTGTCTCTTCAATGAGGAGACAAGGAAGAAGTCTCTAGGGCCTGCTCCATAAGAGGCCCTTGTGACACGAGATCGGGGGAGAGGAAAGAACTAAAAGGGCGGAAAGGCCTGAGATAAATCAAAAGGCAAGTCAGTTGCCAGGAAAGATGTTGAATGCTGGAACTGTGGCAAGAAGGGCCACTATAAGCATGAATGTCACAAGAAGAAGAGTGACAAGAAGGGTAAAGGAAAGGTGAAGGAAGATGATTCGGATTCTACTGCGGTCGCCCCAGATGATGACATTGTTGTTATTCTTTTCGGCAGATCATGATATTTATCTCACGGCTTCAAGTCAGGACACTGATTGGGTGATAGACTCGGGAGCCTTGTTTCATGGGACTTCACGCAGAGATTTCTTCACAAACTACAAGTCAGGTGACTATGGGACAGTGAAGATTGAAAATTCTGGTGTTTCGAAGATCGTAGGGGTCGGTGATATTTGTTTGAAGACCAATGTGGGCTGCACATTAGTTCTCAGGGATGTGAGATACATTTCAGACTGTCACACCCTAAACCCGGGGACCGGGCTCACTAAATTCTCGATCGCCGACCTTGGTGCCAACAGCCTCCGTAGTACCCCATTCTCGACTCCTAGCTCTCATGTACCAGGTTCCGATCCTGGGATCCTACCAGGAGGATTTTCAGAGTAAATTTTTTTTTGTACAGGAGCATAAACAAAACCATAAAACATCATCAAATATCCACTAATAAGTTTGTTGAGTACAGTGCTGGAAGGGAAAATACAACATGAAGTAGAAGTCCAAAATATCAGGTACATAAACCGCGCTCAACGCTGCTGATAAGCTCTAGTACCTGCAGTGTAAACAAACGCGCATGAGCTTCCTACGAAGCCCAGTAGAGTACGTGTGTGCGCGTGTGATGCATATGACAAGTATACAGATATCAGAGTAAGCGAAAGTAGTAGAGGGCTAAGTTATTAAGTTCATGAATGCTGTCAGTCATCCCAAGGCTATGCAATGCAAGGGCCTACATGGCCGAGTGTTACATGCTAGAGATGCAATGCAAACACGTCAATCCCCAACTGATCCACATATCAAAATAGTTATCATCTGGGACATCACCGGGGTCTAGTATACTCTAATATTGGCCGCCGTACATCGCGCGCGTAACCAAGCGAGTAGAAAAGACCTCACTATCCGCCTCGTCAGTGGTATGCCAATGCCCACCCGGCTCGCCGATAGCGGACCCATTCCATGAGCTGGTCAGACTCGACCTAGCTTACAGCCCACTTCACCCGGGCGGATAAGGTCACACCCCTTTCCAACCGACCTCGACACAGTGGGAGACGCGGCCTACTGGTATTTGGCACACGAGCGCCCATGTTATCCACTCGGTCTCGACGCTGGAGCATCTTACTGGTACCACAGGGTTTAGGGACTTTCACCCAAGGACATCCATAGCGCCCACGTACTAGAACAAGTTTTCGGTGTCCAATACTGCCAACCACGATGTGACTATGGTGGCCACCACCCTGATACTGCTAGGGTGTGAAAGCGATCGTGACATATATAATGCGAAATGCATGAGTCATACAATCCAAGTCATGCACCAAACTTACGCATACTACGCAATCATGTGGGGCGACCCTGTCTCACACGGGTCCCCTAAGTATAACAAGCCAACTAGCATATACTATGGTTAATCATGATCCATAACAGGCATACAAATGATGCGTATGGGCATATGAATGAGCATGGTATTCATTATACTAAGCATGTTATTGGTGTGACATAACAAGCTAATCATACTAACATGTTACCAACATATCATGTAACATTGACCTTAAAAGGCCCAATATATACGGAGAGTGGGACCTGGACTATGGGTCCCATGGAAATATAAAGGTCTTCGTGGCATAGCCCACTTGAGACCACATCGGCCTCATACTTGGGCCTGCACATACAAGATAGGCCGCCAAAATATGTGTACGGCATGGATAAAACATATACATCAAGAAGAAACCATGGTGGACATCAATGACCACTATTCCCTACGGGTGTGGTCCATCTAACATCTGAATTTGCCTCATTTTTGGGGCCGTATCCAAAATAATATAGAAAAATAGATAGGCATCACGAATAAAACCGATATTTGTGTTTTCTCTTTCGTCCATGTCCATGTGATCTTATGAACAAATTGGATGGCAAATAAACATCACTGTAGAACCTAGAAAGGTTTCAATGTTGGAAATCATTATCCCCACTACAGCATGGTCCACTTGACATTAGGATATGCTTAAATTTTGGGCCCAGCCACTTATGGATAGGTTGGGTGACAAATAAACATCATTGCGGGTCTAGGAAGGTTTCAATGGTGGAGATTATTATTCCCACTGTTGTCCCTTGGCATGGCCCACTTGCCATTGGGATATGCTTAAATTTTGGGCCCAGCCACTTATGGATAGGTTGGGTGACAATTAAACATCACTGTAGGGCTGGGAAGATTTCAACGGTAGAGATCATTATTCCCACTGTCGACCCGTGGCATGGCCCACTAAAATGAGCTGGAAAAACATATGGACGGGATAGGTACAGCACATACATTCTAGGTGGGCCCAACGAGTGGGGCCCATGGGAGTGACGTCCAGAGACCACGCTGCTGGGCAGCAGCGTCCCCTGGACGCTGTCTGTCCAGCAGGTACATTTTCTTTTTATTTATTTTATTTTTTTTATTTACAATCTCAACAAGTGGGGCCCACAGAAGTACCCGATCAAGCTGATATTTTTGTTGTCCCTTCCTCCATGTATTTGTGAACTTATGAACAGGTTGGATCTCAAATAAACATCATGGTGGGCCATAAAAAGGTTTCAACGGTAGGGCCACTGTCCCTACTGTTTTCTGTGGTGGGGCCCCCTCGCGACTTGGATCTGACTCATTCTTGGGGTCATGCCCTAAAATGATCTCCCCAACTGGATGGACGGTGTGGATACAGCACATGCATCATGGTGGGACCCACAAGTGGGCCACCAGTTGGCCGAGCCAGCGTGCAAGGACGCTGTACGCCCAGCGTCAGCGACGCTGCTGGTGCTTCTTCTCTTTCTTCTTTTTTTTTGTTGTACTTATATCGTGTGGGGCCCACATGTGACTGATCCACTCCGTTCATCAGGTTCCCCATCTCATGGGGGACCCAGCAAGCCCAATATTGGGTATTTAAATCCGTTTAAAAACATCAAGGTGGGCCAAATGATTTCTGACAGTAGAAATCATCATTTCAACTGTTTTGTGCGGTGCGGTCCGCTTAAGATTTGGATCTGGCTCAACCTTGGGCCCTGGCCCTAACATGATATGGGAAAACAAGTGGACGGCGTGGATGGAACACAAACATCAAGGTGGGTCCCACGAGTGGGGACCCCTTGCAGCGTTCCACGTGACGCTGGACGTTCCAGCGTCAGAACGTCCAGACGCTGGACGTCCAGCACATATATATATTTTTTGTTTTTCTTGTTTTTCTATGGTTATTTCAAGTGGGGCCCACTTATGTACAATCCACCCCATTCATCATGTTCCTCAACTCATTGGGGACCTAACAAGCCCAATATTGGGCAGGTAATATGGTCCACAAACATCACGGTGGGCCCAAGAAGCCTTGGTAGTAGGCTTCACTAGCCTCACTGTTTTTCAATGGTGTGGTCCACCTGAGATCTGGATCTACTTCATTTTTGGGCTCCCTGCCCTGAAATGGGATGGAGAAACAGATGGACGGTATGGATCATCTTATACATCAAGGTGGGTCCCACGTGTGGGGACCTTGCCCAACTCCCAAAAGGGGTCCCTGCTGGGCAGTAGCGTCCTCTGGACGCTGTCTGTCCAGCGGGTAACGTCCTCTCTTTTTTTTTCTTTTATTATTATTATTATTATTATTATTATTATTATTATTATTACTACAAAGTGGGGCCCATTCATGGATGATCCAATCCATCCATCAGGTTGTCCACCACTAGGTGGGCCCAAAAGAAAAGGAAAAATGAAAGGAAAGAAGAAAATGGGGGATTTATGTACCCCTTGTACTCACCTCAAAGAATGGACGGTTGGATAGGATCGGGTTGATGATCGGACGATCCGGACGGTCCGGATGATGGTTGGGGTCCTCCAAGCAAGGATCTACACCCTCAATCTCTCTAATCTCTCTCTACTTCTCTTAAATCTCTCAAATCTCTCTCTTTCTCTCTCCTTTCTCAAATCTCTTCTCTTTCTCTCTCCTCTCTCTCTTTTGCAAATATGGGAAGTGAGGAAGCCTCCTCTCCCCCTACGTATGGTATTGTATGGGGGGAGAGAGAGAGAAGCAATCATGAGGGTGGTGATGGGTAGCATGGGAGAGAGGGATGGGGGGTATGGTGTGAGGGTTGACTTTGGAGGAGAGAGAGGGATGGGGGGTATGGGGTGTGTAGGCTAGGGTAATGATAGGGGTATGGGTGTGTAGAGTAGGGGCATGGGTTTGATTGATGTGACATGGTCTTGAAATTTGTGCAAGTGGGGCCCACGACACACGCACGTTGCGCGGCCCACCTCGGATTACGCAATCGATCATAACTTTCACACCGGGTATCGCAATGGGGCGTGCCACGCGGCGTTGGAATCGCAGCGCCTACGCGGTCGCGGGGGTATAGGTCTTGGGTCGATGCGGTACTAAAATAGGGTCGCGATCAAGGCTCGCTAATTTAATTCGTCCGGGACGTACCGGCACCGAAAATTAAGCGTACGGATGGCAAATAAGGGTACGGGTCTTACACAGACCTTCGCCTTAACTTGATGTCGACGGGAAGGCTGGATGATGATGGCTATGAAAGCCAGTTTGTCGGTGGGCGCTGGAAGCTCATCAAGGGTTCGTTGATTGCTGTTAGAGGAAAGAAGTGTTGCACCCTTTACAAGGTAAGTGTCAGTGTATGCAAGGGTGGATTGAACGCAGTGGAACACTTAGCTACTGACGTGTGGCACAGGCGTTTAGGCCACATGAGTGAAAAGGGTTTCAGCTACTAGCGAAGAAGCGGCTCATTTTAGACGTGACAGGTATACCTTTCAAAACCTGTATTGACTGTTTATCTAGGAAATAACATAGAGTTTCTTTTGTTAAAACTGCTTCTCATATTAATAAAGTACATGCATTAGATTTGGTTTATCTGATGTTTGTGGTCCTATGAGGACAAAAATCTTGGGTGGGGCATTGTATTTTGTCACTTTTATAGATGATGCATCTAGGAGGGTTTAGGTGTATGCTTTGAAATCCAAGGACGATGTCTTTGCTGTGTTTAAATTGTTTCATGCTATGGTCGAGAGAGAGACAAACAGACCATTAAAGTGCATCCGCACTGACAATGGTGGTGAATACATAGGTGACTTTTATGAGTATTGTAAGTCGCTGGGTATACGGCATGAACAGACGGTTCCCAAAACCCCCCAGCATAATGGTGTCGCTGAGCGAATGAATCGCACAATTGCAGAGAGAATCAGATGCATGTTATCCCATGTAAAGTTACCCAAGATGTTCTGGGGAGAAGCAATGCACACGGCGGTGTACTTGATAAACAGGTCTTCATCAGCCCTGTTGAATGGAGAAGTACCTGAGAAGGTGTGGACTGGACGTGATCCATCGTACAGTCATCTCAGGGTGTTTGGATGCAGGGCATCCATTCACGTACCAAAGGACGATAGGTCCAAGCTCGATATGAAGATCAGGCAGTGTGTGTTCTTAGGATACGGTGATGAAAAGTTCGGTTATAGGTTGTGGGATCCGACCAAGAAGAAGCTCGTCAGGAGTAGAGATGTGGTTTTCATTGAAGATCAGTGTATAGAAGACATTGAAAAGTCAGAGAAAACCCAACCCAGTTCAGGTGAACTGAAGGACATGGATCCGATTACTCCTCCCGTGGTGCCCGATGATGGGGGAGTACAGCAAGGTGCAGAGGATGAGGGAGTCCGTACAGAAGATGGACAAGGGGAGCAACCCCAACTTGATTCACCTGTTGAGCCACAGGTGAGGAGGACATCAAGGGACAAACATCCATCTAAGAAGTACTCCCCGCATGAGTACATTATGCTCACAGATGGGGGAGAGCCAGAAGACTATTCTGAGGCCCTAGCCGACGAGCATAAGGGGGAGTGGTTGAAAGCTATGCAGGAGGAGATGGAATCCTTGCATAAGAACCACACCTATGATATGGTGAAATTGCCTAAGGGCAAGAAAGCTCTGAACAACAAGTGGGTGTTCAGAAAGAAGAATGAGCAGAAGAATTCACAAACAAGGTTCAAGGCCAGACTTGTGGTGAAAGGGTTTGGTCAGAGGAAAGGAATAGACTTCGAGGATATATTCTCACCAGTGGTGAAGATGACATCCATACGGGTGTTGCTTGGGTTGGCGGCTAGCATGGATCTGGAGATAGAGCAGTTAGATATTAAAACTGCCTTTCTCCATGGTGACCTGGAAAAAGAGATCTACATGCGCCAACTAGAGGGGTTCGAAGTCAAGGGCAAAGAGCATATGATGTGTAGGCTTAGGAAGAGCTTGTATGGGCTGAAGCAAGTTCCTAGATAATGGTACAAGAAGTTTGACTCGTTCATGTTGAAGCATGGATATGACAGAACGGAGTCGGACCACTGTGTGTTCACTCGCAGGTTCTCAGATGGTGATTTCTTAGTTATGCTATTATACGTTGATGACATGCTCATCATGGAAAAAACATCAAGAAGATTGACAGGCTGAAACAAGAGTTGGGTAAGTCATTTGCAATGAAAGACTTGGGCTCGGCCAAACAAATCCTAGGAATGGAGAGAACTCGTGATAGAAGCAGCAGGAAGCTTTGGTTGTCACAAGAGCGGTACATTGAGAAAGTCCTAGAGCGGTTCAACATGAATGAAACGAAGCCGGTCAGTACTCTACTGAATGGTCACTTCAAATTGAGCGACAAACAGTGTCCCAAGACGAAGGCAGAAGTGGAAGAGATGCGGAAGATACCCTACGCGTCAGCGGTAGGAAATTTGATGTATGTTATGGTGTGTAAGCGCCCAGACATAGCATATGCGGTTGGTGTTGTCAGCCGGTATCTTGCCAATCCTAACAAGGAACATTGGGCAGTGGTGAAGTAGATATTGCGGTATCTGAGAGGCTCATCCAGGTTGAGCCTATGCTATGGTGACGAAAAACCTGTGTTAGAAGGCTACACAGATGCAGATATGGCAGGTGACATATACTCCAGGAAGTCTACATCGGGGTTCATGTTCACGTTTGCAGGGGGAGCGGTCTCTTAGCAGAGGAAGCTACAGAAGGTCGTAGCATTGTCGACGACAGATGCTGAGTACATTGCGGTCACAGAAGCATGTAAAGAGATGCTTTGGATGAAGAGGTTCCTACAGGAACTTAGCCTGAAGCAGGAGGAGCACGTGGTTTATTGCGATAGCCAAAGTACTATACACTTGAGCAAGAATCCAAGTCAGCATTCCAAGTCGAAGCACATAGAGATTCGGTATCATTGGATTAGGGATACTTTGGAACAGAAGGTGTTACAGCTTGAGAAGGTCCATATAGATGATAACGGGTCAGACATGATGACCAAGGCTTTGCTCAAGAGCAAGTTTGAGGTTTGTAGAAACCTAGCTGGCTTGAAAAAGATGAATTTCTTCTGAGTTGGAAAGGGGGAGATTTGATGGGATTTCCTCCTCTGGATGGTCGGGCGCCCGGACCATTTTTGGCTGGGCGACCGAAATTCCATCAAGAGGTGGTTTGTGGCAGCAATATTGCTGGACTGTTCTTGCAACGGCCGGGCGCCTGGCAGTCTGGTGACCCGGCGCCCGATGCCCTGGCCGAGCGCCTGACCATGCTGGTCTGGGCGCCCGAAATTGGCTCTTTTATTTGGTTTTTCACGCTGGACATTTTCTGGCCTGGCCGGGCACCCGGCGGTCTAGTGATCGGGCGCCCGACCCGGCGCGAACTGCTCATACGTAGTTTCCTTATTGGGTTGTAATTCTTTTGGTTTCTTACTTAAGGAGTTCCAAAACGGGATTATGGTATCCCATTAGAGTGTTTGCATGTCCAAGGTGAGAAAGAAAGAAAAAGAGGAAGAGAGAAAGAGAAGAGAGAGAAAGAGGAAGCTTGTAAAAGGGAGAAGTTGCTTGAAGATGAGTTCTTCTGTGCAACCGTCGTCTCAGCGCTTCTACGTCCTCGGAATTGGTGAGATCGCTCTACTTTTGCTATTCTCTTATTGTTTATCCACTCCTATGTGAGTGAGGACAGTTTCATCCAAGCGGCGTGTGCTTGAGAACGGTTGTAACAATTCCCTGAGATAGTGGATTATTGATCTGGACTAGGTCCCGTGGTTTTTTATCTCTTTCGAGGGTTTTCCACGTAAAAACTCCTTGTGTCGTGTGGTTGATGTTATTCTTAATTATTGCATTATCATAGTCCATAATTCTAGTGCATTGGGAGGCGAGATCCGAAGGTTTGTGTGCAACGCACCCAACAAGAATTTAATTGGATGACATGGTGCTGTAAGAAATTGGACCTGCCACCATGGTCGAGGGCAGGACCCTACTGCAGTCCGTCCGAGTAATACAGGCCGTATATTATACTCTCGGGGTATTACCTGTCATGGAATCCATCATATCCTAATTCACACTGAAGTGAAAATCCCAGCCATCAGTTTTTCCAGTTGAACCTCCCCCATTCGAAGGCCCCACTTGTAGGGTCAGGATAATCACTCAAAAGGCACAGGAATCGAACCACAATATATATGGACGGTCCAGATCCACTCCAACGTGTCCCTTTTCAATCCACAGTATCGAAATCAAAACCTCTCATTTGTCATAATCGAATCTTCCATATACAACTGATTGGATCAGGGTTCAGATCAGAGCGTCCAAACATGTAGCCAGAGCATGAGAATGTCCATTGGCATTCGAGAGATCTGCCAAAACTAGTCTACCTTGTGTGACAACTATAAACGAATGGCAAATCAGCCAAGTGCGATGAATGAATGACACGTGTCACGTTCTTGTGGCCCAGGTCCATACGTTCCACGTAGAAGACGGCGTTTCTGTTAAAAATCTACCACACCAGGACGAGACATGATAAACCCACTCTCCTAAAGCTTTGCTAAAATACATACGGTAACGGACTGGAATCGTCTGGGGCGCCTATTTTATGCAGCTGGGTAAACACAACCAAGTTCGGTGGGGCCCACCATGTTTTATATGTGCATCTACCCCGTCCATCAGGTGAGAATCATTACTTGAAATGTACTTATAAAATATCAGCCCTATAAAATTTTTGATGGGTCACACCAATGGAACAATTGAAAACTGCTCATAAAACCTCCAAGTTCAGACGGTGTGGCCCACCTAGTACTTGGATCAGGCTGGTTTTTGTGTTTCACTTCATCCTGATGAGTTACACCTGATTAACGGGTTTGATGAAAGATACACACCCATGGTGGCCCCACGGGCAAACCTATAGTTGCCATCACTGCCTCATTGGTCCTTGTGGTGGGGCCCACCCGAATTGTTCATCTTGCTGATTTTTTGTGGGCCCAGGCATGGAATTGTAGATAGAGCCCGATGGACGAAGTGGATTTTACCTACATAACCCACAAGCTTCGGAGGTGCCGTAGAGGATTCCGGTCGGAGTCTGTGCTTTCTTGAAAAGAGAGCAGATTGAGTCTTGGACCCGGTAGGGCTCTGTCGGTCCCACTGTGATGTATTTGTTTTATCCACGCCGTGCATCCATTTTGAAAGATCATTTGAGGGCATGAGAGAAATAATGAGGTAGATAAAAGGATAAGTGGACCACACAGTGGGGATTAAACACTCACCATTAAAAACTTCTTGGGAGCTGCAGAAGTTTTGATCAGGCTGATATTTGTTTTTACACTTCATCAAGGTCTATGTGACCTTATGAACAGGTTGGATGGAAAATAAACATCACAATTGGGCCTAAGAAGATTTCAATGGTGGGTGTCATTATCACCACTGCTTTCTTTGGAGTGGTCGACTTAAGCCTCGGATCTGATTTTTTTTTTTTTTTTTTACTAATGCCATAAAATGATCTTTCAAACTGGATGGACGGCATGGATAAAACATATGCAACCCGGTGGACCCTCAAGGCCCCTGCCTGGACCGAGTCCGTCCTTGTAAAAAAGAATACCATTTTGAGACGAGCACGGTTTGGCCGGCTAAAAAAAGACAATCGCCCTCGTTCTTTTGTAACGGCACTCCTATACCGTGATGCCCTTGTCTGGCTTCTATATCACATGTGATCGAACTGATAGTAACTCCCATATACCTTCAAGTTGTGTGCGGCCTACCTTGAAGTGTAGCCCTGCATCCCAAGAATAATCCCCATAAAAAAACTCGGGTGGGACACCACACCATTATGCCTAGAACCCATATATTCACTTGCTGTGGCCCACCTAAATTTTTTAATGGCTTGATTTTCATTTTGTCCCTTCATCCCGGTGGGTCACACCTAATGAATGGGTTGGATGATATATGCTAAACAAGGTGGATCCAAAATTCCTTCTGGAAGTTTATACGTTGGTCATTCTCCTCCCCAGTGTCCCCTGTTCTTCCCTTTGGCGTCGCCCACTTCATTTATTGATCTGGTTTGGTTTTGGGATCTGGGTCTAACATTGGGAGGCATATCTAATGGACGGGTTAGATGGTACTCAGACATCATTGGGCCCCACACAGCTCAAACCCATGCTATTTTCGATGTGATCATGAGAGGATCCAACGTTGGACGCATGTATCTAGGTTGGCTATCAGGCTCTCATCTTCATGGACGTGGCAAACTTGCATTTGATCACAACCACCTATCGGCTGGGTGGGCCATTCAAATAAGGATCTGAAAAATGGACAGTCAGACCATTTTCGCTACCGTCCATTTTCGCCTCCTGTCTATTCAGATCCTTATTTGAATGGCTGCGATCATACATTCAGGTCAAACTGGAGCCACGTGCAGTCAATGCTTGATCCATCCTGTCCAACGGTCCATCGCGATGATAGGTGGCCAATCAATAATACCTCACTGCAATAGTAATAACAAAGCAATAATAGTGGCAATCGCATTACGTGTGGAATACCCTCAGCTCCACTTTGACACTTCATCATCCCAAAGTCAGGATCGTTGAATGATCCGTTGGTTTCTAGCTGTTGTCGGTTTTTCATTTCAACCGTCCATCAAGCATCTACCAATTCGCTTATTAGGAAATCCAAAGTAATTTTTTAATAAAAATTATCCATTTAAATTTAAGCCTACAATTTTGGACGGGTAGATTTTCGTCACATGCCACGTGTACATTTTTTCTCCGCCTGCGTGTCAATCATCACACTCTGCAACAGCATCAAGCTTCTTTCTTATTAAAATACATAAGAAGAGCCTTAAACCCCTTATTATCATTCTCCTTCCCCTCCTAATCCTCTCTCTCTCTCTCTCTCTCTCTCTATCTATGAGATTGCGTCCTCGGATCTGCCCATTTTCCCATAAACCCGGACCCGAGCTCAAAGACATCATACAAGCTTATGAGGTACGAACAGACATGCATGCATACATATAGGGGTGTACGGCCATCCCATGTTTTACCTCATCCATCTAACACGTCTCACAGCACACGGGTCCCAACTGTACCGTGCAAAACATGGACCCCACTTGGATCCAGCATGAATAGTAGATGATCTTGGCCGTGTAAAATTTGGACCACTGACGATTTTCCTTTTGGCCCATTTGACGGTCACCATACGATTTGCAGTTCTGATTAATGGACTTTTCCTCATTTTCAGGCTCTTAATGACAAGGTGCACGGAAAATTGCCCGGTGTTAGGTCCTCTACAGAGAAAAAAGAGGGTGGACGGAAGGAAGATACTCCCTCAGAGCGAAAAAAGGATGGCAAGCCCATCATGTTCACATGCACCATTATTCGAAAGAAACCAGTGCCCGTCGAGAAAATGCTGGAGTGTACACTCGAGGAACTTTGCTATGGTTGTGTTAAGAAGGTGGAGTACAGCAGGGAGGTTCTTGCTAGCAATGGGTGCGTTTTTCCCACGCCCACTCCTTTGTAGATACTTTATTCATTGCAACATCTCTCATGGGAAGGAATGATTAATAACCTCCTGCTGATATCAAAATGGGCCTCATCATGAAGACCACCAGCGGTGAAAATCAATCCGATTTAATCTTTACGTGGACCACACGTGTAACAATTTTTATTATGGTGGGGCCACTTCAGGTTTGAGGTGGACTAGACAATTCGATTTTTTCACACGCTATCCTCATGGTGGAGCCCACACTTTTGGAGGTCTATACTTGATATTGGGAGCATGTATTTGACATATATTGTGAATAAATCTATGTGAATTAGAATCATTAGTGGTTGTAAATAGAATTTATTGGAATTTATGTGAATGTGTTTGATAGCCTATATTTGAAATACGTTAGTAGGAAAAGAGTACAGTGAATTGTAGATCGCTGGTAATCGGAATCCTTGCAAAATATAATTAATCACCTGATTTTATTATGATTTAGAAAAAGAGGGTTTTTTTTTTTTTTTTTTTTGTTGTTGTTGTTGTTGTTGTCACCGTCGTCTTCATGAACATGCAATCCACGGCGCAGCAGGCTGTTTTGCAACTTAAGTGAGGCCTGTTGAAAATTAAGGGTGACCCATCCCCTCTCACTTTGTTCCCTTTGCTGTGACCCACCTGACTTTTGGATCAGAGTGATTTCTAGGTCCTAACAGTTTCATGAGGTGACGCACCTAATGGACGGATTGGATGTGCCACATTAATCACGCAGGATGGGTTTGGTACTCATGAGAATCGGTTCCTGGAGAAAATTTCTCTGGATGTGTATGCATGATGGGTAGGATAGCGAATGGTTGGGGCCGGGCCCACTATCAACACCAAAGCCCACCAAAGTCAAAATAAGTAAAGGCAGATTGGGCCTACCTGTCGGGACTATAGCACATTGGGCCAGTTCTATCCAATGAATTATTGGGCATAACGCTCAAGGATTCTACCCTCAGCCCGAAGGCAGACCCATAGAGGGCTAGACTCGGGTCAGTCCAGTCCAATCCAGCTCATTTGGGATGCTGGATTACGGTTACAGGACTTGAGGGGTACGCAATTGTGTGGTTTACCACATTTTACTAAGAGGTGGTGGCAGCTTTTGGACGGGTTGGATGCCATCCGGACACCATGTGGGGCCCACAACAGGCCAGTACCACTGTTAGCTTGGCTAATGGTCTTCCCCCCCCCCCTCTTTGGCAGGATGATGATTGAAGAGCAGGAGTTACTACGCATAAAAGTAGAGCCTGGATGGAAGAAAGGGACCAAGATCACGTTCGAAGGTGTCGGTGATGAACGGCCAGGATTTCTTCCAGCTGACGTGATCTTCACCATCTCAGAGAAACAGCACCACTTGTTCAAGAGAGAAGGGAATGACTTGGTGTTGGCAGTGGAAATCTCCCTCGTGAAGGCTCTCACAGGTTGCACTCTCTCCATCCCTCTCTTGGGTGGGGAAAGGATGAGGTGTTCAATGGACGAGATCATCTACCCTGGCTATGAAAGGATCATCTACGGCCAGGGGATGCCGGACCCCAAAGAGAATGGAAAGAGAGGGGACCTGCGAATTAAATTCCACGTTAGCTTCCCAACACACTTGAGTGATGATCAACGGTCCGATATTTCTATGATTCTTCAAGATAGCTCGTGATCACCATTTATTCTTCCTTCACTTTCTTTTGAGTATTTTTAATTTCTTTCGCTAAATTCAAAGTTGTTGTTGTCTCATCCACCGAGCTTGTGTACATATGAACACATGTAGGCGATCAGACTGTCCGAATTGTGGACCCCACTCTTGATGGAGCATTTTCCAAGATTCACACTGATAAAACAATCTCAACCATCTGATTTTGATCGTGCTGACCATTTTTACCCACATGATTGACATGGATTGAATATGTACCTCTTAACCTTTTCATTCATCTTATTACAACTGATGGATGGTTAGGATTGTTTGCGTGACTTTCTGACTGTACTCGGTCTAGAGTGGAGACTGTGTTTTGGAGGGTCTGGATTGACGAGTATAATGTACGGTGGATGGACATCACAACTTGAGTAGCAGGACAATTATGCATTAATCACCAGCAAAATGTAGGGCTGTATTCGGTTCAGGTTTTGAACTGGTTGGGCAGGCCCTGTTTTCCCAGCCAGCCTGGTCCGGCAACCAAGGACCAAACCATCCCTAAACAGGCCAAGGATTCAAACCCATGAACCAGTGTCCAAGCCCCAGCTATGGCCCACGAACCAAGAACCACGGTCCAAGCTCCCCACTGCATGAGCCTCATTTACAGGCACATCAGTACTGCCTAATAGGTTTGCAGCTTGAATCATGCTATTACCACATAGAAACTTCTTATACATGGTTCGGTTCAGGTTCAGTGGGTCTGGCTGTAATTGATCTGTGGTTTGGTTTGGGTTCAGTGGGTCTGGCTGTAGTTGACCCGCTTACTAATCGAGCCTCATCAACATACCCAAGCCCAGTTCAAGACCTGGTAAGTGCTACCCAGGCATGTCTAGCCAGCAGAATTCACATGAAAGGCTTTTGGGACCTGTTTCATCAGTGAGTGGATTAGTAGAATCCAATGTGCCCGTTCCATGCAAGTGTGGCCCTTGGTTTGGTGACCCAAACTGTTGATCTGATGGGCCCTGGATCTGTGAAGTAATCAAGTAACAAGAGCTCAAGGAGGTGTCGCAGCAGCATCCCCACCTCAAGAAACATCCAAAGCTCAAAGCAAAAACAGGACGCTGGGAAACTTAAAGAGATTGGAATACCGGAGCCATCCAATCTTTGGCCTTCCAGAGCAATGCTGTAGTCTTTTCTCGACTATCTGTATGATACCGATCAGCGATGTTAGGATCTTTCAATCTGCACAAGTTCTGGAGCATCCCCAATTCATGATGGGGTTCTTCAGATCAACAGTCAGGATCACCAACAGTGGGACACACGTGTGCCAAATAAGCACATGAGCCATTATCCATGTAATGAAACATCAAGACCCAACTAGACCCTCATCTACGAAATGCATTTGGAATCCAGATATTGTCGTGTCCAGATAGATACGCAGCTGTAGACCTTAGAGAAGTTAGTACATTTCAGTGTAGCATCTAAAGATCTTGTGGGTGATGGGTGATATTCCCACATGATCATCTGCCTTAATTGATGGAGAACCTTGAGTCCATCAGATCATATGAATAAATTGATGGAGAATGATGGAGAATTTCAAGCAAAGACGTACCTGGATTCATGGTGTTCAACTGTTTGAATGAATGTTATCTTCTTACTTCTTGGCTCCCTTGCAGCAACAGCAGATGATAGTCTTGAATTTTCCTAGTTTAGTTGGAAAGGAGACTGAGACTCCTATATACAGAGAACTTAAAGATTTCTAACTCCCATATACCAAGAACTCGTTTAGCTTAAAATCTCTACTGCTTTGAAGTTATCCATACTCAATTGGACTCACACCACGCAATACATGTGACTAGGTGTGCCAGCTCAATCATGTTACACAACCACAACTATTGTGGGGCCCACTGGTATGCCATTTAGTCAATCCAATGGTTGGATTTGATCTGGTTTCAGCAACCTTGTGATCTATGGATGGCCCACAAAATGGATAACTTACAGACATCTAACTCTAGCCATATAAAATTGAAAAGGTTTGTTAAAAAATTGGTCTCATGAAGTGATCATTCACAGTAACATCTATTTATGTGACACATCCAAACACAAAATATCATGGAACATAGCACCAACCAAAATTGAACAAAACTACATAAGCTGTCAAAACTTGCCACTCTCTGATCCCATTTGTGATACCAGTATTCAGCAGAACTAAAAGCAGTAACCATCTTCTTATTTTACAAGCAATTTAAGAAGGAATGGTTTTGACATAAAAAAATGCATCAGCATCCACCTAAGGCTTTTGTCATCTCGGATTGTCATTCGTTAGGATGTTACTTGGACCGGAAATAAAAGGATTGCCAGAGCTCACACTTGCAGCTAAAAAAAGAGAAGAAAGAGCAAACACTTGTGATTTTTATCTATCCATCTAAATAGAACGTAAATTGCATTTTAGCCTCTTAAGAGTCATTGGTATCCAGAAGAAATGACATTTATCATATCCTACTCAGGTGGAGTGAAATTTTTGAGAATGATTTGTATTCCTAAATTGAGTATGATATTATTTAAGGGAAGAAATACCATTTAAGTTTTCTTACATCTTCAACATTTATCTGTTTTTAACACTCATTTTAGAGAATGAATCGAGTTTAATGAAAGATCAACCTTCTAAGTACTGGGGTACCATGAAGTCTTATAAAACAAAGAATTAGCAGAGGACCATTAATTGCATATCATAATAATCTGAAACACATTCCTCACAATGAGAGAAGGTTCATGAGCATTGGGTGAAGGTAAGCATGGACTCTCGGAACACCAGATCGAAAAGTGAGTCTTATCAACAGGTGTGTGCATATGTGCCAGTAAGGGTGTGCATGAGTGAGTGTGTATGTGGTTGTGGGTGTGCATGCATGCATGTGCTTGTGTGATTGAGTGCGTGCGGGAGTGAAAACTGAGAAATCCAAGCATCACTAGGCCCCAAAGCAGAAAGATGTCCAAACATACATGTTCTGTATGAGATAGGATTTAGGACAGGAGTTAATCAGCATTTGAATGCTACCTACTCGGGAATAAAATTTGTTGAGATGCCAAAGACGGAGAGACATCTGATTGTTAAAATATCAATACCAGTGCTTAAAAAATTATGTTCATCTGTAAAATGTGCCCTCTAGATTCGTGGAGTGCTAAGCCCATGCCTATTCTTGTGCACATAAAGTGACATATGCTGATTAGTCTACCAAAGCAAGGGTCATAGACCAAAATACCCTGGCCACTTGCTTTGCTTAGGTGGACCAATCAAAACACGAGTTTAGTTTTGGCCTATGTGCAGTGGCTTGATTTAGCATTCCTCATACTCTGCACGGCAATGACCAACAGAAGTTTCGGTATTCTGGCACCTTTCAAGTGATAACCAACATAGAGAATTAACAGCACCGATTATTTTTGTTATCAGACGCGAAAAACAAGTTAACATGATGCAATGCTAATCACAAACTAGTCTTCCTACATTATTGCCGAACTTCTATAAGTTATCAAGTGATGGCAGTTAAAGCAATACATTATCAAATAAGGTAGTGAAATGAGAATTAACAACTCTAGTTATTCCTATTACTAGCTATAGCATCACTCAATGTGTATGATTGTACAGTCATCTTTGAAAAAAAAAACAGTGCATAAAGGCAAGCCAAAGCTTAAGGGCCTTTATAGGAAGTAGCAAGATATTTAACTGCATTCACCATATCTATGGCTTTAAACAAGCATATTCTAGATAACAAAATGTTAACTGAAGGCATAAAAAATTGATTCTACTTATTTTCACACAGTATACTAATGAATGGAGGAAACCCAAAAAACTGTTACATGATAGGCATACCATATCAATCATGATGATAAAGCAACATCAATCCAACATCCCACGCCACGTCTCCATGAGCTTCTGATGCAGCAGAATTACCAATAACAGACACTGTCATCAGAGAAACTTGAGTGATCAATTTTGCAAGGAATCAGTCCGAGATAAAAATATTCGCCTTGAAATAGTTGATGCATCAACACCTCTAGCAATCATGCTTTCATAACAAACAACCAGTCCATAACTACACATTGAATTTATTACTCTTCGAATATATCATTTTTTTTAACAAGCAACAGATTATATTGATTAAAGGTGGGATAAAATTCCCAATATACAAAGACAGGCGAGAAGCAGCGAAAACTGCTAAAGAGTGAGACCAAAAGGATACCTATATAATGTTAGAGTTTGTGAACATTAAAAAAAAAATATATATATATATATATATATATATATATATATATCATGAGAAGGCCACACATGATGCACTTGCATTGACATGTTTAGATATCTATAAACAAAAATTCAGTTGAATTTTAAAGGAATTTTAGAGTTCTGTGTTTATTCTGCTGGGTAAATATGATAGTTGGAAAAGACCAAAAAAAAAAGAAAAAAAAAAGACACCTAAAAATGAGTTAATCTCATTTTAGTTAACTGTAATTAGGTATTAGAGATTATATTTCTTTTTGGTAAGGATTAAAAATAATTTTTGATAACCAACAATCATTATTATGTATTAGAGATCATGATTGTTGGTTATCAAGATTAAATTTAATTGTTAACAAAAACCAATATAATCTCTAATACATAATGAGAAGTAACTAAAATGAGATGAACTCATTTTAGGCGTTGATCAAATGGGGCCTTACTTTTCTCTAAAAATTTAACAGGTAAATTGCAGATAAAAATGTAAGGTCAACACTCAACAGCAAAATGACAGCTGATAGGAAAGCTGCATATATTTCTTAAGCAATTGATATCCATAATATGGGCCTTCTAGGCACGTTCGCCGCTCTACTGCCTCGTGTATGAAGCATCAACAGAGTCGATTGTCTGGAATGTTCTTGCCTTCTTGGTTAGTCAGTCAGGAACTTTGAATTCCATCATCTTGTTGCAGACTCCTTCCACAGTGCTATTCCTCTCTAGGCTTGGGAATGGATGCTCCTGTGGCTGCTAGTCTGTCAAACCCAAATTGCATAGGCACCGTATCTCACTTTTTGCTTGGGATTGAGATAGATTTGGCGAAGACCAGTTGCACCATGCAGGACATTGCCATCATACTTGACATTCCCAGCAATAATTAATAGCATCCCCCCATTATTCACGACCAATTATGTGCATTTATACATATTAATACTGAATTTAGTCGTAATTGGGATTTTTTCTAGAACCCAACCTTCAAACATTACACCAATGATATAAAGATTCAAGAGTTATAATATGTTTTGTAGAGAAACATCACATGTTTTATTGACATACATTTCCAGTTTTATTTTAATTAATCTTATTCATTAGGTCTAACCTTATCATTATATGGGGGATGTCTTAGTTGGTGGTGTCTCTACATTGGTGTAAAGATAGCCTTTCGGAAAATATGCAAACAAAGCAAGTAAATTCATAAAGGAAATACATCAAATAAAAAAAAGAAGTGAGGAACTAGGATCCTACTAGCTCAGGAACTAGGATCCATGTAAGATGGAGTTAACCTTTAAAGATGGTAATTAGATCCTACTATACTATAATCCTTCCACGAAAGCATCGCACTGGTCCAATCTTGAATTGGGAATCAATCAAAGAACTCAAGGTTGGGCCTCCCACGAATATCAAATTAGCTATTTCTAAAGAAGCCCATATTCATGGAAATGATGGTGCCCATTCAATTAGGGACCCATGTCTTAAAAGAGCAAGTGCCCATCATTGATCATTCTACTTGTGGGAGCCCCATGGAGCAGCTAATTTGGTATTGTAGGGAGTGCCATCCTTTTTCCCCAATACAAAATGGAAAAGATGGAGAAAAGCCACACACACTTTCATCTCTCACATAATCAGAAATCCAAAGAGCACAACAAGCAGCAACAGCATCTCAAGATTTTTGAATCTAAACCATAAAAATGCTTATGCTAAGGTAATAAAAAATTAACCTCAAATTGATGATTGCAAATTAATCAATACTTGGGAATTGGATTACTGAATGACAAGGTAACATTATGTTTCCTTGATTTAAAAAATCTGCAAGTGAACTAACCACAGGGTCCCTTGGTAATTCTAGAAACCATGATTGATATAGTCTACTGGCAGGTTAATTGCGCTAAACTATGCTACATCTTTTGATTGGCATGCTAAACTAAACATTGCTGGTATTTTTATTTCTAGCGAACAAGATCCTAATGATTTCTGCTTTCTCAACTGATGGACTACAACATTCTGTTATCAGGTCTCCAGTAAGCTACTCTATATACAGTCAAATGGGGATACACATTCAAATATCTTAAGTAAAAAACTGGCAACTAGGATAATAATAGGGAATTTTACAAATTACTACCTCATTTCAGTAATTACATCCTGGTACCTTTTTCAAATTTTTTTTCAATAAGCTACCTTATTAATTTAAGTAATAATAAAAGAGCAAACCTTCTGTTAGATTTTGTAACGGAAGTTAGACCTGGACATGCGAGCAAGGGGTCGGCGGCTCGGGGGGCCCCCAATGTGATGTTTTTGTGAAATTCACTCCGATCACCAGTGTGTCACCCCATGTTAGGCCCAATACCCAAACATCAGCCTCATCCATGATTCAGGTGGACCATATGATTGGAAATAGTGTACAGGACAACACTCACCCTTGAAACGGTTTCCCTTTGTGTGGCCCACCTGAATCACGAATAGGTTTGATATTTGGGCCCTAGGCCTAAATTTTGGTTTGGAATCTAATGGTTGGAGTGGTTTTCATATACTCATCATGGTGGGCCCTGTAAAAATCAAGGGTGGATGATTCTATCCCAACCGGTTCCTCCCCCCCCCCGGGGATTACACATATAATAGTTGGAGTGGATTTCACATGTACATTACAGTGGGCCCCTTAAGAAATCAATGGCGGGCGACCGTCTCTTAGCCGCTCCTAAATTTTTGCTGATATATTTTAAAAAAAAGGTCTCACATCCAACCAGTTGGACCACAGATTATGGTTCATGTAAAAGATACTTTCCAACCTTTCATATGTGCATGCAACATCCAACCTGTCTAATAGGTTGGAATCACCATGATGATTTCTTCATGCAAAAATCAGTCACATCTACTCATTTATTAGACCTTGTATTTTAATATTTATTAGTTGTAAAAAAATGTTTTATATAGTCTGGCCCACTGGATGATTAGATAGGGATGATTTTTCAATAGGTGATCTTTATTGTGGGGCCAACCTATTAGAAGGGTGGGATTTTGCATTTGATTAATATAGGTTGGGAGTTGTCTATTGGGTGGACCATAACTCATGGTCCAACTGGTTGGACTTGACACACTCTCTTAAAGAAAGAAAAAGAAAAAAAGACACACTTTACGGGATGCCCACCCTTGATTTTTGAAGGGGTCCACCTGGATGTGTATGCGAGATCCACTCTGACAATATAGATGTGTAATCCCACACATTAGTCCCAGAGACAAAAAATCAGACTGACATGTGATTCAGGTGGGCCACACCAAAGGAAACAGTTGGAATAAAGAATTCCACCATTGATTTTTATAGGGCTCACCGTGATGATTATATAAATCCACTCCAACATTAGATTGCAAATCAAAATTTAGGCCTAGGGCCCAAAAATAAGACCTATCTGTGATTCAGGTGGGCCACACACAGGGAAATAGTTTGGAGGGTGAGCGTTGCCCTATACACTGTTTCCAATTATATGGTCCACCTGAATCATGGAAGGGTTGATTTTGGGCCCTGGGCCTAACATGGGGTGATGCACCTAGTGGTCGGAGTGGATTTTACATAAACATCACAGTGGGGCACACTCGAGCCCCTAACCCCTTGCTCTCATGGCCCAACCCAACATCCGTTAAGAAATCTAACGGAAGGTAATCGATGATAATTACTTAAAGTAATGGGGCAACTTATTGAAAATCTTTTTGAAAAAGGTAATTGGATGTTAATACCATATTAACGAGGTAATGGAAACCTTGCAAATATCCCTGCACAAGGGGCTTGGTGTTACCGACCGGTTGCGCTAAAAGCTCGAGCTGTTAGGGAACGGTAGAACAATGTATATTACCTCCCCACACATGTGGGCGGTATAGTGGCCCTGCACGTGATACTCTGGGCTGATACAATACCGGATGCCCTATAATACCGAATTTTGCAAACCCCGGGACTTGAACACCGGATGTCCTGCTCTGATACCATGTTACTGACCGGTTGCGCTAAAAGCTCGAGCTGTTAGGGAATGGTAGAACAATGTATATCAGAGGGTTTGCTGACGCCTCCAACACTTGGACCTACCTTACGGCAGTTCTAATAAAGAATGTGAAAAATGCAAGAGGCTAGGCATGGTAAAACTAAGACTAATTGAGGCGGATTAAGATTCCTTAAACAGAATGAGTACCATTTTGTTAAAAAAGAAGGAAAAAAAACGAAGCTACCTGCTATGCTGCAACAGAGGAACACTGACTGCTGAAAAATCAGAACTCATCTGATGACAATGTATATAACTCAATCAACCGTTGCCTTTCCTATAAAAGATAACCAAAAGGTGCTAGTTCCAACTGGAAGCTACTAACCATTCTTATTTTCAACAGAGTTGGCGGTCAAAAGGTGCATGAGAACATGTCTTTGGTAGTCCTTTCCAGTTTCCACCTAGACTGGAAATGCTTCAACAATTTCGTCTGGATTCGTTCAAGCTTTACTTCCTTCTCAAACTCATGCTCTTCCGCTTTTGACTAATAGAAAAGCGTCTCGCCATAGCAGGGTTATAAAACCTTCTCATATGCTCTGAAAGCCGATGGATAGCATGGAGATTACCCATCTTTGAAAGCTGCAACAAGAAGTTGTCAAACTTCTGATATGGCAATTTCAGCCCATTGTTCACTACATCTTCCAAAAGAAAGCAAGCGTCCTCTGCTCGATCGTTACCAAACAACCCCTCAATCATCACACAGTAAGTATCAGTGTCCCGTAAGCAGCCCCTCTTATCCATGTCATTCCATGCATCAAATGCTCCATCCGGTACACCCATCTCAAAAAACATAATAATTAGCATATTATATGTCTGCACACTGGGCTCGCAGCCCACTTCAACCATTCTCCCAAAAAGCCTCAATGCTTCATTGGACCTCTTAAGATTGCACAGAACCTTCAAGAAACAATTATAAGTAACGATATCGGGCGGGTAGCCTTTTTTTCCCATCTCTTCCAAGAACTTGTAAGCTTCCTCGACTTTTCCTGCCAAACACATCCCCTCGATCAGTTCCTTATAAGTTGACACGTCAGGAAGACACCCGCTATTTCTCATATCAGCGAGTAGCCTATAACACTCATCCATTCGGTCACTCTTAGCAAGTGCCACTATCATAATACAGTATGTCTTAGCAGTAGGAGAAGACATGGTTGAACCCTTTGTACGCATGAACTCAAAGAGTTCGGATGCCTCCGACACCATCCCTGCTCTACAAAACGTTTCAATCGCGGCATTGTAAGTGAAATTCTCTGGCGTGTGGCCCATTTCAATCATTTCTTCCAAGACTTTCATTCCTCTAATTGGGTTTCTCACTCGGCACCAGCCGAAGAACAAAATATTGTATGTGTTCGCATCTGGGTTAAGCTTATTCTTCACTTTCATAAACATGGCATCAGCCTCTTCAACAAGACTGCACTTGCATAGAGAGTCCAACAACAAGTTAAATGCATTGATTTCTGGTTGCGTCTTCACCCGTATACGCTTCTTCTTCGTGAATTTCTGCAAATGAGTCAGATGCTTTTCAGTGTATTTTCTCAGCATCGTGAGGAGAATCTCGACAGGCACTGAATCCTTGTTCGTTCTCTTCATGTAATCCAAAATATCGCAGACAATGCCAAACTGTTTTGCTTTGTATTTCGTGCTTGATAGTATATCAATGATGTCGTTATAAGCCTTTGGTTGATGGGCATAACCTTCTTGATGGCCTGCCCACCTAAAGAATCGAAAGGCAGTTTTTTCCTCATAACGGAGTCTCTGAAGCATTTCATCGACTAGTTCAGGGGTCAATTTGACACCAACAAATTCAAGGGAAGTCTCCATTCTTAGATCCGCATAATTACAATTATCCATAATGACTTTGTAAATTTTATCAACATCAGTTGCAAGACTCGAACTATCATCATCACATCCATCCGAAGCGAGAGTTTCTGCTTCCGAAGAAGACGAACGTGAAAGAACCCGGCTCGCGTGAATTGCAGTAAATGGGAATTGCGACGTGGGTAAATTCAAATCCATACGGAAAGTGTGACATGGGATTGACGGTTGCAATCGAATAGTGGGGATCGAAGTGAAAGTATAACACGAAGATGTGGGTTGATGTACTAGTGTTTGGGAAGGATGGAGTGGAACTGAATATGAGAGTAGAGAAGAAGATAAGAAAGAGAATGGTGTAATTGGAGGGAGTGAGATTGATGGAGATTGTGATTTGGGTAAGCTTACATTACTCGAAGAAGGTGGTCCTGACGGGTGAGGAAATGGGATTGAAATGAATGGAGATTGGGATTTGGGTAGGACTGAAAATCTGTGGAAAGGTTGGAGTTGAGTTGATGGAGCTGAAAAAACTCGAATTGTAAGGCTGGGAATGAAAGGAAATGGCGACATGAGTCGATCGAGAATATCTATAGAAATTGCAGAAATCGAATCCAACGTAGAGAAAGGGTAGTATGGTTATGGTCCTCTCTCTCTCTCTCTCTCTCTCTCTCTCTCTCAATATTTCTGAATTGGGAAAGAAGACTACTGAAAATACATGTCTTCCCAACGGGTGTCTGTGAAGAGCGGAGAGAGAGGTCAATGGAGGTCTGTTAGAATACATCTAGACATATATTCAAAAAGGGTACGTCGAGACTTCAGCCTTTGGATCTGGGTTATGTATCAATGATCCAAACCGTTTATATTATGGGGCTCACCTTCGATGGAGACAATATGAACATAAATTTCTTTTATTGGGGTATTTCAACACATTTATCATTTGAATATTTTCCTTTGAACATGGACGATCTCTTTACCCACGAATAATTGATGGGTTGAATTATTTCAATTTGAAGGCTTTTCAAGGGATCCATCATCTGCAGTGAGGCCCATCATATAGATCTATCCAACGGCTATACACGCAGGCCGGCTGGTGTGCCAGATCCGGGTCGTTGAACACGTAGGCCACGCTGTATATGACGGTGGGCTTCTTTCTGATGAAAGGATCGGCCTGTTTCCTGGTCCAGGAGATATACATGGGAATGGCTAGGATCTCGTGCACTTCTTAGTAAAGTACTCCCAATCCAAACCGTTCAATTGTTGGCCCCACAGGTATGGAAAAAAAAAAAAAATAAACCTGTAATACGATCTCAACAGCCCAATAAATGGGCACATTTGCCTGTTGTTGATGTTTTTCTGAGCATTAAAGCACGACCACTGATCAAATGGTTAGAACATAGAAGCATGAGATTTTGGATGGTTTCGATTAGCTGTCTGTCCGAGTCGTGTATCCAGAGAAATGATCCACTGCCTATTCTTGGGGAAGCAGATTGCGTCCTGCCTCCGACTGCACCTAATTGGATGAACGGCTTACGATTCTTGGTGGCTTACTTTGGTGAAAATTTCTGTGCGGGCAAGGCTGGCCGACCTATGATCACTAATGGGCCTTGGATGGTTGGGTTCATCACCATGCATCTATAATGGCCCAAAATAACCATGATTGGATTGGATGATCAAAGCCGTCCGAGTAAAGGTCCGTAGATGCTAAGGTTTGGATCGAACATGTTTTTCCTGTTCACTTTGCAGGCCCTTAATTGGACGGCACTGATCATACTATCACACTGATTATGAGTTTATTTATAGATAGTGGATTATTAACATGAAGTGTTCCAACATGATCTTAGGGTGGCCCACCTAGGTTCCACAAGGGAATTTGCAGTGGAATAAGGGAGAATTCCTGATGGACCATTAACCGTGTAATCCATCCCAACGGTTAGGATGATGTTTTGGTCATTTGAACAGGTGGGGTTATTCTAGGCGATTACTATTCTTTAGAAGGTAAAAAAAAATTCGATTGTTGTGTGGCAGGTGGGCCCCGCCAGCTTGACAATTTCAAATGGGCTGCGACTACACAGGCCTGTAGGCTGGATATAGGCCTGAAATTTCACGGCCCACTGCTGAATTGAGACCCATCCCATAAAGGGGGCCATCTTTTAGCAACACATCTGGTGGAACGCACCATGATTGTGTCATGGACCAAAAATGACCTCCAAACAATCCCATCCATCGAACAGTTGGAATCTTTTACAATGCACGTACAATGTTGGTTGGGATTTTGTTTAAAACCACCCACTTCCTTGACAAAAAATCAACAGTGAGGAAAGTGGAGCAGGTGATCTCTTTTGGAACATTGATTATGAGTGGTAGGATGCAACAGACGGTCGGTCTGGATCACTGATTAAAATGCCGGTCCAGTTGAAAAACTAGCAGTAATTTGGGCCAAGCACAGTACTGTTTACACCCATTTTCGGCACACCAACGTGGACCAATAAGATGTTGCCATGTGTCGACATTATGGGTACCGAATTGTACTTACATCTAAAATAGGGCTGTAAATGGGTCAGCTGGCCCGATGGGGTACCAGACCCAACCAATTTAGACCCGACCCATTTGTTAAATGGTACGGGTCTGGGTCCAAGAACAAACCCATTTGCTAAATGGGTCTGGATCTGGTTTCCTTTATATTAGGCCCGACTTGACCCGACCAAAACCCATTTAGTAAGTGGGTGGGTTTGGTCTATGTTTCAAGGGACCCATCTAGCCCAGAGCCATTGAGACCCCGATTTTAAGCCTTGTAAAAATGCTTGTATGCTAAATCCAGACCCAGACCCATTAGACCTAACCCATTTATAAATGGGTCTGGGTGGATCTCTCTCTACCAGATCTAGACCCATTTATAAATGGGTCTGATGGATTGACTTAGACCCGACTTAGACTTGCCCATTTAGTAAAAGGGTCTGGGTCTAAAATTTGGACCCAGACCCATTTAGTAAATGGGCGGGTTTGGTTTTGGCTAAACCCACCCTGAACCCGACCATTTGCAACCCTACCCTTAAAGGAATAAATCGCCGAATGACACGTATCCTTATTTTTATAAAAGACCCACTGAGGTAAGAAATTGTGATCTTTCACAATCCTTATTGTTGGGATAAAACAATTGGCCCGCAGTGAAAGTGAGAGGAAATCTAACGTGATAAACCATAATGATCAAGCAAATCAACACACACAAGAAGGCAATTCGATTTTACGTGAAAAACCCCTTATGGGTAAAAAACCACAGCACAAAACAAACAATCCACTATGAATTAGAAGTTACAAGAGATTACAAGAGAATTCTTACCTGGATCACAACCCATAAGAGAAATCCCAAGCTAATAAAGTTAATCCTTGCATGAGAAGGACACACACAATCCTTTCCCTCATCCCGTGAACTCTAAACTTCCTCCTAGCTCTTTCTCTAGCCCTAGAACTCTCTCAATCCCTTTAGGATACTCGGCCTCTTTGGTGGCAACCCTAATCCAACATTACACCCCTTTAAATAGGCAACAAACCGGACTTAGAAACAATTTCTGCGTAAACCGACTTAATAATTCACTTGCTGTTGGGCCCCCAACCCGACCTAATCGGGTGCCCGATAGATCCAAAATCTGTCCAGAGAGTTCCGGCGAAATTTAGTGGAATTTCGGGCATCGGACCGACCCCGTCGGGCAACCGACAATTCCTGTCCAGCAGCACTTGGATTCCAGAAGCTCGTCCGGGTGACCTTGGACACCTAACCCGAACTCGTCGGGCAACCGACAATCTCTCATGATGTTTCAAGATTGAAGACAACCTCAACAATCTCTACCATGGCTTCAATCTTAAAGTTTCCACTGCTCAATCCTTCATCTCTACTTTGTCTCCTACATAGTTCCACCGCTTCTCATGCCTCTACCAACTCTATCCTTGCACCTTCATGACTCTTGTCGCTCTTCTCGTATGACCCTTGCACACGTGCCAAATACAAGCAACCGTGGATCCCGCTGCTGGTCCTGTAGCTCCACCGTGAGAAGTGCTCCCGATCACATTGTAAGGATGGCCACACCTCCATGCCTTAATCATCACGAGTGCTCCCATTGTCACTTTACAAACCCGATCACAACTGATGAACCTGCATCCTATACCATCGAGTGCACCAAGAGAGATCAAATTCTTCCTCACCTTAGAGACATACCTCACATCTGTCAGGACTCAATCAATCCCATCGATCATCCTAATGTGCACCGTGCCAATACCGACAACCTTGCGAGCGTAGCCACCGCCCACAAATATCGATCCACCATCATACTCCACCGAATATTATAAATAAACTCCGGTCAGGACACATGTGATATGGCATACTTGAATCCAAGACCCATTCTCCACCGAGAGACCCCTTACAGTATACAATCACCACATCGTTATCATCACAGCCGTCCTCTGAGGCTTCCACTGTATTAGCCCCTTCCCTAGAAGAATCTACAGACTTCTCTTGCCTTGATTGAGATATCGGCTTTCTGGTCCATCTTCTTCAACTTTACTTCTTTCATTGATGCCGATCGCTTTCGATGTTTTTCTTTCACAGAATACTTCTCTACGTTGAATCTCATGCTGGACTCTATTGATACCTCGTCTCATATTCCAATCTACTTCTCAGCGTTTGCTCTGATGCCACTTTGTTGGAATAAAATGATCGGCCCCACAGCGGAAGAGAGAGGAAATCAAATGAGATAAACTACGATGATCAAGCAAATCAACACACACAAGAAGGCAATCCGATTTTATGTGGAAAAACCCCATCACGGGTAAATTACCACAGAACAAAGCTTACGATCTCCTATGAATAAGAAGTTACAAGAGATTACAGAAGAATCCATACCTGGATCACAGCCCACAAGAGAAATTCAAAGCTAACAAAGCTAATCCTCACATGAGAAGGACAAACACAACCCTTTCTCTCACCCAGAGAACTCCAAGCTTTCCCCTAGCTCTTTTTCTCACCCTAGAACTCTCTCAATCCCTCTACGATACCAGGCCCCTTTGGTGGCAACCCTAATATCGCATTACACCCCTTAAAATAGGCAACAAACCGGAATTAGAATCAATTTACGCAAAACCCCGTAAACCGACCTAACAATTCGTTGGCTGCCCGACAAATTCAAAATATGTCCAGAAAGTTCCAACAAAATCCAGTGGAATTTCGGGCACCCGACAATTCCTATCCGGCAGCACTTAGATTACAAAAGCCTCGTCCAGGTGACCTTGAGCACCCGACCCAAACCCAGTCGGGTGACCGACAACCCCTCATGGTGTTTCAAGATTGAAGACAACATCAACACTTATAAAATGGAAAATATTCCCAAAGACGTTCGGAGCTCTCGCGATGATTACGAAGATTCCAAATATTTGAAAGATTGGATCCGTATCTAAGCGGATTAACACTAATGTATCGGACCTATACCGGAGCAGAATGAAATCAAAAGAATAGGAACCGGTTAGGATTTGGTGGATCCCGTCCCACTAGTTCCACAATTAGAAGAGGGCACAATAGGAGAAAGGTGGAGATGGCTCTAATTAAGTCAAAATCTAAATGCAATGGTATCATGAGGTCAGATCGGGGAGCATCTATGTAAAAGTAGAGATCTAACCAACAGTTTTAGATTTACGTAGTCCCCTATCGAATTTTATCAGAAACACCTCTGGAAGTTATAAAAGGAGCATAAGATGAAGTGTTTGAGGCCCACGCCAAACACAATCTATTTTTACAATCTTTTACATTTATCTTAGCATAACTTAGACAAATTTTAGTATAGATCGCTACTATCCAGCGCCATTGCTACGATACTGTAGGATTAGATTAAACATTCACAACCTTACATTATTGGATGCCGATCAACTGAGTTCTTACTTGTACGATCATTGTTCCAATCACATCTTGCTGACCATCTTCTTGGATTGTTTGGTCACACAGATAGATTAGGTATTTATCTCATTTTATATTATCTAGTTTATTTTAATTCTGTCGATTGTAATGAGCTTTCATTAAAAATTAATAAAACTGGCATTGCTTTAGCCTTTTTGGTTTATCATCTTCATTCTTTTGAGAAATACATTATTGTAATTATTGGTGAAGGAAAAGTTTAATGTAAGACAAAAGGAATCCATTTGGAAGGACTAACCCCTACCTTCTGAAATCGCTTGATTGTTGTCACAACTGGTGGTTGAGAGGATAATTGGATTTCCAAATTCGGTCTTACTCAGTCAACTCAACATGGGGGGCGCCAGCATTCAAGCAAACATTGAGTCAAGTATGACTCTAGAACGCCTGCACTTCATAATCTCACACCAAACTGAATACAGGCCCTTGCTGAAATGCATGGCCTCGTGTTTGATTGAATTGCGCAAATAAGTATATTCCTCAACCATTTGGAGCTTGTATTCAACAACAATTGCACTTGTATTTTTCCTCTCTTTTAATCCAAATGCATTCGTCTTTGGAGGACACGGAAGTAATATGTTCCCATCTAGAGCGTTCAATAAATGGGACACTTCTTGGATTGTCCATAATCTGAAAGTCTCACTAATTGGATGATCTTAACCACTCAATCAATGGCCCATTTCATCATTATTAACACCCCTGACATCAAATGTTACTACTGGAAACAATGAATATAGCTAAGCAGATTTCTACAACATATGGCTGAATCTAATAAATATTTCTTTTCTTAACAACTTATAGATGGAGCTTGTTTTTTCAACTACAAGAATATGAATGAATGAGAATGAATTATAACCCACCAATCTCAATTGCATTTTGCATGAACCAACAAAGATTTTAATGTTCCTGGACATGGGTCTCCCCCGAAATTCCTGCTCGACAAAGCGACTGAGCAGCTCCTCTTCCCCACACAAGTCTGTGGATGAACCCATGTTAATTCAATGAGCAATGAACTGCAAACTTCCTAAGCAATATTGAATTCTTTCTTGTATATGCTGTGAAACACCCATATAGTTGAATTCCAGTACGGTTATCGCCCTCCAAATAAGATAGGATGGTGATTGGATGTGGGTCCTACTAGTTTTTATTGCAAGCCATGCGATTAAGTGGGGCCCATGTATCACCATCCAGCTGATCGAACAATAAACTTCCTAAGAGATATCAAATTCTTTATTCTATAGGAAGTGAAACACCCATAGATGAATTTCAGCACAGGAGGATGTTATCGCCCTCCAAACAATATTGGATGGTGATTGGAAGTAGTACTACTAGCTTTTTACTACTTTGCAAGCAATGTGATAAGTGGGGACCACATTCCATCACCATCAGTCCTCAATTCACAACAAACAAAAAAGGTTCTTCCTAACCAATATCAAATTACTTATTCTATTAGGAAGCGAGACATCCGAAGCTGAATTTCACCATCGGCGAATGATATTGCCCTCATAATCTTAATTGGAGGGTGATTGGAAGTGGGTCCCACTAGCTTTTACTGCTTTGCAAGAATTGTGATCAAGTGGGGCCACATTCCATCGCCATAAAGCCTTGATCAGTGACTATAGAATTCACTCACAACGGGGTTTTAAGTTTTGGTTTTTCAAAACAACTTTGATCATTTTAGACTGATGATTCCTACTATTTCACATGCCGATCAAGCATACTCACCTTCTCTATAGCTGCTTTAGATTTCTCTGAGTGACAGCTTCCCTTGGAGTAACTATCACAATCACCAACAGGCGTTCCGAAGCTTGCAAATTCCACAGTTGAGATGGTTTTTCTGGGAGGGCATCTGAGTTGAACCGTTGGACGCCTTTTGCTTTGCTTGAGTCCACTGAATGGAACTGAGGATGCGGGATGGGAGTCGGAAACATGCCCACACACTCCAGATATTGAGATGGTTTCTAAGGTGATTTGAAGAGGGTCTCCACCAATTTCCTCAAATAGAACTAGGAGGTTCCCCGAACGCTTGAGAAAACTCCGAGGAATGTGATACCTATACAAACAAGGAAGCCTTGGATGGGGTGAAAACCAAAACCTGGATGCAAAACCCTCATGGAATTCTCAAAGGTGGAAAATGCCGTTTGTATGAGAGGAAAATATTTCCTTATTGTTCTTTGTTTTGCATTATCATTTTCAATGGAAATGTTAAAAGGTCAATGGTCAAACAACAAGAGTTATCTGTTCTCACGTAGAAATCTATATTTACCATATTTTGGAGGAAATTATTTTACTTGTTTTGAGAAAAGATATGAAAAGGAATCCATTTCCCACTCTTTTTGGTTTCTCAAACAGAGGAAACTATCACATCAGGGGAATTTGTTTTCTTTTCCGTGATTGTCCATGGTTTTCTCTCTAAACAATTAAGTTACCCATATTAAATTGCATGGTACAGAGTCTATCAAGCGGTTGACTAAAGGCTTGTTTGGATGCTTGATTGAACTGAATCGCATTATGCTTGAATAAAGAGGAAATGACCAAGTTGAGGATGACAATTTGATTGACTGTCAAGAATGACAATAGATCCCATTTTATTGAAATTTAAAATTGCAATTTGATTCGATCAGCATCCAAAACAAACTCTGTATTTGCACCTATCCATTTAGGAACTAGGAAGTTGCTTACAGTGTTTGTGAAGGGACTCCTTTTGGGGTGTGAAACGAGACCCAAAAACGACCGATGCTGTTCCCATTGATCCAAGCTTCACCTTTCCCCATAGATCCAAGGTTCAAAGCAAGCGGGTCACTCCCATTTGGAGTAGCGAAATTAGTCTGTCGAAATAAAATCAAATCCATTGTGGAATGAGTTGAGATGCTTCTAAGAACAGCACAAATAGCATCAAGACTCGAAATGAAAATCATTTCACTTTTCAATTAAAGATTTTGATCATTTCATTATCCAATTGTTATTTATTACCTTATACCACGTAAGGGGCTGATTAGTCAAGCTTCCATCTGTACTCCAATGAACTTCTCTTGCTCCCAAACGCGTATAGATTTTCAAATCCTCTCCCATTAAACTGACCTATGTTTATAAGAAACACATCCATTATAAGCAGTCAGCTCCACTTAATTCCAATCTTTTAATGCCTGTCCATTTCACTCTAAAACACGATCTTTCGCAGTTGGAGTGAAAGTGGGAAATGAACCTTGTATCCCCATGCATATTTAGTGAAATCATGAGACTCTGAGTCTTGAATCGTCACGTTACGTAGTCCGGCGACCTTATGCTCGAGATATGCCCCGGAATCCTTCATATCAAAAGATGGAAGATAAAAATATGTCAAATGAAACGTTGGTTTCTCAGCACTGTATAAATCATGCAGATAATAGATAAATGATCATGAATAATTCTACGGCCTGAGTTAAAAGTATTACCGGCAAACCAACCATCACACTCAATAGGGAAATGTCATTCTTTCCATCTTTCAATGATATGGGATTCTCGAGATTAAAGCTTTGAACATTATGATTTCCATGCGCACTTCCTGAAAAATAGCAATGAAAGATTTCAACACGAGAATGAGAAAATTACCAAGTTTCCTAAATGAAACTCATTTGTGGCCTGTTTGGATAGTGTGAAAACAAAAGAAACGAAATGAAAATGAACCACTTTTCCCATGTGAATGGTAATCACTCTGTTTGGACAATCCCACTCTGGAAATGGACACTAATCGACAAAAATACCAACAATTCATGTTCAGTGAGAAAGAATTCATTATTAGATGTTAGGATAGTCTAATCAATGCAAATTTTGGTTAATGATCAATCAGTGGCAGAGCCCACTGGATGCATGGTTCAGATCATCATAACCATTTGCCCTTCATATGGGACACGATATGGTGTTATGCAATCCCATGTATCCAAATGGACCGGATCTCAACCGGAGATGATAAAATGTAAAAATTAATGTATAGATACAGTACCAGCAAAGACATTATTGACAAAAGCATGCACAACGTGTCCACGAGTCTCCACATTAAGTACAGGTTGAACATCCGAAGAATTATGCTCGAAGCTGCATTGTGAGTAATTTTCAATGAAAATTCAGAATAAAAGGAGAAAAAAGTGATGAAACACATTGCCACTAAATGCTTAATAGAAGTAGGATTAACCCATATTGAGAAACATTTCCACTGAGGCTTACCTGAAAGCGTACCAAAGATAATCTGATACATCTTTCGTCGTACTCATGTGTTCTAACAGATAATCTGCCTTCAGAGAAGTTCCCTCATAGTTTGGGATGGTATCCTTGAATTCTTCCCATCTTCCAGTATCATCGAACTTTTCAGTTATTGTAGCTGATCTGATGGTGGATTGTACACTTAACTATGGAAGATCAAAGGGGTATATAATTAATAGTTCAGAAATATTTGTGTGATTTCCAGTGAGTTGATATAGATGAGAAAATCATGCAACTACAAGTTGGGTGTGGGCCGCATAGTCAGGTCGCTCCACCATGAAAATGTGATGCCTCAAAAATCAGGCCAACCATAGAAACCAATGATGTACAACCATTCAAAAGACTCTAAATTCACAATTTCAGGGCCTGGTTCTTTTGG
The DNA here is from genome assembly GCA_003013855.2 of Liriodendron chinense. Lineage (NCBI taxonomy): Eukaryota > Viridiplantae > Streptophyta > Magnoliopsida > Magnoliales > Magnoliaceae > Liriodendron > Liriodendron chinense. The sequence goes on from ML058513.1 coordinate 6,757,231, forward strand.
TGTCCCATTTTCATATACACAATTGTAGTCCCCATATACCAAACAGTTGCACAATTTTCTCGTCTACAATCAGTACGTTGTGTTTAATGGCTTCAAATAGCTATTGTCTAATGATACAAACATGAAATTGGAACATAACAACAGATGCTAACCAACATTTGAGCATATAAAAAAATGTTAATAAATACGAAATAAGGCTTTTAAGAATCAAAGATAAAGAACTTTGATAATATAAATAAATTGCAAACAAATAAAAAGTATTTCTTTTAGCTTGAAGCCTCAGTGGTTATGATGCAAGGACATGGAACCAATGTCACAGATTCAATCACAGCTGATCCAAAAGACAAAAACAGCCATCGAATTGTATGTCATATCACTAGACATAAGGTCATGACATCAACAAAAAAGAAAAAAGAAAAAAGAACAAAAGAAAAAAAGAAAAGAAAAAAGATAAAATGGAGCTCACTTTTGCAGTATTAAACACTACATTCTTGCAATCCGACAGGATGCTGATTGATCTTGGTGGTAGTTCATATGACGAATTCCGAAAATTTACAGTAGTGCTATTTCTAGGGTCGCTGTTTGATAGGAAGGCAGCACATTCGCCTGAGCTTGATTCAAAAACATATGCCTGAATCACGATATTTACACAAATTCATTATTCATCCATGTATACAAAACTTAGAAAACAATCAATTACTCTTAGAAAGAGAAATGAGAGAGAACAGAAACCAAATTACAACATTTTTGCACTTACCTCTTGCAGTTCACCAAGGGAAAAATTAGTTGGTGTTCCCGAAAGTAACTTTTCGGAGCATAATTTTATTGCAGCATGCAATTCCTTTAGATGACCCCATTTTGGTTGCCTGATCATACCTACATGTAATCAAAATAAACAAGCTTACACGCTTCCTTAAAAAAATAAAAAAAATAAAAAGAAAAAAGGAAAAAAAAAGGCACCCATGGTGGGATAGAACAGAGATAAAACCAAATACAGCAACTCACCATACTCATCAATAGGAGCTTGATCATAATAACTTGTCGTCACATATGCAGATGCCGTCCTTCCAAAATTAGTTCCACCATGATACTGTATTACATTAAAAAATTGATCATGGTTTTAGAAACATGTCCACATTGACTAATGAAAAATCGAGACATTTGAAATTATCTGCCATATGAATCTTGTATCCCTAAACCCTAAACCCTAAACTTGAGAATGTGTATTGAGACAAGTCATCATATTTTAAATACGCTATGCTAATATATGGATTGCCAAGTGCACCAATATGATGTTGGCTTCTAATTTTCATCAAACGGTGAATCCTGGATATAACAAATACCATACCATGTAATAATTTATATAGCTTCCATTCTTTGCAACAAAGAGGGCGACAGCGAATGCAATGTCTTCGGCACTCCTTATGTATGGTTCTCCGCCAAAAACTTGATAACTGCATTAAAAAAAAAAAAAAAAAGAACTAGCTGCAGTTAGCACCGAATGCCACTTGCAATGAGGAAATTCAGAAATGAACGCAAAATAATTGTAATATGGAAATTGAAGGATGTAAAAGTATTTTTATATTTCTTTCTCTTATGCATATTTCTTTACATGCATGGATGTATGTAAATACAAAGTTCATGGAATAACACAATATCTGAAAATCTAAGATGATCAAGCAAGAACGATTTGGTGAAATTCAATCGAAGATAATGAATTCAAGTTTGATGAAGACATACAAAGATGTCCAATTCTCTGTCCACATGGATGGCTTCGTAGGTGAATTGGGTCCCGTGAACGTCTCTCCACAGTTCATTCCATTGCACGTATTGATCTGCAAATGTCGATATTACATTTGTATTACTACAAGTAGTAAGAGATGGTACATAATCTATCAATCAGGTGTAAGTAAATGCAGGGGACTGACCACTGGATCAGGAGCATCGCTCTGCTTGCACATCATCCATGGGACGCCCGTCTGGAGCCCCACGGCCATTTGTGCGGCCCACTTAACGTAAGCTTGTCCTCCTTCGCGGAATGCCCCTTCGACATTTCCATATTCGTTCTCAATCTGCATGTATTTAGTTGTTCTAGTTCAAAATCATAACATTTTAAATGGTGGAATTAGAAGCAGCCATCAAAGTGCTTAAGATATTTAAGGTTAGATTGACCTGAGAGAGTATGATCGGCCCGCCTTGGGACGCATACAGCCCGTTCGCCATCATCAAATTTACTATTTTCGTCGTGAAATTTTGCATGTAGAACTGTGTAATGATCAATCAATTAATGAAGATTGGATACATGTAGTTGCAATTAGAGTGTCTGACATTACCCTTAATTCCTGATTAAGGGTGGCAATGGGCCGGCTAGCCCGCCTGACCTAGCTTTGGGCTGGGCTTGGACCTACTAGATTGGCTGTGAGCCAGACTTTGGCCTTGCATCCATCTTAGTCAATTTCCGGGTTGGGCGTGGGCTCATGTCATTTTAGGCTGGCCCAACTTGATTTCACACGTATGTGTTTTTTCTCATGAATATAAGATTCCAATCCTCAGTGATGCAATCCATCCATCTTGAGTGTAGACCGTTGGTTTCATTCCTCTAAAATGTCTATTTATTTGTGTAGGTGTGGTCCACTTGATCAATGGATGGATTAATAACATTCAAGTGGGAAATTGAGATTTTTATCAATTTTTGGCAGGGATAGGCTTGGACCTGCTGTGGTAGGCCTATTCCGGGCTTGGGCTGGACACAAGCTTCAAATCTTCAAGTGTCGGTCGGCCCCAGGACTAGTTTAGCCTAACCCCATGCAAGTACTAAGTAGGGTGGAAAATGAGTCAGGTTCGACCTGGACCAGGCCAACGAATGTTCAAGTCCAGCCCATGAACTAAGGACCTGAATCATTGCCCAGATGAGCCCGCACTAGGCTGGTGTAGGGATAGATATGGCTGGGCTAAGCCAGTTTGTCAGCCATTAGGAAAATGCAAAGCGCAACCCATCCCAGTTAATTGTTAGGGCTAAAACTCAGGAATAGGTCCAACCCACCAGACACGAGGCCCAACCCAAACCTTTATAAAGATGTTCTGGGCTCATAGGTAGCCTGTTTGAACCAGGCCCAGGCCCATTTTGTTCACCACCATCTTAATGTTTACACTAGTGAATGCAATGGAGCAAAAGAATATGATAGACAGAAATGATTGGAATTTCACCTTGAAGGGTTCGTTGTCGGTCCGAAAGACAATGTCCGGTACATCGTGCAACCAGAAGGGAAATCCTCTGCACCATAGGCCCACCTCATTATCATTTCTTTACAAATCAATGGTGGTGAAATATCCAATGAAATGACAATGCCACATTGGTATCATTCCCCCACTAGATTCTAAATGCCAGACATGAATATGGTCCACAGATCCAGATATTCCAAATGTTGTGGGGCCCACTGTGTATGGATCAGCCGTTCTTTTCTTAGCTGTCCACTGCTCTTTGTAGCAGGCCAGTCAAAGTGCTAGAACCGTGATTGGGCATACTGGTTGATGGTGGGCCCATCACATCAATGGCTAGGATTACCAGATTGAGGACCACCTTCTCACCTAATGCACATGGGAAAAAAGAAAAAAGAAAAAGTGAAGGACATGGACAGTATAATTGCATTTCCAGCTTCAACAAGTGGTTAAGTGGTTCCACGATCCAGACCATTGAGATGATCTGGTCCACCGTGGATGGACCATTGCTTCAAAAAAGCATCTCATCAGATGTAGACCGCTGTGGGATTATCTTTCTTGACTGCTGGCTTAGGATTGTCCAATCAAGTTGATTTTCATATTAGGTGATCATCATGGTGTGGCCCACCTTGCACGGATTGGATATTCTACACAGATGACTTATTGGAAGAAAAAAAACGGCTGTATCGACTCACAAGAGTTTCAACAGCAGGGTCATGGGTTCTGAGTACCCATTGTGGTGTGTGTGGTTGTGAGGGTGTGTGCGTAAAAAAATAAAAGAAAAATAAAAGAAAATAAAATTCAAAGGTCCTCTTTATCTCCAAATCCATATTTTGCCGAGGAGTTTCCTGCTTGTGGGGCCCACATTCAACGATCTGTACCACTGAAACAATAGGCCTGCCGTAGACAGGGAATTCGATGCAAATCTCCCGTATTCAAACATCACAACTTTTTAATATTTGTCCTTTTCTCAGTTGAATGTGGACCCATGTGCTATTTTTCCTATCTACCGTCTACTTGTAGACAACAGTATCAAAATCTTCCAACATCAAATTCGGCAGATCTCTGGGGAATCACCCATCGACAGTGAGGCCTACCATATCAACAGTTTGGATCATCAAACCATGGGGCCCACATGCAGGAAATAGAAGTGGTTTGCTGAGTAAGAAAGAGAGAGTGAGGTGTACCCGTAACTCCATTCGCTCTCGATGAAGGGACCGATCCTAAGGCTTGCATACAACCCTTGTGCCTGAACTTCCTTTAAAAATCTCACCAGATTGTAGTTTCCCTTGAAATTGTACTGAAAAAGAAAAAGAGAGAGAGAGAGAGAGAGAGAGGGAGGGAAACACACCCAATCCCAATGTAAGATAGTCATTGAACTGAATGAATACGTCCCGTTTCTCTCACGTACAGTTTCGGTGCATGCGCGATCCGAGGATTTTCTCGTAATCCTCGGATCACATGCATTCGAATGCATGGTAATTACCATACATTGGAGCCAGACAGGTGATGTGCATGTGGAATCAAAACCATGGATTTAGTGTTCTTCCTCATGCTCACCGTACAACCCAAGAATCATCTCGATCCAAACTCAGGTGGGACACTCCACAGGGGGAAATGTAAGATTATGCCTAAAACCTATACATTCACGTGTCGTTGCCCATCTGGGATTTCGAATGTCCTGTACTTTAGTGTATCCATTCATCCTGGTGGGATGTAGCTGATGAATGTGTTGGATGTCATGTGCACAGTACGGTGGACCCCATATTCCATCCGGAAGTTTGTAAGGTGGTAGTCCCCCTTCCCAATGTCCCCATACCCCCATGTTCCATGTTCTCTTTGATGTGGCCTACCTGAGCTATGTATCAGGATGAAATTTTGGATCTAGCCATGACATGGAGGAGCACATCTAATGAACGGGTTCGATGGCACTCTCACATCAGAGTGGACCCCACTACAGCTCGAACAATTGAAATTATGTGGCCATTCCTCAGTACTGTTAAGGAATACACATGTGAACGATCATGCCACCAATCAGGACCGTCCATTTGGATCACTCGACCCTTCACTAGTTACCGTGAAAATTTTCCTGCTTAAGGCAGCTATTTGCCCTTGAGGAACTGAACTGAACCTAATGAACGGTCCAGATGAGAAATCAATCACTGTACAGAAAAGACAGAAAGGGAAGGCTCTCACTTGTCCTTGTACAGGTTCGTGTTTGTTCCAAAAAACGTACGTCTGAATAACATCCAGTCCTCCTTGCTTGGCTTTGGCTATAAGTGATGGCCACATCTGAAAATGTACACCGTCCACAAGTCAGTACATCTACGATATACAATCACATGCATGTCTACCCGTCCATAGACACGCAATTCCACGTGCCAATATGGTAGATATGTGTGAGATCTGACCTTTCAGTAAGGTGGGCCTCACTGTTTATATATTCTGGCCTAAAAATCAATCTGTTTGACTCCTTAGGAGAATCAGACGTGAGTATAGCAAGCAATTTTTTTCTAGCCCTCTATTTGTTTTGTTCGTTGTGGTCCACCTGAGAAGTAGAACGGCCTGATTTTTATGCGAGAAGATTTAAGAAAGGCCCATCTAATGGAATGGTCAGATATTGCATACCCTAAAATAATTTGGAAAAACAAATGGACAGCATGGATATACAACACATATAGGGGCCGGACTCGGGCATGAAAAATCAGAAATTTACACAGGCCCGGCCTGAAACAGTTCAAATCATACTCCAGCGGGTCCCACCATGGGTGGGCCATTAATTTCTAGATTGCAAGACTTCTATCCGAACCATCTTCCACCCATAAGTGATACTAATATACGCGTGCACATTGTACGGACTTCATGTTCGTGGGTCAATCTAAACTGTCCATTTGGTGGCCGTTATTTCGAATCATCCAACGGAATAGACGATCCTAGCCATTCGCTTTTGTTTCTTGAATGTTGATTGGTGGGGCGAGCGGGATGCCATTAAGGTTAGTGAATACCTGATTATAGGGCCCACCTTGATGTATGTGTTGTATATCCGTGCTATCATTTGTTTTTCCAGCTCATTTTTAGGCCATGGGCCGAAAAATGAAGTGATCCAAATTTCAGGTGGAACACACAACATGAAATAGTTGCGATTAAATACCCACCATTAAAAACTTTATAAGGCCCAACTATCCAACCTGTTGATAAGATCACACAGATATGGATGAAGTGAAAATACAAATATCAATTTGATTGAAAATTTTTGCTACTCCTTTAATGGTCAACAGAATCATCTTTGGTGTGATCGACCTGATCGTTGGATCTGCCTAGACCTCGGTCTAAAGGCTTAAAATGGTCAGCTCAATATGGACACTTTGCCTCCATACTGAGGAAGGACGCAATCCGCGTCCGGTGGTATATGTTTGGGTCCCACGAGATGGATGACTCCTACAAGCAAGCCAACATGTGGGGGCTGTTCTCTAGAAGAGATCTCTGTATCCCAAATCCAAGCCTAAATAAAGGGAATCGTGGACGTTTAGCCAACGGCAGTTGGTGGGCCATCCCACCATTCTTCATGAGGAATTCCATCCCCATGTGACATGTGGCACGACAAACAAGGTATCTGAAGGGCCATTTATTGAACTTTCTGTTTTTAAAACCAAGCAAATCCCAACTTGTTTCTTGGATCATATTTTAATTTTAATTTTATTTTTTTAATTTTAAGTAACTTCGATGGATGATTCTAACAGTCAATGTAGTGACAAAATCATATGGTGGGCCTCACTATGGATGGGCAACGCATCAAAAGTGGCCCATATTAAAAGAGCCTTTACATAAAATATCTTGACCTTTTCTGATTGAATGTGAACCATTGATGTATTGACAGTATGTATGGGCCCATGTAGACGTATGTATCTCATCCACACCGTCCATTTGTTTTTCCAGCCCATTTTAGTGCATAATCCCACCATTAGAGCATATCCAATGCTCAAGTAGACTACAGCACATGGAAAAAGTGTGCATTGAACTCTTATAATTGAAACTTCCAGAGGACACAGAAGTTTTGGATCAAGCTGATATTTGTGTTTTATGACAAACAAACATTATTGTGGGCCCTAAAAAGGTTTCAACAGGTGAATCCGGAGTGGCCTACTTGACTTTAACAGGGTTTTCCTGTTTGCCCATGATCCTGATTGGTCCAGCTCAGCACTAACTACTGCATTAATGCAGCCCGCGCTCACCTGTTAAAGTCCATTAGTGATCCAGACTCTTCAACGTGGATGTCTTTATCCTCAACTGTTTCCTGTGTCCACTTGAGCTTTGGATATGATTCAATTTTGAGCTCATGCCCTAAAATGATATGGAAAAACTGGATGGACAGGATGTATAAGACACATTCGTCTACAGTGGGCCCTAGAGCCCTAGAGAGTTTACTAAGTATGCTAGTGTACTGAGTACACAATCTGCCTTCCTCAAAATCATATATCGGTGTGAGGTTAAGGGTCAGGTTCAGATTGATCCCGACCCACTTACTAACTCGGCTTAAAATCCAGACTCAAGCTCACCCAAATGAATTAATTGAACCTCTGTTTTCAGGCCCAATTCAACAAGTTAACATCATAGGACCTGTTATTGGGCTGAACTTGGGCCTGGACAAAAATTTTGTAAAACCCATGCCTTGAGCCCAATCTAATATTAGACCCGGACCAATGAATCCAACCAGAAGAACAAGATACTGTATAGCCACCTGGCTACATTACACATAGCAAGGTTTATGTTCCAATCAGAAATGTCCATCTAGTGGGACCCACTACAGACAGAAATCAGTTCAAGATATACATAGATCCATGATCATATCGATCTAAACCGTAGACCATCATTTCCTGAAAAACTAATCAGATTGGTTTGTGGGTCCTGATAGACGATTGTGGGTGTGATCCAAACAAGGATTTGGACATCAAACAGCGGTTTTGACGGTGAATCTAAAGGGCTCCAAAAGGTTATAAAATGTCATGAGTAAAACACAAGGGACACAGCAATTAATGTTACAGCACACTAATGCAGAGTATCCAATGCCTAACTTAAGAAAATATAAATATTTATATTAATCGCTCACCAAAGGTATTGTTTTATGTCTTTGACTTCTCACTTCCATATATTTACCGTTCAAAATTTGCATTATACTAAGTGCATGCATGCATGCATCACATGGGAATTTGATATCATAGAGCTGTCTCCAGCTATATCATAACATGGTAAGAGGTCCACCTCCACCGTACACAGGCAGGAGAGCTGGTGGATCTGGACCGTTCACTCTGTGGGCCCTACCATGGATGGGATATGGTTAATAGAACTAGCAAAGATAGTCATCCTTTGGTGGCCTTCAAATGGATGGTGATAAATAGAATTGGTTAGTGGTTGAAAGGAGAGCTTTGATGCTCTGTAAAGGGTGATGGTTGATACTCAGGTGATGATCTAAGATGCAGATGGGCGGATTTCTAATGGAAGGATGCTTGAAAAATCCAACGGGTCTAAATCAGCAAACAAGTGTCCACGAATCAAAGACTGTATTTGTTCAACCAATCTGATCTTTGGGTCATGTCTTATATATGGACGGTGGATTCAGCAATTTGGACGGTTGATTTTGTTTAATACTTGGGAGCGCCTGGGAATCAAGCATCAGGCCAGAGTAACTAGGATTTTACGGCCCGTGGCACGTGCCCCACAAGTCAACTTGATTGGTCAATACTACTAATTCTGCCATGTGTATCTCACGTGCTTACCATACTATGAGAAATAAGGTTTGGCCGACTCATCCTTAATTTGCCAGCAAAATTTGACCCGACCCGACCCGACCCGAATTTTTCTAGTTTTAGGGTTGAAAAATTTGACCCGAATTCAAATTTTGGATTGACCTGACCCGACCTGGATTTTTATGGGTTGGGTTAGGGTTAAAGTTGACCCGGCCCGACCTGACCCGACCCGAATCACATAGGGGTTAAGTAGACTATTATATATTGATTTTCTTATTAGTTAAATAATACATAGTTTTTTTTCTTCTCAAATACCTAGCTGGAAATGGTCCACATGTCTGTCAATTTAATAAACATTATGGTGGGTCCTAAGACTATTATATACTAATTTTCTTATTAGTTAAATAATACACAGTTTTTTTTTTCTCTCACATACCTTGCTGAGAACGGTCCACATGCCTATCAATTCAATAAACTTAATCGGCATATCTGAAGCATCATCCCATTACTCTAACTACGTTGATGTTTAAAGAAGTATGCTTTAAATATGCACTCCATTATATCAATTTATTTTTCTCTTTCAATATTTGCGTAATAGAAATACTCTATAAAAAAAGCCTTAGTTTAGGGAAGTGTTACTATGAGGTCGACCTTATGGGAAGAGTTGTGTAGGCCCCACATGTAAGGCATCAACACAGTGCATTTGATGGTCCCATTTAGGTCATGGGATATCCCAAAAATCATCCGTATACAGAACTCAGGTGGGCCATACCATCTAAAATCATGTGAAGACATGCCTAAAACATCTAAAAGCATTTGGTGGGGCTCAACTGGGTTTTGAATGTGGCTGAAACTTGGTCTGACCCCTCATCCAAGTGGGACACATACAATGGATGGGCTGGATTTGTGAACCACGTCTCAGTGGGTCAAATAAATGATCATGAAGGTTTTAATGGGCGGATTACCCCTCTCAACTTTTGTCTGTGGTGTAGCCCATCTAAGTCATGGATTGACGTGATTTTTAAGCCCGTGGCCCACCATGAAATGGAGCATTGACTGATAGGGTAAATGTTTGACACACATCATGGTAAGGCCCACACAGCCCAACCTCATGGAAAGTTCCCATGAGGTCGCCCTCATAGTACCATTTCCCATATGTGTGTGTACCTATTAAACATAGATGGTTTGGTTTTCAATTGAATGCTAGTGTCATATGCATTTAGTTTAATATACAAATTAGTTTGTTTCATTACAATGTGGGTCAACCCGAGCCAGTTTAATTTGGGTTGGGTAAGAGTTAGTAAAATCCAACCCGAATTCAATTTGGGCCGGGTTAGGGTTGAGGTGGAAACGACTCGACCCGAACTTGACCCGACCCGAACCCGACCCATTGCCACACCTCATCACATGTAGTAAATATGTATGATTATCCTGACCATCCGATTTGCGGAGCGCATTGATGATGGAGTATATCTCCAAAATCCCTCTGATCAAGCAATCCCGTCCATCCAATTAGTTGCTGTCAAATGGACGATGAGCACATTCATCTGATACCTGGCTCACGTCGATCAGATCTGAACCGTCCATTACGTCCTTCCAATAACGATTGGACCATGAACCAATAATCAATGTTGATAAACTTCTAGACCTTTACTTGGTGGCATACAAATGAACACTAAAAACAAAAACCAGCAACGGCTGTTATTGGGCGAGAAAAGGCCCATCTATTAGATGGTTATGATAGTAGAATCAAAGAAAAATTCGGTTAAACGTCAATCGGTGGATGAGTCCACAAGATGTCTGCTTCAGATCATCATACAGATGTGCCACGTGTGTGGCACACAACCTGGAGGCACGAAAATGCTGTACCTCCAGAGGCAGGTAATCTGTTTTCTGAAATTAAAATCGTGAGTGGTCCAGATTCAGCTGGAAGCATCAGATGGTCATCATCATCTATTCATGGGATTTTCCATCCAAAAGCAATGTGGGCCTTTTGGACGCGGATCCAACGAACCTTGTGTACGGTGTATGATTCATCACCATTTAGGAAACCGTGGGGGAACTATCAAACCCATTCTATTTCTCTCCTTCCCCCAAAATAACAAACCAAAATCTAACGGACTTGCCAAAGATGTTTTCCTCTCTACTCTCCTAAAATACTTCCATAAGATATAAGAATCCCATCAACCCATCCTAACCGTTCATTCAAGAGGTCCAGTAGTGAATGGGCCATAGACCGAATATCAAACCGTTTAGACGATCCTAACCGTGGTTTACAAACAGACACCGACATATAAATTAAAAAGGATCATTAGTTGTAAGGTGTGGATTATGCAATCAGTGGGAAGATCCCACGGGTTACATGGTCTGGATCATCATACCAATGTGCCACGTGTACAATACAATATAGTTTTAGAGAGAGAGAGAGAGAGAGAGAGAGAGATGCGGCACATACCTGAGGGGTGCTACGAGGATAGTGAATAGAACCGGAGAAGAGGATTGCTCTAGACCCATGAATGATGAGTGACCGTCCATCATATACCACATCCGATCCTACGACAGGTTGACCTCCAATTACAAAAATGGCCCACCAAACGTACAGCCACAGACCCATCTTCCTCGCCTCCCCAACTAAAAAATCAGACCCACATGAATCTGGTATCGACCCAAGGCTCGTGGATACTCCTACGTAGAGAAAACATATGTGGGTCTTGTTTATATAAGCCCGTAGAAGGTTAGTAAAACCTCCAAAGATGGGAAAAGGCAGTTAATTTGTGACATGGGCTGTAATTTCTTTCCCTTTTTAAGCTCTTGCATTTGATGAAAAATGGAAAGTGATTGGTGGACACGTCGATGGATGTCTGAGAGAGAGAGAGAGAGAGAGGCGTTAGAGCACGTCAAAGGAGTGGGGTCGGACGATATAACCAATTGGCTGCTTTTGCGACACTTACAGTGTGGGAAAACTGCCGGGACTTCAAAAACGGAAGAAGAAGGGCGGAGTGAACGAACGGGATCTTACGTCTCTCACTTTTAAGCTACGATTATTTTTCCAACGTTTCTTAAATGGTGGTGACTTCATCCACCGTTCACGTGGCCTTAATCAAGATCTGTCTTATCCTGACCCATCTTACTGATGGGATGATGTTAACCCCTCTGATATCAGCTGTTTAGTATTTAATTTTGGTAATTTTTTATTTCAACCGTCTATTTGTTGGTCACAAATTGGATGGATAGGATTGTGTACGAGTGTAAAGGCTTGTACGATATTGGGGTCACGAGTCTTAACTTGTGTGGTAGAGAAGGGATTTTTACGGCAAAATCCTCGCTCCACGATTGTAAATACGTGCTTTCGGAGTGTGAAATTACCAAAATGCCTCATTTGTTTATTTATTTTCCTTAGAATGTGTTGAAGTCGGGAATTGTGGGCCAGTTGGCACGTGTGTGAAATCTAATGCGTCAAACAGATGCACCCACCATAATGGATTCAGTCATTGGATGCGTCGCAGCATAAACAATAAATTTCACTGTCCCAAAAACATTCACATTCACTTGGGTCACCGGGCGGGTTTGGCTGCTAGCTGGTGTCCAAGCTCCGTGGGTCTCCACAATGATGAATGTGTTTTATCCACGCCGTTCATCCATTTTCCAGGTTCATTTAAGGACATAAGTACAAAAATGAGGCACGTCAAAAGATCAAGTAGGCCACACCACAGAAAATAGTGTAGGCAATGACATTCACCGATTGAAACCTTCCTAAAGGTCTATAGTGATGTTTATTTGTCATCTAAGCTGTTCATAAGGTCACACAAATATGGATGAATGGAAAACAGGAATATCAGCTTAACCTAAAACATCTATGCCCCTAATAAGTTTTCAATGGCAAGAATTCAATCTCTACTGTTTTCTGTCATGTGGTCCACTTAGAACTTTGGATCATCCTATTTTTTGGCTCCTGTTCTAAAATGAGCTGAAAAAAATAAATAGACAACATGGATAAAATACATATATCATGATGTGGCCCATAGAGCTTTGACACAAGTTGGCTGGTCCTTGGTTACCCGCCAAACCGCGTCGACCGGACGGAGCTTTCGGTGGATCTGGGATCCACCGATTGTGGGGCCACCGTAATCTATGTGCCTTAAATCCACCCCATAGTTTTGAAAGCTCATTTTAAGTCATGATACCTAAAATTATGCATACCCAAAAATCAGGTAGACCACGCTACAGGAAACAGTGGCGATTTACCATAAAAAAAACTTCTCATGGCCACAAAAGTTTTAGATCAAGCCAATATTTTTCTGGTCCCTTCATCCACGTCTTTACGACCTTATGAACAGATTGGATGGCACATAAACATTCCCTCGTCCCTAAGAACTTTTTAATGGTGTGTATTCAATTACCACCGTTTCCTGTAGTGTGGTACACCTGCGGTTTGGATCTGCTTCATTTTTGGGCCCATTACTTAAATCAATCTGTGAAAACGGATGGACGGCGTGGATGTAATACGAATACATCATGATGGCCCCACAGTCAGGGATCTACCACCTAGTGGATCCGGGGATCCACCGAAGCCGCGTCCGTAGTCGCCCCGCTCAGTTGTACGGTTGGATGTCATGAACAGACCACGTGCGCCCTGGAGGGCATTTTGGTAACTCTTCTTAAAAAAAGCACCGGAATTGGCGGAAACATTATTTCGTGAAATCGGAGGGTCGGAACGTCGGAGGATTTGGCCGTAAAAATCTCGTAAATAAAATATCTAAAATTGAAATATTTCAACCGTTGATCTTTGCTTTGATAATGGACGGTCACCTTAACATTTGATCTAATAAAATTTTCGGCCATCTCCCATCCAAGTGGAGCCCCATCACGTAAACGGTTGAGATCATTTAGTTTAATGCAAGCCTTTGAATTTTCTTCTCATGTTTCTAAGTTCCATCTACACAGCAACCTTCAGCGTACGTCTCTTACATTGTCCCGTTTAAAATAGAGAAACAGAATGGACGGTTCAGATCATCGAAACTCCAGCGGAGGGCGACACACGCGGTCCTGAGTCGCGACAGAGGCAAATGCGGACCGTAATCGTCTACAACACCTGCTTCATGTTTTACGCAGCGCGCAAAACACTCAATCTTTGTGGACCCATCATTTGTCGTGTATCCATAAGGTGGTGAAGCACTGTCTTTACGATACATACAAAAGATCAGTCCGATAGAAACTCAGGTGAGTAAAAAAAAAATAAAAAAAAAAATAAAGAGCTCCTAAATCCCTTAAATTTCAGTGTGGCCCACATGAGTTTGGGATCAGGATGAATTTATTTATTATTATTATTTTTTTAAATACCTGTTCTTCAACCTGGTGAGTTACAATCTGATTAACGGGTTTCATGAAAGATAACACCATAAAAGATGTGGCCCACCAAAGTTGTCGATCTGGCGGTTTTTGTTCCGCATTGAGGACACCATAAAAGATGAACGGAGTTGATTTTACCCATAGAGCGTGGTGGCCCCCACAGAGTTGAGTGTTTTAGGCGCTAATCCAACAAGGCTACCGATAAAACAGGTGCGTGGACGCCTGCGTTTCTCCAAAGGCTGAAATTCCGGAAAAAAAAAGATCCTAACCGTTTGCTCTTTTCGTCAAGACTCAAGAGCCGTATCCATTCCAAAGTGGAAGAATTATGTAACAATCAGGACCGTACATCTAGTGGGGACCTATCATGGACAACCTCTTCCTCAAAAATCATGCCCATTAGATAATCGTAGCCCTCACTTTTCTTCATTATCCCTTTTTTATTATTTTCTGCCGTGAGGACATTGGTCGGATGGATAGGATCATCCCATCAAAATTTAAAATGAATAATTTAAGATGAACTGTTGAGATTGATGCGATGGGGAATCCAGCCGAGTGTACCGTCGAGAGATGGTCCATCGTATTCCGGTACCCCTTTGGAGCATGCCAATACGGCCGGCACAGCTTGGCTGGGCTTGGACCTGTCATGACTGGCCCAATCAGTTTCCAGCGGGCTTGGGCTCAAGTCATTCCAGTCAGTGACTCATCCGAGTCGACTCGGATTCTGTCAAGTCAATCAGGTTTGGCACCATGTATACCGCTGAAACCTAAAGCCACTAGTTTCGCATGGTGCGGCCCACCTTAATTTCTGAATGGCTTGATTTTTGAAGTCCATCATGATAGGGCACAACAAATGAACAGATTGGATGGACTATAAACACCACGGTGGGCCCCACACACAACTAATGGTAGATATGACCATCCCGACTGTTTGTTCCCTGTAGTGTGGTGAACCCGAGTTTTGGATGACCCTGATTCATGGGCTCCTGGGTTAAAATGAGGTGGCCAACCTGATGGACGGTTTGGATCTCATTCACATTGCCCCACTCGACATAGCTACACGAGGCATTATAGTGTTCCTCATCAAAATAGCTGGATTCTCAGTTTTTCTTGGAATGAGCTGTCGGCATTATGTGGCAATTAACACTAGCAAGAATATCTATTTTGCTACTTTACCTTATAAGCATACCATGTTAATCCCCATCGTCACTGCCTCACCGAACTCGGTGTTACCACCTTGATGTATGTATTCTATATCTACGCTGTCTATCCGTTTTGCCCGTTCATTTTAGGACATGAGCCCAAAAATGAAGCAGATCCAAATCTCAGGTGGACCACACCACAGGAAACAGTGGTGATTGAATCCCCACCATTGAAAACTTCCTAAGCCCTACCGTAATGTTAATTTGCCATCCAATCTGTTGATAAGCTTACACAGACCTGGATGTAGGGAAAACACAAATACCAGCCTGATCCAAACATTTGCGGCCCACTAAGTTTTTAATGGTTAATCACCACCTTTTCCTGTGGTGTGGTGCAAAACGGACAGATGGCGTAGACATACAATACATACAGGAAGGTGGGGCCCACAGTCATGGCCTGACCGAACTCGGTGTTACCCAAATCTGAGCATAACCTGTTGGTGTGCCAAAGACAAGATAAGCTATACCTGATTTTTAGAGCACCCATCATCATGGTGGGGCTCAATGGGCAGTTGGATGGAATACACACCACAGTGGGCACCACAAAAGTATATGCCAGTGAATTACTTCAGACACGCAGGTGAATACTTCCTTACAAGGTCAATCACTTCTTATAGAATGAACTCATTCACAAGGTTTAGACACCTATGTAAGTTTTGCATAATTCAAAAAAGGATGAGTCACCACCATTTTTTAAAATGGTGAAAAACTAACACAGGACTCTGCTTATGGTTCGGGGATGGTTAAAATGATTAGAGTAGACGGTCTGAATCAATGTGATTATAGGGTTTTGGCCCATCTACAGTGAGGCCCACAATTTCGACGGCAAATGGAACGTCTCCCGGATGACACTAGGAATGTGCTCTATCCAATCTCTTAGATGTGTATGGTGGTTGGAACTGATTATCCAACTACTTGTAAAAGTGCACATGCCATATTGCAAATGTTGGAGTGATGGGATGATGCTGACAATTGGACGGTTAGGATCACCTCGTCACCGTGGGCATCTAATGTGGTACACATCAAACAGACGGTCTGGATCATTGGGCAAGCTGGGATTCCAAACAGCAACCGTCTTTTTAATGAATTTGAAAATGGAATACCAAGTTAATACAGAGAGAGAGAGAGAGAGAGAGAGAGTTCCATGGATTTATATACACGCAAGCAGACGAGAGCTTTACCTCATTCGAAGAACATCAATTTCAAATACACTTCCTTTAATCCTTTCAGATCTTTTGAAGTACCGAACATAATCCTATAAACCATACAACAGTAGGCAAGTGAGAAACTAACAAATGTGATTCGCCATTTCAGACACTAGTAAGTGAGCTAATTGCTTGATTTACCGCCTAAAAATCTCATCCCTCATCTCTTGCAAATTCAAAATCCTCTCATCGACAGTGTCTTTTATCAAGAATTTCACGACCCTACAGACCAAACACAATCAGAATAAGATTACTACACAATAGATGATTTCAGGGAACAAAAGAGCAGCAGCACAAGTGGCACCTAGTCAGTTTGTTTTGTCCAATGCGGTGAATTTGATCTTGTGCCTGCTGCTCCAAAGCTGGATACTGGAAAGGGTCTATCAAGAAAACCTAAGTTTGGCCCCACATGGCATAACCAATCAATTAGAATAAAATGAGAGGAAAGAAAGGGAAAAAAAAAAATAGAGTGACCACTTCATGTGAATGATTTTTCCATTGTTTCTGTCTTTTTAAAAGATTATTGTAATGGCTGTCATTTCTTAGCTCTGATTTTCAAACTTTGATGGAACCCAAGAAATTTGCAGAGCCCACAGGAGTACAGAAGCCTGCCAATTTACGTCCAAGCATGCAAGTCAATATGGCACACATGGGAGATACAAGCTTTCAGGTGGGCTACATTGCTTAGATCTTCTGGCCTAAAAATCGGGACATTTCACTCCTCAGGTGGGCCACAATGTACAAAAAGATGGTTATAAAAGATTGTTTTGCCGCCTGTTTGACTTGAACAGTGGACCGAGGAGCAAAACAATGTATCTTTATGCATGCTTATCAAAATAGTGTGGCCCACCTGACAGGAAGCATGAATCTTAAACACGTGTGCCATAGAGGCATGTGTGTTTGCGCATGCATGGACAAGACTCCACACGTGGCTTACCAAACCTCGATAAACAATGAAGTTAAATTCGTTGCTCACATGGGATGCCACAGTGAGATTGTGGATCCAGCCTCCAGCCCTGAAGGTTGTACGGAGAATCTTGCAGTCCGGATCATTGTTAAAACATCTCAAAGCATCATTTATAGCAGTCATACTTCCAACCAACTGCGCGCTCTTTATGCCAGACTGGAAAAAGGTTCAAACACAAAAACTTTGGCAACCTCGTCATTGTAATCTACTATGGGCAAAAATCCAATATTTTATATTACCTTTTGGAGGTAGTACTTTATCAAATCCAAGAATGTCTTGAACTCGCTGAAAACAACTCCTTTCGCAGAACCATCACCTTCAATCATAAATCTAATTTGGTTGGGACATTTTAGATGCGACATCACCTTCAACCCCAGCCCATTACCAGTTTCTTGGGTGGATGAGACATCCCTCTCTGTGTCCCAACGATGCCTTGTTTCGATTGAGTTTGGACCATACAAGGATAAGTTGTGGTGTGATGTGGCCACGATGGACATTGGCCATATAATTTTGGGAAGACCATGGCTCTTTGACAAATATGTCACAATATACGGGCAGTACGAATAATTGGATTCATGCACAAAGGAAAGAAGCTTGTCTTGAACCCGTTTCCTTCCAAACCTTCCACAGGGAAGAAGGACGTTGTGTCCAAAAGCGTTTCAAAGAATAAGAAGGTGCCTCAATCTAAATCTCTCCACATCATAGATGCAAAGGAGTTTGAGAGAGAGACCAAGGCTGAGACGGTGGTGTACGCCCTAGTGGCTATGGAGAGTACACCCAAGGTTGCTATGAAGTTACCCTAGGAGGTTCATCTGGTCCTGGAAGAGTTTCAGGATGTCTTCCCCGGGGACCTCCCAGACAAGCTTCCATCGATGCGGGGCATCCAGCATGCGATAGATCTTGTCCCGGGAGCAACCCTATCAAACCTTCCTCATTACAGAATGAATCCCACCGAGTGTGCCGAGTTGAAGAGGAGGTGGATGAATTGTTAAAAAAGGAATTCATTTGTAAAAGTCTGAGCCCGCATGCTGTGCCCACGCTTCTGATGCCCAAGAAAGACGGCATGTGGCGTATGTGCATACATAGTACTGCCATAAATAAAATTACTATCAACTATCAGTTTCCCATACCGAGGCTTGATGATATGCTTGACATGATGACCACCTTTACTATCTTTTCGAACATTGATCTAAAGAGCGGTTATCACCAGATTCGTACTAATCCGGGAGACGAATGGAAGACTGCCTTCAAAACGAAAGACGGGCTTTACGAGTGGTTGGTTATGCCCATCAGGTTAACCAATGCTCCGAGTATGTTTATGAGATGACCCAGGTGCTGCGACCTTTCATGGGTAAGTTTTCAGTCGTGTACTTCGATGATATTCTCATCTATAGTACATCCCCTAAGTAGCACCTTGAACACTTGAGGTAAGGCATGCAACACCGTGCGAGCAGAAAAGCTCTATGCGAACCTCAAGAAGTGTTCCTTCTTGACCTCTAGAGTTATCTTCCCGGGGTTCGTCGTATCGTCAGAAGGTATGTCTGTAGACAATGAGAAAGTCAAGGCCATTTCAATTTACCTGAGTTGCGTAGCATACACGACGTGCGAAGCTTTCACAACTTAACCATGTTCTATCAGCGGTTCATGCGTGAGATTATCTCCATTATGGCTCCCATTACAAATTGCATATGAGAAGGGGAGTTCCAGTCAGTGTTTGAATTATCTCTGATATTATCGAAATATCCCTGATATTATCTCTATTTCTAGCTCAGCGATATCGATAACACCAGTAGAGATACCGATAACACTGATGGTATAAAACATTCTAGGTATCGGCGATGTATCACTAAATATCGCCAATGTATTGATATCGACAATGTATTGATATTGTCAATATTTTCAATTGTGTAAATTTCAGGTGTTGTTTGTATTGCCAATGCATTAATACTGACGATGTATCACCAATATTTTTTACTGTGTAAATTCCAAGTGTCGCTTGTATTGTCGATGTATTTGCAATATTTTGATAATATCACCAATGTATCGATATGCCAAAAATTTGTATATTAAGAAAATTCCTATTTCATATTTTTTATGGGCGCATGGTTGTATGTAGCGTTCAATTTGTCGACAATAATATTGCTAATATCATGATATTATCATTATCGTAATATAACAAAAATGAGACCACAATCTTTAATTTCTTTTTCAGTTGTTAATGATTTGTTTGGAAATATCATGTCTTGCCGATAGGCGATATTCTGAAATATCAATGGATGTTTGGATGGAAGGTCAGGTATTTTGGAAAGATAGATGGGATGGATGAGATGGTTGGACTGATTTCTTACAAGCCCTCATTAAATAGATGGCACATGCTTTTAAGCCCTCATTAAATAGAAACCTATTATGTATGTATTCTTTTTGCAATTTTTTATTCCTAGATATGCAAATATGTGTGTTTTATCATTTCCTGAAGTTTCACTGAAAAATTCCACCGTTTCCCCCATTTTTCCTGCATTTAAGATTATCAACGATATTATCAGCGATATCTTGTTTCTGTATCCCCGGCTAGCGAAACTTGTAGTGATACCGAAACTTCGAACACTGGTTCCGGTGGACTAAAGCCACAAAGCAGGCTTTCTAAAAAATTAAGAAAAAGATGACGGAAGCACCTGTCATGCGTCTACCTGACTTTTCCAAAGTTTTTGAGGTAGCACGTGATGCGTTAAGAATTGCTATAGGTGGAGTGTTAAGCCAAGAGGGACATCCTATGGCCTTTTTCAGCGAGAAGATGAGCGAGGCTAAACAACGCCAGTCCACTTATGAGGAGTTTTATGTGGTTGTGCAATCATTATGCTATTGGCAGCATTATTTGTTACCGCAAGAATTCGTCCTATTCTCTGATCACGTGGCCTTGAAATATTTGAATTCTCAAAAGAAGCCGAGTCCTAGGCATGCCAAGTGGACGCAATTTCTTCAAGAGTATACGTTTGTGCTTAAACACAAGGTCGGAAAAGAGAATAAGGTTGCTAACGCACTTAGTCGTCGTGTCATGACGCTGCGATCCATGAGCATTGAGGTTATAGGCTTTGAGCAACTCAAGAGTGAGTACTCAAGCTGTCCTGACTTTGGAGTCGCTTATGCGTCCTTGTCTAGTGATCATCCCTCGAGGAATGTTGAGTTTGTCCTCACGGATGTATATCTTTTTAGAGAAGATAAGTTCTGCATACCTCGCACATCCCTCCGCGATTTTCTAATATGGGAGCTTCATGCGGGAGGGATGGAAGGTCACTTTGGTCGAGATAAAAATGTTGCCCTCATAGCCGATTATTTCTATTGGCCAAGTCTCCAGCGAGACGTTGCCAAGATTGTAAGGGCAGTGCCAGACATGTTAACTGGCGAAGTAGAGGAAACAAAATACAGGATTATACACTCATTTGCCAGTTCTAAATGCCCCATTACAAGATGTTAGTATGGACTTCGTGCTTGGGCTTCCCAAGACTATTCATAAGCATGATTCCATACTCGTGATTGTTGATTGATTTTTAAAATGGCCAATTTTCTACACTGTTACAAGACTTCAGATGCCTCTCACATTGCAAAATTAGTTTTTCAAGAGGTTGTGCGACTGCACGGTGTGCCGAGATCCATTGTATCTGACAGAGATACTAGGTTCACTAGTTATTTTTGGAAAACCCTTTAGCATCTATTGGGTACGAGACTTTAGTTTTCGTCAGCATACCACCCTCAGTTTGACGGTCAAACAAAGGTAGTTAACCGTAGCCTAGGGAATTTGTTAAGATGCCTGGTTGGAGACCATCACAGGACTTGGGACACTGTTCTTCCCACCGTCGAGTTCGCATATAATTCTTCAGTGAACAGGTCCACAGGAATGAGCTCATTCAAGATTGTCTTAGGTCTTAGACCCAGAGCCCCCATAGATTTGATCCTCATGGCTACCCCTTAGCGTCCCTCAGAGTTAGGTGAGTCGTTTGCTTAGCATATTCATGCATTACATAGTGAGATCAGACGGAAGATTAATTCAAGTAATGAAAATTTTGAAGAGAAGAAATTTTGAGCGGGATAGAGGATCTTCGCGATCAAGATCTAAATCCAAGGGCAAGGGAAAGGGACAAATTGAAGTGTTGGAATTGTGGACAAATAGGGCACATGAAGAGGGGTTGTCCAAATCTCAAGTCAAAGCAAGAGAAGTCTGAAGATTCTTCAAAGGCTAATATCGTAGAATCCATAGAGGACATGAGTGATGATTGCACGATATATTGATTGCATCCAGATCTGGGCATCTTAGCGATAATGACTCTTGGATTCAGGTGCATCGTATCACATATGTCTTGACCGAAGTTCATTCACCGAATACAAGGAGTATGACGGTGGTTCAGTGTTCTTGGGCGATGACTACGCCTGTAAGGTGGTGGGTATTGGTTCGGTGTGCATTAGAATGTTCGATGGGATCAAATGCATCCTGACAGATATGAGGCATGTCCCTAGGTTGAAGAACAATTTGATCTCTGTTAGTGCACTCGAGGCAATGAGGTGCAAGTTCATCGGCTTCGATCGGTTTTGTAAAGTGTCAAAGGGGGCGCTTGTGGTGATTAAAGCATGAAGGTGCGGCCATCTTTACAAGTTGATCGGGAGTACTTCATCAGGTGGAGCTGTAGCGGTCGCAGCAGAATCCACGTCTATACGTATGTGGCATGCACCTAGGCCACATGAGCATGTAAGGACAGAAGGTGCTGGAGTGAAGATGGTGTGCACGAGAAGCGGCGGAGCTATGATGGAGTCAAATTAGAGATGAAGGGTGGAGCTTGAGGATTGAAGCCACGACGGAGATTGTTGAAGATATCTTCAATCTGTGAACAGGGGATTTTTTATCTGGCTCGATCACTTGAAAATACCTTGAATGAGATAGTTGGTCTCTAGACATTGATGGAGGATTTCAGTCGACCGACGAGCTTGGATCGGTTGCCCGAAACTCAACAGCTTGGTCTGTGAACTCTTTGGACAGATTTGACCATGTTCGGTCAACCAAAGGTTCGGGTCGGTCAACTAATGGTCGGTGCGCTGTGTAGGTTGGTTTGCGTAGGTTTATTTGATTTGTTTCTTATTCCGATTTTATGCTATTTAAAGGGGTATAATGCGGGATTAGGGTAACATAAGGAGTCCTAGACATGTTCAAGGGGTTAAGAGAGTTCCAGGGAGAGAAAAGCTTGGGTTTTCTCTTGGGGGTTGAGATCCGGGTCATTGTTCTTCATCTCTTATAACTTCGATTTCATAGTGATTTACTTTGTGTTGTGGTTTTTTTTCCGAAAGGGTTTTTCCATGTAAAATTCAGATTGTCTCTTGTGTGTTGATTTGCTTGTTGCCATTGTGATTGCTTCATTTGATTCCTCTCTGAGTTCCTCGCTTCTGCGGGTTCCCAACAATTCTTGTATCCATGGTTGGAAAATTAATATGACTGGCTTCATGGTCCGAAAATCAGTTAATTCTAAAATTTGGTTCTTTTGGAATTCTGATCTATCAGTTTCTTGGGTAGGCAGATATAATCAGTTTGTCACCGTTGCTGTGGAAATGATAGGTTGGTTTTTGTGTCAATTGTGCATGCTGCCTCTAATTACATGGACAAAAGGGAATTATGAAATGATTTTATATCCTTTTCTGGCAGTTGTCATGTTTCATAACAGGTAGGGTGGTGAGGGAAATACAGTTGCTTCAGAAAAAGAGAAAAATAAGAGGCAGGTCAGTGAACAGGATGGATATGCAGGAATTTTGTGATGTCATCAGTGATTGTGGTTTCATTGACATAATAATCAAAGTGCAGGTAGATGTATTAGAGCCAGGTTGGACAGTGTGCTTTATAATGGTAGCTGGTTTCATCAGTTCAATGAAACATCCGTAACTCGTGCAGGATGAATATGGATCATGCCCCTTTGCTTGTTTAGATTAATACCGATGAGTGGAAGGGCCCTAAACCATTTAACTTTGAAAATATGTGGAAGGAGCATGAGAACTTCTTGCAGCTTGTTCAGGATGAGTGGAGGAAAGATTGTCGAGGTCCAGCTCAAAAGGGTTCTTGCTATTAAGATCCTAGGATGAAAGGCCGGCTGAAGGAATGGAAGAAATATGAAATTGGACATTTTTTTTAGAAGGTGAAGTTAGCAGAAAACAATTTCAAATTGGATGACCCTTCAGAGGGCTCCATTTCAGTAAAATAAGCTTGGGATCTTTTGAGATCGTGCCATCGAGAGATCTATAGGAAGAGATGGGTTTGGAATAATGTTCCTTTGAAGATATTTTTTGTGTGGAGATTCCAATTGATGTTTCAGTGCAATGGATGAGAATTTCATTGGCTTGCAAAATATGTCTACTGTATTGCTTCAGATGTTGAAAGTGTAGAGCACCTTTTCCATAAGAGTTTCTTGGTAGGAATGTTTTGGGGCTATTTCAACCTTTTATTTTATTTTATGTTTGTTTCTCCAATAACACATTCGATAAGCAATCTGTTGAGTGGTTACGTAAAGATTCTCCTTTTTAAACAATTTATGTGGAGCATTAGCTTGTTCTGCTGTTAGTAGTCAGGGAAATTCAGAAAGAATGAAAATTTCCAGAAACACAGAGCCCAAGATCATTCGGTCCAAGTGGTTATTAAAGATTGCTTCCTTGGGCTTAATCTGTAGAAAAGAAGGGAGGTTCTGCTAGTGAATGCGGCTTCTCAAATTATCTTTCTTTACAAATTTAGAGTTCCTAGGCTTTATGTGCTAAGAAGGTACCTTTGCAAAATAGCTTCCACATAATAAACATCAACTTCTAAAGAAAGGAAAATGGAAAAGAAAGAGTTGATAGGCCTGATGCTCATCAAGTAAGCATAAATGGAGGTAAATGCACCAGGTAACACTTTTGTCTCTTAAACCAGAAAATAAGTGGTGAACAAGAGGAGCATATATGCATGAATTCCAGAACAAGTCAAGATACAATGATAGATAAATGGTGCTTGTATTTTATCCAAAAGATTGGTCATGTACCTTCCGTAAGTGGGCAAGAAGGACAGAAACGTAAGAACTAGGAAGATTGTTCCGGTTTCTTTCATTATCAATTCTGCAAATCAGAAAGCACATCATGCATAACCATGTCTAGGAAGTGCAAGGGCATAATACTTAGAAGTATTGCTCCGTCATAGGAAGAGACAAACACAAGAAAGGCCATATGAACCCTGGTAGTACATAATGAGATGTGAAGCAAACATCTTTAGCTAATACAATTCATATACCATAAAATTAGAAAAATAACCAACCGTATGATTTGGTTAGCAAAAACTTACAGTTTTGAACAATATTTATCCTAGGGCTTGAAGCACAAAAATACATAACAAATAATATGCAACTTTAGAAGCTAGAAAGCCAGTAAGACCACTGAAAGAGAAGCCAATTGTTGATAATAATAACAATAAAATCCGATCATCGCTATAATGGGGAGGAGGTTCTGAAAGTGGGATTAGCTGATGCAAGATGAACGCATAATAGAAGTGTCAACATAAGTTAAAAGAGGATTTCTAGGTGATTTGGAAGGAAAAAATAGAATAGATTATTTAAGATCTCTCCAAATCATAGTCGCGTGAAGTCTCACCACACAATCTGGAAGAGTCGCACTTCTATAAATGAGTATCGCATTGTGAGGGAAATTCATTGCTGATGTAAACAAAGAAAAAATGAAAATTTCATTCATCATTTTCATAGCAGTCTTTTAGACATGCATATGCTGTTTCCAGAGGAAAAAGGAACCTTCTTTTATGGATAACGACAAAATTTTAGTTTACGAAGGGAGAGAATTCCAATTCCAAAGGAGCTCCATTGCACTTTTGCAAGAGCAAAAGGGAGCAGATTGGGAATTTTTAGGACCAAGGAAAAATGAAATGTTTATCCTGGTCAGTCCTTGATTTCGTCAATCAGATTTTACGAGCACCCAATTTAACAACTCTGAAGAAGTTCCCTCATGATTTAGGATGTGAATGAGTAGAAGAGAGAAGAGAAGAGAACAAGAAGTTTTTGAACAACCCACACAATTTAAAGATGCTAATTTTCTAGGATTTTGTTGCCTCTGCAAACAATCTTTTCTCCCTGAACTCACGTTTTTTTTTTTTTTAGTTCCAGTCTCATCATTCATCAACTCTATTCAAATATATGGCTTCAGGTCATGTATAGACCAAATTACAAAAGATAAATATTGCAAGAGATCTGACAAATCTTGACTTTACTATTTTAGATTTAAATCATATCCTCAAAATTGATACCTAATTTTTGAATTCACGAGGGAAATAATAATTTGCAGGGTGCAAATCCTAGAAGAGAGGTTCTTCGCCAAATGCTTCTCAGGATCCATTTGTGGGTTTTGATGCCAATTTTGACTAATAGGTGTAGGACATGGACATTTGGGGCAGTCCAAAAACACACTAACTGAAAACAAAGAGAAGATAGGAAAATGGAGAATCCTGCTTTGGTTTATTGTGTTTGAGACAACCCTAAAGGGTTGAATATATAGAGATCTACAATCATCTATACAGGGTAAATGATAAAAACAAAATCATCTATACATGGAAATTAGCTATAAAAGGCATGTGGCCTGTTTAACATGGAAATTAGCTATACAAGGCATGTTTCCTGTCTAACATCCCCCCTCAAACTAATGCTGGTCATTGACAAGTAAGAGTTTGCCAACTAGAAATGAGTGACGTGCAGAATTGAGGGACTACGTGAGAATGTCTATAATCTGATAATGGGATGCGACATGTGGAAGAGAAATGAGCCCAGACTGAAACTTCTCTCGGATGAAGTGACAGTCAACCTCAATATGCTTTGTCCTTTCATGAAAAACAAGGTTAGAGGCAAGCTGAATGGCATTGAGATTATCTACATGGAGTGGAGTAGGATTCTATAGATGAACGCCCAAATAAAAAAGAAGTCTATGTAACCAGACAAGCTCACTACAAGCAGCTGACATCGCTCGATACTCTGCTTCCGTGCTTTATTTGAAAACAGTGGCCTGTTTCTTACACTTCTAAGAGATGAGAGAAGTGCCGAGAAAAACATAGTAGCCAGTGGTAGATCGTCGTGTGAGAGCGCAACCAGCCCAGTTAGCATCCGAATAAGCACAAAGGTCCAGAGTTGCTGTGAAGAAGAACAGTGATCGATCCAGAGCTCCACGTAGGAACTGTAGGATGCGCAACACCGCAGTCATATGAAGGGTCCGACGAGCAGATACAAACTGGCTGACTACTTGGACAGCGTAGACAATATCAGGGACGAGTCATTGTTAAGTAAACTAAACTCCCAACCAAACGGCGGTATAATGTGGGCTGCGCAAGGAGATCATCATCGTCACGGCCATATTGAACGTTAAGTTCTAAGGGAGTCTGAATTTTCTTCTGATTCGTCAATGAGGCCAAGGCGAGAAGATCCTTGGTATATTTACGCTGGTTGACAAGGATACCATGTTTAGAACGTGAAAATTCAAGCCCAAAAAAGTATGTTAGATGGCCGAGGTCCTTCATCTTGAAGGATGATCTCAGAACTTCCTTTAATGCCGAGATGCTAGTAGCATTGCTACCACTTAGGAGTAGGTCGTCAACATATACGAGAACAATGACAATTTCGCGATCAGTGGTGCGTAAAAATAAGGATGGGTCATGACCACTTTGAGTAAAGCCAATACCTATAACAACATCATGAAAGCGTTGGAACCATGCCCGATGTGCCTGTTTAAGTCCGTACAGAGCTTTCTTTAGGTGACATACCTTATTGGTAAGGATTAAAGAGCCAGGAGGAGGTTTCAAATATACTGTTTTTAGCGAATGTCTCATCATAAGAAGTGGTGCCAGAACAGGATGTGCAACTAAAGATGGTGGAGCAGGGTTGGGTTGCTGGAGATCGGTATGTCTCTGATACCATGAAAACAAAGAGAAAACAGGAAAATGGAGAATCCTGCTTTGGTTTATTGTGTTTGAGACAACCCTAAAGGGTTGAATATATAGAGATCTACAATCATCTATACAAGGTAAATGATAAAAATAGAATCATCTATCTATACATGGAAATTAGCTATATAAGGCGTGTGGACTGTCTAACATGGAAATTAGCTATACAAGGCATGTTTCATGTCTAACACTAACAATAGTAATAAAAAAAGGTGGAGGATTTGATTGGATCCAACCTGAGTTTTGGGGCGATATAGTAATTGAAAAAAAAAAAAAAAACAAGGCAGAGGATCTGATTGGATCCAACCTGAGTTTTCGGGTGATCAACAACCTGATTTTTGGAGCATGCATACCCACCTAATGATTGGATCTGCATGTCGGGCGAGTTGAATGGCATAAACAAACCACATGGCCCTACCATGGAGTTGATTCTACCGCACCTACAGAGTCTAGTTCAATTGGGATGCTTGGACGATCGATCGATCCAAAGTATCCACATGAAATAATCACACTGACTGGGTGCTCAAACCCATCCAGATGGCCTTTCTTTTTTCTTATAGCCATTCGTTTACCATGCCATCGATGGGATGGTTAGGTTCACCTTTGAAAGTGATGCTTTATAACCAAAAGCAATCCATGATGGGCCCCAACAAATAAACCTATCAAATTGTTTGCTGGTTCTATTTAACTATACAGATGGTTACAATGGTCTGATTTGTGTGTTTTTTTTTTTTTCATGGTACATTTAAATGTATGTTTCATGTAATGGCCAGTCTAGATTGACTGATGGGTGGTCCTAGTGTAGCGATCTCAACTCCACCATAGATGTACGTGTATGTATGTACAATATAAGACAGACTATAATTTATAAATAATGTAATAGTTCAAAACAACAGTTGCATCCATGTCTTATCATGTATCCTTTGCATGACGAAAACAAGGAGGTGCTTAGCCACCTATTCCCTTTGGCATATTTTTCAGGGGAAAAGAAAGTAAATACTCTAGGGAGGGTTACAATAGGCCAAACCATCCAATTGGGATCTTGGGCTTGTCCAACCAACACTTTCTCTAAAAGCTTGAGCTGTTACCTGTTAGTGGATGGCATATCAATGTAGGACTCTAACATTGCCCCGCACGTGAAAGAATATATAACTGGTGGCATATTTGCTGCTTCTGAGATTCGAACACAGGGCCTTCCGCTCTGATACCATGTCAAACTACCACTTTCTCTAAAAGCTCGAGCTGTTTGAGGATGATGTATCAATGTATATTAAGGGATTCTAACAGGGCTAAGCCTACCACGGGTGGAGCTTGGATTTAATTTTTAGGCATGTGGGCCAGGCTCTGACCTAACTTTGGGGCTCAAAAAAGTGAAGGGACTGTAATTAACAACAATTTCTATTCAAGGCCCTCCTCAAGCCTGAATCTAGGCCTGTTTGCATCTGAGATGGGCTGGGCTCGAGCCTAACAGCCAGGGACTGGCCTAAATTTCAGGCTTGAAATTTAAATGGGCCAACCTTGGTCTGGCCTGAGCTCAGCTGTTGGCAGCCCTAATTCTAGGTGGTGATATCTATACCATCTTGTTGAAGAATACATAACAGAAAACTGACATTCTCTGATGTTAAATAGTGGAACCCAAATAGTAGGGACAAGGCTCTGATAATAATAATGACATAATAAGAATATAATCTGATCCCAACATACTGATTTTCTTGTAGGTAGGGAGCCCTATACCCAGTTCATGAATATGGTAATCGACAATCTAATCATGGTTGCATCAAAAGATTGAAATCGTAAAAGAATTTTTGTGGCATCCAGTAAGGCTATCAGCCCACATCTACCCAATAATAGTTAGAGCATTGTTTCTTTACAACCCCTATCTTTTACATGCATCAATCTCTACCTATTGGAGAGAACTTGTTCAAAGCATGGTGACATTCAGAAGTAACTGGTGATGCATATGACCTCTCACCAAAGGTCACCTTTCCAAATGTATGACCAGTTCACAAAACACTGAAAAAATTTATTCATTTAATTAACAGAGGTTTCTAATTCCACACGCATGGCGACCTCCAGGTTGGAGATAGACATGCTGCTGCCATCCACATGCAGGCATACATGCCAATATGGAATGCATTTGCGAAGCCTGAACTTTCCATCTGGATGGAAGCGATGCCAACCTATTCCACCTAAAAACCAGACTGTTTCACTCTCTGGTGGATGGCAGGCCCCAGTGTACAAAGTAAAATAACGACTAAAACATTTTTTTGCGGCCATCCATTTGTTTTGCATGTGTGTCCCACGTGAGGTGTGAAATGACATAATCTTTTAGGCCAGAAGATATAAACAGCATAGCTCACCTGAAGGAAAGCTCAGATCTTGCACCAGGACAGGCATGTGTGCCAGCGTGTGGATGGGCAGGGCTCCCACATGCGTGTGAAATTAGCAAACCTCTCGTTGACAAGTTGTAGACCATAAACACTTAAATGAGCCATGGAAAGAGGATGCAAGGGAAGCAATACCCATTGCCAATGTACAATTGTCACTAAAGGAGGGGGTTGCATAGCGGCGCACCTATGTACACGTTCCTTGGTAATGTCATATAGTTGTTTACAAAAGTCTGCTTCAATACAAGTCATGGTATCCCACCTCAAACAAACCTAGAAAACAGAGATCTAAAAATGTTACCTTTCCCAAGCATGGTTTTCCTAATGATGAGAGCTAGCGTAAGAGAAAACAAAAGCCTTAATGCTTAAGAGTTTGTCACTCCAAGCACACGAGAAGTTAGAAAAACACTTACAATTTTTGTTGGAATGGGCAGATCTGCAGCCCTGCCTTTCTTAGTGCGCCTTAACATAGTGATTTTCAGAACTTTGTGTCTTAGCAAGTCCACTGCTCTTTCGCCCACATTGGCATCAATTTGAGATCTAATTGGTCGATCGATATACTAATATGGAAGAAAGAAAATGATATTAGAGGTATCAAGTGTTCTGCAAAACACCTACACATTAAAAAGCACTAAAAGCAGTTTGTAAAACTCACTTTCTTCCTCCAGTGAGGACAAGTTTGAGCATTGGAAAAAAAGCCTAGTCCCAAGAAACACACTCACTGCAAAGGATTATAATGAAGGAAATGTGCAAATGGGAATGGCAAAAACGAATATGGAATGGTATGCTGTAGTGAACCATGAAAACAAACAAGACGAGACGAAGCAACTCAAGATGTAAGTACAGTTTCCTTACATCTTGAGCTGCTTCAAATATGTTGCAAAGAAATATTTTCAGACAAGAGACGAAGCAATTCAACAAATGTTGCAAACAAATATTTTCAGAACTAGATCAAGAATTATGGGAAACTGCATCCACTTCAAATATTAAATGCCCAAGCAAACCAGCCAATTGCACATCATCAGCTATTTTTTACAGTTTCTCACACACAATAAATCTGCATTAAATTCCACCAAAAAACTTTAGGCTACCAACAATCCAAGCCTCAGAAACATGCTTAGGATAGAAGGATGTCTCTGGAGAATGGCCTTGTGAGTAATTAGGTGAGAATCCAAGTCTCATTTCAACTTTTAGGGACACAGCAGGACTTCCATGCAACCTGTTTTTCACTATTCCAAATGGTTTGGTGAAAGAAAACTAGTCATCCAGAGAATGTAGTTGTAGACTTGTAGTTAAGTCTAGTTTACGTGGTTGACGCCAAATGGAGCCATCTGAGTGGAAAATCCACTGAGGATGAAGACTCACCAATCAAAGAATAATGAAAACTGAAAGGAAAGAGTTAACTAAAAATACCCGAATGAGGGGTCTACTCTACAAAGAAGAATGGCAATTTTTTTTTTTTTTTTACGACAAAAGGGTGTCCCCACCCCTTTTGAAGGTGAGACTAATCCCTGCAGATACACACAATCACATGAAAAGAAAGGTTTTTGTAAAGAATCCTAAACCTTTGAGTCAAATTAGAGAACTAGCTTCAGGTTCAGAACAACTCAAACTAAACAAGACAATCCTTTCTTATTCATGTTTCTCATTTTATGCCAATGCCTAAAGAACCTTTCCTACTAAATTAGTTCCATATTTGAACTCAAAGCTCTTTAAAAAGAAAGGTTTTTGTTAGACGTAGCCCCACACCATAGTTATGAAGCAGTGGCGGTTCTGCTATAGGATCACATCTTAGATGCAATTTGCTGTGACAGCCAAATTGGGTAACCAGGAACCCATGAAAGACGCATGTGAACTCTCTTTCCCTTCAAAAATTCCAGCAGACACTCATATTCAAGCAAAAGACACAAATGCATTACATGTGGCGGAGTGGCACATTTGTATGACATCCAGGTCGTTCATGGGATGGTCATTGGTCATGGCGAATATTCCTCCGCCCAAATGATAAGGACATCAGAGCACCATTAAGAGTCTACTGGAAGAGGAGGAGATCATCACCAATTGCCCTCTGGATGGATGACCACTACATCGGTCTAAGTGGGTGGAGGATTTTGGACCGTTGAATCGTTTTGAAGACGCCACATGCATTTGATGCATCTTTGAAGATCCTACACTAGGAAGATGCATGTGGGCTGCTTTCTTGAGGATTTTGGACCATTGGATTGAATGCACGTGTTGATCGGACTGTTAGATTGCGCGTATCGGGCCATTTGCCCACTTATGATCGTGGTTCGCCTCAATCGCGGACACTTTAGGACTTAGATGTTTTAGTTTTTATTAGAATTTAGTTTATTTACAGTTTGAACCTTCTTTATGAGCTCTATATTATGTTTTTTTCTAGTTTATGGAGTTTTTCTTAAGAAATCTTTCTTGAGAGCGCCTTTTTGTAAATTTTTTCACTTAAGGCTATAAAAGAGAAGAGGGGGTGTGTGGAGCCCTAATGGCCTTTATTTTGAAAAAGAAACTTTGTGTTTTTTCTCTTCTTCATGTGATTTGAAGAAAACTCCATGTGATTTGGAGCTTGGGTGTGGTGTGATTCCATTCTCATTCAACGGAGGTGCGACGCTTCCATCCATTATCTTCCTTCTCTCTTCCTTTCCATCCAAAAGACGTAATTTCTCAAAAACTTTATCTTTGTTCTTCCCTTCCCATCCAAAACCATCAAATTCATCTTTTTCTTCAACTTTTCATCATCTTCAACCCCAACTGAACCCCATCATGCTAAAACCCCAAATCTTCCAATTTCCCCAAATTTCCAAACCCCTAGATCCCCAAATCCTTCAATTAACCTAAAATCCATAATTTTCCTATATCCTAAAACCCTAATTCCCATCTCTTAATACCTAAATCCTTTAAGCCCTTTATCCTATTCCCCAATTTAGTCCTAATTTCCTATTTTCTCCAAGTTCTAGAAACCCTAATTCTAAAATCCCCAATTCCCATGAATCTTAATTTTCTAAATTTCATATTTTTCCTTTCCTAACCCTAATCCTAAAACCTACATGTCAGCCCCTTGAGTGTGAAATGTGCATGTGCTAAATTATAAGTTTTATCCTTCCATCAGGCCTAGTTTTAATTGATTTATGTGATTCCTTAGCATGCGGGCATGTGATTTAGGTTAAATCAAATTTTATTTCCTATTGTTTACTCTTAATTACGTGGTGGGTTAACATTTTTTGTTAATTGAATTACTTGATGGACTCTTTCATAATCTCCACGTTGCATGCTAGCATTAAATCATGTGTCATGCATTACCAAATATCTAGCCGGTCCATTTATCGGGTTCACAATGCATACAAATAAATGTACTGTTAGAAATCTGGTAACCCACAGTCCACATGACCTGTGTGTTGTGTGTCACTCACCTGATGAGTAGGTCAGCTTATTTTTAGGATAGGATTGATGCACTGAAGAGGGTATTCTGATGAACATCCTATATGCCACATAAATGTGCCACTTCCGCACATGAGCACGAGGCTGTTCATGTTTGGCACTTGAAGGTGGGTCATCAATGAATAGCATTCCTTTCCAAGGAAAGAGACATCCTAAATCTCTATTACCTGGTTCCATTTTCATGACTGTTTGCATCTTCATAAAAGATCGCACATCTTAGCTATGGCATGGAGCCCCATGCTCTATCAAACTTGAGTATCTCTGCAGTTCTAGCAGTTTTCTATCAATTGCTATGTTCTTTCAAGATCTCCAATGTAAACAATCAACCATGCACAAGAGTATATAAAATGTAACAAAGAAAACAGAAAATAGAAATGATATGAAGAAACATAAAAAAAAGAAAGAACTTATTTGTGGGGTCTCACCACAAGACTAGAGTGTTCTCACCTCTAGGCTCTTCCGCAAAATAACCAACCTTATTTAAATAGGAACTACTAATCCTTATGGACTAAAAGTAACAGGCATGCAATTTGTCCCTAGTTTGTCCAACCAATTTATGCTTGGGAACTGAGAAAAATAAGGACATTCCATCCCCGAAGTTTGAATAAAGCAAGGTTAGAATGTCTCTTGAAAAATGTGGAATAAAGATAAGAAAGCTTAAAGCTTATCCCTAATTCTGTGATGTAAAAACAAAAAGTTGTGTACATCTCACGATGCCAAATGTGCCATGTGTGGCCGTCGATGTTCAAGCGTCCCAAATGTGCCACACGTGCACTACTACATGTACTACGTGTCAATGTGCACATGCACCACGTATCAATGTTCAAGCACCCCCCATGTACCACATGTCAATGCAAACATGCGCCATAAATTACATAGGCTAGTACACGTCGATCCATGGATGATGCATTTTGACAAATGGACCGATACAGCTATATCGTTCATGGACGATCACCTGATATGTACTGGTACTGGATGGTACTTTAAACCAGTAAATAGCTACACAATGTAGCAAGTAGCTTATGCTACGTAGCATAACTTAGCCTTAAAAGGTTTGTAGCTCATGAAAATAGCTTAAGTCGTATGTAGCCGATGGTACATGATAATTTCACAATCTACATGCTACATAGACTATGCAACGCACTATGTGGCTCACATTACAAGTTTTTTTTTTAAATTTTTTTTCACTATGACGCTAAAATCAATTAGTGTTTTCAATGATTTGTTACAATTCTTTTATTTTCAATAAAAATTAGTTAATTTTTTAATGCTTTTAGTAAAATAATATAAGTAACGATATTAAGTCAATTTAGTTGCTTATTTTATATTTTACCTTTATACTTAATTATTGCCCTTTCCTATTACCTTTATACTCGGGCGCCGGTGGACTTGAGCGGATCTCTTTCTTTGAGTCATGATGGGCTTGGTTTTGCCGAAA
Source organism: Liriodendron chinense (assembly GCA_003013855.2). Classification (NCBI taxonomy): domain Eukaryota; kingdom Viridiplantae; phylum Streptophyta; class Magnoliopsida; order Magnoliales; family Magnoliaceae; genus Liriodendron; species Liriodendron chinense. Next base: position 6,792,177 of record ML058513.1, read on the forward strand.
ATTACACTATTTTGTTTTGATTAATTTGAATTAATCTTTTAATCCATGGGATGTAGCCCACTTTCTCAAACACATCTTGACACGTGGTGTCTCCACACACATAAGTTGTCTCTCCATACATTTGGTGTGGATGCGTGTCATAGGGCTGCTATGAATGATCACTTCACAATAACTCTAGAGGCAAAGAGAGCTCAGAAAAAATATAAAAATAAATCATGAAAATCAAATTGAAGGAACAAACAACTAAGGCACTTGAATACAATAAACATTCAGAATCAATTTATAATAGGGCATCTGAACCAGTAAAATCACCAAAGACTACAAAAACTAAAGAAAGAAAAAGCCACCATCCTGTCTTCTATGTGAGAGAACGTGTTGAAGAACTTGTGCCTATTCATAAACTAATCTTATTAAACGGGAAGAGGAGGTATACAGCAACCATTAAGGAAAGCATACTTGCCTCTTAGATGATATGCAATCACAATCCTTACAGAAGGTCCATAAGAAGGGAAATATTCGCAGGAACTCAATCTGGTATTCAAAAAAAAAATAAAAAATCATATATCATACTTGAAACCAAATATTAGTTTCCAATGGAATGAAAGCCTGAAGTATACTAACCAGCAACTCGAGCTCTTTTAAAGAATCCTGAACAGGAGTGGCAGTTAATGCCCATCTATATGAAGAGGTCAAAGCAAAAATAGCCTCTGAAGTTTCACCACTATTAGATGCACCTTTTATAAAATGAGCCTACATCAACAACAGGTCACTGTTAGTTGTTTGAAAGGATAATGAGTAACATGAATTGGGTAAGTTGAAAAATCTTAGAGAAACAAGTACATGTACTCAATAACTCGATGGACACATTCTTGAAACCTAACATTCAGAGCTATTATCTCAATATATCTGAAAAATATCCTACATAGTTGCAATTTTTCTAGAAACAGAACCAGAAGGAATTCCTTAAGTCACAAACACAACCAATTTCATATATTACAACATGTGGAAGTTCAAATTGAAGTTGCTGGAGAAAAGTTGTCCCCCTGCCGCTGGTTCTAAATATAAAAGTAGACAAGCCAAAAAGAACGTTAGGTGTTGATGGCAAATGCCTTTATATGCATTAATAACACTGTAGAAAGAATAATACATAAAACAGGGAAATAGACAACAAAAAGCTGTAGAATTAATTAACACTCCCTCAGAGCTGAATAGGGAGAGCAACCAATCACGGTTGGTCAAACATAAGTCGAGAATGACCTCTGCCAAAGGACTTGTTGAGAATTTCAGCAAATTGATCCTTGCTTTGAATATGGTGTCTCCATAAGTCTTACAGATACCTTTCCCTAAGAACTGACACCATGCATGCACAGGTTTATTTTTTCATGAAACAGTTCAATCAGATTCCTCGCCAACAGCCCCAGTGAGGATTAATTCCATGAGCACAGCACAGTCATTTTCATGCAACATTGCCAAGTTGGGGCCGATACTATCATACCGGAATTGAATGAACTAGCCAAGTCAGATACAACTTGGCCAAGTTGAGTTAGGACATTTTTGAGGAAATGCTGAAAGAAATCTAGAGAAAAAACAGAAAAATATATAGAAAGAAAAAGAGAGCTATCTACAATTAGTTTCTCAGATGCTTCAAAAAATTTACCTTATATGTTGTCGAATTGTTAATATATTGCATAGATATGGGGAGAGAAAGAGAAGTATAAAAGAAGTACATCTAAAGTTTCCTGTGATAAGATCATCACAACTCCACAAAATAATCTACTCATGACTCCATAATGTCTCACTTTGAACAAGTGGAGCGTATTCCAAAAAGCAATTGTAAATTCAGCACAACATTCAGACATGAGACCCATATTGAAACAAACAGAATCATGTATATAGTTAGTTACGATGAGATGCGTGCAGGTGGTAAAAGTGACAGAACACTCACCTAAGACATTTTTCAAATCAACTCAAGAGATTACAATTGGCTAGTGGCAAAGGCATGCAAACTTACCTCGTCTAAAATAATACGGTGCCACTGCACAGACTACAAAACTGATTTCATTAATTGGTGATGAACCTAGATCTGCAGCCATCGAACTGTCATTGGAAGAAGTAGCCCCCTTATCTGTTTGTTCTTTTTCCTGCACTTAGCCTCACTAGGCTCCTTTCCCTACACCAAATGAATCCTTTTGCAAGTGCTTTTTGTATTCCGCTGCAACAGTATCATAAGTTGTCAATACTATGTTGCATTCAGAGAGCTCCTCAAGACACAAGTTTCTTGTGGGCCCATGATAGACCAGAAATTTAATGCTCCCTTCTTTAGTAGACAAAGCAATCTCATCCTTCCACTGATCCAAGCCAGCCAAAGGGCAAACTACAAGTGTACATTCAACAGACCATGGAGAGGGTTTAGATGCACCAGAACTGCAGCCCATCCGATGAATACTACGACCAGCAAGAATGAGTGAAATTGCTTCGATAGACTTTCCCATTCCCATCTCATCAGCAAGGATACCGCCCGCCATCTTTGATGCCTCCTGCTTCAAGGCCCAAGCCAGCCATTCCTTTTGATGCCTGAATAGAGACATGGCCAAGCCCTGGGGATCCTCCGCCACTTCCGCCAAGTTTTCATTGAACACATTTAAATCAACACCATCTGTTTTGTAGCCATTCAACCACTTCTGTACCGCTGTCTCACATACCATCCACCATAAATGGGATTTATCCTCCTTCTGTCGACCTTTCCTCTTCTCTGTACTTTGCTGGTTGCCAGTACAGGCGTCTTTCATTTCTTTAGTGCTTCAGTAGGGATGACTAGAAGGTCCATATGCAATCATCTCGTCCAAGCTGATATCTCGACCCACCCCACTTTCTTCGATCACAGTCATTCCCTCTTCCTTCTCATGACCACCTTCTTCAATCGTTCCATCCCCGTCCACAATCACAGTCTTTCCTTTCCCTTCTGCACTCTGATCGCTCGAACGCATCTCTTCTAACAGAAAAAGAAAACAACCAAGAAATATTCTCTGGGATGACGAAAGAATAAAAGACGAATGAAAGATCATGTGATGCTAAAACGCAATCGTGATCCCGCCAGATTTCAATTCAAATTAAAAAAAAAAAAAAAGGAAGAAGGAAGGAGAAGAGAAGAAAAGACACCTTCCTCGAAGTTGGAATCCATATAGGAAGACGGAGATGGTCTTCTAGGGTTCTTCGCCTCTTCCCTACAGAGAAAAAGATCGAAACTGTACTTATCGAAAGAAAAAAGATAGAAAATGTGGACAGATTTCCGAACAAATGAATCCAGGAAAGATATCGGGATTAAAGTAGAAGAATCGAATTCCCGGAGATCTTGGAAAATTCTTGGAGGGTTCGTTTCTTCTCTGTTTGAGAGGTTTTGGGGCGTTTGCTTCATTTCCCGCCAGAAGGAGGAGGAAAGATAGGGATCATTTGAGCCGTTGGGAAAGCAGTTGAAGTAAGGCGGGAAGGCTACTGGAAGGCTCAGGCACCAGAGTAGGGAGGGTATCACTCGTGTTGGTTTTGCACCATTCAGACAGCAGGTAGTGACTCATCGTACTCGTGCGCGGCACTGATGTACGGCTATCCGGACCGCCAATTTGGGGCGCGGATGAGGCCACGTGATGTATGGGTTTTATCCACACCGTTCATCCATTTTTTTCATGTCATTTTAACCTGGAGGGCCCAAAAATGACAAAGATTCAAGGCTCAAGTAGACTAAAAAATGGAGATTAAATTCTTACCGTTGAAAAACTTATGAAGGCCACAGAAGTACTAGATCAAGTTGATATTTATTTTTTCCCTTCATCCAGGTCTATATGACCTTATAAACTGTTTGGATGGTAAATAAACATCACGGTGGGCAGTAGGAAGGTTTCAACGGTGGGCATCATTAACACCACTTCTTCCTGTGGTGTGGCCCACTTGAACCTTGAATCTGTCTCATTTTTGAGATCTTATCCGAAAATGACATGGAAAAATGTATAGACCGTGTAGATAAAATACCTACATCAAAGTGGCCCCTTAGTGTACCAACCCGTACCTAGCTGGGACAGGCGGGGAAGTAGCCCAATTTGAAACTACTCGATCCTGTGCAGGGCTGTAAATGGGTCAGCGGACCCGATGAGGTACCCGGACCCAACCCATTTAGACCCCACCGAGACCCGACCTATTTGTTAAATGGTACTCGTCTGGGTCCAAGAACAGACCCAGTTGCTAAACTGGTCTAGGTCTGGTTTCCTTTATATTAAGCCTGACCCGACCTGACCCAGCCTGAACCCATTTAGTAAGTGGGCGGGTTTGGTCTATGTTTCAAGGGACCCATCCAACCCAGACCTGTCCAAAGCCGGTTTTAAACCTTGTCAAATGCTTGCATACTTGATCCAGACTCGAACCCATTAGACCTGACTCATTTATAAATGGGTCTGGGTGGATCTCCCTCTACCAGACCCGGACCCATTTATAAATGGGTCTGATGGGTTGACTCGGACCCAACTCGGACCCACCCATTTAGTAAAAAGGTTTGGGTCTAAAATTTGGACCCAGACTCGTTTAGTAAATGGATGGGTCTGGTTTTGGCTACACCCGCCCTGAACCCGACCATTTATAGCCCTAATCCTATGATCGGGATTATTCCCAACTCGATTCGGCTCGGGTCAGGGATGGCTGACACGATCTAAAATCTGGTCGAACTTGATTAAGGTTCAGTCCTTGTCCGAATAAGATTCAGTCAGCCTTAACTCATTTTGACTTGACTTGATGCTTAGCTCTAATGGTTGCAGTAGGACGTGAAAATCAAGAGGGCCTTTTGAGAATTGGGTGTGAGCCCACTAAATTAATTATTGGGGCCACCCCTCAACCGTTTTAATCTGTTCATTTTAATTGAACAGTCGTGAACCCACAATACATGATTATTTAAAACAAAATTGGAGCTTTTTGTAACCCACACTTGTATTAACGCTATGAGTTAATTCCTAACTGTTTTCTCCGATATGATCCACCTGTGATAATTTTTTCCTCCAAACTTAGACATATGACATTAAATTAAAACTCCATTCATACGGGCATCCAAATCAGCATACTCAGCGTTTGTTAGGTCTCTGGGTCATTTGTGTGTTTGATCTCCTCATGTTAGGCTCATGCCTTAAAATGTGTTGAAGTTACTAAAGTTAGCCATGCAACGCACCCACCCTGTTAGCGGAGCAACCCACCCACCCAATGGCGGGGTTAGTGTGTCCCCTTAGCATTCGAACTTGTTGAAACGCCCTTTGCGTCTTCCACCTGTGCTAGCAGGCGAGACACCGACTGAAGGAGATAAAATAAAAACATCACGTGTGCTCCGCATGACGTTTTTATAACCTCATTTCATAAGAATGTCACATGCATTTTGATCACCCAAGGCCATAAATTAGGCAAATCGAATCATTACCGCGGCCACATTGTTACAAAGAAAATAAATGGTTAGAAAAAGAAATCATGGCCGAGCATACATTCAACTTTAATTTGTGGCCCACCTGATGATTTGACAAGCATGGGTTATTAACATTGTTGTAATATCCACTACACCATTCAGATTTCACTCGATGCATGCAGAGTGCATTGTTAGTTAAGTAGGGGTTAGCATTATCCATGTGGGCAGTGGAATGAACGGCTTTGATTGTTGGGATTGGCAGTAGGTGGGGCTCACGCAAGTGTGGTGTGTACAACTCTTAGTTCCACTCTTGTAGTACCATACTCATCCCTGTTCAGAGAGAGGGAGAGTTCGGTTGGCTTTCTCCCTCTTTGAGGGAGGCGTGAAGGAGATGAATTCGGCGGTGCAATCCAACATGGATATGGCTTTCCACCGCCAATCAAAGCTATATATTGTATTTCTCCCTCAGTTCACTCTCTATTACCCCATTTTTTTCCCAGCAATAACCTCATCGAACAGACTGAGAAGGAGTAGAATACACAAGAGCACCCATGGCCGAATCAGGTATGTCACACGATCTCAGGCAAAAGTTTTTAATGATAATTAGTCACTGTTTCTAGTGGTGTGGTCCACCTGAGATTTGGATCTTCTTAAGGTTTGGAATCAAGACCTAAAATGAGGTGGAAAAAACAGATGGACGGAGTGGATATACAACATATACATCAAGGTGGCCCATGACCGGGGCAACGCCCCGGATAGATCCATAACAGGCGGACCAGGCCAAAAAGGAACAATGGGAAGATTGGGAGCGGATTGCCTTGTACCGGAGCACAGAGATATTTCGTGCCTGTGGCTATGTGAGGTCCACAGAGATGTTCGTTACAAATCCACTCCGTACATCTGTTTTGAAAGACCACAATAGGACAGGATTCTTAAAATGAGGCAGATCCAAAACTCAGGTGGGCCACACCAACAAAACAGCGGGAACAGCAACTTCCACCGTTGAAACCTTCCTGGAGCTGACCATGATATTTATATTCCATCCAAACCGTTCATTAAATTATTACCACTCAGATAAACTCTAGGAACAAATATCATTCTGATACAAAACTTCTGTCATCGCTAGGCTTTCAAGATTCACTTTTTCGTGTGATATGGCCCACATGAGTTTTGGATCTGCCTGATGTTTAGAATCCTTCCCAATTGTGGTCTTTCAAAACAGATGGACGGAGTGGATTTGTCACGGACATCTCTATGGCCCCACACCGCTCATGGCACGAGGCTATCTGCCCTCGGCGAGATTCCAGCTCACCATAGAAACTTACAGATGGAATGCAGGTCCATCATATTTTGTATATGCCATCCAATCCTGTCATCAGGTGTGGTCCACTAGAATGAAGGGCCACTCCAAAACGTACGCCATTCCAGAACTCAGAAGGTCCGGCCTCCGATTGTGTGGTGAAGCACACAGCACGGACTTTGGTACTGTGCGCTGCTGGAAAAGCTATGCGGGTCCCACGATGATGCATGTGTTTTATCCACACTGTCCATCCATTTTAACAACTCATTTAAAGGCATGATCTAAAACATGAGGTAGATCCAAATATCAAGCTGACCACACGCTATGAAAAAGTGGTGATTGAATGCTCACCATTAAAACTTCCAGGTTTGTTTGACCTAATCAACAGGTCGGATGATGGAAGGTAAACATTACAGTGGGCCCTATGAAGCTTTTAATGGTGAATATTCAATTACCAATGCTTCCTGTGATGTGGTCCACCTGAGATTTGAATATGCTTCATTTGCTTTATTTTTGAATGCATGCATTAAAATGAGATAGCAAAATGAATGGAGGGCTAGGATAAAACATTACGGCGAGGATAGAATACATGCATCATGGTAAGCCCATGGAGCTTTTTTACACCCGGATCGAAGGTATATCTTTTCAACACCAAGGTCTATGGTATCGACAGAAGGGAATAGATAACCAGATACATAACGGTCGGCTCCCACACAGATCCGCCGGTTCCTAGAGAAGTGCGGGGCGGGACGCATTCCGCTTCCACCTGCCAAAGGCTTTCTAGGAACCTCCTAAAATAGGTGGGGCCCACCTTGATGTTTCTAAGAAATCTACCTGTTCATATGTTTTTCCATGTCATGTTATGACATGAGGCAGGTCCAAAACTCAAGTGGGCTGCACGACATGAAAAAGCCTACCAAACCCCCCTTGTAGAGTTGGACATTGAGCCAGACCGAGTTGAACTCTGCCTAATTCGGCTCAGTTCGGCTCGGTCCTGAACTTGGATTGGTCAACTCAAACTCAGTTTGGCATAAAATTTGATTGGTCCGAATCAAGTCAAGTTTTAGAGTCGTGTCGAGCCCAACCTAGATCAATAAATCCACAAAAAAGCAAAAGAACAACTTGATTTTTTTTTAATTTTTAAATACTCGATTCTGAGTTGAATCGGTGTTATCGAATTGAATCGGGGTTACACGAGCTGAGTCAAGTAGCGTTGAATTGAATCGGATGGTCAAACAAGGCTGTCGAACACAGGACAAGGCTGTCTTATAGAGGGAGCGGTTTGGAAGAGAAATGTCTTATGGCTCAACCGTCGGGCAGGCAAGGTGGGGAAGGGGGGTTTGGAAAGGGGTAAGGTCAGGCATGGGCAAAGTGTGTGTGTGTGTGTGTGTGTGTGTGTGTGTGTGTGTATGAGCTGGACCAAGCCGGTTCAAGTCGAGTTCTGCCAAACTCAAACTTGGCTTGATTTTTTTTTGAACCACACTTGCCTAGCTCGACTCGGTTCAAACTCAACAATGAGTTGAGTCGAACATAGTTTTTTCAAGCCGAGTCGAGTTAACCAAGTTGGCTTGGCTTGTGTCCAGCTCTACCTCCCTAGTTCACCCTGATATTTATATGTCATCACCTCTAGAAGGGGATGCATCCTGATTAGTTACTCTAACACAAAGTAAACACGATTGAGCCCACACGTGATGTATGTTCCTTATCCACACTGTCCATCCATTTTTACTTCTCATTTTAGGATATGAGCAAAACTGAAGCTAACCACACCATAGGAAATAGTAGAGGATAATGATGTCCACTCTTAAAACATTCATAAGGCTCACAATGATGTTTAGTTGATCCAACCCGATGAAAAGGTCGCACGGATATAGATGAAGGGAAAACAAAAATGTCAGCTGAATGCAACACTTGTGGCTGAAAGAAGTTTTCAATAGCAAGCGTTCAATTCTGCAGTATGGTCCACTTCAGATTTGGATATACCTCAACTTTTGGGCCATGTCCTAAAATGAGCTGGAAAAAAAGATTGATGGCATGGAAAAGAAAATATATCATGATGGGTCCCACAGAGTTTACTCAATACCTACAACAGATTATTCTCACTTTTTTTAAGAGTAACACTACCACAAATTGAACCCTGGATCATTCGCACAAACTACATTCTCTACAAGCTCATCTGATACGTGGATATTTTTTTGCTACGCCTTAAAGTTCAATTCAAGCCATTGAAGTTTGGATTAACCCATAGCATATGATTAATTCAAATGGTTTCAGTTGAAAGAACCAATACATAAAAAATTTGGTTTGAATGTTATTAAATGACCATTCAAAATGGACTAATCCATTATGCTAGGTTAAGAGGCCTAAATTAAATTGAATGTAGGATAATTATGGGTTGGGTGCCCATTTAGATCCTAAAGGGTTAAAACTTAATAAAGTGGATAGACAATTAAAGGATGATGATATTGTTGAATCATTTATGGGTATTGAGTATATCCACTTAAGGTAATAGATTGGGTGGGATCTTAGTTTTTATGAATGAGTGAGTAAATTTAGTTGCATATTTTTACCTAAGTGACCATTATTGATGATACTCGTTGATTCTTAGAATAATAAGGAATGACCTTCTCACCATGCATTAAGGATCAATAAGGTGACATTTATCTCCAAATGAGAGGTGTTCGATCCGAAGGAGTTCGTTGTCCAGTGGAGCCAAATTGATGGGGGTTGATGATGTTAACAATATGAGATCAAACAATCTATCTTACCACAAAAGTGTTGAGTTGTTTAAGCTTGCGTTTTTGACATTCAGCCAACTCTATGTTGTGAGAACTATTGGCATGTTGGCTTCTCAATCCAAAAGAAGAAGCCAAAATGATGCACCAAGTCTCATAGTATAATTGATTTTTAGGTTCATAACCTTGGATAATCTAATTGATTGCGTCATTGATTAGATAAAGGTTTATCATGATAAAATATTTCTCAATCCATGCTTAATGCAAGGAAAGGTATCTTTTCGAAGGCGAGTTTTGCACCTTACTGTTATAGGTATGAATATCGGTTCAGTTATCTCTTAATTGAGCAAATTTCCTCCCTTACAAGGTTATAGAAATCACTGTGTATAGATTAAAACTTGACCATGAATGAGTGTATAAATAAAAACTTAGCCATGAATGAGGATCAGCCTTTTAAACCTACTAATTCAAGCTCGTAATCGAGATAGCCAAGTATGAAAGGTAGGAGCATATAAACATGCTAAATTCAACAATTATTAGATACTCCATTCAATGATACAAGTGAAAATTAGGAGCATATAAACATGCTAAATTCGACAATTATTAGATACTCCATTCAATGCTACGAGTGAAAATTAGGAGCATATAAACATGCTAAATTCGACAATTATTAGATACTCCATTCAATACTACGAGTGACCCTAGGAATTATGGGCCACACATAGCATCATCCATGGAATGGACTACTTGGATTGTTGGAATTGGCATTGGATAGGCCCCACAAAGTATGGTGTGTGCAGCTCTTTGATGCACCCGTACTATACTCATCTCTCTTAAAAGAACCGGTTTGGAAGGGTCCCTCTCTCTTTGAGAGAAGCATGGAGTAGATGAATTTGGTAGTGAAATCCCATCATTGGTAGAGTTTTCCATTGCCACTTAACCGCGATAATCCCATCAAACTGATGGTGAGAATGAGTAGAAGACATGAGAGTACCAACAATATGTCACACTACCCTAATAACATACGAGATGATCCGTAAGTAAAAACAACTTTCACATTAATTAAAAACCTTGACACAATGGCTTTCCTCATGGACAACACAAACAAGAAGTCAGATGTGAATTGCTTATAACAGGAAGTCAGATGTGAATTGCTAATAACCCATTGACGTATCTCTAATAAAAGCGAGTTGAGTTATATGCGCATGTCTTAAGTGGAACTTGTTAATAAAAATCGGCTCAAGCCTCGCCTCTAACAAACATACTTAAGGGGCATTTGGATCTTAAGCTACTTAAGATAAGCTACTTATTAAACTGAAGTAATTAAGTAACTTTAAATAATAATAAAATTACTTACAAGTCTTACAAGTGATCATAAACTAAACTTATTTCAAATAAGTTACTTATCAACTGATGTGAGTAGAAATTAAGTAACTTATTTGGTGGTATCCAAACGGGTCCTTATCGTGTTTTTTCTTTGATAAATAACCAAAAAAGAATTTTATCATTGATTTAATTATCAATCATGTGTCCCACCTTTGATTGCTCACTGGCTGGGAAGACTATCTTAGAAAACGTGCAAGCATTGGTATCATATGGGGCCACCTTTAATTGCACATGCCTCTTAGAAGTGACTTTGATTAGGTGATCATAACCAACTAGCTAATGACAATGCCTGATCAATACTCTAAGGGTTGACCATTAATTTGGACCATCCATCAAGGTTTTTTAACATCTTCAATGGCAAAAAAATCACTTTTTGATTGCACCATCCTAACCATCCAATCCACAATTAGAAAACTCACTTTTTGATTGCACCATCCTAACCATCCAATCCACACTTACGAAATTTACTTTCTGATTGCACCATCCTAACCATCCAATCCACAATTAGGAAATGGGAGATCCATTTTTATATTAAAAAGACTCCATTATTGTACATCATGTGGAGCGGCCTTCAATTGTCAATTCGTTCTTGTTAAATGTTTGATCAATGAATAAGAAATCTTTATTACATTAGAAAATGTGCAATCATTATTGATCCAAGCCGTCTATCATGTGCGGCCTACCTTTGATTACCCATGCCTCCTTAAAAGTTAAATTGATCTCATCATCCTAACCATCAAACAAAAGGAAATGACCAATCCATAGTAAGAAATGACATAAAAATTGTAAATCATGTGAGCCCCACATTTTATTACCATTCCTCTGCTAAAAGTCACTTTGATCCAATGATCTCGGCCATCAAATTCAATAGGAGGAAAATGAAGGGACCGTATTTATTATATTGGAAAAGTCTAATCAATGATTTAGACCACCGCCTACGTCGGTCCACCTTTGAGCCTAGAGAAGAGGAGCAGATGAGATAAATCCAGTTTGTCGCGTTGCGTAGAATTCCTCCTATCCGCTTCGTGAATGTGCGTTTCCAGCTACGCTCTGAAAACGATGTTTTGTTCCATTTTGGAAAAAAACATGCTTGGCGTGGAAGTAACGCCTTACAATTCAATATTTGGATGTGAACACAGCCCCTAATCGTGGCCGTCCATTTGTGATAATTAGTAGCCCACAACTAGAAAAAAAAAAAAGGACGGGTAAAGACAAATCGATCGACAATCCACGTTCAGGTCACTTGGATTTTCATGTCCATATTGGGCCCTCATCTGACGGCCAGAAATGCTTCCGTACCAGGCACTGACATTGTTACAATTGTATATAAATAAGACGCTATTGATCACCTAAAGATGACGTATGTACATACACATACTCATGCATAGATGAGTAGTTGGCACGGGGAAAATCTAACATGCGCATGTACATAACTTTCAACTGGACTACAAATGATCTCAGCCGTTGGATCACCCGTTTGGCAATCCGCAGCTCCAGGCAAACTTCTGATCCGCCCAGCGCACGTTAGCCAAACCCATGAATAGATAGATACAAACGAATACCTAACGTCCCATCACAGCTCGCGCGCGCACGGGCTTTTAGCCCGTTCTACTGCGCGGGGTCCACTCACTTGCATTGCACTGACCAACATAACGAACGGCTATCATTGATCGCATGCATGCGCGAGAGAAAGAATCTGTGGGGCCCAGGGAAATATGTAGGGCCCACCTTCAGAACGGCTTCTGCAGGTACATGAACATGTCTGGATATGGGTCCCCGAAAACAGGGGAAAGCTGTACGGTATCGAATTGCGAGAAAGGGTTCAAGTCATTTCTGGCACCGCCGGCGATGGCATCCATGTTATTAATAGGAATGTCGAGGGGCCTTTCCCATTCTCTCCTCCACCTGGGCTCGCTCTGCACCTCCCGTTCGCACGTGAACTCGGAGGAGAGCACGTGCTCCGAGCAGCTGGAGTCCGTGGTATGCAGCCGTGGAATGGAGTCGGATGAATCGAAACAGGCGAAATCGGTCATCATCGGCGTCACCTGTTGCTGCTGCCCGCGGGTCTGAATTTCGGGTTTCCGTTCTTGGGCTTCTGTACCCGAGTAGTTGCTCTTGGACTTCTTCCCCGTGATTGGATGCTTATTCTCCAAAGCTCCCTTTTTGTTGTAGATTCTACATAGAACCCAATCGTCCAGCTGCAAAAATCCCATGTGAAGAGCGTCATTTAGATGTCCCATCTGGTAATCCATCGGATGGCGACCGTTCATTTAGTGGGACCATTTTTATCACCACCCATGATTAGTGGGCCTCTGTTTAATGTCGGAAGGCCCAACAGCGTGGTAAACATAGAAGGGGCCCACTGAATGAACGGTTCTGATCCGTCAAGATCCTAATGATTACGATTGCTGGCTAGTCCTTACATTTTAAAAAGGAGAGAGATCCTGACGCCCACCGTGATGTATGTTCCTTACATGCCACGCAGTCCATCCGTTTTCACGGATCATTTTAGGGATGAACAAAAAATGAAGCAGATCCAAAAATCAGGTGGCCGCCTGAGGTTTAGATCTGCTTTATTTTTTGGTTCATGCTCTAAAATGATCTTTCAAAACGGATGGACGGAGTGGATGTAAGACACATAAATGAAGGTGGGCCCCACAGTCAGGGATCCACCGAAGCCGCGTCCGGACAGTGATAGGTTCAGACCCCCTGACAGAGGATAATTTCATAAAGAGAAAAGCTTTGGTACTCTGGCGTGACATATGATACACGCGCACTTAAAAGCGATTGGTGCGGACCCCTTGGCATAGAAGACAATTTCACATAGAGAAAAGCTTTGCTACTCTGCCAGAGTGTGACGGATGATACGCACGCACTTAGAAGTTGAATATATTGCACACAAATAATTCAAATTAAGCTGTCTACCATTGTTCAATCCATCTGATTATGGGACTGAGACTTTGTAATAGGTGGTCTCCACAATTTAGTCTGCTCAATTTGAGAAAACGTGCACTTCCGTACAATTTATGAGCGCCCGCATATCCAGCATCATATTCCGCCAGAGTATCAAATAACTCCCCCGGCCTACCACTTGCACGATTGGACCAAACCACGTAACTCTAGTATGTGGGGCCCACGCGCACGATATGAGTTTGCATGTTCGGGGACCCGCTTACGCCCTTAACCAAATCGGGTCCATCTTCGTAAGGAATCGGGTCTATTGTTTGGTCTTCGGAAATCTTATTACAGCCAAGTTAATTACACATACCCTTAAGCTGTTCTTCTTCCTAGCCGTTCGATCGACGTCGGCCAGCCTATACTCATGCATGATCCAATTCGTTTTCTCACCCTTGGGTGCCTTCCCAGCATAAAATACCAATGCCTTCTTGATCCCAACGGGTTTCGGGTGCCCGATTGGCTTATCAGCACCTGTAGCCTTCCAGTACCCGGTCCCAGCCGCTCTGTTCGGCCTGGACCCGTTCGGGTACTTACGGTCCCTTGGAGAGAAGAAATACCACTCCTTTTCTCCATAAAGAGCCATGCCTGTACAAAACACAAAAAGAAAGGCAATTTTGTAATTCTAAGCTAATAAAAACTACCCATGAATGAAATTCACCCCGGATTTTCAAAGTAATTACCTGGAAGCTGCCATGGATCGTATTTGTAGAGATCGATCTCTGCAATGATAGGAACAGAGATGGGCTGAGACGCGCATTTCCTGCATAGATAGTGCATTACCAGCTCGTCGTCAGTCGGGTGGAATCTAAAACCCGGAGGCATCTGCAAATCGGACGTCATTTTGCTGGTAATTACTTTACTGCCACCCCCTCTAATCTAATATTGCGGGATAGGCTTGGCCTAGAATCAGTGGTTGAAACTTGAAAAACGGGAGAAGGCATGCCATTTATAGGAAAGAAAAGAGATGCGATTGACACGTGTCAAGGTCGGCTGGTAGTTTCTAGAAATACACGTGGGCGTGACCGCCCGCATTAGCCGACGGACCCAAGTTGACCGTAGGCGAACACGTGGCCGATGATGAGCGGCTGCTGCGCCACTTGGCGTCGACTTGGGGTTACTGATTCTGTCACTGCTTGCGTCACGAGTTTTGGACGGGTTGACACGTGTCGAGATCAGCCAACGGTCTCTCTTCTGAAGTTGGACGGATGCTCTTCCTCGATAGAGTTGAGCCGCCCGTCAGCTGGGGATTAGGCGTACACGTCAGCATGAGCGCGAGTCTGGGACTCAGATTGCGTCACTAGGGCGGATGGAAGGTTTCGACAGTGTGCATTCCTTTTCCCCAATTTTTTCCTCTCGTGTGGCTCACTTGCGTTGTGGCTCACTTGAGTCTGGGATCCGCTTCATTTTTAGGACGATAATCGAAAATGAGCTGAAAAAACGGATGAACGGTGTAGATTTATCAAAAAAAATGAGGGTGGGCCCACATAGCTTCCCAGCCTAAGAACTTCTAAGGCAATGCGCCACGGTCAGAAGCTGAGTGGGGCCAGCGGTGATGTTTATGAGAAATCCACTCCGTCCATCCACTATTTTATATCATGTTAGTAGATGAGAAAAAAAAAAAAGAAGCAAATCCAAAACTCAAAATGAGGCACATGACATGCGAATTAAACTTCCACCCTTGAAACAATCTTAGAAATGCGGAAGCCTTTTGTGCTTTCAGTCTATGTCAGTAGAAATGTCCTTAGGAAGGTTTTTACGGGCATATAAACATGGATTCAACCGTAGTCATTCCCTGAGGGCCCACTTGAGCTTTGGATCTGCATTATATTTTAACTTAAGTTCTAACATTATAACAAGATGGGTAAACAATGTGGATTTCTTACAAATATCAAGGTGGGTTAGAAAAGGGGATGTGAATTACTTACGGCCCTCTCTCAACAGGGCTTTGAAGCTAAGTGGAGCCCACCATTATGTTTATGAGAAATTCGCTCGATCCATCTATATTTCAGATCATGTTAGGATGATGGGCAACTCGAAAGCTCAAGTGAGCCAAGATGCCTACAGTTGAGACTTCACTGGAATACATTGTGATGTTTATAACATGCCATCTAAACTATTCATAAGGTATTAGCTTGATCCAAAACATTTGTGGCCTTACAAATGTTTCAATGGTGCATGTTTAATCTTCAAAATTTCTTGTCATGTGGCCCAGTTGAATATTGGATCTACCACATTTTCTGGACATAATATCCTAACATGAGTTGAAAAAATTAATGAACAGAGAGGATTTCTAACAAACATCATGGTAGGTCCCACCTAAATGCAAGAACTTTTAATTGCCATAGGAAAACAAGACATGTTGTTTATTTGCAACTGCTGGTGGACATTCACATTGTTGGCTCATGTTAAAACGTAAATTCAAAAATCATATTGTTTAGAACTACAATGACAAAAGTAAGATAAGGCGTCTTCATTGAATCCTCATCAGCCTCTTAAAGTTTTGGATAAGGCTGATATATGTGGTTGTTAGCTTTTCTTTTCCTTTCTTTTGTTTTTTTTTTTTCACACACCCATCCACAAGCACCACGCATGGACACTCCAATTCATGATTTCATTGTTAAGCTTCCTCTGAAAGGGACTGTAATATGAGTGGTTTCGACGGCATATATGAATGGCTTAGATTCACTTGCTAGGTCTTAACATGACCATGTTTCAAAATGAAATAATGGACAAAGAAGTTGTCACACAAACATCAGGGTGGGGCCCACATGGCTTTCTGTTGCTCAGCCTTCTGAAATCCTCATCGGTCTGATGTCGGCTATCTTGTTGGAGGGGTGATCTACGTCCTGTTTGGCAGGCTCCGGGGTTTTCTCCGGCCACCCTTGATGCAGCCCATACTGGCTGCATGTGCGACCATCTCTACTGTCCATTCTGGGACGTGATTGAAATCCATCCGCTTCATGGAATGTTCATCCGCATCATTCTCAATCTAACATGCGCGGGTGAGCTGTTTTTAAAAATAAATATCCGACCCGAATGACACTTCATGCGATTTTCTGCATGGCAAGTAAAATGGACGGTCCAAACTATCTACAACGTATGATCACGTGGGTCCCATGATGGATTGGTCTGTTAGGAAGGAAGCCGATTGCCTACTGAGTAAACTCTGTGGGTCCATTATGATTTATGTATTTTATCCACTCCGTCCATCCATTTTACAAAATAATTTTAGGGCTAGAGCCCAAAGTATCCAAAGCTAAGTGGACCGCACCACAGGAAACTGTGTGAATTGAACTTCTACTGATGAAAAATTCTACGGGCCACAAAAGTTTTGGATCAAACTAATATTGGTTTTTTCCCTTCATCCATGTGTGTGCGATCTTGTGAACAGGTTGGATGGTAAATAAACATCATTGTGGGCCTTAGGAGGGTTTCAACGGTGGAAATTATTGCTCCCACTGTTTCCTCTGTTGTGATCCACTTGACCTTTGCATATGCTTCAATTTTGGGATCAAACCCTGAAATGAGCTGAAATAATGGATGAACGGCATAGATAAACGACATACATTCATGGTAGGCCCATTAGAGTTTACCCAGTAACATACTGCGTAGGTAGGCAATCCGATCCGTCAAGATTAGGAACCCAAGCTGATGAACCTGCTGCCACTAAATGTTATCAACCCATTTTTACATATCATTCTAGGGCATGAGCTTAAAATTGACATAAATTTAAGGCCCACCATTTTTACGTATCATTTTAGGCCCCGACCCTCATCCATTTGTAATCTGTTCTGCCTATCCCATATCTAGCTAACAATGGCTTAGAGAGCAAATTAGGTGAGACCCTGGCCTCGCCCAAGACGACGCAGCCCTTACTGTGGGGTTACCATGGGGCCCACCTTGATGTATGCATTATGTATCCATGCTATCCATCCATTTTTCCATATTATTTTAGGGCATTATTCTTTTTGAAGCAGATTCAATTATCAGGTGTTAATTTTTTCATGGTGTTTATTTACCATCCAATCTATTGACATGGTCACATAAATTTGGATGAAGGGAAAAAAGAAAAATATTAACTTGATCCAAAATTTTTATGGCCCATTAATGGCCAATCAACACTGTTTCCTATGGTATAGTCCACCTAATAATTGTATTCACTTCATTTTTCGGATAATGTCATAAAATAATTTGAAAAAATGAATGGCCAGTATGGATATGGACACGTAATACACACATCAACTTGGGCCCCACTATAACCTCACGGCAAGGCTGCCCTGTCCCGGCCTCACCTAATATGCGGTCATTCACCTACTATCCAATTAGATCCCAATTTAACTCTCTTATAGAGACCTCGGTCCTGAGTCCCTTTGATCCCAAGGGCTTTGTCTTGGATTCCCGGATCCATTGAGGTGGGTGGACCCCTCACTGTGGGTCCCCTGATATATATGCCTTACATCCCGTCTGTTCATCCATTTTTACAGGTCATTTTAGGACCGAAACAAAAGATGAAGCACACCCAAATCTAAGGTAGACCACACTAAAAGTGGTGATCGATCATTAAAACCTTTTTGTGTGCCACCAAAGTTTTGGATCAAGCTGATATTTATGTGGTTACTTCATCCATGTCTGTGTGGCCTTATTTACAGATTTGGATGCTAAACAAACATTTCGGTGGCCCCCTAGAAGTTTGTAGTAGTGGGAATTCAACCACTACCGTTTCCCGTGGTGTGGTCCAGCTAAGATTTGAATATACTTCATTTCTGGGATGATGCCCTAAAATGAGCTGTAAAAACGGATAGACAGCGTAGATGTAAGGAACATACATAAAGGTGGGCCCCACAGTCAGGGATCCACCGAAGGTGCCCGTCATGTTCAAGCACAGTACTGGATCGTGTGACAACTCATCAGCACCTATTGAGTTTCTGGTGTGATAGTTTAACGAGCGAGGAGTTGACGTCCACGATCAATCATGTCTCCCTTTATGGTAGATAATTTGGAAAGTCTTCCTTAGCGCGACAAGCGCTATCCTACAAGATCCAAGCCGTTCATTTGGTCAGCTCCAAAACTTAGATTTCGTGGGCTGAAAATGGGTCTAGATTAATAGTAAGGTGAACCACACGTACCAGAGTATCAATGTACGTGTGAGATCCATCAGATAAGTGGATCAGACCACGTGGTAAGTGCTACTAACTATTCACCTAATGCAAGCTAGGTTGGTACAAACACGACAGAAGCATGTGATGCACACGTACGATAATCCATGTGGTCCCAAACCGTCGGCTACTTCATGGAAATTCCATCCACAAGACGACTTGTGTGCCACGTACATGATGGATGGGGCACGTGGATTACGTTATCGCAGGAACTTCATGTGACTGGAAGCTAGGTGGGGCCCACCGTGATGTTGGTGATAAACTCACCTGTAACACGAGGACGTTGGCCAATAAATGGGACGGGGACTGGGTACCACCCCTACCAGGACCTAGTTAGGACGGTCCTGCAGATAAAAGGTTTTTAAGTAATGATGGCATTATTGAAACCTTCATAGGGCCACCGTGATGTTTATTTGTCATCCAACCTGTTTATAAGGTTAGAAAACATAAATATCAGTTTAATCTAAAACTTTTGTGGTCCCCAAAGCATTTTCAGCAGCAGCCATTCAATGTCCACTGTTTCTTATGTCGGGATCCACTTGAGCCTTTGGTCTCATACATCATAGTAAGCCTACAGAGACCCCTCTCGGACTGTAGTTTCTAGCTAGGTCCTAGTGAGGGTAGTACCCAATCTGCCTCCCATGTATCCAAAACTCAAGTGGGGCTAGACAACAAGAAAAAGTGGATGGTGAAATACTACCTCTGCAGTCTCTTATGTAGAGTGATGTTTATGTGCCATCCATAACTTTAACATTAGTCAGATTCGAAGCTACTCTAGTCGTACCGGCGGTGGACGTTCAATCTTCACTGTTTTCTGTCCTGTTAACCAGTTGCCTCAATTTTTAGCCTCTGTTGTGATATAATTTGACAAAACGTATGAATTGAGAGAATTTCTCACAAACATCACAGTGGGCCCCATGTGATTTCCTGTTGCAGTACTTTTTTTATTTTTTATTTAGCGGATTGCCTGTGACGCCGGACACATCCTTGACAAATCCACTACGTACATATATTTTGGAAGACCCCTTTAGGACAGGATTCTGAAAACCATTCAGATTCAAAACTCAGGTGCGCTGCACCAGAAAACAATGGGAACACCAACGACCACGGTTTAAACTTTTATGGAGTTGACCATGATGATTATGTGACATCTAAACCGTTCAAAGAATTATTAACACTCAAATAAGCTGTAAGAAAAAGTATCATCCTCATGAAAAACTTTTATCTCTGATAAGTGTTTAATATCCACTCTTTCATGTGGTATGGCCCACCTGAGTCTTAAATCTGCCTGATTTTTAGAATCCTAGCCTAACTTGGTCTTCCAAAACAGATGTACGTAGTGGATTTGTCACGGACATCCCTGTGGATCCCACACAGCCTCGGCCACAGGGATATCCCAGTAGCCGGTGTCACAGGCAATCCGCTCGCGTAACTAAGACGGGCAATCCGCGTATGGATGGGACGCGAGGAAATTTTTGCTACACCCGCGAGTTAGCTACACCGGGTGTAGCAATGACCCCACCATGATGTATGTACTGTATCCATGCCGTCCATCTATTTGGCGAGATCATTTTAGGTCATGAAACTAAAAAAGAGGCAGAACCAAAGTTCAAGTGGACCTAGAACAGAAAAAGTGGGGATTGAATGTCAACTATTAAAAACTTCTTGAGGGCTAGTTGAGCTTCAAATCTGCCTTATTTTTGGTATCATGCACTAAAATGATCTCGTCAAATGGATGAACGGTGTTGATACAATACATACCTCATGGTGGGGTCATTTCTACAACCGGTGTAGCTAGAGTAGCTAACTCGTGTGTGTAGCAGATTTTTTCTCGATGGGACGCCATCATTTTAGTACTCAGACGGGTATGAAGATTGATACGCAGGCGCTCATAAATTCTACACGCCGCGTAGTCACACGATGACTGTTGATAGCTACAGTCCGACCGCCCACGACCAGATTCGTTGAACAATGGTACCGTCTGATTCACTTGGTGTGACAAGTGGGTTTCTTGTAGCACCAAGCTCTGCGGTGGCACCCTGATGCGTGTGTCATATCCATTTCATCCATCGGTTTTGTAAGCTCATTTTTGGGTACGTGCCCAAAGATGAGTCAGATCCAAAGTTTAAGTAGACCACACCATGTAAAATAGTGGGGATTGAACTTCCACCATTAAAAACTTCTCTAGCTTCTCTAGCACAGCAGAAGTTTTTTGGACCAAGGTGATATTTATGTGTTCCCTTATCCAGTCGGAGGACCTTATGAATAGGTTGGCTGAAAAATAATTACCATGTTGGTCTTAGGTAGGATTTAATAACGACCTTATCATCCTCCTCTTTCTTGTGTTGTGGTCCACTTATGCATTAAACATATATATGTAAGGACCTTGTGAATAAGTTAGATAGAAAATAATTATCATAGTTGGCCCTAGGTAAGTTTTAATAAAGGACGTTGTCATTTTTACTTTTTCTTGTGTTGTAGTTTATTCATGCATTAAATCTATTTATCTCACTTTTTAGCTCACGGAAGAACATATCTAGAGCTAAGCTCCACATGAATCTTCTATGGCTCAACAGCACTGGCAATCCATGTTGGGTCTACAATACCGGTTGTTTATACGGATCATAAAACACCTCCGTTGGTTTTTACCCTCGAGTTTAACTTTTGAAGCCAAGAATCATCCCAATCCACAATTTACTTAGGCCACACGATGAGATGCCACCCATAGGTTTGTGTGAGAGACCACCATGGTGCGCATCTTTCATCAGATCTGTTAATCACGTGTAATTCACGTGCATGAAATGAAAATCTACAAATCAGCCTTGCTCGGCAAATTAGATGTGGCCCTTACTGTGGGGCCCACCTTGATGTATGTATTCTATGTCCATGCCATCCATCGGTTTGGTTGGATCATTTTAGGGCATGAGCCTTGAAGTGAAGCAGATCCAATAGTGGTGATTGGCCATTAGTGAACCACATAAGTTTGGATCAAGCTGATATTTGTGTTTTTTCCGTGTGACTTTATCAACAGGTTGGATGGCAAATAAAAATTACGGAGACATTACCAACATTATCATGGGCTTTAGGAAGGTTTTAATAGTAGTGAGTTCAATCACCACTATTTCCAATAGCATGGTCCACATGAGATTGGAATCTTCTTCACTTTTGGGCTGATAACATAAAATGATCCTGTAAAACATATGGACGCCGTGGATGTAGAATACATACATCAAGGTGGGCTCCATGGTAAGGGCCGCACCATCTTGACGGTAAAGGCTGCACTATCTTGGTGAGGCTGGGGCTGCACCTAATCTGCACCTAGAGTGAATCAGGTGAGACCCCGGCCCCAATAAAGACGGTGTGGCCCTTACCATGGGTTTACTATGGGCCCACCTTGATGTATGTATTATGTATCTATGTCGTCCATCCCTTTTTAAGATCATTTTAGGGCATTATACCAAAAAATGAAGTAGATCCAATTATCAGGCGGACCATACCACATGTCTCACTTGTTAGCCCATTGGAAGACGCCCAGGCGTTTCAACAGCAGGTATTAGGTTCGAGTGCTAAGGAGACACTAACCCCATCAGTGGGTGGGTACATTGTGTGACTAACTGTGTGGGTATGTTGTGGAGCTAAGAGGGTGGGGGTGTTGCATGACTAACGAACAAAAAAAAAAAAAGTAGACCATACCATAAGAAGCAGTGGTGGTTGACCTTCTCAGGCACGCTTTAATATTTCTTAGTGATCATTTTCCATCCAATGTGTTGATAAGTTGGCATGAGACTGGAATGAAGGGAAAAAACAAATATCAGTTTGATAAAAAAATCTTTTGTAGCCCATGATGCTCAATCAATACTCGTTCCTATGGTATGGTCTACCTGATAATTAGATTTGTTTTATTTTTTGGATAATGTCATAAAATAGTCTTGAAAAATAGATAAACGAAATGGATGCATAATATACACACCAAGTTGGGCTCCATGGTGACCCCACAGTAAGGGCCACACCGTCTTGGGTGACAGGTGAGGCCAAGATCTCACCTAATCCACTCTCATCTGCACCCATCCAAACTCAGGCAGCCGGCCCAATGTTAACTTCAGGTTTTAGGAGAATTTTACGTTGTTCCTATTGACAGGCCGTGGGCCCATCCGTTTTTTTTTTCTATCAAACTAATATTTGTATTTATAGTTAAAATAAAGTCTTCGCTTGAAAGAGGCAGTGATTTTTACATATACAACATGGTAGTTAGTTGACCTAGGACTATTGGATATTTTTTATTTTTTAACGGTCCACTAATAGACTTGGAGTCACGATTTGGGGCAGTTTAATTAGACTTTTTTTAATGCCATGGATGCAATTTCTCTTTAATACCGCTGGCCTATCATCCGTCACACTTTGTCAGAGCATCAAAGTTTTCTCCATGTGTTTCACACCAGTCTTGTCCGGTAAGCGACATTCACTGATCAGGTGGGGCCCACCTTCGCGTGACAATTTGAGATCCCTTCTGGGTAACCTTCCGCTCCTTGAAGGGCTAAATATAGAGGAAGATGGAAGGTGGCCTTTGACGCTTATGGGTCGTCTTTGATAGCCTCATAGACTACGATGACCATAGGCATGAAATTTAGTCACACCGTAAACATGGACTACATGGCCTATACCAAAACCTTCCAAATAGTGGGGCCTAATGTAGATGGGGCACAAGCCAAAAAATAAGATTGTTTATAGACAATTCTGACCAAAAACTAGTAGACAATGTTTGTTGAATTTGGACCGTTTCCTATTCCCAATGTTTGTTTAATTTGAACCATTTACTATTCTTATTTTAACCATCCATAGATGTCAGCATCACTGGGGAACTTATGATCCCATAATTGATTGAAAGTCTATATAGTGGACGATCAGCGATGGGACCCATTGAATTAATTTCCCTTTAATCTCGGCTGGGATCGTCCTGAAAAATCATTGTTTGTATTTTTCTAGACTTTTACATATTACATTTATTTTCGTTTGCCCTGTTAACACATGTGGAGCATCATAAACATATTATGTAAATGGCTTACTGAGGGATTCCTTTAAATATTTTTGAGAACTTAAGATGGGATATAATAACTAGTGGCTAAAGGAGAGTTGTGGGTTATGAATCTTAGTACTCTCTTTAATCATGACCATGTAGCAGCTTATAGGACAAGTGAAGATAGATGGTATCTACTATCAGGGTGTGATGAAGTATTAGTGTGCCTTTACCCTGCCCTATGTAAGAATGTGGGTGTGCCATGAGACTAGGCCCTTGGGTTTGGACCTATTGAGCATTTGGCAAGATCACTTATTCCTCTAGCTAATTGGGGGTCCCATTGTCATGAGACTAGATTATTTGGGGTTTCAAAGTTTTGATGATATATATTTTCACTCACTTTAGAAGGTAATCTTATGGTTAACAAAAGTGAGTGTGGTTTCAAAGTTTTGTGATATATATTTTCACTCACTTTAGAAAGTAATCTTATGGTTAACAAAAGTGAACGTAGTTAGATGTATATATATATATCAAGGACAATTTAAGGTTTATGTGATCAAACAAGGATTCTACTTAATTAATTACTCGAGACGTTACTAACGGACTAATTTTATGGTTTGGACCATCCATTATGTGTTTCAAAAGTCATTCAGTATATCAAAGGTTTTCTATTAGTTAATTAGGGTTTTTCAATTGAACTTTTAGTTTTGATTGTTAAACTATTTTAACGAGGTTTGAAAACATTTAATAGTTAAGAGAGATTCCATTCTCTCTCCGTCCTTCCTATAACACGTGAAATGTATGAGGTATAACACGTGAAATGTATGAGGTCTATGGTTGGCTAGCTCTCGCCCATCAACCTGACCGTACTCTTGGCTGATGTGTGACTTTGCTCTACTCCACTTGGGATGGATAAGGGAGAAACCTTCTAATTTCAAAGCTCGGCAACAACATACTTCAATAACTAGCGATATTGGTCAAGGCAATTCTATATTTACACGGGAATCCTTAGCTTAATTAAGATTAAATCCAAAATTTTAAAACTTTATTCTTTGTTGCATTTTAATAATCCTAATAATCTCTAATGTACATATTCCCATGGATGAATTTGATTGGATAATTCACTATGAGAGAGAAAAGAAAGCAGAGAGAAAGAGAGAGAGAGATTCCAATCTCCAATCTCCCTTCCTCCTTATCACATGTGTGGACTCATTTGATGTGCTTATGGATGGCATACACATAGCACGGTGGATCCAACACAGATAGATGAATGAACCTTACATGTAGTTAAGTTCCCTCACGTTAACAACCTTCACGCTGAGTTACTAACACTTACATGCACTTGAATGGGAGGTGCTTTATCTACCAACTTGTTTGGGTGGGCCACAACACGACTGTAGAGGTTCTTGGATGGTTCTCTCTTATTTTATAGGATGGGGCTCATGACCTTATCCTGTGTGTACCATCCAACCCCTACATTACGTGAGCCCCACCATGATGGTGGATTAACCAGAAATGAGGCCTGCACAATCATTATATGAAAACCTGTTCATCTTAAACATTTCCAAAGATTTATTATACCAAGGAATGTATCATAAGTGGTCCTGCATAATGCACAGTAGACACCATCTAACAAGGATTGTCTGCCAAGGTCTTTTCGTAGGAACTGCTTGTGACAGAAATCTACGTGGGGCCCACTGTGATGTTTGTGAGCAATCTACCCTGTCCATCTATTTTCCAGATGGTGATAGGATAAGGCCTAAAAATGAGGCAGATCCAAAACTAAAGTGGGCCACATGACAGGAAAAAGTATAGGGAAATGTTTATAGTTGAAACCTCCTTAAGGTTCACTGTGCTGTTTATATGCCATCCATACCGTTTATAAGTTCATTCCTATTGTGATGAACTGAGAACACAGAAATATTAGCATGATCCAAAACTTATGTGGCCCTCGAATATTTCAATGGTGGATGTCAATCCTCACTTTTTCCTATCGTGCAGCCCATTTGGGTTTTGAATTTACCTCATTTTTTAGCTGATGTCCTAAGATGATCTGAACAAAAGGATGGATCGGGTGGATTTCTCACCAACATCATGATGATCTCCACCTAGCTTTCCCTTACAGGAAGTTCTTCCTATGGGCTTTGGCAGGCAATCCATATTTCGGACAAGGGGGGGATGGCAGGTAATTCAGGGATACAGCCACTTAGCTCTGTGGGCTCACTGTAATGTTTGTGTTTTATCCAAGTCAGCTTATTTTTGGGCATGACCCAAAAATTAAAGTATATCTAAATCTCAAGTGGACCACACTAAAGGAAATAATGGGATTGAATGCCTGAAAACTTTTGGGGGCTATAAAAGTTTCAGATCAAGCTTATATTTTTTGTCCCCCCCCCCCCCCCCCCCCGCCCCTCCCCCCCCTCCCCCCCATGTACATAATTTAGGGACGCCCAATTAGGCATTCAGGCCTGTTCTACCATCAATGAAGTGTGGTGATGTGATTGGCGGTCCTTTATGTTGGAGATGGCCACATGGTAGGTGGAAAGACTTAATAAAGACCCGACCCATCTCTGACAACATAGGTCCCACCAATCACATTTGCACGTCCCCACACCCTCATTAATGGTAGGGCAGGCCTAATTACCTAATCCATGCCTCAAAATTCTCCAAGATGTGACAATCTCAACAGTAAAGGAAAGAAATGAAAACCAGTCGAAAACTTTAATAAAGGCCGGCTCATCTTTGACAGCATAGGGGCCATCAATCACATCTGCTTGCATTACTATACCCCGCTGAGGGCGCGCATGCCTGACTACGTAATCACCGTTCATAATTGGGACAGTTGCTCTGTTTTGTCACATTGTTGATGTATTGTGCCTGCCGTGATGTGATAATCTCATCCTTTTAATTTGTGGCTAATAATGGACAGAAAAGAAGAGAAATGAAAACCGGCTGAAAATTTTAATAAAAGCCATGCTCGTTTTTAACAGCACACGGACCTATCAATCAAATCTTAAAAGGTAGCCACACCCACTACCTAATCCCCCTTAATTTGGACCGTTGATCTATTTTGTCACGCTGTTGATGTACTATGTCTCAGAATTCTCGTTGATGTGACAATCTCAACCTTCAACAGATGGACAATAAAGAAGAGAAATTGAAAACCGGTTAAGATTCCACTGAGAAATGCCCTAAACATCGGTCGCCATATTGTTCCAATCTTAGAATTTTCAAATCGTTCACAATCCAGGTTGGGACTCAACAGACCAATGGTCTTGATTTCTTTAGTCCCACCCATAAGGATGGATTACTGTACATTGACCCAATAATAACCACAGGTTGCTCATGTTTCCAAGTTTGTACAGGTGGGGCCCATGGTTCAGCGATCTGAACCGTCGATATGCTGTTCTCCATTGTCGATGGTCAATGCACAAAATTCTCCCAGATAGGAAAATGCTTATTCTCCTGTTGGTGGCCAGCAAAACAAACGGCCAAGAAAACAAAGTTACAGAAAGATTCACATTCAAAAGTTGGGATATTTACTAGATGGGACAACAAGTTCATATCAAAGGTTCGCTTCACTTGCACGAATCCAATACTAACCCACCAGTACAGTCGTCGCTACTAGTTGGTGCACTGGGGCCTACCATGATGTATGTGTTTTATCCACACCGTCCAGTCATTTTGCCAGCTCATTTAGGTTATGATCCAAAAAATGAGGCAGATCTAAATCTTAGGTAGTCCACACAACAGGAAAAAAAAAATGTGGTGATTGAAGTTTTGGATCAAGTTGATATTTGTGCTTTCCCTTCATCCAGGCTGTGTGACCTAATCAACTTGGATGGCAAATAAATAAATATTACCACTGTTTTCCTATGGTGTGGTCCACCTGAGATTTGGATCTGCCTCATTTTTTTGTCTCATGCCCTAAAATGAATGGAAGGTGTGGATAAAACACATACATTATGGGGGGCCCACAGAGCACTAAGCAATGTTGTATGCAATCCGTGTCCGGGTTCACTGAACCATGAATCATCATATCAGGTGGACTATTCCATGGTGCAATCTTATGTAAATAGCTTTCAGTCAAATGTGAAATCAATCCAAACATGTCTAGATTCTACGCATGCACATAAAATAATCCCCAACCATATCTATATTCTATGCTTTGAATTTGGGTTTGCACCAACTCCACTCATAGTTCAGTAATCTAGACCATTGGTCTATTGGCCCCACCGTGGGTGGACCCTACCTCAAATATCTCATTGATTGGACCATCCTAACCTCTCAACTAGTCACCTGCAAATAGACGATTCACATTCAACTTGAAAAAGGTTCAATATTAACGGACATGATCTTAGCTAGGAATAATCTTAAGACATCCGTATATCCATGGTAGGGCCCCAACAAACCAATGGTATCTATCAATGAAGAGCATTGCCAGGGGCAAAGTTTTTAGGTAAACATGGTAACAGTTTTGTAGATGCGAATTGCATGATGAATAACCTGAAAGCATCTTATCCACACCATTTATCCCTTTTACCAGCTCATTTTAGGGCATGATCCCAGAATTTATGCATATCTAAAGCTAAAGTGGGTCATAAAGCAGTGGAAATTGAAGGCCTACCATTAAAAACTTCTCAGGAGGCCAGAGAAATTTTGGCTAAAGCTTATATTTTTATTTTTCCTTCATCCATGTCTGTATGACCTTACAAACAGGTTGGATGACATATAAACACGACTCTAGGCCCTAGGAAGGTTTCAGCTGTGGATGTCATCATCTCTACTATTTTCTATCACGTGGTCCACTTGAGTTTTGGATATGGACCCTTGGAATTTACTCAGTAGTAACTTAGTACGCATTTGGCGTGTGTCCTCCAAAAGCGTCCCACTTGCTATATAATTGCTGTCTCTCTCACCACTTGCAAATCCTTTACTGTGACTCCATGTGCATTGTACATGCTACTTTTACAAGTTCCTTGCACCAAAAGCTAATCGGTGTAGCCAAACGCAGCCAAAACTAATTCCAATATCCTTTTTGAAATGGAGAAAAATTATAAGAAGTAATTATGGTGATTAAAACAAAATAATCACTATCTAGGAAGTGCACCTCACATGCAAGTTGAGTAGGCCGTTTAAACAGGTATATGTGTCAATTGGCTACCATATCCATATCAGGGAGTGGATTAGGTGAGATCCCGGACTCAAGACAGTACAGCCCTCACTGTGGGGCCCACCTTGATATATGTATTCGGTTCCATATCATTTTTGGGCATTATTCCAAAAATGAAGTAGACTATACCATAGGAAACAATAGTGATTTAATGCCCTACCCAGGGATGAGTGCCCATGTGGGAGGATGAGTTTCAACACGCCGTCCATCCGTTTTTCCAGTTCATTTTAGGGCATTATCCAAAAACCGAAATAGATCCTAAGCTAATGTGGACCACACCACAGGAAACAGTCGTGAAAATGAAACCTTCCTAGGCCCGCCGTAATGTTTATTTGCCATCCAATCTGTTGATAACGTCACAAAGGCAGGCGCGAGTTAGGTGTTACCCTGGGAACAGCTTAGTGGGTTACCCCTACCGTATGGCCCACATGGATGATATTTTGTATATCCACTCCGTCCATCCATTTCTACAACCCATTTTAGGACAAGGTTCCAAAAATTATTCAGATCCAAATCTCAAGTGGACCATACCACTATAAACAGTGTGATTGAGTATCGCACCATTAAAAATTCCAAAGAGCCCATCGAAAGGTTTTGATTATGTTTATTTGCAATCCAAGCTCTTGATAACGTTAATAAGGTCTTGATGAAGGGCAAATATAAATATCAGATTGATCCAAAACTATTTTGGCCCACAAATTTTTTTTAACGGTTATTCATCACTGTTTCTAGTGGTATGGTCCACCTGACATATGGATCTTCTTAGGGTTTTGGATCAAATCCTAAAATTTTATGAACAAACATATAGACGGCATAGATATATGAAAAATATATTAAGATGGTCCCACACGGTTAGGGTAACACCCACTAAGCTGTTCCCGGGGTAACACCTAATTTTCGCACCCACAAAGGCCTAGATGAAGGGACAACACAAAAAACAGATTGGTCCAAAACTTTTGTGGCTCCCAAGGAGTTTTTAATGGTGGGTGTTCAATCAACACTGTTTTGTTGTGGTCCACTTAAGCTTCAGATCTGCTTCATTTTTCGGTTAATACCCTAAATTAAGGCAGAAAAAATGGATGGACGGCATGGATATAAAATACATACATCAAGGTGGGTCCCACAGCACCCAAGGGTCACCACCCAATCCACTTCCGATTATAGGAAGCCGGTAGTACCAAGGTGGGTCCCACAGCACCCAATCAGGTCGATCAGACTACTCTATGATCCAATTTACGGCCATTTGTTTGTTGAATTTGGACCGTTTACTTCTTTTCAATTTTCCAGTCCATTAGTAGTAATTTTTGGATTGTAATCCATCCCCATTCTGACGGTTCAGATTTGAAGTACGTGCCAAGTGTCTCCTATCTCGGGCAGCACATCCGAAATGCACTATATTCAAGATATGCTAAATAAAAATAAATGGCGAAATCTGAGATGTACATTCGTGGAGAGAGAGAGAGAGAGAGAGAGAGAGGACGAAGAAAGCGAGAAGAGCCAAACGTAGAGTATTTGACGCAGCCATGGATGGAAGTGAATTAGATATAATGAAGTATGTGGCATTTTATAGGGGATTTTGTAACAACGAATGTGGACCGTCGTTTTAATTGATGACCTCATTATCTTCATTGCAATAGATATTCAGTGAAGTGAAGGGTCAAGATTCGGTGAGCGGGCCCTCATATGGGGGAGGAAATACGTGTCTGAGATCCACGTGATCAGAAAACGTGTCAGAGATCCAGACCATTCACCAAGGTAAAGCGCAAATGATCGCGTTATTTACTAAATATGGGCATAGTACACTGATTAATTGAACCACGCGCGTATGATGAATTTGGACCGTTGCAAGTTTTTTAAGTGCCCATTTGTTTTCATTTAAGTTAGACGAGCCTGATTTTTTGAGGAACATTCTTTTTGGTCCGTGGCACGTCCACGGTGTATCCTACCTGAAGAATGGACAGATCTTTGACACGTGTTCTGTATGCATGGATCTTTCACACGCGGGCTCCTTTGGTACGTGTCTCGCCTGCTAGCCCAGTTCGAAGACGCTTAGGCGTTTCAACTTGCACGTTTGGTAACAGAGAAAAGCTTTGATACTCTGGCAGAGCCTGATGGATGATACGCAGGCAATTACAAGTTGCTCAGAAATTGCCGGTCCGCAATCATAGATAACCAGCAATTAAAAGATTGCAAATCTTTTTAAAATCAAAATAATAAAATGGTATCTTTTATTGATTAACTGGATTATCATGGAGGGTAGTCCACTGTGACATTCAATCACATGCAAACATCTTCAAGATAAAGATAAAGATCAAGATGATGAAACTAAGAATTAATTGCCACAACTGGCAACACAGGCTGGTTTGGTGGGGAAACAAGTAGTCTTCCTCCCATAGAGTGTGCAGCAATAGCACTTGATATCTTCAACACCGTTCGCTTTTTTGCCGCATGTAGCTGGTTGGCACCCACAACCAGATAGACACGTCTGTCTGGTTGGGTAACAATAACCGACGCCCTTTACTGCGCAGCACCAGCATGTGGCTCCGCCGCCGCATGTTGTCTGTTGACATGATGTCTGTGGTGCATCTTCTACTCCTCCGCCTCTATTCGCCACCGGTTTCAGCTTCGGAATCTCGCCGGCCACGACACCTGAATTACAATGAGACCAATATTATATTTAAAAGTCTAACCTTCCCTCCCATTTTTATTTAGCTGGGCCTGATCTTTGTACGCCCTACTTTTAATGGATTAAGGCCTTTCATCGGATGGGCCTAGGTGTTGTCTTAGGCCCAGGATTTATGTTGCTTGGGCTGGGCCATTGGATGGAAATGTTGGGGCCGGTGATTTGGTGATCCTAACCGTTGGTTTATGGGATTTGCTGCAGATGGGAATGCTACAAAAGCTTCCCACTTATTGAAGGGTTAGGATATTTGGATCTAGTAGATAGTTGAAGCTACCCCTCTCCAGATGGTCCCTAGGTACTTGAAATCCAAATCGTCCAAATAGTGAGACAGTTATAATTTGGTTATGTACTCATTCAGATTGATCAGACCCTTCCTCCTATCAATCGACAGATGGATATTTGTTTGCTGAATGTGGACCATTAACTTTTCAGTTTTATAGTCCATGAGATTTCCACCAATCGACAAGTTAGATCTTATCTCAATGTGGTCTTCGGATTGTGATCCATCTACAGGGATTCCCATTTGTGTGGTTCAGATTTAAAGAACACGGCTGGCCTTAACTGACCCAACAGACCAGTGGCCCTGCTCAAACCCTGACCCAATGTGACCCGTTAGACAAGGTATCTAGGCCCAAGCCCAGCACGAGATGGACCGGACACAAAGGCATGGGCCCACCTCACCAGGTCCATAGTTCAAGTGGCAGACTGAGTGAAGATAGCCTCGTTTCAATAATGAGGTTATGGCATTGATTCCATAGTGGGGGTGGCTAACATTGTGATGTGACTAACAGGAGTGTGGGTGTACTAACAATGGGGTGTGTGAACTAATAAAAAAAAAAAAAAACCATAAATCCAAACTGCTCTCTAGTGGAGCATTTAGTCTTCCAATTTGGAACATCCATTCATCAATGGAATGGTTAGCATTGCATGAGGAACCGTACAATGTTTCACAACGATTTGGATGGTCTGGATTCCTATACATGAGTGCCTCATGTGTGTAATATCACTCACCACTATTTACAAATGGTGGTGAACTATTACATGATTCATCTCCAATAAAATAAAAAATAAAAATAAGTAAAATGTAAGTTAACCTTCGAAAAAAATGGATTATCCGTTCAAAATAAATAAATATACAAGAGTGATGAAATCTGAGACGTACATCCGTGTAGAGCAAAGAGAGAGAAGAGGACAAAGGCCAGAAGAGCCAAGAGAGGAGATTTGGATTGAGCCATGGATGGAAGTGAATTCCGAAGTGATGAAAAATGAGGCAATTTATAAGATTTTAATCGACCACAAATAGCCTTTTGTGACATTGAATCAGGACCGTAGATTTAATTGATAACTTTATAATAGATTTGCAAAATGACGTGTCGTGATTCGGTGAGCAACCCATGTGGGGAGGTGGAACGTGTGTTCGACATCCCTTATTAGAGATCTCTGCGTGTGGAACACATGACAGAGATCTGAGCCGTTTATCAAGTAGGGCGACCCAAAAGATGGGGCAGTACGCTCGCCAAGTTAGCCACACGTGTATGTTGAGTTTAAGCTGCTGGCATTTTCTTTTAGCCGTCCATTATTTGGCATATAAGGTTGATCATGCGGTCCGTCGACCAATATTCCTTTTGGTCCATGGAATATCTACTATTTAACCTAAATGATGAATGGCCCGAATCTCTGGCACGTTTTAGGTAAGCACGGATAACTGCAGGTAACCCACCTCTCACGTGAGAGTCTGAGCACCGAATCACGTACCCTTTCAATGAAATAGATATTCAGAAGGATTTAGAATCAGTAGTTATCAAACGTCCTAATCCGGAAGCGAACTTCTTGTGCCCCGACCAACGGATGTCCATGCAGGAGAATCTACACAGGCCGGCTGCTATCTTTATTAGAAATCCGCTACATTCATGTTAGAATGTGAGTCATAAAATAAGTTAGATCTGACATTCAAGTGAGACACACTACAATAAATAATGAAAATGCTTATAGTTGAAACCTTCTTGGGACCACCATAATGTTTATATTCTATCTAAGCCGTTCATAAGATTACTTTCATAAGGATGAAGCGACAACACGACTATTAGCCTGATTGGAGACTTATGTGGCACCAAGAATTTTTCAATGGTGGGTGTCCAATCCTCACTATCTCCTGCCTTATGTCCCACTTGAGTTTTGGATCTGCCTCAGGTTAAGGATCAGGTCCTAACATGAGCCGGTGAAATGGATTAATGTGGTGGATTTCTCACCACCATCATGGTGGACCCATGTAGCTTCTGCCAATATAAACTTTTAGTTTTTTTCTTTATTACCAAAAAAAACCATGGTCTATTAAACGTTTCGATAAGGCTGTAAATGATTGGGTTCGGGGCGGGTTTATCCAAAACCAAACTCACCTGTCTACTAAATGAGTTTGGGTCTAAATTTTAGACCCAGACCTTTTTACTAAATGAGTTGGTTTAGGTCGAGTTTGAGTCAACCCATCATACTCATTTATAAATGGGTTTGGGTCTCTTAGAGGGAGATCCACCCAAACCCATTTATAAATGGGTCAGGTCTAATGGGTTGATTCTAGATCTAGTATGCAAGCATTTTAACAAAGCTTAAAATCAGGTTTGGACAGGTCTGGGCTAAACGGGTTCCTTGAAACATAGACCAAACCCGCCCACTTACTAAATGGGTTCGGGTTAGGTCCAATCAAGCCTAATATAAAGGAAACTAGACCCAAAACCGTTTAGCAAATGGGTATGTTCTTATGCCCAGACTTATACCATACAAATGGGTCGGGTCTAAATGGGTTGGGTCTTGGTACCCCATCAGGCCTGCTGACCCATTTACAGCCCTACGTTTGCAGAAGTTTTGACATACTATACCACATTACGGTGGGGTGGCTGATTTCCACCCTCAGGTTTGCAACACGGATTGCCTACTTGAGGCGTGGGGAGGTGGCTACTAGTTAGTACCTTGTGGCCCCACCTTGATGTATCCAGCAACCCATTCATTTTCCCCAATCATTTAAGGGCATGAACCCAAAGATAAGGCATATCCAAATCTTAAATGGCCCACACCACAGGAAAAAGTGGTGATTGAATGACCACAATTAAAAGCTTCCTAAGGCTCACTGTAATGGTTATTTGCCAGCCAACCTGGTGATTAGGTCACACAGACCTGGATGAAGAGAAAACACACACACACATATATAAGCTTAATCCAAAACTTTGGTGGCCCCCAAGAAACTGTTAATGGTGGGCGTTCAATCACTGTTGCTTCCTGTGTAGTGTTCCATCTGAGATTTCGTTCTGCCTCATTTTTTAGCTCATGCCAAGAATGTTTGGATGGTGAGTGTTCAATCCCCATTGTTTCCTATCGTGTGTATCACTTGAGTTTTGAATGTGTCTCATTTTGAGGCTCGGGTCCTAAAATGAGCTGGCGAAACGGATGAACGTGGTGGATTTCTCACGACTATCATTGTGGGCCCATGTAATGATTTTTCTTTATTACCAAAAAAAGAAAAAAGAAAAAAAAAAATACATGTTCCTGAACGTTTGGTAAGGAAGCGGATTGGCTGGTGGTGTATTGACATCACCAAAAGAACTGTGATGGAATCCAACGAGCCCATGTTTCAAAAGAACTGTACCTATTTGACTTTTGATTACTTCACCAGCTTTCTAGTTTGTAAGCATTCGTCCAAAAGCCACAGATAGGATGTACAGGACGGCCTGATCGTGCACGATTGCCCACCTTGGGCCATCCACAGTGGTAGGGGTGGCAATGGGCCGGTTTTGGGCCGTTCCATGTTAGGCCTGGGCTTGGCCTGATACACATGATCTGAGCCCCAAGAGCAGCCCAAGACCAGCGTGGACCTTGCCCCGAAGGCCCAAAATTTTGGGTGGGCTAACTGGGGCCCAAAAAGATAAAATCCTCTTTCCCACATGAATGCTACTTATCTAGCCGTTGATCCAGTGTGCCATACATGGAGACAGAAATAGCCATTTTAGAGGAATGAAACCAACGCTCTACACTCAACATTTTCTTGTCCGATCGTGTTTGGCAGTAGAGGGCCAGAGCAGATAAGGTTGTGAAATAATGAGAAAAAGTTCACTGTGGGCAAAACCTTTTTTTTTTTTTAGCACTCACATACACATCCCACCATTGGTGCACACACTCACACTGTTAGTCACATTTCAATGTTGGCCAAGGTTATCTTCACTAAGTCTACCACATCCACTGTTAGGCCTTGAATCCACAAGACAAAAAAATAAAAAGGAAAATTCAAAATTGTATTGAAGAATAATCCTAAGAGTTTTCGATTACATCACTTATATAGAAAAAAAGAAAAACCCTACTTCATTTAGAAGTTACTTGAAATGGCAAAACTCTTCTAATGCATAATTTACCAGAAATAAAAATGTCTGGATAAACTTTACTTTGAGCATTCCTAGCCTTATTACAAGCAATTAAAAGAAAAAAAAATAAAATCTAAAACTACAAGAATAAACAGGTACGATAGAAATGAAAGTTTTTAAAAATAGTTTTTTTTTTTTTTTTTTAATTGTAAAACCACAATGCTGAACCGTTTTCCTACAAAACAAAGGTGCATGATCTACTATGCTGGTTGGTTGACTAAGGAACCATTATTACATAAAGATCAAGAGGTTGTTTAAAAGACAATTTTTTCATATCTAAAATAAATTTCTTTGAATTTAACATACTTGGGACTAGTTATATCATGCCCTATATAGGATTGGTCTGGTTCTATTTAATTACTTCCACTTTCGTTTGGGCTTCTTTTGGTCCAATCATGTTAAGAATATATTTGTGGTACATCTTACATCACATGCTTGGCCCACAAACCAAGCCCAAATTTGGGTACAGCTCATCAGGTTGGACAAGCTACCTTAATAGTGAGGTCCCCACACACGCGTGCACACACAAAGGACCTTAACCAATTAGATTATTATTAACTGTCCATCATGATATTCAATCATGTACACACATCAACAAGATCATGATCATAAAAGCTATGCATGCTGACCTCTTATAGCAATCCTCTTTGGTGGGATAACAATGTGTGAGCCACCTAAAGATCCAGCAACACCAACATATGATATCTTCTTGAATGTTAATGTCATTCCTTGCACTAACATAACAGAAACAGTATTGTCCTTCTTGACTTGTTGGGCTAGAATTTGGCCACGTGGTGCATGTGTGTAATTTGTGGGTGTGCTAGAATCGAGCAGAGTGTTGATGAGCAAAGGATAGTAATATCGGTCTTACAGACTATTGCCAACCCAGCATATAAGTGTAGGCGGATGATTCCTAAGACTAAGTTATTCCTTCATATCTCGCACAAAGGCGCAGATGGAAAGGATTTATAGCTACTAGTTACGACTAAGTTGGTCCTACGTAATGCAAAGACAGACAAACTATTCTTAGATACTAAAGGGTCCATGCTGATGAGCAGTGGAGATGATAAGTGTCTTACGGGATTGGATAAACAGCGTTGCGCTGCAATCAATTAGTTTCATTTGATGTGTTTGGTTGATTCTTGAATGATGCCTTTCAATTTGCTTCTTCACCATTTATAAATTTTCCAACAACATAAAAAAAAAATGGCGATGTAGGCTCACCGAAAGGTAGGATTGCCCGGTTAGCATAGTTAGTATAATGATAGGCCCACTAGAAGTATTATTTTTAATAAAGGGCCATTTAGATACCACTAAATAAGTCACTTTTTTTTAACCTATGTTAATTAAGTAATTAAGTTACTTATTTCACTTAAGTTAGTTTGGTAAGCATCAATGTAAAAGTAACTTATGTGTCAAAAGCTACTTATCTTAATATGTAATTATTTTAAGCTTTTTTAACTCATGACTTTTTATGTCTTTATTCATGCCCCAGTGGTAGACTCACAAGAGCGGTAATAAGAGGTCATGGGTTACCTATTGTGTGTGAGTAGGGGTGTGAGTGCGTGTGTAAAATCTTTTTTTTTTTTTCTCTCTCACAGTCAATGTCACAGGAGACTCTCTCTCATGGCCCATATCAAAGGAGGCTCCACGTGGTGGACTATCCACATTGAAGGTAGAGCTCACAGGGTGGACAGTTCATATAAAAGGTGAGCCAACATGATGGTTGACCCCATATTAATACAGGCCCACGTATGAATGTTTCACATCAAAGGTCAGCCCATAGTGATAAAATGCCCACATTCAAAGTGAGCTGATATGATGGACGACCCACTTCAAAGGTGGGGCTTACGTGATGGATGGTCCATATCAAAGATGGGCTCCACATGATGGGCATGGACATTGAAGTTGGGCCCCACATGATGGATGACCCATATTGAAGTGGCCCCACATGATGGACAGTCTCCATCAAAGGTCAGCCCCTACTGATGAATGACCCACATCCACGGTGAGCCCTGCATGATTGACAACCAATATTGAAGGTGGAGCCCACATGATTGACGGTCCACATCAAAAGTAGGCCCCACATAATGGGCAATTAAGAATGGTGGGTTGCAAATGATGGATGATCCACATGAAGATGTGCCCAACGTGATGGACGGTCTACATAAGGTAGGCCCCATATGAAGGATGGTCTACATCAAAGGTCAGCCCTAATGATGAGTGGCCTATATGCGAGCCCTGCATGATGGATGGTCCACATCAAAGGTGGGCTCCACGTGATGAGCAGTGGATATTGAACTTGGGCCCCACGTGATGGACAATAACATTGATGGTGGGCTCCACTTGAGGGATGACCAACATCAAAGGTGGGCCCTACATAGTGAATGTTGCACATTAATGGTCAGGCTATAATTTCAGGCCTTTGGATGACCTCAACCCTCAGATAGGAAAGCAAGCTGCATGAAAGCAAGAGTATCGATTAGTCAGGGATACCGGACCCAAGAAAGATCAGTCACCTAGAGACGCGGTTTGGCAACACCAATCAGCTAGCTGGTGCCAGGGGGGCGCGGATTTCCTGCGAAAGCCTTGCGCAGGAAGTTCTGCGCTGGGAACCAAGGTGGGGCCCACAGTGATGTTTTTTGATGAATCCACCTCGTTCATCCGTTTTGGGAGCTCATTTTAGGCCGTGAGAACAAAAATAAACCGGATCCAAGACTCAAGTGGGCCGAAAATGTGAGGATTAAACGTCCACAGTTGAAATATTTGTGGAGCCACAGGAGTTTTGAATCAGAATAATATTTGTGTTTCCAGTTCATCCCAGTAGTAGTGACGTTATGAACGGTATGGATGTCATATAAACATCACTACCGTAATTTACCTATCCACCTTTTCCTTTAGTGAGGCCCACTTGAGTCTTGGATCCGGTTTATTTTTCTCCTCACGTCCTAAAATGAGCTCCCAAAATAGATGAACGGGGTGGATTCATCAAAAAACATCACTGTGGGCCCCACCTTGGTTTCCAGCGCAGGAACTTCCTGCGCAAGGCTTACGCAGGAAAAATGCGCCGTGCCAGGGCTTTCCCGGGCCCACCATGATATATGTGTTTTATCCACACTGTCCATCCATTTTTCTAGCTTATTCTAAGCCATGAGTCCAAAATGAGGTAGACTCAAGTGGGCCACCCCATAGGAAACAATGGGGATTGAACACTTACGGTAGGAAACTTTGGGGCTGCGATATTTGCCTTTTCCCTGGCAAATAAACATTATATTGGACTCTAGAAAGTTTTTAACAATAGGAGTTCAATCACCACTGTTTCCTGTAGGACCCATGAGATTTACATCTACTTAATTTTTAGGCTTATACCCTACCAAATGGATGACGACCTGGATAAAACACGAGTCCGAATCGTCTGTTGGCTGAAATCCCTGTTCGCAGCCTTTTTATTGGTCACCATCACACTCCATGACGACAGTATGATGAGGTTGCGGAAAGATGTGATGAGGTTGCAAATATATGTGATGATGTGGACCAATTAAAAGCTACAAACAGTTGCAGCCACCATAGGCTCCGGACTCAAAACACATATATCATTGTGGGAGCTTCGACACACCAGTTCACCAGCCGAACTGCGTCCGTCACTGGAAAAACGTATAATAGACTTGGTGATCAGTCACCGACACAACACCCTGCAGCACACCATGGTGCAATTATTGAAAGATATGGGTCCACCATGGTGCATTATTAAAGGATATGAAGTCCAAAGAAAAAGAAAGATATGGGTCCACCATGGTGCATTATCTTAAGGGAATGGGATCCACTAAAGCGCGTTGTCTATGGATATGGGATCCAACAAAATAGGGGATGCGGTGGTGTGTTAACGCAAAGTTTAATGGCCCTACTATGATATATGTGTTATGTCCACACTGTCCATCCATTTTCAAGATCATTTTAAGGCATGAGCAAAAAAAACGTAGCAGATTCAAAGCTCAAGTAGACCGAGGTATAAGAAACGGGGATTGAAGTTGAAAACTTCTTGGGACATAAAAGTTTTGGATCAAGCTAATATTTGTGTTTTCCTTTCATCCAAGGTATGTTACCTGATCAACAAGTTGGATGGTAAATAAACATTACAGTGGCCCTAGGGGAAGTTTTTCGGTGAGAGTTCAATTGCCACTGTTTCCTGTGGTGTGGTCCACCTGAGATTTAAATCTACCTTATTTTTTTGGATATATGCTCTAAAATGAGCCAACAAAAATGGATGGATGGTATAAATAACACATATCATCATGGGGCCGCATAGCTTCTCGTTTTTGGTTAGTTCACACGCCCCATTGTTAGTACACCCACCTTAGTCACGTCACAATGTTAGGGTTCACCATATTGCCCACCGTAATGTTTCCTTTCCATCCAACCCGTTGATAAGGTTATAGCTGGACACGGGCTGAGTTTAACCGTTTGGATTGACTCGGATTGACACAGTAAAACCCTGTTTGAACAAAAAGTCTTATTGTTCAAACTTTGTTCGAACACACATTGTGTGTTCGAAAAAAAATTCAATTCAATTCCAAACACAGTTATGTTCGACTCGAACTCGAACTCGAACTCGAACTTGACTTGAATATTGATTGACTCGACTCGACTCGTTCATTCGACTCGATTATATATATATATATATATATGTATATATATATATATATATATATATATATATATATATATATGTATATATATATATATATATATATATATATATAGAGAGAGAGAGAGAGAGAGAGAGAGAGGGTGGGGTGGATGACAAATATATGTGACTTGAGCCCAAGAAAGTTTCAATGGTGGACATCATTCTCCTCACTGTTTCCTGTGGTGTGGTCCATTTGAGTTTTGTATCTGCCTTATTTCTTATTTAATGGCTTAAAATAAGCTGTACATATGAATGAACGGAGTGGATAAAACAAATACATCATGGTGGGACACAGAATGAAAAAATTCGTATTTACTATTCAGTAATAGAAAAAATATTTTCAAGCAAAAAAAGTAAAATTGTTCGACCTTATTAGAACTCGTAAAAATTGTTTGAAATCCATATGTTTGAACATGTTCAAACATGGTTGGGCTAGACCAAATTGAGTTCCAACAGAGCCATCCTGTTCAAATGTTTGTACGAACATTGTTCGAACACACCCCCTCAAGCAGCTGAACAATCTGATCTGATCCATGTTCGACTCGGATCATACCGTTGTCTACCTCTAGATAAGGTCAACCAAACCTGAATGAAGGGATAATATAAATATCATCTTGATCCCAAAT
Source organism: Liriodendron chinense (assembly GCA_003013855.2). Lineage (NCBI taxonomy): Eukaryota > Viridiplantae > Streptophyta > Magnoliopsida > Magnoliales > Magnoliaceae > Liriodendron > Liriodendron chinense. The sequence goes on from ML058513.1 coordinate 6,833,729, forward strand.
GAAAGCTTTTAATGATCATTTACCACTTGGAAAGTTTCCAGTTGCGCAGTCTACGAAGTATGGATCTGCTTAATTTTTGGGATCACATCCTCCAATGATACGGGAAAACGGTTGAACCGCATGGATATTATATTTTAAAAAAATAATAAATAAATAAAACTCATCAAGTTGGGCCCCACACGGTAAGGGTAGCACCTACTAATTTTTACCCGAGCAACACCTAATCGCTGCCACTGGCAAAAGTGCGGACGGCATAGTGCAATCATTGAACAATATGGGACCCGCCGTGGCGCATTATCGAAGGACAAGGAATCCATGAACAAAGAAGGCCATAGGAAGCAGTGAGGATAAACGCCCACCGTTGATTCCTTCCTAGGGCCCACCGTGATGTTTATTTGACATCTAACCTGTTCATAAGGTCACATGGACTGTGATAAAAGTAAGACACAAATATCAGATTGATCCAAAACATCTACGGCCCTGACGAAGTTTTGGATGATGGGAATTCAATACCTACTTTGTGGCCCACTTGAATTTTGGATCTGTTTGATTTTTGGATTCATGCCCTAAAATGAGCTGAAAAAATGGATGAACTGTGTGGATAAAATATTACATCACGGTGGGCACACAGCTTTGGCACGCAGAGGCAGCAGGCAATCCGCCAACCGCGTCCATATTACAGTGTCCAAAGGAGTGCACTGAAAACGACTCCATTTCCTTTCCTCTTTGCATTCTTCAACTGCTCTCTTACTTGTCTTCCAAATTCCAATCGTCCTGAGGAAGAAGAAGAAAAAAAAAGAGGAGGAGGAGGAAGAAGAAAATCTTGGAGAGATGGCTGATCATCGTGTTGTTTAGTACTTTCTCGTTCGAAAATTGGGGGAGAAGCTTGTCCATGATGTGGAGTTCCTCTCAAAATTGATATGTGACTTACAGGTAATTGATCTCACAACACATGTGGTTCAATTTATATATCATAATAATCAAGTGTTTATTGTATATACAATTATTAGGTGGGATCCTCCCAATCAACCAATGATCTATTCCCGCTGCAATATATATGCTTGCATAATTTTGATGGGATACAAAGCCAATCATATCGATTGGTGTGAGATCTCATCAAGATCATTTCATAAATTAAGGCAGCTACATCTCATACATATTTTTATGCACCCTTCCTATTTTGCATACTTGTGTTGGTTTGTCCCACATTGGTTGGGAGGGGGGGCGGGATTTGTCTTCATATATCCTGGGGTTACTCTACATAATAGGTTAGCCTTTTGGGTGTGACACTACAGTGGCATCAGAGCCTAGGTTATCCACCTGGTCCACGCCGCCAGGCCCATGTGGGCGGGAGGCCCGTCATGCATGCCTGTTGCACGCCCCAGGTTTCCCTGTGGGAGGGCCAGAGGGCGGGATTTGTTACTCCACCTAATAGGTGTTAGCCTTTTGGGTGTGACACTACAACTTGCACAATATGCACCTACACAATAGTTTACTTGATGCAAGAAGTAGATCAAGCATTTAATCAACTATTATTGTTCAAACCTTATCATGAAGGCTAATCTTAATATCTGTGCATATATCATCATGAAACTATTACATTCCTACATATAAACTTGAACATTGGAAAATCTTAATATAATTCAATTAATAGCTTTGGACACGTGTCAGTAATGTCCAATAGCCAAGTGTACAATTTCAACGTGCATGTATATGGAGCTTCACGATCTACCAATGTATCAAATAACTTCTCCATTTCCCTTTAGGATGGCAATAGACCAAGCCAAAGCATGTCTTAGTCCAGTCCAAGAGCCATGACATATGACTGTGCTCAGACCAGCTTGAATCAGGATTGCGCTATGCTGGGCATACCATCCAATCACTGAGATTAGAAAATGTTAAGGACCCATTTGGATGCACTTCCTAAAAGGAGGGTTGAGGTTTCAAACTTACTTTTTTGGTTGACTTGGCAAAAAAATTTATGTGATTTGGCACTTGCTTTGTTGAGCAGGAGTTGAGATGAGGGCTTGCAAGGTGCGTCCACACACACGCACGCACGAGATAAACTACCGTTTGGATCGAAATGAAGTTTAGGCCTCAGATCCTTTTGGATGATGCAGCCAAATGGGCCATTAATAACTAGGTCCGGGCAGGGCGTACTTGTTATGCCCCTTAGACACAAGCTCATGTCTTGCCCAATTAGGGGTTAATGACTATTATGACCCTTATGTTTGACCAGGTCAACAAAAGCGCTCTACTATAGCCAAAAGTTATCTTTTACAATTAGTCATCAGGTACAAAACTCAGCTCCAACCCATGGGCCTCAAGTCCACATTTACCCTGGCCCATAGTGGACTCGACTGAAGCTTGGTTGGGCCTAGATAGCCCATTTGCCACCCTAGCCTTTTGCAGATCTGACTGCGACCCAGCCGAACTGGATCAAGAAGGTGCGTTCATGCCTAATGGCTGATAAGTTGCTGGTGGGGTAGTGAATCCAGCCCATCAGTCCACTGGGATATAATTCCTCCATGGCCCTTGAATGTAAATCCCACGTAGCCATCAACTTTTCCTGTTGATATGGACCGTTAACCTTTCGCACAAATGGCAATGGCTCCTTCAGCATGAGATCCAAGCCGACGATTGGGGGTTCTCATTGGCCACATTTTAGTCTAAGGTCAGCTGGTTCATCATAGGGACCAATCGGTAAACGTTGTGCATCCTACACATGTGTGCCCTGTCTGGCACATATGGTATCTAGAATCACTCCAACAAAAGCAAAAAATTGGAAAAGAAGGAAAATCAAAAGCAGCCAAGGGAGAGGAGGAAAATAATTTTGTTCTACCTCTCTCTCTCTTTTATAATCATCTGTATATATCACTCAGAAATTCCGTTATCTTCACAGGAAAGCTACCATTAAATTTCAAAGAAATCCTCTTGAAGAAATCTTCTTACCATCATCGAATTAAGTCATAAGCAGTAAACTAATTAAATTTCTCTTATTTGTAATAAAGCCCAGATTAGCTTAAGCTCACAAGCTGCATCATCTCTGTTTCCTTTGGCTCCCCACAATGGACTTGGGAAACAATCCAAGAAATCCAAAAAAAGATCCTAAATGATTCTTTTTTCTTTACTTGACAGTAATCAAAGTGCAGAATAAAGGAAAGCAAGGAGAGGTTAAAGCAAGATATGAAAGATAATTGAAGAAGCTAGGCATTTTCGACCAAGAAGTCAAACATTCTATAAGAGTTGGACGAAGTGGAGTTCTCTGCATCCAAAATTCAAAAGCAGGAGAAGTTTTCGTTGATTCAGTGGGAAGTGAAACGAGAGTGTAGCAATGGCTGAGGCTGTTCTTTCCTTTTTCCTTCAAAAATTGGGTGAGCAACTAGTCCATGGAGTGGAGCTCCTCTTTGGAGTTCATGATGACGTTTTGTGGATCAGGAATGAGCTCCAAACCATGAGTGCTTTCTTAAAGGATGCTGATCGTAGAAAGGAGGGGGAGGAAGTTGTGGAGGCTTGGATTACCCAAGTAAGGCACTTAGTCTTCAGTGCCGAAGATGCAGTCGATGAGTTCATGATCCGAATGGAGTCACAATGCCGTCTTCAGAATGGACTCATTGGCTGCTGCTTCTTTCATGCCTGCTTCATCAAGCGCTCGATAGTTCGACACCGATTCGGTACTCAAATTCAAAAGATTAGAAAGGAGGTGAGGGTGATTCAAGAAAGAAGAGATCAGTTTGGCTTTCGGGCTGCATTTCAGGAAGAGAGAAGTTCAAATGCTACAGATGCCAGACATCGAGATCCTGGAATTGCTGCTCCTTGGGTTGAAGAAGTAGACATCGTGGGGCTCGAGAATGACGCCATGGAACTTGGGCAATTGTTGCTTGAAAAAGAGGAGACACAACGGCATACTGTCATTTCGATCGTCGGGATGGGAGGTTTGGGGAAGATAACTCTTGCAAAGAAAGTCTACAAAACTGCAAAGACAAGTTTTGAATGTCATGCATGGATTTATGTGTCTCAATCATACCAAAAGAAGGATATCTTGAAGTGCATGCTTGAAGGATTTTATGAGAGTAGGAGGGAGGTGATTCAATCATACAGAGATAATGGATGTGGAAATATTATCAAAGATCATCAACAACTACTTGCAAGGAAAAAGGTATGCTCTCTTCCTTGATGATATATGGGATAATAGTGTTTGGGATGATGTGAAACATGCTTTGCCTAATGAGGGTGGAAGCAAGATCATCTCCACTACTCGCAATGAAAATGTAGCCCATCCTGTCCATGAGAAGTGCCATATACAAAAAGTGAAGCCATTATCTCATGATTTGGCTTGGGAACTCTTCGAAAAGAAGGCATTTCAAGGAACTTGTCCGCAACACTTAATTGAAGTGGGAAAGGCGATGCTCAAAAAATGCAAAGGGTTACCACTTGCCGTTGTGGCAATTGGTGGCCTCATGTCAAAGAAGAGTGCCGATCCAGCTGAATGGAATGATGTGCTTGAAAATCTTGATTCAAAACTGAAAGATAATGAAGATCTTGCAAGATTAAATCGAGCCCTGCTAACGAGTTACAATTATTTACCTTTCCACCTCAGATATTGTTTCTTGAATCATGGTATGTCTCCCGAGGATCATGAGATTAAGAGAAAGAAGCTGATTCGCATGTGGCTGGCTGAGGGCTTCATTGAGGAACATCCATGAAAGACACCTGAAGAGGTTTCAAGTAATTACTTTGCTCAGCTCATTGATAGAAACCTGCTCCAACCTGTCATTAATCAGGTTATGGGGGAATTGATAGCATGTCAAGTGCATGACCTTATGCATGACACATTGCTATCCACATGTTTAAGAAGGAAGAATTCGCAGCAATCCTAACAAACCGAAGAAATGATTTCAAATAAGCGGAGCGTCGGTTGGCAGCACAAAGCACATGCATACCTATTGACATTCCAAGAAGAATGCCTGAATTGAATCCTCGGTCATTCCTCATATTCAACGACGATGAGTTTCCCTCTTCCTCTTTGTGTAGAATGTTTTCAAAATTTAAATTCTTGAGAGTATTACATCTGGAAGGCACTAAAATAAAGATTTTGCTAAATGAAGTGGGCGGCTTGATTCACTTACGGTATTTGAGCTTGAGGAGGACACAGATTGAGGAACTCCCGGCTTCATTGCAAAGACTGCACAACCTAGAAATGCTGGATGTTAGAGATTCCCAATTGAAAGGTTTACCCACAGGCGTAGGGATGCTTTTGAAATTGAGGCATCTTCATTTAAGTACATTTGGAGGGAATTTTGTGTTCTATAAGATGCCTAAGCAAACAGCCAGTTTAAGCAACCTCCAAACACTATCAGGTGCATCAGTCGACGGTGGCTTTTCAAGAGAGTTGGGTTGCTTAACCCAACATAAGAAATTAATAATTGGAGAAGTAAAAGGGGAAGATTGTAGACAACTATGTGATTCCATTAGTCAGTTGAAATGGTTGCGTTCTCTCAAAATAATGAGCCTTGACACAGATGAAGATCAAGTACTCCATTTAGAAGTATTGTCTCAGCCTCCACAATACCTTGAGAAACTTCATGTTGTATGTGTGATGAAAGAGTTTCTTCCCCAATGGGTTGGTTCACACAACTGTCTCCGGGTGATAATACTGGAGGAAAGCCAGTTTGTGAAAGACCTACTCATCAGCCTTGGACAGTTACCCAATCTGGTGTACCTGGATCTCGATAATGCATATGTGGGGAAGCGGATTTGTTGCACGGCTGGAGGATTTCCTATGCTCGTAACTATGGGAATTTCAGGTATGAAAGAATTGGAAGAGTGAAGTAGAATAGAGGAGGGTACAATGCAATCTCTACAGTATCTGACTATTAACGAATGTCCAAAGCTAAAGATGCTCCCAGATGGGCTTCAGCACCTTGCTGCCATCCAACAACTATGTTTGGGTGAGATGCCAGTAGAATTCATGAAGAGGGTAAAGAGTGGCAGGGATGAACATTTCAAGGTGCATCACATCCCCGAAATTAGAACACTTCGTAATGTTGGTGAGGATTACATCTCAGAATTGCTGTAGATGGAGAAAAGAACCATTACTGTCGTCTATGCGCAAGGAGGGACAGCGATGAACAGTTGTGCGTCTCTCTCTCTCTCTCTCTCTCTCTCTCTCTCTCTCTCTCTCTCTCTCTCTCAAATAAGTAGAGCTGTATACGAGTCAAGCTGGCTCGGTTAGCTCGCTCGACTCAGGTCAAAACTCGGCTCGTTTGTAACTCGATTCTGCTCAGTTGGAACTTGACTCGACTAGTTATGTTGTTTAGCCCCATATGGGAAGAGAGCAAAGAAATGAGAGGTGAAACTCTCTATAAAGTAGGCCGGGCTTTTGGCCTTTGGGCCTGATTTTTTGTTTTTTCCAGGCTCAAGGCTCGGTCGAGCCAGCTCGAAGGCTGAGCTGAGCCGAACAAGCTTTTTGCCCGCACCAAAGTGAACAGTGGGGATAATAACACCGACCATTGAAACCTTCTTAAGACATACCATAATGTTTATTTCCCATCAACCTGTAGATAAGATCACACAGACCTGGATGAAGGGGAAAACACAAATATCAGCTTGATCCAAAAGTTCTGTGACTCTAAGATGTTTTTAATGGTGGGCGTTCAATCACGACTGTTCTGTGTCGTGTGGTCCACTTGAGCTTTTAACTTGCTTTATTTGGCTTATCCTCTAAAATGAGCTGTCAAAATGGATGGACAGCGTGGATATAAACCTTTGGCTTTATTGCCTTCTTGATCGCCTAGTTTTAGCATACAGATGGAAGGACTCAGATTTTTTAATCTAGGAGATTGCTGGGAATCCCCGATTCATGATCTGGTGCATCAGATCAATGGTCTTGCCCATTGAGCAATGGGCCCAACTTCCACAGACCAAAACGCTGTGTTTTCCATTCCTTTTTCTTTTCTATTCTTATATTTTCTTTCTCTAGTTATTATGGAGCAGTACTTTTCGCAGTACTTTTCACCCCAGCCGGGTTTTATATAGTTCTGTGTTTGACAGATGAGGCAGTGGATATCCTCAGGCTTTGGAGCAGCTTCATGGCTACCATCCTTCACAGGTTGAGAAGGATGCAATGGTGTGAAGAAAGGAAAAGCCAGTCACTTTTCTGTTCAGTCTTTTATGGGTTACAATTTCAGCCATATCAGGTAGCACTTGAGTCATACCACTTTCGTGTGCCATTATGGTGCCCCTCCTAATGTACTGGCTTTCGGTTGGCTGGTGGGAAAGAACAGGTGCTCACAATTGATAATCCTCAAAAGCATCAATGGTCATTCATAATATTTGCTCATATGCATGCAAGAACCGGAGAAAATAAATCATCCATTCACCCATTATAGTGAGATTGGTGTGGGAGAGGTTCTTCGGCCTTTTTAACATGTCATGGGTGGTGCCAGGGACCAAGGGCTTGTTCCTAGCATGGCATGACGACAAGATTTGAAAAAAAAGGTGAGGGTGTTGTGAAGGTTAGCTTTGTTGGCTGGCTATGAGCTATATGGGGGTAAAGAAATAACCGGTGTTTTTCAGAATCAAAGTGGAGCGGCTTCTGAGGTGTTTTCTATTGCGAAGTCATGTATTTTGGGATGGGCTTCTAGTTTTTTTTTTTTTTCCCTATGGGATAGTTCACACACCCATGGTTAGTACACCCACCCATCCCTGTTAGTCACATCACAATGTTAGCCACCCCCACTATGGGAATTGATACCATGACCTCAGTGTTGAAACGAGGCTATCTTCACTCAGTCTGCCACTTGAGCTATGGACCTGGTGTGGATGGGCTTCTAATTTAGAAGCTCTTGACGAGTGTATCTTTCTTTCTTGATTTGGGCTAGTGTCGTCCTTGTATTTTTTTTGTGGCATTTTTCTAATAAAATTTCATTAATTGTCAAAAGAAAAATGTTCCAATAGGTTTCTTATGCAGCTGTCTACGGCCTAGAATCTTTTATGAATCTCATTGCTGGAAAGATCACGATTGCAAGGTTAAACAGGCTAGAATTGTATGCGATGATGGGCCATATGGGTCCATGAACACTTTGGACGCGTGGGGTCCACCACTCAAACCTAGAGAACAAGGGACAGTGAAGGAAATGCATAATTTAAGAAGAAGAAAATTTGCGATGCACAAATAGTAGTGTTGTATCAAGAAGACAAGGATTGCTCTATCACATGTTTGTGTCCATGGAAAAAAGTAGTGCAATTCTTCCATACATTTTTACTCCATTTGGACGTAGCAAAAAGAATCAAGTAGGGAGGTTGCTTCTCCCCTCATTTTAACATCTAAGAACTTCAGGCCAAGCCTGCATTTAACGCAAGGAGGACGTGGTAGGTCGACCACCGTCTTCCTAACCGATAGTTCTCGAATCCACGAGAAGAACTAAAATATAAAAGATAAAAAGAGGAAATAAATTCCGAATAATTGATTTATTGATAATTGAATGAATAATAAATAAACATAATTAACTTGCTTTAAATAATAAACTAAATCCTAAATTCGTACTTAATACTAACTTGCAAAGGAAGAAAAAGAATCCTAATACAATTAGAAAAGAAATAGAAAAATCTGCGCAATTGTATAACGCCAGACCGTCTTCCTTCCGCTGATACGAGCAATCCACATATCTGATTGCCACGAAACTTTGGAGTTTTACTGATATCGATGTACTCTTCAAGATGGTCGGCTTAGATTCTTCATATCAGTAGTAGTGGGCCACCTGGACCATCTCCAGTTTCAGTGGGCGGAAGTCGGAACTTTTTGGACAGTTCCGTAACTCGGATCGACGTGAAACTTATTGGGTTTTCTCGGCGTCGAGCAGCTCTACAAAATAGACGGAACGGATCATCATAAATGATCAAGATGGGCCCCAAGAGTTGGGCCGAAAGTCAAAAATGGAAATAACAATTTCCTGTTTGGGTTGAAACTCTAAAATATGAAATTCCTTAGTTTTCTCTTGTTTTTCTTCCTGTCTATCTCCCGCAGGAAAGTGCGTGATCCACGCCCTCGATCATGGGGTCCTTCTCCTACATCAGCATTGCTATGAGTATTTATTTAGGTGCTAAATACTCAAAGTTGCTTTATAGTACAATGTTGTGACCAGATCCCTACCAACCCAAACTCTTTGTGGAAGGGAACCCATCTATTCCACCAAAAGGTCCACCTAGCAATTTGGGGCACATCCAAATGCAACCATAAGTGATAACCACATTGAAAAACCAATTTGTGTTTGGCCTGATAGCCGAACTGGAAGACGCCTTGGCGTTTCAACAGCATGTCTCAGGTTCGAGTGCTAAGGAAACACACTAACCCCACTGGAAGAAGCCTTGGCGTTTCAAAAGCAAGTCTTAGGTTTGAGTGCTAAGGAAACACACTTCTTCGTATTGAAGCAAAAGGTAGTAATAAGTATTAGACAAGCCGCAGTAACACACTGAATCTCGGTCAACTACGAGATTTTCTTCATGAGTTAGCTGCTATATTTAGAAATAGATTTTATTTTCCTTTAGTTGTATATTGATATACTGGTAAGGTTTGGAGTATAATCCCTAAGTCAGGGACCTAATTTTCTTTATAAATACAAAAATCTCCTTTGTGAATGATCGTAGCCATCAGCGTTTCCTGTTGATATTGACCGTTAAATGGCCCATTGACCAAGCCAGACTTCACAACATATGCTAGGTCGAGACCCAAGCAGACCAGGCGAGCGGTTCATCAGAGGGAACAATCTACAAACATTGTACATCCTATACATGTGTGTTGCAAATCCAGACCATTCATTTTGTGCGTATGCTATAAGCTATACGTTGTCACCAAAATCAGCCGTATCCGAAAGTCAGATGGACCACACCATCTGAAACTGTTGGAAGAGCCAGTCCGTCTGGCCTGACCGGTCGAATTTTGGACTGAAAATCAGTCAGCAGCTGGATTTGAACACTGGACAGTTTTGGGGTACCTACAACTGATCATAAGGGCCGCAGTCCAACTGATCATAAGGGGCCGCAATGGACTGCGAACGGTCTTATTTCAAGGATGAACGGGTCGATTTTGAAGCAAAACTCTCTGGACTGTTTTCCGCTCTACCCAACCAGTCAGCTTTATTAGTGGTGATTTACATGGTTACGCGATTTTGCGTAATGTGTTTCTATTTTCGGTTAGAAGTCTATATAAACACTTCTTAATCATGTTTAGAGATATCCAAAGCAATACTAAGGTATCCTAATTTGAAATTAGGGCTTGGGGAGAGAATTGTGAGGTGAGAGAGTGTCTTATTCATTTTTTAGGCTTTGCTTGTGAGTAGATTATCTGTGTAATCTTCTAATTCATAGTGCAGGTGTTTCTTTGTGCCATGGTTTTTCCCCGCAAGGGTTTTTCACGTAAAATTCGGATTGTCTCTGTATTAATTGCGTGTGTGATCGTGTGGTAATTGTTTGATTCTCTTCAGTTCTTCCGCCGACCAGTTTACCAACAGAAACCATGTGAAATCATGTCTTAAACATCTAAAATCATTTGCGGGGCCATTTGAGATTTGAAATACCTTGAAATTTGGTGTAACCCTTCATCTGAGTGGACTAGATGTCTTAAACACATCTCAGTAGGCCCTGCAAACAATCAGGAAAGTTTGAATGGGCAGGCATCCAGTCTTGAACTGTTATCTGTGGTGTGACCCGCTTAAGTCATAGATGGGCCTATTTTTAGGCCCATGTCCCACCATGGAAGGGTGCATCTAATTTGTGGTGTGGATGTCCAACATGTCACGGTGGGCCATCTAGCTCGACCTCATGGGAAGCTCTTATGAGGTCAAATTTTTTTATCTGTTCTTTAACTGTCAGCTTTTCTTCATACAGCTGTGGCCCACCTGATTGGAGCAGGACATTCTCCAAGTCAAACCTGATGACTCGCTCGAATGGTACACACTTGTGAATTGGCTCTGTCCGAAGCCTCTCGTCAGTACAGCAGACCGGCCTGTAGATGACCTGGCCCAGAAGATTGATGCGTATATTTCAATGAGTTCAAAATTTCACCATTCATTTAAAACCCATGAATCATACAGCTAGGATTGCCCGGTTAGCGTAGTCAGCCTGATGGTAGGCCCACCAGAAGGATAGTTTTTATTAAAGGCCCGTTTTAATGCCACCAAATAAGTTACTTTTTTTTTAAAACTTGGATTAAGTAATTAAGTTATTTCACTTAAGTTAGTTTAGGGCCCGTTTGGATTGTAAGTTACTTAAGATAAGCTACTTATTTGATAAGTAACTGATCTTGGTTTCTACTTAATTAGAAGATAAGCAAAAAGTAGAAAATTAAGCATGTTCGGTTTCCAACATTATAATTAATCATCCTTCAAGTCTATTTGGTCCCTTTCACATCTACTGTCCATCATGTGAGGCCAAACTTTGATGTTGATCGTTCATTTTGTGGCCCCACTATTGTGGGCCATCCATCATGTGGGACCCAACTTGGATGTGGGACATTTACAATTAGGATCCGATCTTTAATGTGCACCATTCATTAGGTAGGGCCCACCTTTGATGTTGGTAATCCATCATGTGTGACCCACCATCAATGTTATTTTCCATCATGTGGAGCCCATCTTCAATATCCGTCACCCCATCATGTGGTGTCCACCTTTGACAGTGGACCATCCATCATCAGGGCCCACCTCCCATGTGGGTTGTCCATCACGAGGAGCCCGCCTTGGAAATGGACTATTCTCATTAGCCCGACCTTTGATGTGGACCGTCAATCATGTGGGGCCCACCTTGATGTGGATCATCCATCATGTGGAGCCCACCATTATTAATTGCCCATTATGTGGAGTCCACCTTTGATGTGGACTGTCCATCATGTGGGCCCCACCTTTAATGTGGAGCCAACCTTTGATGTGGACCATTCATTGTGTGTGCCATCCGTCATGCAGGGCCCACCTTCGATGTGTGCAATTCATCGTTATGGCCTGACCTTTAATGTGCACCATTCATTATGTAGGGCCCGCCTTTGATGTTGGTCATCTATCAAGTAGGGCCAACCGTCAATGTTATTATCCATCATGTGGGGCCCACCTTCAATATCCACTACCCATCACATGCACCCACCGTGCACACCAACACTGTCTATTCATGTGGGGCCCACCTTCAATATCCACTACCCCATCACATGCACCCACTGTGCACACCAACATTGTCTACTCATGTGGGGCCCACCTTCAATATCCACGGCCCATCACATGCACCCATCGTGGACACAAACACTGTCTATTCATGTGGGGCCCACCTTCAATGTCCACTGCCCATCACAATCGCCCACTGCACACCAACATTGTCTATTCATGTGGGGCCCACCTTCAACATCCACTGCCCATCACATGCATCCACTGTGTACACCAACATTGTCTATTCATGTGGGACCTACCATGTGAGGCCTACGTTCAATATCCACTGCCCATCACATGCACCCACCCTACACACCAACACTGTCTATTCATGTTGGGCCCACCTTCAATATCCATTGCCCATCATATGCACCCACCGTGCACACCAACACTGTCTATTCATGTGGGGCCTACCTTCAATATCCATTGCCCATCGCATGCACCCACTGTAAACACCAACATTGTCTATTCATATGAGGCCCACCTTCAATATCCACTGCCCATCACATGCACCCACCATGCACACCAACATTGTCTATTCATGTGGGGCCTACCTTCAATATCCACTGCCCATCACATCCACCCTCCGTGTACACCAACATTGTCTACTCGTGTGGGGCCTGCCTTGATGGTAAACAATGTGTTTATTCCTCTCTTTCACCTTTCCTGTTACTCTATTCAACATTTTGTGAAAAAGTAAAAAAGCTAAAAATATTAGCTGAAGTAATTATGAATTTTTAAGTTAAAAAGTTGCTTATTAATTATAATAAGCGCAACTTATCTGAAATAAGTCACTTATCTACTGTTGTAAGTAGAAAAAGTATCTTATTTGGTGGCATCCAAACGGGCCTTTAGTAAGCACCAATGTAAAAATAACTCATGGTCTAAAAGTTACTTATCTTAATAAGTAATTATTTTTAGCTTTTTAACTTATAATAACTTTTGAGGTCTTTACTCGTGCCTTAGTGGTAGACTCACAAGAGCTGCAACAAGAGGTCATGGGTTACCCATTGTGTATGAGTGGGGGTGTGGGTGTGTCTGTAAAAACTAATGACTCTCTCTCTCTCCCTCCGAGTTCATGTCAAAGGAGGCCCATGATGATAAAAATCCTACCTTTAAAGCAGGCTAGTATGATGGACTACCTACTTCAAAGATGTGACCTACATGATGGACGGTTCACATGATAGGTGGGCTCCACATGATAGACATTGGACATTGAAGTTGGGCCCCACATAATGGATGACCCACGGCCCCTAATGATGAATTATCCACATGATTGACAATCCATCAAAAGTGGGCTCCACATGATGGGCAATTACAATGGCAGGTTGCACATGATAGGATGATCCATATCAAAATCGGTCCCACAGGATCGACGGTCTACATCAAGGTAGGCCCCACATGATGGATGGTCCATGTCAAAGGTCAGCCCTAATGATGAGTGGCCCATATCCAAGGCGAGCCTTTCATGATGGACGGCCCACATCAGAGGTCAGGCCCACATGATGCATGGTCCACATCAAAGGTGGGCTCCACATGATGGTCGGTGGATATTGAAGTTGGGCCCCACATGATGGACAATAACATTGATGGTGGGCCCCACTTGAGGATGACCAACATCAAAGGTGGCCCCTACATAATGAATGTTGCACATTAAGGGCCCGTTTGGATACTACTAGATAAGTTACTTTTCGACCGAACTTGAGTTGTTAAGTTACTTTTGGCACTCGAGTTCAGTTGGTAAGTATAATTGAAAAGTAACTTATCTCCTAAAAATTACTTATCTTAATAAGTATTTATCTTTAGCTTTTTAACTTTTGACCTCTTCAACTTATTTCTCTCATGTCAGGCTTTTACTCTTTTTCTTTTCTTTTTTATCTTTTTTTAGTCACCCCCTAATTTGGCTTTTCTACTTATCTCTCTCAGGTCATGCTACATATCAAAGCTATCTCTCATGGTTCACTCAATTAGGGCCCGTTTGAATGCCACCAAATAAGTTACTTTTTCTACTTATAACAATAGATAAGTAACTTATTTCATATAAGTAAGTTTGGTTTATGATAATTAATAAGCAACTTTTTAACTTAAAAATACAATATTAGTAAGTTTGCTAACGTTTTTTACATTTTTACTTTTTCACGAGTTGTTCAATAGAGTAACATAAGAGGTGAAAAAGAGGAAAATGATAAACACGTTGTTTACCATCAAGGTAGGCCCCACATGAATAGACAGTGTTGGTGTACACGGTGGGTGCATGTGATGGGCAGTGGATATTGAAGGTGTGCCCCACATGAATAGATGGTACTGGTTTGCACAGTGGGTGCATTTGATGGGCAGTGGATATTAAAGGTGGGCCCCACATGAATAGACAGTGTTAGTGTGAACGGTGGGTGCATGTGATGGGCCGTGGGTATTGAAGGTGGGCCCCACATGAATAGACAATGTTGGTGTGCACGGTGGGTGCATGTGATGGGCAGTGGTATTGAAGGTGGGCCCCACATGAATAGACAATATTGGCGTGCACAGTGGGTGCATGTGATGGGCAGTGGATATTAAAGGTGGGCCCCACATGATGGATAATAATATTGACGGTTGGCCCCTACTTGATAGATGACCAACATCAAAGGCGGGCCCTACATAATGAATGGTGCACATTAAAGGTCAGGCCATAATGATGAATTGCTCACATCCAAGGTAGGCCCTGCATGATGGACGACACACACAATGAATGACCCACATCAAAGGTTGGATCCACATTGAAGGTGGGGCCCACATGATGGACAATCCACATCAAAGGTGGACTCCTACATAATGCGCAATTAATAATAGTGGGCTCCACATGATGGATGATCCACATCAAGGTGGGCCCTCACATGATTGACGGTCCACATCAAAGGTCGGGCTAATGAGAATGGTCCATTTCCAAGGCGGGCTCCTCGTGATGGACAACTGCTGTAGGGAGACATCCTCCCGATCATGATGAAAAGAGGACAAGGAGGACCTGAAAGTGGGTCCACTTGAGCTGGCAAGAGGGGCTTGGAAGTCCCGAACATAAGCCTAGCCGACTGGCTGGACACTTCAGCCAACCGGCCGAATCCCACAATCCAGAGAATAAAACCTCTCTGGACGTTTTTTGTCATAAACCGACCGGCCAGCCATTGCACAGCAAGTGCGTGAACTTTCCTATTTTTGATGATTTTTTATTCCATTTTCGTTTAATTAGTTTCTTTTTCCAATTACGACACCTAGGTTACGTTTCTAGGGTTTAGTTTGCTATAAATACTTGTTTAATTCTCATTTTAAAAGGATTATTGATATTTTGAATACAAGTTAAGAGTTTTCTCTTGTTTTGCTCGTGGATTCGAAAAGAAGGTCTCGTGGATTCGAGATATCCCATCGTGGATTTGACGAAGACAGGTCGAGGAGTCCCTGTAGATCCGGGGATTCGGATTAGTTATCCCACACACCACTTCCGCAGGCACTAACAACCCACATGGGAGGTGGGCCCAAATGATGGATGGTCCACGTCAAAGGTGGACACCACATGATGGGTGGCGGATATTGAAGATGGGCCCCCACATGATGGAAAATAACATTGATGGTGGGTGACACATGATGGATGGCCAACATCAAAGATGGGCCCTACCTAATGAATGATGCACATTAAAGATCGAACCCTAATGGTAAATTACCCACATCCAAGGTGGGTCCCACATGATGGATGACCCACATTAGTGGGGCCACAAAATGAACGATCGACATCAAATGTTAGCCTCACATGATTGATAATGGAAGTGAGGGGAACCAAATAGACTTGAGGGATGATTACTTATGATGTTGGAAACCAAACATGCCTAATTTTCTACTTTTTGGATGATAACTTTGTTTGCCAAACATGCTTATCTTCTAATTAAGTAGAAACCAAGATAAGTTACTTATCAAATAAGTAGCTTATCTTAAGTAACTTACAATCCAAATGGGCCCTTACTGCTCTCTCATACTATCCATATCAAAAGAGGCCTCATATGATGGGCTGTCCCATCAAAGGTGGGGCTCACACAGTGGATGGCTCACATCAAAGATGGGCTCTACATTAATTGGTGCAAGATCCAATCCACCAATCAAGTTGATTTGATCTTCTACATCTTTCCCAAACATGGTTCTAGTCCACTCACCATGTGGACCGACTATTGGAAACAAGTGAATGGGTTAGAAAACTTCAGCCAAGTCTTGTAGAGTCGTACATTTGTTTTGCAGATTGTGGCCCACCTAACCAATGGATCAACCTGATTCTTGTGTCAGGGCATCCATATAGTGGTCCCGTTCTGATGGATGGAATGTATCTCGGATCAATCGTGCTATGCTAGCACATGCATGACTAGAGCTGTACACGAATCAAACCCATTCGAAAAGCTCGCTCGGCTCGGCTCGACTCGAAAAAGCTTGATTTGGCTCGATTCGTAGGGTGGATCAAACCAAGCTGAGACTTTTTTCTGGGCTCATTCAAAAATCGAGCCAAGCTCAAGCTTGACCAAGCTCAATTCGGCTCGGTTTGATTTATTTTATATATATATATATATATATATATATATATATATATATATATATATATATATATATATATATAGTCGAGAGAGCGCTCCCTTTTCGGCCACGCCCTTCGCCTCCCTTCCTCACAGTCGCTGACTGTCTAGCCATCTGGCATCTCTCTCTCTCTCTCTCTCTCTCTCTCTCTCTCTCAAACTCTCACTCTCCTGCCCCACCCAGCGGCCAGCTCCCAGCTAGCCGAGCGGCTGGGCAGCCACCATTGTGTTGATTGCCCCCATCTCTGTCACATCTCTCTCTCACACACACACTCTCTCTCAAGTTCGAATAGGCTCGAAATCTAGACCAAACCAAGCCAAGCCTACTTGTTGGGCTCGAGGACCAAGCTGAGCCAAGCCCAAGCCCAGGTTGCCTGCTGAACAAACCAAGCCGAACTGTGCAAAGCTCGATTCGGTTCAGCTTGTGTACAGCTCTATGCATGGCATGTACATGAGGATTAGAAAAGCTCATTCTGTTAGGAAAACTGCCTCAACGCTTAGCCTTTTCTTTTCATGTTAATATGTTGCTTATTATATGTAGATTTGAAATTTTCTTTCAGAAGGTTACTTATCAATGTGTTATTACCAAATATACTTATTTACTTATTGGCTGATAAGTATGTTGTTTACCAAACATACTTATCTGTTTAATAAGTAAAAACCAAGATAAGTAACTTACCTGATAAGTAGCTTATCTTAAGTAACTTACAATCTAAACGGGCCCTAAAGGTCAGGTCATAATAACGAGTGGCCCACGTCTAAGGTGGGCCTCGTATGATGGATGACCTAAGTCAAAGGTGGGGCCCACACAAATGAATGGTCAACATCAAAGGTTAGCCCCGCATGATGGATGGATGTTGGATGTGAGGGGGACTAAACAAACTTGAGGAATAATTATTTATGATGTTGGAAACCAAACATATTTTTCTACTTTTTGACTAAGCATACTTATTCGTTGAATAAGTAGAAACCAAGATGAGATAACTTATAGTATAAGTAGCTTATCCAAAGTAACTTCCGATCCAAATGCCCCTAAGGGCCTGTTTGGATCATAAGTTGCTTAAGTTACTTATGCCACAAGTTGCTTATCTTAGTTTCTACTTATTAATAAAATAAGTATGTTTTGTAAGTAATATGCTTATCAGCTTTTCCTCTCTTTCATCTCTCTCATCTTAGTTTCTACTTATTAATAAAATAAGTATGTTTTGTAAATAATATACTTATCAGCTTTTCCTCTCTTTCATCTCTCTAGCAAAGTTAAAAAGCTAAAAAAAAATTAGCTGAAGTTATTATGTACTTTTAAAGAAAAAAGTTACTTATTATTGATCATAAACCAAACTTACTTATCTACAAGTAGAAAAAGTAACTTTCTTGGAGGTATCCAAACAGGCCCTAAGGGACTTTCAGCTGAGTTTGGCCTGCTAATCATGATAAGATGGAGAGCTATGGTGGTGGGCTATCTTTGAGTGTTGAAAGGTCTAATAATTTGCAGTTAGTGGGGTACCTATTCCCACTTGTGTCTACCAAATTACTTCAATTCTTACCAAATGAGGACACAACTTTCCTTTCTACGGCTGACCTGCCGCCATAGGCAAAAGCTACGTGGGGCCCGTTATGATTATGAGAAAATCACTCTATCCGTAGATTCCAAAGTTCACATTAGGGTATGAGCAAAAATAAATAAATCAAAAACTCAAGTGGGCCACACAACAGGATGGAAACATCCACCCCAAAGCCCACCCAAATGTCATGTGCCATCCAAACCGTTCATAAGCTTATTTCCACTAGGATGAACGGCAGACCCGAGTATTAGCTTGCTCTAAGTCTTCTGTTACCCCCCACCAAGTGAGCATTTAGTCCCCACTGTTTCGGGAGCGGATTAGGTGAGACCCCGGATCGACTGGACACACACACACAACCCCCCCCCCCCCCCCCCAAAAGGGGGGGAAAAAAAAAGAAAAAAGAAAAAAGAAAAAGTGAGACCCAGGATCGACTGGGACCCCTGACTGTTGGAGTCACTGTGATGTATGTGACTACATCCACGCCGTCCGTCCCTATTGAAAGTTCATTTTAGGGCATGATCAAAAAAATGAAGCACTTCCAAATCTAGATGGGCCATAGTACAGGAAACAGTGGTGATCGACCATTAAAAACTTTATGTGGGCCACAAAAGTTTGGATCAAGATGATATTTATATGGTCTCTTCATCTAGGCGTTCGTGACCTTATCAACAGGTTGGATAGCAAATACACATTCCGGTGGAATCCATGAAGTTTTCAATGGTAGAGATTCAATCATGACTGTTTTTGTGGTGTGGTCCACCTAAGATTTGAGTCAGCTTCATTTTTGGGATAATACCCTAAAATGAGCTTTCGAAATGGTTGGACAGTTTGGATTTAAGACAAATACATCACTGTGAGCCCCACAGTCAGGGGTCCCACCCACCTCGATCCGGGGTCTCACCTAATCCGCTCCCCACTGTATCATGCGGCGCACCCATTTGAGTTTTTGATAGGGTGTTCAATCACCACTGTTTCTTAGAGTATGGGATATGGATCTTCTTCATTTTTGGGATCCAACTCTAAAATGATATGGAAAAACGGATGGACGGTGTGGATATACAATACATGCATCAAGTGGCCCCACGGTAAGGACCGGACCGTCTTGGGTGAGGCCGGGTGTCACCGAATCCGCTCCCCACCAATCAAATCCCGCCGTATCGTGAGATGATCCCATCCCCTCCAGATCTCTGACACGTGTGCCCTAAGCATGTATCTCTGACGTGTATTCTGCGCCTTCAATAGATAATGAAAGCAATGGATTTGGACGGTTGCATTAACTGTTTGCTTTGAAGGCTTCTGAAATAGATTCTTTAGGACAATGAATTGGGAAAATGACATTGAACACATGCTGGTTCACTCCCAATCGTTTCCTTACAAGTCTCAAAACAGTCGGTGAATCTGGACTGTCCATGTTTAACACTCTTTCTTGGATGGCCCGGTTATTTTAATCAATCCGCCATCCGGGCCTCATGCGTTGCATGACTGACTGAGTGGGTGTGCTGCGCGATTGACTGGGTGGGTGGGTTGCATGACTGACCAAAAAATAAAAATAAAAATCCGCCATCCGGTGTAGACGCACAGGGCCCACCAGAAGGTTGTTGATATTAGGTATAAGGACCGAAACCTCCTTTCCTGTGGTTTAAAGACCAGAAGCCCCCTCTTTCTATTTTCGTTCCAGTCCACGGCCTCGAACAAACGGATCAGATTTGCACACATGGCCTTAGGTAGTTACTCTGGTCACCTAAGGATCCCTGAATGTGGAGCCCACCCTGATGCATGTGCCTTACATCCACGCCGGTAATTTGTTTTGAGAGTTCGATTTAGGAAATTATTCCAGAAATGACGCAGACCCAAATCTCAGGTGGACCACACCACAGGAAAAAGTGGCGAATGACCATTAAAACCTTCTTATAGGCCACACAAGTTTTGGATCAAGATTATATTCATGGGTTCCTTTGATCAAGGCTTCTGTGAGTTTATCAACAGGTTGGATCACAAATAAACATTTCGGTGGCCCCAAAAAGATTTCACTGGTGGGTATTCAATCGGTGGATAAGGCCTTTGTGACCTTATCAACCTGATCACAAATAAACATTCCGGTGGCCCAATCATCACTACTTTCCTTTGGTGTGGTCCACCTGAGTTTTGGATCCCAATCATTTATAGGGATAATAACTTAAAATGAGCTTTGAAAACGGATGGACAGTATGGATGTAAGGTATGTGCATAAACGGTGGGACCCACAATCAAGGATCCACCAAAGATAAATCTAACCCGTCCATAGGTAAAGCACTCTTTTTTTTTTTTTCTGATCCTACAAATTGTTGATTCAACACTTAGGTGGGCCACCCATGAAATTATATCTAAAACATCTAAATTCATATACCTGTGTTTTGGAATACTATGATTTTTTAGGTAATTATTTGACCTTGACAAGGCACATTAAATGAATGGATGATGATATATAAAGACCGCGTGGGGCCCACACAGCCGTGTAGTTACCATCCCCACTTTTTCACGCGGCTTGGCGTACCTAAATTCTAGAAGCTCATGGTTTTTTGGATTCTAAGGCCAGGACGAGGCTCATACCTGATAGGTGGATCTCATTGAAATTCCACCCACGAAGCACTCGATTAGGGAAGTGACCTACCACGAGGTGGGCACGACTTCTGTGTATCCCTGAATGTGAGGCCCACCGTGATGGATTTCCTTTACATCTAAGCTCATTTTAGGAGCTGGTAAAATCTTAGGTGGATCACACCAAAGGAAACAGTGGTGATTGGCTACCTACCACTAAAAACTTCTTAAGGGCCACAAGAATTTTTATTTACCATCCAACCTGTTGATAAGGTTAAAAAGGCCTGGTTTAAGGGACCAAATAAACATCAGCTTCATCCAAAACTTTTGTGGCCCACAATAAGTTTTTAATGGTCAATAACCAGTGTTTCCTGTGGTGTGTTCTCTTTTAGATTTCGATTTGCTTCATATTTTGGAAAATGACCTAAAACTATCTGTAAAAAAAGATGGACAGAGTGTATTTTAGGAAAATACATCAAGGTGGGCCCATAGTCAGGAATCCACTAACCTCCATGGAGCAGTGGATTCACCGACGCGCCCCCACGGGGGTGGAAGCCGGTTAGGTACGGTCCCAGGCCTCACCCAGGACCCTGCGGTCGCGGATTGGGTACGCGGGACCTAGCTTGAGACGGACGGTCCTGTCAGGGCTCTGTAAGGGCCATCTGATGTATATATTTTATCCTCACCGTCCTATTTTGACCGATCATTTTAGGGCATAAGTTCAAAAAAGAGGTAGGTCAAAGGCTCAAGTGAAGCACAAAGGAAGCAGTGTGGATTGAACTCCTACCATTGAAAACTTTTAGGGCCCACCGTGATGTATATTTGCCATCCAACCTAATGTTGGTAAAGTCACGTAGGTAAAAATAAATATCAGCTTGATCGAAAACTTGTCTGCCCAAAAAGCTTTTAGCTGTAGGCTTTCAGTCCCCTCTGCGTCATGTGGTGTGGCTCACTTGAACCTTCGTTCTGCCTCCTTTTTCTACTCGTACCCTAAATTTATCGGTCAAGCAACACATCCACATGGGTTAGTGTGTCTCCTTAGCCCTCAAACTTAAGACTTGCTATTGAAACGCCTAGGCATCTTCCAGCCGGGCTAGTAGGCGTGACACTGGTGATCTTCTCCATTGAAAACTTCTAGGGCTTACTGTAATGTTTATATAATGTTTATTTTCTGTCTAATTTAATCATAAGGTAATAAATATAAGATTGATCCAAAACTTTTGTGCCCCACTAGAAGTTTTCAATGGTGAATCATCACTGTTTCCTTTGAGATGGTCCACCTAAGAGTTGGATCTGTTCTATTTTGGACTAGTGCCTAAAAATATTCTGATGGCGTGTATATAGAATACGTACAGCAAGGTGAGCCCACAGCAAGGGCCGCACCCAATCCGCTCCCCCACGAGGTACCCTTCGTGGTACTTCAGCAAAAGGGTGACAGCCCTAGAGGGATACCCTAGCAATTCAAGTGCAAAATGCTCAGTGGGGCCACTATGATGAATATGATATCCACTCCGTCCGTCAGTTGTGCCAGCTCATCTGAGGACATGATCCTAAAACCAAGGGTCAATACATGAATCAAGTGGGCCACACCACAGAAACAATTAAGGAAAATGCCCACCAATGAATGCTTTTTGGGCCCGTCTATCTGCCATCCATCCCATTCATAAAGTGAGTATGATCGAGATGAAAGCAAAAGGCAAATATCAGCATGATCCGAATTTTGGTGGGATCCAAGAAGTATTTATGTTGAACATCTTCATCCCCACAGTTCCCTGTTGTGTGGTCCACTTGATTTTTGGGTCAGCATGGTTTTTAGGCACTAACATGATACTTCCCAAATGATGAACGACCTTGATCTTGCACACATTGGGGGATTGGTTCGATGGGTGGATCGACGGCCTGATAGGGATCAATCGAAGATGTGTGTGGGACGCCTTCTCCATCACACGTGTGGGAATATCACTTTCCAAACCGTACGTCCACTGGAAAATGAGGAAATCGGATTGCGTACTGAGTTACTCAGTGCGCTTTTATCGTACTGAGTAAACTCATTCGGGCCCACTGTGAATGTATGTGGTTTATCCACACCGTCCATCTGTTTTTCCTGCTCATTTTAGGGGATGAGCCCAAATTTGAAGCATACCCAAACCTCAAGTGGGCCATACTACAGGAAACAGGGGGATAATGATTTCCACCGTTGAAACCTTCCTATGACCCACAGTGATGTTTATTTATCATCCAACCTGTTAATAAGATCACAAAGAAATGGATGAAGGGAAAACACAAATGTCAGCTTGATTCAAAAACTTCTGTGGCCTCCAAGAATTTTTCAATGGTACAGATTCAACTCACACTGTTTCCTGTGGTGTGGTCCACTTCAGCTTTGTATATGCTTAAATTTTGGTCTTAAGCCATAAAATTATCTATTAAAATGGATGTACATTGTGGATAAAATAAATAAAGCACGGTGGGGTCCACAGTTTACTCAGTACGCAATCCGCTTCTGAAAATGAGACGACTTTCTGCCAATCAGTTCCGTCCATTTCAAGAAATTCGAGATGTCATGCCGATAGCCAACCACCCATACGTCGATGAGACCGAGGGTGAGATCTCCCAGGTGGACCATCTTTCTACGTTAGAGGGTTGAACAGCTTGCAATTGGTCCTGCATACCTGTTCCCGCCTGCCACTACCGACTTACCTACCAAGGGAAGAGACTATAAGGCAGGGTGGTGGTTTACATTAGGCAACGACTACATGTGTGGCCCACCTGATGATCAGATTCGCTGATTTTTGGGACACTGAGCTTGTAATGGTCCCACCATATGAACGATCCAGATCTTGCACACATAGAGGACCAATGTAAGACCAATGAACGACCCTGATCTTGCACTACATGTATGGCCCAATGGCGGGACACTGAACTTGCGATGGCCCCACCAGATGAACTTCCATGATCTTTCAAAGGTGGAGGGTGGAATACCTTTGTAATTAGTGGTGTATGTCTGTTCCTGCCTGACTCAACCGAATTATCTACCAAACGAAGACCCTCCAACACAAGCTATTAATTTCTATCTTCCACACGCTCTCCATGTTCGCTACTTTCGTAACACACGAAGAATTGTAAGTTGAGACGATCCTGTCAAATGATATAACCGTTCTGCCATAGCAGATTACCAGCTGAGAGGTCCAGATCATGTGGAGGTCATGTGCATGACCCTTTTTTCGTGTGCTCGTGAAGAGAGGAAAGTGGTTAATTTTGAAGATGTGAAAGAGAGGAGTAGAGGAGTGAGAGTTGTTTAATTGTGAACGCAACTCATGTGGGTAAGACACTGACCGTGGGGCCCACCTCAATGTATATATATATATGTGTGTGTGTGTGTGTGCGCGCGCCATCCATCCGCTTTTCCCAACTGATTTTAGGGCATGAGCCCAAACATGAAGAGATACAAATCTCATGTGGGCCACACCACAGGAAACAGTGGTCATTGAACACCCACCATTAAAAACTTCCTAGGGTCAACAAATTGATGGTTGAGAAGAGAAATACAATAATTGTCTATATTGAAATAATCTAGATCTCCTTATCTTGAACAATGGCCTATCAAAGGTGGGCCAAAATAACTCTTGGACCACCACAACTCTCTTGGGCTAAGTAACTCTTTAACGGAGAGAGAGAACTCTTGAGCTAAATAACTAGAGAGAGAGAGAGAGCATTCTTCTAATTGATAGTGAGAGAGTTTTGGTACAGTGGAAGAGTGGAAGAGGTGAGTCTTATATTTTTATTTTCTCTTGTTTTAATAAAGAAGAAAGTTTCGTATTATTTTTTCGTGAATGTAACCATATTACTGAATCACGTAGATATATGTGTCTCTTATATCTTATGTTTGCTTTGGCTTTTAAGTTTCGTTTTGTTCAGGGTTTTTTTTTTTTTTTCTTTTATAATTTTACTTTGTTTGTATTAATTGTGTACAAGTGTTTTTTCGTATCAGTTGGTATCGAACCCATGGGTTGAGAAGCCATTTAAAACAAAATTAATGTTGGCGTTTGCATTGCAATTATGTTCCAAATGGCTTGATTAAATTCTAGAAGATTTGAAGTAATGAGGTTGATGGATCCAATTACATATTGTGAAAGTTGATGATGAATGCAATGTTTATAAAAGAAGGTGGTGCAATTGTGATAAAAGGAAAAGAAAAGAAACCCATAAAAAAAAAGATGAGATATTTAACAAAAAAATTAATTGACTTTGGTAGATTTTCTTTTTCTGTCAAGTCATTCAATTTTAGTAACATATTTAAATCAAACCATCTACAAATATTTGTAAGATAAATTGCGAAACTTATATAAAAAAAACTAATTAATATAAAGTCAAAATTTTCTCTGACAATAATTGTACAACTTAAAATGAGGAAGAATTATCTTTACAAGAATACTTAAATCAATTTAATATCTCAATTAGGATATTGATGTTTGTAAGAATACTTAGTTCGATTTAATATCTTGATTAGCATATTGTGGCGATGAATGTGAAAATTGACAATGGAAAGATGCCATATTTGTGGGATAATTTAATTATGTATCTTATAAATAGTCCAGATGTCAATATATATGGAGTTAGTCGTGTCCTATTGCTTACTATAGAGTCATTAAAAAAAAAAAAACACTTGTCCATGATTAATGGAAGCAAGTAAAATTACAGAAAAACAAAGAGATAAACAAAGTTCCAAGGGCCGAAGCAAAAATAGGAGATAAAAGACATAAAGTATTTGTGGGAAATAAACATTGTTCCTCATAAAACTCATTGTTTTTTGTTTATCAAGCCTTTCCTTAAGTGATTTTGTGAGAAAAACACAATTTTCTACTTCCCATCTCTAATTGAAAATAGACAAATAAATTTTCCTACCTCCGCCCCTAAGAAAGGAAATAGGTTTTTCAAGGTTTAAGCTCAAATGTGCCCTGTCCATCTTCAATCTCACATGCGTCAATCTGCCAAATGAGCCACTTGTTTATATTTGGTTATGCTCCACACACCACTATATATACCACATATGACAATGTGCCACATGTACCATCATTCCTCTTCTCGTACACCTAGCCTGTACAAAGCACTCCACATGTGCCAATATGCCACATGCCATCATCCATCATCAATAGTTGTACAAGTGTTGTCATCAACCTTCAAGTGCACATGTGTCAAATGTGCCAATGTGCATATTGTGCCACATATGCCACTATACAACTTCAAGCAATCACATGTACCACATGTGTTACAATTCATTTTCAAATGCCCACATATGCCAACTATAACACATATGCCATTATTCATCTTTAAGCATCCCCACCCACACATGTAATTACATATGCCGATTTGGCACATGCTAGTAATTACATGGCATTTTTTATGATCAAGATGGTTTTTTTGGTTTGCCAAACAATAAATTATAAATATATTAGAAAATTTTAAAAAAATTAATATTTTATTTTTCCAAATTTCTTCAAAATTCGGTTACTCAGGAAGCAATATTCCATAATCCAAAGCAGCCCATAAGTAAATTTTCTAACTTTTTTAATAAAAAATATTTTCTTCTTTCAATAATAAAACAAGGTTATCTGGAAAGAATGCATGACAAAGAAGCAGACATAGAAGACTTCCAAAAACGTCGATGATATACATGCATGGCTTGCAAGAGGTCTGCTGGAATACATCCCCAGTTGCAACACGATACGTCGGGACTGTAGCCCTTGAATCTGGGTCATCTTCCAATAATCCTAACCGTTTATATGACGAGCCTTCTACGGTGGAAAGTAAACTAATAAAAGCTCCTAATTGGGGGTTATTTCAACACTTTGATAATTTAGCTCTTACTCTCAACATCAAGGTTACCATAACCTTCATATAATCAAGCGGATTGGGTGAGGCCCCGGGCTCACCTAAGACAGTGCAGCCTTTACAGTGGGGCCCACCTTGATGTATAAATTCTATATCCACACCGTTCATCCGTTTCGTGAGATCATTTTAGGGCATGACCATAAAAATGAAGCAGATCCAATTATAACGTGGACCATACTATAGGAAACAGCAGTGATTGACCATTAATGGGCCACATAAGTTTTGGATCAAGCTGATATTCTTTTTTCCCCTTCATCCAGGTTTATGTGACCTTATCAACATGTTGGATGGCTAATAAACATTACGTAGACATCATTACAATGGACCCTAGGAAGCTTTTAATGGTAGGGCTAGTGCCCTCAAATGATCTGGCAAAATAGATGGACGGCGTGGATATAGAAAACATATAATAAGTTGGGCCCCACATTAAGGGCCGCACCTAATCCACTTCCCCATCCAAGAGGATACCTATCAAAATAAACGGTTCGGATCATTCATGAGAAAAAAAACCTAAATCCAAGGATCCCGACGTATCTTACTGCGAGACATATTGATGTATTCGATCAAACATCGGGTTTTAATATATTATTAATAATAATTAAAATATTGCATTTAAATAATTAGGTTTTGCGAGAATTGCTCCCAACGAATCGAGAGCGGATTAGGTGAGACAGGTGAGCCCCTTACCGTGGGGTTACCGTGGGGCCCACCTTGATATATGTATTATTTATCCACTCCGTCCATCCGTTTTTCCAGATTATCTTAGGGCATTATCCCAAAACTGAAGAAGAGATAATTATCAGGTGGACCATATCATAAGAAACAGTGGTGATTGACCATCCTACCATTAAAAACTTCTTAGGACTTACCTTCATGTTTCCATAGTGTTGATTTACCATCCAATCTATTGATAAGGTCACATGAGCCTGGATGAAGGAAAAAAATATATAACTGAAACTTTTGTGACCTATTAATGGTCAATCACCACTGTTTCCTACTGTGATATTGAGAAACTGATGGGCCGAGTGGATTAATCACGGTCATCACCGTGGATCCCACATAGCTTTTCATCCACGGGACACATGGAATTCACGTCCCTTCGGCTCAACAATGAGGTACGGCTAGAGGCCTTGTCAAAGGATAACTTTTTATTAAAAAAAAAAAAAAAAAAAAAAGGTAAAGGGCCCGGCTTCTGCTAAAACAGTGCCAAGCATAGTTACATTGCACATCTGACCGGGAGAACAAGTCACACAGATAGTGAAGGAACTTAGAAATTCACCACCAGACCAGATGGGGAATTTTAGAATCTCCCTCAACTTCAATCTCATCTTATTCCCACTCAAATCCCATCCTTCAACTACTGACTGAGTCGAGCCTTATTCCGAGGCTTCAACTTTTCTCTCTATACATTGATTGGTGACACATCCCATGGTCCAGTGTACCTGTTCTCAAATGAACCCTAGTTCGAAACCTAACAATCAGATCCGATCAGGATCGACAATGATAAAAAAAGAAAAAAGCTTACATCCGTACGCTAGCTGGCCTGTCTTTCTTTGTTTTTTTTTTTGTCCAACCAACGTATCAGCTTCATCCAAAACTTTTGTGACCTAATAATGGTCAATCACCACTGTTTCCTATGTTATGGTCCACCTGATGACTGGATCTACTTATTTTTTGGTATAATCCCTTAAAATGATCTGGAAAAATGGATGGACGGCGTGGATACATAATATGTACATCAAGGTGGGCCCCACAGTAAGGGCCGCACCGTCTTGGGTGAGGCCGGGGTCTCACCCAATTCTGATGTGACCGATACAGGATCTAAGATGTTTCAATAGTCCGTGATCTTTGGTTTATAATCTTTGCATATGGTGGCCCATTGGATCAACGGTTCCGATCATCCTTTACGGTTGCGTGTGCGGTAAAGATGCAAGATATAGCCAAGCAACCGAAGTATTCATCGCAATTGGCACGCACGCATGTATTCCTCGTTTACTATCGAGGAATCGTACCATACTCTGCAGAGTATGATACTGTCATACGCATGCACGCATCAACGGTCCGCATGCATGTACCTAAATCCAAACTAGGCAAATTTCGATCCGATCTGTGAGGGGGACCTAACAAAAAGAATACATGGAAGATCTTATCATGACCAATTTCACTGTGGCAATCAAATGGACAGTTAAATGGAAATAATCAATGGCTCAATTTAAATGATCAAATATCATTAATTGGACTGTTATAAGTATTTGGACGGTTTGGATCTTCTTTCGATGAAAGTATACAGCAGCCGTAGTGTGCACGTGCGTGTAATATTCCATAATATGGCAGCGTATCGTACAATACTCCATCGCAAAGCAATATCTAGACTCCGATGGTTGACCCAAAAAAACGTAAACTACGATGATAGTTTACCACCATTTCTTACGTAATGGTGTCTCATCCACCGTACATGTGGCATACAGGTATAGTAATCCGGACCATTCGAAACGAATGGTCCATTCTAGATGGTATACAACATGAATTTTGTACAGATCGACTAATCTTAATAATCTGATTTAGCCAATATCGATTTTAAATGTTTGATTGCTTTATGTTGACGGTTAGTTTGAAAGTTTCCAATTGAATGGCTGGTAAAGTTTCAATCCATGTAATAATCTTTAGGACTATGTTGCATCCGCAGTGGGGCCCTACGGTTTGGACGGTATGGATTGGCATGCATGCTATGGATACCATAGATGTGAGCCTGCAACTTTAGATATCGTGGTTAGGTTAACTACTTAAACTATATGGTTGTCTTTTTATCTGAACCCTTCGATGAGCCTCGAATGACATGAGGATGCGATTCGACGGTGGAGATTACAAGACGGAGCGCTCTATGAGAAGTTTTGAAGGAGTCATCGAAAGATCCGGTAAGAAAATGCTGCCAAACAGAAGAAGGTTGGTCTAATCATCAAGTGGATCACACAAACAGGTGGAACAAAGATCCTTTGCCACATTTCCCTAGCCGTCCATTTTTCTCGTGCGTTTTATCCACGTGTAGATCAGCCTCAAGGTGGGCCCTGGACTGATGAATGGCCAGATTTTACCCACATATTTCTCTCAGCCCTGGAGAGAAACTCCTCACTCTCTCCTCCCCGGAGACTGGTTGCTCTACGTCGTTTGGACGCAGTTGCATACTGACCCTGCCAGCAGGGACGTTGCAACTGCACGGTTATCTGCGGGCCTCATCATGATGTTCTTGTTTTATCCACGCCTTCCATCTATTTTTCCAGATCATTTTAGTGCATTAACCCAAAAATGAGGAAGATCCAAACTTCAGGTGGACCACACCACAGGAAAACAGTGGTGATTGAATGGCCACCATCAAGAACTTCGTAGGTCCCACTGTACTGTTCATTTTCCATCCAACCTGTTGATTAGGTCACATAGACATCGATGAAGGTAAAACACACCTACCAGATTGATCCAAAATTTTTGTGGCCCAAAGAAGTTTTTAATGGTGGGCGAACAATCACCACTTCTTCCCGTGGTTTGGTCCACCTGAGTATTGGATCTGCCTCGTTTTTGGGTTCATGCCCTGAAATGATCTGTAAAAATGGATGGATGGCGTGGATAAAACACAACATCATGGTGGGGCCCACACAGCACTGACCAGCAGGGTCAGTATGCAATCTGCGTTCGCAATGTTTGTATAAAAAGCTTGTTCACGTGCGGGGCCACCGTGATGTAGTGTCCACATCCAATCCATCTATGAGTTGTGCACCTTCAAGTTCACCTTGTGATCAACCCAATAAAAAGGCACGGGTGGGTCAAAACACAGGGAACGGTTAGGATGGGACGCCTGCCATTAAAACCTTTGAGATAGTATGTGGGGCCTACAGTGATTTGCATATGCAATCCAATTCAGTCAGAAGAAGATGAGCTCCGATGGAATGATAGGCAAACAAAAAATCAGGCCATTGAAATACTCAGTTGGGCCACATCACATGGTTTCAGTACACCCACCCACCCCTATTAGTCACATCACAATGTTAGCCACCCCACTATGAGAATTGATACCATGACCTACGTGCTGGAAAGGAGGTATTTTTAAAAAAATTATAGTGATGATTGCTTTTTTGTACATTAATATTAAAGAGGGTGTGAATTCCATGTGGGCCCAATGTGATATACGTGGCTTACCTATAATGTACATTTATTTTGCGAGTTGATTTTAGGACATAAACCTAAAATTAAGGCAAATTCAGAAGTCAAAGTAGACCACAGCACACGAAAACAGTAGATTAAATTCCTATCATTAAAAGCTTTTTACAGCCACGATTTCATATTAGGTGGGTCATTTGAGTTTCATATCTGCCTCCTTTTTGGCACGTGCGTAGATATGTCACAAACATCATACGGGGGGCCTAAATGTACGTCCATCGTTTTCAAACATCATTTTAAGCGAGAAAATAATGATTCAAAGAAACTCCGCTTGAGCTATAGACATGGGTGTATCCTCTACGGCACCTATCTTGCGTAGAGCAACCAAATTTGTAGGGCGTACCATGTTGTATATGTAAAATCACTGCATATCAGGTGCCACCGTTGATGTTACGATTTAAGGCTAAAAAATTCAGCTAGACCCACAGTTCAGGTGGGCCATTAACTCAGAAGGATGAAGAGAAGATTAAAAAAAAAAACACATTCTGATACAAAATTCAGGCAGGCTACACCATATGAATTTATCGGTTTTAGAAGCAATTTGACATTGTTTCCACTCTCGTAGCCTATATGAGTTTTTAATCTGGTTCATCTTCTATATGTACGGTCAAAATAGTGGTTCGTGCCTGATGGACGGACTGTATTTTAAATATAGCAACGTGGGAGCTTGGGTAGCTTGGGTGTTTTACGCATTGCGGATAAAAGGCGTGGCAGACGATTCTGGTCCACCCTACAAACGGCCTAGAATAGACCAGAACCGGCCGTTTCCTCCCGGACCACAGGGGTTTTCCATTTTCAAGGAATTATAGGATACTCGACTGTATGTTTCGAAGCATACTCGAGTTTTAAGCCATGACCAATGGCCCTATTTTTCAATAATCCAAACCATTCTTCTGATGCATCTCACCGTAGATGAACGAATTCCGGAAGTTGCTTCGAAATCACAATCAAAACCTTCCAATATAGGTCTTACAATTGAACGGTTACGAAGAGAATATATATATATATATATATATATATATATATATATATATATATATATATATATATATATATAATCTACATTCAAACGAAAAAAAAAAAAAAAAAAAGAGTCACCAGATCCATCCACAATAGGCTATGGTACGGATAACCCAACCATGGGGCCCACGCGGGAGAAAGGGCGTGAATAAAATCCAGCCGTCCCATCATCTACTCGACCCTTTTTCACCTTTGATGATTCAACACTTAGGAGGCCACCCAAAGGAATTATGCCTAAAAACTTTAAATTCATGTGGCTATGGCCCACCTGAGTTTAAGAATACTTTGATTTTTTTTTTTTTGGTTATTCTTTCATTCTGATGAGGCACATCAGATGAATGGATTGGATGACATAAACACCACAGAGGGTCCTAAAAATCGGATGATGTACGTTCCGTTCAAACTATTTACTATGATGTGGACTACCTAAGATTTCGATGAGCATGAGTTTTTGGTTCAAGTAGTTAAATAAGGCACTGTACCTGATGAACGGAGTGGATCTCACAAACATTCCACCCATGTGGCATCTTGGTTTGCGAACGCGGCTCAATCCAAAACTCGAGTACACCATGAAATCCTCGGGCCGAGGATCGTACGCACGACCAACCAGCGGCAGGCCAGCATCTTACGTTAGCGTTTGTATTTTGTCGAAAGTAGACTTCTTAGTAAAAGAAACCCCGCTCACCCAGATCCTATCACTTTTTCCGGCGCAACTTTCTGTTATCCTTTTTACGTGGCCTCGGCATTCCCACACGCCTCAGGACCAAAACCCCATCATACCACCACTCTCCCTTTATATATCTTCTCCATCTGATCTCTTTCATCCTTCCCTGATTATCTACATATATGATGGGAGAGAAAGGAGAGGGAGGAGATCGAACGGCGCAGATGAAGTTCGACAGCGAGAGTGCTGCTTCTCTCGTATCGGAGCTCCGTGGGAGCTTCAATTCAGGTAGGACGCGGGACTACGAATGGAGAGCCGTACAGCTGAAGATGATGGTGAAGCTGATCGATGACCGTGAGTCGGAGATCATCGAGGCCCTTAAATCAGACCTCTGCAAGCCCGAAATGGAATCCTTCATTGCCGAGGTCTCTCTCTCTCTCTCTCTCTCTCTCTCTCTCTCTCTCTCTCTCTCTCTCTCTCTCTCTCTGTATTAATTGGATTCTGATTGGTAGTCTCGTTGAAGAAATCGCTGTCGATCTTCTTGTTTCTTAGTTCATTAATGATTCTGTTGGATTGATTTTTGTGAAGCATGCGGAATTTATTGATTTGAAGTTACAGAGTAGTTAAATAGAGTAGTCGGTTGTGGGTAGTGGTAACTAATTTCACTGCGGTGAATTGAATAATGGAGGGTTTTTTTAGGATGTTTTGGATTTGTTGTGTGCTGCAGTGAATCGGTTGTGGCATTCTTGAATGTCGTTTGGGGAATGATTCTGCGGAGGAATTTGAATTTCGGTTGGGAATTGTCGTGATTAAGGGTGGGTTGGGGAGTATCTTAGGAATTGGTAATGGCCGTGGGAATCTTAGGGGCCGTTTGGATAGCATGTAACTTGGTTAAGATGAATCGAAGTCACATGCGACTTCATAGCATGTGGTGTTTGGATGCTTGAAGTCACATGCGACTTCATAGCATCATGAGTCCAAGTTACATCCTATTTCCCCCAAAATCTAACATCCCAAAACCCTTAGTTTCATGTTGCATGCTACTCGATAGCATCCAACTATCAGATTTTTCAAATGCTGGTTTACAAGGGAGATTCGCAGCTACCTGCTGATGAAGATGGTTGGTGGCTTCAATGAAGAGGGTTGGTGGCTTCAATGAAGATGTTGGTGGCCTCCATTAATGGAGCTTGGCTATAAAGAGGAAGCCTTGCAACAGAAAAATCACAATCCCCTTCCTCCTACCAATCCGAGAAAAAGCCTCTCTCTCCTTCCTCCTTCCAATCCGAGAAGAAGCTTCTCTCTCTCTCCCTTCCTCCTCCCCTGCGAGCTGGTTTTTCCAGTTTTTGTTTTTTGTTATTTTTCCTGCGACTTCCAGCGTTTTACGGAAGCAGATTGGGGAAATCGGATTGCGTACTGAGTTACTCAGGAGGCTCTTATTGTACTGAGTAAACTCAGTTGGGCCAACTATAAATGTATGTTGTTTATCTACACCGTCCATCTATTTTTCCAGCTCATTTAAGTGGTTCAAACCAAAATTGAAGCATATCCAAAACTCAGGTGGACCATACCATAGGAAATAGTGGGTATAATGATTTCCACCGTTGAAACTTTTCTAGTGCCGGCAGTGATGCTTATTTGTCATCCAACCCGCTCATAAGATCACGCAGACATTGATGAAGGAAAAAATCAAATATCAGCTTGATCCAAAACTTCCATGGACCCCAAGAATTTTTCAACTGTTGACGGTCAATTCACATTGTTTCCTGTAGTGTGGTCCACTTAAGTTTTTTAGATGCTTCATTTTTTGCCTCAAGATATAAAATTATCTGTTAAAATGGATGAACGGAGAGGATAAAATACATAAATCACAGTGGACCCCGCAGAGTTAACTCACTATGCTTGGTGTTTTGGGTGGCTGTCCCTATATGCCATCTAAAATGTATTTAGTTATCTGGGTGGCTGTCCCGTTTATATGCCGTCTATACCGTTATATGCCATCTAAAATGTATTTAATTATCTGTTTTGGGTGGCTGTCCGTTGTTTTATATGGTGTGGCCATTTGATGATTGGATTAGTCTGGTTTTTTAGGCATCCCATTATCAGGTGGACCATATTCCACTTTTTATGGTCCATTGGATGATGAAATTAGCCTAAAAATTGGCCTACGCTACTCAATTTGATGGGCTTGATAAAATGATATCCATTGAGTCAAGCCTAATCCCATATAAATTGAGTGTTGAGATGTATTCATTGTCGCCACATATAGTAGATGTAAATATAAAGTCATTAACATGTAACAAAGTTACATGTTACTCAAACATATGTTACAAGTAACATGTAACCAAGTTACATCTTGCATCCAAACAGGATTGAATGTAACCAAGTATCACCTATAACTTGGTCACATGTAACTTTCTTACATCTGAAAGAAAGTTACATGCATCCAAACGACCCCTTGGGAACTGCCAAAGTAGCATTTCGAACAAAGTGTTGTTTTGGGGGTGGAAGGATGAATGTGATAACATGCAGATTTGAGTTGCGTTCTTTAGCACCTCCCCAGATGTTCGGCAGGTTCAAATGCATGTCACCCGCTGCACTGATAGATTAAATCAAAACCCAAATCTGAGAGTACTTCCAAATGTTTCCTAATTCAAATTGGGGAGGACTCTTTCTGGGTCATTTTGTCTGTGTTTCCTTCATCAAACGGTACTGTAGCTTACCAAGCAGCAAAGGAGCTTGCTCGGCGAACCAAGAGCCGTCCAGTCCAGTCCCTGACCACCCTCTTTGTTGAGAAGTTTCACTTCAAAGCATTAGATATGACAAATAAAAAAGACAGGCTAAAAAGAACCCTAAAGCGATTTCAACCACAAATTGCAAATTCATACTATCCTTTATGGATGGCGTAGAGCATGAGATAAATGCACCTAGCGGTACTAAAGCTGTTCCTCTCATGCTTCTCTATGGAAAATTACTTTGTTGCACTCACCCAAAGCACCTATCAAAATTTCCAAGGTTCCATCCATCAGTGCTCTGTAGTCTTCAAAAAAAAAAAAAAAAAGAGGGTGCTCTGTCTCCAAATGTAAGTGAAAGCACAGTTTGCCATGCTGATGAACATACCAATTAATGTAAAACGTATTTTCTATTTATCATGAATGACAGTTTTTCAAAGCAAAGATTTATTATCAATGTATATAACACCAGTAATTTTGGACATTTCCCCCTCGCAATTAGTCTTAGGAACTTTGGTTATTAGATGGGGAAATATCATTAAAAATATATCTACTTCGTAAGGGGCAGTTTAAATTTTACTGCACAATGCGCCATGAAAGGCCTACATCAGGTAGCCTGCACTAATCTCTCCTCGTTTCTATGTGCGGCTTGCACGAAGCGTCTAATTGGGGAGATCTCTCTCTCTCTCTCTCTCTCTCTCTCTCTCTCTCTCTCTCCACCTTGCTGCACGTGTCGCACTTGCCATACACCTAGTTATCAATATGAAATGGTTTAACGAACACCATCAATGTCAGGAAGTAATATCTTTATTTAGCTTATTGAAGGTTTTCATATCATAGCTCTTTTTGTGTGAATAAATTTTGTGAGAGATAAATGCTACAAGAAGATGTCATTCCAACTGCATATTAACAACATCATCTACTGGTCTATCCTTCATATTTGACTCATACGTGCAGATATCCATGACAAAGACCTCATGTAAGGCGATACTCAAGGAATTGAAACATTGGATGAAACCAGAACGGGTATGTACTATTCTCTTAGTAAGGAAAGAGTTACAGGCTTACAGCCATTTCTCGCTATTCATATTACATTTTTTTATTGACTCATTTGTTTAAGTGGGTGATATTTGTAAGAGGTGAGAATCAATAATGCAAACTCTTTACATTTGTGCAGGCTAAAACTACATTGACAACTTTCCCTTCATCAGCAGAAATTGTATCAGAACCACTAGGCGTTGTGTTGATCATTTCAGCCTGGAACTATCCCTTCTGTATGACCGAATCCGATTCCTCAAATGACTAAGTTCTCTTACTGTTAAGCTTAGTTATGCCATGAACTAAAGTGCCTTCTGATTTTCACACGCACACAAAACTAGGGATATATAGTCATATATGGACGTGTCTATGCCAGATATCACTAGTTCATTTGTTAAAATATAAATACACATACTTGTGTGCATGCATGCATTGAGGTGTTGGCATGTTGCCACAAATATCCTGCATAAAATACTGCTGCAGACGCACCCTTTACTACTGTTACTTCATGAATATACAATAGAAACAATGTGAAAAATCCGGTGGAATGCTCGTTACCACTCACCATATTTGAGGAATACCTCATTGGTTTCATTTGATGAAACTAAGCACATTTACTCTGGTCTTCTTATTGTCAATAATTCAAACATGTTCCAAGACACTCATGTGGGCCCATGATAGCCTTAGAGTGGTCATGCCTTGTTTTCCTAATCTAGGCAATTTTGGACTAGATTCATAATTTTGGCAAGGTCTAGGACTTTGCAAGGTAATGCCTTATTTTCAATTATGTGCTTTTAGGTAGAATTTTGATAAGTCAAGGAACCCTTCAAATCCATATGTGATTAATGAGAGAAGTGTTTCCCTGGATTTACCTTTTTGGAATGTTAGATTCATCTTTTTTACTCTCAATCTCAGGGTTCATGTCCAAATCGTCTTTATTGAGTGGTCCATGAATGATGTGATTGTATGAAATGCCAAAATGCTCATTTCAGCAGCCTCATGTTATTTGTTGTAGAAAGGGTTGACTCCCTTCACTAAAGCTGATACCTTCTGGATCTTTTAGTTATTGATACAAATTCATTACCGTTGTCTACACCAAATCTATTGGCCGATGTGTTTGGAAGTGCACGAACTTCTAAATTGCTAGATATGTGATGGCACAGTTGTACAGATTTGTAATATCATAACTTGCCTCAAACAGAGGCAATGTGGTAATTTTCACCAACCATATTCATAACTGCATATGCTTTCCACAAATAATCACGTGACCAACTTCTCCAAAATCGTCCAAAAACATCTCTGCTGATATATTGTTGATATTGGAGACTGATTGAGACTGTTTAAATTTGTGGGCGTCCAGCATGCCAATCATCATGTGCAAACACAAAAATGCACCGTTGTGCATATGCATGTTAGCACACTAACTCTGCACTGTGTTCAAAAGGGCTCCTAGCCTTGTTACTGGCTGGATATGTGTTCGGCCATATATTGTTTTCTGTTGCATGTGTCCACCTTAGTCATGGCAAGTCTTTGCCTGATTGATTCGCTGCTACTTGTATTCCCACAATATTTTGCAATTGGATTGAAATTAGACTGGGATATGGTTCTGCATCTTACATATTAATCAGTGCATCATATCATGCATTTCAAATGGCAATTCAGTTCTTATATGCTGCTCTCGGATGCAAAAGTGATTTGGATTGTGAACAGTCATCTTAAACAAGAGGAGATGACCTAATGGTAATAACATTTCCCAGTCATGATGGGGAAGAGCTCTCAAAATTGCAGTTGTGTTCCTTCAAGTCCCAACTTGTATCATCTTTGCAGTTTTGAGCTCAATTGATGAGGTGTGATGTAGATGAGGACCCTGCTGTGGTTCTCTCCCGTTTTCGTATGGGCCTCAAGTTTGACCTCCAGCGTGAGCTCATGCCTCATATGGTCACCAGCTTAGAGCACGCTTACCAGATGGTGCAGGAACTGGAGCACTATGTGCGCCAATCTCCTGCTAGAGGGTTTGAGATTCGACCTACTGTGCCTAGAGTAGCTCCGCAGGGAGCGAGACCTCAGGTCGGAAATCAACCCAGAGCTCAACCTGGTACCCAACCAGTCAATAGAAATCGAGGTAACAATGTGGCTGGACCAAGTACTAGGACTGCGATGCCAGGGCAGTGCTACCGCTGTGGTGGCATGGGTCACATTGCCGCAGAGTGTTCAAATAGGGGTGGGCGTATTGCCTTTGTTTCTGAACACTCTACAGAAGAAGAAGTGGCATATGAAGTTGAAGGTGACCAGAATGATGAGGAAATCATCGTCCAATCCCTTGAGCCGGCCAGTGATGCCGAGGATGATGCTGTGGAGACTACCCCACTTGCTGTGGTGAGATGCGCTTTGGCCCAGGTGAAGGAAAGTGAGGATTGGCGCAGAACCACTATCTTCCACACTTACGCCAAGTGTGGAGATAAGAGCTGCAAAGTGATCATAGATAGCGGGAGCTGTGAGAATGTAGTTTCTCCAAGTACTTTGAGTCGCCTAGGGTTGAAGCCAGTCCCTCACCCCAACACATACCGAGTTTCTTGGGTTGATGCGACATCCCTTCTCGTGACTCAGCGATGCCTTGTGCCAATTGAATTCGGGCCATACAAGGACAAGTTGTGGTGTGATGTGGTCACGATGGACGTTGGCCATATCATCTTAGGAAGGCCATGGCTCTTTGATAAAGATGTCACAATATTTGGGCGTACGAATAATTGTGTATTTAAGCATGAAGGAAAGAAGCTTGTCTTGAGCCTGCTCCCTCCCAAATCGTCCACAGGAGCGAAAGATGTTACGTCTCGAGGCAGTTCTAAGAGTCAAAGGGCACCTCAGTCGAAGTCTCTCCACGTCATAGATGCTAAGGAGTTTGAGAGAAAGGCCAAAACTGGGACTATGGTGTACGTTTTACTGGCTAGAGAGAGCACACCCAAGGTTGCTATAGGGTTACCCCAGGAGGTTCGTTCAGTCCTAGAGGAGTTTCGGGATGTCTTCCCTGAGGACCTTCCAGACGAGCTCCCACCAATGCGGGACATTCAGCATGCGATAGATCTTGTCCCAGGGGCGACCCTACCAAACCTCCCTCACTACAGAATGAATCCCACCGATGCCGAGTTGAAGAGGCAAGTGGATGAATTGCTTAAAAAGGGATTTATTCGTGAGAGTATGAGCCCGTGCGCCGTGCCTGCGCTTCTTACGCCAAAGAAAGATGGCACGTGGCGCATGTGTGTCGATAGTAGAGCCATAAACAAGATTACTGTCAAGTATCGGTTTCCCATCCCGAGGCTTGATGACATGCTTGACATGATGGCCACCTCTACTATCTTTTCGAAAATTGACCTCAAGAGTGGTTATCACCAAATTCGTGTTCGCCCAGGAGATGAGTGGAAGACTGCCTTCAAGACGAAGGATGGGCTGTACGAGTGGTTGGTTATGCCCTTCGGGTTAACCAATGCTCCAAGTACATTTATGAGGGTGATGACCCAGGTGCTGCGACCCTTTATGGGTAAGTTCTTAGTTGTGTACTTCGATGATATCCTCATCTATAGTATGTCTCCTACCCAGCACCTTGAACACTTGAGGCAGGTCTGCAACGCCTTGCGAGCAGAAAAGCTTTATGCGAACCTCAAGAAGTGTTCCTTCTTGACTTCTAGAGTTATCTTCCAGGGGTTCGTTGTTTCGTCAGAGGGTATGTCTGCAGACCCTGAGAAAGTCAAGGCCATTGTCAATTGGCCCGAGCCGCGTAATATACACGACGTGCGAAGCTTTCACGGCCTAGTTACGTTCTATCGGCGGTTCATCCATGGATTTAGCTCTATTATGGCTCCAATCATAGATTGCATAAGAAAGGGGGAGTTCCAATGGACTAAAGCCGCGACATGGGCTTTCTCTGAAATTAAGAATAAGATGACGGAAGCGCCCGTCATGCGTCTACCTGACTTCTCTAAAGTCTTTGAGGTGGCGTGTGACGCGTCAGGACTTGCCATAGGGGGAGTGTTAAGCCAAGAGGGACATCCTGTGGCCTTTTTCAGTGAGAAACTGAATGAGGCTAAACAACGCTACTCCACCTACGACAAAGAGTTCTATGCGGTTGTGCAATCATTGCGCCATTGGCGGCATTATTTATTACTGCAAGAATTTGTCCTGTTCTCTGATCATGAGACCTTGAAATATTTGAGCTCTCAAAAGAAGTTAAGCCCTAGGCATGCCAAGTGGGCTCAATTTCTTCAGGAGTATACGTTTCTACTTAAGCACAAGGCCGGTAAAGAGAATAAGGTTGCTGACGCGCTTAGCCGTCGTGTCATGACGCTGCGGTCCATGAGCGTTGAAGTTACAGGCTTTGAGCAACTCAAGGGTGAGTACTCAACTTGTCCTGACTTTGGGACCATCTATGCGTCGTTGTCTAGTGACCCACCCTCGAGGAGTGCTGAGTTTGTCCTTACAGACGGATATCTTTTTAGAGGGGACAAGCTCTGCATCCCACGCACATTCCTCCGTGATTTTCTAGTATGGGAGCTTTATG
This sequence comes from Liriodendron chinense, assembly GCA_003013855.2. Classification (NCBI taxonomy): domain Eukaryota; kingdom Viridiplantae; phylum Streptophyta; class Magnoliopsida; order Magnoliales; family Magnoliaceae; genus Liriodendron; species Liriodendron chinense. Next base: position 6,874,746 of record ML058513.1, read on the forward strand.
CTGGAGGGATGGCAGGTCACTTTGGTAGAGATAAAACAGTTGCCCTGGTTTCTGATCGTTTCCATTGGCCTAATCTCCAACGAGATGTGGCCAAGATTGTAGGGCAGTGTCGGACATGTCAACTGGCAAAGCAGAGGAAACAAAATACAGGCTTATACACTCCTTTGCCAGTTCCACATGCCCCGTGGCAAGATGTCAGTATGGATTTCGTGCTTGGGCTTCCCAAGACTATTCGTAAGCACGATTCCATACTTGTGGTTGTTGATCGGTTTTCTAAGATGGCCCATTTCCTACCCTGTTATAAGACCTCAGATGCCTCCCACATTGCTAAGATATTCTTTCAGGAGGTTGTGCGACTTCATGGGGTACCTAGATCCATTGTGTCTAACAGAGATACTAGGTTCACTAGTTATTTTTGGAAGACTCTCTGGCATCTTTTGGGTACGAGGCTTCAATTTTCTTCAGCATATCATCCTCAGTCGGATGGTCAAACAGAGGTAGTGAACCGTAGCCTAGGGAATTTGTTGAGATGTCTAGTTGGAGACCACCACAGGACCTGGGACACTGTTATTCCCACAGCAGAGTTCGCTTATAACTCTTCAGTGAACAGGTCCACAGGAATGAGCCCATTTGAAATTGTTTCAGGTCTTTGACCCCGAGCCCCCATAGATTTGATCCCCATGGCTAACCCACAGCGTCCTTCAGAGTTAGGAGAGTCATTTGCCCATCATATACATGCATTGCATAGTGAGATCAGAAGAAAGATTAATTCAAGTAATGAACATTATAAACTTTCTGCTGACACTCACAGGAGATTTAGGGAATTTCAACCTGGAGATGACGTCATGGTTCGTATTAGGTCTGATCAGTTTCCACCTGGATCCGTGAAGAAGCTTCATGCCCGTAGCATAGGCCCACATAAAATTGTGAAAAGGTTGGGGTCTAACGCTTATGTTGTCGATATCCCTCCTACCATGGGCATCAGTTCCACATTTAATGTGGAAGATCTAGTTCCCTATTACGAGCCATTACCTCTATCCAGTGATTCCCCTGTTTCTTCCCAGACCTCCCCTATATATGGACCTTGGCCACAGCCTGACCTCCCTATACCCATCTTACCTTCTCTTCCTTCTGCACCGAGAAGAGACGAGATAGAGGGAATTTTGGACTCCGAGTTGGTTTCTACTCGCTCAGGGGGTTACCAGAAATTCCTAGTCAAGTGGAGGAACAGGCTTATTGCAGATAACTCCTGGATTACCGAGACAGAGCTACAGCGTATCGATCTAGACATTCTTGAGAGGTACAGGAGTTCACTTTCGCCAATGGCAAATTCTTCCCACCTGGGGAGAATTGATGCGGACATCAGTGGTGCACCCTTTAGAGTGTACCAGAGGAGGCGACGTCGCAGATCGAGTGTTGGAGCAAACGAGTTGATGTGGATGGACGCCGGGCCCATTGGGCCCATCTTCTGACGCGTTACGAGTACGCAAGATGCAGGATCGCACAGGAGCATCATGACCGCTGGACCATGGAGCGGATTTACATTTAGGCGCTTTTCTATTTATTTCCTTGTTTCTAGGCGCTTTAGTGTCGTTATTTACTTTAGACGTTTTTATGTTATTTCTTTGGTTTCAGGCACTTTAGTGCACTTTTTTATTTTCGTAGCTTATATATACTGTGAGAACCCTATTTCGAAATTATTGAATGAATAGAAAATTCGTGAGTTTCTTCCTCTTTGTTGAGAGATTAGGGTTTCAGGATTGGCCCTCGGGTGTTGAGGATTCCACCCTGGAGTTTCCGTTTTCTCTTCTCTCTTTCTTCAAGGTGCGAGGAAAGGTAAGCTTCCTTTGATTCCTAATTCGTACTTCATGATAACCCATTGTTTTTCGACATCCCTCGTCCTTTTCTGAAACCCCCCCCCCCCCTTTTTTTGGTACGATTGAAAAGAGGGATGCCTAGCCACGATAACCGGATCCAAACTTGACTATGAACTGGCCTATGCTAGATCTGGGATATTCTCATATCCCTAGATCCTCCCTGTTTTACGATTTTACATGGTTTTATGCAAAGGGGCATGATCCGGACGGACGGATTTCATCTTCGTGTTGAGATTTGTTAGTTTTCTCTGATTGAAAGTAGTTAGTTTCGTAATTTTATTATTTGAATATCTTCCAACTTGATATACATGCATCTAGGGTTAGATCATCACATGCCCCTATATCAATTTTGGTATCAGAGAAAAGGTTCCTAGCGTAGGTCAGTTTACCCAAAATTTCCCTTTTCGGTGATTTTGAACATACTTCTCTCGCAACAGTTCTTTCATTTCAATCCAAAAGAGAACTGGCCCCTCTCCAGATCGCTCACGGCGACGCTCCACATTTCCCCAATGTAGTTTTGCCTGGCCCACCAACTTCATCTTGGCGAATCCAACCCGCTGTGGGTCTGGCAGACCGTGCCACTGAAAGAAGTGATCCATGTCTGCTAGCCAATCAGAAAAAACTTTGGGGTCCAGTCTCCCATCAAAACTAGGAGCGTCAACCTTAATGCCCTTCATGACCCTAATAACAGGGTCCTGCTCATGGTATCTCTGAGGTTGCGGATATCGCACCCCACCATGGCCCTCCCGCTGGGCGGGGAAAACAGGATCACGAATCTGTGGGGGTGGCTGATGATGAGCCCCATCGTGTCCATTGCCAGGCCCACGGGCCTGACCTGCGCCCAAATCATCCCTAGGCGGATCAAGGCCCACAACTGGGGACTGATCGACTGCCCCAGTGTCGGGGGTTGCTTGGGGACCATCTAAAGTGGTGGTCTGGATGCCATCCTCTAAGCGCGTGACCCTCTCCTCTAAACGTGTGAACCTATCATCCTGATGCGCAAACTGCTGCGTGATCTCACCTCTCAAGGTTTGAAATTGCTGATCCATTCTCTTAATTAGACCCTCCAGAGCTTTGGTAATTTGATTAGATTCCATAGTATTATGAAGACCAAACCTACGACCAGTGCGCGTAGGCATACACCAGGAGTGATATGTGAAAGGCCCTAGATCTAGGTGTGCAAAGGTGTAAAAAAGGTAAAATCTAAATGTAGTTTTGACTATCCTAGTTCAATGCAATGCAAACTATCCTATATAGCCTAGATCTACATGAGGACTCAACAAAATCTAGAAAAAAAAGGCTAACTAAAGCACCGAAAAGGGTGTTCAAAATCACCGAAAAGGGAAATTTTGGGTAAACTGACCTACGCTAGGAACCTTTTCTCTGATACCAAAATTGATGCAGGGGCATGTGATGATCTAACCCTAGATGCATGTATATCAAGTTGGAAGATATTCAAATAATAAAATTACGAAACTAACTACTTTCAATCAGAGGAAACTAACAAATCTCAACACGAAGATGAAATCCGTCCGTCCGGATCATGCCCCTTTGCATAAAACCATGTAAAATCGTAAAACAGGGAGGATCTAGGGATATGAGGATATCCCAGATCTAGCATAGGCCAGTCCACAGTCAAGTTTGGATCCGGTTATCGTGGCTAGGCATCCCTCTTTTCGATCGTACCAAAAAGGGGGGGGGGGGGGTTTCAGAAAAAGACGAGGGATGTCGAAAAACAATGGGTTATCATGAAGTACGAATTAGGAATCAAAAGAAGCTTACCTTTCCTCGCACCTTGAAGAAAGAGAGAAGAGAAAACGAAAACTCCAGGGTGGAATCCTCAACACCCGAGGGCCAATCCTGAAACCCTAATCTTTCAACAAAGAGGAAGAAACTCACGAATTTTCTATTCATTCAATAATTTCGAAATAGGGTTCTCACAGTATATATAAGTTACGAAAATAAAAAAGTGCACTAAAGTGCCTGAAAACCAAAGAAATAACATAAAAACGTCTAAAGTAAATAACGACACTAAAGCGCCTAGAAACAAGGAAATAAATAGAAAAGCGCCTAAATGTAAATCCGCTCCATGGTCCAGCGGTCATGATGCTCCTGTGCGATCCTGCATCTCGCGTACTCGTAACGCGTCAGAAAATGGGCCCAATGGGCCCGGCGTCCATCCACATCAACTCGTCTGCTCCAACACTCGATCTGCGACGTCGCCTCCTCTGGTACACTCTAAAGGGTGCACCACTGATGTCCGCATCATCAATCCCCATATTATTGATGCCAAGGGAATTACAATTTGGTCACCAAAGACACCCGTAATGCATCCAACATTAGACTAATGGTCACAATTCAGTTTGATAGTGCATCCAAATGAACCCTTATTGACACAAGCATAGAGCTCATTAGAAATTTACACCAGAGAGGTGGGAGCCATTTTCTGGCTGAATTTGTTTTCTGTCAGCAATGAGCCCTTGCATTTGTTCTTCTTGTCACCTGCAGAGATATTCCATGCTATTACACCACTGCTTTTGTTACCTTTAAAATAGTACTTTGAAGCATTTACCGTGCATAGATCAGATGCATGCTCGTATTACAAATCTATTTATTCATGATTTTTTTCTTTTTTCCAGTGTTATCTCTTGATCCAGTCATCGGAGCTATTGCAGCTGGCAATGCTGTGGTCTTAAAACCGTCTGAAATTTCACCATCCACATCCTCATTAATGGCAAGATTATTACCAGAATATCTAGACAGCTCTGTCATACGAGTCGTAGAGGGGGCTGTTGCTGAAACAACTGCGCTGCTGGAGCAGCGCTGGGACAAAATATTCTATACAGGTTTTCACTCCTTATACGATGCTCTAAGGATTCTTAGCTTTCCTTTTCAAATTTGATTTTTCCACTCTGGAGATTCCACATGTGAGGCTTGTTTTGATAGACACATAAACAAGCCTGTTTTCCAGTTCATCTTAAACTCCTTCTGAAAATCTTAAATGCATTAATCGTTCTCCCCCCGCTTTCAAGGTTTTGTAATCTAATGGCTGAGTGTTGAAATGTACAGGTAATGGAAAAGTGGGACGCATTGTGATGGCTGCAGCTGCAAAGCACCTTACACCAGTTGTCTTGGAGCTCGGAGGAAAATCTCCCGCTGTTGTTGATTCGAACATCAATTTGGATGTAATCATCTTTCTCCTCATAGTAGAAGACATTGTCATCACTGTCACAGTAGAAGTAGTTTAACTGGGAAGCTAATGTTGATGTGTCTTTGTGTTACAAGGTTGCAGTAAAGCGAATTATTGCAGGTAAGTGGGGATGCAATAACGGTCAAGCTTGCATTGCCCCTGATTACGTCATAACACCAAAATCATTTGCTCCAAAACTGGTAAAAACTTCTATCAAAGCTTTGTTGTTATCTTTGAGGTTTCTGTTTTGTGTTCTTTACTTGATATTTCGATCCAACAGATAGATGCTTTCAAACATACATTGGAGAAATTCTATGGGAAAGATCCATTAGAATCAAAAGACTTGTCTCGCATTGTAAATTCAAACCATTTCTTGCGCTTAGCGAAGCTCTTGGATGATGAAAAGGTTGCTGGTAAGATTGTCCATGGAGGGCAACGGGATGAAAAGCGACCGTAAGTGTCAATCTGCACATTATTTCTTGGATCCTCATAAAACAACTGTCCACTGACTCTTAAGAGCATTTTCACATTTTTACAGAACTATTGCCCCTACGATCTTATTGGATGTTCCGCAAGACTCCTTAATAATGAATGAGGAAATATTTGGCCCTTTACTTCCTATCCTTACGGTAAGAATTCCTCATTGATACCCTGAAACATAGAAACGAGAAATAGTTTTACTCGTCATATTCTGAGATTTCTCTTTTGTTGGGCTTGGAAAGGTTGACAAGGTGGAAGATAGTTTCAATGTTATAAACTCGAAATCGAAGCCTCTCGCTGCATATCTCTTCACCAAGAACAAGCAGCTTGAGAAGGAGTTTGTGAATGCGGTCTCTGCAGGGGGGATGCTCATCAACGACACCTGCTTACATGTGATCCTCTTCTCATTTTCCCATGCATACATAAGCACAACATGCATACATTCATACATGGTGGTCAAAATGCCCGGAATAGATAATTTCTTGCCTGGGCAGTATGTGGGAGAACAACGCCTGGGAAAAAAATGTAATATTTGCATCCATGAGAACAGGATTTTTACACATTAGTACTCTTACAACCCATAGTTCTAAAGCTCGGTGACTCTATGAAACTCGACTGAGTCACCATGTGTCTTGATGGCCTACTCAACTCAGTCAAGACCTGGCCAGGCTCATCAAGTAAGCTCGCTGACTTGGTTGACTCAACGTGACTGGGCATGACTCGAACTGAGTCACTTGCTGGGTTATTGCTTTTCTTTTTCTTTTTTTTCTTTTTTTTCCTTTTTTTTTTGTTAGTCATGCAATACACCCACCCTGTTAGCTGCGCAATGCACCCACTCGGTTAGTCACACGATGCACCCACCCACCGGTGGAGTTAGTGTCTCCTTAGCACTCGAACCTGAGACCTGCTGTTGAAACGCCTAGGCATCTTCCAGCTGGGCTAGCAGGCGAGACACCATATGGCATCATGATAATAAAAAGAAACCATATGGCAGAGTGAAATTTGAGCACCTGAACCCTTTGAGACAGACGACTCTACCAGCACACTGATAATCTCCGTCTATATCAAATTTTTATTATAGCCTACTAAATAGGTATTATTACTTAAGTATCTTTATTAGTTTCATACTAAAAATTGAGTCGAGTCTTTGAGTCAACCCAGCCCAACCCAGCTGGACATCAAGTTGAGTCGAGCTTCGGGTTTTTGAACTATGTTTCAACCATACAAGTGACTTTTTTTAGTAACTTTTTTTTAGTCATGCAACACACCCACCCTGTTAGCTGCGCAACGCACCCACACGGTTAGTCACACAATGCACCCACCCACCGGTGGGGTTAGTGTCTCCCCTTAGCATTTCGAACTTGAGACCTGTTGTTGAAACACCTAGGTGTCTTCCAGATGGGCTAGCAGGCGAGACAACCGTGCAAGTAACTATGTTTACATATGTAATTATTGCTTGCACGCGAACAATAAAATAAAATCATATTTAAAACCTTGGACGATGACATGTCTAGGGCTGGTCTTGACAGTTGCCTATGTGACTGAGCAGTCAGGTCTATAAAGCATACTATGCTTGCATACATTTGCAAGACTATTTAGATTTGTATGAAACCTTGTATTGTATGCTGCAGCTTGCATTACACACATTGCCTTTTGGAGGAGTTGGAGAAAGTGGAATGGGATCTTACCACGGTAAATTCTCGTTCGATGCATTTAGTCACAAGAAGGCCGTCTTGCACCGCGGCTTTGGAGGAGAAGCTTCCGCCAGGTACCCACCTTACACACCCAAGAAACAAAGGCTGCTGAGGGCCCTGCTCAATGGTGATATCATAGGCCTAATTCTCGCTTTGATTGGATGGCCTTGAATCTGAATAGTTGATGCCTATGTTGTATTTGAGGTGCTTGCCCTTTTACTTTCAGATTGATTATTTAAATGCGTCTTTGAATTTATCCAAGAGGAAAATAAATACCAATGGTGTGCAGGTGGAGATTAAAATGTTGTTTTCGTTTGGCAATTTTTTTATTTCTAACTTATTGATTTAGAGCTCATTAGGGATGAAGGTGACAATGTGCCAGTATCCCATATGACCTGGCTCTAGGTTGGGTTTGGACCTACTTTCTTGGTCCATGGGAGTTTTCGGGTCGGGGTTGGGCTCAAGTCAGTTTAGCCCACCTGCCCACCTACCCTACCCAACTTTATTTGGATGATTTATATCTTTACAAATATGCAATTCTAATGCTCTTTTTAGGCAAAATATCTATCTTGAATGTAGAGTCATTGGTTTTATTCATTTAAAATGTCTATTTCTTTGTGCAAATGTAGCTTGTCAACAGATAGGTTAGGAAAATTCAAGTGGGAAATCCCAATTTTATCCATTTTTTTGGACCGGGCTGGTCGGGCCAGTCAGGCCGGTTCAGGTCAGACCCATGGCCTTTTTATCATGTTTGGGTACGAGGAATGTAATTCTATGGAACGCAGAAACTGTGTTTGGGTACATGGAAAGAAATGGCAGAAATTCTAGTTTGCAGGTAGCATTTTGTAAAAGAATTCAGGGAATTGATGGTTGGTTAGGAATCTATTTCCTTAGAATTTGTGAGCCAACCTCTGGCGAGGATTTTTTTATTTATTATTTTTAAATTATCCAAGGTTCCAAACACAGGATTCAGGCCTGCTGTTTTGTCCCTCGACCTGCCAAGGACCAATCAGATTGGCTTTCACGTAGTAGGCTTTTTAGGGCCCGTTTGGATACCACCAAATAAGTGACTTTTTCTACTTACAGAGTTACAGCAGCAGAGATAAGTTTGGTAAGATCATTGTAAAAGTAGCTTATATGCCAAAAGTTACTTATCTTAATGAGTAATTTTTTTTTTTTTAGGTTTTCAACTTGTGACTTCTCTACTTCACTCTCATGATCCATGTCGGCACACAAGGCTCTCTCTCACCAAAGGAGACCCCATGTGGTGGACCTTCCACATTGAAGGTGGGGCTCACACGGTGGACAGTCCATGTAAAAGGTGGGCCCCACATGATGAATGACCTTATATTAATGTGGGCCCACATATGGATGGTCCTCATCAAAGGTCAGCCCATAATGATAAAAAGCCCACATCTAAAGCGGGCTGGTACAATTGATGACCCACTTCAAAGGTGGGGCCAACATGATGGACGGTCCGCGTCAAAGGTGGGCTCTAAATGATGGGTAGTGGATATTGAAGGTGGGCCCCACATGATAGACAATAACATTGATGGTGGACCCCACTTGATGGATGACCAACATTAAAGGTGGGTCCTATATGATGAATGGTGCACATTAAAGGTCAGGCCATAGTGATGAATGGCCCACTTCCAAGGTAGCCCTGTATGATGGACAGCCCACATCAAAGGTGGGGCCCACACGATGAATGGTTCACATCAAAGGTTGGCCCCACGTGATGGATGGCGAATGTGAGGGGGACCAAACAAACTTGAGAGATAATTGCTTATTATGTTGGAAACAAAACATGCTTTTCTACTTTTTGGTTAATAACCCGTTTCAATTGTAAGTTACTTACAATAAGCTACTAACTTATCTTTGGTTTCTACTTAATTAGCAAATAAGTATCTTTGGTAAAGAACGTGCTTATCAACCAAAAAGTAGAAAAGCATGTTTGTTTCCAACATCATTCCACAAGTCTCTTTGGTCCCTGCCTTTGATTTGGGCACTACATCATATGGGGCCCACCTTGGATGTGGGCCATTTGCACCATTCTTTATGTAGGGCCCACCTTTGATGTTGGTCATCCATCAAGTGGGCCCACTATCAATATCCATTGCCCATCATGTGGAGCCACCTTCAATGTGGATCGTCCCAAATGTGGGGCCCACCTCTAATGTGGGCCATCTATCATGCAGGGCATCATTAGGGCCAACCAATGGTGGGCGTCAATGACCAATGCTTCCTAAGGTGCTGTCTATTTGAGATTGGATTCTGTTTCATTTTTGGGATAGACCAACAAGGGTGGACAGTGTGGATTTCATGTGCACAGCATGTGGCCCCACTACCCAATGAGCCACTCAAAACTAGTTAAAAAAACAGATGAATGGCATGAGTAAATATTATCACTGTTGCTTCTTGATGTGGGGTCCACCTGAGATTTAGATCTGCCTCACATGCTAGCCCCACTCACATTGAAACCATATGGACGGCGCGGATCAATTATATCACAGTGGGTCCAGCAAGCTGGATGGTCAACGTGGGCTGGGCGGTTATCATAAAAATCAGCACAAATCAGCACTTTTACAGCTATGGAAGAGCACTACATGTTTCAGTTGGTGGTGAAAAAGTAGAAAAGCAAAATAAAAATGCTGAAATACTAAACTGATTTTGAGCAAATAAGTAATGATCTTTATTTATTAACCAAACTAACTTGTCTCATATAAGTTACTTGACTGCTGCCATCAGCAAGAAAAGCAACTTATTTGGTGGTATCCAAACGGGCCCAAGTATGTTGGTTACCAAACATACTAAATCGACTGAATAAATAGAAACCAAGATGAGTACAAAAGTGGGCATTATCGGATCAATCAGGGGCAGTAGCTTATCCAAAGTAAACTTACGATCCAAAAGGGCGTCCATCTTGATGAGTGGGGGTTCAGACACGGTTTTGCGGAAGTGCATTCAAATACACAGCCTAAAATGAGGCCGGCGGTTCCGAAGGTTACTTTCAAGGGAGCCAAACAACCTATCATTGCCTTCTCCTCTGCCAACAGCTCAAAACATGATCTTCGTACATATGGGGCCCTTGACTTGGTGATCCAGGCCATTGTTCCGATGAAGCCACAAATCTTTCAATTGCCTCTCTCTCTCTCTCTCTCTCTCTCTCTCTCTCTCTTAATTTGTATGCTTTTGGTTTGAGTTCATTCCATACGTCTGCATATCAACCGCCACACTCTACCACAGTATCTCAGATTTTCATAGCTAGAGAGCGTCAGGTAGATGGTTGGAGACCGGTTTTTTTCTCGTAAATTACTTAAATGCCCTTCTAATTGAGGACTAGGGCTTGCAATGCCGGGCCTGGACCCGCCAGAATCAATATAATATTGAGAAGGCTCACTCTAGTTAAAAATCTGGGCATCAACCAAATCCAGGCCTATTTAAGACCTTTCCTACGTCCTTTGATAATGCAAGGTTTACACCACTCTAATAACTTATTCTAAATAGAATGGAAATTTTTGCCCCTGGCTAGTTGCATCATATATATAGCAGAGATTAGTTAAATTGAGATAAAACTTCAAATTTCACACTATTCGATGCCTAAAAGTAAAGCACGTCCATTCATAACTTCCTTGTACAGAAGTAGGCAATACTCAATTGAACTTTTACTCTATCCAATAAACAATACATGCAGCCCCCCTCCTGGAGATCCAAATCGATCATGGGCCCAGAATTTGCGTAAGATCAATGGTTTGCATTACCAGGTGGGCCCCACCAATGTCATTGCGGGTGGGTCAAAGAAAGAGGTGATGTTAAACCTTACATAATACCCTCTTGTTTACAACATGGATTGAAATGCACCAGTTTGCCGTGGGTATCAATTGAAACAACCGAAAACTAATAATCAAGTCAATGACAGTTTAATTGAGAATGTATTGAAGATCATAATTTAAAGGAGAAATAAAATAGGCAAAGCTGCATTTTTACCAGCTAATTTTTGAATTTCCACGTCCTGATGTATTTTCCATTGTGTGTGGTGACAACCTTCTTCATTCCGACAGCCACACACGTGATGGGGGGCCGTATGTGTCTCGGTATACCATCAATGAAGGCTTCTTCTGGCAGAGCCTTCACCTTTTTCTTCTCAACAACACCCAGTCTACTACAAGAGGGAGTCACTGCTGTGGTCCCTTTATCCATCACATAGCCTGAAAGAAATTTGCCTGTATTCTGATCCAAAATACGCAGCACACCATCAATACCCCCGACAACTAGTGTCGAAGTGTCGTTCTGCATATGTTGCATGGAGTAAATGACATTTGGACTAATTCGTTCCTCCCAGAGAGGTCTCATTGTCCTGCCAGAAAGTTAGATGTGGAAAACAAAAAAAACAAAAAAAACAATTCATTTCCTTCCACAGATCCACACTAAATATGTATGAATCATGCAATACAGTTGACATGCAATCCAAACATGAGCGTCACACCATATCTTGTGCTCATGATTTATGGATTTCACTGCTTAAGGGTGCCTCATGAACGTCTGTAGGCAATTCATGACAAGTCCCACCAAATGGGTGACTCAAATTGTTGATTGGACCGATTATACCTGATTTTTCATGGTGGCCATGAAGGGTGGGATAGACCGAACACAGAGACCGGATTGATTGATTGGAATTTCCATGTCCTTATGCAACTAGGAGCAATCATAACTTCTAGTGCTCTCAGAGCAACAGACCATTTCTTGGAAAAGGGAAAAAACTTGCACAAGCATGAGTGATAAATAGACTTACCGAAGGTCCCAACAATGAGAATATCCAGCAGTTGATCCAGCAAAAACTAAATGAGAACGTGGGTTAAAGCATAAACTCCTTATGCCTGATTAAGTCAAGTTCAAATCAAGTTTTAGTAGTTTTCCAACATATACAGTTCATAAAGAAGGCTTTTCAACATACAAAGACTGCACAATGTCTTCATACTTCATAGAAGGTTTGAGCCAAGAAAACAAGAGCCTCATGGCATAACTCTACAAAAGGAACTTTAATGAAAATCGAAAGTGATGAATCAAAATCATTTATGGGTCATTCATTCTTTCCATTAAGTAAAATATTAAACCATCAAGAATGAAGAAAGAAAAATGAATCCATCAAAGTAAGTCAATCACGAAATTTCCTAACAAGAGCTCTCCTAAGCCCGCATGCATGTCCTAGGCATCTCATGTACATGCAACCACATGCCAGGTGGCACATCAGCATGAAATCCAAGCTGTCCATTGGGTGATTCACATCCTTTTTAACTCTCTGGAACAAAAATCAGGCTAGTTAGACCAACGGGTGGCCCACAATTTACAAGAGAAACGGATGGCTGGCAGAACTTTGCGCAAGTTTTTCTAAACCATCTGACTATTTCTATCATTGTGCATGCCCGATGACTATACCAAATTGATTTTGGGTCCAGGGGATTTATATGATGGGACCCACGTGATGGACGGATTAGATCTCATGCATGTGTACCATGTGGGCACACATGTTGGTGTTTACATGAACCACCTTATGCACACATCTAGGCTTAGAAAACCTCATCTAATAAAATATGGAACAATGATAATTATATCAAGCTACAAAACTATATAACACTTGCTAAAGTCAAAATCATAAACTAAAATTTTAAATAAAAGCAAATGAGGATGAATCGCCTACAACCAGTTGAATGGTACAACATTGTTCTTTGGCATGCAAAATTATGGTTTCCAAGCTTTGTTCTTGAAATGTCATATATTTTTCAAGGACAAAGTAGTTTTAAAATGGTTTATAAGCTAAGTTAATCTACGGCAGTTTGTAGGTGACAGATAAGGCAAATAAATCTTTACACTATGGAAAAAGACATGAAGTTCCAGCTATATGCTGCTCACAATGTTCCACTTCAAGGAATTATTCTTGAAGATGACTGTTCATAGACTTTTTGAATATCATCTCTAGTACAGATCGACTCATGTCCAAGTTTTGGGACAATATCCATCTTATGTGCATTGAAAGCACACCACAAAGTAGACCATGTTCTTGTATGCACCAAAATCCTGTTTGGGTTCTGATAAAAAAAATACAAAAATTAAAAGATAGTGGTAACGAGTGTAAGATCAGCTCAAACCCACCAAGGTTGTCATCAAGGAGTGAAACCCAACTAGGAAGCAATTTATAGAACGGAGATGAAGCCACTCAAAGAATCTCCTGATGCAGAAATCTTCAATCTTTTTTTCTTTTTTAAATACTGAAATGCGCAAATACATTTGTACAAAACAACTAGAAATTTTAAGCATATCAAAGTTGGCTAATCAAACCCTTCAATGTATTAATTTTGCAATTAACATTACAAATAATGAGAAATGAACCAGTGCACTCAATAGCACCATAACTTTTAGAACTCCTAGTTCCTTTAGGGCACTTGGATAGTCTAATCAACCAATCTGGGCGGTCCATTAGGTTGAAAATACATTTCCAGGGTCACGCCAGTCAAATGATCTCCATAAGTTGGTCTTGCTATTGTAGCCATCCATATTCCAAGCCACAGATGGGATAGTTAGGGTTACCTGATAAAATTATTAGAATCATAAGCAATCCATCATGTGCCCTGATAAATAGATGGCTCAAATTGTTGAATGGACCTGCTTTTATATAAATGATCTCGACCGTTCATTTTATTGGCAATTGATCAGAGATGTTTAGAACGGTTCAATCGATGTGACCTTTGCATGGTAGCCCATGAAATTGTGATAGACATAATGCATGGTTCAGATCAATCAAGTGGACTGTCCAACACAATTTATTAATGTGGCAGCAAAGCTGAAAGAATACAAAGAAAACAGAAAAGAAAGGAAAGGAAAAGAAAACCCAAAGCGAACAACCCACACTACAACCCCCTCAAAGATGAGGCTTCAGTTGAATGTGAAGCCCTCACCCATTCCAACACAGAAGACTTTGTTCGGAAAACGACACCTCTTGGACTGCAGTGCAAATTACAAAAGCATCTGTTATTTCTCTCCTTCCATACCCCGCCCAAAGTCCGGCTAGGAGGGCAAATCTCCACACCTCAAAGCCACACTATTTACTATATGTCAAGCTCCAAGTGCAATTATCAAAGAAGAATCACCAACGAGGTAACTTGGACACCTGCACATGTCTGGGTGTGGGACTTTCGCTTAAGCAGATAAATAAGTTTTGGTTATCAAGTACTAAGACATCGTTAATTTTTTAATTTATCTTCATCTTCTAATTATGGACACACAAAGGCTTCAAGCTGTGACGAATCATAGTTTATATCTGCACTCTCTATAGCTGTCTATATAGTTAGTGATTTTCTTTTCTTTTACCAAAAAAATGTAAATAAAATTTTGAGGGTTCAACTGCAGTTAAAGACTGTCAGCAGGATGGTAAGTTCAATGAGTTTGATCACTTATTAACCCTTTAGTGCAAGCATATAAAGAACACCTGTAGGAGCAGTGGACGACTTTAAGCAAGCTACCCTTTGATCGGATGAAAGACCTGCGACTGTTATACTGCCAAGGGAAGAGCCAGTGAGAATCAATTCATCAGTCAAAGCCAAGCATGTTATTGGCCCAGAATGCATCCTGTAAAGTAGCAAATGCAATAATTATTACATGAGAGATTTGATAGAAAGTACAAACATTAGGCAGCATATAAATAAGCTTCATCTGCATTGCATATAAAAGTGAAAAAAAAAAAAAAAAGCCATAGGTGTGGGTGGAGGTAGGAAAAGAAAAGATGATGACCTGTGGTCTAACTGAAGTTATGGCCCTCAATAGATTGGTATGGCAGAACAGGATTTGTGTAGCCAACCCCAATTAGTTGGGAATTGGGATAAGGCTTAGATGATGATAATGATAGACCCAACCAAAGATTTTCTCGTTAAATAATGCAGGTGATGTAAAGCATGATGCACCAAAATAGAAAGATATGACCTTCATATGAAAACTGATACATTTTTGCATTCATGTTTATGTGTGTATAATTTTTTGTATGTTAAGACCAGCTACTCATCAAGTAGAAAAAGCATCACAGGTAAGCATAGTTTGTTCAGTTTCTCACTTGAACTTGCGACAATGCATAATTAGCGTTGTTCAGTTAGTGAATTTGTACAAATAATTCGGTTGAACTCACCATAATTTGTTCAGTTGCTCATAAAGAAGGCGCCGAAGTATGCGAATATTCTAAATTTTCTTTTTAAAACTGACACCATGAAAAACAGGAAAATCTAATTAATCATACACCAGCACAATATTTGGGTAATGTAAGGAACGGCTCTACATTAGCCTCGCCAAATTGAAGCAATTTCACTAAATCTTGGCACTTCTAATGGAAGTGGCACAATTTGGTCTAATCTGCATAAGATTTTAGTATTGTTTTCACAATGATAATTGTCCAAGATTTATAGGGAATAAACTGTACTTCTGCTCTAAGACAAGGCTATTCGTACAAAGCAACTGTCAAGCAACAACAGTTGTGTAACTTCACCCTTACCAACTTATTAAAGCCAACCATGACAAATAGGGGCAAATGGTAGTTTATGCAAGTCACAAGAAGCATACTTTTATAACCAAGTAAGAAATAGCCAAATTTTAGTTCCTTCACTGATTGCACTTGCCTCAAATGCGCAAGCTTAAATGAGAGGCAATGATCTAGTATCAAACACTTGATACTTTCATCTTAAATTATACTATTTTCACCATAAGTATTTGACCAACACTTTTGACATTGTAACCATTCATACTATCATATGATCAGTAATATGTTAAAAAATTATGTTGGATATACTAAATACTCATCAAAGTCAAGCTCAAGTACTTCTTTACACTAGGAATGATTTTCAAATTGTACCAATCTCAGAAAATTTTATATAGTTACTGAATGAAAGTGGGACACCAGCAGTTTCTTTAAGAACTGGCTTGCCGCTGTCTGCACTAACAGAAGTTGGTCAAGGAACTCAAAAGTTTACTCGATGAATCATGACTCAACTTAAGAATGAAGATCATCTATCTTCCCCCAGTTGGCATCTTCACTAACAATCTTGATAACAAATGCCAACCTCTGGTCTTGAGGGAGCAAGAGATGCAAAATATAAACAGCAGCATATACTTTTTATTGCATATACCTGATAAT
Organism: Liriodendron chinense; assembly: GCA_003013855.2. Classification (NCBI taxonomy): domain Eukaryota; kingdom Viridiplantae; phylum Streptophyta; class Magnoliopsida; order Magnoliales; family Magnoliaceae; genus Liriodendron; species Liriodendron chinense. Next base: position 6,891,159 of record ML058513.1, read on the forward strand.
ACGAGAACAACGCTGACTATACATATCAAATACACGAGCTGTCCCATCCTCGCATCCAATAACAGCCTCAGGATCTATATAGCTGCAGCATGAAACAAGCCCATAAGGACAGGAAAGGGGATCCATGGCATCAATTTTGCAGAAAGAAATAGTAAAAAAATGAATTGTGTCCTGTGATTTAAGGGTGATGTTGGTTGATTATGACTGCCAATCATTTGTTTAATATATACTATCATCCAGTTCATCCATTCATACCTGCAAGTTCATCATATCACTTATGTGTTTGTCCTATGAACACTAATAAAATAGAAGAGTTTATGTATATCGCATATATCTCACTAAATAAGTTTTTTCCTTTGTCAGCAGCTAAAACATTGTAGTATGATATGCTATTAAAACATTGCAGTTTCATCAAAAACATTTTGAGCGAACAATCACCCACCGCATGCATAAGCCTCGTGAAAATGTACCTTCTTTCGAAGGAAACATACTTCTTTTGCCATGACACCTCCAGATGCATATACGGGTTCCTACCAGACCAACAATCTGTATAGCAGAAGAAGGTTTGAGAAAATAGACAATTATCTAGCTTGAAGCATACAAATCAGCCTATCTTTTCTTTTCTTTTTCTTCTTCTTTTTTTAGAATGGTTAACAAATCAATTCATATTAAAAACATGTAAATCTAAAACCAGAGGAAGAAATCCGTAGTTGATGATAATGCATTTAGAACAAGTGAAAAAATGAAAGTTCTCATTTCTTTACAGCTACCTTCATGCCAATCTTTTGAAAATATAGGATTGCCAAAGCTTAAGACTGAACGGCATTTCAGAGCTCATACAGAACATGCAATTTTTCACCAATTTTTAATAATGCCCTTGCACCTACAGCAACATACAGCATTATTGGTTCTTCTTTTCTCAGCACTAATGAAAATTCACTTTTGTTAAAGAAGCGAAGCAGAGTACTAGGGGTGGCAATGATCTGGACTGCCCAACCCTGTAGGGCCAGGGCCTGTGTCCCTAAAATTGGCCTGACGACCAGGCCCAGTCTTGCAATCAAGACCAGGTGTCTGGCCCGGGCCCAGGCTTGCAATCTAGGACCAGTGTTTGGGCCAGGCCTAGGCCAATGATGAATGGCCAGGCCCTGCCTGTTGGCCCAACCGATCATCAAGTGGGCCACAATTATACAAAAAGAATCGACAGTTTAAGGAAACTTGTGAGTGGTTCCAATTCAATGCCCCTGTGTAGTTTAAAGACACTCATTATGTATGGGGTCATGTTTCAATTATCCAGACCAGTTATGTGATAGACTCGTGGTAGATGGAGGATTCCCCAAAGAAAATTCTTAGATCAAACTATTTCAAACCTTTAATCATTAAATCTTTTCCTTATAGGACCAGCCCTGGCCCAGCCCATCCATATACTGGCCAGGGCCTTTTCAGCCCAATTAGGACCAGGGCCAGGCTAGGGCCAACACTAGCCCAGCCCGTTGCCAACCCTACAAAGTACCATATAAAATAAGCATACAAAATAATTAGTCATTTACACATAACTGTTTCTTGACTAACCATCCACGTACATGATACAAAAGACAAAAAAGAGCTGACATGTGGATCATATGTTGAGAAATGGACGCATTAGAACCCATATGAATGTGAGAAGGAGAACAATATCAATTGTTGAATGAGGACAACAGATCTTATTTTTCCTTTGGGTTCTCACAAACATATGATGAAGATTGAGCCTGATAAGTTCCAATGTCAATAGAAGACCTCAAGAACTATTGTAGGCAGGTATTATCTTGTCAAGAAATTCATAGATACAGCAATCACTTCTGGAACAGTACATTCGTGTACATGACAGACCCAACCACCCATACATGACCAGTCTGCAAGAGATACAATATCACATGTACAAAGATATGTGCATGAATGTGTACAAGGTCAGATATCTAGCAAAAACACACATACAACCAAAAAGACCATCGGATTACATATGTCCCCTATCTTAACGTTTCTCCACATTTAGGATCTGTTGCAAGTCTTTTAGCTTGTAAGTGGTATGTACGTTTTAGATTTTTGTTGACCATCATCTTGCACATCACATTCTTAAGTCTAATTCTTCCTAGTCTTCCTACCACGTTATTCAAAAACAGTTACATAACGGCCATTACATAATGGTAGCGGTGAGAGCCATTACACAATACAGGGCTGCAATGCCTGCTGTGGGAAAATGGCCCATAAAGGCCCTGTAATGGCTATTTTTTGGACCTGTAACAGGCCGATATAGGACCACAACAGCTCGTAACAGTCCGATATGGGGCTGATACATTTTCTTCCTTTAAAAAAAATTTTGACCGTTATAGGGCCGTTATCGACCATATCGTAACAGCCATTATGGCCACCATTGCCATTATTGCATACCTTGATTCCCACACATTCATCTCAACATCACCATCTTTGTAGGCATTCAATCATTGTTCATGTTGCCTTCTAATTGACCAACACTGCCCCTCATGGCATAGCCGGTCCAATAGCAGTCTTATAAAAACTTCCTTTAAATTTCACTAGCACAAGCAATCACACAACACAGTAAAGGAACATCTCCACTTCTTCCACCCAGTTCTTATTTAATGAGAAGCATCCTCACCGATTTCTCCATCCTTTCGAATAACAAAGCCAGGGTTGTCAATGGCCCAGGCTTAGGCCAAGCAAACACAAAATTTTGAATAGGCCCAGCCCGAACAGTTCATAAAATGAACTAAGAAAACCCTAGGCCTAGATTGTTGGCCCTAATAGAACCAAGATAGATTTTGACAAAAGCCTTGACTCCATGACCATTCCTTCTAAATTACCATTGAAATACTCCCATCTTGGTTCAGTTAATTTTTAAGCCTCTAGATTCTAGATTCTTCATCCAAACATCCAAATAACTTGGGAGGGGAAGAAAGGTACTTGTAAGTCATACTTTAGGGCCTATTTGTTTTTGCAAGTTGCAAAGATCCAAAGAGAATTGGATCTTTTAGGTTCCAACACACTTTGACAACTGACAACCCAAGGCTCAAAGTCATCTCCTTATGTCCATAGTGGAGAGAGGCCTTAAGATGGGAATCTGTTTCCTATTGTTGCCAGGTCGAAAAGACATATCATGTATCAGCAAGCTTCGCTGTCAAAAGACAGAGAAAAATGGCATGGCATCTAGGGCCCCATGTTGTCAAAGCTTGTCGTCATTCAAAACGATACTGAATTTCTTTGGAGATTTGCTAACAAACAGGCCCTTGGTGAAGGCAATTCATCAACTAACTGGCATGCTAGCTAATGCTCTTGGAAGCAATTGGCAGCAACGCATATTGAGTAAGCTGAACCCTTGATATTTATGCTTCAACTTAAAGGGAGACCTAGATATCTTTGCAACAATGTTAAACACCATTTACAAAATGTCATTCTTTTTTCTTTTCTTTTTTCCCTTGTTTTTTGAACATTGGAATTTTTACATGGTGTGCCGTAAAGGCCGTTACGTAAAGGTAACGGTGGCAACCGTTACACGTTATGGGGTCGTAACAGTTGTAACAGCCGTTATGGAAAAAGTAACCTATAACCGTTGTTAACAGCCCGTTACGCCCCCTATTGATGCCGTAATAGCCCTGTAATGGTCTGTTACGGTGCAAATACAAGTTTTTCAGATTTATTTATTTTTTTCAATGTTATGGGGTAGATACAGGTTTTTTAGGGTTTTTTCTTTCAATAAAAAAAGAGACTGTAACGGCTGTTATGGGGGCCGTAACAGCCGTTACAACCCGTATTGTAAAGGTAATGGTGGTGGCTGTTATGGCCACCGTTACCATTATGGAATACCTTTATTTTATTTAGAAAGGCCGAAACCAAAGAATACAAGAAAACAAAACCGAGCCAAAAAAGAAAAAACTAAACTCTTGCCAACAATCTGGGAAAAGAGCAATTTCCTTGGAATCAATACATTCAAGAGAGAGAGAGAGAACTGAATTTTATTAAAAAAGAAGCTGAATCTCAAAGAATTACAACCAACTAAAGCCCAAAGAGCAGAGGCCAATAATTTTGACTAAAATTAAAACAGGAACCTAACTAATTACATCCATCCTTGATCTATTATATACATTCTGCTTTAAACCCTATTTTGTTCCGGAAACTCCGGTTGTTCCTTTCCACCCAAATGGCCCAAAAAACCGCTAGGAAGACCATTCTCCACACCACTCTATTCTTCTTCCTGAAGCCTCCCCATGCCAAGCAAGAAGAAGGTTTGCAACAGTCCTTAGCATCACCCATGCCATTCCAAAGGAAGCTGAGGCTTTTTCCCACACTAACAAGAAAAGGAGTAATGAATAAACAAATGGTCCACCATCTCCAGATCCCTTAAGGACATCATACAACAATTGGGCAACACCATCGATCTTTTGTGTGAGTTATTTATCTTTAAGACCTTATTCCTCCCCACCAACCACACATAGAACTGCACGAACAATGAACAATGCCCACTTGCTTCCATTGCAGGGCTACTAAGCGCACAATAGAAGGATCGAACCGAGAATCTGCTTGACTTGTCCGATGACGATACCATCAAATCCCTTTTTTTAAAGGCAACAACTTTATTGAGAAACTGCACAAAAGGCGGAAAAAAAAATACAACACAAAAACAGAACAAAAGGGGCGAAAAAACTGCAATCCCAAAAGAGCAATGAGAGCAAAAACATCCGAATCCTTGATCCCAGATGCGTTCAAGCACCCAAGACCTAACTCGTTGATAGATCATGCCTTCTGATTCTGCCTTGTTATCAAAACATGCCTATTTCTTTCGCCCCATAAGGCCCATAGGCACGCCATCGCTGCTAGTCGCCCTACCACCTTCCCCTCGTTTCCAACTTCACCTTCATGCCAACACTCCAAAAAGGAGGGGAGAGAATTCAGCATAACCCAAGCAATGTTAAGGGACAAAAGGAAGAAGTCCCACACCTTCCTTGCGAAGGAGCAATGCAAAAATTAGTGGTCCACTGATTCACCGTTCTTTTTGCACATTATACAAACGTTGGGAAGAATCATTCTTTTCTTGCGAAGGTTATTCATGGTTAGCACTTTATTTTGACCCGATAGCCACATGAAAGCCGCAACCTTCGGCAGGGCACCATACTTCCAAAACCGACACTTATGGGTGCTTGAAACAGGGTGGAGGATAGCATGCTGTAAAAGCAATAAACCAAGATTCTAACAGAACTATGAGCTTTCCAAACCATTGCATCCTCCACCGCCTCATCAATTGCAACATATTTCAGCTTCTCCAACAAATTTAGGAAGGAGATGGTCTCCTCATCCGATAAACCTCTCCAACTTGAGGGCGTCCGCACAATTCCCTCTCTAACCATGGAAAAACATAAGCAACTGGTATGAATCTGTTGGAAGCTAAGCTGGCCAAGTCCGGAAACGCATCATTCAACAAACAATCTCCTAACCAGGGATCCTCCCAAAACGGATGCAAGTTCCATTTCCCATTGCATAGGAGACGCCTTCTTTAAACTTCAATTTAATCGAGAGAATAGCCCTCCATAACCCTAATACCTTGTATGTCGATGCATCTTTGATCCACCAATCACCCGAGCCCATACCATACTTAGCTGCAACCACCACTTTCCATAGACTCGTACCTTGTGTAGCAAATCTCCACAGCCATTTACCTAAAAGCGCAAGATTCACTTGTTCCAAAGTAGGCAATCTAGCCCCTCCTTCCGATAGAGGCTTACAGACTTCCTCCCATCTCAACAAATGAAACTTCTTCTTCGACTCTTTAGCCTACAGGAGAGGCATCTGGCTTTCTAACTGACTTTCCTACTGACTGAATCACTTGAATCAGTTGAAGGAGGTTTCTACAGGAAAAGTTTTGACTCAGCGGCAGGGGTTCGCTCCAAAGGAAGTCCCGCCTTACATACCATAAGTCTCTCTCACCCAAAGAAGGCTCGAAGCCACAAAGACATTCCAACAACTATGCAAACTCATACGTTTTGTCATTTGTCAAATTCCTTCAGCATGAAAGAGCACAAACCACGCCATTGCCCGAACAAGTGAAACACCTATTGACAATTACTCCCGCATCCAAGGTCAAATTGGCAAGCCTTGGGAATACTTCCCTTAGAGGTCTTTCCCTAAACCACAAGTCCTCCCAAAAACATATCCTTCTCTCATCCCCACAAGCAAAGCACACACCATACTTGATAACATCAGTCATTTTGGCAACCCCACTGCATAAGCCCAATGCCCTTTACCCACCAGCCCGTCCTAAACTCCACATTTATCAGCTATCACCTCCCTCCACAATCTTCCTTCCTCTACCAAATCACCAAAACCCATTTCCCAAGAAGTTTTTAATTTATCGATGCTAGACTTTTAACTCGCACTCCTCAATACAGCTTACACACCTCCTCCCAATTTAAGAGATGAAACTTTTGCATCTCTTCCGCTCTTTGCCACAGAAAATCTCTCCTCAACTTCTCTAACCTACTCAACACAGACGTCAAGCATTTGAAGAGAGACATGATAGAGGGAAATATTAAATAAAGAGACTTAATCAATGCGAGCCTCCCACCCAAAGAAAGATGTTGGCTATTCCATTTGGATAACTCTCTCTCTCTCTCTCTCTCTCTCTCTCTCTCTCTCTCTCTCTCTCTCTCTCTCTCTCTCTCTCTCTCCCACATGTGCTTCACAGGCTTTCAAATACAAAGTGGAAGCCCCATATATGTTGTTAGGAAGGAACCAGCCCCACACCCAAAAGCCTTAGCCAAGCCATCCACTTCCTCCTTAGACGTGCCCCCTCCTAACATTTTGCTCTTGGCCATGTTCACTTTTAACACTGGAGACCACTTGGAAACATCTTCCTAATTTTCTCAAGTTATCCACTTATTCTTCCTCTATGTCGCAAAAGAATGGTAGCATCAACATTATTTTATTTTTTTTATTTTATATTTTTTTTAGAGAGATGCGAAATCTGAAGATCTCCTCTGCCCACCCTAAAGCCACTTATCAAATCAACTGCTTGACCCTGACTCAACATCCTACTCAATGCCTTCGTTGCCGCCGCCACACATAGGAACATAAAAAGTGGATCTCATCGTCTTAGACCCCCAAATGCCTTAAAACAACCTTTTAGAGAGCCATTGACTAGCATGGAGAATTTACCAAGCTGACACACTCTTGCATCCACCTCCTCCACTTGGACCCCCAGTCTTTCCAACATGTAGTCAAGAAATTCCCAAAAATGTGATCATAAGCCTTCTCTATGTCAATGCCCTTATTTTTCTCTGTAGCGTGTGTCGAGACACTCATGGACAATGAGCATGCTATTCAAGATTTTCCTTCTCACTTCTAAGGCACCCTACCAGTCAAGCACCACCCATAATCCTTGAAGCCAAAATTTTAGCTAAAATCTTGCAGGGGCCGCTAATCAAACTAATAGGCTTAAAGTCCCGAAGACTCACGGCACCCTCAATCTTTAGGATGATAGCGATAAAGGAAGCTCCCAGCTCTGAGGATAGCTGGCCTCTCTTGCTAACCTCAAAAATAAAATTGAACATATCTACTTTCACTACCTCCCGAATGATTTGGTAGAGAGCAATTGGAAAATAGTCTAGCCCTGGTGCCTTGTCTACCCCAAGAAGTCCATAGCCTCTTTAATTTCCTTCATGGAAAAAGGCTTTTCAAGAACTTCGCTTCCGACAAAGAGTTCTGATTGAACGGCAAGTTGTCTAATCTGGGCCTCTCCATCCTTCATCTTCTAAAAGCTCCTTGTAGAATGCTAGGATGGTAGTATCACAAACCTGCCTTTTGTTCTCCACCCTTCTGCCATTCTCTATAACACTAGAAATCTGATTGCTCCTTGCCCTAGCGTTTGTGATGCCATGGAAGATTTCCGTGTTTTTATCTCCCTCTCTTTTAACCATGTTCCATGGAATGTCATTCTTATGTTATGCAATTTGTAATTTACCCATCTAGACGAGGCTATTTTAGGAATTATGAGATTATTCTCCTAAAATATAGAGATAGCCTGAATGGGCAATCATTTTTCTAATGGGTCATCATTATCTTTCACCTAATCAGCTCCTTTAGCAACTAACAACATGCAAAGATATCAGCATCCAAATGTTCATGTATATGTGAAAATGCAGGTAAATTTGTATATGTAATGGGTTATACTTGTGAATATTTGTATATGCAGGTCATATATATTATGAGTACAAATTTTCAGTCATTTATCAAAAAAAAAAAAAAAATGAAGGTCACAAATTTATGAGCATACACAAGCAGGTAATCAAACATTAACCCATTCATTTCTAACGACAACTTTACCTTGCTCTCTTCAAAGTCAAAATCAACTAAAGAAGCCATGTTTGGAATGGAATACTCTCCCAGACATTTGTAGCTCTCTGAAGACCACATACGTAGTACCTAGCATCATTTCAATCCAAAGAAACTACATGAAATCCAATGCAACAGAAAGAAAGAGAGAAAGAGACAACAACACTCTTCAGGTAGTGAAAAATATTTCTGAAGTTGAACAGAATAATTATATGGATAGGAGAACATCAAACAGAATAAATACATGGAAAACAAGGAGAATGTTTGAATATCATGAATCAAGAGGAATGGATAGGACACATCCAACTTTAACGTTCACATCCCAAAGAATCGCCAACACATTGTTGTAATTGGTGAGTGGGGATTCTTTCTCTCCCTCTGTTGTAATGGGGATGTCTGTGTTTCTATTTATTACATGTTTCCTTTTGCTTTCTTGTCAAAATTTGGTATGATTTAAAAATAAAAACTTCATATTTTTTTAGGGTGCATAGAGCTATGTTAGGTTTAAATAGCAAGTATCAGAAAACAGAGTAACAAAAGTAACTCTTACACTTCTTTTTTGAAGTGTGGATGAAACTTCTTGAACAACAGAACCTCATTTACACAAAAGATGACCAGCGACAAAGCTTTGCCCCGTTGGAAGGTAGAAGCAATCACGTCAAATGCAGAAGTCTAGTAGAGCAAAGAAGATGATAATCGTTTGAGAAAACCCCTACCTTATCTCCTACACCGGTAACAATCGAGCCCATCTTCATACGACACTGGTTGACCCTAAACAGAAACCAGATTAAAGACAAAAAAATGATCCTTAGCTCTTTATGAGGCACATGTAGTTTCAACTCATGACACAAGCATTTCTACGTCCAACTTGATTGTGTTAATGCATATCTGTGCACATCTCTCTGTACATCCATTGTCTCCTCACTATAAGTAGTACAAATAAGTTTTTCTTAGCAGTATCAGTACAAAGACATTGCATAAAAAAAAATTAAATTAAAAGCGCATGTATGCTAGAGAAGATGGATTTAAGTGACAGAAAGTACCCAACAGTGTGCCCATTCCATTGATGTACTTCAACAGATCCATTCCATAAGGACAATCTATGCTGCTTCAACCCAAACTCCTCTAAACATGTCTTCAATGATGTTTCTGAAGGAACAGGAACATTAGAAAGACCTGTAGAACCCCTGTGTTTCTTGCAGTATAGATCTTTTAATAAACTAGAGGTCCAGACTACATCATTCCTGAAAAAAGAAAAGGTGAAACACGTAAAATACTTTGGGTTGTGAGGTTTATAAGCTCCATAAAAGGATATGGATCCATCAGAACACCTCTGTAAACGAGCATAAATAGATTACACCCGATGGTAATTTATTTACCTATGCTACCTAGATATGCATACTAATACCTACATGGATATGAGAATGAGGTTACAATCCTCCATTTCTTGAAAGTTCAGGATGCAGATATGATATGGATGTGGTCCATGTGGCTATCCCATTTGTAACATGCTATCTGTACTTACTGTTATGATTTTTGCTTCAAAATTTGTCTAATTTATTTGGTGTTATTTAAAAATATTATTTAATCATTCTGCCATGCTAGACTTAACGAAATTGATAAAGTATATAACTTTACAGCCAAACGCAGACTTTTTTTGGGGGGGAGAAGAATAAAGAAAGTATTGCAAGAAAGAAGGAAAATTGCCTCAGTTTCAAAAAATAAGGAACCTAATATAATGGGATTTAGATAAAACATTTCCCGCAAGTATCCTAGGGTGTCTGGTGCCTGTATTGGTATTCGGTACCTTGCTGTGTCCAACATGATACCTTGAGCATATACATGTATCTGGATGTCATAGGAATTTACTGCCGACTCTAGAGCTAAAAGGATAAAGGTTTGTGTATATGTAAAACCTCGACCATGTCAAAAAATGGTTAACAAGAAAATGTGATAAGAACGTTAAATGAGAATGAAATGATTTTCCTCATTTACAAAAATTATTCAGAACTATGAACTGATCATTGAAGAAGTTTTAGTAATGCACGCTAATCCATGCACATTTCCTCTCTTCTCACGGACACCAACAGACTGTTGAGGTTTCTTTTCGGTTTCCACACTAAGACTAACTTCTATCCAAACAATAGCAAATGAAAAACAAATCAATTTTCATGGAAACCAAGTTGCAAAACAGTGGATCATGGAGTTTTTTCAATAGTATTCCATGCTTTTAGATTTCCATGGAGGGTTTTTTTAAGGGTTACAATTTTATTGATTAAAGGCCGAGGAGACCAAAAGAATTACAAACAGCCCAAGAGGCTGAAGAAAAAGAACAATCTCCCATGACTTGGGACCCCGAGGCCTAATCCACAACATCTAGCTTAGCCCGCCTAACAACATCTGCAACCACCCTGTTGCAGTTACAAAAAAGTTGGCTATTCCATTCCCCCCATAAGGCCCATACTCCATAGGTATGCCAATAATGCCCATCTCCAGACTTTCCTCCCTCTTTTCCCCACCCCACCCCCATGTCAAGCAAGTAAAGGGCCTTCAATCGACTTTAGCATCACCCATGAGACACCAAAGCAGTTCACCATCTTGTCCCAAAACTCACACGTGAAGGGGCAATGAATGAATAGGTGGTCGATTGGTTCCCCATTCTGCATGCAAAGGATGGACACATTAAGTAATTACTAATTATCATCTTTCTTTTCCACAAATTATCAACCGTAAGGACCTTCCTTCTTCCCACCAGCCAAGCCAAAAGCTGCAACCTTTGGAGGGGCCCCATAGGACCAAAGGAGAGAAGTGGGCGCCATATATCATTGCATGTCATAGGCTGATGGAGAAAACCATAACAGGAAAAAATTGAGAACCACTAGACCCCTCACTGATCCAAACCATGGCATCTATAGATGAAGGAGAAGGGGAGATGCCTGATAGCCTCATCAACAGGTCAATGAATTCCTACTCTTCCTCTACTAGAAGATTCCTTCGGCGTGGAGGGGTCCAAGCCACTCCATTACCTGAGATCAAGTAACACATGGCAATAGGAATGTCTGCAATCAGGAAAAGACTGGCTAGCCTCAGATAGTCCTTGAAAAGTGCTCTATCACCCAGCCACACATCATCCCAGAATCCAACTCTTCTTCCATCACCCAAAGAGAACCTCAATCCTTCCATAAACCTGTTCATTGGCATGGAGAAGCCCTCCAAACCGTTGATGCCCAATATAAGGAAGACTCCTTGCTCCACCAAGCCCTTTCCGAAGCTCTGTACTTCCTTGCCATCACTTCATTCCATAACCTGCCCTCTTCCATGACCATGGTCCACCAAGCCCTTTCCGAAGCTCTGTACTTCCTTACTATCACTTCCTTCCATAACCTGCTCTCTTCCATGACAATGACACTTACCCAAGAGCACTTTACACACTTACCTGTTCAGAAGGTTTGCAGCAATGTTTTAAATACCGGTAGCATGTTACATAGCGTTCAACCCTCTATAGCGTGGAGCATGAGTTATGTAGCATGCAGCGTAAGCTAGACAATACTTCTATTTTCTAATTTAAAATAGAAAAAAATATATATGATAAATATCAAATAGTAGGGAAAAAAGAAAAAGAATATATATATATATATATATATATATATATATATATATATATATATATATATATATATATATATATATATGCCTAAAACAAAAAAAAACAAATTGAAAAAAAACGAAAAAAAAAACAAATTTGCATGGCAACCCTTATCCTACAGCGTGCATAGTGACATCCCATGCACAAAACATAACAAGCCCCTAAAACGAAAATGGAAAAAAATAATAATAATAATAATAATCTCAAAAGAAACAATAAGTTTTTTTTTTTTTTTTGAAAGATAAGCCAAAATATATTAACAGAAAAAGAAACGAAGCTACAACAACAGGAGAGAAAAAAAAAACTCTCCCCCCGACAGAGACACCCAACCCCTTCATTCGAAATGAAAAAAAAAAAAACTCATTAACAAATATAAAGGGAAAGAACATATATCTATCAAACTTGAGAAGAGATTCAATCAACCAAAAAACATGATTTTTGAGCTTTATAGCCACACGGATGTGAAAACAGGGAAATTTGATTTTCTCCTTCATTTAAGCTCTAACAATCTTGAAAATACAGCAAATGGACCTTCTTTTGAGGTCGATTCATCGGCCAAAATCTCCCATTCAATGCCTACGTAGATGGCGAGAATCAAAGAGAGGGATTTGGGGTGGAGGGGTGCTTGCATCGCAATTTAGGGTTTCAAAAGAGGGGTTTTCGAATGCTTTTGTTTTTAAGTGAACTTTCAAGTTTATTTAAAGAGTGAGTTCTACACCATTTAAAAACAATGGGTCACCACCATTTTACATGAAAATAGACTTCAAGTATAAAGAAAACTTTAAAAAAAAAAAAAAAACAAACAAACAAATATACATTCTAGTGTATGCTACACGATATGTAGGTATGGCGTATGCTACGACCCCTGTAGCATACACTACAGGGGATTTACACTCTTTGCATGCGCTACATAGCGTTGTAGCTATGCTACGCTACGGCTACTATTCAAAACACTAGTTTACGGACCTCCTCCCACTTCATTAGGTGAAACTTGTTCTTTCCTCGGCCCCTTGCCAAAAGAAGTCACATCATAGCCTCTCAAGCTTGTTCAACATTTCCTTTGGGCACCTACAATGGGATAAAGTATAACAGGAGATTCACAAATGCCGCCTTAATGAGCATCAGCCTTCCTCCCATACACAGATGTTGGCGCTTCCACGCGGATAATTTCTTTCCACTTTCTCTATCACCTTATACCAAAAATACTTTGCAGGCTTCCCAATGCAAAGGGGAAGCCCCATGTAAGATGATGAGAATGACCCCGCTTGCAACCAAACACCTCAACGAGCCCATGAACCTCCTCCTTAGTAGTTCCTACACCCAACATTTCGTTTTTTTTTAGTAAATTCACCCAAAGGCCCAAAACCACCTCAAAGCATCAAACAATCTTCCAATGATTGTCCACCTTAACAGCCTCAGCATTACAAAAGAGAAGAGTGTCATCAACGAACTGAAGATGAGTAATTTGAAGATGTTCCCCACTTTGAAACCACTCACCAAGCCCATTTCTAAACCTTTATCTAGCATGTTGCTTAGAGCCACTGCAATCACAACAAAGAGAAGGATAATAGAGAGTCCTTCTGCCTAAGACCCCTAGAGGATTTAAAGAACCCTTTGGGTGAACCATTGACTAAGACCGAAAACATAGCAAACCTTATGCACACTTGGATCCATTCCTTACATTTCGCTCCACAATCAAACCACCTAACATGTAAAATCCACAAAATCCCACATGAAATGATCATACGCTTTTTCAATATTGAGCTTACATTCAATGCCTTTCTTTCCTTCCTTGTGTCTGAGCGTTGACGCACTCATGGGCTATCAATGCACTATCCATAATTTGTCATGCTTCCATAAATGCACCTTAAACCTTGGATATGACATGCCAAAGTAATGATCGGAACCTAGATGTAACAGCCCGAAATTTCAAGGATCGAGTACAAACTCGATCCCTGATATCCCGGGTGTCACTCATGCGTATGCAGATGCGAGTTATGCATGTATCTTATCCATGCGGTATCAAATCATAATGATAGGTCAAGTTAAGCAATGAAATAAAGACATAATTACAATTAAGTAAGCTAAGACTAAAATATACGGTACCACATATCGTAAAAGGGGGTCCACTCAACAGGTCTAACTAGGCTTCGTCTAGTGCGTTTACACCTAGGGTACCTGCATCGATGAAATAGTCTGGCTAGTGTTTTAAAACACCGTCCCAAAGTGGGAGTGAGTGGTCAACTCAGTGGTTCCATTTCCCTAAGTTACTTAGGAAACAAATACAATCAGGCCTAGGTAATAAGTTAAATCACACATACATAGCAAGCATGGGCACGGGATAAACTCTACGTCTAGCAATCTTAATGCGTGAATACATGAGGTGCAGATGCATGCCCGAACACCGTTTTGGTCACAACCGACAGTGAGTGGCACAACCACATTACCCGCACAGACCCGAGCCACTAGCGTTAAGGCACCACCCCATTGCCCGCACAATGCATGGCATGCCGAGCCATGCATAATTAGCCGAGTTATTAATTAGTCCATGTTAACAGTCAGCCGGTTGGCGAAGCCACCGTACCGACATTCTATCACCCTGGCCAACTGGGAGCATCTGGCTCTTTGCGTGGCGAGCGCATATCATCGCCAGTAACCCCTCGATCCCTCCTCGGGTCATGCCTTAGGGCCCGACTTGGCCGTGACTCGTCAGTCAGGCCCAAGTGGTAGGCTCATCGCCTCCACAGGTGATCAATGGACACTACGGGGGGCACCACCCCAGTGTAGGCCAACATCTTGGGCATAGGTCCCATACCACCATCTCCTAGCTCATGAGACTTGGGGATCGATTCGCCATGCTTTCATAAGTGGGTCAGTCCCATGGTAACGCTAGTACTTGGATTCAATTAGATGTGACAATTCACGCAGCGCATACAAGTCCCGACCCGACGTTGGACCGGCCCTCTTCGATCGAGGAGAAGTGCGGGAAGGCCGGCCTTGGGCGCACAAGGCCCGCGTGGTCCCCAACCACAACCGGTCACCTGCCTTCCACCTCAAATCGATCTTTCCGGCCCGAGCGGTCGCCCCATGTCCTTATCCAATTGCTTGGTCAAACGAGAAACAAATCAGCATTCAATGCCCAAAATATGGTAGATGTCTCACAACATAGGCCTGAATCTCCAATCAAGCAAGAATTATAGCAACATCAAGCATAATTATCACACCATTTCACCATAGATAACAAGTTCAGTGGCACACAACAGTAATTTCAAGCATTCAACATAAAATCCCCCATGTTACAACAAGTAATGAACAATTCAAGCGATGTGGGGGGCATGCATAGCATACAAAAGTATGCAATTGGTCCGTAAATGCATGAATTAAGGTAAAAAGAAAAGAATGAGTTCCTACATCTACAATTAAGACATAATTAGAGTTAGCATATCATCTTAACAAGAAAATTCAGCATGCATGAGAGAAAACTGAAGTATTATCTAAGTCTACTGGCATTTGGACTCCTAACAACTTAAAGGTAAATGGTTCGCACCTTAGCAATTGGGGAAATCATCAAACCTACAAAGATGAGGTTTGCATGTTAGGGAATTTGAAGAATTCTAGTGGGAAAGCTAAGGGATTTAGGTGCGGAGCTCAATTCTCTCACCTTCGAGCGGGATTTGTCGGCTCAAGGTGGTTCTTTCTTCCGATGCGGTGGTAGATGCGATCAATGCACAGGGGAGTGACATGCAAGGGCTCCCCTCTCTTCTCCCCTCCTTCTCAAGCTCCCAACCTCTCTCCCAACTCTCTCTCAGGAATTGCTGGAGAAATGAGATAAGAGGGCTGAAATGAAAGTTCTTATATAGGGGTTATTTAGGGGATATGGCCTTGGGGCTTTTAGTCATAAAAGGTAGCATTTTGGAACCTGTTTTGGTCATGTGGGGCCCACCTTGCCCATCCGCCCCGATCTAATATGTTGGACAACTCCCTCCGCATGAGATCTTCCTATGGCTGCGATCTTACGAAGATCGGATTCAGCGATTGCCGGATACAGAGGCAAATCTGTTCGACGGTCACCGATTATCAATCGGGGCCACGGCTCTAGGGTTGGGTTTGATGTTATGTTTAGAGCCTAGGTTCTATGTCTCATGGACATGCAAGGGTCCTAATGGCCCACCTAAGAAAATGTGAAATTGGTCATGATGGCTTGTGATAGTCTTTATGCATGTGTATTTGCACTTACATGTACCTTTATTGATTTTCACACTACGCGATTTCAGGGTGTTGGCTCTCTCGTGACACCAGTCTAAGGTCGTCAAGCCTGGCGAGAGAGGTCATCTTTTCTAAGTTTCCGATTCGGTGGTCCACTAACGAGCGGTCTAAAGCTCGTTTGGCAATTTTAGCTATTTCTAAAATAGAGTTGAAGGTGGGAGATTCCTTGGTTATGATATGTGTGGTCCGATCTACCTATGCTTAAGGTTTGACCGCTAGAAAGTTAGCTGAAATGTGTTTGGCTAGATCCATTCCCACCCCTTAGTTCCGAAGTCATATGGGACATTGGTCTAATTCGGGTTATGAATGTAACCTAACCCGTTGGTTGTATGGTTCTTAGCTAGATGTTCATTGTGTTGCGGTTAGATGAATTTATTGACAGGTGGGTTCTGTTAGATCGCAGCCCTAGATTTGTAGACCACATAATTAGGCTCAAGGTTTTGATGATCAAGCGCACTCATTAGTTTTCTAAAAGCGTCTAATCGAGTTTGTGCAGTTCTTTAGTTTTCATGATTAATTAATTGTTGGTTTCTTGGATCTCGACCTTCAACTCATGGATCTCGAGATTGGAATCAAGATTACGCGATTAGGTGAAGTCAACGGCTCTCTAAGGATGTATTATCGAACTTGTACGGTGAGACTTGCGTATTAGAGTAATCTGCGTAGTCTATTGATTTTGGATTCTCATAATCGAGGTTCCCTAGCCACTTTCCAGGTATTTCGAGTCTGAATACGAGCACGTGCACTTATGCTTGCCTAGCAATTCAGAAAATTTTCTAGTGACGCTCGAGTAACATACAATACTCGAGTCGGCGAAAATCCGAGGCGTTACACTAAAGGCCATAATTTTCGCTAGAATTTTGTACGGTGCACCAATCAAGCTAATTAGCCTAAAATATTTCAAGCTTTCAGCACACTCTTTCGTCAAAACCAAAGTGACAAATTAGGCACCCATCTCAAATGAAAGCCTACCCTTAGTGAAGAAGTCAATGATGAAATCAATCACATCTAGGTTCCTGATGCACGACGTGAAGAGTATCATCCATAGAGGTTTTCCATATACACGGTGTGAGAATTCCTTATTTTTTTAAACGAAGAATTCCTTATTTATTTTTTTAAACGATGAACTCTTTATCAATAAGGGCCGAAGCCAAAGAATTACAAAAGGAAAAATAAAACAACGAAAACCAATTACAATTCTTGCCACGAAACAGCAAACTGATTGATTGCAATATAATTTGTTGCACTCACTCAGGCATAACATCTTGTTTCTCCCTATTGAGCACTTTCGAAACTCGCCCCTTTCAGTTCTTGAAGCAACGACTACTTCTTTCCATCCAAATATTCCATAGCCATGCTAATAAGCAAAGGTGCCAGATTCACTTCCCCACTTTGCCTTCCTCACATGCCAAGCAAAGAAGAGCTGCCCGTTAGAATAATGGATAACCCATGAAACTCCAAACAATAATTGAAGTTCTCCCACACCTTTGAACGGGCAATGAAGGAAGAGATAATCTACTGATTCCCATCCCTGTAGCACATCAAACACATATTCGGAATAAACATATGCTGCTTGCGCAAGTTATCCATCGTAAAGACCTTATTCTTTCCTATTAGCCAAGCTAAAACTGCCATCTTTTGGAGGAGCC
Organism: Liriodendron chinense; assembly: GCA_003013855.2. Lineage (NCBI taxonomy): Eukaryota > Viridiplantae > Streptophyta > Magnoliopsida > Magnoliales > Magnoliaceae > Liriodendron > Liriodendron chinense. Next base: position 6,909,093 of record ML058513.1, read on the forward strand.
CATAATGCCAAACAAAGGATGTGTGACATTCACCTATCTCACTTGGCCTGCCACTAATCATCTTATAAAAGGATTTTCCTGAAGCTGGCCTAACTTTTCTCACCATCAAATATGCTTCTGAACTTATAAGGATGGACACTAGATAGCATATCTAGAAGTCTAATTAAATATTCCACCTCTTCATCATTTAGATTCTCCCTGCAAGGAGGAGCCCAAACTGCTTCCTCTCCAATAATGGAATAACAACGATTCACCTGATACATTCACGTCTATGGAGACGCGAGCTACTCAGGGAAACACTACTCAAATGCTGTTCACCAAGCTAAATGTCCTCCCAAACCTGATTTTCTTTCCATTTCCCAAAGATAAACCCACCCCTTCCCCAAACTTGTCTTTCATTGAAGCCATAGATTCCAAAGGTAAGAAGTCAAATACAAGATGATGATTTTGTCTATCTACCACTTTCCTCAACCCCATACTTCCTACCCACCACTTCTCTCCACAAACTAGCCTCTTCTACACCATCTCCATTTCCACTTCCCTAGTAAAGCCAATTTCACATCCTCCAAACTTCTTAAGCCAGCGCTCCCCTGATCCAATGTTTGCACACCTCTTCCCATTTCACTAAGGGGGTGTTTGATTTTCCATTTCCACCTGTAAATGGTGGTAAATAAACCATTATGACATTTTTACCAATGTTTGATAAAGAGTGGAATTCCCAATTAATTACACCTTGGGAAACGTGATTGCATGCAAGAAATGTAACTAGGATTGCATACACATCTATGTGGGACCCACTATGATGTATGTGTCGGATCCACACCGTCCATCAGTTTTACCAGCTCCTTTTAGGGCATGAGCCCAAAAATGAGGCAGATTCTAAGCTCACACTACAGGAGATAAGGGGCAAAATAATGTCCAGCATTGAAAGTTGAAAACTTGTTAATAAGGTCACAAGGACATGGATGAAGGGAATACATAAATATTAGTTTTATTCATAACTTATGTGGCCCCCAAGAAGTTTTCAATGGTAGGCGTTCAATTCCCCCCGTTTCCTGTGGTGTGGTCCACTAGTGGTTTGGATTTGCCTCATGTTTGGGCTAATGCCTTAAATATGAGTAGGTATAACGAACGGATGGTGTGGATCATACACATAAATAACAATGGGCCCCACAATTTTTGCCCCAAATTTCATTTTTGCCTTGGTTTTAATGCTGATTTTCACCCGAACATGCTCACTGTCAACATCAACTTTGGTTTTGCTGCTGCAATTACATAGGCAAGTAATAATTACCTATTTATAGGTATTTATAAAAGTAAATGAAAAATCAAATGCCCCCTAAATGAAACTTGTGTTTTCCTTCCACTCTTTTCCATAAGAAATTCCTCTTGATCTTTTTCGGTATTGCTACAACTACTTTTTAACATTTGAAAAGTAAATTGGAAGATTGGATATTGCAGACTTAACTAATGTCAACCTACCTGCCCTTCTAACTAGACAATTTTCTCTCAAACCTTTCTACCACTTTGCCACATAAGTGTTTGGCCAGCTTACCTACGCATAATGGGAGACCGAGATATGAAGAAGGAACCCTGCCCTACATTCGAAAATAGCCGCAAAGATGCCAACCTCTTCTTCGAAAGGCCAACCCCCAATAGCTCACTCTCATTAATATTGACGTAAGACCCGAGATCACCTAAAAACATTAAATAATCTTTCGAAGATTATCCACTTTCCATCCATCCGCCACACAAGTGTCATCCGCATACTGAAGGTGAGAACAAGACAAAAGTAAGAAGGTTCTCAAAATCACCCACCAAAGTCAAAGTGAGTTTGCTATGCTTCTTTTTTTTTAAGTTGACAAGAATTTTATTAAAAGAAATGCCAAAAAAGGTTGAAAATGAACAATTATAGCCAAGCCAACACAAACCAGTCGCTATGGTTGGAGGCTTTAATACAATTTACCAAATCCTAAAAAAATCTAACTTTGCCCTCTTAAACACCTGCACGTCCAACCCACCTTTTGTTTCGAGAACAGCAGTTGTTCCCTTCCCCCACAAAGCCCATATTACTACCAACAATACTAACCTCCACATCACCCTTTCTTCGCCCCCATTTCCACACCACGCGAGGAAGAAACCATCAATAAACCCCATTCATCACCAAGGAAAATAAATTTTCCCACACCTTCCGAGCTAACATGCGATGGATGAATAAGTGGTTCACCGACTTTGTATCCATTGTAAACATAATGTAGCAATTGGGAATCACCATCAATGTTTTTAGCAAATTGTCTATTATGAGCACCCTATTCCCTATCACTAGCCAAGCAAAAGCCACAACTTTGGGAGGAGCCCCATAGGACCAAACTTGGGAGGTATGGCTGCATATCACACCTGTAGTGTTATCAACCATCATCCTATAGAAGGAGAAAAATTGAGAATCAACCCGATTTAACCCTTGCCTACATTATCGGATCCCTCTCAGCCGATGGCAGCTTGACTCGATGCAGCCTCTCCAAGAGCCGATTGAACTCCGCCTCCTTGTCCATCAAATTCCTCCTACAAGAAGGGGACCGAGCTATTGTGTGGAGAGATCTCTCTTCGATCAACAAATCTTTCCAAAACTGAATATGCTATCCATCACCACAAGAGAATCGAATCCCCTCCTTAAACTTGTTAGCCTCCCTGCAAACCACCTTTCATAGTCCCAAAACCCTATATAAAGACGTATCCTTCACCCATCAACCCACTTCATGAACGTCATACTTGATAGCAATAACCTCTCTCCATGGCTTCCTTTCATCCACCCAAACCTCCATAGCCAACAACACAGGGTTCAACTAATCCAATTTCCTAACTCCTCCCCCTCTTTTAGAGCGACTGACACACCTCTTCCCACCTTAAAAATGAAGTTTTTACTTCTCTTTTGCCCATTGCCAAAGAAAGTCTCATCTCAACCTACCCGACCTCTCCTTAACTGCTGACAGGCATCTTCAAAGAGACATAATAGATCAAATGGTTCGCCATGGCCACTTTGATCAACATAAGCCTACCTCCTAGTGAAAGGTGTCAACTCTTCCACTTAGACTTCTTTTCAACCCTCTTGGTTACCTTGTACACAAATGTTTAGAAGGCTTCATAAATTAAAATGGAGCCCAAGATACAACAATGGAAAAGACCTAGCCCAGGCACCTAAAAACCTCCACCAACCTATCCACCTCTTCTTTGGATGCACGAATTCCCAACAACTTCAGCTTTACTGTATAAATACAGAGCTTAAGATATGATCTTTCAAAAAAAAAAGAAAACCAGAGCTTAAGATATGACAATGGAAAAGACCTAGCCTGACACCTAAAAACCTCCACTAACCTTTCCACCTCTTCTTGGGATGCACGAATTCCCAACAACTTGCTCTTGAGAATATTGACCTTCAAACTAGGATGCCACCTCGAAGCACCTCACTATTTTCCTTAGGTTGTCCACCATCGTAACATCCACATCACAAGGGGATCATCTCTCCGACAAACTGAAGGTGCGAAACTTAGTAGTCTGTGTTCTAAACCCTAAAACGACTAATCAACCCGACAAATTGCCCTTTATCTAGCATCTTACTCAACGCTTCAACAACCACTGACAACAGGAAGGGGGAAAGCAAGTCCCCTGCCTAAGACCTCTTAACGCCTAAAAGAAGACTTTAGGAAAACCATTGACCAGCACAAAAAACTTAGCCGAATGAATGCATTCTTAGAACCATCTCCTCCATTTCTGACTGCACCCCAACCTCTCATCATATAATTCAGTAAGTCCCAATCCACGTGGTCATATGATTTCTGAATATCCACCTTACAAATAATATCCTTTTTCCTCTCCTTATACAGGGAGTCCACACACTCATGGGCAATAATAAGCGCACTATCCAAGATTTGCCTCCCCACCACAAATGCAACTTAGAATTATGAGATGATATGATCTAGAACTGCACAAAATCTTCAAGCTAGAATTCTAACAAGGATCTTATAAGGGCCCCCAATGAGACTGATAGGCATGAAATCCTGCAAGCACTTGACACGTTCGACTTCCAGTTGAACAATGTGCCCAACGTCGATGAAATCCAACCTCTCTCCCAAAATTCGAATAAGAAATTAAGCAAATAGATTTTCACTACATCCCAAAAGACCTTGAAAAATGCCAACTGGAAAACCATCCAGACCGAAAGCCTTGTCTCCACCCAGCGAATGCACTACAACTTGATCTCCACCACAGAGAGGCTTTTCTAACCATTCAGCTTCCTCCAGAGATAATTGGTTAAAATGAATATTATCCAAACAAAGCAACACCCAACCCTCATCCGCAAGCAAGTTCCCATAAAATTGCACTATGGAATCGTAGACATGCCTTTTCTCTTCTACACTTCTGCCTTCCACCAGCTCCCTATGAACCCTGTTATTCCTAGCCCAAGCACTTGCAATTCCATGGAAAACTTTGTATTTTAATCTCATTTTACCAACATTGCACGGGATTCCTGCCTCCATTTAATCTCCTCTTCCTTAAAATATTCAAAGGAAAGGTTGGCTCTTGAGAACTTCTCTTTCTTCGAATTCTTTCTACACTCCTCTGTGTCAATAGCTTGGATGTCCCGAAAAATGGACTCAGCTTTAGCTTCCCTACCCCTTGGCACCTCTCTTTTCCAATCATTAATCGTCCCTTTCAAGAGCTTGAGCCTCTAAAATAGTTTAAAACCTACAAATCCCCCAAACTCAAAGGAGAGCCACCATTCCTTACTAACTTTGAGAAACCCTCCATTTGAAGCCACATCAATTCGAACCAAAACGGCTTGGGTCCCCAATCCCCCCTCAACCACCTCCAACAAAATTGGATGATGGTTAGAAACTGACCATGGGAGACCGCACTAATGGAAACATCTCCACCTATACAGTAGAAACTAGAAAAGTGACCCAATTTACACATGACGCCTGACGGGCTTCTCTTGCCCATTTGTCCAAGTGAACTTGACATCGCCCAATAGGAGATCCACTCACTCCGAAAAATCTCGCATGCTTCGCATGATAAGATCACAACTTGACTTCTCGTACATGAATATGGCCACATTGAAATCCCCCCACCAAGGTTGCTGCGATCTGCGACTAATAGACTCTAACTCCTCCCAAAAATAAGATCGGTGAGAAACCAAATTCACACCATGGAAGCCATGAAAACCCAGCTGAAACCTATCATCACCTCCCTAAACAGCACTGAGACAGAGAAAGACCTGCTCCACCACTCCTACCTCTTCCATAGATTTGAGTTCCAATTTCCAAAATGCCCTTCCACGCATCGAGCACCGCCCAGTCCTCCTTTACTCCAAAATGGAGTCAGCCCTCTTCTTATTGATAGACTACGACTTCGTTTCCTGCAGCATGACAATCTGAGCTTTGGAGTGGTAGCACACATCCCTTATTTGAAACCTTTTCTCCAGGCATCCCAATGCCCTCACATTTTAACTAAGAACCTTCATTAATGCACCATTCGAACCAATAAGCTCATCTTCCATCCAGCCAATAATGGCCAAGATTGCTATATTAAAGAAGCTAGTCTTGCATCATGTCAATTATGGCCATTAATTGCACATGCAGGTGGGGCAGCGGACCCAGAGTGTCCATTTTGTGGACGATGTCCAAGGATGGCTCACAGTTCAAAACAGATCAGAAAATCAGAGTGATCCAATCAGTGGCCTTAAAGTGCAGAAAAATATGAAAATGGCTATTGGGTTTTCAAAACAATGCAACGGTCAATATTCGACAACTGGGATTGTTCAATTGGTGTGCTTTCAACAGTGGCCCATCCATGGATGGACCCACATTTCCAACAACCCCACCTGCCACATGTAAGGCATCAGGAGACTAGTGGACACAGGATGCAAGACGAACTCGTGCTAAAAAGAGAGCAAGTTAGATACTCTGGCAGAGTATCATAAATGATAGCAGGCACTTAAAAACCTCTTAAAATTGCATACTTGGCACACAAGTAATTAACATTAAACTATCCAAATAATGGGTCCGAATTTAGATGTAACATGAACCAAAATTACGATTATCTGATTATCTTATCAAATTAGTGGACATTAATTAGACGGTTACACTGAAAAATATCCAATGGCCCTATTTCAACAAACAAGTCACAAATCAGAGGTCGGTATTGTTCAACCAATCTGACCTTCGAGCAGCAACTTGGCAACAATGGGTTCCACAATTTGGTCCGATTAATTTGATTTAATGCATGCCATATCTACAACTTCTGAATACCTGCGTATCAAGCATCACAGGCTTCCAGAGTATCAAATAAGTACCCTTGTAAAAGAGGTACTTATTGGATACGAAACCTATTAAGTACCTCATTTTCAACTTCGTTATTCATAGCTTAGCAGTGCCAAAGGAATCCGACTTTGGTCCGAGTGGGATGTGTTTAGATCCCATCCGATGAACGGTGTGGATCCGATGTCCAGTAGACTGTGTAGTCACAGGAACTACTAAACCGAACCTACATCAAATGAAAAGAAGAAAAGCTCGCATACAGCGCGACAGGCGCGTGATGAAATGAAGAAAGAAAACTGGAGGGAGCAGATAGACGGACCATGATTTGCAGACGGCAGAGCAACGGGCGAGATCGAAATGATCAAGGGATGCGAAGATCTTGCAGAGAAGGTCGGCGTCGAGCGACTGAATCGACGCCGCGAGTCTCGAATTCGCTTTGCGCCGGCGACCACGGACCGAGTTTGCTTCCATGCTCGAGCCCTTGAGTTACGGTGGCTTTCTGGGAAGAGAAGAAGGAAAAGATAGGGGAGGGGAGAAGGCGTTGCGGGCAAGGATTTTTTCTGGTTTGATTAGGGAGGTACGTTCATCGCCCCGTAGCTGACACGTGGAAGTTGGTATGGTGAAACTAGATCCATTGCCTTTCGACGATCTGGATGAGAACTGATTCGGCGGGAGAAGCTGATGGCTGGGATCATCAGTTTGTTTGATTTAAAACCGAGTGCTCCGCGTCTGAGCGCCACTTGGCTGCGACCACTGAACCACTGTGGTGGGTGAGAGGCTTACTGTAAGGGCCTCCTCGACGTGTGAATGGTACATCACGCTGTCCATTTAATTTTTTCCAGCTTATTTTCAGCTATAGTCCACACTAAATAATGGTTATTGACCATTAAAAACTTTTTATGGGATGAGGCTGACATATGTTTTTTTTCATTTAATCCTGGGTTTGTGTCAACATGTCAGTAGGCATTGTGGTGGAATAGGAAGTTGGTAATGGTGGGTGCTAAATGACAACTGTTTTCCTGTGGTAAGGTTCGCCTGAAATTTGTATCTGCTTTATTTTTTTTTATCATATCTTAAAATGAGAGGAAAAATAAATAGACACCACGGGTAAACAATGAATATGCCAAGGTGGGTCCTATGGTCAAGGTCTCACCCACTTCGCTGGTTCCAAGGTCACAGCCAGGTCATGCTTTGTGGACACAGGGAACCCACTAGGGGCAAAGTGCAGTTTGGGAGAGACCTCATAACCAGCTAGCGAGTGAGACCTTGACCGCCTAGGCATATTCATAGTATACACACACGGTCCATTCACTTTTCTAGCTTTGTTTTAAGATAATGTTCGAAAAATGAAGCCAATACATGTAGGAAACAATAGTCTTCAAATGCCCATCATTAAAAGCTTCCTAGCATCCACGGTATTGTTTATTGAACATTCAACTTAGTGATAAGGCCACACAGATCTAGAAGGAAGGAAAACAAAAAAGCAATTATCAACTCGATGTAAAACTTTTGTAGCCTACAAAAAGCTTTCAATGGTCAGTAACTGCAATTTCCTATGGTGCGGTGGTCCACCTGAACTTTGTATCTACTTTATTTGTTGGAGCATGCCAACAATGAGCTAGAAAAAACAGATAAACGGTGTGGATATACAATGAATACACCGAGGTGAGCCCCTCTAGTCAAGGTCTCACGCACCTTGCTGGTTCGGGGGTCTTACCCAAGTTGCACTCCTTGGAGCATTGGGCATGACTTGGGTGGATCCCTGGGTCCATTGAGGTGTTTGGGTCCCCTGATTGTGGGGCCCATTATGATGCATATGACTATTTCCACACCATCCTTTCTTATTGAAAGCTTCCAAAAAATGAAGTAGATCCAAATCCCAAATGGATCACGGGATAGGAAACGGTGGTTATTGATCATTAAAAATTTCGTATGGGCCACAGTTGCTTTGGATCAAGATGATAATTTTGAGGTCTTTCATCTAGGTGTTTGTGACCTTATCAACAGGTTGGATGGCAAATAAGCATTATGATGGAATCCATGAAGTTTTTAATAGTGGGGATTCAATCATGATTGTTTCCTGTGGTATGGTCCACCTAAGATTTGGATCAGCTTCATTTTTTAGATCATGCCCTAAAATGAGTTGTTAAATTGATTGGACACTGGATTTAAGGTACATATATCATTGCGAGCCCCATAGTATGGGGACCCACATACCTTTTTGGATCCAACGTCTCCCTGGTTTGGCTTGTGACCCTAACCGGGCCAACACTAGCCAATTAGTTGGTATCAAAGCTCCATGGGCCTATTATAATGTATCTATTTTATCCACACCATTTATCCATTTTGCCGGTTAGTTTTAGAACATGAGGTAAAAAATGAGGTAGGTAGATTTGAATCTTAGGTGGACCACGCCGCAAGAAACAATTGGGATTGAACACTTGACATTGAAAACATTTTTGGGACACCCATATCCATAACTCCCTTGTTAGATGGTGCATACTTTGAAGATCTTGATGAAGAAATCCAACTACACTCACTTTCTATGGCTATGCAAAAAGTCTAGTAAGAAGAGAGAACATGATCAATCAGGGTCTCTCCATATCCTTGATTCGTGGGAATTTGACAAAGCCAATTCAACCACAAGCCTATTGAAGTTTGAACATGGTAGATATCCCAACCTTGATGTTTATAAGTGACCTTTGCCATTACAAGTGACCAGAAGCTTAATCCTAGAGATCATCCACAACTCGCTCACTCATCTATATGGGTGTAGGGAAAGAGGTGATCCAACACCAAGCCAACTTTGAAGGACCAAGACTTTCCATCGTAACACCAGCTGGTCACCTCATATGAGATAACCATACGGTGGAACGCGCCTCTCTCTCTCGGCTCCAAAGCCATCATAATACCAAAATGTATGCAAAACATATTCTATAAAATTTAGCTGAAAATAATAAATATATCATACCATATAAATTAATACCAAACATTATAAGCTTACCAAAGCACAACTCTAACAGAAACCTCCCTAGCATCCACCATAATGTTTATATGCTGTTTCGTAAGGTCATTACTATTGGGATGAACTGAAAACATAAAATATTGGCTTTATCCAAGACTCCCATGGCCTCATGAATATTTCAACAACGAACGTTCAATCCTGTCATGCGCCCCACCTGAGTTTTGGACCAGCCTCGTTTTGGGATTTATATCCTAACATATGCTGGTAGAATGGATGGATTGGGTGGATTTCTCACAAATATCATGGTGGCCCCACCTAGCTTATAAGCGACCTTTGCCATTACAAGTGACCAAAAGCTTAATCCTAGAGATCATCCACAACTCGCTCACTCATCTATATGGGGGTAGGGAAAGAGGTGATCCAACACCAAGCCAACTTTGAAGGACCAAGACTTTCCATCGTAACACCAGCTGGCCACCTCATATGAGATAACCATACGGTGGAACGCGCCTCTCTCTCAGCTCCAAAGCCATAATAATACCAAAATGTATGCAAAACATATTCTATAAAAATTAGCTGAAAATAATAAATATATCATACCATATAAATTAATACCAGACATTATAAGCTTACCAAAGCACAACTCTAACAGAAACCTCCCTCGCATCCACCATAATGTTTACATGCCGTCTCGTAAGGTCATTACTATTGGGATGAACTGAAAACATAAAATATTGGCCTTATCTATGACTTCCATGGCCTCATGAATATTTCAACAACCTTGAGTTTTGGACAAGCCTCGTTTTGGGATTTATATCCTAACATGTGCTGGTAAAATGGATGGATTGGGTGGATTTCTCACAAATATCATGGTGGCCCCACCTAGCTTATGAGCCGTGGGCAATCCACCTCTGTTTGAGGCTAACTTTGATGGACCATGAGCCCATTAGTTTTCCAGATACTCTTACGTTGAAGTGAATAGATCCAAAACGAAAGCAGGCCACACGTCACTGCGACGAAGTGAACACACACAAGAACTTTCATCTCACGTGGAAGACACAGATTCAACGTGCATGAAATCCACACCGTCCATTAAGTTCATGATTCAACACTCAGGTGTGCCACACCGAAAACTCTTTACTTTTTTTTTGTGTGTGTTAGTAATGCAAGCCACCCACCCCATTAACTAGGGCTCTCAATGGAGCGGATCAGATCCGCACCAAATCCATATAATGCAGATTTGGATCTTAAAATAGGTCCAATTAGTTAAATGGACCAGATTTGGATCTTAAAATAGGTCTTGATTACTTAAATGGACCGGATATAGATTCACATGAGCATATCCGAGTTCAATGCGAGTGCGATTAAGATCCAACTCATTATCACCTTACTGTATATGTTATATTCATGCTGACCTATCCATTTTACAAATTATTTTAGGCCATGTCGACCATACCATGGTAAATAGTGGAATTTGCATAAATTTTCTACTAAATTAAATATATTATATTATATATTTTATATCATATATGTTTTTAGATTTTTAATGGGATGGATTTGGACCTAGATCCGACCGAATTCGATGGTTATATGGATTGGAATTGGATCTAACAATTTATAAATGGACCGAATATAGATATCACCTTTTGGATCCGAATCCGATCTGAATCCGTCTACAGATATACAGACTTGGAGCCGGATCCAAGTGGATCCGATCCAGATCCGACCCATTGAGAGCCCTACCATTAACCGTGCAATGGACCCACACTATTAGTCACACGATGCACCCACCGGTGCAGTTCCCAATTGCATTCCAACACGCTGTTGAAACGGCGAGGGGTCCTCCAACTGGGCTAGCAGCCGGACACATATAGCCCACCTGAGTTTTAGAACACTACGATTTTTTTGGCACATCAGATGAACGGATTGGATCGCATGTAAATGCGACCCTAAGTCCTACGCCAAAACCAACGGTGCACGTTCCCCCAGCTGTATCCGGTAGCGTGGCTCATCTAAGCTTTGGATGATGATGACTTTTGGTTTCAGTGGGCAAAATGAGACGAGCACCTGATGGACGGGGTGGATCTCATGAAAGTTACTCCCACGTGGCTCTCGGTTTGCCCCTGGTGGGCAGTGATCCAGCTTCCGTCGCCGGGAATCGGATTGCGTCCTGAGTCACTCAGGACGCTCTTATCGTACTGAGTAAACTCAGTTGGGCCCACTGTAAATGCATGTAGTTTATCTACACCGTCCATCCGCTTTTCCAGTTCATTCAAGTGGTTGAAACCAAAATTGAAGCATATCCAAAACTTATGTGGACCATACCACAAGAAATAGTGGTTATAATGATTTCCACCGTTGAAACATTTCTGGACAGTGATGTTTATTTGTCATCCAACCTGTTCACAAGATCACTCAGACATTGATGAAGGTAAAAAACAAATTTCAGCTTGATCCAAAACTTCCACGGCCCCTAAGAATTTTCAACGATACAGATTAAATTCATATTGTTTCGTGTGGTGTGTTCCACTTAAGATTTTTATATTCTTCATTTTTTGTCTCAAGCCTGTTAAAATAGATGAACGGAGTGGATAAAATACATAAATCATGGTGGACCCCGCAGAGTTTACTCAATACGCAATCCGCTTCCCCTTCGCCGGCAGTGGAGCCCACATAATGCGATATTATTCCGATTATTTGAACCGTACATTCTACTAGCCAACAAAAATAATCTACCATCCCATTACCTCGCTACAGTGACGATCCGGACCTACGATTGCTAGAGTTGAATGACAGCCATTGAATACGGTGATGGTTACAGTGTAAATATCTTCCAGGAGCCCGTATCGAATAGAATTCTCACGGACGGCTCCAATCATATGATCAGCCAGCACGTGAACGCCGTGGGCGGAGACACGCGCTAGATCCTGACCCGTGAGAAAGGCCAAAAGAAGTAAAAAAAAGAACTACAAAACCTACACACCTGTCAATCATCTATTGGGTGACACGTAGAGTATCGATAGTGTGGGTCCCTGTACAGAGGGGACATTTTCATTAGCGACGGATGGACTGAGTCCAGCGCCCTACGGACGCAATCCGCTTTCCTTTTTTTTTTTTTTTTTTTCTGTCAGTGGTCATAACCTACCAACAAAAAGAAAAGAAAAAAATGAGCGTGCTATCAACAGCCTCATCACCGATGGCCTGCTTCAGCACGAGCCGCCTCCTGCCATCAGCGCGAGCGTCCATTGCTCGTCTTTCATCAGCGCGAGCCTCCGTCGCTCGCCCCCCATCATCAGCTTTCCTTCGATCCCCTCTTCCTTCTCCCGTGCTCCTCCACCGGGTAAATACTAAAAATGGTATTTCTTCTTTCATTTTCTTTCTTTTTTCTTTTTTCACTGAAACTCTCTTTCTGCTTCTGTGGTCTCGCAGAATGCCTGGAGAAGGACATCAATTGAGGTGGCCCGCGCGTCCAGTGGCGCCGCCTCCGCCACTTGCTTTGCATCCGATCCGGAGCAGCTGAAAAGCGCGAGGGAAGATATCAAAGAGCTTCTCAAGACTACTTTCTGCCATCCCATTCTTGTAATGTCGCCCCCACCTTTGATTTTCTCTTCCGTTTTCTAATGCTTTGAGTTCTCTTTTTCTAGATTCCTGCCGGTGATTTCTCTCTACTGGAAATGGATGTTCAGTCGACTCTAGATTGATGCAATGTGGAGAATAACGTGATGGGGATAGTGCTACTTAAGTGTTCTGTTTGATGATAAAACAAGTGGGTGGCGTTTGAATGTGCAATCCAATTGAAATGGGAAGATGTCTCTGATTAATCATGAAGAGGAAGTAGCCCTCAAGGAAGAGTAGCTGCGTTTCATTCCAGTCCAAACTGAAAGCAGTGCAAATGCATTCTGGGTCCTGGTCCTTCAATATGAATGCTAAGGAAGGAAACCACAACTTGCTCTTTATAAAAATTTATTATACTGAGTTGGAGATAACAATCACCGAAGAATTTCAACATGTAAGCGATTGTATACAATATCGAATTGGATTGGCTAAGAATTCGACACTGCATCCAATCGCCTGAGAATTCAACACTTAAAACCCTGTTTGGTTGCCGCTTACAAACGAGTTCATCTCATTTTAGTTAACAGTAACTATTTATTAGAGATTTGGTTAGGGTTAGAAATGATCTTGATTATGATCTCTAATACATAGTTATTGCTAACTAAAATGAGATGAAATTATTTTGAAGTGGCAACCAAACAGGGCCTAATATTTCACCAGAACATGGGTCAATAACTACTCTTAAATAAAGAAGGGATTAGATGTAACCAGCTCAATGCCAAGAGGGGGGAATACAAAGTAGCAGTTATAGTCGATTCTTATTAACGAAGCAAAGAACAAATAGTTGTTGAGATACTTGTAGTACAGGGTATGGTTCTTGCTGAAGGGCTTTGTACGACTTCCAATTTTAGTCAAGGTCTTGTCGTAATGGAGGGGCGACATAGCAAAACTAACCACTTGCGCTAAAAAGCTTGAACTAATAGAGCGTGGCGAATCAATCCCTTTATCTCATAGCCCAGGTCAGGCCTTCGGCCCCCTCGTGCGCCCCACTTCACATGGGTTCCGCCTCACACGGGCTGCCCACCCTGAGTGTGCCCCCACTTCATACAGTCCACCCCATTCGAGCCCGGTGTGAAAATGCCCCTGCATTAATCAACCCCGGTGAGGAGTCTAGAACACGAGACCTCCCACTCTGATACCATTTTTGATGCAGGACAACTAACCACTTACTCTAAAAGTCCAAACTAATAGAACATGGCGAATCAATCCCTTTATCTTATAGCCTAGATCAGGCCCTTGTCCGAACCTTCGTTGTGGGCCCCACTTCACATGGGTCCCTCCACATGAGCCACCTGCCTCACACGGGCCGCCCATCCCAAGTGTGCCCCTGCTTCACACATGCCACCCCACTCGAGCCCGGTGTGAAAATGCCCTGGTCTTCTCAAGAGATATTGGATTTGGCATCGAAAAAATAAAATCATAAGCCATGGAAGTTAGGTGTTTTATGATGTTAAGCTTTTTCTGGCTGGTCAGCTAGAACGTGAAGCTGGGGTACTCTGTGCCTGGTGTCCCAGCTGCCAGTGGTGTTGATTCAAAGAGATGACTGAACCTATGGACAACATCCTTCTTATAGAGAAGGATTCATGCGTACAAAATGTTCATTTTGATGCAAACATTGATGCAAACAAAGTAAAAGTTAAACACACTTACATAATATTATTTAGGCAAGTCCATGATCTAGATTCATTGGAAAAAAGAAAAAAAGAAGATAATTATGGTTGTTGACACTAAGGTCTGCTTGTTGTGGAGGGGCAAGCAAGGATGAATCTCGGCCTTGGAGTCTCTCATTTGTATTCAATGAAACTTGCTCCCTTACCTTGAGGCTAAACATTTAGTTTGCCCCCGTTGGCAGAGAGGGGAAGTTGTTATCAGATGCTTTTAGCTAGAGGAGTGATAGGCTCCCTGCTCTTGTAATTGAGAAGTTTGTTCCCAACTAATTGATGTATCCTTTATCCTTTGGAAAAAAAAATATTGTTTTTACGTCATAAAAGAAGACTGATTTTTTTTAATTTTTTTTTCATTTTAACATTTTACTTTAAATGAGATAGTGAGAATAATAAATGGAGATAGTGAGCATAATTTAAAGATTGTTCATTTAAAATGGTTTTTGTATGCCTCCAGGTTCGTCTAGGATGGCATGATTCTGGTACCTATGACAAGAACATTGAAGAATGGCCACAAAGGGGTGGAGCCGATGGCAGTCTAAGATTCGAAATAGAGCTGAAGCATGCTGCGAATGCTGGTAATGGAAGTCCAGTTTACACAATGTTACTTGGGTCGGTGTTACACTTGCCTGATAATTTTGTATTTCAGGTCTTGTGAATGCAGTAAAGCTTCTTCAACCTATCAAGGACAAATATTCAAATGTGACGTATGCGGACTTGTTCCAGTTAGCAAGCGCTACAGCTGTGGAGGTCTTTCTTTGTTGGATTCTTGTGATTTTTGCTCTGAACAGACTTTATGATTGAAAAGGATTACTGACTTTCTACTTCACAATTTTTCAGGAGGCTGGAGGCCCCAGACTTCCTATGAAATATGGAAGAGTGGATATCTCTGGACCTGAACAATGCCCTGTTGAGGGAAAGCTTCCTGGTTAGATAACTATTCCCGTTTGGATGATGGATGTATATGTCATTCATGCATTGCAGCATGCATATTTGGAACAAGATAACATATTTTCTGTTTATTTGAAACAAGATAACATTTTCTGTTTATGATTTTGTCGTTTTGTATTCATATCTTGAACTGAAATGTTGCTATACAGTGTCGAACTATTTTGCAAAGGGCATCTCTTGCTATCATCTGATTCTAACATTTGATTGGTTTGTTTGAGTACCTTGATGTCCTATTCCACCTCTTAAAGAGGTCCTATGTCTCTAATTCATTTGTATTGCTCCTCTGCTTATTATTTTTTGAAAAAGAACTCGGATCTCATCTTGCATTTCTTGTAACACGCAGTAATTTTTTTATTTTTTTTTCCTTTTATCCTTCAGCTTTGCACTGGAAGCTGTTTTAGTGATGACCCTTGTTGTTTTCCAACTTGGTGTACAGTGAGGATCTATTTTCATTAACAGAATTCATGTGATCCATGGGACTAGAGTGAATGTTAGGCATCTAGCAGTCCATTACTATCACTATACATGTCACTCCTGACTTCTGAATTTAGTCTGTTCTTTGATGGTCGCTATATTCATTTTCATACCTATCCAGATTGCCAGTCAACCTATCTACTGATCATTCCTGAATCTGATGTGCATTGGTTTTATTGGGTTCATCATCATTGTCTTGAAAGCCTTATCCCAACTAATTGAGGTCAGCTACATGAATTCTGTTTTTTGGGATTGATAATTTGATATTGTTCAAATGTATTTTCAAAACCAATCAAACTGGTGTTGATAACTGTGAACCTGTGATACTGATACATGTTAGTGGTTCTAATTATATGTTTCTCAACAACCTGGCGTTGACTTTTGTGAAGATATGCAGTAGGATGGATTCTTACATCTTGAATCTGCATATTCTCAAGTTATCAGATTTTTCAACTTATTGTGCTTTGTATGAACCTCGCTATTCCTGGATTTCTCATTTCACAAAATGATGTTTTCATTATTTGGTCCTCACCCACATCTTCTTCTTCTCTCCTTCTGCATGTTTTGGTAATTAAATCTTAGTTCTTTGTCCATGTTAGATGCTGGTCCCCCCTCACCTGCTACACATCTGCGTGATGTCTTCTACAGGATGGGCCTTAATGACAAGGTTACTCTCACCATCTCTGTATTTGAATCGTAAATTTCATACTTCATTTTTGTCAGCTTTTTGTAATTAACTGCATTGGTTATATTTGCAGGAGATAGTTGCATTATCTGGTGCACATACACTGGGAAGGTCTAGACCAGAACGTAGTGGTTGGGGCAAGCCAGAGACAAAGTATACTGTATGTGATCAATAATATTTGGGGGTTTCTCTACATGTGGAATGCTACTTATTTGAACGGAATCACTACGGAAATGATCTATGAGTTATCAGGAAAATTTGTACTATATTGGCCTTGGCAATTTGATCAATACACAGGACTGACATATACACCCATAGAAAATTCTTCAAATGAAAGGAAAAATATAAAATGCTAGGAGATAGCTTTATGACCATTATTACTGAGCACAGAAAAACCATGATCCTGAACATAGTCATTCAGCAAATCTGTTGCGGATTTTTTTTTTTCTTTTTCTTTTGGTTGTGGATTTGAACTGAGCACTACAAAGGAATTTCCTTTGGGGTTTATTTCTTTTAATTACATCTGTTCAAATTTCTGTGTCTATTCATCTCAATATTTCCCGGAGCTTTATGCCAATTTTTTTTTTTTTTTTTTTAATGATTTTTGAAAAAAAATTCGAGTATCTTTCTCCCATCTGTAGTGTCAGCACATATGGGTGTGGTCTTCACTACACTGATTGTTACTAATGACCTTGTTAGAAGTTATTACTGGATGTGTTGCAACCAAAATAACAATCAAAGCTTTGGCCACTTTTGGAGAGCTGTTTCTCCTAGAGGGTTTTAAGAAATCCAGTAGTTGACAAGTCTTGCTGAGTTGGCAAAGTGAATTGCACTAACACTAGGATTAAGAAGTCCTGTTGAAAGAGATCTGAAGAATGGCACGAATATCCATGTAGGAAGCAATACTGAACTTCTTAGGTGATTCACACTTCACAGTTCTCATGACGATTCTCTCCAAATTTTGCATTGTATTCAACTTCATGTGATGTCACTTTGGACCTTCACACCGCCCATCTCGCAGAATGCCATCTTGCATTCATTTGCCTCACTGTGAGCTATGTTGCATGTATATTTGAATCGGTGAAGGTGCAGAGAAGCATTGGATTCTGGCACTGCTCAGACTTGTGTATGATCCTTTTGGATTGTTTTTCTTCCTTTTGATTAGCAATGACTACTAAAACAACAATCATGTAAAGATACAATCTAGGAAACATCACCCAGAATAGGAGTACTGATGTTTCATTTCAAAAGCATAGATTTTGAGGTTCCATCTTTCGCAAGAGAGCTCATGACCTCACTAACATCTCCCCTAACATGAATGAGCAGAAGATCTATAATCTCCTTCCTGTCATGTATTTTGATGCATTGCACCAACGATGCAGTCAACTGCAGCTGATTGCATCACTGGTGTAGTGCATCAAATTTCCTCCAAGTATTAGCAAAACTCCCTAGGATTGGGTTCTAAACAAAATTTGTACAAACAGTATTGAGTGAATCGCCTTCAATTAATAACAGGCTGGCAGCCGACTCCTCTAGGAGAGCTCAAACTTCTGAATTGTAATCTAACACCCAACAGCTCCACACACACAAACTTCACATTCCCTCTATTATCTGGAAGGAGCCCTAATTCCCTTCTAGGCTTGGAATATTTTTCAGTTAGGCTTAGAAAATCTGACCAGTGAGGCTTCCATCTTTCCGCTGTCACCTCAGAGACATTCCTTACAAGAGTCCTGATTTTCAACCCCTCATAAAGTCATCCATCCAAAGCTTCTAAAACAAATTTGAGCAAGCACTCGAAATGTATGAGCTATTTTTATCTCAAGTGGAAACATGAGCCCGTGCTCCAAAAAGTTCTACCATTGGCTCCTTCCAAGCAGCAAACAACCAAATAACATGAAGTGGCTGGAACCCCTTCTGTGGAAATGGGCAAGATCTTCAACACTCTAAATGTGTATATTTGCCATCCTTTTCATTGATATATACACTTGATTTTTGGTGAAAGCTTAGTGGTCAATTTATAAGCGGGCGAAATCTCCAACTCTGTGTACAATTGGCTGTCCTTTTCATTGGTAGAATGTGGATTATTTGATGGAGGCTCTCTAACCAATGCAGAGATTCTTTTAATGTATTCTGGATGTTACATAACTCTCACTGTCTGTTGCTTCACAGAAAGATGGACCTGGGGCACCAGGAGGTCAGTCATGGACAGTGCAATGGTTGAAGTTTGACAATTCTTATTTCAAAGTAAGAAGCTTCACTAGTCTTTTTTAATTTAATTGTATGATGATTTTATGGCTACATTTGGAAGTTCCCCATTATCAATGTAATGCAAGTGGCAATGATTGCCAGAATTGTACGATGAAGATGTGGGCCCCAAAAGCCCGATTTAAGGGTCCTACCAGCCACCCGGTGGGCCCCACATGACATATTTTCTTAGAGGTTAGTAGAGATAAGGGTGCTTTGTGCAGTTTCGGCTTGATTCTTTGTAGTCTTTATTAAAGATTTTGAGGTTTTTTGTCAGGAATCCAATTAGGAGGTCTTTTTGGTTACCTCTAGTAATAGTTTCCAAATATATGTAGTTTTGTGTGTCATAAAGTTAGTAGTCTTGTATTTTGGGGATTTGTGCCTTTATCTTTAATAAGATATATTGACATCTCTCTCTCTCTCTCTCTCTCTCTCTCTCTCTCTCTCTATATATATATATATATATATAGGAAAAGGTATTATGCGTTTAACCTCATGGGAAGTAGTTCCCATAAGGTTGAGCTGTGTGGGCCCCGCTGTGATGTGCATCAGACATGCACACCATGCATTTGGTGGGTCCCATATTGGTTATGGGATATCCCAAAAATCAAGGGTATCCAGAACTCAAGCAGGCCATACCAACTGAAACAGTGTAAAATCATGCCTACAACATCTAAAAGCACTTGTTGGGGCCCACCTGAGTTTTGGATACAGTTGAAACTTGGTGTGACCACTTTTTTAAGTGGGACACGCACAATGGATGGGCTGGATTTCTCAACCACATCTCAGTTGATCCTGTAAACAATCATAACGGTTTTAATGGGTGGATATCCACTCTTAATTGTTGTCTATGGTGTGGCCCACCCAAGTCATGGATTGTCGTGAGTTTTAGGCTCATGGCCCACCACGGAATAGTGCATCTGACTGATGGTGTGGATGCCTATCACACATCACAATGGGGCCCACACAGCTCGACCTCATGGGAACTTCCCATGAGGGTCGAGCGCATAGTACCTTGCCCCCCCCCCCCCCCCCCCCCCCCTCTCCCCAACACACACAAACACTCACCTGCGAACCATCTCTCATGAGTTCTCGTGAGAGATTTTTGAGGACTCATCACACATGATGTGTCCCCAAAATCTGAGCCGTCCAGGTGATGCAGCACCCCAAAAAACCTCTAGGGCCCAACTTTCAACCTGGTTCACAAATCTGGTGGGCCATGGAAAAAGGAAACAGTTTCCTCCTTTGATTTCCCTCCCCCTCTCTCTCTTCTATGGCCCACCAGAGTGCTGGATCAGGTTGAAAGTTGGGCCCCAGAGGTTTTTCGGGGTGTTGCATCGCGTGAACGGCTCGGATTTTGGGGACACATCACATGTGATGAGTCCTCAAAAATCTCTCACGAGATGGTTCGCAGGTGAGCATTCCTCTATATATATATCTATATATTTATATTTACCCACGCATTCAAACCCCACACTCACTCCCTAGCTGGGTTTACCCCACCTATGGGTTTCGAACCCAAGACCTCTTGTTGAAACTCCAAAGAGTCTACCAACGAGGCAAGGACTCGAACCCAAGATATATCAATATCTTGGGAGCTCTTGTCATATATTAATGTCTTGGAGGATCTTTAGTAAGATAAGTTAATATTAGGATAAGAAAGAGAGAAGCATAAGAGAACAAAAGGAAGAGATTTGGTTGGGTTTGTGTGTTTGTGTTTTTGTGTGTAGAACTGTAGATGTTGTATTGAGATTGGAATAAACAGATTGCAAATTTAGGGAGAACATTCTCTTGTAGATGTAAATTACAAAAAAAGACAAAAAAGAAAAAGAAAACTTTGAATTCTGTGGTGTGTACAAAAATCTGTTCTTTGTCTCTTTTCTTCTTTTCACTGTGACAAACATCACCGAGATTTTGTGCGAGAAACATGGTAATATTGTCTATTTTATTTATCACGATTATAAAGCGAGATTTTCCTGGTAATATCCGAGAAAAACCAAAAAAAAAAAAAAAATGAAAATGAAAATCTCCCGAGAAATTGCCGCTGTGCTTCTTTCTCATTCATGCGTGCATCTTTATAGATCCCTTGAATGGCAATGAGATAGGAATAATAACAAAGATGCAAGCTTAGGGAGAACATTCTCTTGTAGAGAGAGAGAACCTTACTAAAGAAAAACAAAAACCATTGAATTGTAGTGTGTGCAAACATCTGTTCTCCTCCTCTTCTTTTCTCATTCACATCATATGTCACAAAGCCAATACGATAGTTAGTGCCAAATCGCAAATTAGATATGTTTAGACCTCACCATACATGCTTCACTTGTGATTTTGGCGGGGAAAAGAGGGAAAATGGAAACCAGTTGAAGCAGATTCCATTTTCTGCACGGACACAAAAACCGGACTTACCCAATATCTCAAAATTCCCACCAACCTTGATTTGACAGTACATCCAACGGACCTAATTCTGTTTCAATCAGGATATCAAAGAGCGGAGGGATGAGGATCTGCTGGTTTTGCCGACTGATGCTGTTCTATTCGAGGATCCATCTTTCAAGGTAAACACAAAGGATGCCAATATTTTCCAGGCAGGAAGGCTAGGCAAAGGGTTCCATCTTTTGTTTTACCTCCACAATACAATCACATGGTTGCAGGTTTATGCTGAGAAATACGCAGAAGATCAGGATGCATTTTTTGCAGACTATGCTGAAGCTCATGCCAAGTTAAGCAACTTGGGTGCTAAATTTGATCCTCCTGAGGTTTGTTTGCTGAATGAGCTCTGTTCTTGCTACTCGCAAAAGTAGGATTTTAAATCCTGCTCTTCCCAGGTCACATGTGTGCAAGATCTGTCTGTTTATTGGGTGCACCCCATTAGGTGTCTTGGCATGAAATCATGCTGGTCTGATCATGAGGTGGAACACATTCATATGTTGAATTCGGACTATTGGCCAATGTTTAAACCATCCATTTTCATGCACATGTGACTGACCTGATAAGAGGAGTGGCCTGATTTTTTGGGACCCTGCACCTACATGATGGGGCCTGCCTGATGAACTACCTAGATCTTGTACAGATGTGCCACATAAACTATGTGTGGGGGAAGCACGATTCTAATCCTACTCTCACGAGTGGCCATCACATTACTGTTGTTTGTAATCTGAATTACTAATGCAACCGTCCTTCAATCAATAACTTCAAATAAAATCCATCTGGTGGGACTTTCTTTTTTCCCCTTTATCAGGGTTTCTCGATAGACAATGGCCCCAAGAACGCCATCCCAGAAAAGTTTGTGGCATCAAAGTACTCATCTGGAGAAACCAAGGTCGTAAGCTTAGACACTTATAGTACTGTTATTATGCTTGCAAAATATTTCATGGAAGACACCCTTGTGAAGAAGATCTATTTGTGTTTAATGGATTGCTCTTGTCCCCATTTCTTTTACTGTTATGGTTTGCAGGCTGCTTAAGAAACAAGAACCGTGTTATGTTCTGCTGTGTTCTTTTAATAACACAAGATGAAGCTTTTCCAACACACTGTGAACACCTAAAACATACAAGTCATACAAGGAGAAAGGAATAAAAGGGAAATAAAATGAGTGTTGTATTTGAATGCAGAGAGAGCTGTCGGACTCCATGAAGCAGAAGATCCGGGCAGAGTATGAAGCGATCGGTGGCAGCCCAGATAAGCCTCTCAAGTCCAATTACTTCCTCAATATCATGATTGTGGTTGCTGTTTTGGCGCTTTTGACATCTATACTAGGGAACTAATGCTTTGTGTGGTGGTTTTTTGTGTTCCTTTTGATTGATCTATGAGGCTCAATTACCTTTTGGAGTCCTTGATTTTAGTGTTTGTTTTTTGTACGAAGCCAGTTCTTCTCAATTAAATCAATGAGAAGGGGGTACATTTTGAGTGTGCTGGTCTGATGCAGAAGGTAAGCTTTGGTTTTAAGGCCTGTCTGGATATAAGGAGTCCATATGAAAACAATATGTTTTCCTTTGATTTGACGTTGATGTCTGTTTGGATTGCAAAGGAAACCATCGATCCTACTATTAGACAACCGGAATTCAGCTTGCCATCCAAATAGATCAAAGACCACTCTTTTGGGAATCAACCATGCTGGAAAATTGTAATCATTATAGTATTATAGTGATCCATGTCCGTACCTTGGATTCCTTGTATCCAAACAGTCACACAGGGGAATGATAAGGTGACATGTCCGTACCTTGGATTCCTCGTATCCAAACAGTCACACAGGGGAATGATAAGGTGAGATGCCAAGGTGACCCCAAATAGCTGGACAAGGCTATGATGATGATGTGGTGGAACATTAAATTCATAAGAAACTTCAGAGATGCCCTGTGATTGGTGTCGGGTGGCCAAGCTTAATCCTTACTGTTTTGTTTGTGGGTGGGCCACCCAAAGAAGCTTAACCCATGTTTTGTTATTTATTTACACCAATGAAAAGGCTCCAAGCAGGAAATCCTGCTTGGAAGCCAATAGAGGATCTTGACTCTTATTTATTTATTTATTTCTATGAGAAATGTGAATAATTTGGTTTATCTTTAACTGCTATGCACGTCTTTTTGGGCATGCATGCTAGAGAGGAGGGCGCGAATTAGGCGTTACCCAGGGAACAGCTTAGTGGGTGTTACCCCTTCCTTGTTGTCCACATGGGTGATATTTTGTATATCCACGCCATCCATCCGTTTCTCCAGCCCATTTTGGGATGGGATTCCAAAAATTATGCCGATGAACCATGCCACTGGAAATAGTGGGGATTGAGTACCCCACCATTAAAAATTCCAAAGAACCCAGCCTAAGGTTTTAATATTTTTTATTTGCAATCAAACATGTTGATGATGCCCAGAAGATCTGGATGAAGGGAAATTATAAAGATCAGCTTGATCAAAAACTTTTGTGGCCCACAAAAAGCTTTTAATGGTCATTCATCACCATTTCTAATGGTATGATCCACCTAAGATTTGGATCTTCTTAGGGTTTGGTATCACGCCTAAAATGAGATGGAAAAACAGATGGACGGTGTGGATTTGTAAAAAATATATCAATCTGGCCCCACACGGTTAGGGTAACATAACACTCACTAAGCTGTTACCAGGGTAACAGCTAATCCGCTCTCCAAGGGACTGAAAACGCTCCCAATATTTTCGGACGCCCATTGCGTGGTGTACCGACCTCGGTGGTGTTGACGTGATAAAGCTCTGTTGGCCACCATGATGTATGTGTCATATACATACTGTCCATCCGTTTTGCGAGATCATTTTAGGTCTTGTGCCACCGTTGAAAACTTCCCAAGGTGGGGAGCAAATTAGGAGTTACCGATGGAAGAGCTTAGTGGGTGTTACCCCTACCGCGTGTGGCCGACATTGGATGATATTTTGCATATCCATGCTGTCAATCCATTTCTCCACCCATTCGAGGATAGGGTTCCAAAAATTATCTAAATCCAAAACTCAAGTGGACCATAGCGGTGATTGAGTTCCCCACCATTAAAAATTCCAAAGAGCTCATTGTAAGGTTTTGGTAATGTTTATTTGCAATCCAAGTTGATAATGTCAAGAAGACCTGGATGAAGGGAAAATATAAAGGCCAGCTTGATCAAAAATCTTTGTGGGCCCACAAACAGTTTTTAATGGTTATTCATAACTGTTTCTAATGGTACAGTCCACCTGAGATTTGTATCTTCGTAGGGTTTGGGATCACATCCTAAAATGATATGGAAAAACAGATAGACGGCATGGATATATAAAAAATACATCAAGATGAGCCCTACATGGTCAGGGTAACACCCACTAAGCTGTTCCTGGGTAACAGCTAATACGCTCTCCCTACGGTGTAGATATAACACATGCGTCGTGGTGGGGTCCACAACTTTTCCGGATCCTCAGTTGGCTCCAAGGCAGAAAAACCGGTCCACGTCATCACATAGGTCAGCAACCATGTCACATCCTCAGTACATTATGTGATCGGCACTTGCATGGACATGCGGTGCATGTGCTAGCATGGCCCATGTGCCACATCAAGGTTGCTTATCAAGTGCGCTTATATATATATATATATATATATATATATATATATATATATATATATATATATATATATAGAGAGAGAGAGAGAGAGAGAGAGAGAGATGAATGCTCACCTACAAACCATCTCTCACGGGAACTCATGAGAGATTTCTTAGGGCTCATCACACGTGATGTGTCCCTAAAATCTGAGCCGTCCACGTGATGCAGCACTCTGAAAAACCTCTGGAGCCCAAATTTCAACCTGATCCAGAATTTTAGTGGGCCATAGAAGAGAGAGAGGCAAATTAAGGGAGGAAACTGTTTCCATTTGCCATGGCCCACCAGATTTGTGAACCAGGTTGAAAGTTGGGCCGTGGGGGTTTTTTGAGGTGATGCATCACATAGACGGCTCAGATTTTAGGGACATTTCACGTGTGATGAGCCCTAAGAAATCTCTCACGAGTTCTGATGAGAGATGGTTCGTAGGTGAGCATTCCCCCCCCCCCCCCCCCCCCCCTCTCTCTCTCTCTATATATATATATATATATATCCAGGCCCACAAAAATCGTACTGGTGCTTATCAGGCGCTTTGCATGCATGAGTAATGTGGATCGTCCAATTAGATCTTTTAGCAGTCATTTGATAGGTGTCTGTGGCCGATCTCATGAGCAGACATGCTTTTATTTTTGGGACTAGGGGGGCCATATGATGGATGGCCTAGATCGTACACATGGTGCCATGCTGGCATGTGTGACTGTGATTAGCAGAGAGTGTGGTTGAGACCCTTACCAGCATGGTTATAAGACTCCGCGACTCAAGTTGACTCGTTACTCCCTGAGTCGATTCTGAAGTTGCTCGAGAGAGTTGAATAGCTTGAGAATATTTTGGTAGTAGATAGGTGCTTGCTTAGCACCAAAGATAGGGCCGCATATGGAGTATTTGGTTAAACAGCGAAATATTCTGAACTTGATCCTTACATCCGCTTGTCAACTGCCATGACGCCTTTTGCAGTAGGGTGGTTTGGTGAGGAGATTTTTAGGGTATGTTTGGATTGTAAGTTACTTAAGATAAGATATTTATCAGATAAGTTACTTATCTTGGTTTTTACTTATTAAGTAGATAAGTATGTTTAGTAAACAACATACTTATCAGCCAGTAAGTAA
This sequence comes from Liriodendron chinense, assembly GCA_003013855.2. Lineage (NCBI taxonomy): Eukaryota > Viridiplantae > Streptophyta > Magnoliopsida > Magnoliales > Magnoliaceae > Liriodendron > Liriodendron chinense. The sequence goes on from ML058513.1 coordinate 6,935,191, forward strand.
CTAAGTATGTTCGGTAATAACACATTGATAAGTAACCTTAAGCAACATATTGACATGAAAAGAAAAAGCTAAGCGTTGAGGCAGTTTTCCTAGCAGGATGAGCTTTTCTAATCCCACTTGCATGCAATAAAGCTCATGTACATGCCATGCATGTGCTAGCATAGGACGATTGGTCCGGATACATTCCATCCATCAGAACGGGACCACTATATGGATGCCCTGGCACAAGAATCAGGTTGATCCACTGGTCAGGAGGGCCACAATCTGCAAAACAAATGTATGGCTTTGGAAGGATTCACTTGTTTCCAATAGCCGTCCACATGGTGAGTGGACTAGAACCATTTTTGGAAAAGACATAGAAGATCAGATCAACCTGATTAGTGGATTGGATCTTGCACCAATTAATGTAGGGCCCATCTTTAATGTGGGCCACCCCACCTTTGATGGGACAGTCCATCATGTGGGGCCTCCTTTGATATGGACGGTATGAGAGAGTAGTGATTGAGTGAACCATGAGTGAGATCTTTGATATGTAGCGTGACCTGAGAGAGATAAGTTGAAAAGCCAAATTGGAGGGTGACTAACGGTGTGGGTGCTTACTAACCAAAAAAAAGAAAAAAAGAGAGGAACAAAAGCATGACACGAGGGACATAAGTAGAAAAGTCAAAAGTAAAAAAGCTAAAAAAAATACTTATTAAGATAAATAATTTTTAAGAGATAAGTTACTTTTCCATTATACTTATCAAACCACCTTAAGTGCCAAAAGTAACTTAACATCTTAACTTCAGTAAAAAAGTAACTTATTTGGTAGTATCCAAACAGACTCTTAGTGTAATAGCCCCCAGTTCTACTCAATTTAATAAAGAGTTCAATTTCTTGCTAGGCTCATCTTTTTTAGTCCCCATATGAGAAATTGTGAACTTTTTGATAAAAAATACTCTTCTGACCAGCCTACTTATAATGTGGATCTTACCTGGAACTCTAAGTGTGATCCACAATGTTCAAGGGATCCATAATGTTTAGGGAGATTCCACATTGCTTAGGGGGATCAATAGTGCTTAGGTGAGATTCCAACCCCTCGAGTGAGATCCATGTTGCTCATGGAGGACCCATAGTGCTCAGGGGAGACCCACAATCCAACCGATGATTAGAGGGACATTTCGACTGAAAAGTTTACAATTTCTTATGTGGGGGATAAAAAAAAATGAGACTCACGAAAAAAAAAAGTGAACTTTTTGTTAGTTTGGGTAGACTTGGGGGTTATTACACTAAAAGTCACTTTGAGTAGCGAGTTCGGTGCCGCTCCGATCTCACCTGCGGTCTATGACATGGCCCTACCTTGATACATCCATGCCGTCCATTCATCTTTCTAGATCATTTGAGGGCATTATCTGAAAAATGAAGGGCTCACAGTAAGCTTATTTGCCATTGAACTTGTTGATAAACTTACATAAACCTGAAAAAAAGGTAAAAATATAACACTTTCCTATGATATGGTTCACCTGAGAACTGGATCTGCTCATCCGTTAAAACAATCTGAAACAATGGTAATCTAGACCACTGCTTGTTGCGTTTCCCATAGTGGGTACGACACAACAACAATCTCCTCGGCATTATAATACCAAAATCTCTATTTCGGCCTATAAATAGACAGTAGAAAAAGGCTCGTGAATGTTCCAAAGTGGAGTCCCTTGTTGGTAGGATCTTTGAGATCTTAGGCCACGATCTATGGTGGGAATCAGAGTGCGAATGGTTACCGGACCATGCGCCACGTGGCAGCAGGTATATAAAATCTGGGGTCGATGTCTTTCAACCATACGCACAACCCAAGCACATGTGTCAAGCTGATAGAATTCCACTAATTTGTGCTCGAACCTATCATGTTTCGACATGCTCTACTGTATTATTTCCACAGGAACAGATGTTGATGGCCGGTGGGCCTCACCGCCACCTAGTTTCCACTTGCAAAAAGAGAAAAAAAGAGTAAAGAAACCGGTCAGGACAGTGCCATTTGACGAAAGTACTACCTCGATTGCATGGAACTCCCCTACAACATATCCCTTAAGCAGAGCAAAAGTTGGATCTGGACCGTCCTTCCATCTTGTGCGCCAATCATGGATGGGCCAATATTATTAGCGACCACGCCAACCAGTCCTAGCCATCGAATATCAACTGTTAGGCCTTGTTTTTTTCTACACCGCCCATTTCATGGCCACCAATCAGAAGGTTAAGATACTTGATTTTTGAGATCTGATCCACACGATTAGGATCCTGTAGGTGGAGGGTCCCATCCACCTACCCTCTGCCACGTCATTGTAATAGGTAGGTTGCAGCATTCGGATCTCCTGTACAACCGGCTACCGTCTCCCGTGTTTTAGGTTGCGTGTTGAGACAAGGCAAGGAAAGTTCATTGGTCTCACGCGTGGAAAGTGGATAACACGAGCGTGAGACAGAAGCTTCTAGTCAGGCTAATTTTCGGATGGGGCATCCAAAAAGTGGGGTTCGTCTGATGAACGGTTGTGATGGATGAGGAGTAGAGTCGGCAAGTTCTTTCTTCGTCGGGCACGCGTGGAAGAAAATCGTGGTAGCAAAACACGTGAACTGATATGGTAGAATCAGATCTACCAGAATACGATAGAGGCCCCCACCTCGTAAGTTCATGTGAGGGTGGATCAGGACCGTTAAAAAAGTAGTGACTACATTAGATGACCCACTTTTCAATAATGTATCTTACAAGGATGTTCCGAATCATTGATTGATACAGAATTTAAATAGATAGCAAAAAAAAAGTAGTTAACGGTTGGAATTTTTGTGGAAAAATGAGATAAAAGGACGACTCTGATTTTTATTTATATATTTAATAAATGGGCCATCCATGAAAGGACACACAAGGTTTACGGTCCCGATCCATCTTCGACCCTTTCATGTCTACGATGAATGGGTGCTCTATTACAGTACGATATAGACAGGTCTACCGTATCGTTTCCGAAAAAAACACACTCACCCATGAAACAGTACGGGAATTGTCTACAACACCTGTTTTGCGCAGCGCGTAGCACACCCAAGCTATGTGGGGTCCATCATGTTGTATATATGAAATCCACTCCGTCCATCAGGTTGAAACCATTATTCAAACCGTTAGTACAAAATATAAGACAGATTAGAAGCTTGCATGGGTAAAGGGAAAATGTAAAATTGAGCCAAAACCACTGAGTCCACTCGGTCTGGCCCGTCCGAGATTTTTCATCAGTCATATTTTTGTATTTTCTCTTCATCCTGGTCCATTACACCTGATCAACGTTTTCGATGAAAGATACAAACCATTGTGAGTCCACACACGAACCTATGGCCAGCATCCATTTCCTATTGTTCTATGTGGTGCGGCCCATATGACATGTGGATCTAGCTTATTTTTGTTGTATTATTCTAACATACAGGATATAACCTGATTGGACGGAGTGGATTTCACATTCACAACATGGTGGGACCCACAGATTGGGAGGTCATACGCTCTGCGTAAACAGGTGTAGTAGAGGATAGAGGGATTCCGGTCCCAAGAAACGCCGGTCTCTCTCACTCTCTGATCGATTCCTGATGCTGATGCTGATGCCGCCATCGTTTTGGGTAAGAAGACAAGGTCAGATTCTCTCTCTCAAGCATACGCAGATAAGTGATTGATACTTTTGCGAAGAAATGAAGGCATGACTGACTAACTGTTACTGTGATTTCCATCTTTGTTTGGAGATTGGAAGAAAAAAGTTAAGTGGTTTTGATTTCTTGGGTTTTTAGGGTTTCCTTTCTTTCAAGAAGTTCAATTCATAGCAGCTGTTCTTCTTCTTCTTTAAATTTTTTTGGTGAATTTCTTCTCTTTGTTCCAATTATCGATCGTTTTGGTTTCGCTAGCAATTGATTTATTGATAGTTACATTCTTTCTATTTCTGTATTTCATTTCTAAATTTAAAATGACTCATTTTCTTTTCTTGTTTGATCTGTTTGGACGTACAAGCGCATTGAATTGCGAAATTCAGTTTAACATTAGTAATGAGGAAGTATCGGCCAAGTTGCATTTACGTTTCTTTCAAGTTCAACTTGGATGCATTGTAATTGCAATTTGGATGCAGATCCCCAAATAAGGAGATTACGATTCCTCCAATTGGCGAGCATTTCGGACATTTTTTGATAATGTATTGAAATCTTGAGTTAAAAGAAAGAAATGGCCAATGGTCCTCATTTTCCGGGAGAGGGAAATCCATTGTTGATTGGTTTTGATCGAAATTAAAAGTATATGGATTGAGTGAGTATGATTATCTTATTGGTGTGAATTCATCACGATGGAATATTGGTATTCCCTAGTGTTTCTCACCTGATGGAGTGTTTGGATCTACTGCTCGTGTAACCACGTGGGTGATGGTGATGCTGACCGTTTGAGATAAGTTACTCACGATTAGGTGTGCTCTTTATGTTAAGCCATTAATTCTATGTGAGGAGATTTAATAGCTTAGAAGCCACTACCGACTTGCCACCAGGTGCTACTTTTGATTTCTATAGTTTTTCTAGAGGGCTTTTGATTTCTCTACCATTTTAGACCCTGAGAAAACACAACTTGACAGGTATATTGGATCCACACGCTTTTTTTTTTTCTTACTCAACAGGCACAATTGCCGTTCCTGTTGTTACTCTATTGAAAGAAATGATATAGCACCTCGATGTGCTGGCTCATGAGATGAAGCAGGCTTTTAGGTTCTGCGAGTTGAGAACCCAACTGTGTAATATTCTCTTCTTGATGTCCTTCAGCTGTAGAAGCGGCAAACGATCTAGGTTTGGCATTGGTAGATACAACATAATATATGGTATGATCCAAAATGACTGAAACCAACCCCAACACTAATCTTATTATAACAATGTGAGAACTTTCTTTACCGTAAAACGATATTCTTCTAAGCTGTGGGATCTATATTCCTGATTGTTTGGCTCCCCATCCCCGAGAAAAATTATAAATCAATTATGCAAGAAAAGCTTTACAAAAGACCAACCAGAAGACAAAACAAGTGACCCTCTTATCATCCACCCTGCGCTGATATCAAAAGCAAAAACAAAAAAAGAAAAAAAAGAAGAAAAAAAGCAAAGGTCCACAGACAACAAAGAGGGCCTGCCAAGCAGAAAACATCAAAACCACTGAGTCAGCCAAAGACTAGATTCTTCCAGTCCTACATAAGTGAAAGGAACAAGATCCCAGCAAGCTCCAGCTATGCCAAAGCCCACTCTGCCGCTAGGGAGACACCGGAGTGCTGAATGAATTCCACAGGGGTTATTTTGTGCAAAAAGATTCTGGCATTTCCTTCATTTATATTACCCATTAAATATCATAAGGCATCAGCTTCCAGATGGCTTTGCCACGTCTTGAAAATGGATCTGACAACGACCCTGTTAAAAAGTCGAACATGGGTTCATTCATGACCCACTTGATTAAAGGGTCCACCATGCCCTTTAATTAAGTTGTTTGAGCATCAGAATGCAACTTACCTGTATTGTTAGATGGTTTATGGGATTTGTATTATGATGGATTTATATTTTTATTGATGGTTTGAATTGTTATTGTGGAGTTGAGGTGCCAACTTTATAAATATCCATCTCATTATAACATCTTCCCTTGTTTTTTTTTATTGCAGTATCCAGTTTAATTTTCAATACAAGATAATCATTAGCATTGTGAACAATTTTAGATTGTACGGAGTCAATAAAACACTTCTTATTTTTCAGTGACGAGAAATTTTGAGACATCTCGATGTGCTCACTCTCATCTCTTTAAAGAAATCAGCTCACCCTCTGTAAGGGCTCAGAAATTTGGGTTACCACCTTCTACCTGCATCAAGTTAGTACGGCTCAGAAATTAGGGTACCACCTTCTGCCTGCATCACGTTAGTACATGTGACTGTCAAAATTGTGCCAAGGAAACTGTATTGTATGACAGCTATTAAGTTCCTTTTATATTTGGATCTGTAGTATTCATTGATTATCTATGCGATGAAGGAATGCCATGTGGGATTTTGTTCCCATCTGAGTAAGCAGTGAATGGCCTCATAGCAAAGTGCGTAGGTGGGCAGCTCAGGGCAAATGTACACTGAGTAAGAGGGAACAAAGTTCATGTTTTTATTCTGAAGGCATCTTCAAGGAGTGTAATGGGCCATGAGGAAGATAAGCTGCAGTCCAATGATGGTGGAATCAATGATGAAGCCACAGTTACTATGGGCGAAAATGTAGAGATGTGCCATACTACATATAAAGGTACTGAAAAGGATGGGAATTTGGCACTTTGCCGCGTGTGCCATTGTGCAGAATCTGACAGAAGGGGGGATGCTGCCTTAGGCTTCTTGGAGATCACCCCTCCGTCAGAGGAAGTTGTGAAGATCAATGAGGATGAGCAATTAACTAACAAAGTTTCCCAGGAAGGTGTTCAAAATGATGTTGCGCATACTAAGAGTTGGGGAAGGGGGTCCGGGTTTATGGAGTTCGTAAGCCCTGAAGGGGAGGTTTTCATTTGCAGAACAGACATAGAAGCAGGATCTTGTCACCATCAAGACACACTTATTAATCTTGGGTGTTCATGCAAAAGTGATCTAGCTGTTGCACATTATGCTTGCGCATTGAAGTGGTTCATTAACCATGGATCCACCATCTGTGAGATTTGTGGAAGTGTTGCAAAAAATGTCAGATCTGCTGACTTCAGAAAAGTCATGGTTTCTCTTAAGGATTATGAAACATTAAGGGAAAGGACTATCACTGGGGAACCTACTCCCCCACATGTGCAGACAGATTCAGGTGTTGATCCTGATGCTGTTGCTGCTATTCGAAGACAGAGGCTTAGTGAGATTTCATTGTGGTTTAATCCACACAACAACTCTGCAGCAGTTTCAGTTTCAGTTTCACAGGGAGTTGTGGATCAGTCTTCTAATGTTCCTGTTGAAGTTCCCGTCCCCACTGAAAATCCTACAACTAAATGGGCTGTGGAAAGTACTGGGATACTTGTTGCTACTGGGTTGCTTACAGTTACTCTAGCATGGCTGATTGCTCCTCGTGTTGGAAAGGTATGCCTTGATTCGGTGCTATTTTTAAATTTGTAAAAAAAATGATATAGATTGGACCTAATGGTCTCAAATTGTTCTTGGGTTGCATTTGGGATTCTTTCAGTGATCCTTGGGGTTTGAATTCTCCTCCTTTGTTGTGGGACGATTCCTCATCATCTCAGCCCCCCCCCCCCCCCCTCAATAAACCTTTGCCATTCAAAAAGAAGAAAAAATGATATAGATTGGAGTTCTCTGTCTTGCCATGCTATGATTTTTGAGGTGTAATCTTGTTCTAAATAAAAGTTGTTCCATCATTTCGGTGAAAGAACGTAACACTCCTGTATCCTTATGGAAGTCACACAAGTGCTTTCCAAATCAGGGAGAGAGTCAGCGCCATGGAGAGGCTGGCTGCGGTTAAAAGATAATCCATTGGCTGGCTTTTGCGGGTGAAATCTGAGCCATCCGTTGGACAGCAGCCACATTTTCTATTTCCTGAAATACCCCTTACTTTAATTAAGGGCCAGCAAGCAATGTAGGGTCATGGAAGGCAGTTGCTAGGCAAGCTGCTAAGCACAAAGCACCCATATACTGGGTTTAATTAAGCTGCAGCCTCTGCTCCTAGTGGTGCCCTTCTATCAATTTGTTGAGACAAATTAACCTTAAATTATATTGTCAGTCCTTACATCAAAGCTAGGATCATATGGTTGACATCTTCATGGAAGCTCCTGTTTGACAAATTTGATTTTCTTATGCTTAAGCTAAGTGATATTTCCGTTCTCTTGAGAAGATTATCAGAGACAGCTGAATGCTTTTTCTGTATTCTGTTTCTTGTGGTATTCTTTTTCTTGTTTTAATTGTTATTGTGATCTTGTTTCCATTTTCTGCTGATGTTATGGGCATTTTGGTTTTGTCGGCTTGTTCTTCCTCTTTTTCCATACAGAATGTAACTTATTATAATTTCCTGTCTTTGGAATTGATTGGTGGCACTCATCTCTCTCTTCTACAATCTCTTCACATTATGCATGCATGCAAAATTTTTCATCCCGAAACTCTAGCTATGCCTAAAGTCAAAACAGCAACCAATAAGAACATGGGAATCATGGTTTGAAGACTTGTCCTAGTCCAATATGAGCTTGAGTCAACTAGGACTCATTGGACCCCAGTCGAGTCAATAACATGAGTCTTGCAGGGCGGGTAGACTCGGCTGACTTGGTCCAACTCAGATGAGTGGCTTGAGACTTGGGGAAGTCAGGGTGAGTCAGTCTGAATCAGTCCTTTGCAACTCTTGCTTGATTCGAACCCTACTCTTTTTTATTTTTTCCTTTTTTGCTAGTTTCTTCTATTTTTTGCTCATCTTTACCTCCTAACCTAGATCTAGGTTATTGGAGTCTGTCCAGATGATTTAGGAGCCTCCCACGAATTTATTAATTTAATAAACATATTAAGTTAAAAATTATTATTTTATGAAAAAATCAATGAGATATCTATTCAGCATTTCCACTCAGGGAATTGATATTTATTGCATTTTTAGGTCACACATTAAAAGTATTTTATCTTAAAATTAGCCCAGGTATAATTTTAAAGAAATTTTCTATATATATTTTTATTTTTTCCTTATATTTTGAGGAAAGGGGGACGACTTGGCCCGACTCTCCTAGTCACCCCTGACTTGAACACACTACTCAAGACCGACTGAGTTGATCTGAGTCTTAAAACCATGTGTTGAACTCCTAGATGGCCTTCATTCAAAAGCATATTATTTTTCTTTCTTCTTTTTCATCTTTATTCTTTTGCTGATAATTGGTGGTTTTGGAAACTGAAGGCATGGTTTTTTGTGTTTGAGAATACCTGAACTTGGAATGGTGGAGCCATGGCAAACTTGGCAATGTTAAAGATGGTGTCATCTAGCGTTTGGGCTTTCCCAGTGCTTCTTTATTAACATAATAATGATTTTTCTTATTTATCTCCTATATTACCCAATTTGAAGATGTGTTCTTGTATGTCTAATTTTCTCGTTTTTGTAGTTACTCTTACAGGGCATGTTAGTGCTATAAGGAAGAAAAACAAAAAACACACACTCAGTTGAATGGTTTTTATTATTGCTACCTGCAAGAACAACATATTTCAATACAGAAAGCATGCTTGGTGAAGACTATTGCTTTGAGAAGTCAGATCTTTTGCTTTCTTTCATTTTCTCTAATGAAGTCTTTTGTCATCTAAAGAAAAAAAAAGGAAAAAAAAAAAGAAACTATCACGGAGTTCTCTCCATAGCAATCTATCATATTGTGTCCAAAATGCGCTTTTAACATTGCATCCAATCCTAATGCATTTTATCAATGTTTTGCATACAGCTTTTTTTCCTAACAAGTTTCTCATTGATGGGCAGAGGACTGCAAGAAGTGGTCTTCATATTCTTCTTGGAGGCATATGCGCTTTGACAGTTGTGATCTTCCTTCGTTTTGTAAGTTGACTGCGCATTCTTCCCTCTTTACTGTTGTCCAAGAATATGCATTATGGACACCATATATATACTTCCAAAGTTCAATTTTCACTCTTGAGTACTTCACATAAAATTCTACATTTACTCTTCTGCTTTCATGGTGTTCAAGCGATCAGTATGCTTACCTTTTGTTCAGTCAGCTTGTGTTTTCAACTAGAACTAATTAGAAGGTTAATAGTACTTGTTTTGAGTATTCTGTGATAAAAGTTTCTTTCTTTTTTCTTTTAATTAAATGGAGGTTTGCTTTCATATCATCAAGTTAAGCAAATCAAACTACAAGAAGAGAGAGATGTTGTGTTATAAATAAAATGTTAATAGAAAGAAAAGTTAAGCCCTCTATTTTCCTTCTCCAATTTCTCTAATATTTCTTTTCTAATGCTAATGATTTAAACATGGCATCAGAGGAAGATCTGGGATAAAACCAGATCTATTATCTTTCTCTCCTCTTCCCTTTGCTCTGCTTTTTTCCTCTTTTTTGCCTAGCCTTGTAGGGCCAACATATATCACCAGATGGCCCTACAGGGCCACCTAGTGTTGCCGACTGAACCCAATCCTCTGGCACAGCGACAGGCCCCGTAGGGTCCACTGATCCAACCAACAGGTTCCATATGGCCTACCAATCCAACTGGTAGACCTATGGGACCCATCAATCCAAATCGGTGGACGTCATTGGTCCAACCGATCACATCAACAGACCACACAGGCCCACTTATCCAACCAGCAGATCCCACTGGCGCTACTAGTGTCATCAGCTATCCCTGCAAGGCCCACTAGTGACATCAACAGTCCCCACAGGAAGCATCAGTGACATCAGCAGGTGCCTCGAGGCCCACCAGACCAACCGGTAGGCTTCACAGGACCTCCAGATCACATCAGCAGGCTCTGCGGGCTCTCCAGGACATACAAGTCAGCCCCTTAGTACCCTCACGGTGCTTAGGCAGGCCCATCTCATTCGTTCAGGCTCACCAGCAGATCGATCGATCATTCCAGCAGGTTACGGCAAGGTTTTGGTTAATCAAATTGGATGAATGTATAGTTGATTGTCAAGGTGACAATTTATATTCTCTGAGTTTTTATTTATCCGTTGAGAACGGCGGATGATACCATGAGTAATGATCAAAAGACAGTTTCTTATAGGAAGTAATCATAATGATCACCCTAAGTTATTACTACAATGAAACTTGACAGAAGAAGCTATTTTGAATGATCCCCATACTCTAAGATGTATATTAAGTAAGCGAAAACTGGAGTTTATAACCGGAAACAAAAAGGGAGCCTGCCATAGATGATCCATCATCCATCCCACAATGATTGGGAAAGTGAAAATCTGACAATGATTCCATGAACTCATTCAATGCAGTTGAACATCAGTCATGGACTGTTGATTTTGGAGGACAGTGAAGGAAATTTTGAATGGTGTTGCAGGCACATATTCATAGCATGATGATTTAGCACGTTTCTATCAGCTACAGCCTGAACTAACAAATATGCAATGTGGAGAAATTTCTGTTGAAGAGTATTTTGCTTCAATGAGACAAAAGTTGGAAGAGTTAGACCACTGCTAGCCTCTTGCTTGTACTCCTGAAGATGTAAAGATGGAAACAGATCAGCATAGGAATAGGATCTTTGAGTTCTTTGCTGGACTTCATTCGGACTTCGAGTTGCAAAGGCTGCAAGTTCTCGGGAGAGAATCTTTGACGTAGCTATAATCTGTGTCATTATATTGGAGGATTGTGTAGAAGAGCAAAACGGTTGGTCAGAATGGTTTGTTTGCACATGTTGAGGTTTGCCCTGATGTCAAATTCAAGATCTCCTATGCCAAGCAGGTTCGGAAGAGGATTAGCTCAAGTATAAATGTCTTCAGTTGAAGGAGACAAGTTGAAGTGTACTCATTGTGGAAAGAGATGGATGTTGAGGAATATTTCTAGGATTTGTATCCTCATCTACATCCGAAACTGAAGAATGTTGCCGCTTCTCCACTAGCACAATTGCTGTTCAGGAGGAGATTTGTCCTAATTTTGGGAATTTAACATTAGACCTAAGAGATCAAGTTATGAGTTACAACTACTGGGTATCCTCAAAGAATCATGCAACTCTTCTCATTTAATCTACGGAGCATCCATGGACATTAGCAACCCCAATCATTGTCATGCTTCTCAGTTCCATCCTTCCACATCCTGGATTATAAATTCATGAGCTTTTGATCATATGATGGGTAAGAGAGAAGGTTTGTTTCCTATTCTCCTATCACTAGTGGCACAAAGTTAGTTGATGGATCCTTCTCTAATGCCACTAGGAATGGATCCTTCTCTAATGGCATTAGCAAGGGGGTGTTTCAATTTACTCTGTGTGTGTTTTGCCTATGTCATGCACGTTCCATCTCTTCCATCGTCCGTTGGTTCTCTTATAAATAGTTGGGCTGTGATGTCACGTTCTTTCCATATTGTTGTGTTACTTGGACCTGAGAATGAGGAGGCAGATTGGAGGTGGTTACGAAGACAATGAATTCTACTTGCTTGAGACTAATGCGTCGCCCGCGCTTGTTTATGAGTCTTCTAAGCGGTCGTTTGGTAGCTTGTCTTTGGTATGCATTGGAATCCAAATCACAAATTCACTAGAATCAAATTGATTTAGAATCCCTGGCTATGTTTGGCAGCTTGTAATTAGAATCCTATGGAGTGCAAAAAATTGTGTTTGGCAACCTGGATTTGGAATCCATTGGAATTCTGCAGTATATTCACAGACGCCTAATTTTTTTTTTTGAAGGATATGGACACCTGAATTTGATTACCGAAATCATCTACAATACTCCAAAATGGCGTACATGTGTCGCATTATAAATAATCATTGTAATAAGCTCATCGAAATATATCCTTTGGGTAAAAATAAGGTAATACTGAGCCTTAGGCAGTGTTCGCAATATCGATACTATCGGTTGATATTATCGGTATTGCAGTCTGGCGATACGAAACTGCCCAGGAATACCCAAAAAAATAAAAATAAACTCCCTGATATCATGCAGTATATTGTTGATGTCGTAATTTATCGTTGATATCTGTGACATATCGCACCTTATTGTGCGTTTTTCTGTTGTTTATATACCAGATGCGAACATGCGGTGTTTTCTTACATTGCTTTGGAAGGAAACGAGATTTCCGCTGAGGTTTGTGGGGATTTGGGTTGAGTTTTGAAAAAAAAAGATGAAACTAAGAGAGATTTTTGGGAATTTTAACGAATTTGAAATCGCCGAATGAGGGCAAAGGGCTGGCGAGTTGCGGCTTTAATGGAGAAGAGGGAGGAGGGTTTCGAAGAACTCTCTCGGTCTCTCCCTTAGTTAAGGGAGTGGATTTGGTGCAACTCTGGTTGCACTGAAGACGGTGCGGCCCTTACAGTGGGGCCCACATTGATGTATGTATTGTATATCCATGCGGTCCATATGTTTTTCCAGATCTTTCTATTTCACGAGATAAAAAATTAATTAGATAAAATTCTCAGGTGGACCATACTCTAACAAAGAGTGGCATTTGAACCTCCACCATTAAAAACCTCCTAAGGCCCACCGTAATGCTTCTGTGCTGTTTATTTGTCATCCAAACTGTTGATAAGGTCACGGAAGCGTGGATTAAGGGAAAATAACAAATATCAAGTTGATCCAAAACTTTTGTGACCCATTAGAAAGTTTTAATGAGCAATCACCACTGTTTCCTATATTATGGTCCACCTGAGATTTGAATCTGCTTCATTTTTGGGCGCATGGTCTAAAATGATTTTTAACAATGTATGGACGGCTTGGATATACAATAAATATACCAGGGTGGGTCCCACCATAAGTGTCACGCTGTCTTAGATCAGGCTAGGGCTGCACCTAATCCTCTCCCCTTAAAAATAATCAAACGAACGTCACCAAGTTCTGTGGCACCACCCTGGTGTATATGTTGTATCCACACCATCCATCCATTTGGAGAGATCATTTTAGGGCATCATCCAAAGAATGAGGTAGATCCAAAGCTCAAGTGGACCCCATCACAAACAACATTGGGGATTGAACACCTACCATTAAAAACTTCTAAATGGCCACTGAAGTTTTCAATCAAGCTGATATTTGTGTTTTCCCTTCGTCCATATTTGTGTGAACTTATGAACATGTTGGATCTCAAATAAACATCATGGTGGGCCCTAGGAAGATTTCAATGGTGGGCGTCATTGTCCCCACCCTTTTCTATAGTGGAGTCCACTTGAGCTTTGGATCGGCCTCATTATTTGGTTCATGCCCTAAAATGATCTCTCCAAATGGATGGACGACGTGGATACAACAACACATACATCGTTATGGGCCCACATTTAGGGTCCCACCCAAATCGCCGGTTCTGTGTCACAGGTGCAGACCCAACTCCGTTGGAACTGGATTGTGTACTCAGTACGCTAAGCCTACTGAGTAAACTCTGTGGGGCCCACGGTGTTTATGTATTTTATCCACTCCGTCCATCCATTTTACCAGTTAATTTTAGAGGTTGAGGCAAAAAAATGAAGCATATCCGAGACTCAAGTAGACCACACCACAGGAAATAGTGTGAATTAAATGGCTACTGTTGAAAATTTCTTAGGGGCCACTGAGGTTTTGGATCAAGCTGATATTTGTGTTTTTCCTTCATCTATATATTTATGGCATATCCATGCCGTCCATCTGTAAATATTTTTGGGCATAGTCCCAAAAATGAAGCAGATACAAGTTTCAAGTAGACCACACTACAAGAAACAGTGATCATTGATCTCTCACCATTCACTACAATAAGCAGATACATTATTCTTTCACGCTGTCGTGCCTTGTATGCACACTGTCTGTCTAGTGGGTGAAACCCACTGCGATGTGAATGTTTTATATCTGTGCTATTCATCCAGCGAGTAGAACCCACCTTGATGTGTGTATATTTTATTCACGCCATTCATCAAGTGGCGGGCCACTGCGATGTATGTATTTTATTCACGCCATCCATCCACCATCCATCCAGCGGCTAGGCCACTGGGATGTATGCATTCTTTTATTCCCGTCGTCCACTGTGATGTGTACTTTACCCATGTGGTCCGTCCATTATCTAGGGACGTGGGACCCACCCATAAGTACATGTTTTACCTATGCTATCCAGCCGTGGGACCCCTGTGGCATGTGTTTCTCTGTCAACAGTGTAGACCTGATGCTGGGTTCTATCCATGCTGCTGTCAATTTAAATATAGTTGCTTAGTTCAGTCAAACATCACATAACTTCGGACCCTATACAAAGGAAATCTATTATGTGCAATTGGTTTTTTTGAGATGTTATGATTTAAAAGTGTGTATTAAGGTCTTTTTTAACAATACTTAAAGTTTCATTGAAAAATTTAATAATTTTCTTAATGTTTCCCAATGTTTTCCCAAAAAGTGCGATAAATTATCCGATTCAAACGATATATCCCATGCGATAACCGATACGTATCTGTATCCCAAAGGTGCAATATGTAGCGCGATACCGATATTTTGAACAATGGCCTTAGGTGGGCCACAAAAGTGGGTCCACAATTTTTTTTTCTTTTTCTTTTTTTTTTTTTTTTGAAGCGATAGACATTTTATTAGACAAAGGCTGAAGCCCAAGAATACAAAAGAAAAGGAACAATAAAATTACAACCAGAAAACCCTCTACATCTCTGACCACTTAATAGGAAACTGATTAGAGAATAAAACATTAGCTGCTTGCGCGCACTCTAATACATTCAATTTCGCCCTATTGAAAACTTCGTCAAGATGACCCCTTTGATTTCTAAAACAGCGATTGTTCTTTTTCGTCCAGATGATCCATAAACCTGCTAAGAGAGATGCCAAACTCACTTCTCTACTTTACCTTTGCCCCCGCCATGCCAAGCTAAGAAAAACCGGTTAATCGAACTTGGAACAACCCATGCAATTTTGAACAAATTGAAGAAATCATCCCAAATCTTTGTAGCAAAAGGACAATGAATAAATAGATGATCGACCGGTTCCCATCTTGAAGGCATAATAAACAAACATTTGGAATAATCATGATGCTTATGCAAGTTGTCAACTATGAGTACCTTATTCCTCTCCACTAACCAAGCAAAAGCGCCGCCTTTAAAGGAGCACCATAACGCCAGACATGGGTTGTATGACAGTCAAACTGATCTCTTTGACCACCATTAATCATCATAATTAATGATTTTACTGAAAATTTTCCAAATTTATCTTTTAGCCACATCATTGAATCTACCTTTGTGATGGATGGATGACAATTTGAAAGCATTTCTAACAACCTAACCAATTCATCCACCTTTTCATCTTTCAAATTTCTTCTACAAGGAGCCCAGATAATTTCCTCACCATCAAAAGAGAAACAACGATCAAGAAAAATATTTGGCTCTAAGGAGATGCCTACTAAATGAGGGAAAATAACATTTTGCTTTTGATCCCCTAACCACCAATCCTCCCAAAATTGAATATTCTTACCATCAACTAAAGAGATGTCCCCCCCTTCCCACACCTTAATTTTCAACGAGTTCAGCGATTTCCATAATGCTAAAGCCCTATACTAAGAAGAAGATTTTATCAAACTACCCCCTTCCTTAAGTCCATACTTTCTATCCTCTTTAACCCTAAACCTCCAAACCCACTTTCTCAATAATGCCAAATTCATTGATTCCAAACCCCTCAGCCCTACACCCCCCTTATCCAAAGGTTTACACACTTCATCCCACTTTATTAAATGAAATCTGTGATTTTCTTCTGCCCTTTGCCACAAAAAGTTATACCTAGTCTTCTCTAACAAAAAGTCACGCCTAGTCTTCTCTAACTTGGCCACCATTGATTTTGCGCATTTAAGGTTGACATAAAATAAATTGAAACATTTGACATTGTCGACTTAATTACTGTAAGCCGATCTCCCAGAGTAAGATACCTGCCCTTCCAAGATGACAATTTTCTTTCGAACCTCCCAATCACTTCATCCCATAGATGCTTGGCCAGATTACCTATGCATAATGGAAGACCCATTATGTATAGGTAATTTTCTTCTACCCCTTGCCACCAAAAGTTACGCCTAGTCTTCTCTAACAAAAAGTCACGCCTAGTCTTCTCTAACTTAGCCATCGCTGATTTTGTGCATTTAAGGTTGACATAAAATAAATTGAAAGATTTGACATTCCCGACTTAATTACTGTATGCCGATCTTCTAGAGTAAGATACTCGCCTGTCCAAGATGACAATTTCTTTCGAACCTTTCAATCACTTTATCCCATAAATGCTTGGCTGGATTACCTATACATAATGGAAGACCCATATATGAAGTAGAAAAAGAACCCGCCTCACACCCAAAATGAGCTACATAACCCTCAACCTCGACCTTAGACAGACCCACCCCCAACAATTTGCTTTTACCGATGTTAACCTTTAAACCCAAAATTGCCTCAAAACACGTAATAATCGACCGAAGGTTGTCTACTTTTGATTCACCCACCTCGCATAAGTGTAAAATATCATCAACATACTAAAAATGAAAATTTTGAAAATTAGAATTATCCACCCAAAATCCCTCTAGCAAACCTGCCGTAACTCCTTGTTCTAACATCGTTCCAAATGCCTCCTTCACTGCCACCAATAAGGAGACGATGGATCGCCCTTTCGCATTCCATGAGTCCACTAATTTTATGCCTGAAGCAAAATTCCATATTTTCAAGATGATGGAACCTATCAATTCGACAATTCCAATGTATATATCTATGATCCAAATTTACACACCATGCAAATTGAGCACTATTTTATAGAAAAGTACACATGAATTACAAAACGATTACTTATTACAATCATTCCTTTCAATTTGCACCAAATTGCATTAAGTCATCCTGGTGCTTCTTCTATACTGTTGAATGATTTGTAACAACTACCAGAAAATCTATGGACTTGTGTAAGGCGTTACGTCCATGATTCATAAATTTAGAGCAACGACTAGTGAATAAGGTGTAATAGTTTACTTACCACCTTTCCACTTGATTAAGAAGCACTTTATTGAGAATCACTAACTTTACTTCGTTACTATTTCTTGAAGGCCATAAAAGCGTGTTGAGCTTCAAGTAAGGAGGTGAATGACTTGTATTTGTTATGACTAAATCCATTCATCTCTTTATAACATTCTTCCTATAACATAACAAATACCATGTAATATTTGTTGTGTGACATTAGAAGAATGTTTGAATCTAATTTAGAAGGCATAAAAAATATATTAAAAACTCTCAAAAGGATAAAAAATAGCAAATATCAAATGTTTAGAGCTGTACATGTTGAAATGTGCAAAATTGACAAAAGTAAAAGATGGGAACTATATGTCACCCAAAATCTCCTATAATACTTATCAGAAACTCACTTATCAATTCAGCAAGCATTCAGATGATGTGCTTTGGTAATTCCTTGTGTGCTACGCGATGAGTTAGTGCTTTCCACCTGTACGTTTCGCCAATGTTTGGCATGCTCATCAAACACTGCATCATGTATGGCTTGAACTCACTCTTCTTGTGGACAATTTCCTTGTGCGTATGCATGAAACTATTATGAGTGTCTTGGATTCTCCTTATTGTCTCCGTGCACTCTTTCATAGTTGAGGTTTAACTCGTGGATCTCCTTTATGACTTCCTTTGGAATTGAGGTTTTCTTCTTCTTCTTAGTCTGGATGAGGATGGCTCAGCTAGCAGAGTGTCAACCATTCCAAATACAGGTGATATACCCGGTGATGATACAAATTACGTACCCACATCGAAAAAATCATATGCAACTGGGGTTTGGGTTTAAGTCGAATGTCCCCCATGTGGGATTTTCATGCATGTCAAGCAACTCAGTATGCGCTCGTGATATGGAGCCAGTAGCATGGTTAGTCCTAACTATTATAGCCATACAGTCATAATGAGGAAAGGGGTAGTGGATCCTTGATGCAGGGAGGGAATTCCATGGTCAAGGGCGAGGATCGACGATCTTCTTGGAGGAGATGGACTGGAAGAAAAACGATAGGAAACTAAAGAATTTCCGATTTTAGTGTTTCAACCAAATAGGAAAGTGTTGTTCCCCTTTTTTGATTTCGGCCCAATTCGTGGGGCCCATCTTGATCATTTATGATCATCCATGTCCATCTTGTAGAGCTGCTCGACGCCGAGAAAACCCAACAAGTTTCACATCAATTTGAGCTACGGATTGATCGTGGCGTCCAAAATAGTACAAATTGTCCAGAAAGTTTCAAATTCCGCCCGCTAAAACTGGAGATGGTCCAGGTGGCCCACTACTACTGATATGAAGAATCTGAACTGACTATCTTGAAGAATACATCGATGTCAAGCAAAACCACAAAGTTTCGTGTCTATCAGATATGTGGATTGCTTGTGCCAGTGGAAGGAAGACAGCGCCCATCAGACATTATACAATTTGCGCAGATTTTTCTGTTTCTTTTCTAATTTTATTAGGATTATTTTCTTCCTTTACAAGTTAGTGTTAGACACGAAATTAGGGTTAGGTTTAATCTATTTAAACTCTTTTTAGATCATTATTATGTAGCTTTGCATTATTTCTTAATGAAAATTGAGTTTGCTCTCTTTCTTCTTCGTGGATTCGAAGATAAACTCGTGGACTCGAGTTGTTCCATCGTGGATTCGACGAAGACAGGTTGAGGATTCCCTGTAGATCCGTGGATTCGGATTAGTTATCCGTGGGATAGATGGTGTTCGATCCGACAACACGCCCCCGCCCGCATTAATTGGTATCAGAGAGAGGTTCTTCCTCTGGAAGATGGTTTTTAGTGGTGGCTACGGCAAAAATCCTGTGGACGGTGCTCCGAGGATCCATCCTTTCAAAGTGGCGGCTTTCGGGGCGACGCTTGAGACATTCCAGTGGAAGACTCATCTAGCCATGCAAGAACTGAAGGCTGGGTTCGACCGCATAAACAATATACTAAATCGGTCCTACAAGAGGATGGCAGAACTTCCCATCTTCAATGGCCATGACTGCATTGAAGAATAGCTTGCTGAGGTTGAATATTACTTCGACTACATGCAAATTCCTGAAGAAAAGAAAATCTCAGTCGCAATAATCTATTTAGATGATGACACTTGGGATTGGTGGATGGAAGACATACAGATGCGTCGGAAGCAAGAAGGAAGGCCACCAATTCGCTCGTGGCAGCAAATGAAACAACGACTGTTGTCCCGTTTCCTAGTCGATAAAGAAGATCTGGGGGAGACGGTGTCGCAACCGACTCCCAGCCGCCATCAGTCGCATACATGTGACGTTCCTGCAGACACGAAAATCATTCTCGACGCTTTTGAAGTAGATGTCATTCATGCAGACACGGGAACCCCTCTTGAAGGACCTACTGAATCATTAGAAGTAGAAGCTGTGGAGGGAGGGGAGGATGTACCACCCACCATCATCTCAGAAAATATTCAAGGTTTTGAGAAGTTGGAGGAAGATAATATTCTAGATGCGGTGAACAAGGAAAATGATCATGTTGTCGCTCCAGAAATTGTAGATCTGGATTGGCAGGAGTTCATGAATGTGTCAGAGGCTAATTTTTCTTCGATAGAGTCAATCTTTAGTAGCACAGTTGGTAGAGTAGATCCATTTGCAATATTCTTTCTTCCTATTGAGAAGAAAACGCCGATGTTTGCTGCGCTATACCAAGGAATGGTGATGCGAACATCAGTGGTGCACCCTTTAGAGTGTACCAGAGGAGGTGACGTCGCAGATCGAGTGTTAGAGCAGACGAGTTGATGTGAATGGATGCCGGGCCCATTTTCTGACGCGTTACGAGTATGTGAGATGCAGGATCGCGCAGGAGCATCATGACTGCTGGACCATGGAGCGGATTTACGTGTAGGCGCTTTTCTGTTTATTTCCTTGTTTCTAGGCGCTTTAGTGTCGTTATTTACTTTAAGCGTTTTTATGTTTATCTGGGGGAGACGTTTAGTGCACTTTTTTTATTTTCGTAGATTGTATATACTGTGAGAAACCCTATTTCGAAATTATTGAATGAATAGAAAATTCGTGAGTTTCTTCCTCTTTGTTTGAGAGATTAGGGTTTCAGGATTGGCCCTCGGGTGTTGAAGATTCCACCCTGGAGTTTCAGTTTTTCTCTTCTCTATTTCTTCAAGGTGCGAGGAAAGGTAAGCTTCTTTTGATTCCTAATTCGTGCTTCATGAGAACCCATTGCTTTTCGACGTCCCTTGTTCTTTTCTAAACCCCCCCCCTTCATAGACGGTGCTCGATCCCACAACACGCCCCGCCTGCATTAATCCTATTTTGATGCCAACAAGGAAGTCCAAAAGCCAAGTAGCTTTTTTAAATTTGATTTTTCATGTATTAATTTTGTTAACCATCCCATTGACAGGTCTTGTGGAAATTAAACACGTTCTTCCACAAATCTAGCCCATCATGTCCCCAAGGGCCTCCATCTTGATCATATTAGATTTCAAAATTAACTAATGCTTTGAATTCATCTATATGAGATAGAACTAAACTGACTGTTGTTGTATGTAGAATAAGAATTCCTTTGTCTATTGGGTTCTAACAACGGTGCTATTATTTCTTCTTTCTTTTTCTTTTTTAAGAAATAGTTAAACACAAAATACAAGGTTTCACTTTTCATTACTCTATAATAACTATATTTTGCATTTGCAAGCTATAATTATTAATATTTTGTATGGAAATAAATTTCCATAGTTGCCTCAATGTAGGCATCCCATTCTTTTGGTTCTACAATAACACACTTACGGTTGTCATCCAATCCAAATCTACTCTGCTCGATCAAGACTTCTATAATGTAGTAATTATTTTTCAATGTCTCGATTCAATTTTTGTAGTGCTTTTTAGTCAACTCGTTGCCCAATTTCCTATAGATCGAATTAACTACTGCAATATATGTTGGTTTAAATTGGTTGTTGTCACATCGATAGCCTTGGGTGATGTGTTCTAAAAACACCTCGATCATACAATTATCCATCGTTGAATTCCATTTTATTGAACTCTTATGAGACGATGCAGCTCCATTCAATGTCGACATTCCTGAAAAAAATGCAATTGAACATGTAAAATAAGGTGCAAGAAAGAAATATATGCTTCTTTATTTACCACAACACTGTTACGTCATGAACGTTAACAGTTATAAAATATCTATTTTGACATTAAGATTCTTTCGTGGGACTAATTGCAAGCATCTCTCTCCCTTTTGCTTGGTTCTCCAATTCACATTTCTTCATTTGATCTGTTGCCATCACTTTTTTCCATCTTGACTTTTCCATTGTCAATTTCTTGGTGCATGGATGTCTTCGTCACCCGATTTCTCATCATTGCCTATATTGTCGGTTCCATTAAGAAGCACATCATTCCTCTAGTTCACAATGTGATTATGTATGATATAATACGCTATTACAATCTTTACCTGTGTCTCTATTGGATAGGATGGGCGTACGTCAATATGGGGAGCTATGATTTCAAAATTCCCAAGTGTCATTCAATGGCATTTCGTAATGACAAATGAAGAAGATTGAACGACTCCTTTTTGTTCTTCAATAAGGTGCTAGGAACCTAAAGGTGTTAGGAAAACCCGCATAAGCTAAGTAGTATTTCGTCTTAGGTAGAGGTAATTTCCCTTAACCTTGTGCATGCAGATGCTAGTATTCATGAATTTGGAGCAAATCCTTACTAGCCAATGGGAACATACAGAAATCTTAAATCAAATGAGCAAGTTGATAGGACATTTTTGGATATGAATCCCTTTTTATTATGCCATGAACCCCACTCTTCAATGAGTCCCTTGTTAGGATGTGTACCATCTATAGCTCCGATACAATTTTTAAAATATGAGAAGAAGAGTCTATTGTCTTCTTGTATTTCCGGAGGGATTCTCTACGTGGGAGTGTTACTAACCGGTTGCAGTGTTGCACTAAAAGCTCGAGCTGTTAGGGAACGACAAAACAATGTATATCAGGGGGTTTGCTGACGCCTCCAACACCTCCCCTCACGTGCAAGCAGTATACTGGCCCCTGCACGTGATACTCTGGGCTGATACAATACCGAATGCCCTATAATACCGAATTTTGCATACCCCGGGACTTGAACACCGGACATCCTGCTCTGATACCATGTTACTGATCGGTTGCGCCAAAAGCTCGAGCTGTTACGGAACGACAGAACAATGTATATCAAGGGGTTTGCTAACGCCTCCAACAGGGAGGTGTTATAAATACATCATGGAGTTTGGCAATCAATTGCGTTCAATACTTTATTAGAGTACCGACTAATAGTTTCACTTGAACGGTTGAATTGGTGTCATAAAATGCGAGTTTTTGTGTTGTGGCTAATGATATACAAGAACATTATTGACTATTCTTTTGGGCTAACTTTGTCATATTGGATAATTGATCACTCTCATGATTTATATCCCATAAATGAATGATACATTCCTTATTCATTCGAATATGGTCGAAGCACATTATACTGGGTCCTTTGAGAATCACATTAGTAGATTGGAAACCTGTCCACTTCTGGGCATGTTGAGGTTCTTCTTCCTCTTTTGTCGTATAATGTGTAGCAATTATTGCTCTTGCTGAGGCTGCAACGTTGCAAACCAGTATCACCGCTAAAGCAACTGAAGCTACAATTGTAAATATAATTATTGCTTTCCTGTAAATATAATAATCACTTGCTTAGTGCCACAGTCGGAATCTGAGTCTGAATGATTCGAAGTCGCCATTTTTAACATGTTCAATAGATAATTATTGGATGTAAGTGGGTCTTATCTCATTTCATGTCGGATGGCGTATAATCTTATTCCATATGTGTAAATTTTCTATGGTGTCACTTGTGGGCATAAAATCAACGGTTGAGATCACTTTTGGGGCATATAACCAGCTGTGTGGGGTGAAGCGGAAGTTCACCCTGACTCAGGCGGATCACAACTCAGTTGGATACCATCCATACTGTACCTAGGGGTTACAATTCACATCCGGTGGTAATTGGTTGGTACGTGACTCAACCTTGTAGGGCCAAGGCCCCTAAACTTGGCCCGAATAGGCGTAGGCTTCAACTCTAGCCTTGATGTTAGGGTCAGGCTGGGCTAGGTCGAACGATGAATGGCCCACTAGTCTTGGAAAATTCACCTATCTTGATCATCAATATGATTTGATCACTTTTCATGGCCCACTGTGAAAAACTTATTTTCATCATAGGAGTTGACCTTTCTTTCTTTCTTTTTACAACCTTCATTTTTCCAAGCTATGGATGACATTGTTATGGTCATCTGATCCAAGTCGTTCCTTGGAATATGATGTCTTTAGTGGAGTCTATCAGATGGATTGTCTTATGGATCCAAACGATCCATTTTGCACTGATCAGTTGGGAAAGTTCCCTTTTCAATGTGAATTTTTTCCTGTTGGTCTGTGATAAGTGGGATGAACCCAATGGACAGTCCAGATTGAAGAGTTGATCATCCACGGATCTAAACCACCCGAGAATGGCTTGGATTTCACACATAGAAGTCTAACCATCCATTTGTTTTGCAGCCCTGACAAATGAATGGCCTAGATTTCACACGTGTGCAATGTTAGAAACTTGGAACAGATGCTCAGGTTGGACGGAAAATAAACATCATCGTGGGCCCTTGGAAAGATTCTACCAAGGACTAGAGCCTTGAGAACTCGGGTAAACCCCAGGGAGGGAGGGAGGGAGGGAGGGTGGGGGGGCAATGGTCAAAACCGAGGGAAGGGCAATTCGGAATCTTCAAACTTACTGTGCTTTTTTCTCAAATCCCCTCAATTAGTTCCAAATACATGGAGGGTTCCAATGGTCGAAATCGAGGGAAGGGCAAGTTGGAATCTTGCCCCTTCACTGTGATTTTTTCTCAAATCCCCTCGATTGCTTCCAAATACATGGTGCCAAATGACTTTTAATGTTAATAAGAAACAAGCATCTTTTGGGCCTGCTCGTCTAGGTTATTTATCTTTGAAGTCTCTTTAGTTACTTTTTCCAAACAAGCTATTTAATTAATTGAAATTTTTGGTAATTAATTGAAATTTTTGGAGTGAAATGTGTTTGTTGTCGAAACATTGTAACATGTCTTTTTCCTGTAGTAACAATAAGAGTTTCAGTTGTTCTGTTATTCACTTTGATGTCTTGGTATTTGCCCGTTTTATTTAAGTGTTTGGGTGTAGGTATTTTATCTCTTTAATCCTTCAAAGAAAAGAGGAAGAAGAAGAAGAAATAGACATTTTATGTCTTTTATTGATGATTGCTAACATTTTATCTGCTTATATTTTATGCAAGATAGAGTTGGGGTTCCATCCATTGTAAAAGTGTTTCACAAAATGGTCTGGACCCAATTCGAAAAAGAAATAATTTTCTTTTAGGTTAGACAAAGTGTGAGCATTCATGATCTACTAAGTTTCTTTGAAGAGAGAGAGGGAAAAAAAAAAGTTTCTGTGAAGAGAACAGTATAGAATCTCAAACGCCATCTCCTTATACCCCAACAAAATGGTTGGCTGAAAGGAAGAATGGTTATCTTTTCGATGTAACTATATCTATCATGTCAGGTATGGCAGTTTCTAAAACTTATTGGGATGAAGCAATTTTTGTTGCTACTTACGTGATTAATAGGATGTTCCAACTCTTGATGGCAAGCAGCCTTCAAAAGTTTTAAAACCTGGCTTATCTTTGTTTCCTCTTCCTTCAAAGGTGTTTGGATGCGTGTTTCGTGCATGTACTCAGAGCAACTGCGAACAAACTGGGTCCTCAAGCCACAAAATGTCTTTCTAGGTTATACTGACTCTAAAAAAGGATACAAACATCATTTTCATGTGACAGAGAAACCATACATTTCATAGTGACATAAAAATCTTCTGAGACCGTACTTGGGGCTTCTGACAAGTTGTTTCATCTTCGTATGCTTGTGGAGTCCATCCCAAATTCCACTTAGGAGCAGCAAGCACAATTGAAAAGGAGTTTTTACACTTGGCAAAAGAATAAGCATGTGACATTTGGAGCTGCCAACCACCATCTATCTGGCTACCTCTCCTCATTCAATCGCTCCTGATGATTCTACTTTGGATCCTCCCCTTGTGTTGTGCAAAGAAACAGAGTCATGCACTTCTCACCCCATTAGCAGCTATGTATCTTAATTCTTATCGTTCTCTCCTTGTGTAAACTTCATTGATCTTGCTCTCCTTCACTTGTGTAAACCTCATCAATCTAGTTCTCCTTCACTTGTGTAAACTTCATCAATCTAGTTCTCCTTCACTTGTGTAAACTTCATCTATTTCTAATGTTCCTATTCCCACTAGGATTGTAAATGCTCTTGCTTATCCTTCATGGAGGGCAGCCATGATGGAAGAGATGTTTGCTCTTGAAAAGTAGGGAACTTGGGATCTAGTTGAGTTGCCCAGGGGGAGCATGCTATAGGTTGTAGGCAGGTATTCGCTCTAAAGCATAAGCTATATGGGTCTATCAAACAGCGTAAGTTGTGTCTAGTTGCTGAGGGTTCACACGGTAAAATGTGAATGATTTAAAAAAAAAAAAAAAATTGCGCCATTGGTGAAGATGACTTTTGTGCAGGCTTTCCTGTCCACTGGTGCCAACCAGGAGTGCCTCTTTATCAACTTTGATGTGAAGAATGTGTTTCGGATGATTATGAGGTGGATGTTTAGATGAAGCTTCCTCATGGGTTTCTCCAAGGGTTGAGAGAAGCAAAGTTTGTTAGCTAAAAAAAGGCCTATTTATGGCTTGAAGCAATCACCCAAGGCTTGGTTTGAAAACTTCAGGAATGTTGTGTCTATTGGATTTCAAAGGAGATTTTCAGCGCACTCTTTGTTCATCAAAAGGAGCAGGGATAGTATCACGATTTTGATAGTCTACTTTGATGACATTGTCCTAACAGGGGCAATCATGAAGAAATTTAGAAATAAAATTATATTCGAATCGACTGTTTGACTTCAAAGATCTTGGTCCTTTGAAGTATTTTCTTAGGATTGGACTTGTCAGATCAAAGCAATGCATAATCATTTTTAAAGAAAGTGTTTCCTTGATCCTCCTATTGATGTTGGCATGCTGGGTGCAAAACTCTCCGAGTTTCCCCATTCAAGTCAATCAGCGCCTTGGTTCTTATCGTGTCTTGTTGGGAGACTCATTTACTTGACTACCACTCAGCCATATATTGCGTATGCGGTGAGTGTGGTGAGCGAGTTTATGCATGCTCCCATGCTCGTCATTTAGGGACTGCCATTGTATTCTTCGATATCTAAAGTCTACTTCAGGAAAAAGGCTTGTTATACTCCAATCATGGTCATTTGATTGCAAGTGGATATTGTGATAGGATTGGGCATGGTCTTCTGATCATCTGTGTAAGCTGACCATTGAGCAATGGTTAATACTGATTGTGTGCTCATATGGTTAAAATTTCTGCTCCATGAAATGAGTTTTGATACTATCTTATTCCTCTTCACCATGGTAATCAAGCTACTATCTATATTGCAAAGGTCTTCCATGAAAAGACCAAAGTATATGAAAGTGGATTGTCCTTTTGTACAAGAGGTGATGAAAAATTGTTAACTAAGTGACTTTCAATCTGACAATCAATTGGCCGAGGTCTTCACAGAGGCTACCAGTCGTTATCATCATCATCCAAGCCTTATCCCAACTAATCGGGGTCAGCTACATGAACCCTGTTCCACCATTCCACTCTATCATCGAATGTCAGATTGCCAGGATTCATGAGAAAAAGTTGTGGCCGTGGTTAAGGAAAGTTTTCAGATCATTGCTGCTCGGACTATGAGCCAAGCGGTGATTGAAGGCTATGTCCCCTGTTTACCGCATTGGGTTAGAGATGGGGAGGAACCGTGGACCTTGCATTACATTCTCCATGAGATTACATTCTTTTACATCCAAGTTGGACATTTCTTTTAATATTGTTGTGTGTAAAGAAGCTAATGATGCAGTGGTATCTTTGGCCTTGGAAGCTTCTAATCTGCATCCATTTCTGTTGGAGCTCAGGCTCTTTTTTTAATACAAGTTTGTTATTGCTAAAAAAAATGAGGAAAAAGTTGTGGCCAAATTTAAATTCGAGCTGCTTCCAGTCATCATCAAATCAAGATATTTTAGGCAAGCTGGGCATGTTTGATATCTATGCTCTAGCTTGAGCAGGAGTGTTAAGTACTGGATCATTTCTCATGCTGTAAGGTGTTAATAGAGAGAGATGTTAGGCTCGGTTTGTCCCTTTTCCAGTTTCTCCCATATTCCTTTTCTAATGCCAGTGATTTAGACAGCATGCAACTCTTTAATTAAAATTAAGTAGATCCACACATGGAGCAATGAGACGACTGAAAAGCCTATGCATATCAGTGATACCACTCCTTAGAGGTTGGATGTTGATGTCAGAGTCGGCCCTTCTTCACTCTCCAAACCAGCAATATCGTTCCGTTTTCACTGCAGTTACTGGGGATGCACTATCAGAGCTGCTGTTGCACTTAATTTGACTCCTGTTTTTGGGCTGCTTTTGGCCCAGCTCAAGTCCTGGCTTCTTCAATGTTTTCTCTCACCGACATCCCTTTTATCTCCTTGATTTTACATCAATTTTTCTTTTACGGTACAAGGGTACACCTCTTATGGAATCTCCAACTAAATACAAGTTCTAAGTAGCTTTCACTGAGAATTAATCTCGATAGCTTTTTCATAACTCAGTATCTTTGCTGTCTGATAAAATGGCAAATTCCTGTATCTTCTCCTTGGTCATGCCCCTCCAAGGTTAAAAAGGGGGGGAAAAGTCAGTTGCAAATCCTTCTTTCAACTGAAAGTTCAAATATGCGTGATGTAGAAATTAGAAGTTGGTTGGCTATGCAAAAGTGGAAACTTTGTTCCGAAAGTTGTGCGTTTTCTATTATGGTTATGATGATATACATGTATGCTGCCTACCATTCGCATCAGCATGTTATAGATTTTTACTGTGTTTAATTCCATCTAACTGGTTTTCCGCCTACCTGTTTCAATATTTTGTGATTCAAATTTGGAGTCAGGAATTAGATAATGACATTTCTTTCTGAAACTTGCAGATTGTGCTGTCTAGAATCAAGTACGGTCCAGCACGCTATTGGGCCATCTTGTTTGTCTTCTGGTTTCTTGTTTTTGGGATATGGGCCTCACGAACACACAGTGCACACTCTACGTGATTGTGTTGGTATACCATTGGTTAACAGAAATGTAGTGTTGCCCACACCCCACCCCCCCAATTATTTCTATTCAAGAACTTCTGTAGACATTTATGTTGCTACTGTCCATGCTTCTTTAAGGGGACTCCCTCCGTTGTAATGCTTGCTGAAAGAGATAGGGATCTGATTTTTTCAACTGTGGTTTCAGTGGGCTGGGTCAGTCTGTACGAGCTGTCAGGGGCTGACCCCATGTTGGATGGTTTTGCAGTTGACCATGTGGTTCCAATGTTGCAGCGAGAGTTGGGTTTGAATTTGTAAGCCCACACAAATTGTTGGTTGGACTTTGGCACTGAAGGTAAAGTGGTGGGCCGTTCTTATCACTTAGGCGTGTTGATAATTCTACATATGCAGTGTTGGAAGTAAATAGTTGTTTAAACTGGAAGTTGAGTGAATATATATTCCATCTCTGGGCTTTGAAAGGGGTAATACATTTTATTTTATCTATATATATGATTTTTGAATTTTATACATTTGTTTTCCAAGGAGTTTTAAGGCTGCATCTGGATCCAAAAAATTCCAGACATTCAATTCAAACAAGAAGTGACAGAAAACTAGTGATGTTTTCTAGCATTCATCACATGAACATTCTAAGCATTGCAGGTGATCGTGACTGTTGATCTGATGGTCAACCGTGTGGATGGGCCATCACATAAAAGTCATGGTGAGTGGATGGTTTCTGATTATTGTTTGTCCTGTTGGATGGGGATTGTTGGTTTTTTATTGCTCAAGTTTGTATTAATAATCCATTGTAGTCCACTGATTAAATGGAACAATAATGCAATTGCCTTGCATCTACACGTTGGTCCACCAAATCTGGTCTTGAATTTGATAAATGTATACACGTTCCAAA